>CM046955.1:29390477-30640477 GCA_025698515.1 Gossypium sturtianum
TATAAATTATGTGACATTATGAGTATGAGACTCAAGAGAGTTATTTAATAAGTTGAGTGATTCAACGATATGTGGGAAGGAAGAAAGTATGTGGTTGTACTACCTAAAAGCACAAGTGTGTGTTAGAATTGAATTGATATGGATTCAAAGTGTATGATGAACCCTTAGTGCGTTATGTGTATTCAATACACTTTAGTTGCATGAGATAGATTTATTAATGTATTGTGTGAATGCAAACGAGTATCATAGAAAGTTAAGTAAGAATAGAAGTGTGTGAGAATGTTCTCGGATGAGTATTTGAAATAGAGATATACATGTGGATTACTATCCATGAATGTAAAATGAAAGGTGGGCTAAGTGCGGAACCACCATAAGTATAAATGATTGGTGGGCTATGTGCGATACCACCCTATTAGAGATTCAATGGTGGGCTAAGTACGAAACCACCGAGATATTAGTAGCATGAGCGGCTTATTGAAAATGCTTGATGTGTTGTTTTATATGACCATGTGGTGATCAGTGCAGGAATGTATGCTAATTGAACGAGCAATTGGCTTGTGACATGGTAAGAATGTGGTAAGAGATTGAATGAGTAAGTTTCAAGAATATTTGAGCGAGTAACCATGAGTTTATGAGAGACACTCTTCATGATACTTTGTAATTATGTATATTCAATGAATATCAATATTTGACACATTATGCAGATGAGCTTACTAAGCATTATTGCTTACTCCTTTACTTTTCTCATCCCTTATAGGTTATTTTAACTAGCTCGGGTTGAGACCGCCAGAGATGTTTTCACACTATCGAGCCAACACTTGGCATGAAATATCAAGTTCTTATGAGTCATGGCTTGTATAGTGGATTCTTTTAAAGTTGATTAAGTTCTAACCGATGTAGCCAAATTGTATTGGCCTCAAGAGAATCTAGAGTTGGTTGTCTATGACCATAGATGATGGCTTAAGTTGGTCAGTATTTGTATTGGGAGTAGTTCTCCTAGTGTATGGGATAAAGACTTTATCTCTTTAATGATTAAATGTGTTAATTCATGTGTTTTAATTGATGATTTGAGAATGTTTTCAAGTAGTATATGAACGATGCATACGGGAGGGGTAAAAGGCTTGGCAAGATAGCTCTAAGTGCCCACACTGATAGAAACACGGGCGCGTGTGTCTAGGCCCGTGTCTCTTGCACCTTAGTATCTTAAGTCGATTAGACTCACGAAGCGGGTCACACACCGCTTGTTCAAAGCCGCGGTGATACACACCGGCTGGTACATGGGCGTGGTGCCAAGGCCGCGGTGAAGTCCGTGACTTGACACTTAGAAATTTAATTGTCACACACCGACGCACACACGTGCATGTGTATAGACCGTGGTGAATAAGTCGAGTGTTAAGGTTTGGCACACGCCGTACACGGTGTGTCCAAAGCCGCAGGTAATTTGCCAAGATCTCCACTTCGTGAAAGACACGCATGTTTTAGGGGTGCACGGACGTGTCCCAAGTCACACTGACGCAGACCCCGCTTTGAGAGAAAGTTTCCGCATGAGTTCCAAAGTTTTCGGACGTAAGTCCGAGGCCTCGAGGCCCATGAAATGTCCGATTTGACTAAGAAAGAGAAGTTTTTAATTCAAACGTAAATTTTATAGCCCGTAAGTACATGTTTAAGAAAGTTCAAGCATAGTAATGTCTCGATCCTGGCCTTAGCCTCTGATTCGTATGGGGTGTTACATTTAGTGGTATCGCATCATGGTTTAGTCTGGTTCTCGCACTAACCTAGCACGAGTAAGAGTCTAGCCATACATGCCATATGTGGACAAAGGATAGTGTGATGTCTCCTGATCTAACGAAATTATTTTGTTAAGACAGTAGATGATTCCCAACCGAGCTAATTTTCAAGAAGTTTGTATGATTTTCAAGCTTCATGGATATTTTCATTGAATTGCTTGTGATGTTGTTATATGCACATTATTTCCATGAAAATGTTTAATGATTTATTAAACAAAGAAGTTACTAAGAGCATGTATATGAAAGTCCCGATTGAAAATGAATTACTTAGGATACTCAATCTCGCCACATGAGACAAGAAAGTTCAGATAAGGCCATGTCAAGACATGGCATCAAGCAATCAATCAAGTTATCATGTAAGACCAAGACAAGTCTTGGCATTGAGGAGTTATTATGGGATGAAGACTCATATAAGCCCAAGCCAAGGCATGGCATTGGTGAGTCTCCTGCCAAAGTTATCATGTAAGTCCAAGACAAGTCTTGGCATTGGAAAGCTATAAAGAGATAGAGATCCCATGTAAGTCCAAGCCAAGGCATGGCATTGGTGAGTAACAAGAAAGATTTCATGTAAGTCCAAGCCAAGGCCTCAGATTGACAAGTAAAGATATTAAGCAGGACCATGTCGAGACATGGCAATGGTAAGTTCCCAAGGGAACCCACAAGCAAGACTTCGTGTAAGTCCATGTCAAGACATGGCATCAATACCAAGTAAGAGATTGCATGTAAGACTATATCAAGGATACAAAGATTGGCATCAAGATACATGTGAAATGAGATTCAAGATCCTCGCCATTCATAGTAATTCATCGGGCAAAAGAGTAAAGCTTAAATGAGATAGCAAGAAAGTTAGTAGTAAAGTTAATATCATGTCATGCTAGTGAAGGCCGACTAACAAGTATAATTCATGTTATGAATGATGATGTTGAGATTATGCTTGTTATAGTAAACTATACCGATCTATGTGATCAAGTGTTACAGCACCTTGTTTACCTTACAAACATGAGACTAGTAAGTACCATGATGTATGTGAGAAGCAGTAAGAGTAAGTAAGCATTTGAGATTTGTGATTCCATTGTTTATGATAAATATGTCCACATGGTTAAATCTCACGGTGATCATAAAGGCAGAAGGTATAATGTTTCGCCTTATGACCTCATACAAAGTCACACATATTATAGTGTGAGAGTAAAACTGAAAAGTTTGATTGAGTAGAATGCAGGAGATGAGTAATGGCCGCTTAATGATAAATGATGAATAAGACCATGGTTGACCATGGCGTATATGTGATCCCATATAAGACCATGTCCGGGGCATGGCATTGGCATCGATACATGATCCCGTATAAGACCATATTTGGGATATGTCATCAAGATCAAATAGTAATCCCGCGTGAGACCACGTCCGGGACCCGCTTCGGTATGAGATTGTGTAAGACCATATCCGGGATAGGCATCAAAGATCGATATGAGTTTCCATGTAAGACCATATCCGGATATGGCATTGGTATTGATATGAGATTCGCGGTAAGACCATAGCGAGGCTATGGCATCGTGATGGCATGTAAAGTAATAGCTGGGCTATGACGCTGTGATACGAGTAAGCCCGTAGTTGACTATGGCAATCAAGTAAACGATGTACTCAAACCCGTAAGACATTCTCTAGATTAATAAGCAATAGTAAGAGAAAGTAGATATTAATGTGAAACTTGAGTAAGTGAAATCATCGCTCAAAGTATGGGTGATAGAAACCATTGTAACGTAGTATGAAAACTTGCTTGGAGCAAGTTGTGTGACTACGATGATATTTCGTTAATTAGGATGCTAAATCACATGTATGTAGTCACGAGAATCAAGTTAGGGGCTTTACGACTTCACCCTTACCATCAAGTTAAATCATGATGAGATGTTATGAGAGTCAAATTGATTAAGTTTGCATGTGATTAATGCAAAAATTATGTTAGCATAGTTGAGAATGCTTTGTATCGTTGATACATGATACTCTACTAAATAGAGTAATTGCCGTGGAACGTGAGGTTGAAGTCCTAGGGGACTATAATGAATATGATAATGCTATCATCAAAATATGAGATAGATAAGGTCCCGTATAAGACCACGCCCAAGACATGGCCTTGGCACCAAATTGAAATCTCGTGATAAGACCATATCCGGTATGGCTTCGTGAATGAATATTAGAATCGTAAGAACATATTCGTAATACAAAGATCGATGCTTGATGTTGAAGTCCATATAAGACCTTATCCGGATATGGCATTGGCATTTAAAGGAGACTCATATAAGACCACCTCGGAATGTGGCATTGGTTTCAGATTTACATGAATGACGCATGAACATGCGCCTTTGATTATCCCTAGTGATCAATGGGACAGATAGATGAGTCTAGATATAGAAATGAGAATGGTACTAAAGTCATGTGAAAGAGTGAAAATATGTACTCGCGGAATGAATCACTTAAGAGACGACACGATATATGACACGGAACGCTATATATAAGGGCAAGTATGAGTAAGTTGGCTAGAAGCCTATGGTTTATGCATGGTTAGTTAATGCCATGGATGGGATTATAATGATCTCATTTAGTATTATGTACTAATACATGTTTCCTTCGTGGATGATGTGGTCGTTTTTCATGAAATTGTGATTGTGTGAGAACGTTAATCGACTTTAAAAGTAGACTAAACGGTTGTCGATTTAGTTAATTGAAATCGACATTCCTCTATCTCCTCAGAACCTTAATTGGGTACCTTGAGGAGGAAGTTGGTGATGATTCTAGTATAAGAAATGAAATCACAAGTTTCACGTCAGATGATGAGTTTTCAATAAGATGGATAGAGTTAATGAATTCGATCGAGATGTCCCCGCTTATCGTGAGATATGACGATAGTAAAGGTTTTAGATTAGCATAACAATAGAAACTCGATGAGAGTGTGTTTAAAATATGTTCTCGTGATGGAGAAAAGAGTAGATTATTGTATTGAGATATGATTCAAGTTCGTGTATATTCACGCATGAATCAAGAAAGAGAATAAAATTTCAGATGTACGTGAGTAGGGAGCATGATACAAAGATATGCTCATCAAAATGTTCAAACCGTGATGGTTGAGTTGAAAGCTATATAAAGAACTGCTTATTTAAAAGTTCTAGTAATCGAGATCACTCAATCGAGAGAAAGAGTTGACAGTTGGTGATCCGTAGATGATCACTTTTGTATCTCTCGAATTTTAATTAGTGAGGGTATCTTATGCTACGTAAGATTTTGAAGATGAAATAGTGGAAATGGCTTGAGCTATTACAATGGTGGGTATAGTTATTGTGATACTACTCGATAGTAGACATAGTACGATGTCCAATGAAAGATCCATGTTTAGTAATGTGAGTTAGTTATCGGGTTGACTCTAGTTGGTAATATCCTAGTTTCAAATGAGGTTAATGACTAGAGTGAGTTTCCTTTTCGTAAAAAAAGGGTCTGTATGAGATAGTAATGGTATTTTAAATAAGCTCAATGAGTTTATTTAAGGTGATTAAATTCAAGTTGGATAAGATTTCCGTTGTTGATGTTTCCTTGAGATAGAATTTGAATGATGATGAATCTAGAACTTATGCGTAAGTTTTAGTGTGAGATTTAGTAGTAGCATATCTATTAATGCAAGAATAAGGAAGTATGGTTATGAGCATAAATGTTTTGACAATAGAGTACATTTCACAATATGATCGAAAGTTATGGTCAAGTAGTTGACCACTAAAAGTCGAAGTTTCCAAAGCACACAAGACAAGACTACTACAGCTTGGTGAATGCTTTAACGAGAAAGTGAGATAAAACCTTATAGATTTCAAATTTGGTTTGACAAAATTTCCAAGAAAGGGAAATGTCGCTCGAATTGTAGTAAATCAACCAAGATAGATTCGAATGATCATTTGGACATGTGCAGAGTTCCAAATTGGTAGATTACAGAGTATATGCCCTGCAGGAAGAATAACCTCAGGTCTCAAGTTACGTTTCGACTTTATGTATCACAGCTTAAAAGTTATTGGCAAGAGAAACTTGAGGATAAGTGGATTCGCGATTTTGAAGAGTAGATGGAAACATTTTAAGAACGTTAGTAGCAAATCCTCCTAATAAGATTTTCGGGGACGAAAATCCCTAAGGGGGGAGAATTGTAACAGCCCGATTTAGGGGCTAGTCGAATCAGTGATCTCTGATAAACCGTAAAAGTAACATATTTTAATCCCACATTTAGCATGCTTTTTGATGAATTATCCTTTATTTTATGTAATTTGGTGCTCTTAATCCTTTATTTTCATGTTTTATACCCAGGAAAGTGCCGGAGAATGAAAAGAATAAGAAACGGGCTTAAAACGGGCCAAATGGGCCACATCACGAAATTGAAACGAACTGGACCCAAGACCACACGGCCGTGCCTCCTTAATAATCTCGAACACGGCCTGAGCCCAAGACCACACGTTTGTGCCTTATTAGTCGACCCAACACGGCCTGGCCACGATTCACACTCAAGCGCAGTTATGGCCGTGCCCCTACCGTGGCAAAGAGAAGTTTCATTCGGATTGGGATACTTAGGGGCAAAGAAACACATTCCAAAAGCCTATATATACACCCTAAGTATGACCTAAAAAGGGGGAGCCCAAGGCTATCATCTAGGGGCGTCTTGCTAGGCCAGAAGAAGACAGATTTGTTGGGATTCACTCGAGCATACCCGATTGATTCATCTCTAGAAGCCGGAATTATACTCAAGGCGGAGGATTTCTCCTTAATTTCCTTCAGGGAGTTTTAGGGATTTCTTATGTTTTGTTTTATCTTATCTTCTGAGATGTTTTCTTTATTTTTATGAACTAAACCTCGTGATACCGAGGGGATGAAACTTAGATGAATCTTGTTATCGCATCGAACTATATGATAAATATTTGACTTGTTCTAATTATGTGTTCTTAATTCTTGTGTTGATATTTCATGATATTAATTCAAGTTTGATGTGCTTAGGTGGAGGAGCAAAAGTCTCTCGCCTAAGAGTAGATCTAGCATAGTTAAGCGGAGTTGATCGCGCGCCAGAGATAGGGTGACGAGATTTTTCCGGATTAGGTGAAACCTAATATGGGATTCCATAGATCGAAAGTTAATGCGATTCTAGGGTTTTAATTAGAAAGAGATTTCAATTTATCAACCTAGGTTAGACGTTATTCGCTTCGAGAGAGGGTTTAATATACATTAGGAATCTTACGGATCAAGTCAAGTGAATAAATCGTCTCGTTCAGAAAGTTAGATAACAAGTGAAGTCTAGGTGGATTCTTCCTGGGTGTCGCCTTAATTAATTGGTTTTCCTCAAGTTATTTTCCCAAATTTATTCTTCTTTGTCTTAGAGTCTTTAATTTAGTAGTTAATTGATTTAGATTTAAAACAACAAATTCCCTTTATTTTAGGCTAAATAATAAAAAGAAAGTTAGTATTAGTATTTCTAGTTCTTTTGGGTTCGACAATCCGGTCTTGCCTATGCTATACTACTATTCGATAGGTGCACTTGCCTCAATCATTGTCATAGTTAGTTTCCAGGTTCAATCATTCTCATTATTTAAATTTTTAAAACTCTGACACACGATCAAGTTTTTGGCGCCGTTGCCGGGGAATTAAAATATTAAGAAAGCTCTATTTTTATTTCTTTAGCCATTTTTTTTTACAATTTACTTTTATTTTTATTTTTATTTTTACCTTAGTTTTAACTCTTCTAATTTCCTTTTTTCTTTTTCCTAGCAAGTACCTATAGCTTATGACTAGAAGGAACCCAAGAGGACCTTTTAGTATACGACAGTTGATATTGAAGCCATCGTCACAGTAAATTGCAGAGAAGTTAGTAGCCCTAAATTACCGAGAAGAAGAGCAACAAGACGTAATTCAATCCTACATCAAGGGATGGATGAGAATAATCCACCACCATAAGATGTGGGAGAAAATAATGCTCCTCGTGACTATGTTTGATTATGCTAAACCATATTTAACAGAATTTAATCAAGTATTGTTAGGCCTCGCTATAGTCGCTAATAATTTTGAATTAAAGCCTAACACTATACAAATGATTCAACAATTTGTTCAATTTGATGGTTTGCAGTGATTTAAGACCCAAATACTCATATAGCTAATTTTCTAGAGTCTCGTGGATACTTTCAAAATAAATGGCATTTCCGATGATGCCATACGACTTCGCTTATTTCCTTTTCATTAAGGAATAAAGCCAAACAGTTGGTTAAACTTCAGTACTACGAGGGTCAATCACCATATGGGATCAAATGATCGAAAATTTTTTATTAAAATATTTTTCGTCGGCCAAAACGACTAAATTAAGGAATGATATCTCTTCTTTTGTGCAGATGGATTTAGAAACTTTATACGACGCATGGGAGAGATACAAGGATCTCTTGAGAAGGTGCCCACACCACGGATTACCTTTGTGGCTTCAAGTCTAAACTTTCTACAATGGTGTGAACCCCTCAACGAGGCAACTAATTAATTCACCACGGTGGAACCCCGAACAACAAAACTCCCGGCGCTTACTACGAATTCATAGAGGAGATGTCACTAAATAACTATCAATGGCAAGTTAGAAGGACAAGGCCAACAAAAACAGCCAGAGTTTTCAACCTCGATGCAGTAACCATGCTATCAAACCAAGTAGAGATGATGAATAAAAAGCTTGATAGTTTGTGTTCTTCGCAGTACATCCAAAGGATGCAAAGGCGACGCAAGTGGAAGTGAGGCTAATCCTCGAGTACCCACCCTACCAACCGAGCACAGAGAGCGAACAGATGAACTATATAGGTAACAATTTTAGACCTAATAATAATCCTTATAGTAATAATTATAAACCAGGTTGGAGGAACCACCCAAATTTTTCATGGGGAGGTCAAGGAAATCAAGGAAATCAAAAACAACAACCTCCTCAAAATTTTAAAAATCAGCCCTATCCACAGGAGAAGAAGCCGAACCTTGAAGAGATGCTGACAAAATTCATGGCAGCCACAGATACCCGTCTCCAAAAAACTAAGACAACGCTTAATGATCAACAAGCATCCATCAAAGGGGTCGAGAATCAAGTTGGGGAACTTACTAAGTCAGTTGGACAACTTGCAAAGTTACTTTTCGAACGACCGCAAGGGCGTCTACCAAGCAACACTGAGATTAACCCAAAGGAGCAAATTCAAGCCATAACAGCTATAACATCCTAGAATTAGGGGTTCTACATTTTATGCTTTTTTGTGTGCTTGGCTTATTCTTCTTGTTATTTTGGTGTGTTTGGGGTTCGGGAAGGCTCGGGTCTCGAGCTTTGTAGCTTTAGGGGAAATTTTGTTTTTTGGGCACTTTAGGGGAGAGCTAGTAGAAGCAGTGCTTTAAAATATTTATTTGTGTTTGATAACACAAAAAGGGTGTGTGGTGTGATGGCAAGGAGACGCCACTTAAGGAGCAAGGGAGTGGCGTCACAAGGAGCATGAAGGGGGAAGGAGTTCGAGTCTCATCTACAAAGATGTGGAACTTTATTTTTTTGTGCCAAAGGTGGAGTGGTGGTTTTCTACTTCGACTCTTCAAGGTGGTTGTTGAATGAGTCAATAAGTTCAAAATGGATGGACAAGAGAGCTTGAGGAGTTTGAATTGGTCAAACCAATTTGAAAGAGTGATGGGGAGTATTTGGGGAGCAAATCAAGGATTTGGTGATGGTGGAGGTGTTGGCCGAATGTGGGGAGCTTGGAGGGGGATTTTGGTTTAGTAGCTAGGATAGGTGTGTCAAATTCTCTTTGGTTTTTAGGCATTTTTCATCCTAGTATGTTCTGGTTATTGTGAGTAGGAGGGGGTGTGCCAAACTTTTCAACATATGCTTTAGTGATTCTTTTGTTTTCAAGTGAATAGTGTTTTGCCGAATTTTCATATTGCTTTCTCCTCTTTTCAATGCTTTCTCCTATTGTCTACCTTTTATTCTATCATTTTTGTTCCTTTCTCTTAAGACGCCACAAGCCAAAACCTCTTCTTTATCTCTCTCTTCTACTTCTTGTGTTTTCTTTAGCCTAACCTCTTCTAGTTTTTCTTTCTTTTAGCCGAATTTTTGGTTCTCTCTATTCATCTCTTTCATTCTTTCTTTCTTTCGTAAAGCCAAACTCTCTTCTCCTTTATTTCTATCTCCTCTAGCCGAATACTTTCTCGCACTTCTCCCATATCTTTATTTTCTCTTTGCACCTCCACTTCTTGTTTCTCTAGCCGAATCTTAAGAAGCAGTAGTAGTTAGTTTTCTATCTCACAAAGATCCTCTCGCTTGGTAGGGGAGGTGTTTTTGCAAGTCGAATCCATTGTTACAATTCCTGTGAGCTAAGGTAAGGGGTTCTCTTTATTCTGCTAGATCGGCTTCTATTCATATTACTCGCTTATAATTAAACCCCTTGTTGGGGCAATTCATGTTTTCGCTTATAGTATTGTATTGATCAAGACTTTTCTTCATGGATACGAAAAGCCACCATTCTAAGGAGGAAAGTGAACCCGTAGTCTCTCGCTTCCCCAAGTTCAAGCGACGTGTCGTGTGGTCCGGCGGTTTGAGACTTCCCACCGGTTGTGGTAGGGAGCCGACATCCGCTCGGGATAGACAAATCGTTATTCCCAAGCGAGTGAGAGTGTCGACGAGAGAGTTTAGTCTTACGCTGTAATCGTGTGTAACGCCACACTTTACTTTATTATTTGCGTTAGTAATCGTGTTGGCTAAAAGCCAAACGATCAGATAGATAGTCGAGATACCCCTATGGGTAAGGTTGAGACATTTAGTAAGTACCACTATGATCTTACTTTCAAGATATGTATGTATGAATTAATTGTCTATTGTACATTGAAAATATGTTTGCATTCATCTCAAAGAGATGATAATATGTTGCATGGGTTTTGGGATATGAATGAAAGGGGAAGTGTGATTCTCGTGATCATTACAAGTGGTCCGAGACCACTGTGGGTTGGAACCACGAGACATATTTATCGCTGACTTATCTCGCTGGTCTGGGACCACAAAGTGGGTCGGCCCCATCGCTTATATATTCCGATGATCATCACAAGTGGTCTGAGACCACAATGGTTTGGAACCACGGGGGCTTAATGCCACGGGTGTTTGGCTGATTCAGGTGACCTAGAGGATGTAAAACTAGGTTGGGCTGGGCTGCATTGCATACATTTTTAATATGCTATATTGTGAGGGCTAAGGCCCAATGTGCATCTGTGGGCTTAAAGCCCGATTGCAATACAAGGGACACACTAAGTCTTGGTGACTCACCCCTCTGCTTAATTTTGTAGGTAACTCTTAGTTGCGGATTTGGAGCCGAGGTGGACTTCGAGGTGGCCGTGCATTACTTCGTGCGTAAACTCGTTTCTTTATATAAACTTATTTTAATTTTGGGATTTTGCAATGTTATAAGGCCTCCATAACTTTAATTTGGGGTTTTGCTTTAAATTGGTTATTGCATATCTTATGGATTGTCAAATAATAAGTTTTCTAAGATAAAATATAAACAATCATATTTTTAAAGAGTTAACAAAAGATTACAAGCGATTAAAGGTGTAAGCTAAATAATTTAGAGATTTTCCTAAAACGTCAAAATCATTTTCAAATGTCACGTTTATGGAATTTCCTAATTTTCGCTTTGTGAAACCAAATCATTATTTAACCTTTTCAACACTTTAAATAGAATTTGGCAAGAAAATCATCAACCAAAACTTTAAATTATCTTTAAGATTGAAGCACTAAACGAAATTTTTTTCCAAATTACGATGCTTTGTTGAAAAGTTCAAAACTACCTTCCTTGTAACATACCATATTCAGTCGTAACGTATTGACCGGGTTTGGGGTGTTACAATTTTGGTATTAGAGCCTAGGTTGCAAAACTCGGCTGTGGGTTTGGGGTTCAAAAATGTTTTCAAAAGTTGGTTTGGAATATGGTTTAGAAAAATACATGTTTTCTGGAAGCATGGCACCCGAGTCTCTGGCACCAAATCCATACGGTAAGTGTTTTAACTATTGATTGAATTGTATGAAAGATTGTATTGTGTTGTACTGTGATTGCTAGTTTTAAGAGATACAACTTTATAAAATGAGACCCTTAGGTATGCGATTCGGCGTAAAATTTCTTCTAATACTATTTTCATAAGCTACCCGTTAATAAACAAAGGGAAGATGTACTAATTTATAAAACTTGAAATCGATTAAGTTGAATTCATAATCATGAGCGCCAGAGGACGGGTATGGTATGCGCGTCGGGTGTTGAGGCTAAACCTCAAATCGTGGCATGGGCCGAAGGCATAAGCGCCAAAGATCACCAAAGAGCGAAAGCGGGTTTCAAAACCAAATTGAGGGGATGATGCCGTGGTCTCAAGCTATGTTGTGTGTTCTCGAGCTGGTTGTCGGAGTAAGCACGGATCGTGAGGTCGTAAAAATCTATTCCCGAGTGACTTGAGCAAATGGGGCCAAGGTATTTGGGTATTTTTGGTGTGGCTCCTAACGAGCCGAAAGCATCGGCCGAAGCGTTGAACTAATCATGGACGATCTTGATTGTATCATGGAGGAAAATTGAAAGGAGTAGTGTCCCTCCTTCTGGATGAGGCATACCAATGGTGGCTCACTGTGAGGGATGGTACATCACGGATCGTGTTACTTGGGATCTCTTTAAGACAGCTGCCAGGAAGGTATGTCGGGCGAAGTTACGTGGACGCCAGAGAAAGGCATTCTTAAACTTTGTCCAGTGGAATAAGTCGTTGCTTGAGTATGAGGCGTAGTTCCCCGCGCTTAAGCCGCTTATACTCCGAGGTATCGCCGCAACCGATCACGAAGCGCCAGTCCGATTTGAGGATGGTCCGAGGGATGAGTTGTGAGTACCGATAGCTCCCAACGAAGAAAGAGAGTTCGCTACTCTAGTTGAAAAGGCTAAGATAGTCAAGAGGTGAAGCGGTCCGAGAGGAAGAATCGAGATAAGGATAGGGGCAGGAATAAAAGGAATTTTGGGTCGTCAGATCTCACTGGGGTCTCCAAAAGAGGCCTAGGTTTGATGGGCTCGTCGAAGTTAAGCTCGTTACCGCTGGTCGGGCCTCAATCGTGGTGCTAGATGTGGGAATTATCATTCGTGAGAGTGTTGGGCGAGAAATAGAGAATGCTTCGTGTGTGGATCTCAGAGATCATTCGTAAGGGACTCGTCCGCAAGAGCTTTGAACAGGTGGCACAAAGAGGGTAGGGATATGTACACCTGGAAGAGGTGGCCAAAGAACCAACCACCGAGAGGTCGTGGGTCCTGGCCAGAGGAGGAAATGGTTTTGGTCGAGGGCGTGGAGCACCGGGCAGAGGTGCTAGGAATACAGATGCAAGAAAGCCTAGATTGGTTTATGCAGCTAGACGCCGAGAGGATGGCGATGCACCGGACGTCATAACCGGTACGTTCCTTATTTTTGGTTTGCCCTTTCAAAGACTCGATAGATATTGGGTCTACACATTCATATGTTGCTAGTACTATGTCTGGAACTTTGAATATAGAATCTGATGTTGCTTCTAGAGAAATGACTCTGATTAGCCCTTTAGACAATCAGAGTGGTAAACAAACTATTTAGGAGTGTGCCTTAGAAGTACAAGGGTAGTTTTCCTACGACTTGATGGAATTGCCATTCGCAGTTCGATTTGATTTTAGGCATGGACCGGTTAGTTGAGTATCGCAAACTTGAATTGTGCCGCTAAGTTTACGATATTAAAGACTTCGAGGATGAGGAGGTGCCGTGATAGGGGAAAGAAGGAATTACTCCGCCCAATGTGGTGTCTGGGATAAAGGTCAAAGGATGGTGAGAAAAGGGTGAGGATTTCTTAGCTTTCATTAGTGCTTTGGAGGCCAAGGAATTGTCTGTAAGAGATGTTAGAACTGGTGAAAGAGTTCTCGATGTTTTTCCGTAAGAGCTTTTAGGTTACCTCCATCGCGAGGTGGAGTTCTGCATTGATCTTCTTCCCGAACACCCGGTGTCCGCTGCACCATATAGGATGGCGCCGAATGAGCTAGTAGAACTTAAAGCTCGTGTTCAAGAATTGTTGATCGTGGTCTTATTCGACCAAGTGTGTCTCCGTGGGGAGCACCGGTGTTATTTGTCAAGAAAAAGGATGGGTCGATGTGGATGTGCATTGACTACGTGCAATTGAACAAGTCGACGATTAAGAATAAGTACCCGCTGCCAAGCGATTGACGACTGCTTGATCACCGCGAGGCGTTTCACTTTTCTCAAGATAGACTTGAGGTCGTTATCATCGCCTTAAGGTCAAGGAGGCTGATATTCATAAGATCGCTTTCAACTCGTTATGGTCACTACAAGTTCTTAGTGATGTCGCTCGATTGATGAATGCACCAACCGTGAGTTTATGGATATGATGAACCGAGTATTCCAACCCTATCCGGACCGGGTTTGTCGAGTGTTCATATTTATATTTTGGTATATTCAAGGACTAAGAGGAGCATGATTCGTGATTTTCTGATTGTTCTGCAGATTTTAAGAGAGAAGTTAATCGATGCCAAATTCAGCAAGTGTGAATTTTGCTGAGGGAAGTTACTTTTCCGGGGCATGTTGTGGTCCACGAGGGGATTAGGGTTGATCCTCGAAAGATTGAAGTCGTTTTAGATTTGAAACTACCAAGTCGTGAGCGTAAATTTGAAGTTTCTTGGGTTAGCCGGGTATTACGTAGGTTTGTTGAGGGATTTTCGTTGATCGCCGCACCTTTAACCAAGTTGTTACTTAAAGGGGTACCATTTGTATGGACAGATAAGCAAAGAAGAAAGCTTTGAGAAGTTGAAGAAGATTCTCGACTGAGGCACCAGTTGTTGATTTAGCATGTGGTCGGGAAGGAGTTTGTCGCCTATTGTGATGCGCCGCACACAAAGATTAGGATGTGTGTTGATGCAAGAAGGGAAAGTAGTAGCGAGCATGCTGCCTCAAGAACTAAGACCGCATGAAGTGAACTATCCCACTCATGATCTAGAGTTAGTCATGATAGTTTTTGCTCAAGATTTGGAGACATTACCCGTGATGAGGAGAAGTCTATTATCTACATGCATCATAAGAGCTTTGAAATATCTCCTTACCTCAAGGAGTTGAACTTAAGGCAATGGAGGTGGATTGAATTGTTGAAAGACTATGATTGCTCGATTGAGTATCACCCGTAAAGCTAACGAGTGGAGGATGTGTTGAGCCGTAAGGTGATATCCGATTTGTGGGCAATGTTTGCTCATCTCGCTTTGTATGATGATGGAAGCTTGTTAGTCGAATCGCAAGTGAAGCCTTCATGGTAAGTCGATTAAAGAGAAGTAGTTGTCGATGAATCGTTAAGTTCTCGACTTCAAAGAAGTGGAAGGTGGTGAGACGTAAGGGTTTGGTCTTAACAGTTGATGGAGTATTATGCTTTCGTGGAAAGGCTTGTATGCCAAAGGATTCCGAAGTTGAGACAGAGGATTCTCGCAGAAGCGCATAGTAGTCCATACGCTATGCACCCTGGTGGGAGTAAAATGTATCGAGATTTATGCGGAATAGCTTTTTGGCTGTGTCCAAGCAAGAGGCTACCGAAGTTTGTGAGTAAGCGCTTGACGTGTCGCACAGTGAAGGCGAACATCGCTGCCTTCGGATTGTTATAGCTAAGTGAAGATTCCACTTTGGAAAGTGGGAGAGGATAACTATGGACTTTGTTAGTGGGCTACCTCTTACGCCTACTAGAAAAGATTCAGTGGGTAATTGTCGATCGGTTGACGTAAGTCCGCTTCACTTCATACCTGTTCGTGTTGATTACTCACTACGGTTAGCCAAACCGTATGTAGCGTATATTGTGAGGTTACATGGGGTACCAAAGGTTCATCATATCGCATGTGAGACCCTAGGTTTACATCGCGATTCGAAGGCGTTGCATAAAGCGTTAGGTACAAGACCGAATTTTAGCATCGCTTGCTTCATCCTCGTGATCGATGGTTAGTCGAGAGGGTAATCCGTGATTCTAGAAGATATGTTGAGAGGTTGTGTTATCGACTTTAGGGGTAGTTGGGAGGATTTCATACCGCTATGCAATTTCGCATACAACAATAGCTATCAATCCAAAGATTCGATGCCACCCTATGAAGCGCTATATGGTCGTAAGTGTCGACTCCTACCTTCCGGACAGTAATTGGGTGAGCGACGCTTGTTGGGTCCTAATTGGTTTCTGCAGACGTAAGAAAAGGTGTTGTTGATTCGATCTCTGCTGAAGGAAGCTCCATGTGCGTAAATCGATGCACTGGCGTAAGGAGATAGAATTCTCGCAGTGATCAAGTTTTTCCGAAAGTTTCACCTTGAAGAAGGTTTTAAGGTTTGGACAAAAGGGCAAGTTGAGCCCCGATTCGCCTCTGACCTTATCGAGTGTTGAAACGCAGGGACCGTGAGAGCGACACCGGAGTTACCACGAGTTGAATCGATACATGATGTATTTCATGTGTCAATGTTAAGACGTTATCATTCGGGATCCATCTCACATAGTACCGTAGAGGAAATTGAAGTAAGACCCGATTTGTCTTTAAAGAAGAACCAGCCTGATCTTAGATCGAGATGTTAAAGTGTTGAGAAGGAAGTGAGTTCCGTTGGTTAAAGTTTTATGGCGGAATCACTGTGTAGAGGAAGCCACGTGGGAGCTGTAAGATGCGATGCACAAAGAATACCTCACCTCTTTTGATCGTGTAAATTTCGAGGCCAAAATTTCTTTGAGGGGTAGAACCGTGAACATCCTAGAATTAGGGTTCTGCATTTTATGGTTTTCTCAGGTGCTTGGCTTGTTCTCGCTTGTTATTTTGGTGTTTTTGGGGTTTCGGGAAGGCCTGGTTCTGTTGAGCTTTAGGGGAAATTTTGTTTTTGGGCACTTTAGGGGAGAGCTAGTAGAAGCAGTGCTTTAAGAATATTTATTTTTGTTTGATAACACAAAAAGGGTGTGTGGTGTGATGGGCAAGGAGACGCCACTTAAGGAGCAAGGGAGTGGCGCCACAAAGGAGCATGAAGGGGGAAGGAGTTCGAGTCTCATCCGCAAAGATGTGGAACTTATTTTTTATGCCAAAGGTGGAGGAGTGGTAGTTTTCTACTGGGACTCTTCAAGGTGGTTGTTGAATGAGTCAATAAGTTCAAAATGGATGGACAAGAGAGCTTGAGGAGTTTTAATTGGTCAAACCAATTTGAAAGAGTGATGGGGAGTATTAGGTGTAACAAATCATGGGATTTGGTGATGGTGGAGGTGTTGGCCGAATGTGGGGAGCTTGGAGGGGGATTTGGCTTAGTAGCTAGGATAGGTGTGCCAAATTCTCTTTGGTTTTTAGGCATTTTTCATCCTAGTATGTTCTTGCTATTGTGAGTAGGAGGGGTGTGTCAAACTTTCAACATATGCTTTAGTGATTCTTTTGTTTTCTTTCAAGTGAATACACTTTTGTTCCCTAGTGTTTTGTCGAATTTTCATATTGCTTTCTCCGCTTTTCGCTTGTTTTCTCCTATTGGTTACCTTTATTCTCTCATTTTTCTTCCTTTCTCTTAAGACGCCACAAGTCAAGCCCCCTTCTTTATCTCTTCTCTTCTACTTCTTGTGTTTTCTTTAGCCTAACCTCTTCTAGTTTTTCTTTTATTTTAGCCTAATTTTTGGTTCTCTTCTATTCATCTCTTTCATTCTTTCTTTCTTTCGTAAAGTCAAACTCTCTTCTCCTCTATTTCTATCTCCTCTAGCCTAATACTTTCTCGCACTTCTCCCATATCTTTTATTTTCTTTTGCACCTCCACTTCTTGTTTCTCTAGCCAATCTTAAGAAGCGTAGTAGTTAGTTTTCTCATCACAAAGATCCTCTCAGATTCTGTAGGTGCTGCAAGTCGAATCCGCTGTTATGATTCCTGTGAGCCAATGTAAGGGGTTTCTTTATTCATTGTGATCGGCTTCTATTCATATTACTCGCCGTAATTAAACCCCTTTGTTGTGGCAATTCGCTTTCGCTTATAGTATTGTATTGATCAAGACTTTTCTTCATGGATACAAGTGCCACTCATTCTAAGGAGGAAAGTGAACCCGTAGTCTCTCGCTCCTAAGTTCAAGCGAGCAGTCGTGGCTCGGCGTTCGAGACTTCCCACGGGTGGTAGGGAGCCGACATCCGCTCGGGATAGACAAAATCGTTATTCCTACTAGTGAGAGTGTCGACGAGAGAGTTTAGTCTTACGCAGAATCAGTGTGTAATGCTCACACTTTACTTTATTATTTGCATTAGTAATTGTGTTGGCTAAATCCAAACGATCAGATAGATAGTCGAGATACCCCTATGGGTAAGGTTGGAGACACTGTGTAAGTACCACTATGATCTTACTTTCAAGATATGTATGTATGAATTAATTGTCTATTGTACATTGAAAATATGTTTGCATTCATCTCAAAAGATGATAATATGTTGCATGGGTTTTGGGATATGAATGAAAGGGGAAGTGTGATTCGTGGATCACTCACAAGTGGTTCTGGGACCATGGTGGTTTAGAACCACGTAAACATATTTATCGCTGACTTATCTCAAAGTTGGTCCTGGGACCACAGCTGGTTGGCCCCACGATACTTATCGTGGATCGCCACAAAGCTGGTTTGGGACCACAAAGTGGGTTGGCCCCATGTTTATATATTCTCAGACTCGCCACAAGTGGTCCGGGACCACAAAGTGGTTTCAACCATGGTGGCTTAATGCCATGGGTGTTTGGTCGACTCAGTGACCTAGAGGATGGAAAACTAGGTTAATGGGCTACATTGCATACATTTTTAATATGTTATATTGTGAGGGCTAAGGCCCAATGTGCATCCAGGCTTAAAGTCCGACATGTGTATAAGGGGAATTACACACCGAGTCTTGGTGACTCACCCTCCGCTTAATTTTTTGTAACTCTTAGTTGCGAATTTGGAGCCGAGATGGACTTCGAGGTGGCTATGAATTACTTGTGTAAACTCGCTTTATATAAACTTATTTTAATTTTGGGATTTTGCAATGTAATAAGGCCTCCATAACTTTAATTTGGGTTTTTGCTTTAAATTGGTTATCAGATATCTTATGAATTGTCAAATAAAGAGTTTTCTAAGATAAAAATATAAACAATCATATTTTTAAAGAGTTAACAAAAGATGACAAGAGATTAAAGGTTTAAGCTAAATAATTTGGAGATTTTCCTAAAATGTCAAAATCATTTTCAAATGTCACATTTATGGAATTTCCTAATTTTCGGCTTTTGTGAAACCAAATCATATTTACCATTTCATTTCACTTTAAATAGAAGTTGGCAAGAAAATCTTCAACCAAAACTTTAAATTATCTTTAAGATTGAAGCACTAAACTAAAAGTTTTTCCAAATTACGATGTTCGTTGAAAAGTTCAAAACTACCTTCCTTGTAACATACCGTATTCTGGTATTGAACGTATTGACCGGTTTGGGGGTGTTACAACACCAAGAAAGTGAAGGGTTAGATGATCCCAATTCAAGGCAAGAGAATGTGATCAAAGAAGGTAAGGTTGAGGTAAGTAATAATAAGCCAAAACCGTAATCAAAGAGTACCAACCTCGCATACCATATCCCGAAGCATTAAGGAGAGACGACACAGAGGAACAGCTCGATAAGTTTCTTAAACTTTTAAAGAAATTACATATTAACTTACCATTACTTGAAGCTCTTTCACGATGCCGATTCTAGGAAATTTTTAAAAGAGCTTTTGATTTAACAAACTAAGGATAGACGAGGCATCACATCGTGGAACTAAACGCAATGTGCTCAGATTCTTGCAAAATAAACTACCACTAAATTAAAAGATCCAAGGAGTTTTACAATTCCATGCTTAATTGGTAGTTTATCTATTGATAATGCGTTAGATGATTTAGGGGAAAGCATAAATGTCATGCCTTATAAATTGTTTAAACAACTAGGTCTAGAGAAACCCAAACAAACTAGGATGAGCATTCAATTTGTCGATAAAACGGTTAGAATTCCTAGGGGTATAATCAAGATGTACTCATAAAGATTGATAAATTCAGATTCCTAGTAGACTTTGTTGTTTTAGACATGGATGAGGACAATAGTATCCACCTAATCTTAGGAAGACCATTTTTAGCAACCGCCAGACTAAAATTGACATTGATGCAGAGAACTAATACTGTCGGTAGGTAATGAGATACTCTCCAAGCTCTCGATTCGGCTAGAACATCGAGTAATCCAGTGAGAAAATAAATTTATTGATAACCATTCTGCTAACCCTTTTTCAGAAACACCAGAAAGAATACAATCAACCCGATCCTATACCCTCGTACAACAAAGAAATAACTCATGAGGAACGAAGGATTCAGATCGATGATCTAGACGAGTGGAAGACGATTTCAAGGAAAAAATAGGATACACAAAGTCAACCAGATCCATTCCACGAAGAAGACAAATTCAAAATCTGAGATCAAGTATTATTAGATAAAGTGCACTCGCGAATATCTCCTCTCCGAATTCTAACACAAATAAAGAAATCAATTTTAGGGTAACCTGTTTTCCCATACTGGAACAATGAGGTAAGTAATCCCATTTTTGGTACTTTCGATATAAATGCATCTCGACTTAAACTCTATCATGATAATGAAATCGATAGCATGAGGAAGGACTTTCAACTCCTCAAACCACCATGATGATGCAAACGAGAGGTAAGTCCAACTTAAGACTTTAAACGAGCGCTTCTCGGGAGGCAACCCGAGTACTAACCCCATTAACTTTTACATTTTATTTTGTCTTATTTATTCTATTTTTTTCTTTATAGTACCTAACTATAAACCAACCAAAAGTACAGCACTCTGTGCCACACGCCTTGCACACTGGCCGTGGCCTTGGTCGTGTGGATGCAATCAATCGCCAGATCGACACAAAGCAGAGATGGTACGAGTCGAGAAAATCAATTTTCGTGAGTCACTGACTCAAGCCACCGCCAAAGACCACAAAGAAATTTCTTTAGAAATAACACCCACCTCGCGAACCATCCAACAAAAAGGACCCTACGGTCCATTTATCTTTCCTTTTAATTTTACTTCATATTTTATTTCTTCACTTTAGCTTGCTTTTCTTTAATTATTTAATTAGTATAGTTTTAATTATTATTAGTATATCTTGGTTAATCCTTCACAAAGTTACCCAATTTCTTCATCTAGCACAAAGAATAGTGGGTAGCCACCACGACCCCAACCATAGCCACTACAACCCTCCAACGCTCTTTGTCATGGAACATCCTCCAAGAATTTTCATCCATAATTCGTGAAGTTTCACCTCTCCCCATATCTTATGATATTATTATTATTTTCGCTTATTATCTATCTTTTTACATTGAGGGCAATGTACAACTTAAGTGTGGGGGGTGAATCTTAAAGTGCCTAACTTTTTGCATTATTCTCAAATCCTCGAATTATGCTTTGTCCTAAAGTAAGTTTCTCATATTATTATTATTATTAAATTCCCTTGATTTATGATTTTTATTGATATGTCTTGAATTAAGTCATTGATAATTGTGCATTGATAATTAAATTTGAAGGATACTAGAGAATCAAGCATGATAAGTCTATTTTTCAGAATTAAAAATTTTCTAGGTTGTCTACCTGAACTTAAATATTACTTCGAAGTTTGAAATTTACGAGGATGACATCAAAAATACCCATATTTTTTGTGAGATTTTCAGCCTTATAGAGCATATATTCTTTTTCTTGCTCACTTTTTGATTATGAGTGAGTCAACATTGATTAGTTATTCTAGAACTTGCATCGACTATACATGTCGAGACAACAACTTTGATTTGATATATAGAGATGATGAAGGCACCTAGGATTTAACCCACTCACTCCACTAAAAAAACCTACCTCCATAATTAACCCTTAGTAAACCCCTTTAATCCTAACAACCCTATTTTTTGACTCACCCACTAATATTAACCCAAAACCCAATCAGATTTGTTATCACCATTCCTCTTGACTACCCTTTTTGTTTAGATTTTATTTTGAGCAGCTACTCTAACTATGTTCTATATTTTAGTTGTTAAAGTTCTTTATTATTATTTGTGATTTGTTCTTAAAAAAATCAAAGTGTATTCACTAATAGTTTTGTGATTAAGTGAGCTTATATGTTTAAATTCCACCATCAAGAAGAAGCTCAGATAGAGTATTATTAGTACAAGTTTTCAATTGATGTAATTATTTATCGTTCATTTTTTCTAGTTAGGTAATTTGTCAATTCAATCTCGATTCTAACCCTTTAATTCAGCCTTTATCCACACCTTTAACCCAAGCCTGCATAAACCCTATTAAAGACCTTTTGATTTGTGTATCATCTCATATTATAGTGATGGAGATTTGATTTTCATGCAAGCCTATGGGATTAACTCTTCATGTTTGACATTTGAGTGCTTAATTCTAAACCTTAAACACTTCGAGTGATTTGAGTGAATCTTTAGCGAGGATGTCAATTCTTGTCGATTTTGAATCAGAGGTAATTATTTAGATGAGGGGAAACACCTATGTTTTATGCTACAAATGTATGACTTAGATTGTTTGAATCTTTAGGACTCTTTGAGTTGAATTATCCATGTATAAATTATCCTTGAATTATGTTGAAACACTATCAATGACTATTATGAATTGAGGGAAGTTTGTTTTAATTATGAGTTAAGAATTTTGCTTGAGGACAAGCAAAAGCTTAAGTGTGGGGGTATTTCATAAACCGTAAAAGTAACATATTTTAATCCCACATTTAGCATGCTTTTGGATGAATTATCCTTTATTTTATGTAATTTGGTGCTCTTAATCCTTTATTATCATGTTTTATACTCAGGAAAGAACCGTAGGATGAAAAGAACAAGAAACGGGCTTAAAACGGGCCAAATGGGTCACATCACTAAATCGACACGATCTAGACCTAAGACCACACTACCGCTCTCCTTAATAATCTCGAACACGCCCGAGCCCCAAGACCACATGGTCGTGCCTCATTAGTCGACCCAACACGGCCCGGCCACGATTCACACACGGCGCAGTGCTATGGCCGCCGTGTCTCGCCGTGGCGTAAGAGAAGTTTCATTCGGATTGGGATACTTGGGGCAAAGAAACAGATTCCAAAAGCCTATATATACACCCTAAGTATGTCCTAAAAGCGGGGAGCCCAAGGCTATCGCTCTAGGGCGCCTTACTAGGCCGTAGAAGGCAGATTTGTGGGGATTCACCGAGGATAGCCGCTGATTCACTCTCTGGTTTAATTATACTCAAAATGGAGGATTTCTCCTTAATTTCCTTCAGTGGAGTTTTAGGATTTCTTATGTTTTGTTTTATCTTATCTTCCGAGATGTTTTCTTTATTGTTATGAACTAAACCTCAGATACCGAGGAGGATGAAACTTAGATGAATCAAGTTATCGCATCAACTATATGATAAATCTTTTGACTTGTTCTTAATAATGTGTTCTTAATTCTTGTGTTGGTATTTCATGATATTAATTCAAGTTTGATGTGCTTAGGTGGAGGAGTAAAAGTCCCCGCCTAAGAGTAGATCTAGCATAGTTAAGGTGAGTTGATCACGCGCCAGAGATAGGGTGACGAGATTTTGCCTGATTTGGATGAAACCTAATATGGGATTCCATAGATCGAAAGTTAATGCAATTTAGGGTTTTAATTAGAAAGAGATTTTAATTAATCAACCTAGGTTAGACGTTATTCGCTTCCGAGAGAGGGTTTAATATACATTAGGAATCTTACTGATCAAGTCAAGTGAATAAATCGTCTGGTTCGAGAGTTAGATAACAAGTGAAGTCTAGTGGATTCTTCCTGGGTGTCGCCTTAATCAATTGGTTTTCCTCAAGTTATTTTCCCAAATTTATTCTTCTTTGTCTTAGAGTCTTTAATTTAGTAGTTAATTGATTTAGATTTAAAACAACAAATTCCCTTTATTTTAGGCTAAATAATAAAAAGAAAGTTAGTATTAGTACTTTTAGTTCCTTTGGGTTTGACAATCCGGCCTTGCCTAAGCTATACTACTATTCGATAGGTGCACTTACCTCAATCGTTGTCATAGTTGGTTTCCGTGTTCGATCATTCTCATTATTTAAATTTTTAAAACTCGACACACGATCAATCTCGAATCATTAATTCGAGGTTAGATAAAATTATTTGCATGATATGTTATGTGTTATAACATGTTTATAAGGATGCATGAAAATTTTGGTGCCTTAATTTTAGCGAATTCTAGCTAATTTATGAAAAGGACTAAATCGCATAAAGTGCTAAACTTCTATTTTATTTGCTAGAGGTGCCAAATAGCTATGGATTATTAATTGAGGTCCCAATTGTGCAATTTGGCCTTATTTAAGTGAGTTGGCCGCCATAATAATACATAGGGGACAAGAGCATTTATTATGATAGAAAATTGGTGATATTAGTTGAAAATTAAATAAAATAAGATGATATAAGCTAAAGTTATCATCTTTTATTTAGTCTTCTTATCCAACCGAAAATATCAACCATGGGAGGGCTTTGAAAGCTTGAAATTTCAGCAGCTCATTTTTCTTCAAGTAAGTCACTTTGATGGTTATTTTGATGATTTTTGTATTTTTGGAGTCCTCAAAGCTTAAGCTAGCTCTGGGAGGACTAGTTTGCAATATGGGTGAAAGTCTAGGGACTTACCATGCTAGAGTTCATGTTATTTAATGAGTTTTTATGGGAGAAAATGAATGATAGGATGATGAGAAACAACTTTTGTGAAAGGTGTTGCCATGAAAACACCTAATTGGGACTAAAATGCAAAAGTTTTAATTTATTCATTAAGGCATGAAATAGATGAAATTGTGGATAGTTGTAAGAGGATTAAATGTTCAGCTAGGCTTTCTTAATAAGAAATTGAGATGAAAATTTATTTACGAGCCTAGGGGCAAAATCGTAATTTTGCCAAAGTGTAGGGGCAAAATAGTCATTTTTTCCTAAAGTGTAGATTATGGTGCATTATGATTCATAAGTGATTAAATCAGTAAATTCCATTGTTCTAGATCAAATAAAATAAGTTTCGGACCTAGAACGGGTGAAAAGAGAAATGTGGGCAAAAAGGTCCCTTTCGGCCCTTTCGACATCGAGGTAAGTTCAGATGCGAATGTTGCAATTACGTATGAGTTAATTTAATGTTCCAATGTTGTATGGAATGTATATTTACTCTATTAATGTATGAAATATATTTGATGAGAGGTCAAAAGAATTGAATCTAATAAAGAATGGGAAATGTATGTAGAATGATATGATGATAGTTAAAGTCTCGTAAGACCATATTGGAATATGGCCTCGATGTAAGAATTCGTATAAGACCATGTCAGGGACATGGCATCGATATGTTAATGCAAGTAAGACCCTATTGGGGTATAAATTTTATGTTACATTATGAGTATGAGACTCAAGAGAGTTATTTAATAACTGATCGTTGTATTTCAGAGTTTTAAATTTATAAGATAATGATCGAACCTTGAAACTAACGATGACAACGATTGAGGCAAGTCCACCTATCGAACAGTATTATAGCTTAGGCAAGACTGGATTGTCGAACCTAAAGGAACTAAAAGTACTAATACTAACTTTCTTTCTATTATTTAGCTTAAAATAAGTGAAGTTGCTTGTTAATCTAAATTAACTAATTACTAAGCTAAAGACGCAAAGAAAAAAAGAATGAATTGGGGAAATACTTTGGAAAACTCAGTTGATTAAGACGATACCCTTTAGGAAGAATCCACCTAGACTCCACTTGTTATCTAACACCAACTGCATTTATTTATTCACTTGACTTGATCCGTAGGACTCTTAACGTATATTAAACCCTCTCTCGAGGCTTAATAACGCCTAACCCTAGGTTAATTAATTGAAATCTCTTTCCCATTAATAACCCCTAGAATAGCAAAAAATCATTCTATGGACTCCCATATTAGGTTTCACCCTAATCCTAAGAAAATCTCGCCACCCTATCTCTACGCTGCGCGCATCAACTCCGCTTAATTATGCTAGATCTACTCTAAGCAGGACTTTCTCTCCACCACCTAAGCACATTCAACTTGAATTAATATCCGTGAAATATCAACACAAGAATTAAGCACACATAATTAAGAACAAATAAAGTATTTATCATATAGTTCAAAACAATAAAAAGATTCATCTAGAGTTTCATCCCCTTCGTATCTCAAGGGTTTAGTCTATAATAATAAAAGAAAACATATCATAAGAAAAGATAAAACAAAACATAAGAAATCCCTACAACCCCTCAAGGAATTGAAGAGGAGATCCTCCGCCTTGAGTAGAATTCCCGCTTTCTCGAGATGGATCAACTGGCTATCCATTTAGAGTTTCCCATAATCTGACCTTTTGGCTCTGGCCTCTTGGCCTAGTCGATCGCCCGTCGACTTCCTTTAGGTTATACTTAGGTGTATTTATAGGCTTTTGGAATGTGTTTATTTGCCCCTAAGTATCCTTTTCCGAGTGAAATTACTCTCATCCACGGCAGGGCACGCCATGGCACACGCCCGCAGGAATCGTGGGCTGTGCCGTGTTGGACTCGCTAGTGAGGCACGGCCGTGTTGGACTCTGTTAGTGAGGCACGCCGTAGATCGACATCAGCCGTGTTCTAGTATATTTGAGGAGGCACGCTGTGGGCTTTAGTCCAGCCGTGTCGATTTCTTCTTGGCCCATTTTGGTCCGCTTTGAGCCCGCTTCTCTCTTCTTTTATTCTTGGGTGCTTTCTTGAGTATAAGACATGAAAAAAGGATTAAGAGCACCTTTTACATAAATCAAGGGATAAATCAACCAAAAGTATGCTAAATGTGGGATTAAAATATGTTACTATTTCTGGCTTATCAAATACCCCACACTTAAGCTTTTGCTTGTCCTCAAGCAAAATTCTCATCTTACAATTGAAACGAACTTTCAATAATTCATAATTCCTATCAACAATGTGTTATCATAATTCATAGATAATTTATACATGGATAATTCAATTCAAAGAGTTCTAAGGATTCAAACAATCTAAGTCATAGATTTGTAACTTGAAAAACATAGGCGCCTTCCCTTATCTAAATAATTACCTTTAATTCAAAATCGACAAGGATTGACATCCTCACTAGAGATTCACTCAAATCACTCAAAGTATTTAAGGTTCAGAAAAAGCGCCAAAATCTAACATGAAAATTTAATCCCATAGGCTTGCCTAAAAACCAAATCTCCACCACTATAATATGAGATGATGCACAAATCAAAAGGTCTTTGAAAGGGTTGTAACGGGGCTAGGGTTAAGGTGTGGCTAAAGGCTGAATTAGAGGGTTAGAATCGAGATCATATTTGAAAAATTACGTAACTGTAAAACAATAAGCTAAATGAAAGCTAATAATACTAATAATATGAGCTTCTTCTTCAATATTTGGAATTTAAACGTATAAGCTCACTTGATCACAAAACTAATAATGAATAATGAATATATTTTGATTGATTTTTTTAGAAAAATCATAAATACATAACAAAGGATAAATTATCAAATAAGAAACATAATTAGGCTATTAATCAAATCAAATCTCGATATAAGGGAAGTCTAAAAGAATGGTGATAACAAAAACAAAGGGTTTCAAGTTAATATTAGTGGTTATGTCAATAAAACGGGTTGTTAGGATTAAAAGGGGTTCACTAGGGGTTAATTGTGAAGGTAGGCTTTTAATGGAGTTAGTGGGTTAAAACCTAGGTGCCTTAATCATCTCCTCAGATATCAAATTATATGTGTGGTCTCGATATGTATAAACGAGGCAAGTTCTAGAATAACAAATCAATGTTGACATACTCATAATCAATTAAGTGAGCATGAAAAAGAATATATGCTCTATAAGGCTCAAAATCTCACAAAAATTATGGGTATTTTGATATCAACCTCGAAATTTCAAACCGCAAAGTAATATTTAAACTCGGCCTCGACAACCTAGAAAATTTTTAATTTCTAAAAATAGACTTATCATGCTTGATTCTCTAGTATCTTAAAATTTAATTATCAATGCACAATTATCAATGACTTAATCTAAAACATATCAATGAAAATCATAAATCATTAGAAATTTCATCCTAATTATAATATGAGAAATTTACTTAAAAACAAGACTAAATTCGTGGATTAATGAAAAAAGTTTGGTATCGCCTAAGATTCACCCCCACACTTAAGATGTACATTGCCCTCAATGTACAAATATAGATAATATAATAAAATCATAAGATGGGGAGAGAAAGAATACTTCCGAATTTTGATGGATTCCTTGAGTTTGAGGTGACAAATGACTTATGTAGCAGTTGAATTACTCCTAGTGATTTATTCGTTATTTTGGAGTGTACAATTGAAATCGCTAAGTCATTAGTTAGATGTCTCTGGCTGGAATTAAATAAATGTTTGTTAGTAATATTCTAAGGTTAGATAGCCAATGATAATATTAATAAAATAAAGGTATTAAGCATAAAGGAAAAGAGTTTAAATTAGGACAAATAAAAATTTAAAATGCATGAATTAGAAATAAAGAAAATAAACATAAGGAAAATAGAAGGACTCGTGAGGTCCTCATCACACCGGGCCTGTGGGTGATGGTGGTGTAGAAATATGGAAGTGGTGACAAATCACGGAGGGTGGCCTCGATTCCGCCAAAGCGTTGAAATTGTTGGGTACAAGATCGCTCGAATCGATCAAGGCGCGTAAATGTCCGAGAATGAAGTCAGATGGGAGGGCCTGCTCTGTGGTTGGTGCCTCCCGTGGGACATCATCGCACGTCCGCGGCTCCGCCGCTGAGCCGGCTAATCGACATCGAGGAGGGTCACCCCACGATGATATTTAATCATCCTCATGTGCGCATTGTCCGAATGCCCTAGGTGCCATCGTGCCAACCAGCCGCGGAGGGAGGAACTCGGGTATCGGTGTTTAGGATATCAAGTGTCGTAACTAATTGTCCGATATATGGGCCCATAGATATGACCCTCACCGGCAGCCGTCTCGTCTCGATGTTGAATGGCACAAGCTAGAAGTAGGCAAGGTCGATCACATGCCCGCTTATACACTATAGAAAATAGGCGCTGTGTGTGTGTTAACGACGCTCAGGTTTCTCTACCTACCACAATGTGTGTGCTAGGATAGTGTGTACGCACTTCAAGGGTGGAAGAGAGAAGTCGCCTGGAGCGACTTGGGTCATAAGTGGGGGAGGCAGAGACTATGTCGCACCAACAACTAGTGGGAGTCTTGTGGATATGGCGTGGAGGTTTGAAAGATCATTTTCTTCCGCAAATTCTTTTGTTATAAAGCCCCAACATGTCCCGAATTGTGGTACATTTAGTTTCTCGCAACGCCCTAGTCGAAATTGGATCGCACTGGTCGCCGTGTTGGGACATTACCGCTTGGAGATGAAATGTCGAATAGGACTCTAGAGTGAGTTCTAAGTATGTAGGCTCTATGATGTTGAAGAACCGGTTCCAAGGGCCTGTGGTTAGTAAGGCCCGCACGCCGCCTGGCGAAGTTGTATTTGTTCCAATGCGGTCCCACTAATTTTTCTTTCCTGTGCCCAATGGGCATGCTTTGAAGTAGTTTGTAGCGATCCTCTTGAATTCCTGATGAAAGCGTAAAAATAGGTGGGCGACTTTCTGTGGAGGCACTTGCGAAGATGCGCCACGTGCCTTTCGCTTCTTGGAAGTGGTGGTTGTGGTTCGCTTCCTCTTGATGTCGACATTGTACCCAAAATAGTGAATATTCAAGTAATGTTTATACCAAATTAAATCAAGCACTTTCATCTAGACCCTAGATATTTAAAAGCTACGTATGATTATTCTATTCATGAGCATCCAATATATCTAAAGAAAATTTTCACTATAACAATCAAAATGAGTTTGCAAGTAAATAACATTAATAGAGAAAAACACTAGATATCATGAAGAATTGAAACAAGTTCTAAAATGAATTAGTCTAGTAATTAATGCTTAATACTAAAAATAAACAAAAATTATAAACAAAGTAAAACATTATGAAAATTATCAAACAATCGCCATACAAATGAAGTAATGAAGGGAACTAGGGATGTGGTGGTGTGAATCGACAAGACATCATGAGCACTGGTGCCGTGATTTTCCTGGGGTGCATGGCAGAGGCGAGGGCGTGGCTTCCCGCAAAGACGATGGTGGCGAGGGCGTGGGCAACGATTTTTGTACTCTGGCTGGAGAGAGGGGAAGGTTGATGGGTTTTGAGGGTTAAAATGTGGGTGATTTCGTGCATGGTGGCTTGATTTGGGATAAAAGAGGTCGATAAAATCGATTTAGGTTGGTTTGGGGAAGATGAGCTGCTTGGTTGCTTAAATAGGGGTGGGAGCATCGGCAAGGGCCACGCCGCTGCTCAATTCTTTTCAGCCCGCTTTTTGGTATTTTCAAATTTTGGGCGCAATCAGGTGCTTGACCACTACCGTGGTTAAAGTGACACGCCCGTGTTCTTCTTCACACGTTGTTCAAAACGCGCGTGTTCCGCCGTGTTCGACAAGTCAAGATAGTCCACTTGCCAGAAGCACGCGTGTTGAGCCCGTGTTTGGCAAGTCAAGATAGTCCACTTTGTTGCTCAAAGACGCGCGTGGGGCTATTATCGTGAGCCCGTGTTTGGGGATAAAAGTCATCTTTGTTGAGCACGCCATAAGTACGCCCCGCTGCTCCATGGCTTCCACATCGCCACGCACGCCTGCGTGCAAGGCCAGGTGGTCTAAAACTTGCGCTTTATTGAATTAATTAGTATGGGATTAAATTTTAAAAATTAAGAATCTAATGTTAGTGTGGTTAATGCTCGTTGCCTCCCGAGAAGCGCCGCTTAAAGTCTTAAGCTAGACTTACCTCTGCTTTCATTTTAAAAGAAGGTTCACTGAGTCAAGCTCCTCTCTCATATCCCTAAAATCTTCACCATTATAGATTTTGAGTCTGTTACCATTTACCTTGAATGTGCCTTGAGTGGGATTAGTTACCTTGATTGTGCCTCAGAACACCCTAAACCCGCCCAAACACCACAAATTTAATTTAGAATGCTACCGAGGAAAAGCTTGTAGAGAATTTGACATAAAGGTGAAAACATAATAATTTTCCACAATTATAAAAACATTGTACCTTTGAAACTCTAAGTAAAATTTTGTGTTTACAAGTATCCGAATTTGAAACATTAACATAAGTTTTAGAGATGTAAATTTGCTTTTTAACAATAAAACATTCCCGAATATTAACTTGATCGCCAATCCAACTTAAACAAAATAAAATCCCCAAATACTTTAAGTGGCCCTTATTACATTAAATATTTATTCAAAAGTACTCAAAACGTAAAGTGCGTGAAGTAAATAAAAACATCTTCTCGCATGGCCACCTCAGATCCGCTCTAGCCCTACCCAAGAATCATGTATCACCCGCATTGTTTATGGAAAAATAGGGTGAGTCAAACCGACTCAAGCTGTGTAATTATTTCACATGTCTCCCAAATGGGCTTGGCCCACATCCACACAAACCACATACATAATCATGCAAAATGAATCCCCAACCCAACCTAGGGTCCATCCGCTACACACCCCGCACTCGCCGCACACACCGTGGGATTACTAAATCACCCTCCAACCGCTACACACCTCTTTGGCGCTCATGTCGCTTCAAAGCCGTGGCTTAGCCACCGATCACCTAAGTGACCCCACATATCTCAGATCCACAAGGTGACTCAAGGTCATCCTCAATCCATGGTGATGCACACAAACTATCATCCGCCACGATGTGGCACATAGCCAACACCCCACCTTGATGAAGCACATAGCCATCATCAAATGCCAATGTAGCACAAGGCTAACATCGCACCAATGCACATAAATATGTACACCCTATCCTTCCATAATCATATCTCAACCCCATGCACATATATATATATCATGACAGTAATATCATTCAATATGAGTATACATCACCGCTACTACAATCTCATACACATGTCATGGTGTAGTTTAATAACATAAATATCGACTGTTAACCGAATACCCACTATGGTAGCCACCATCTCAGCCATTATTTCCGGCTATCATACACATCTTGTACGCATATACATATACACAACAATAAATACAAGCAACAGGAGATTAGTGCGATAACTACACACCTTTTTTGGCACAGTCGACTAAATCCCGAAAGCCAAAGCCTAAACGATTTGCACCTGAACTTGCCGAAATATTCCTACACAACCTTATGTTAGATTCGGCTCAATCCAAATAAACACATGAAATGGCCTTCGGCCCAACAGTACATCATGCTTACCTTTACCACTCAAATCCCGAAGGATCTCTACTCCTCTAACGTTAGCCTACAGAAATCCCGATAACACCTTCCATGAATTCGGCCATAACAAGAAAAGGGAGTTAGTCTTCTCGATTTGATATCCTAATGGAAAATAATTGAGAAACAAATAGAATGAAATCCCCTTACCACAATATTGAGAATCGATTTGGAAGATTGATGGAAGGTGAATGTCGACACCTCCCCCTCTACAAGCTCTAGCAGATTCGGCCAAGGTTTCCCAACCAAGAGAGATTATTCGGCTAAGATTCCCAAATGGAGATGGGATATTCGGCTATCACAAAAATAGGTATAGAATCGAGGTTAAGAGAAGTATAGAAGAAGGTTAGAAGAATTCGGCAATGGTGAACAATGGTAGAGAGGTTTCGGCTTTGTTGAAAATGAGAGGGTAGGTTTCGGTTTTTAGGAAGTGAGTGAAGGAGGAATAAGATGTTAAAGAAGAAGAAGAAGGTGCACAAATGGTTCCAAACTTTCGGCTTTTGGTCAAGAGAGAAATAGGGTGCAAATTGCGGCAAGAAACAAAGATGAAAAGAAAGTTTCGAAGGAGAGAATTTAGCACCCACTCACCCTATTTCGGCACACTACTGAAGAAAGAAAAGAGAACCGAATAAGAACCTCTAAACCCCCTTTAGGAAATTCGGCTATCTCCCCCACTTACATGACCGAAAATGATCACCAAAAGAATCCCTTAGCCAGCCAACTCTCATCCCCTTCTCAATTCCCACATTTTTCTCCTAATTTTCCTCTTCTCCCCTCATTCAAATTATTTGAATAAATCAATATTTATCCTTCTCTCCTAGCCGATTTTAAATGCATTTGACTTAATCAAATGCTCATCCACTTAGTGTCCCATTGCCGTCCCACCATCGCTTCCTCTTTGCTGCAAAATAAAAACTCCCAAACGCTTCCGCCTTGCCGCCGAACCAAGGCCCCGTGACACTCCCGAGGCGCCACCTCTCAAGGCCCTAAGTGGCGCCTCCTGCCACTTTACCACTCGGCTCTGTGTCTAAATCCTCCTACAAATTTTCTTAAGGCCTATCTTGCTTAGCATCCACTTAAGACTTAAAATCTAATATTTTTCTAAGGCATTCTCCTACATTCTAAAGTTCCCAAATCCCCAAAACACATTCAATACCACACATAGGCATGCTACCACACATAATTGAGTTAAAGTGCATAACCCTTAATCCCTGGATATTACGCTTCTATTTCTTAAAATAATTTCAACCTCGAAATTACCTCGCTAGAATAAGTGAGGGTATTGTCGTTGCATTGCTTCTTCCGCCCCAAGAAGCTTCTTCCGATCCATGGTTACGCCATAACACTTTGACCAAAGGAACCGATTTCTCCGCAAAGACCTTTACATCCTGCTCTAATCAGACGGCTTTCTTCCTCATAGGACAAGTCCGCCTCAACTCTACCTCTTCAACGGGAACCACGCGGCGATGGATCTCGATCGTAACGACGCAACATCAAACATGAAACACATCATGCATCCGCTTTAACTCCAAGGCAATTTAATCGATACGCCTACCACCCCCACTCGCTTTACAATCCGATAAGGTCCTATAAACCCGGGACTCGCCTACCCTTACGCCCAAATCTCATCACCTTCTTCCACGGTGAAACCTTAAGAAACACTTGATCACCCAACGCAAAGTCTATTTCTTTCCGCTTAAGATCTGTGATATACGACTTCGCTTCATCGATGCCTCCTTTAACCGTGCTCGAATCATCTTAACCTTCTCTTCGACTCCGCCACTATCTCGTGCCCCAAAACATGATGTTCACCTGGGCTCGCCCAACAAGTAGGTGTCCGACACTCCGCCCATACAATGCTTCATATGGCGCCATTCGAATGCTTGCTTGGTAATCGTTGTTGTAAGCGACTCGCCAAAGGCAGAATTCCTCCCAACCGCCTCAAGTCGATAACACATCCTCAAAGATATCTTCTAACACCTGAATCACCTTTCAAACCGCCATCCGTCTCATGGATGAAAGGCCATACTAAAATCCAACTCGTGCCCAATGCTTGATGCAACGCCTCCAAAACCGAGAGACGTGAACCTAGGGTCCCTATTCAAATAATTGACACCGCACTTCATGCAACCTTACAATCTTCAAGCACGCATGCACAAGCCGCCAACCTCTCGCAATGAGTAATCAACTCGCATCGGTATGAAGTGAGCGGACTTTGTCAACCGATCCACAATCACCCAAACCGAGTCCTTCTTAGCTCGGGCGAAGAGGAAGCCCACTAACGAAATCCATGGTGATTCTCTCCCACTTCCACTCGTGGAATCTTCATGGTTGCAAAGAAACTCGATGGCACTTGATGTTCAGCCTTTGACCGCCGACACGCCAAGCACTTTCCCACAAATTCTCAGAACCTCTCGCTCAATCCAGCCACCAAAATCGATCCCTTAGATCCCTATACAACTTACTTCCCCCAGATGCATAGCGTAAGGGCTACTATGCGATTCCCGAAGAATTCTCTACCTCAACTCCTCATCTTTCTAAGATACTGCACTCTACCACTAAGCACAAAACCCCGCCGCCATTCACATCGTAGTCTTCCACTCTCCGCGCCGAACCTATACAAGCTTAGCACTCGTAACATCGCCCACCAATCGCTTTCTTTAACTCGGCTTAACCATGTCGACTTGACTTGCAACTCCGCTAATGCACTCCCATCACATAGAGACTAAGATGCACGAACATCACCCTTAAACCGATACCATTTTTCTCGACTTAGCGATTCGCCACCACATTCGCTTTACCCGGGTGGTATTCGATTGAACAGTCGTAATCCTTTAGCAGTTCCACCCACCTTCTCTGTCTCAAGTTCAACTCCTTCTGCGTCAACAGATACTTCAAACTTTTATGGTCCGTGTAGATTACCGACTTTTCTCCATATAGATAATGCCTGCACACCTTTAGAGCAAAGACCACCGCAGCTAATTCTAAATCATGCGTCGGATAGTTAACCTCATGTGGCCTTAACTGTCGAGATGCATAAGCAACAACCTTCCCTTCCTGCATCAGTACGCATCCCAACCCCGTATGAGAAGCATCACAATATACCACAAAGTCTTTCCCTGCCACAGGCTGAATTAAGACAGGAGCCTCTGTTAAAACCTTTTTTCAACTTCTCGAACTCTCCTGCTGCTTATCTGTCCATATGAATGGTACCTCCTTTCTTAACAACTTTTTCAATGGTGCCGCTATTGAAGAGAAACCCTCAACAAATCTTCTATAATAGCCTGCTAACCCCAAGAAACTGCAGATCTCTGCCACCGACTTAGGTGGGTTCCAATTCAATACCGCCTTAATCTTACGAGGATCCACCCTTATTCCTTCCGCCGATACTACATGACCCAGAAAAGCAACTTCTCCTAACCAAAATTCACACTTGCTAAACTTGGCGTACAACTTCTTCTCCCTTAAAACTTGCAACACTACCCGAAGATGCTTATCATGTTCTGCCTCTGACTTAGAATACACCAGAATGTCATCGATGAACAAAACGACGAACTGATCCAGGTAGGGTTGGAAAACCCTGTTCATCATGTCCATGAACGCAGCTGGGGCGTTCGTCAACCCGAACGGCATTACAAGGAATTCGTAGTGTTCGCATCGAGTCCTAAAGTCGCCTTGTGGATATCCGCTTCCTTCACCTTTAGCCTGGTGATATCTAGACCTTAGATCAATTTTTGAAAACACCGCAATTTCTTTAAGCCGATCAAACAAGTCGCCTATCCTCGGCAACGGATACTTGTTTTTGATCGCCAAATTATTCAATCGGGCGATAATCTATGCACATCCGCATAGATCCATCCTTCTTCTTCACAAACAAGACCGTGCTTCTCATGGAGACACACTGGGTCGTAATAAACCCGCGATCCAAAGAACTCATGAATCGGGATTTAAGCTCAACCAACTCTTTTTGGTGCCATCCTATACGGAGCGATTGACACCGGTGCCGCCCTGGTAATGTGTCGATTCCAAATTGCACTCACGATCCGGAGGCAACCCCGAAGTTCTTTCCGAAAATGTCCACAAACTCCTTCACCGTCTCCGACTCTCCTCCACAGTTGTTTCCTTAGCATCCAAAGCACTAACGATCATTAGAAAAGCCAAGCATCCCCTCTTCACCATCTTTTCCGCCTTAAGAGCAGACACTACGTTGGACAAATAGTCCCTCCTTTCGCCTATCACCGTAACCTCATTGTCCTCGAGAGTCCTCAACGACATGCGCTTAGCAGCACAGTCCAGATTCGCGCGATACCTTACTAGCCAATCCATCCCTAAGATCAGGTCAAACTCCCCGAACGACAGCTCCATTAAGTCAGCTGGGAATACTACCCCGAACTTCTAAAGGCACGCCTCTAAAGAGTATATCTACCACTACTGCATTGCCCTAAAGGACTAAGTACATACCATCTTCCTAGAGACAATTTGCAGTTCAAACCCAAAGTTCCGCACACCACACTAGCAATGTACGAATGAGTTGACCTAACATCAATTAAAGCCATAAAGGGTAACTCAGAATAAGGAACGCACTGTGATAACATCCGTGCATCTCCTCTTCACGACGCCCCGCCGCATACACCAACCCCGCCGCCTTGCATCCGAACTACACCGAACCTCTACCGATGCTCCCCGACTCACCAACACCATTTCTCCACGGTTCTGACCACGGCCTCGACACTGGGCCGACCACCTCTTCCCGGCTTACACATTCCCGAACCCACTGCTCGAGTCCTATTCGGATCCCCGAGGACAATCTTTAATCAAATGAGACTCAGACTTACACCTAAAAACACCCGATCCCGCCCCCAAGATTTCGCCGACATGAAACCTTCCACACCGAGCACATGGATGGTCCCGATTTCCAAGACTGGCATATAAGGGCGAGCAGCATTTTCAACCCTGGCCTTTTCTCGAAAGCCTCCTAAGACCCCGATGATCCAAAACCTCTCTTGTTCCGCCCCTAGTCCCCGATTCTCGTCTCACCGATCTGCTTTCACCTCCTCGGCAATTTTGGCCTTTTCCACTAAGACCGCAAATTCTCTCCTACTGTGGGGTAATTAATAACCGCAACTCGCCCTCACCATCCTCAAACTCCGACACGGCTGCTCATACTCCGTGCCCATGATACCACGTGCATACCTACTCAACCGAAGGAATTCCGCCATACTGGACTACGCCTTATTGCCCCGACCAAATTCAAGAACGCCTCATGCGCTGCGCATCAATATAGCTAGCCCCTATGTACTTTTTTTTTGATAAGTCGCTCAAAACTCCCAAGTGAGATCATCGCCACACCCGCCCCTAATCGTGGAGCCTACCACCGATACGACTCATCTCGCAAAGAAAGATACTACCCCTTAAGTTTCTCTCACCGAGAAGTCCAAATCATCCATAATACGCCCGCTGCTTCTAACCAATATTCCGTCTGCACTAGGAGCCACGCCCGATACTCCTCTCAATATCTCCGCACCATTAGCTCAAGACGTTCGGACACGCATTTCCAACCTCCTCCAACGCCGCACTAGCAACCCTCTCTAACACCCGCAGATCGCTCGTGATATCGCATCATCGCCGACCGTTCCTCGATCCTCCGCGCCCACACCGCGCGGTGGTACCTCATTTTTCGACCCATGGCTGCACTCTACTGGCCCGACACTATCATTCCCGCTTCTACCACGTCCACGTACGTTACGACCATGCCCCCTAGAACTCATGTCTACTATCGCGATTTAATCTGATTTAAGAAATTTTATGCATTAGTACTTTGTTCCACTGATTATCCGCGAACAGTTTTATGTAAAGAAGTTTTTTTTTTTAGTAGTAGTTCCTTCGATCATCCAAAATTTTCATCTCAAGTTTACTATTCTAATTCAGAGAGTCACATTCATTCATCAACAACATTCAACATACTACTCTGGGCATTTTGTCCGTTCCCAACCCAGGGGTATTTTCGTAATTCATCCTACAGGGGTATTTTAGTAATAAATCGGGGTATTTTGGTTCAAAGCAGTGTAATTTTACAAAACTAAAGTTTGTATTCATTCCAAGGTGGTTTTTACAAAACAAAGGTAGTCTGGTCCTTTCGGGTTTTAATTATCTGTTAAGCGTTGAATAGGTCCTCTTGGTTAGGGTGAACCGTCACTACGCACTGTAGGATTCGAAGGAAGAGGAGGTGAGTTACTAGGACCGCTTAAACACCAAGCTCCCACCGAATCCAATCCTAGACATGCATAATCCTGCCACACCCTAACTCGGCGACTTACTCACAGGTTTGTTTGGCTATACTTAAGTCTTATGTATTTTGTGTTGGAGTAAACTAATCCTAGCATTCAATAGCTCCTAATCTACTAATCTACGATCCCCCCAAAATGCCCATAAAGTTTCATATACCACTCACTTTGATAATTAGGAGTACTTTACCGTGGACCTCGGCCTAAATACGGTGCCATGCATGAGTAAACTCAAAAATTCATGAAAGTCTATGTTTTGAAAAGCCCATTTAAAAAAATGTTTTTGAACCCAAAACCCTCAAAGCCGAGTTTTGAACCTGGCTCTGATACCAAATTGTAACACCCCAAACCCGGCCCAAACACCACGGCCAAATTTAGAATGCTACGGAGGAAAAAGTTTGTAGAGAATTTGACATAAGGGTGAAAACATAATAATTTTCCGTCAATTATAAAAACATTGTACCTTTGAAACTCTAAGTAAAATTTTGTGTTTACAAGTATCCGAATTTGAAACATTAACATAAGTTTTCAAGATGTAAATTTTCTTTTTAACAATAAAACGTTCCTGAATATTAACTTGATCGTCAATCCAACTTAAACAAAATAAAAATCCCCAAATACTTTAAGTGGCCCTTATTACATTAAATATTTATTCAAAAGTACTGAAAACATAAAGTGCGTGAAGTAAATAAAAACATCTTCTGTATGGCCACCTCGTATCCGCTCCAGCCCGGTCCAAGAATCATGTATCACCTGCATTGTTTATGGAAAAATAGGGTGAGTCAAACTGACTCAGTGTGTAATTATTTCACATGTCTCCCCAAATGGGCTTGGCCCACATCCACACAGTCCACATACATAATCATGCAAAATGAATCCCAACCCAACCTAGGGTCCATCCGCTACACACCCCGCATCGCCACACCGAGGATTACTAAATCACCCTCCAACCGCTACACACCTCTTTGGCGCTCATGTCGCCAAAGCCGTGGCTTAGCCACCAATCACCTAAGTGACCCCACATATCTCAGATCCACAAGGTGACTCAAGGTCATCCTCAATCCACGGTGATGCACACAGCTATCATCCGCCCCACGATGTGGCACATAGCTAACACCCCACCTTGATGAAGCACATAGCCATCATCAAGCGCAAATGTAGCACAAGGCTAACATCGCACCAATGCACATAAATATGTACACCCTATCCTTCCATAATCATATCTCAACCCCATGCACATATATATATATATCATGACAGTAATATCATTCAATATGAGTATACATCACATGCTTACCACAATCTCATACACATGTCACAGTAGTTTAATAACATAAATATCGACTGTTAACCGAATACCCACTATGGGTAGCCACCATCTCAAACCATTATTTCCTGGCTATCATACACATCTTGTACGCATATACATATACACAACAATAAATACAAGCAATGTGGAGATCAGGCGATAACTACACACCTTTTTTGGCACAAATGACTAAATCCCAAACCCAAAGCCTAAACGATTTGCACTGAACTTGTTTAAATATTCCTACACAACCTTATGTTAGATCTCGGCTCAATCCAAATAAACACATAAAATGGCCTTCGCCCAACAAGACATCATGCTTACCTTGACCACTCAAATCTCAAGGATCTCTACTCCTCTAACGTTAGCCTACGTAAATCCCGATAACACCTTCCATGAATTCGGCCATAACAAGAAAAGGGAGTTAGTCTTCTCGATTTGATATCCTAATGGAAAATAATTGAGAAACAAATAGAACGAAATCCCCTTACCAAAATATTGAGAATTGATTTGGAAGATTGATGGAAGGTGAATGTCGACACCTCCCCCTCTACAGGCTCTAGCAGATTCGGCCAAGGTTTCCCAACCAAGAGAGATTATTCGGCTAAGATTCCCAAATGGAGATGGGATATTCGGCTATCACAAAAATAGGTATAGAATCAAGGTTAAGAGAAGTATAGAAGAAGGTTAGAAGAATTCGGCAATGGTGAACAATGGTAGAGAGGTTTCGGCTTTGCTGAAAATGAGAGGGTAGGTTTCGGTTTTTAGGAAGTGAGTGAAGGAGGAATAAGATGTGAAAGAAGAAGAAGAAGGTGCACAAATGGTTCCAAACTTTCGGCTTTTGGTCAAGAGAGAAATAGGGTGCAAATTGGGGCAAGAAACAAAGATGAAAAGAAAGTTTTGAAGGAGAGAATTTAGCACCCACTCACCCTATTTCGGCACACTACTGAAGAAAGAAAAGAGAACCGAATAAGAACCTCTAAACCCCCTTTAGGAAATTCGGCTATCTCCCCCACTTACATGACCGAAAATGATCACCAAAAGAATCCCTTGGCCGGCCAACTCTCATCCCCTTCTCAATTCCCACCTTTTTCTCCTAATTTTCCTCTTCTCCCCTCATTCAAATTATTTGAATAAATCAATATTTATCCTTCTCTCCTAGCCGAATTTGAAATGCATTTGACTTAATCAAATGCTCATCCACTTAGTGTCCCATTGCTGTCCACCACTGCTCCTCTTTGCTGCAAAATAAAAACTCCCAAACGCTTCCCTTGCTGCTCAAACCAAGGCCCTGCACACTCCCTGAGGCATCACCTCTCAAGGCCCTAAGTGGCGCCTCCTTGCCGCTTTACCAGCTCAGTTCTTGTGTCTAAATCCTCCTACAAATTTTCTTAAGGCCTATCTTGCTTAGCATCCACTTAATACTTAAAATCTAATATTTTTCTAAGGCATTCTCCTACATTCTAAAGTTCCCGAAATCCCCAAAACACATTCAATACCATACATAGGCATGCTACCACACATAATTGAGTTAAAGTGCATAACCCCTTAATCCCGGATATTACAGTCCCATAGGGAAAAATTGTTTTGATCATAAATGGACCTGACCATCTTGATTTCAGCTTCCCAGGAAATGTTTTTTAAGCCTCGAGTTGTATAGCAGACCAAGTCCCCTACTTTGAATTGTCTCGATTTCTTTAGATGAGCATCATGTATGCCGCTTTGTTGCCTCATTGTATAATTTCGAAGTTCTTTAGGCATCGCCTCCATTCGCCTAGCCTGCTCATCCGCATCATTCTCTTCTCACCTTCAGCTTTAATATCGTAATTCAAAAATTTTATAGCCCAAGAAGATTTATGTTCTAACTCAAATGGTAGATGACAACTTTTCCCGTAGACAAGTTTTTACGGGGATGTTCCTAAAGGGGTTTTAAAGGTCGTTTCTATAGGCCCATAAAGCGTCGTCTACTTTTATTGCCCAATCTTTCCCGTTGGATTCAACTGCTTTCTAAGATCCGCTTAAGTTCTCGGTTTGCTACTTCTACCTGCCCACTGGTTTGAGGGTGATATGGGTAGCTATCCTATGGTGTACTCCATATTTTTTAAGACCTTATCAAATTGAGTATTACAAAAATGAGTACCCCTATCACTAATGATGGCTCTAGGTGTTCCGAATCGAGAAAACAGCTTTCTTAAGAAACTTAACTACTACCCCGCATCATTGGTAGGTAAAGCTTCAGCTTCCACCCATTTTGACATGTAATCAACTGCTACTAGGATGTACTTATTTCCGAATGAACTAGAAAAGGACCTATAAAATCAATACCCCCTACATCAAATATTTCACAAGATAGCATATATGTTTGAGGCATTTCATCACGTTTAGAAACATTACCTGTTCTTTGGCATTTATCACATGAAGCGACATACCTTTCGTATCTTTGAACAGAGTGGGCTAATAAAAACCTGATTCGAGTATCTTATGTGCTGTCTTAATACCACTGTAGTGTCCTCCTGAAGGTCCTTGTAACACCCCAAACCCAGCCCAAACACTACGACCATATCTGGTATGCTACGGGGTTTATTGTTAAAAACTTTGCTTTGATGGTTTTTGGAAATCTCAGTTTCTTTATTTAGGCATTTGTTAAAAATAAGATATTTGATGAAAACCTTTGCTTTTCCGTTGAACATGTTTGGAAAACCCATTTTATTACTTTTTATGACTTAAGTCCTTGAACATAAATTTTTAAACTGTAAACATTAACAAATATAAAGCGATAACCTAAGCCATGGGCCTTATTACATAAATAGTCCCAAAATTTAAAACTTAAAGGAAAATCAAAATAGTTTATGAAAATAAAAAAACTTGATGGCCCTCGAGTCCGCCTCGCGCCATGTCCACGATCTACCGTCATCCGAAAAGTTAGGGAAATTAAAGGGGGTGAGTCACCAAGACTCAAAGTGTGCAAATCCCGAAAACACATAAAAGGCTTTAGGCCCACAAACACATTATGGGCCTTGGCCCATACACAATGGCAAAGTAATATTTAAATGCAACATGGCCCAACCAAACCTAGAAATCCATCATCTACACACCACCCGCACTAGCCAACACACCTTGGGGATTTCTACAATCAACCCACCAACCGCTACACACCATATCGACAAATATGCCGCCTATTCCTAACAATCGTGAATAAATTTAATGTGGTTTAGCCACCGATCACTATTGTGACCTAATTTTACAGTTCGTGGTTTAACCACCGATCACCAAGTGACCTATTAACATGCTCTTGCCCTTCATGGTATTAACCCTATCCCATGCATACATCCATGCAAATTCAAAATAGTATACTACCTAAAAGATCATAGGTTTTTACATACATCGATACACACATAGAGAAGTTTCTATGGTTACGCACTGCATCCTATGCCTACCTTTTGGGTAATACGACCGCCCATACAAACCTTTTCCGCTTTTTAGCCCATAACATACATAGTACAGATTAATTAGTGTGATAGAGATCTACACACTGACATACCAAGACGAGCTTTTATGTCGACACTATCGTAAGCCGATACGATCGCTAATCGTCTAAGATTTTGTTCCGGCTAGTCCACAACTCGGCGGCCAATCTCGAATCACGACACCGCTCGTTTCTTAAACATAGGGATTGGTTTAATGATCCAATCCTCCTTCGCTCGATCGATATTTGATTCCATCAAAAGACCTTATCATTGCTACCATCATAACATATGGTTGTTAATCCATAACATATGGTTAAGATCACAAATACAATAGCCGATCCTCGATTTAAAATCTAAAGAGAACCCCTTACCTTGAAATCTCGAAAAGAGGTATGGGACTTAGAGACTAGCGATTTCCGACTTTTGGAATCTAAATGATTCGTTCTACTCTGATTTCCCAAAATGTCGCCCCAAGATGTGAACACAAGAACAATCAAAACATTACTCAAGAGATAACCTTGCCACATCAATTAGCCTTTCGGCTTTGGCCTCCAAAAACCGAAAGAGAAGAAGTGAAGGAAGAATTCGACACTTACCTTAACACAGGGAATTCGGCAACTCCTAGAGAATTTCAGCTTTTGAGAAGATCAAAAAGAAAATATGATCTCAAGAGATCTATGAAGATTCAGCTTTGATGAAGAAATTGGCAAAGAGAAAGGAATAGACAAGGGTATTCGGCTATGGAGATGAAAGCAGAGAAAACAATGGAATTTTGTCTTTTGCCTAAAAGTGGAGATGAGAGAATAGGATTAGGGATTTCGACTTAAGCAGAGAATGAGAGAAAAGAATGAGAGAAAAAACCCAAATGCCAGAATTGAAGAAAAGAATGGAAGAATAAAACCCTAGTGCCGAAAATAAAAAGGTATTCCCCCCACTTAAACACAAAATTTCAGCACCTACTCCCAAAAACTGAAAATGCCCCTTTTTAAAACTAAAACTAAGCTACTAATCAAGGGAATTTTTGGCACCCCTTAGCCATATTAAACCGATTCCTCCTCCCCTCGTTGTTGGAATTTCTGCCACCACTTTGACCAAAGAGATAAATCCTAAATTTCCTTCCTTATCTTTATCCGATCACATCTCCGAAAGAAGCTAGATCACACCCCCCTTCATCTCTTTATCTACCATATTATCTGCATTTTCCACTCAAATTAATCCTCCTAATTTCAAGCATCATCATTGGGCCCCACTCTACCCACTTAAATGCTGAAAATTAACAAATCTTAATTAAAATAATTGGGCTTCATGTGACTCGAACTTGAGCCTCCTCACCGACGCCACCTCCCGCTTCTCTAAGTGGCGCCATTTTTGCCATCGCCACAAGCCCATCTCGTGTCTTATAATCAAAGATAACATCTTTAAGCCCTATCCTATCAAGCTTTCCACTAGAGTGTCCGAACAGAAAATTTGATTAAGGCCTCGGCCCAACCCTGAGCCCAATCTGAACCCTTTAAACACTCCAATTAACACATTAAGCATAACAACATATTAAACGCAAAGGACCATCAATTCAGGATGTTACAGTCCTAAATGGCAATGTTGTAGGATTTTGCTTGCTTTTGTCTTTGTATCGCATCTTCGAATTACCTGATCTGCACAAATGCGGAAAAGAAAGGGGTCCTCCTGAAATAGTTCTTCACATCGAGAAAAGAATCTCTTTTTTGATGATGTGTTAGCTTTTTGGTAGGATGTTAGCGCTAAATAATTCACAATATCTCGCAAACCATGGTACCTCAAGTAAAAGTTATAAAGAAGAGTTGTTCCTCGTGGAATGAGTCGTTTATCTAACTTTTCGCCGAGCTCTTCGAGATGTGGGTTCTCAAGCTCCGGAGAGGTGATCTCGCTCCAAGGTTTTCAGGCTCCTTCTTATCCTCGTATTTCCGTGTCAAATTCTGTGAAAAGTAAAATCCATCTTATGAGTCGTGGTTTTTCATCAGTTTAGTTAAAAGATAACGAAGAGCAGAGTGGTCAGTGTAAACGACAACTTTAGATAATACTAGATATTGTCTGAATTTATCAAATGCAAAGACCACAGCTAGTAATTCTTTTTCAGTAGTAGTATAATTTTATTGTGCGGCTGTTAATGTCTTGCTGGCATAATAAATCGGCTGGAAGTGCTTGTCTTTTCATTGTCCTAAAACGCACCTCCATCGCAAAATCACTTGCATCACACATTAGTTCAAAAGGGAGATTCCAATCAGGAGCAATTATAATTGGGGCGTTTATTAATTTATCTTTAAGAATATTAAATGCATCTAAACATTCCTGATTAAAATTAAAAGGTACATCTTTTTCTAGCAATTTCGTTAGAGGCCTAGCTATTTTAGAAAAATCTTTAATAAATTTTCTATAAAATCCTCGCATGTCCTAAAAAGCTTCTAATAACCTTAATCGAACTAGGAGGAGGTAATTTTTCTATGGTTTCGACCTTTGCTTTATCTACCTCGATTCCTTTACTAGAAATTTTATGTCCTAATACAATTCCCTGTTGTACCATAAAGTGGCATTTTTTCCAATTTAAGACAAGATTTGTCTCCTCGCATCTCATTAGAACTCGTTTTAAGTTTTTAAGGAAAAGATGGAAAGAATTACCGAATACCGAGAAATCATCCATAAATACCTCCATAATGTCTTCCACAAGTTCACAAAGATTGCCAACATGCAATAAAAGTAGTAGCAGAGCATTACATAATCCAAAAGGCATTCTACGATAAGCAAACATACCATATGGACATGTGGATGTTGTCTTCTCTTGATCTTCAAATGCAATTGGGATTTGGAAATAGCCGAGAGTCCATCTAGGAAGCAATAGTACATATGCCCAGATAACCTTTCTAACATTTGATCAATGAAGGGCAAATGAAAGTGATCTTTTCTAGTGGCGCTGCTCACCTTCCTCGTAATCAATGCGCACTCTCCAACCTCAGAATCGTTCTAGTGGGAATTAGTTCATTCTTCTCTGGCTACCACCGCCATGCCTCCTTTCTTTGGAACAACTTGCACAGACTTACCCAATTGTCGCGTAAATAGGATAAATTATTCCAAAGATCTAGAAGTTTAATTACCTCACTTTCACAACTTCTTTTACATTGGGATTCAATCGTCTTTGAGGTTGCACACATGGCTTGTATTCCTCTTCCATTAAAAATTTGTGGGTGCAAAACGATGGGCTTATTCCTTAATGTCGAGATTTTCCAAGCTATGGCTCTTTATGTTCTCTTAGTACTGTATCAACTCCTCTTTTCCTTGGGTTCCATTCAAGAGATAATTACGGTAGCATAGAATTATCCCCGAGGAATGCATATTCTAAGTGTTTCAAAGAATCGCTTTAATTCTAATTTGGGTGCTCATCAATAGAGGGTTTTTGTTTTAGTTCGTCATTGACCTCAATGCTCTCTTTTTGTTTGTCTAGATGAAGATGTATTCTGATTCACTTGTCAACTTCATCTTCTTCCCCTCTTCTTGAGTTAGGCACAGTTCCATCATGTCGTCATGTATAATTTCTCAGAATGAGTTTTGAATGATATGATCAGTAGTATCAACAAAATAACAGAATCATCTTGTTCTTTAGAATATCGCATGGCATCATAAATCTGAAAAATAATTTCCTCATCGCCTATTCTTAATGCAAGTTTACCGTCACCTACATCGATAACAGCCCTAGTAGTAGCTAAAAAAGGGCGCCCTAAAATTAAAGGAACCTCAATATCCTCATCCATGTCAAGCACAACAAAATCAACAGGGAAAATAAATTTATCAATTTTTACCAAAACATCCTCAATAACTCTTCTAGGATATTTAATTGATCTATCAGCTAATTGAATACTCATCCTAGTGGGTTTTGGTTCCCGTAGATCTAGTTGTTTAAACATTTTATAAGGTATTAAATTAATACTGGCACCTAGATCAGCTAATGCTTTCTTAATATTTAAACTACCAATTAAACAAGGAATAGTAAAACTTCCTGGGTCTTTTAATTTGGTTGGTAACTTGTTTTGGAGGATGGCTGAACATTCTTCATTAAGCTCCACAGCTGATACTTCTTCAAGCTTCCTTTTATCCATCACGAGTTCTTTTAAGAATTTTGCGTATGTCGGCATCTGTGAAATGGCTTCAACAAAGGGTAAGTTAATATGTATTTGTTTAAAAAGTTTAAGAAATTTACCGTATTGGGCATCTAATCGGTCTTTCTTCAATTTTACTGGGTATGGGATTGATGGTTTACTTTCTTTGCGCACTGGAGTTACATCCTCAACTCCCTCATCCTTTGCTTTGTCATCTTCATGTGGTATTTTCTTCTTTGGTTTGACTAACTCCTTTCCACTTCTCAGGGTAACTGCCTTTACATGTTCTGTTCCTTTAGAAAAAATCTCTGGTCGAATTTCAGAAACTATCTTAGTAAGTTGCCCAACTATCTTAGTAATTTCCCCAACTGACTTAGTAAGTTCTCCAACTTGGTTCTCGATCCCTTTGATCAATGCTTGTTGGTTTTTAAGGGTGGTTTCAGTGTCTTGGAGAGGATTTTCTGTGGATGCCATGAATCTTGTTAGCATCTCTTCAAGGTTCGGCTTCTTCTCCTGTGGATAGGGCTGATTTTGGAAATTTTGAGGAGGTTATTGTCTTTGATTTCCTTGATTTCCTTGACCTTCCCACGAAAAATTTGGGTGGTTCCTCCAACCTGGATTATAATTATTACTATATGGATTATTATTAGATCTGAAATTGTTACCTATATAGTTCATCTGTTCCCTCTCGGTGCTCGGTTGGTAGGGTGGGTACTCAGGATTCGCCATGGTTCCACTTACGTCGCACTGCATTACTGGATGTACCTACGAAGAACACAAACTATCAAGCTTTTTATTCATCATCTCTACCTCTGCTGATAGCATGGTTACTGCATCTATGTTGAAAACTCCGGCTGATTTTGTTGGTTTTGTCCTTGTAACCTGCCACTGATAATTATTCAGTGACATCTCTTCAATAAACTAGTAGGCTGCTTCAGGAGTTCTGTTGTTCAGGGTTCCACCGGCGGCTGAATCAATTAGTTGCCTCGTTGAGGGGTTTACACCGTTATAGAAGGTTTGGACTTGGAGCCACAAGGGTAAACCATGGTGCGGACACCTTCTCAAGAGATCCTTATATCTCTCCCATGCGTCGTATAATGTCTCTGAATCCATTTGCACAAAAGAAGAGATATCATTCCGTAATTTGGCCGTTCTGGCCGGTGGGAAATATTTTAATAAAAAATTTTTGGTCATTTGATCCCATGTAGTGATTGACCCTCGTGGTAACGAGTTTAACCATTGTTTGGCTTTATTCCTTAATGAAAAGGGAAATAACCGAAGCCTTATGGCATCATCAAACGCCATTTATTTTGAAGGTATCACGTAACTCTAAAAATTAGCTATATGAGTGTTTGGATCTTCGCCCGCAAACCATCAAATTGAACAAATTGTTGAATCATTTGTATAGTGTTAGGCTTTAATTCAAAATTATTAGCGGCTATAGCAGCCCTAACAATACTAGATTCGGCTCTGTTAAATGAGGTTTAGCATAATCATACATAGTACGCGGAGCATTATTTTCTCGCCACATCTTGTGGTGGTGGATTATTTTCGTCCATCCTTCAAAGTAGGATTGGATCTGTCTTGTCACTCTTCTTCTTGGTAATTTAGGGCTCGCCTAATTTCTCTACGATTTCTACGAGGTAGCTTCAATATCACCTGTCGATACTAGTGGTCCTCTCGGGTTCCTTCTAGTCATAAACTAGAGGTACCTGCTAGGAAAAGAAAGAAAGAAAATTTTAGCAAAGTTAAAATTTAAACTTAAGAATAAAAGTAAATTGCAGAAAATAAAAAATAATGGCTAAAGTAATAAAAATAGAGCTTTCTTAATATTTTAGTTCCCCGACAACGGTGCCAAAAACTTGATCGCTGTGAAGTCAGAGTTTTAAAATTTATAAAGATAATGATCGAACCTGGAAACTAACTATGACAACAATTAAGCCAAGTGCACCTATCGAACAATAGTATAGCTTAGGCAAGACCGGATTGTCGAACCCAAAGAAACTAAAAGTACTAATACTAACTTTCTTTCTATTATTTAGCCTAAAATAAGTGAAGTTGTTTATTAATCTAAATTAACTAATTACTAAGCTAAAGACGGAAAGACAAAAAGAATGAATTGGGGAAATACTTGGGAAAAACTCAGTTGATTAAGATGATACCCTTAGGAAGAATCAACCTAGACTCCACTTGTTATCTAACACTGAACCAGACGATTTATTCACTTGACTTGATCCGCAGGACTCCCTAACGTATATTAAACCTTCTCTCAAGGCGAATAATGTCTAACCCTAGGTTAATTAATTGAAATCTTTTTCCCATTAACAACCCCCTAGAATAGCAGTAAATCGATCTATGGACTCCCATATTAGGTTTCACCCTAATCCGACAAAATCTCGTCACCCTATCTCTAGGTGCGCGATCAACTCCACTTAATTATGCTAGATCTACTCTTAAGCAGGGACTTTTGCTCCACCACCTAAGCACATTCAACTTGAATTAATATCCGCGAAATATCAACACAAGAATTAATCACACATAATTAAGAACAAATCAAGTATTTATCATATAGTTCAGAAAACAATAACAAGATTCATCTAGGTTTCATCCCCCTTCAGGTATCCGAAGGGTTTAGTTCATAATAATAAAAGAAAACATCTCAGAAGAAAAGATAAAACAAAACATAAGAAATCCCTAAAACCCCCTGAAGGAATTGAAGAGGAAATCCTCCATCTTGAGTAGAATTCCGACTTCTCGAGATGGATCAACTGGCTATCCCTTGAGAGTTTCCCACAAATTTGACCTTTTTGGCTTGGCTCCTTGGCCTAGCTGACCGCCCGTCGACTCCCCCTTTTAGGTTATACTTAGGGTGTATTTATAGGATTTTGGAATGTGTTTCTTTGCCCCTAAGTATCCTTTTCCGAGTGAAATTACTCTCCTCCACGGCAGGGGCATGGCCATAGCACACGCCCGTGTGAATCGTGGCCAGACCGTGTTGGACTTCGTTAGTGAGGCACGGCAGTGTAGATCGACATCAGGCCGTGTTCTAGTATATTTTAGGAGGCACGGCCGTGTGGGATTTAGTCCAGGCCGTGTCGATTTCTTCTTTGGCCCATTTTGTTCCGTTTTGAGCCAGTTTCTCGTTCTTTTTATTCTTGGTTGCTTTCCTGAGTATAAGACATGAAAAGAAAGGATTAAGAGCACCTTTTTACATAAATCAAGGGATAAATCATCCAAAAGTATGCTAAATGTGGGATTAAAATATGTTACTATTTCGGTTTATCAATAACTTGAGTGATTCAACGTATATGTGGGAAGGAAGAAAGTATGTGGTTGTACCACGAAAAGCACAAGTGTGTGTTAGAATTGAATTGATATGGATTCAGTGTATGATGGACCCTTAGTGGGTTATGTGTATTCAATACACTTTAGTTGCATGAGATAGATTTATTAATGTATTGTGTGAATGCAAACGAGTATCATAGAAAGTTAAGTAAGAATAGAAGTGTGTGAGAATGTTCTCGGATGAATATTTGAAATAGAGATATACATGTGGATTACTATCCATGAATGTAAAATGAAAGGTGGGCTAAGTGCGGAACCACCATAAGTATAAATGATTGGTGGGCTATGTGTGATACCACCCTATTAGAGATTCAATGGTGGGCTAAGTGCGAAACCACCGAGATATTAGTAGCATGAGCGGCTTATTGAAAATGCTTAATGTGTTGTTTTATATGATCATGTGGTGATCAGTGCAGGAATGTATGCTAATTGAACGAGCAATTGGCTTGTGACATGGTAAGAATATGGTAAGAGATTGAATGAGTAAGTTTCAAGAATATTTGAGCAAGTAACCATGAGTTTATGAGAGACACTCTTCATGATACTTTGTAATTATGTATATTCAATGAATATCAATATTTGACACATTATGCAGATGAGCTTACTAAGCATTATTGCTTACTCCTTTACTTTTCTCATCCCTTATAGGTTATTTTAACTAGCTCGGGTTAGAGACTGCCGGAGATGTTTTCACACTATCGAGCAGACACTTGGCATGAGGTATCAAGTACTTATGAGTCATGGCTTGTATAGGGATTCTTTTAAAGTTGATTACATTCTAACCGATGTAGCCAAATTGTATTGGCCTAAGAGAATCTAGAGTTGGTTGTGTATGACTATAGATGATGGCTTAAGTTGGCTGTATTTGTATTGGGAGTAGTTCTCCCTAGTGTATGGGATAAATACTTTATCTCTTTAATGATTAAATGTGTTAATTCATGTGTTTTAATTGATGATTTTAGAATGTTTTGAAGTAGTATATGAACGTATGCATACGGGAGTGGTAAAAGGCTTGGTAAGATAGCCTCTAAGTGCCCACATGGATAGACACACGGGTGTGTGTCTAGGCCGTGTGTCTCCTGCACCTTAGTATCTTAAGTCAGATTAGACCACGAGCTGGTCACACGGCCATTTGTTTAGTCCGTGTGATACACATGGTTGGCACATGGGCGTGTGCCAAGGCCGTGTGAAGTCTACACTTGACACTTAGAAATTCAATTGTCACACGGTTGACGCACACGGGCATGTGTACAGACCGTGTGAATAAGTCAGAGTGCCAAGGTTTGGCACACGGGCCAGGGCCACGGGCCTGTCCAGGCCGAGTGTAATTTGCCAGTATCCTCCACGGGTGAAAGACACGGGCATGTTTTAGGGGTGCACAGACGTGTCCCAAGTCACACGGACGTGTGACCCCTATTTCGAGAGAAAGTTTCTAGATGAGTTCCGAAAGTTTTGGGACGTAAGTCTGAGGCCTCGTAGGCCCATGAAATGTCTGATTTGACTAAGAAAGAGAAGTTTTTAATTCGGAACAAAATTTTATAGCCCGTAAGTACATGTTTAAGAAAGTTCAAGCATAGTAATGTCTCGTATCCGGTCTTAGCCTCAGACTCGAGTATGGGGTGTTACAAGAAAGGCTCAGGTATTTACTCATACAAAGTTATGAAAATATGGTAAGTTGAATGTTTGAATTGATGATATAATGTCATATGTTAATGTGAATTATGTGTATGTATATGTGAATGTATATATTCAGCCAAATGATGTATTTTGTTGTTGAAGTAAAGGTTAAATATACTAATTTTCAATTATGTATTCGACCTAAGGAAAATTTATGCAAATTATATATGTTTTGATATATGAAATTATAAGTTGGAAATATATATGAAATTATGATGGCTTATTACTGTTTATCTAGATTAAATTATGTATATGATTAAATGTCTCATTTGCTTATGACTTACTAAGCTGTGATAGCTTACTTTGTGTATTTGCTCTTTGTTTTATAGATTTTGGAAGTTGGTTACGAGGTCGGGGATCGTCAGAGAAGTCTATCACACTATCAACTCTTTTCGGTATTTTGTTAAGTTTGAATTCAAACTTATGGCATGTATATACTAGTTAATATACTTGATTTTGGGGTATGTAAATATGAGCCATACGAAAATGGCTTATTCATTTTGGTTAAGCTTGGTTTTTATGCTTTTGATCTAATGGATATATATGATGCTTAAGTTTATGCAAATTTAGGCCATAATATATGTAAGTGTGATGTGTTTGGCATATTTGTTAATGGTTGTATAATTTAGTTATGGTTTAAGCCTATTTCGGAAGCAATATGTGTATTATAGGTATATGATGTATTTAGTATATGCATGATTATATAGTCTCGAAAGTTGGTATAATTTGCTATTATATGGTTCCATTGAATATGACATGAATGACTTATAAGTTAACTAATGTTGATATATGCTTGTGATGAATGGTCTTATAATTCGGTTAAGTAATGAGGTAAATGTTGGATGCATCTTTGACTTATGATATGTGTTTATAATTGCCATGAAATGACTATGCTATGCTTTTGAATTTGGATATTTGGTATGATTTATTGATGACCTATGTGTTGATGTATAAATTGTCCTGTGAGTTGGCTTAAAAATGATGTTTAGGTTGGTGTGTATTTGGCCTTGATACTTAATTCATTGAGGGAAATATGTTACATGGTTTAAGATGTGATTATAATATTTTTTATGATTTGGAAATGATTGAATGAATAATTTTGGTTATTGGTTGATTATGTATTCGGTAATTTGTTAATAATGTAATTGCTTTGGTCATTTGTGAGATAAAATATGGTATAAAGTGTGTATTTACATTCGGCTAAAGACAGGTAGAATTTATATATGTTTTATGATACCGTATGTATTTGACCAAATTAATATGGTTGTCTTGTTGGTTAGGTGATTGATTATGTGATGATAGAAATTGGTATAATATTGAGTGATGTATTTTTTTTAAGTATGAAATGTGCATGGATTGGTATGTTTTTGGCTGGAATTTATGCGTTAGTTGATGCCTTGTATATATATGCTATCCGATTATGGTATGTTTGGTTTAGGTAAAATGCATTTCGAAATGGTTGCATTATTATGGTCTGAATTGGGCATAGTTTGGATTTGTTTTAGCTGCTTATTTGAATGAGATAAATAGTATCGAAATGTGTCGTTAAATGGCATGTTTGATAATTAGCTAATGGAATATATATATACAAATGAATGTTGTGAAATATGTGCTTAGTATACGTAATAATATATGCTTGATTTAAAGTAGATATTCGAATGACATGTAATTTGATGGTTTTAAGGTTTGAATAATGCTTTAAAAAGCATATGTAGTATGACCTTGATGCATGATAGTTGATTCGACAATTTGATTAAATAAATAATATTGACATGTTAGAATTTTGAAGTATGGATTATTTATGTATTATAAATAATAAAGCATGATTGACTTTATTTGATTAAGTGTTTTTAATATATTCGAATTTGACTTTTATAATTGAGTAGAAGGTTGATTTTTGAGTTTGAAAACTATTAAAAGAAGTTGTCGTAACTTTGAGCATGTTTTGTATTAGATGACTGTACTGAACTGTGTTTAGATCGGTAATGCCTCGTAACCTTAATTCGACGAAGGATACGGGTTAGGGGTGTTACATTTTATTGGTATCAGAGCTACGGTTTAGTCGATTCTAGGACTAACGTAGCGCGTGTGAGTCTAGCTATACATGCCATATTTTATATTGCGATAGTGTGATGATTCCTGACATTTGAAAATGTGTTTTCATATAGTAAATGGATCCCGATCGAGTCGTAGCTGATGATGTCGAGAGTATAGCGCCTGCTCCCGCTCAAGGGACAACGCCGGTTGATTCTCGACCGACTTCGAGTAACCAAGAAGGAGAGGCTAAACAAACCTTTTATCAAATGATGAATGATTGGTTTACTCAGTATATCCGGACGAATCCGGCTGTTCCACAACCTCCTACCCCACCGATTCCCCCTCAAATACCTGTAATGCCACAAGTTACTGATCTGGTGCGATTGAATAAGCCACCGGTTGATAAAATTCAAAAATACGGGTCAAGAATTCGTGAGCCACCGATGATTATGATCTTTGAGTGAGTGAATTACGGCTCGATAATACTATCCGTGTGTTTGATGAGTTATCTTGTACCCCAGACGAGTGCCTAAAATGTGCTGTATCTTTGCTACGAGACACTGCATATCACTGGTGGAATACACTAGTATCGGTAGTTCCGAAAGAACGGGTCACCTGGGAGTTCTTTCAGACTGAATTCTGAAAGAAATATATCAGTCAGAGATTCATTAATCAAAAACGCAAAGAATTTCTCGAGTTAAAACAGGGTCGCATGACTGTGACAGAATATGAACGGAAATTTGTGAGACTTGGTAGATATGCCCGAGAATATGTGTCGACTGAAGCTATAATGTGTAAAAGATTCGAAGACGGGTTAAATGAAGACATTAAACTGCTAGTTGGGATCCTTGAAATAAAAGAGTTCGTTGTCCTTGTTGAGCGAGCATGCAAAGCCGAAGAGCTCGGGAAAGAGAAAAGAAAAGCTAATTTTGAAGCCAAAGATTCCCGTAAGAGATCATCGAGTAAGACATATGAGTCAGCATCAAAGAAATTCAGAGATGATTTTAGCCGTTCAAAGGCTACTGCGGGTTATTCTAGACGTGATCAGGATAGACCACCTGTGAGTTCGAAAGCTACCTCAGTAGCTAGTGTTGGTAACGTCAGACCGAATCAACCCGAGTGCAAACATTGCAGTAAACGACATCTCAGCAGATGTAGATTGAATGATCGGGCCTATTTTAAATGTGGATCGATGGACCATTTCATCCGTGAATGCCCTGAGTTAGCGGAGCAAAATACCGTACAGAGTGCAAGACCGAGTAACATGTTAGCTCAAGGTAGACCACCCAGAAACACGGGTAATGTGAGTAGCGGTCAGAAAGGAACTAATGACACTGCTGTTAGATCTGAGGCTCGCGCACATGCCAAAGCTTATGCTATTCGCGCTCGAGAAGAGGCTTCATCCCCAGATGTTATTACTGGTACTTTCACTCTCTATGATACTAGTGTTGTTGCATTGATTGATCATGGTTCGACTCATTCTTATGTATGTGAGACTTTAGTACCCAGTAAGACTTTGCCTGTAGAGTCTACTGAGCTTGTGATTAGAGTATCGAACCTCTTAGGCTGGTGTGTTTTGGTTGATAAAGTGTGCAAGAATTGTCCGTTAATGATTCGAGATTCATGTTTTCCGGCTGATTTGATGTTGTTGTCATTCGACGAGTTTGATATAATTCTGGGTATGGATTGGTTAACCTTGCATGATGCTATTGTGAACTGCAAACGGAACACTATTGATTTGCGATGTCAGAATGATGAGATTATTTGGATTGAGTCTAATGATCAGAATTGTTTACCGGCAGTGATATCTTCGACGTTAGCTCAGAAATATGTGAAAAAGGGTTGTGAAGCTTACTTTTCTTATGTGCTCGACTCTAAAGTGATTGAAAAGAAGATTGAATCAGTACCGATTGTGTGCGAGTATCCAGATGTATTTCCCGAAGAATTATCAGGTTTACCACCGATCCGAGAGGTAGAGTTTGGTATTGAGTTAGTGCCGGGGACTACTCCGATATTGATAGCTCCGTACAAAATGGCACCGACAGAATTAAAAGGGTTGAAGACTCAGTTGCAAGAATTGACTGATAGAGGCTTCGCACGACCGAGTTTCTCTCCCTGGGGTGAACCAGTTTTGTTTGTGAAAAAGAAAGACGGAACTATGAGAATGTGCATCGATTACCGACAGCTCAATAAGGTGACTATAAAGAATAAATATCCTTTGCCACGGATTGACGACTTGTTCGATCAGTTGAAAGGGCTACTGTGTTTTCTAAGATAGATCTAAGATCAGGTTACTATCAGTTGCGAGTTAAAGACTCCAATGTGCCGAAAACTACATTCCGAATGAGGTACGGACACTATGAGTTTCTGGTTATGCCTTTCGGACTTACTAATGCACCTGTTGTTTTTATGGATTTAATGAATCGGATCTTCAGACAGTATTTGGATCGATTTGTGGTTGTGTTCATAGATGACATATTAATCTATTCCCGTGACGAATCTGAGCATGCTGAACATCTGAGATTAGTGCTACAGACTTTGCGTGATAAGAAGTTGTATGCGAATTTTAGTAAATGTGAGTTCTGGTTACGAGAAGTCAGTTTTATGGGTCATATTGTACCAACATCGGGTATTCGAGTTGATCCAAACAAGGTTTCGGCTATACTAGATTGGAAGCCTCCTAGAAATATATCCGAGGTCCGAAGTTTTCTGGGACTAGCTGGTTACTATAGACGGTTTGTAAAAGGTTTCTCTATGATTGAAACTCCAATGACACGATTACTACAGAAAGATGTTAAGTTCGAGTGGTCAGAAAAGTGCCAGAAAATTTTTGATCAGTTGAAAGCTTTGTTGACCGAAGCTCCAGTGCTAGTTCAGCCAGAATCGGGTAAAGAATTCGTAATCTTTAGTGATGCATCTTTAAATGGTTTGGGTTGTGTTTTGATGCAGGAAGGCAAAGTTATAGCATATGCCTTGAGACAGTTAAAGCCGCACGAATAGAACTATTCGACACATGATCTGGAATTGGCAGCTATTGTGTTTGCATTGAAGATATGGCGCCACTATCTGTTCGGTGAGAAATGTCACATTTATTCTGATCACAAAAGCTTGAAATATTTGATGACTCAGAATGATCTGAATCTACGAAAGTGAAGATGGTTAGAGTTGCTAAAAGATTACAAGCTTGTAATTGACTACCATCCGGGGAAAGCCAATGTTGTTGCTGATGCTTTGAGTCAAAAATCATTGTTTGCCCTACGAGCAATGAATAATCAATTGGCCCTATCTGATGATGGTTCGCTTGTAGCTGAGTTGAAAGCAAAACTATTATTTATTCAGCAGATTTGTGAGGCTCAAAAAGTTGATAACGAATTGATAGCAAAACGGGCTCAATGTGATGTGAATACTGATTCAGAGTTTCGAGTTGATACTGAAGGTTGTTTGAGGTTTAAAGACTGAATGTGTGCTCCGAGAAATTTAGAGTTGATTTAGATGATTTTGAATGAAGCTCATAACAGTCGGTTATCTGTTCATCCGGGTAGTACGAATATGTATAATGATTTGAAATAGCTTTACTTGTGGCCTGGTATGAAACGAGACATCTCTGATTTTGTTTCAAGATGTTTGATCTATCAACAAGTCAAAGCCGAGCATTAGGTACCTTCTGGGTTACTTCAACCGATTGTGATACCCGAGTGGAAATGGGACAGAGTTACGATGGATTTTGTATCGGGTTTGCCTTTGTCACCGAGTAAGAAAGATGTAATATGGGTTATTGTGGATAGATTGACTAAATCCGTTCATTTTGTTCCGATTCGCACAGATTACTCGCTTGATAAACTTGCTGAATTATATATTTCTCAGATTGTGAGATTGCACAGAGTACCTATTTCTATCGTTCCAGATAGAGATCCGAGGTTCACATCGCAGTTTTGGAAGAAACTGCAAGATGCATTAGGTACGAAATTGCATTTTAGCACTGCTTCCCATCCACAAACAAATGGTCAGTCCGAACGAATTATTCATGTAACACCCCTTACTCGTATTCTACGCCAGAACCGGGTACGAGGCGTTACCGGACTTGACTTCCTAGGTCATACAACTTTAAGCTTTAAAACTTCATTCCTACTTAACATTTCCTATTTACAATCAATACATTCTCATTAAGGGCCTACGAGGCCTTAATCAAGCATACGGAGGGTCTCGGAACCCAACCGGGAAATTTTGTACATATAATATTTTTTTTCAAAAAAGGGTCCACACGCCCGTGTGGACAGGCCGTGTGGTCACACACGCCTATGTCCCTAACCCATGTGGGATTTATTTTCATTTCGAACCTACAGGGGTTTTCACACGGCCGGACACACGCCCGTGTTCTTGGCCCGTGTGTTCCACACGGCCTAGACATGCTCGTGTCCTCGCCCAGTGTAAAAACCTAGGTATTCTATTTATGACGTCGGCAATCTCATAAGGGACACGGCCTAAGCACGCGCCGTGTGGCTAGCCCATGGTCGACACTGACTTGAAACACTAACATGCAGGGGACACACGGTCTAGTCACACACCCATGGGACTGACCGTGTGTCACACACGGCCTAGACACACACCTGTGTGCCTACCCATGTGGACGTAAACAAGGCTATTTGCCAAGCTCTTTTTTTGCCACCCTAGCTCACACAACATATTTCCATTCAACACATCATCAAGCAACTCAATTTATGCAACACCACTTTCTTGAATAACCTCATATTTCATAACTTAAACATAATGAGGCATAAACTATGGCATTATACAAAAGGATTTATCCTTAAGGAAGTCAATACATACATGGCCAAAATAACAAAACAATTCACTAAGTCTAGCCCCTATACATGCCATACTCAAAATGCTAGTTCTAGATATACCGAGATGAGCTGATAGTGTGGGTGATCTTCCAATTATCTTCGTATCCCGACCCAACTCTTTGGCACTATAAAACAAGGGAAAAGAAAGGGAGTAAGCTTTACGCTTAGTAAGTTTACATGTAAACAATAAACATCATAATATGTGCTAATTAATAAATAGCATTACATACTAAGCAAGAACAATCCACTTTCATGATCATGCTTACTCATTTCATCTCTTACCACATTCTGAGCTTATCACGAGCCAAATGCTCACATTATTTAACATACAATCCTGCACTTATCACCACATAATCTCATGAAACAACACTCAACAATTCCACAATAAGCCATTCATAGTATTACCTAACACTCGATGGTTTCGCACTTAGCCCACCATTTAACTTTAATGAGGTGGTATCGCACATAGCCCACCAACGAGATTATTTACGGTGGTATCGCACTTAGCCCACCAAATGATGGTATCGCACTTAGCCCATCGTGAATAAGTATTAAGGTGGTATCGCACACAGCCCACCATTAACTACTACGAATAATATTCCATACCTATATATTTAATTCAACATCCATAAGGAATTTATTCATTTTCTACCACTGATCGTTGTTTACACGAGTTTTAAAATTTATAATATGAATGATCGTACCTGGAAAACTAACTCTGACAACGATTGAGGCAAGTGCACCTATTGAACAGTAGTATAGCTTAGGCAAGACCGGATTGTCAAACCCAAAGGAACTAAAAGTACTAGTACTAACTTTCTTTCTATTATTTAGCCTAAAATAAGTGAAGTTGTTTATTAATCTAAATTAACTAATTACTAAGCTAAAGACGCAAAGACAAAAAGAATGAATTGGGGAAATACTTGGGAAAAACTCAGTTGATTAAGATGATACCCTAAGGAAGAATCCACATAGACTTCACTTGTTATCTAACACTGAACCAGACGATTTATTCACTTGACTTGATCCGTAGGACTCCCTAATTTATATTAAACCCTCTCTCGAGGTGAATAACGTCTAACCCTAGGTTGATTAATTGAAATCTCTTTCTAATTAAAACCCCTAGAATAGCAGTAAATCGATCTATGGACTCCCATATTAGGTTTCATCCTAATCCGGCAAAATCTCGTCACCCTATCTCTAGGCGTGCGATCAACTCCACTTAATTATGCTAGATCTACTCTTAAGCAGGGACTTTTGCTCCACCACCTAAGCACATTCAACTTGAATTAATATCCGCAAAATATCAACACAAGAATTAAGCACACATAATCAAGAACAAATCAAGTATTTATCATATAGTTCAGAAAATAATAACAAGATTCATCTAGGTTTCATCCCCCTTCAGGTATCTGAAGGGTTTAGTTCATAATAATAAAGAAAAACATCTCAGAAGAAAAGATAAAACAAAACATAAGAAATCTCTAAAACTCCCTAAAGAAATTGAAGGAGAGATCCTCCGTCTTGAGTAGAATTTCGGCTTCTGGAGATGGATCAATTGGCTATCCCTTGAGAGTTTCCCACAAATCTGACTTTTTCGGCTCGGCTCCTTGGCCTAGCTAACCGCCCTCTTTTAGGTTATACCTAGGGTCTTTATATAGGCTTTTGAAATAGGTTTCTTTGCCCCTAAGTATCCTTTTTCGAGTGAAATTACTCTCCTCCATGACAGGGGCACGGCCATGGCGTACGCCCGTGTGAATCGTGGCCAGGACGTGTTGGACTCCGTTAATAAGGCACGGTCGTGTAGATCGACTTCAGGCCGTGTTATAGTATATTTGAGGAGGCACGGCCGTGTGGGATTTAGTCCAGGCCGTGTCGATTTCTTTTTTGGCCCATTTTGGTCTGTTTTGAACCCGTTTCTCGTTCTTTTTATTCTTGGGTGCTTTCCTGAGTATAAGACATGAAAAGAAAGGATTAAGAGAACCTTTTTACATAAATCAAGGGATAAATCATCCAAAAGTATGCTAAATGTGGGATTAAAATATGTTACTATTTCGGTTTATCAAATACCCCCACACTTAAGCCTTTGCTTGTCCTCAAGCAAAGTTCTCAACTTACAATTAAAATGAACTTTCTATAATTCATAATTCCTATCAACAATGTTTCATCATAATTCATAGATAATTTATACATGGATAATTCAATTTAAAGAGTTCTAAGGATTCAAACAATCTAAGTCATAGATTTGTAGCTCGAAAATATAGGCGTCTCCCCTTATCTAAACAATTACCTTTAATTCAAAACCGACAAAGATTGACATCCTCACTAGAGATTCACTCAAATCACTCAAAGTGTTTCAGGTTTAGGAAAAAGCGCTCAAAAGTCAAACATGAAAAGTTAATCCCATAGGCTTGCCTGAAAATCAAATCTCCGCCACTATAATATGAGATAATACACAAATCAAAAGGTCTTTGTCAAGGCTGTAACGGGGCTAGGGTTAAGGTGTGGATAGAGGTTGAATTAGAAGGTTAGAATCGAGATTGAATTGATAAATTACCTAACTAGAAACAATAAACTGAATAATTACATAATGGATTGAAACTTTAAACTAATAATACGAGCTTCTTCTTCAATAAATAGACTTTAACTGTACAAGCTCGCCTTTCATCGTACTAATACTGAATATATATATTTATATATATATAATACATCTATTCATATGCTAAGATGAAATAATTAGGTAGCTTAATCAAACCAAATCTCGATATAAGGGAAGTCGAAAAAGAATGGTGATAACAAATACAAAGGGTTTTGGGTTAATATTAGTGGTTATGTCAATATAAAGGGTTGTTAGGATTAAAAGGGGTTTACTAGGGGTTAATTGTGAAGGTAGGCTTTTAATGGAGTTAGTGGGTTAAAACCTAGGTGCCTTAATCATCTCTGTATATCAAATCATAGGTATGGTCTCGATATGTATAAACGAGGCAAGTTCTAGAATAACAAATCAATGTTGACATACTCATAATCAATAAAGTGAGCATGAAAAATAATATATGCTCTAAAAGGCTCAAAAACTCACAAAATTATGGGTATTTTTTACATTAACCTCGTAAATTTCAAACTTCAAAGTAATATTTAAATTCAGTTCAACAACCTAGCAAATTTTAATTGAAAAAATGGACTTATCATGCTTGATTCTTTAGTATCTTAAAATTTAATTATCAATGCACAATTATTAATGACTTAATCTAAAACATATCAATAAAAATCATAAATCATCAGAAATTTCTTCTTAATTAGTAATATGAGGAAATTACTTAAAAACAAGACTAAATTCAGGGATTTGAGAATAATGCAAAAAGTTAGGCACGTCTAAGATTCACCCCCCACACTTAAGATGTACATTGCCCTCAATGTACAAAGATAGATTATATAAATATAATGTTCAGATCAGAAGATATGGGGATAAGTGAAACTCCCTGAATTATGGATGAAATCCTTGAGTTGGATGAACGATATGTTGGAGGGGTCGTTCGAGATGACGATCCTGCGCTAGATGAAGAAATTGGGTAGCTCATGGAGAATTAGCCAGGATATACTAATAATAATTTAAACTATACTAATTAAATACTTAAAGAAAAGCAAGCTAAAGTGAAAAAAAATAAAAAATAAAATAAAGTTAAAAGAAAAGATAAATGGACCGTAATGTCCTTATTGTTGGGTGTGATTTCTAAGGCTGTGGATATGATGGTGGTCGTGGTGTCATTCCCAAGCAGCCTGAAGAACCTGACTGTAACAACCCAGACCCGGCCCAAACGCTACGACCGAATTGGAGTTATTACGAGGTAAAACCTTGTGAACGCTTATTTCAAAACACTTAATTTTCCATTGAAAACTTTTTTTTTTGGTTGTCTTGTTAAGCTAACCTTAGATCTAATTTGGAGTTTTAATTAAGTCCAGAGTTATTATACAAGTTTCAAATGTACCCGATGGCACGTTTAAACTTCCTCGTGTTAAAAAAACATGTGATTTAATTTAATTTAATGATATAGTTTAAGTCGATATCCAACATAAAAAAATATAATGCAACTATAGTTTATGGAGGCCTTATTACAACCCAAAACAAAATTAAACAAAATTTAAAGTTCCGTAAAGTAAAGTCCTTTGCATGGCCGCTCGAGTCCCACCGGCTCCTCAACCGCCATCTACGAGTCACCTGAAAAATATTAGAGGAGAAGGTGAGTCATCAAGACCCAAAGATGCAACCCTTCCCCATTTTAAAGCATTTTCATACACATCAAATAACAAATTAATTAAGCAAAGTATCATGTACCCAACCTAGCCAACCAAACACCTTTATCTACCCCACGTGGTACCAAACCACTTTGGTGACCGTAGTCACGATGTGTTACCAAAACACCGGTGGTGCCAAACCACCTGGTGACATATAGTCACGATGTGCTACCAAAGCCTTCGGTGTCCGTGAGACACAAATCGGGTGATGGGGCCAACCCATCGTGTGATACCAAATCCGCGGCGGACGATCCCATATCTCAAGTGGGGCCAACCCACGGTGGTGTTAACCACGGGGACAAGTCGCTATGAGGTACCAAACCTGCGGAGGTACCAAACCTCCGGTGACATATAGTCACGATTGTGCTACCAAAGCACTTTGGTGCTCGTCAAACACGAATACACTGCCCCCTCCACTCAATCAACCCACATAGTCAACAGTCACATATAGATTTATCATATGTATCCTCACAGCATGCTTCCCAAAAGCATAAAATAGCAATCATATGCACAGGTACTTACCAGGTTACCCCATATACCGTTATGGTATTCAAGCCATTGCTACACACATCAAGTTAGCAATCACATTACTTAGCATAATTTAATAAGTTAAATGGTGTGTATGTACACACCTGTCACCAACAAGGAGTCTAAATCCGAGAAGAGAAGTCGGCCACACTCAAGTCTTTGCCCCTATATTCGGCCATTTGTCAAAGTTAGTGCTTAAAGGCCTATTCGGCCAAAACCAAAATACCCAAAAGGGGTTAAGATTTAACCCGGAAGCCTTACCTAATGCCCTTGAGTACCAGTCACCAAACTATTTATTTTGCTCCCCTACAATCGGCCATTGCCATAACTCCCATTAGTAGCCTTCGGCTTAAATGAATATCAAATAACTAATCAATGTAAATCTTACCATTACTTACCAAATCGATTACTAGAGGATAGGAGTTGGGATTAAGCACTTCAAAATTCCGGGATACCTAGTGGAATTGGTTCCAAAGAGGATAAATGGTTAGCCGTTACCAACACCAAATTTTGGCTTTTCTTTTCACTTTAGTCGACAAAAATACAAGATTAAAAGAGGAATATTCGGCCCTTCTTACCTTCCTCAAACCGATTGCAAACTAACTTCCAAAGAGCCTTATACTTCCTTTAGTATTAGGCTAACAATCTTTGCCAAGGAGGAGTGTGAGATTCGGTTCTTCAAGGGGGTGTATTCGGCTATTGAAGGAAGGAAAATAATGGGGATGAGAGGGAAGAGAAGTTTCGGCTAAATGGGTTTGGGAGGCTGGAAGAAAATAAAGAAGAATGAAGAAGGAGGGCTAGGGTTTTTGCAAGCGAAAAACGAAGAAACGAAAGAAAGGTGCTAGGTTGCTCCTTTTATAGCCATTCGGCACCCCCCTAGTAGCATTGCCGTCCATCCTAAGCAACAAGGAGTTCAACTCCTAGCCGTCCACTCCTCTTCATCAAGGAGTCCACAATCGCCATCACCTATTTTTGCTCCAAGCCACCCTTTTAATTTAATTCAAACTTTATTGAATTAATCCTCTTTTATCAAATAATAAAATCCCTTATTATCATCAATTTTAAGCAATTTAAAACCAATTTAAAGTGCTTAAATTACCCCATAATATTAATAATATTATCAACCCCTTTATTATCCAAAATAAAAAGAATCCAAGGAGAGAAAAACTCTCCTCATGTGCCGAATCCATTAATGAGCAAAAGAGAAACTTGCGACTCGAACCGTGCTCTCCTTGTTCCCCTTGTGGCGTCACATGTAGCTCTTAAGTGGGCTTCTTTTTGCCACTTATCCAAGGCCTATTTTGTGTTAAAAATACCCACATTTATTCTTATAACACCACTTACCAAGGCTCCCTTCTTTTAAAAGTTAAGAACTAAAATTTTCTACCAAAATGAGACAACTCAAGGCCTTAATTTAAACTCTCTTATTCCATAAATAATATTTGAGTAGTTCATACATAATGAAATTTCAAATAGCCCCACATTTGGGATGTTACAGTTCTACCCCCTTAAAATAAATTTTCGTCCTCAAATTCCTTAACTAGAAAAGGTGGGGGTATTGTTGCCTCATTACATCCTCGGGTTCCCACGTAGCTTCCTCTATACCATGGTTCCGCCACAAAGCACCTTCACCAAGGGCACCGACTTCCTACGTAGAACTTTCTCATCTCGGTCTAAGATCCGAATCGGTTCCTCTTCAAAAGATAAATCTGGATTCACCTCGATTTACGCTCTCGGCACAACGTCGCGAAGGGTCTGACCGATACCGTCTTAGCATTGACACATGGAATACGTTATGAATCGACTCGATTCTGCTGCGGCAACTCTAGGTGATAAGCCACTTTGGTCCTATCGCTTCGCTTCACAACAAGATATGGCCCAATGAACCTTGGGCTCAACTTCCTTTCCGTCCAAATCTCAACACCTTTTTCCAAGGCGACACTTTCGGAAAGACTTTGTCTCCCACAAAGATACTCCACTTCCTTGCGTTTGAGATCGGCATACGACTTACGCCTATCCGATGCTTCCTTGAGGCGAGACCGAATCACCTTGACTTTGTCTTCCGTTTCTGTTACCAACTCTGGACCCGAACTTGTCTTTCTCCCAACTCGAGTCCAACATGTAGGAGTACGACACTTTCGACCATAAAGGGCCTCGTATGGAGCCATTTGAATACTCGCTTGATAACTATTGTTATAAGCGAATTCCGCTAGTGGTAGGTACTCCTCCCAACTACCACTAAAATCCAAGACACATGACCTCTTAACATGTCTTCTAAAATCTGTATCACCCTTTCCGATTGTCCAGTCGATTTGTGGATGGAAAGCCGTCTTGAAATCTAACCGTGTACCCAAAGCTTGATGCAACGCTTTCCAAAACCTCGGCGTGAACCTCGGATCCCTATCCGAGATAATCGACATTGGCACACCATGCAATCGACTATCTCGACCACATATAACCTTGCTAGCTTTCGGAGTGAGTAATCCATTCTCAGGCATGAAGTGGTGACTTAGTTAGGCGATCCACAATTACCCAAAGCGCATCCTTCTTAGTGGGCGTAAGGGTAGCCCACTAACAAAATCCATGGTGATCCTCTCCCATTTCCATTGAGGATCTTTATCGGTTGAAGTAGTCCCGATGGTGGTGATGTTCGGCCTTAACTCACGACACGTCGGACACTTCCCTACGAACTCCGTTATCTCACGCTTCAACCCCGCCACCAAAAGCTGCTTTTCGCAAATCTCCATACATCTTGCTTCCCCCAGGATGCATAGCGTATGGGCTGCTATGTGCATCTTGGAGAATTTTCCACCTTAAATCTGGATCCTTTGGCATACATACCCGTCCTTGAAAACAAAGCACTCCTTCACTAGTCAGACTGTACCCTTCCAAACCACTGTCTTGAACTTGTACTCTCTTAGCGCTCAAGCTTTCATCTACTAACTGCTTTTCTTTAATCTCCTCAATCCAAGTCGGCTTAACTTGAAGCTCAGCCAAGAGACTTCCATCATCATATAGACTTAACCGAGCGAACATTGCTCTCAAGTCCGTCACCACCTTCCGGCTCAATGCGTCGGCTACCACATTAGCCTTACCGGATGGTACTCGATTGAACAATCATAGTCCTTTAGTAGTTCAATCCATCGGCGTTGTCTCGATTGAGATCTTTCTCGAGTCGGAAGATACCTCAAGCTTTTGTGATCCGTGTAGACCATCGACTTCTCTCCATACGGGTAATGTCTCCATATTTTTGAGCGAAGGCGACCGCGCTAACTCTAAGTCGTGAGTTGGGTAGTTAACCTCATGCGATCTTAAGCGGCGGGATGCATAGGCTACTACCTTCCCATCTTGCATCAATACACACCCCAAACCGGTGTGAGATGCATCACAATAGGCTGTGAATAACTTTCCGCTTCAGTTGCACCAAAGCGGAGCTTAGTCAAAATCTTCCTTAGCTTATCAAAGCTTTCTGCCGCTTTTCCGTCCATACAAGCGGGACACCTTTCCTTAGCAACTTAGTCAACGGCGCTGCTATTAGAGAGAATCCTTCCACGAATCTCCGATAGTATCTGCCAAACCAGAAAACTTCGTATTTGACCCATCGCCCTAGGTGGTTTCCACTCCAATCTTGCCTCAATCTTGCGGGGGTCTACCCTAATTCCTTGGTGATACTACATGCCCTAAGAAAGCCACCTCCTTCACCAAAATTCGCACTTACTGAATTTGGCATATAATCGCTTCTCCTCAATACTTGCGGAACTATCCAGTAAATGCTTGTCATGCTCCCTTACGTCTTGAATAAACCAATATGTCGTCTATGAACACCACGACAAAGTGGTCCAAATCTTCGCTGGAATACTCTGTTCATCAAGTCCATAAATGCCGGTGCATTAGTCAACCGAATGGCATCACCAAGAACTCGAAATGCCCATACCGAGTTCGAACGCCGCTTTGTGAACATCGGCCTCCTTTACCTTAAGTTGATGATATCGACCTAAGGTCTATCTTGAAAACACCGAGGCACCCTTCAGTTGATCGAACAAGTCGTCAATCCGAGGCAACGGATACTTGTTCTTGATCGTTAACTTGTTCAATCGGCGGTGAGTCGATGCACATCCGCATAGAACCGTCCTTCTTTTTGACAAACAACACAGTGCTCCCCACGGAGATATACTTGGTCGTATAAATCCTCTATCCAAGAGCTCACGAATTTGAGCCTTTAGCTCCACCAATTCCTTTGGCGCCATTCGGTATGGTGCTATGGACACAGTGCCGTTCGGTAGCAAGTCTATACCGATTTCGACTTCTCGATCCGGAGGCAAACCGGAAGTTCTTGCGGGAACACATCAACAAATTCCCAACCGTTCGGACCTTTCCAACTACCAACTCCTTAGCTTCCAAAGCACGATTTGAACCAAATCGCCTCACAACCCTTCTTGACCATCCTTTCACCTTCAAGGCGGTCACTACGTTGGATAGGTAATTCCTCCTATCTCCTATCATAACCACTTCATCACCTTGATCGTCTTAAGGACCATGCGCTTAGCGCGCAATCCAAACTCGCTTGGTACTTAACCAACCAATCCATACCAAGGATCAAATCGAACTCCCCAAACGGTAGTTCCATTAGATCGACTCCAAATACTACCCCTTGGAGTTCTAGGAGTGCGCCTCTATAGAGTTTATCTCGACGACTCTGAGTGACCTAAGGGGCTAACTACGGTCATCTCCTAGAAGCGGTTTGAGTTTAGGTCCATAGTTCCTACCACACTACTAGCAATGTCACGAGTGCGTCGAACCCACATCAATCAATGCAACATAAGGAAAACCAAAAATTAGAAAGCGTCACGGTTATGACATCCGGTCGTCACCTTCTTCACGACACCTTCTTTGCATAGACTAAGCCAGGTGCCTAGCCTCTGTGTTGCCTGAACCTCTACCTTGAGTTCCACGACCTCGGTTAGGGACCGTTGTTTCCTCTACCATTACCACGACCCCTCTGTGGTCCTACGTTTCTATCTTGAGCACGGTTACGTCATTCCGGCGCTTCTTAGCTAGTTTTTGGGGACAATCTCTGACGCGATGCTCCAACGATCCACACTCAAAGCATCCCTTATCGCCGGTCCAACATCCTCCCCAATGGGTCTTTCCACAGCGATTGCCTGCTGCGTCGGCCTCGATTAGCGATTGTGGGCCTCGTTGCTGATTGGGCCCACTTGGCCTAGCCTTTTACGAGCACTTCCAGCTTGATCCGGTGACCCAAAACTTCTTTTTCGATTATTCTTACTATAATTGCGCCTCACGACCTCCTTGATTCCCTCGGCGACCTTAGCCTTCTCCACTAGAGATGAGAACTCACGAACCTGCTGTGGGGCAATCAGTAACCTTAAATCATCTCGGAGTCCATCCTCAAAGCGGACACAGCGCTCATGTTCGATAGAGCCACGATGCCTCTCGCATATCTACTCACCTTAGAAACTCCGCCTCATATCCGACACGGACTTAGTTCCTTGAACTAATCCCGGAAAAGCCTTTCTGCTGGCGTCGGTGTAGCTAATGCCCACATACTTCTTCCGATAGGCGGTTACGAAATACTCCCAAGTCAAATCATCTGCTGTAGCCCCATCTCGAACCGTAAGCCACCAGCGATCACGCTTCATCCTTTAGAAGCGACACGCCTTTCGACTTCTCTTCTTGATCAAAGTCAAGGTCATCCATGATCCTTTCGGTCGACTCAGCTAGCGATATTCCATTGACTTTGGGTGCCACTCGACACACCTCGGAATACCTCCGCTCCAGTTAGATCGGAGTCGCTCGGGACGATTTCCGAGCTCCAACATTTCCACCTGACCCGACCATCATCTCCAAGACTCGCAACACCGCTTGCGATCTGGGTCGCCAGTGCGCTCGGCTCCTCGGCCCCTAAAAGTAGGAGGTGGTGGTGGCGGTGGTACCTCATTCTCGAACCTTGTCACGACTGACGGGTTCGGACACAAATCATCCTACCCCTACCACGTCCACGGCGTCCACGTCCTCTAGAACTCATTCTATCTACCGTGCTTTTAATCTGATTAAGAAAAATTTTATGCATTAGCATTTGTTTCACTTTATTACTCGCGAAGAAATTTTATGGATGAGGTTTAATCAGAGATTCTTTCGAGCAAACAATGTTTCAGTTTCCTATCCTAGTTCACACAAAGAAGTCCATGCATCCATTCCCTAATACTTTCCATACCTATTCACTCATCGGACATTTCTGCCCATTTCCAACCCAGGGGTATTTTCGTCTTTTTCCCTACAGGGGTATTTTCGTAATTTTCCAGAACCAAGATATTTGCTGATGATTTCCAAAGCTAAGTTGTTGATATTTGTAAAATAGTTAAATTTTGGGCAAAATAGTTGAATTAATATTTTATGGGTCAGGGGCATTTTGGTAATTTTACTCCTAAGGGTATTTCTGTAATTTTCACAAGTCAAGTTTTCCGAGAAAAACATGGTATACCTAGTATTCTAGGGTTTAAGAGGGTTATTGGATAAGTTTTGAAAACATTAGGGCTTGTTATTTCCTTCTTTTTGAAAACATGGTGATTCCCTTTTTGGGTTTTAATCATTGTGTTTAGCCTATGGCCAGAGCCTTCTGGTCGGGAAGTGAACCAAAGCTACGCACTGTGCAGAGTTCAAGTGAAGAGGAGGTGGGTCACACGGACCGCTTAAATACCAAGCTCTCTTTGAACCTTTCTAGACATGCGCACGAGAGGTTACCACACCACCGAGCCTTACGAGTTAGGGTGAGCAGAAGCTACGCACGGGTAGGATACTGCGAAGAGGAGGTGAGTCACGAGTGTCCGCTTAAATACCAAGCTCTTAGGATCAATCCTAGACATGCGTCACGGGGTTACCACACCCCAGCTTGTTGACTAAGTCATAGGTGGGTTTAGTTCTTTAAGTCTTATCTTTGCGTTGTGTTTGAGTATTCTAACCCTAGGGTCCAAGTCCTATAAATCTATCTCGTTCCATGCTTCCTACCCTTCTACAGAATATATTTCACGAGAAAGGTTTAGATGTACTTACAGGCGGATCGGTGCAGGAGACTCGGGCCATCTTTGCTTAAAACCCAGAAATCATACCATAAGGCCTACCAAAAACGTTTTTGGGCCTTGGCCCCCCACAGCCGAGCTTTGAACTTGGCTCTGATACCAATTCTGTAACAACCCAGACCCGGCCCAAACGCTACGACCGAATTGGAGTTATTACGAGGTAAAACCTTGTGAACGCTATTTCGAAAACACTTAATTTTCCATTGAAAACTTTTTTTTTCGGTTGTCTTGTTAAGCTAACCTTAGATCTAATTTGGAGTTTTAATTAAGTCCGGTTATTATACAAGTTTCAAATGTACCCGATGGCACGTTTAAACTTCCTCGTGTTAAAAAAAAAACATGTGATTTAATTTAATTTAATGATATAGTTTAAGTCGATATCCAACATAAAAAAAAATATAATGCAACTATAGTTTATGGAGGCCTTATTACAACCCAAAACAAAATTAAACAAAATTTAAAGTTAGTAAAGTAAAGTCCTTTGCATGGCGCCTCGAGTCCCACCGCTCCTCAACCGCCATCTACGAGTCACTGAAAAATATTAGAGGAGAAGGTGAGTCATCAAGACCAGTATGCAACCCTTCCCCATTTTAAAGCATTTTCATACACATCAAATAACAAATTAATTAAGCAAAGTATCATGTACCCAACCTAGCCAACCAAACACCTTTATCTACCCCACGTGGTACCAAACCACTGGTGACATATAGTCACGATGTGCTACCAAAGCACTGGTGTCCGTAGACACAAATCGGGTGATGGGGCCAACCCATCGTGTGATACCAAATCACTGGCAGACGATCCCATATCTCAAGTGGGGCCAACCCACGGTGGTGTTAACCACAGGGACAAGTCGCTATGAGGTACCAAACCTCTGGAGGTACCAAACCTCTGGTGACATATAGTCACAGTGTGCTACCAAAGCACTGGTGCTCGTCAGCACGAATACACTGCCCCCTCCACTCAATCAACCCACATAGTCAACAGTCACATATAGATTTATCATATGTATCCTCACAGCATGCTTCCCAAAAGCATAAAATAGCAATCATATGCACAGGTACTTACCAGGTTACCCCATATACCGTTATGGTATTCAAGCCATTGCTACACACATCAAGTTAGCAATCACATTACTTAGCATAATTTAATAAGTTAAATGGTGTGTATGTACACACCTGTCACCAACAAGGAGTCTAAATCCGAGAAGAGAAGTCGGCCACACTCAAGTCTTTGCCCTATATTCGGCCATTTGTCAAAGTTAGTGCTTAAAGGCCTATTCGGCCAAAACCAAAATACCCAAAAGGGGTTAAGATTTAACCGGAAGCCTTACCTAATGCCCTTGAGTACGAGTCACCAAACTATTTATTTTGCTCCCCTACAATCGGCCATTGCCATAACTCCCATTAGTAGCCTTGGCTTAAATGAATATCAAATAACTAATCAATGTAAATCTTACCATTACTTACCAAATCGATTACTAGAGGATAGGAGTTGGGATTAAGCACTTCAAAATTAAAGGGATACCTAGTGGAATTGGTTCCAAAGAGGATAAATGGTTAGCCGTTACCAACACCAAATTTCGGCTTTTCTTTTCACTTTAGTCGACAAAAATACAAGATTAAAAGAGGAATATTCGGCCCTTCTTACCTTCCTCAAACCGATTGCAAACTAACTTCCAAAGAGCCTTATACTTCCTTTAGTATTCGGCTAACAAATTTGCCAAGGAGGAGTGTGAGATTCGGTTCTTCAAGGGGGTGTATTCGGCTATTGAAGGAAGGAAAATAATGGGGATGAGAGGGAAGAGAAGTTTCGGCTAAATGGGTTTGGGAGGCTGGAAGAAAATAAAAGAAGAATGAAGAAGGAGGGCTAGGGTTTTCGGCAAGCAGAAAAACGAAGAAACGAAAGAAAGGTGCTAGGTTGCTCCTTTTATAGCCATTCGGCACCCCCCCCTAGTAGCATTGCCGTCCATCCTAAGCAACAAGGAGTTCAACTCCTAGCCGTCCACTCCTCTTCATCAAGGAGTCCCACAATCGGCCATCACCTATTTTTGCTCCAAGCCACCCTTTTAATTTAATTCAAACTTTATTGAATTAATCCTCTTTTTATCAAATAATAAAATCCCTTATTATCATCAATTTTAAGCAATTTAAAACCAATTTAAAGTGCTTAAATTACCCCATAATATTAATAATATTATCAACCCCTTTATTATCCAAAATAAAAAGAATCCAAGGAGAGAAAAACTCTCCTCATGTGCCGTCCCATTAATGAGCAAAAAGAGAAACTTCGCGACTCGAACCCAGGCTCTCCTTGTTCCCCCTTGTGGCGTCACATGTAGCTCTTAAGTGGGCTTCTTTTGCCACTTATCCAAGGCCTATTTTGTGTTAAAAATACCCACATTTATTCTTATAACACCACTTACCAAGGCTCCCTTCTTTTAAAAGTTAAGAACTAAAATTTTCTACCAAAATGAGACAACTCAAGGCCTTAATTTAAACTCTCTTATTCCATAAATAATATTTCAGTAGTTCATACATAATGAAATTTCAAATAGCCCCACATTTGGGATGTTACACTGACACTAAGAAACTAAATTAAAATAAACTAAATTAAGCATAAGATAGTCAAAGGGAAAGAAAATAAAGGAGAAGATAAAAATAAAAGAACATATAATTGGTCTCAAAGACCCTTGGCTTGGCGAGTGATTGAAGCGGCCGGCATGAACTTATATAAATCAGTCTTGTAACATCTGGGAATTAGAGGCTTTGCATTTGCCATGTTCTGTGTGTTTGGTATGCTGTATTTATTATTTTTTTATGTTTGGAGGCCCCGGGAAGGCTCGGGGTTGAGCCGAAGCCTTGGCGAAAATTTTATTTTTTTGGCACTTTAAGGGAGTGCTAGGTAGGGCAGGTTTTAAGGATTATTATTTTTGTTTGTTGACACAAAACAAGGAGTGGTAAACTGGCAAGAAGACGCCACTTAGGAAGCAGGGGGAGATGACGCCACAGGGGAGCAGTGAGGGAGCAGGTTCGAGTCACATAGGTTGCTTTTTGGGAATTTTTTTTGGTGTCAGGATGAGAGGTGTTGGATTCGGCTAGGGACCTTGAAGAGTAGGAGTAGACTAAGTCAAATATTTTAAATGGTTGTACAAGAGTGAAAGGTGTATTTGAATCTTTCAAATCAATTCAAATGGGGGCATGAGAGTGAAAGTAGGAGATGATCAAGGAGTGGGTGGCTTGTTAGGAGTTGTTGACCGAATGTGCCTTGGTTGAAGGGGGAAGCTTTCGGTTTTGGGGGCTAAGCAAGGTGCTTGTGCCGAAAGTGGTCTTGGGGGCATTTCTTTCATCTTTGGTGCACTTTCGGTTTTGAGGTATGTGTGTGGGTGTGTGTCGTTTTCTCCATAGGTCACTTTGAGTTGAGGGTTAGCAAATGAAACCTTATTCTCTTTTGGCATTCTTTCTCCTTTCAACCAAAAACCAAAACCCCAACTCTCTCTGTCTCTCTCTCTCTCTTTTCTTTTGTTCATACTCATTTTTGCATTTCATAACCCCTTAGCCGAACCCTCCTATCACCCTCTCCATTTCATCATTTTCTCTCATTTGTATCTTCAAATCCGAAACATTTGTTGCTTCAACTTCTTCTCTATTTCTTCTAAGGCCAAATTTTCCTAGTCCATTTCTTCTTATATCTTCCATTTATTTCTTTTCAAAGCCGAAACTTATTCCATCTTCCTTCTCTCTGAGTTTGTTCTTATTGTTCCTGTTGGCCGAATCTCTCTGGTGTGTTTAAACCTCTTCATTCACTCTTGTTTCAGTGGATTGCCGTCACTCTTTTCTCTTAACCCTCTCAATCGGTTTTCTTGTTGCGGTAAGTATTCTTCTTCTCTTTCGATTCTTACTTTTCTCTTGCTGATGGTTTTATCGAGGGTGTTAACCGTGGCACTTTGGGTGTCTTGGCTAAATATAGGAGGGAATAGTGGGACTCAGCCAATTTCTTAATCCAAGCATGAAGCTCTCGGTTTCTGTCGATCTAGGTAAGAAACCTCTTCGTTTGAGCTTATCTTCTTATTTCAACTGCTTCAGTGCCTTAACCCGGTCTTCTGATCAAGATCTTTTTCATGGAATCGAATACCAGCCAAGCAAAGGAGGGGTTAGACTAGTAGTCCCTACCCCTAAGTTCAAAAAATGTGCGGTATCGGCAGTACGTGACTTTCCACCGGGTTGTGGGCCAGCTTCGGAGCGGGATAGGTAGATTGCTGTGATCCCTGCGAGTGAGGGTGTTAGCGAGATTGATAGCTTAGTTCTCTATGTTTACAGGTGTGTAATTCTCACACCTTTTTCCTGTCATTTTACTTGAATATATAAATATATAAATATGCTTTATTGAATGCCGAAACTTCGGCATATGCTGCTCTTGCCCATGGAGGGTAAAATCAGGACATCAGGTTAGTGATTTCTGCTTATGTTATATATGCAATTATGCTGACATGATTATATGTACACTCTGATCATCTGATATACATGTCGATATCTGTTGCATTCATACACCATGAGTTCATGTTCGCATAATGGATGGGTATATGATATGATATTGAAAGGGGAAGTGTATCTGGTGACTATGTCACATCTGTTCTGGTGGCTTTTGCCACAATGCATTCAGTGGCTTTTGCCATACTGCGATTCTCAGTGGCTCTGCCACACTGCATTCAGTGGCCATGCCATTTTGGTCACAGTGACTCTGTCACAATTTGACGATGAACAGCTAACTGCAGCATGACTGCCATCGATGGTGTGTAGCGGTAAGGGTCGATTATAGAAATCCCCATTCTTGTGATTGGCAGGTAAGGGTGGTGTGTAGCGGATGGTTAACTAGGTTGGGTTGGGATTTGCATCATAATGCATTACTTCCTGATTAATTACTATTCTCTGCTAAATGGGCCAAGGCACAGTCTGATTCTGTATGGGCTTTGCCCAAAGTGATTTGTAAGGGCCGAGGCCCAACTATGGTGAATGATGAGTAATTACACACTGAGTCTTCTTGACTCACCCCCTTCTACTTAAATTTTTGCAGGTAATTCCTAGTTCACCGGACATGGGCTGGGATCGACTTTGAGGTGGCCATGCACTTAATGTTTAGTAAAATTTCACTTTCCTCCTCCTTAGACTTATTTGCTTAAAATTGGGATTTTGATGTTGTAATAAGGCCACTACTACTTTAATTTGGGTATCTTTTCTTAACCGCTTAAATTCAAGATTTAGATGACATGTCAACATTTGTAAATGAATGATTTCTAAAACGTAACAAGTGATTTTTTTTCAAATAGTAACTAATATTTTGGGCTGATTTTAAACGCTTTACTATACGAATTAATTGGTATGACGTTTTCTTAGAAAATCTAAAACTGTGATTTTCCAAGAACCTAACCTACGATTTACAACGACGTTGAACAACACCTCTAGTTAACTTAAAGTAGCCACAAGCATTTTCTAACTTCATAAAAAGGCAGATTCTAAATTAATTATGCAAACACTGAGGTTTCAAATGATCAACTGAACTTGCGATCTTAAAAAGAAAGAAAGTTTCTCTAGTATTTACAAAAGAGCGTGATCTTTCATGTGACGCTCTGGATCCGATCATGACGTTTGGGGCCGGGCAATTTTGGTATCAGAGCCAAGTTTTAAAAGCTCGGCCATGGGTTTTGGGTTTAAAACGTTTTCCAAAAAGATGGTTTAGAAAGAAAATACATATGTACATGTCTTCTGGAGGTGTGGCACCCAAGTCTCCAGCCCAAGTCTACAAGGTAAGTCTTCTGATTATTATGTGGTTTGCATAAGGTGAATATATTATGTGAATATATCGCTATGAATGTTAGAATTAAGAAACCCTACTTTAGATATGGAAACCTATAGGTGTATGTGTGTTTTGCAGAAAACTACTTAAAACTCTATTCTCATAAAACTACTCATTAACCCACAGTGAAAAGAAAAGCTAATGCATAAAATTTGTAAAAATAGATTAAGACAAAACGGTAGACATGAGTGCCAGAGGGCGTGGACGTGCTACACGCGGCCGTGGTAGAGGCCGGGGTGCTGAGGCTGAGTTTTTAGAAATGAGGCATGAGCCTGAAGGTGAAGCGCCAGCACCACCTGTGGCAGAAGCGGGATCGCAAGAAGAACTGGTGGGGATGATGCCCTGTCCCAAGCAATGCTACGTGTGTTGGAGCGAGTTGTTGGGGCGAGCTCTGGGACAGTATCTTGAAAGTCTATTCCTGAGCGACTTCGAGCAAATGGGGCAGAGGTATTCCGGGGTATCTCTGGTGTGGCCCCAAATGTAGCTGAGTACTGGCTGGAGGCAGTCGTGCGAATTATGGATGATCTAGATTGCACGACAGAGGAAAAACTGAAAGAAGCAGTGTCTCTTCTTCGGGATGAGGCATATCAGTGGTGGCTTACTGTTAGAGAGGGTACTTCAGCGGATCACATTGACTGGGATTTCTTTAAAACTACATTTCAAGGGAAATACGTTGGGGCAAGCTATGTAGATGCTCAGAGGAAAGCATTCCTGAATTTGGTGCAATGGGGCAAATCTGTGGCTGCATATGAGGCGGAATTTCTGCGATTAAGCTGTTATGCCCGAGGAATAGTTGCGACTGACTATGAACGTTGCGTACGGTTTGAGGATGGGTTACGAGACGAACTGCGGGTGTTGATAGCTCCGCAGCGGGAAAGAGATTTTGCCACTTTGGTTGACAAAGCTAAAATAGCTGAAGACGTTAAGCGGACTGAGACTCAAAACAAGGAGAAGGATAAGGGTAAGAATAAGAGGAGTTTTGGGTCGTCGGGGTCGTCTGGAGGTTTTCAAAAGAGGCCAAGGTTTGATGGGCCAGCTCGAGTTGTGAGGCCTGCGGTAATGGGCCAGATTCGATCATGTGCTCTGTGTGGGTAAATGCATTCTGGAGAGTGTAGGAAGAGAACCGGTGGATGTTTCAGGTGCAGATCTATGGACCATATGGTTAAAGATTGTCCACAAGTAGATCAAGGCGCGGCGGTTGGGACGAGGTTTTGATCAGTTTAGTAGAGGTGGTCAGTAGCCACAGAGAGGTCGTGGTCCGATTGGAAGAGGGAATGGTTTTGGTCGGGGACGTGGAGCACCGGGCAGAGGTGCTGGGAATACAGATGCAAGACGGCCTGGGTTAGTCTATGCAGCTAGACGCTGAGAGGAGGGCGATGCACCAGACGTCATAACTGGTACGTTTTTCATTTTCAGTTTTCCCTTTACTGCATTGATTGATATTGGGTCGACGTATTCCTATGTTGCTAATGTGGTGTCTGGAACTTTAAACATGAACTCTGAGATTGCTTCTAGGGAGATGATTGTACTTAGTCCTTTAGGACAATCTGTAGTGGTAAACAAACTCTTTAGGAATGTGCCTCTAGAAGTACAAGGGTTGGTTTTCCCTGCTAATTTGATGGAACTACCGTTTCGGGAGTTTGATTTAATCCTAGGTATGGATTGGTTGGTTAAATATCGAGCAAACTTGGATTGTGCTGCTAAGCGCATGGTGTTAAGGACCCCTGAGGATAATGAAGTTGTAGTGATAGGCGAGAGGAGAAACTACTTGTCCAATGTGGTGTCTGATTTAAAGGCAAAAAGAATGGTGAGAAAAGGATGCGAGGCTTTTTTAACTTTCGTTCGTGCTATTGAGGCCAAGGAGTTGACTGTGAAGGATGTCAGAACAGTGAAGGAGTTTTCTGATGTTTTTCTAGAGGAGCTTCCGGGGTTACCTCCGAATCACGAGGTGGAATTTGGTATTGAACTTCTTCCGGGAATAGCGCCAGTGTCTATTACCCCATATAGAATGGCGCCGAAGGAGTTAGTGGAATTGAAGGCGCAGATTTAGAAATTGTTGGATCGGGGTTTTATCAGACCAAGTGTATCTCCGTGGGGAGCGCCGGTGTTGTTTGTGAAGAAGAAGGACGGGACGATGCATATGTGCATTGACTACCGTCAGTTGAATAAGTTGACCATCAAGAACAAATACCCGCTGCCAAGGATTGACGATTTGTTCGATCAACTTAAGGGGGCTTCATTTTTCTTGAAGATAGATTTGAGGTCAGGTTATCATCAACTTAAGGTCAAAGAAGTGGATATTCATAAGACAGCCTTTAGAACTCGTTATGGTCACTACGAGTTCTTGGTGATGCCATTCGGGCTGACAAATGCACCAGCGGTGTTTATGGACATGATGAACCGAGTGTTCCAACCCTATCTGGACCGGTTTGTTGTGGTGTTCATAGGCGACATTCTGGTATACTCCAAGATGGAAGAGGAGCATGATTCTCATCTTCGGGTGGTTCTGTAGATTTTGAGAGAGAAGCAGCGGTACGCCAAATTCAATAAGTGTGAATTTTGGTTGAAAGAAGTTACCTTTTTGGGTCATGTTGTATCTACAGAGGGAATTAGGGTTGATCCCCGGAAAATTGAAGCTGTGTTGGACTGGAAACCGCCTAAGTCTGTGGCGGAAATTCGAAGTTTTCTTGGGTTAGCTGGGTACTATAGAAGGTTTGTTGAGGGATTCTCCTTGATTGCGGCACCCTTAACTAAGTTGTTGCGGAAAGGGGTAGCATTTGTTTAGACTGATAAGCAACAGGAAAGCTTTGAGAAGCTGAAGAGGATCTTAACAGTGCAGTATAAGGCAACCCATAAATAAGAAATGTACCTGTTATGACGTCCGGTGCATCGCCCTCCTCTCGATGTCTAACTGCATACACCAACCCAGGCTGTCTCGCATCTGTGTTCCCAGCACCTCTGCCTGGTGCTCCACGTCCACGAACGAAACCATTACCCCTTCTGGCTGGACCACTACCTCTCTGTGGTTGCTGGCTACCTCTACCCGGCTGAGCGTAACCCTGTACTACTGGTCGCACTCTACCCAACTCTTGTGGACAGTCTCTTACCCGATGATCAGTAGACCCACACGAAACATCCTCTATTACTCGTCCAAAGACTCACCGAATGAAATCTACCGCATCTAGCACACCTCACGAGGCCCACTATCAATAATGAGTCTCGCAACACGACTCGGCCCATCTAACCTAGGCCTCTTCTGAAATCCCCCGGCTGACCTTAACGATCCAAAATTCCTTTTATTTCTTCCTCTATCCCACTCTTGATTGACCTTCCGCACCGCTTCACCTCCTCGACTATCTTAGCCTTTTCCACTAAAAGCAGCAAATTCTCTTTTCATTGCGGAGCTATCAAGACTGCAACTCGTCCCTCGGACCATCCTCAAACCGAACACAACGCTCATGGTCTGTGGCAACAATACCACTGGGCATAACGACTAAGGCGTAAAAAGTGCGCCTCATACTCACTCTACCGACTTATTTCCACTGAACCAAATTTAGAAATGCCTTACGGCTGCGCTGCGCCCACATAACTTGATCCAATGTATTTCCCCTGGAATGCTATCTTGAAGAAATCCCAGGTAATACAGTCAGCCACTGTACCATCCCTGACCATGAGCCACCACTGATACGCCTCATCCCGAAGAAGGGACACAACTCCTTTCAGCTTCTCCTCCACCGTAAAGTCAAGATCATCCATAATACGCTCAACTGCTTCTAGCCAATACTCAGCTATATTAGGAGCTATGCCAGAAACGCCCCTAAACATTTCCGCTCCATTGGCTCGGAGTCGTTCAGATACAGATTTTCAAGCCCTTGAACCCATGCTCGCTCCAGCAACTCTCTCCAATACACGTAACATCGCTTGAGACATAGCATCGTCTCTGCCTGTTTGATCCTGAAATTCCGCTTCCGCAGCCGGCGGTGCCGGTGCATCACTTTCCGATCCATGTCTAGATTCTAAGGGTTCAGACCCAACATTCCAGCCTCTACCACTACCACGCACAACACGTCCACGCCCCCTAGTACTCATGGCTACTGCTACGACTTAATCTGATTAAGAATTTTATGAATTAGTACTTTCTTTCATTGTTTATTACCGGGCAGTCTTATGAGAAATAGCATTCAAAAGTAATTTTCGCAGATTCATATCTATACCTAGAGGTTTCAATCTCTAAAGTTTGAATCTCTTAACTCTAGTAATCATAACACAGCATAATTATTCCATGCAAATCAACCAACAATTAGAACACTTACCGCGTGGACCGGGTGCCGGTAGACTCGAGTGCCATACTCTAACTAAAACGTTTCCTTCAATAACATTTTAAATCGACCTTATAAAACATTGTTGAACCCATTCCACAACCGAGTTTTGCAACTTGGCTCTGATACCAAAATTGTAACACCCCAAACCAGGTCTAGACATTACGACCAGATCTAGAACGTCATAGGTAAAGGTTGTAAAAAGGACTTTGGAAATTTTAAAGAAAGGCCAAAGGTTTGAACTTTTCATTTTAGGTGATATAATAAAAACAATTATTTGTAGTTTTAAGAAAGATTTTCGAGTTGGGTTAATCAAAATTTGTTATCTTTGTTGGCGCTTGAAAGAAAACGGTTGTTTTATGATACTTATGTTTTGAAAACTCCATCTTAACTTCTGTGTTAAAATATAATAATTTCATATCTTAATAAATAATTACTAAGAAGAACCAAATATTATCTTAATAAGGCCTTATTACATAACAAAATCCCCAATTAAAATTATTTGTAAAAAAAAACGAGTTTATGAAAAGAAACCTTTTATGGCCTCCACGAGTACGCCTCGGCTCCCAGGTCCACGAGCTACTGATTACCTGCAAAATTAAGCAGAGGGGTGAGTCACCAAGACTCAGTGTGTAAATCCCCTTATGTCACATAAATGGCATCAAGCCCACAACCGCACATGGGGCCCTAGCCCACTCAAAGTAGCATACACAAATATGAATGAAATGTATCCCAAACCCAACCTAGTTTTTCCATCCTCTACACGCCACCTGTACCAGCCCAACACACCGTGGGGATTTCTACAATCAACCCTCCATCCGCTACACGCCTCATATGTGGCACCAAGCCACTTTTAACATATGTGGGGCCAACCCACCGTGGTACCAAACCACCGTGACAATCCCTGATGAATATATGTGGGGCCAACCCACTGTGGTACCAAACCACTGGGACGAGTCACTAAATCATAGATATATATATATATATATACGTGATATTAAACCACTGTAGCACCAAGCCACCGAGACATGGTCACAGAGTCAGATATATGTGGGGCCAACCCACTTGTGGTACCAAACCACTGTGACAGTCCCCAATACTTCCCCTTTCGCATCATAACCCAAACCCATGCAGAACATACAAATCAAATGAATGCACATGCTCTCATCATAGTGACAGATTACAGCATACATTTTCATACCCATTAATGGAACGTTATAGTCACTTACATGGTATCCCCAGCTTTACCCATAAGGGTATAACGACTTTCTATTCAGTCACTTCGGCTTTTCAGCCCAAACAGTTAATAATACACATTAATAACAGAGTGTGAATGTTTTACACACCTGATAACACACAATACTATGCTTTCTACGTCGACACTCTCGTTAGCAGGGACGACGGCTATCTGCCTAATTGTTTTAAAGCCGGTCCACAACCCGGTGGCCAGTCTCGTACTGTCGATACAGATCATTTCTTGAACTTAGGGGCTGAGACTACGGGTTCGACCCCTTCCTTCCTTTGACTGGTATTCGAATCCATGACAGATCTTGATCAGAGAACCAGGTTAAAGTAATGAAAAAAGAATGAAAGGATAGATACTCGTATCAAAGAAGTCGCTTACCTAGATCAACAAAAACCGAATGTTAGCAGAGTTGGCTTAAGAACCCGATTAGAGTGATTCAATTCGGCAATCACAGACCTTCGGCTTTGGACTACAACCGCTCGGCTAATGGAGATTCCCGAAGAAACATCCCAACAAGAGAAGAGAAAAAGAAATGAGGGTTAACCAGGGTATAAATGCCATGCAACCTAGCCATTCAACTTTGGCCATACAAAACCGAAATGAAGAAAAGAAAAACAAAGAGAATCGCTTCTTACCTTCAGCAACAAAACCCGATTAGTACACAAAAAGATTCGGCACAGGAGAAGTAATAGATGAGAATGATCGATCGGCTAAACAAGAAGAACAAAGGTTAAATTTTGAAAAAAGGTTAAATTTTGGCTATTGACAAAGAATGATTGTAAGAAGGTTTCGATGGAACAAGTGGAAACATGCGGCTTAAGGAGAGAACACTAGAAGAAAAGTGAGGAAGAGAGAATGTTTCGGCTAGCACTCAAAAGAACAAAAGAAAGATGAAGCAGAGAAATGGGATGAGAGTTTCGGTTGAAAGGGAAAAGATGAAGAGGAATAGTAATGAGAGAAAGAGAGCTACGATTTTGGTGAAGAAGAAATGTACCAAAGTTGATTTTGGCTTTGTGAAAAATAGGAGAACCAAATGAAAGGAGGAAGAAAAAGAACACAAAGAAAGCTCAAGAACTTGACAAAAGTCGGCACTCAACACCCCCTTTCAAAGACCGAATATACTCCAAAAGAAAAGGGAGAAAAAACTAAGACCCAAAGGATTTTTGGCACACACACTACTAGACCCCAACCGAAACCTCTCCCCCTCCTCAAGCTTTCCACAACCGGCCATTACCTCCACCCACTTGAAAATCCCTTACTTTCCTCCTAAATTCACTCTTGTTCATCTATTCAAAATAGTTTGAACAATTCAAACTCCACCTTTCACTCATGGCCACCCTTTCCAATTATTTGACTCATTCAACACTCCCCCCTTGAAGTGTCCTAGCCAAACTCCACCACCCAAGCTCATTAGACGCAAAAACAAAACTCCATATTGCTGAATACGTGACTTGAACCCCTTCCCTCTGCAGCTTCTCCCTTGTGACGCCTCTTCAAGCACCCTAAGTGGCGCCTCTCTGCCACTTTACCAACTCTTTACTTGTGTCATCCATACACAATTAAATACCTTTAAGACCTACCTCAGCTAGCTCTCCCCTATATTGCCTAAAAATAAAATTTTCACCAAGGCTTAGGCTTAACCCCGAGCCTTCCCGGGACCCCCAAACACACCAAATTAACACACAGAGCATAGCATAAACACACAACACATATTAAATGCAGAATCCAAAACTCCAGGATGTTACATGACATGTTTGAATTTTGAAGTATGGATTATTTATGTATTATAAACAATAAAGCATGATTGACTTTATTTGATTAAGTGTTTTTAATATATGCGAATTTGACTTTTATAATTGAGTAGAAGGTTGATTTTTAAGTTTGAAAACTATTAAAAGAAGTTGTCGTAACTTTGAGCATGTTTTGTATTAGATGACTGTACTGAACTGTGTTTAGATCGGTAATGCCTCGTAACCCTAATTCGGCGATGGATACGGGTTAGGGGTGTTACATTTTATTGGTATCATAGCTACGGTTTAGTCGATTCTAGGACTAGCGTAGCGCATGTGAGTCTAGCTATACATGCCTTATTTTATATTGCGATAGTGTGATGATTTTTGACATTTGAAAATGTGTTTTCATATAGTAAATGGATCCCGATCAAGCCGTAGCTAATGATGTCGAGAGTATAGTGCCTGCTCCCACTCAAGGGACAACGCCGGTTAATTCTCGACCGACTTCGAGTAACAAAGAAGGAGAGGCTAAACAAGCCTTTTATCAAATGATGAATGATTGGTTTACCCAGTATATCTGGATGAATTCGGCTGTTCCACAACCTCCTACCCCACCGATTCCCCCTCATATACCTGTAATGCCACAAGTTACTGATCTAGTGCGCTTGAATAAGCCGCCGGTTGATAAAATTCAAAAATACGGGGCTAAAAAATTCAGAGCCACTAATGATGATGATGCTGAGCAAACTGAATTCTGGTCCGATAATACTATCTGTGTGTTTGATGAGTTATCTTGCACCCCTGACGAGTGCTTAAAATGTGGTGTATCTTTGCTACGAGACACTGCATATCACGGGTGGAATACACTAGTATCGGTAGTTTCAAAAGAACGGGTCACCTGGGAGTTCTTTCAGACTGAGTTCCGGAAGAAATATATCAGTCAAAGATTCATTGATAAAAACGCAAAGAATTTCTCGAGTTAAAATAGGGCCGCATGACTGTGACAGAATATGAATGGAAATTTGTGAGACTTAGTAGATATGCCTGAGAATGTGTGTCGACTGAAGCTATAATGTGTAAAAGATTCGAAGACGGGTTAAATGAAGAAATTAAATTGCTAGTTGGCATCCTTGAACCTTGAAATAAAAGAGTTTGTTGTACTTGTTGAGCGAGCATGCAAAGCCGAAGAGCTCGGGAAAGAGAAAATAAAAGCTAATTTTCAAGCCAGATATTCCCGTAAGAGATTATCGAGTAAGACATATCAGTCAGCATCAAAGAAATTTAGAGATGATTTTAGCCGTTCAAAGGCTACTGCGGGTTATTCTAGACTTGATCGGGATAGACCACCTCTGAGTTTGAAAGCTACCTCAGTAGCTAGTGTTGGTAACATCATACCGAATCAACCTGAGTGAAAACATTGCGGTAAATGACATCCTGACAGCTGTAGATTGAATGATCGGGCTTGTTTTAAATGTGGACCGATGGACCATTTCATCCGTGAATGCCCTGAGTTAGCGGAGCAAAATACCGTACAGAGTGCGAGACCGAGTAACATGTCAGCTCGAGGTAGACAACCCAGAAACACGGGTAATATGAGTAGCGGTCAGAAAGGAACTAAAGACACTGCTGTTAGATCTGAGGCTCGCGCACCTGCCAGAGCTTATGCTATTCACGCTCGAGAAGAGGCTTCATCCCCAGATGTTATTACTGGTACTTTCACTCTCTATGATACTAGTGTTGTTGCATTGATTGATCCTGGTTCGACTCATTCTTATGTATGTGAGACTTTAGTACCTAGTAAGACTTTGCCTGTAGAGTCTACTGAGTTTGTGATTAGAGTATCGAACCCCTTAGGCCGGTGTGTTTTGGTTGATAAAGTGTGCAAGAATTGTCTGTTAATATGCGAGATTCATGTTTTCCGGCTAATTTGATGTTGTTGCCATTAAACGAGTTTGATATAATTCTGGGTATGGATTGGTTAACCTTGCATGATGCTATTGTGAACTGCAAACGGAAGTGCGATACTACCTTGTGATCTGATTGTGGTGGGCTAAGTGCGAAACCACTGAGTAATTTAGCTGTGTGGATGTATTATTGAGAAATAATGATGCATTGTATTTTGAGTAAATGTGCTATTGAGTGCAGGGGTGCATGTCAATGATTATGAGTATGTGACTCACGATGTGTTGGAGATGTGGTAAGGGATAGAAAGAGTAAGCATAGTAGTGGATGTGAATTACATATGTTAGTATAATGCTAATTGTTGTTTAGCTTATACTAGAATGCTTAAATTGTTTATGTGTAAACTTACTAGGCTCAAAGCTTACTCCTTTCTTTTCCCTTGTCTTATAGAGAACAAGGATTGAATCGTGATACACGGATTAATCGGTAGATCGCCCACACTATCAGCACACTCTGGTACATTAGACTTAATGTTTTGTATATGGCATGTATAGAGGCTAGACAAGTTAGTGAGTTTTGTTGTAATGGTTGAGATGTGTTGGCCTTTAGATGGATAATCTATTTTGTATAATGCCATGGTTGATGGCTAACTTATTATATGAAAAGATGTAGTTATCCATGTAAGATTATGTTCATTATGAGTTGATTGTGGATGAGTTGAATGTATACATGTTGTATGAGTTAGAAGGGTGAGAAGAACTTAGCAAATAGCTTTGTTCTTGGCCATGAGGATAGACACACGGGCATGTGTCTAGGCCATGTGTGACACACGGTCAGCCCACGGGCGTGTGACTTGGCCGTGTCACTTTAGCAGATTCGAGTGTTATAGGCCACGGGCTAGCCACACGGGCATGTGTTTAGGCTGTAGGCTGTGTAAAGTAGTCAGTGTTTACCACGGGTGGAGAGCATGGGCGTGTGCCCTAGCCATGGGACTTTGGTAGAATGCTTGAGTTTTGTGCACGGTTTGTGGACATGGGCGTGTGTGACTACACACGGGCGTGTATCATCTTACACGAGCGTGTGGCCCTGCTCGGATGGAAAAATTTTAAATTCGTAAGAGTTTCCGATATGGTCTTGAGAGCCCTCGTGTATATGAGTAAGGTCTCGTAAGTTGAGAATGAGGTCGTTATGGTGACTAAGAGAGAGTAGTCACGTTGAGCTTAAGTGGCGATCAAGTGGTTTTATTTCGTTAATGCCTCGGGCCCAGTTCTGGCGTAGAATACGGGTAAGGGGTGTTACATTTTATGGTATCAGAGCATGGTTTAGTCGGTTCTAGGAATACCGTAGCGGGTGTAAGGGTCTAGCTATACATGCCATAAGTGTACAATGATAGTGTGGTGGTTTCTGATGATTTTAAACCTTGTTTTATATAGTATATGGATCCCGATCAACCGACTGCTGATGAAGCAACTAGTAATACGCCAGCTCCTGCGCAAGGAACCGCACCTGTTGAGAGTGGACCCAAGGTTAGGGGTCAAGGGGAAGAGGCTCGGGAAGCCTTTCTCCAGATGATGAGTAATTGGTACTCGGATTATGTTCGAGCGAACCCCAATGCTCAACCTCCTCCACCTCCTCCTATACCTCAGCCAATTCCAGTGGCTCCTCAAGGTATTGATGTAGTGAGGATATTGAAACCCCTGGTGGATAAGATTAAGAAACACGGGGCTGAGGAGTTTAGAGCTAAGGTAGATGATGACCCCGAGAGGGCAGAGTTCTGGCTAGAGAACTCAATGAGAGTATTCGATGAACTCTCTTGTACACCTAAAGAGAACCTAAAGTGTGCCGTATCTTTGCTGAGGGAGTCGACATACCATTGGTGGAAGACGTTGACATTGGTAGTCCCGAGAGAGCGAGTGACGTGGGACTTCTTTCTGGAAGATTTCCAGAAGAAGTATATAAGCCAGCGGTTTACTGATCGGAAACAGAAGGAATTCCTTGAACTGAAGCAAGAAAGAATGACAGTAGAAGAATATGAGCATGAATTTGTTAGGCTTAGCAAGTACGCGCAAGAATGTGTGTCGACAGAGACCATCTTGTGTAAAAGGTTCGAAGACAGACTGAATGAGGATATCAAACTCCTAGTTGGTATTTTGGAGTTGAAAGAGTTTGTTGTGTTGGTTGAAAGGGCAAGTAAGGCCGATGAATTGAGTAAGGAAAATAGAGGGTTGTGAGTGAAACCCGAGATGCGAGAAAATGATCGATGGGCAAATCATATCAAGCCCAGTCGAAAAGATCCAAGGAAGTGAATCCTAGGACGACAACACCAGTGGGATATCCACGTCGAGACTTAGACAACACTCGTTCGGGTTCGAGAGTCCAAGCCACCTTGATGGAAAGTGTGGGCAATCCGAAGAACAAACCAGAGTGTCCAAGTTGTGGTAGGTATCATACCGGAGAGTGTTAGGGAAACAACCGATGTTGTTATAAGTGTGGTTCCCCCGACCATTTTATCCGAAATTGCCCCGAGAGGGATGACAAGGAAGAGAAGAAAGAGACAAGACCTAGCGATGTGTCTGCAAGGGGTAGACCACCAAGGAACCCGAGAGGTGGGACTAGTAGTAGAGGTGCGTCCAAAGACTCTGCTGTGAGACCGGAGGGTCGGGCACCTGCGAGGACGTATGCCATTTGCGCTCGCGAAGAGGCATCCTCCCCAGATGTGATAACGGGTACTTTTTCTCTTTTTGACACCTTTGTTATTGCTTTAATAGATCCAGGGTCTACTCATTCTTATATTTGCATGAGATTGGCATCTGGTTTGAGTATGACCGTTGAGTTTACGGATATTGTGGTTAAGGTGTCAACCCGGTTAGGTAAGCATGTGTTAGTGGACAAGGTGTGTAAGAATTGTCCTTTGTTGATTAATAGTCATTGCTTTCTGGCAGACCTTATGTTGTTGCCGTTTGATGAGTTTGACTTAATCCTTGGCATGGATTGGTTGACTACCCATAGTGTCTTAGTGAACCGTGGTAGTAAGTTTATCGAATTGAAATGTGAGAATAGAGATGTTGTTGGGTTGAATCGGTGGATCGGATAGTCTACCGGTGATGATTTCTTCCTAGTGGTGAGAAATGTTTGAAAAAGGGTGTGAGTCCGATCTCGCCTTTATTTTGAATACTCAAGAGGTTGGAGAAAAGTTTGATACAAAGATTTTAGGTGGTATGTGAGTATCCAGGATGTATTCAGAAAGAGTTACGGATTACCTCCGAGAGAGAGGTCGAGTTTGGGATAGAGTTAGTTAGAACGGCACCTATTTCAATTGCTCGTATAGGATGGCACCTTTATAGTTGATAGAAGCTGAAAGTTCGGTTGCAAGAGTTGACAGATAAGGGTTTTGCAAGACCGAGCTACTCACCGTGGGGTGCTCCGGTACTATTTGTAAAGAAGAAATATGGGTCTATGAGGTTGTGTATAGACTATAGGCAACTCAATAAAGTGACGGTGAAGAATAAGTATCCTTTACTAGGGATTGATGATCTTTTTGATCAACTGAAAGGAGCTACAGTGTTCTCCAAGATCGACCTGAGGTCTGGTTATTACCAGTTTAGAGTGAAAGAGAAAGATGTGTTGAAAACTGCATTTAGAACAAGGTATGGCCATTATGAGTTTTTAGTCATGCCGTTTGGTTTAACGAATGCACCTGCGATTTTTATGGATTTGATGAACCGTGTCTTTCGATCGTATGTGGATAAGTTTGTAGTTGTCGTCATTGATGACATATTGATCTATTTTCGGGATGGAAACGATCATGAGGAACATTTGAGAATTGTCTTGCAAACTTTAAGGGATGTGCAGTTGTATGCTAAGTTTAGCAATAGTGATTTTTGGCTCCGAGAGGTCGGATTCCTAGGAAACATTGTGTCGGGCGATGGTATTAGAGTTGACCCGAATAAGATTTTGGCTATTGTGGATTGGAAACAGCCGAGGAACGTGTCAGAAGTCAGAAGCTTCTTGGGATTGGCAGGATATTACAGACGTTTCGTAAAGGGGTTCTTTGTAATTGCTACCTCGATGACAAAATTTTTGCATAAGGATGTCAAGTTTGATTGGACTGAGACATGTCAACAGAGTTTTGAGAGATTGAAAATAATGTTGACTGAGGTGCCGATTTTGGTTCAACCAGAATTGGGGAAAGAGTTCGTGGGTTTCAGTGACGCGTCGTTTAATGGTCTCGGTTGTGTGTTGATGCAAGAGGGTAAGGTAGTCGCTTACGCCTCGAGGCAGTTAAAAATGCATGAGAAGAATTATCCGACTTATGATTTGGAATTGGCTGCGATTGTTTTCGCGTTAAAGATTTGGCGACATTATTTATATCATGAGAAGTGTCGAATCTTTACGGATCACAAGAGTTTGAAGTATTTGATGAATCAAACGGATTTGAATTTGCGACAGAGGCGGTGGCTCAAGTTATTGAAAGACTATGAGTTAGTCACTGATTACCACCCGGGAAAAGCGAATGTGGTTGCGGATGCCCTGAGTAGGAAATCCTTGTATGCTCTAAGAGTTTTGGGCACGAGTTTAGCATTATCTGATGATGGTGCTTATTGGCAGAGTTGAGAGCTAAGCCACTATTTGTTCAACAGATATGTGAGGCTCAGAGAAATGATAGTGAGATGCAAGCTAAGAGAGCTAAGTGTGGATCAGAAAGTGATTCTGATTTTCGAGTGGGTTCGGATGATTGTTTGTTGTACCATGACATAATTTGTGTACCTAAAGATGAAGAATTGATCCGAAAGGTTTTGCATGAGGCACATAGTGGTTATTTGTCAGTACACCCGGGCAGTACGAAAATGTACAATGACTTGAGGAAATTCTATTAGTGGTCGGGTATGAAAAGAGACATTTTTGAGTTTGTGGCGAAGTGTCTGATTTGTCAACAGGTAAAAGCTGAGCATCAAGTACCTTCGGGATTGCTTCAGCCAGTGATGGTTCCCGAATGGAAATGGGATCGGGTTACCATGGATTTTGTGACGGGATTGCCTTTAACTCCGAAAAAGAGGGATGCTATGTGGGTAGTTGTGGATAGATTGACAAAGTCGGCTCATTTTATTCCAGTACGTGTTGATTATTCACTGGACAAGTTAGCCGAATTGTATGTTGCAGAGATAGTGAGGTTACATGGTGTGCCTGTGTCTATAATATTGGATAGAGATCCGAGGTTTACTTCGAGGTTTTGAAAGAAGTTGCAAGAGGCCATGTGTACGAGGTTAAATTTTAGTACTGCGTTCCATCCACAAACAGATGGTCAGTCTGAAAGAGTGATTCAAGTTCTTGAAGATATGCTTCGATGTTGTGTGTTAGAATTCGAAGGTAGTGGGGTGAGGTATCTACCTTTAGTCGAGTTTGCCTACAACAACAGTTATTAGTCGAGTATACAGATGGCACCGTATGAAGCTTTGTATGGTCGTAAGTGTCAGACTCCTTTGTATTGGACCGAGCTTAGTGAGAAGCGGATCCATGGGGTCGATCTAGTAAAAGAGACTGAGGATAAAGTGAAAGTAATCCGTAATAGTTTGAAAGTTGCTTCAGACCGGCAGAAGTCGTACGCAGATTTGAAAAGAAAGGAAATTGAGTTTGAGGTGGGTGACAAAGTGTTTTTGAAAGTATCCCTGTGGAAGAAAATCATGAGATTTGGACGAAAAGGGAAATTGAGTCCGAGATTCATAGGGCCGTATGAGATTACAGATAGAGTTGGGCCAGTAGCATACCGGTTGGCTTTGCCGGTAGAAATGGATAAGATCCATAATGTGTTCCATGTGTCGATGTTGCGACGGTATCGCGCCGATCCTTCACATGTGATTCCTTCAACGGAAATTGAGATAAGACCGGATATGACTTATGAAGAGGAGCCAATTAAGATCTTGGCTCGAGAAGTGAAACAGTTGAGGAATAAGAGCATAGCCCTAGTGAAAGTGTTATGGCAAAAACACGGTGTGGAAGAGGCTACGTGGGAGCTGGAAGAAAACATGAGAGAGCAACATCCAAACCTTTTTACCGGTAAGATTTTCGAGGGCGAAAATCTCTAAAGGGGGGAGAGTTGTAACATCCCGATTTAAGGCCTAGTCAGAATAGTGGTGCGAGACCACAAATCCTAGGTATATGTATGAGTTTTGAGGTTTATGCTATGTTTGTATGTTAGTGTGAAAGTTTCATGAAGCAATTTTGTTAAATTACGGTTGAATTGTCCAAAAGGACTAAATTGAAAAAGTTACAAAATGTGAGATTCTAGAAGCTAATCGTATGAAATAGCTTTGGATTATCAATTAGAGGTCCTTAAATAGAAATTTCCCAAATTCTAATTTTTGGACAAATATGGGCATGAGTGGATAGTATTGGAAAAGTTTGACTAAGGTGCATTTTGGTCATTTGTCAATTAAGTGATTAAAAAGGGAAAAAGATGACAAAATTACATTCTTCTTCTTTTCCAAGCTGCCAAAAATTTCAAGAAGCCATTTTTAGGCCTCTTCAATTTTTCAAGCTTGCTAGTAAGTGCATCCAAGCCCCGTTTTTGATATTCTTCGTATTTTTGAAGTCCTAGTAACATGAGTAAGCTATTTTTAGCTATATGTTGAGCTAGGATTGATGTTCAAAAATGTAACCATGTATGACATGCATGTATTTTGATGTTTTATGGAAGAATATGAAGGCTTGATGTAGTAGAAACATCTTTTGCTAAGTGAATTCCATGAAAAATGCATGTAGGGACTAGTTTGTGAAAGTCTTGAGATTGGTCATACATGAGTGATTTAGTGAGAATTGATGATTGCTTTAGTTAAGTAAATGATTCGGCTAAGCATGAAAGGCTAGAAAGTTTAATTAAAATCACTTTACGAGCATTGGGGCAAAAGTATAAAAATGAGGAGGTTTAGGGGCAAAATGGTAATTTTGCTAAAGTATGAGATAAGGGTCAATTTAGTCAATGTGTGTATTGAACAGGTTGATTTGTCATTTTAGATCAAGAAAGACGAAGCCCGGATCTTAACCGACACAAGGGCAAGGTCGTGGACTAAATTGCACATCTCCATACTTTTTGAGTACCGAGGTAAGTTTACGTATGAATAATGCATTTATGCGTATACATTGTTAATGCTAGCTAATGTGTAGCATAATTGAGAACCTATTCAATTCTAGTGGAATGAATGAGATAGTAGTGGTGAATGGATGAATGTATTACAAGTAGACATGTGAATGTGTAGTGATACTGCTTGTAGTGGGCTAAGTGCGATACCACCTTGATACTTAACAATGATGGGCTGTGTGCGATACTATTGTTAAGCATATTATTTAGTGAGCTATGTGCGAAATCACTATAATTATCCTTTGTGGTAGGCTATGTCCGATACTACCTTATGATCTGATTGTGGTGGGCTAAGTGCGAAACCACCGAGTAATTTAGCTGTGTGGATGTATTATTGAGAAATAATGATGCGTTGTATTTTGAGTAAATGTGCTATTGAGTGCAGGGGTGCATGTCAATGATTATGAGTATGTGACTCACGATGTGTTGGAGATGTGGTAAGGAATAGAAAGAGTAAGCATAGTAGTGGATGTGAACTACATATGTTAGTATAATGCTAATTGTTGTTTAGCTTATACTAGAATGCTTAAATTGTTTATGTGTAAACTTACTAGGCTCAAAGCTTACTCCTTTCTTTTCCCTTGTCTTATAGAGAACAAGGATTGAATCGTGATACGCGGATTAATCGGAAGATCGCCCACACTATCAGCACACTCTGGTACATTGGACTTAATGTTTTGTATATGGCATGTATAGAGGCTAGACAAGTTAGGGAGTTTTGTTGTAATGGCTGAGATGTGTTGGCCTTTAGATGGATAATCTATTTTGTATAATGCCATGGTTGATGGCTAATTTATTATATGAAAAGATGAGGTTATCCATGTAAGATTATGTTCATTATGAGTTGATTGTGGATGAGTTGAATGTATACATGTTGTATGAGTTAGAAGGGTGAGAAGAGCTTAGCAAATAGCTTTGTACTTGTCCATGTGGATAGACACACGGGCATGTGTCTAGGCCATGTGTGACACACGGTCAGCCCACGGGTGTGTGACTTGGCCGTGTCACTTTGGCAGATTCGAGTGTTATAGGGCACGGGCTAGCCACACGGGCGTGTGTCTAGGCTGTAGGCCGTGTAAAGTAGTCAGTGTTCACCACGGGTGGAGAGCACGGGCGTGTGCCCGAGCCATGGGACTTTGGCAGAATGCTTGAGTTTTATGCACGGTTTGTGGACATGGGCGTGTGTGACTACACACGAGCGTGTATCATCTTACACGGGCGTGTGTCCCTATTGGGATGGAAAAATTTTAAATTCGTAAGAGTTTCCGATATGGTCTCGAGAGCCCTCGTGTATATGAGTAAGGTCTCGTAAGTTGAGAATGAGGTTGTTATGGTGACTAAGAGAGAGTAGTCACGTTGAGCCTAAGTGGCGATCAAGTTGTTTTATTTCGGTAATGCCTCGGGCCCGGTTCTGGCATAGAATACGGGTAAGGGGTGTTACAAGTTAAGCCTGGCTTCACTCCCAGAATTTCCAGTGTTTCCACCGATCATCGGAGATTATGAACCCTCATCCGAGGAAGATGACTCAAGGGACCGAGACAGATCGGTGGAATCCCCTCCCATTGTGCACGTCTCTGATGATGAGAAAGAAGAGGACTCAAGGGACATTGAGGAGTGCATACGAAGGATTGATAGCCTGGTCGAAGGTGACTTCATTCCTAGTCAAGAGGCGCCTGCTGTTGAGGAGGAAGTTGGTGTGGGAGAGGAGGAAGTCCGTGTTGCATTTTTGAATGAGAAGGCTTAGGAAGAAAATACTGAGAAAGAATCTGCTGAGAACATTGTCAATGCATCCGAGTTTGTGGGTGAAACTACTGATAATCTGGAGCAAGATGAAGCTAGACTGGCGGAAGCTGTAGAGGTAACCAGTGAGGAGCACCACAACTCATTGGCGATAGTGGTCTATACTGGACCACTCAAGGTGACCCCTCCTACACAAGAAGTAGCCGATGATACCGGGGTAGTGCTGAAAACTGAGGAGCGATCCGAGGATCGTGCGAAGCCCAAAGAAAAGAAGAGAAAGCGCTCCAAAGACAAAAAGTGCAAGGAGGAGGAGAAAAAGAGGAGGAAGAAGAAACATCGTGCAGCCACATTGATGGCCGAGGAAAACTGAGTTAGTTTATTTTAAGTTTTAGCTGTAGTATTCATGCATTGCATGTAGCTGTAATTTTCATTTTTTTAGTGCACATTGTCCTTGCACTTTTATTGTCATTGCATTTTAATGTTGGTGCAATTACGTACTCCCCAGGGGTTTGTTGCACTCCATCGTTACTTCTCAGGAACAAGGGTGCAGTAATGCAACGATATCCCTTATTCACAAAAAAAGACATATATTGTACAATAAATGTTTTATTGGTAGATAGAATTTAGGATTTAAAGCATGATGTTGGTTTTGATGAAGTTGCAATCTTATTCATTCATACTTATGTATTGTCGATGCAATATTTTGTCATCTGAATGTGACTCATTCATTGGGATTTTAGGTGATTCATGTTGCTAGAATGATCATTTGCCTTAGTGAATTCTTGTTTTGCCTTGCTAGTTTCTGTTTTACTTGAGGACAAGTAAAAACTCAAGTTTGGGGGTGTAACACCCCAAACCCGGCCTAGACGTTATGGCCGAATCTGGCGATATCACAATGAAGTGTTTTTCGAAAACATAGTTTCATTGGAAAGCCCATTCTATATTAACAAAAATTTTAGGGTATTCTGTTCATTTAAAACTCAAGTCGTTTTTAGCAAAATGTTGATCATATTAGTTTGTTACTATACTTTAAAACAATGTTTGATGCGAAAGATTTTATAGTATGTTACGAAAACGTGGTGTTTTAGAAAGCATTTACCTTTTGAGAATTCACGTCCTACTACTCTCAGATATTAATTGAACTAAGTAAAATCCCAAATTAAAATTTAAAAATTTAAAGAGGCCTTATTACAAAAACAAACACCCAAATTAAATTTCTTGTAAATAAAAAGTCAAATATAGAAATAGGTGCGGTTGTGTGGCCACCTCCGAATCCCTCACAGCACAGATCCGCCTAAGACTGGGGATTACTTGTACAGATAAACAGAGGGGTGAGTTTACGAAAACTCAGTGTGTAACCCCATATAAGCAAATAGCCAATCATGCCGTAGGCAAATCTGATCTAAGCCTAAGCCCAAAATAATATGATTCAGATTGGGTTGGGGCCTCAGCCTAATACAATATCAGTATCAGTGTGGGCCTTAGCCCATTTCAGTGACAGTAACAGTTCATGCATGCAATCAGAAATCCTACCCAACCGGCCTCTACACTCCACTCCGTTCAGCCCTACACTCCATGTGGGGATAAAATCAACCCACCCATCCCTACACTCCAAAAATTAGCACTGGTTGCGGCACTAAACAGTATTTGCAGCAGAGCTGCCAGTACAGTACACTTCCTCTAATCATAATAATAATCCCATCCCCATGAAACATATCACACATGTATGCAACATATATATCATGGCATGTTCATATACAGTCATACATAACATAAGGCATACAATCATTTAATATTATAGGGGCATAATAGTCATTTTATATCATAGGGGCATAACAGTCATTTTATATCAGTTTGGGGTCTAGGTATACTTACCGACCCATCAAAGAGGAGTCATGAATCGTCTCGGGCGGCCGTGCAACCTTAATGGTCAAACAGTGAAAATAGGCCCAAGGCCCATAATGCAGGCCCATGTAGGCCCATACGCTCGTGTGGCCCACATAGCCCAGAATTGGTCTCGGCCATGTAAATTACACAGCTTGGCCAAATATTCTCCACACATTCGTGTGGTTTACCCGTGTGGGGCCCACAAGCCCATTGGGCCCACACGGCTCATTTCGGCCCAACATGGCCCAAAACGGCCTAAGGCCATGAAATCCCTCATGGTGGACTCAATAGTCAAACGCCCACGTTTTATGCGTTCAGATTACCACACGAGCGAGCGCACGCTCGTGTAGCATCAATTATCATATTTTTCGACTTTTACCGATGTACGATTTGGGCAATGTTTACACACCCGGTTTCTATTTGTTGAGAAAACTGGCCATACCTTTGAAACCTACACTTGACCAACAATCCACAATTATTCATTTAAACATTTACTCAATCGAATACACACAAGTTATCCCAATCGTTAAACTCACAACAACATTACCTTCGATCGAGTAAGGAGGGAAGTTTCGCCTACCCAAATGTTAATTACAAACCTTCCACCCTTCGAAAAGTTCCTAGGCACCAACCGAAAATGGGTAAGCACTTATTCAACAAGCAACAAGATAACACTATACTATTACAGTTACCAACAACGCGAGAAAGATAACCAACTACGAAGTGCAAGACTTAACAGTAAGTATAGAATGCTTACCAGAAAACAGAGAAGGGAACACGGCCGGCCCTAAGAGAAAGAAAAGATTCAGCAACCAGGAAATGAAAGGGAAGGATGAAAGAAGGGAGAGATTCGGCCAAGGGAAAAACAATGTGGAAAACATTTACTCACTACACAGTAAGAGCAGAAGAAACCAAACAGGTAGTCGGCAATGAAGAAGGAAGAAACGTTTGTTGTGAACAAGGGCAAAACCGAAAAGAACAATAATCTAGCCGAAACACACACCTCACAAAATTCAGCAAAAAGAAGAAAGAAAGAGAGGGACGGTAGACTTGAGAGCAGAGAAAGCGAAAATAAAAACTGACTTTGCAAAAGAGAGAAAAAGAGAAAGGAAGCACTAGGAGTAATTTTGGCCAAGAGGAGAAAGGATTTGCCGCCGACAACTAGGGAAAATTTTGGGGAGAGTGTGTCGAAATTTTGATAAAAGAGAAACCTCTATCACATTCGGCCTTCAAGCAAAACAAGAGAAAAACACATACAAAGGCAAAACCGGAAATGAGTGGCATACCCCTCTGGCCGAATTCTTGAGTGCCCCAGAGTCCCATTTCGGCACAACACTCCCTCTCCCCTCACTTCCCTTGATTTTCTCCAAAAATCCCTCCTCAAATCTCTCCACTCGATCACACCTTCCCTCAACAACCTAATTTCAATTCTACTCAACCACTTCAGTGTTTCAGTCAAACCACAACACCCCCCACAGCACAGAAGCAAAATAAATACTCCACTACCCCCACCAAGATTCGAACCTCAGTCCACTGGTATAGGTAACACGTCACTTACCCCCTAGACCAGTAGACTTTTTATGTCTTGCTTTACCCACAATGATTTAAAAGCCTACTAACTATAGGCAAGGTGTAACACCCCTAACCCGTATCCATCACCGGACTAGGGTTAAGAGGCATTACCAGACAAATGGAAACTTTTACGGACATTTCATAACTTAATACAAAGAATCCAAACCAAGAGTCCCTGGAATAGGTCAACGAGACCATAAGCATGCTTTAGAATAGGGCCGGGACTAAATCGAACACATACGGAAATTCTCAGAAATTTAAAAATTTTCAAAGTTACAGAGGTCACACGCCCGTGTGGGCAGGCCGTGTGCCTCCCACGGCCTCAGACACGCCCGTGTGTCTAAGCCGTGTCAAAACAGGGCATACATACTGACGGGTCCACACGGCCGTGGACATGCCCGTGTGCCTCACCCGTGGTCGAGCCTGACTTGCACCACACGGCCAGTCACACGCCCGTGTGTCCAGCCCGTGGTCGAGCTTGACTTGTTTTGAAATACAACCACGAGGGACACGGTCAAGCCACACGCTCGTGTGCTCAATCGTTTGGGAAATTATAGGCCATTTGCAAGGCCAAAATGCCACCCACACTTTGGGTCATTACAAGCACATACAAGCATATTTCTAACACAATTGGCAACAAAAGACACTCCAAGTGGTCATCATGTCAACCCATTCAATCTCATTACTAAACATACCAACTTATGTGCCAAATAGCTCGACTAATTCACCAACAAATTCAAGCATGATTCATCCACAACTTACCATCAATAATATGCTAACTTGGCATCCTTAAGCTTACCATTCATTTGATCATTTCATAACCTTAAAATCATACCAAAACCAAACATCATATATCATAGCATTTCATTCATAACACAACCACTTATCTAGCCATATCACATGGCTATGTACACATATCTCAAACATAACTCAAGGTGACTAGCCTATACATGCCATACTTTAGTATATACATTTTCAAAAGGTACCAAAATAAGATTGAGTAGTGTGATGACGATCCTCGACGGTCCCCGAGCCTTTAGTAGCTTTGACAATATATAAAACAGAGCAAACACACACAAAGTAAGCTTTCAAAAGCTTAGTAAGCCATATACAAATAAACTTAACATAAAATGCACATTGTTACATCGATACCATGACATTAATGTTCTCATTGTAAGTTCATCACATATTCTTTGGCTCATTTACCTAGACATTGCTTACCACATTCCTCAACTTAAGTATCACTTAAACACATAGCTCATTCAAGCATATATTCTCATATTTCTTCATCAAATCAATATACATATTCATTTAAGTAAGCTCATATAGGCACTTACCTTTCATACACACATAGTGTACTTTTCAAACGTACCTGAATCGTTCAGACCTTTAACATAGGCATTCATTTCTCGGACTTGCCCGTTGAACCGTTCAGAATCTAATAGGATACTCAGAATGCTCAGAATAGTCGTACAATGCCAATGTCCCAGACGAGGTCTTACATGTACTCGGATATCGATGCCACTGTCCTAGATAGGGTCTTACACAAATCAAATACGATGCCAATGTCCCAGACATGGTCTTACACGTAAATCTCATATCGATGCCAACGTCCCAGACGTGGTCTTATACGAAATCTCGAATCAATGCCAACGTCTCAGACGTGGTCTTACATGATATCACATATCAGACACCTATGTCATGACATATGTAATCCTATCTATTCCTAGGTTCATATGGGACTTTTGCGGATGTTAACACCATGTCGACACTATCTCGGATTTCATGTACCCATCATCTCATATACATTCATCATTATAAATTTTCATATGAGCATACAAATATCGATGTAAATACATTTATTTGTATATAGACTTACCTCGGATTCGGGTAAACGATCGAATTTGGCTATTCGATCACTTTCGACTTTCCGTGATCTAAATCTGTTTTCTTCGGTTCTTGATCTATACATATTCAAATTTAATCCATTTATTCACCAAATCATTCAATTCAATCCAAAAACACATATTTAGGGCAATTTAAAAATTAGCCCTCACATTTTCACATTTTGACATTTTAGTCCTTATTTCACAAAATCACAAAATACACAAAATCTCAATACACCCATGCTTAGCCGAATTCTCATGTAGTCCATACAAGTCCATACATTTCATTTATTTCACAATTTAGTCCCTCAAAATATTATTTTCTTAATTAAATCCAAAATACTCAAGATCATCAAAACTTTAAAGACAAAATATGTTAATCTATCACATATCTTTCATAATTCATCCTCAAACATCACAAAACTCATGTGTTCATCAATGACACATTTCAAAATATTCATCAATTCACAAAATTGAAGCATGGGTTTTGAAGAACACGAAGCAACGATTACAAAAACGTAGAAATAATCAAAAACTGAACAAAACTCATACCTTAATCAAAGAGCTTTATGGCCGAATATTTTGAAGAACTTAAACCTCTTTTCTTTTCTTATTTTCGGCACCAAGAAGATGAACACCCCACTATCTTATTTCTTTTGTTTTATTATAACATATATATTATTATTATACAAATGACAAAATTAACCTTTATAAATTAATCATAAAACCATATAATATAATAGCCTTAACCGTCCATCCCATAATTCCATGGCCTAATTTCGCTTTAAGGCCTTCTCCTTTAATAGCCAACTCAAATAAACACTTTAACATATATATTTCCACTTTTACCTTTTATGCGATTTAATCCTTTTCTCAAATTAAACATACAAACGGACAAATTAATTTACGAAACTTTCACACATGCTTTATCATATACTGCAGACACAAAAATAAAATTAAAATATTTTTTTGACTCGGATTTGTGGTCCCGAAACCACTATTTTGAATAGGGTCTAAACCGGACTGTTACAATTCTCCCCCCTTAGGGATTTTCGTCCCCGAAAATCTTACCGTTAAACAGATTCAGATATTGCCGTTTCATTGAATCTTCAGGCTCCCACGTAGCCTCTTCCACTCCGTGTCGATGCCACAATACTTTAATTAACGAAATTTTCTTATTTCGCAATTCTTTCACTTCATGAGCTAAAATACGGATCGGTTCTTCCTCATAAGTCAAATCTGATCGAATTTCAATCTCAGACGGAGGAATTACATGTGATGGATTGGATCAGTATCGTCTAAGCATCGATACATGAAATACATTATGAATCTTTTCTAACTCAGGTGGCAATAACAATCTATACGCAACTGGCCCAATTCACTCGATAATTTCATACGGCCCGATGAACCTCGGACTCAATTTGCCTTTGCGTCCAAATCTGAGTACTTTCTTCCACGGAGATACTTTTAAGAACACTTTATCACCGATTTTGAATTCAATGTCTTTTCTTTTCATGTCTGCATAGGACTTCTGACAATCAGACGCTGTTTTCAGACTATCACGAATTACTTTCACTTTCTGTTCAGTGTCTTTTATCAAATCAACCCCGTGTATCTTATTTTCACTGAGTTCTGACCAGTACAAAGGTGTTCAACATTTACGTCTGTACAAAGCTTCATAAGGTGCCATTTTGATGCTCGACTGAAAACTGTTATTGTACGCAAATTCAATTAATGGCAAATATTGTTCCCACGAACCATCAAACTCAAGAATGCAACATCTCAACATATCCTCTAATATCTGAATGATTCGCTCGGATTGACCATCCGTTTGCGGGTGAAAAGCTGTACTGAAATGCAATTTTCAACCTAAAGCTTCTTGCAATTTCTTCCAAAATCGTGACGTAAATCTCGGATCTCTATCAGATACAATAGACAATGGTACTCCGTGCAATCTCACAATATCAGAAATATAAAGCTCAGCTAACTTATCAAGTGAGTAATCTAATCGTACTGGAATAAAATGGGCAGATTTCGTCAATCGATCAACTACAACCAAAATTGCATCTTTCTTTCTCGGAGTCAAAGGCAATCCAGAAACAAAGTCCATCGTCACTCTATCTCATTTTCACTCGGGAATCAGAATCGGTTGTAGCAAACCAGATGGAACCTGATGTTCAGTTTTAACTTGTTGACAGACTAAACATTTCGAAACAAAATCAGAGATATCTCTTTTCATACCAGACCACCAATAGTGTTGCTTCAAATCGTGATACATCTTTGTACTACCTGGATGAATAGATAGACGACTATTATGAGCTTCATTCAAAATTAGCTGAATCAACTCTGGATTTCTCAGAACACAAACTTGATCTCGAAATCTCAAGCAATCATCATCATCAACTCTAAACTCAGAATCGGAATTCGCTTTTTTATTCCGCCAAAACTGAACCATCATCAGACAAGTCCAAATGAGCATTTATAGCTCGTAGTGCAAATAATGACTTTCGACTCAATGCATCGGCAACAACATTAGCCTTTCCGGATGATAATCTATCACAAGCTCATAATCTTTCAACAGCTCTAGCCATCTTCTCTGTCGCAGATTCAAGTCTTTCTGAATCATTAGGTACTTCTAACTTTTATGATCCGAATATACATGGAATTTTTCACCGTAAAGATAATGGCGCCAAATTTTTAACACAAACACAATCGCAGCTAATTCAAGATCATGTGTCGGATAGTTTTTTTCATGAGGATTTAATTGTCTCGAGTCATAATGAAACACCCCAAACCCGGCCCACGAGCCTTGACCGGATCTGGTATGTTCCTCGAGAAATCATTTGAAAATCTGTTTGTTACTTAGGAAAAATTTGTGTGGTTTTGAAGAAAACTCGTTTTGTGTTGGGTTCAGTTGGAAATCTTGTTCTTATGGAAATCAGGGATTTATTAAAATCTTGTTTTTATATTGGAAGACATGCCGAATTTGTTAAAGATTTATCTTTAAATTGGAAATCATTTGTATTTAGAAATCAAAATATTTAAAGGTTTATTTTAAGAAAGACTACTTAAGCGTTAATTTAATAAAGTATGTATCGTACCAAAATAATTTAAATGCTAGCGTAAATAGTTCATACTATAGCCTTATTACATCAAAAACAAACCCGAATAAATCCAAATACGCAAAAGAAAATAGAAAGTCCAAATTAAAAATGAACTCTGTGCTGAGCATGGCCACCACAAAGCTCCTGCCGACCCGGTCCATCACTGAGCGTCACCTGAAAAATATCCCACAACGGGGTGAGTCAAACCGACTCAATGTGTACAGCCAACACTAAATCCCAACGATTTAGGCGTAACAATTCATACATAAACGAATAGCAATTAAATATAATGATGCAATCTCGACCCAAACCTAGATGCCATCCGCTACACATCACCCGTACCAACCATCACACTGTGGGGACTACTAAGTCGACCCTCCATCCGCTACACATCATCGAAGGCAGTCGCTGCAGTCGACGTGCTCATCGCCCTTATAAATTTGTGGCATAGCCACCAGATAATTATTTGTGACCTAAGTCACCACATTCAGATATTGTGACATGAGTCACCACATTCAGATTATGTGAACGAAGTCACCACATTCAGATATTGTGACATGAGTCACCACATTCAGATATTGTGGTATAAACCACCAAATCACTTCCCCTTTCATAATCACCCATATGCCCCATGTCATACAAATATGCATAAACCATGTCATATTCCTTATTCACATTCTTATAGTTTCACATATGTGCCATAACAGATCATATCATACCCATAGTAGGAGTGGGTAAACGTACCTGAGTACTTTGTACCATTGCATGGTACCTTAGCCATATCTTTCACATTCTTATTAACACATGCATTAAAACATTACCATAAATCTATTAAGAGATAGTGTGGGGTACACACCTGGTACACTTAGCGAGTTTATTGAAATCCCGAACAACCCGATCTAGCGCTTTAGATCTTTAATTCCTTGCTGCCGATTGGTTACTAACCAAATCCCAAAATTTTGTAGTGTTTTCTCCCTTGCAAACGGCTAACACTCAATCACTACATAAGTTAGTTTTGACTTTTAAACATTTAAGAAACAGATCGGAATCTCTAAGTATGGCTTTGGCCAAATGCACATATGTACTTACCTTGCGATTTCAAATCCCGAAAAGTGCTATTTGGTTGGGCATCTGTCGAAATCACTATGGCATGTGTTAGATCCAACTCTAACATTTAATCTTAATAAATGGCCCTTGACCAAATACATGACTTACCTTAGATCTGAAATCCCGAATGATTTCCCTGGAAGTCGGCTACTCAAAAATCCCGAGAGAATCCTTCATTGTTTCGGCCAAAGGCATTAAGGGGATTAGTTTCCAATTTTTGGCTTAAAGAGAGGTTGAAAATTAAAATCAATTAGCCTTACCCTTACTACGTGAGATCCATTGTATCTTCACTTGAACCTTCAGAGAAATTCGGCTACAGCCTAGGTGGTGATTACTGAGTTTTCGGCTTTTGGAAATTTGTGGAAGAAGAAGAGACAAAGAGCACAAGTTGGTTTCTTTGCAATTTCGGCACAAATGAGAGAAGTGAGAAGAGAATTAAAATTTTCGGCACACCTACACTATGATTAGCCGAAAATACCATCCAAAACATTCCCTTGGCCGGCCAACTCTTACTTCTTATCAGCTTCCTCCTTTTTCTCTTCTTTTCCTCTCATTTACCCATTCAAAATAATTTAAAATAATTCATCATTTATCCTTTACCTTAGCCGAAATTTAAAAAGGATAAATCAAGCCTTTATCCTCACCTTTTCAAAGCCCCATTGCCGTCCATCACCTCCCCCCTCTCCTTGACGCAAACATGCAAAATAAAAGCCCCAAAATGTTGCTTCCCATGCGACTCGAACCTTGGCCCATTTGCACTGTTTGTGGCGTCATTTCTGAGGCCTTAAGTGGCGCCTTCAAGCCACTTTTCCAAGCCCATTTCTGTGTTAAATTTCACCTACAATTTCTCTTAAGGCCACCCTGCTTAGCTTCCTCTTTTAAACTTAAAATCTGATAATTTCTAAAGCATTCACTACACTCTAGAGTTCACAAAATTCATAAAACACATTATAACACACAAAGGCATGCCATTTCATATTATTAAGCAAAATGCACAAGCCCATTTTACGGATATTACTGAGTTCTACCCCCTTAAAATAATTTCGTCCTCGAAATTACCTAGCTAAAATAAGTGAGGGTATTGCTGTCGCATTGCTTCTTCTGGCTCCCATGAAGCCTCCTCTGATCCATGATTACGCCATAACACTTTGACTAAAGGAACTGACTTCCTCCGTAACACTTTCACATCGCATTCCAGAATCTGAATCGGCTCTTCCTCGTAGGACAAATCTGGCCTTAGTTCCACTTCCTCAACTGGTACTACATGAGATGGATCCGATCGATAACGACGTAGCATGGACACATGGAATATGTCGTGTATCTGCTTCAATTCCGAAGGCAACTCTAACTGGTATGCCACTGTTCCAACTCGCTTCAATACCTGATAGGGTCCTATAAACCTTGGACTTAACTTCCCTTTCCGACCAAATCTCATCACCTTCTTCCAAGGAGACACTTTAAGAAACACTTGATCTCCCACATCAAATTCTATTTCCTTCCGTTTGAGATCTACATACGACTTCTGCCTATCAGATGCTTCCTTCAACCGTGCCCGAATTACCTCAACCTTCTCCTCGGATTCTGCCACAATCTCTGGACCCAAAACTCGACGTTCCCCTAATTCCGTCCAACACGTAGGAGTTCAACACTTCCGACCATACAACGCTTCATATGGTGCCATTCGAATACTCGCTTGATAGCTGTTATTGTAAGCAAATTCCGCTAAAGGCAAATATTCTTCCCAACTTCCTCTGAAGTCTATCACACAGCCCCTCAGCATATCTTCCAACACTTGGATCACTCGCTCAGACTGACCGTCCGACTGTGGATGAAATGCCGTAGCACCATCCCGAACTGTGAGCCACCATTGATATGACTCATCGCGAAGAAGCGGCACCATTCCTTTCAACTTTTCCTCAGCAGACAGATCCAACTCATCCATAATTCGGTCGGTTGCTTCCAACTAATACTCAGCCGTACTGGGTGCCACACCAGATACGCCACGGAATACCTCAGCTCCGTTGGCTCGAAGTCGCTCGAACGCGAACTTCGAGAGCTCCCATATTTTCTCTGCTCGGCCACCATCTCAAGAACCCGCGGCATCGCGCGATCTTGCATCATCCCCTGTCTGATCTTGCTGCTCACCACCAACAGCTGGTGGTGGGGGTGGTGGTACCTCATTCTCAGACCCTTGACTTTGATCTAACGGGTTCCGACACGGCCATTACGCCTCTACCACGTCCTCGTACATTCACGACCACGTCCCTAGAGCTCATTTCTACGATCGCGATTAACTCGATTAAGAAATTTTATGCATTAGTATTTTGTTCCAGCGATTATCCACGAAGAAATTTTATGAAAGAAGTTTTAGAAGTAGTTCTTTCGATCGATCAAAGTTTCAAGTCTTCTATCCTAATTTAGAGGAGCACATTCATTCAATATTCTTACCACACACATTCATCATTCAAACATTTTTGTCTTATTCCTACCCCAGGGGTATTTTCGTCATTTCACCTACAGGGGTATTTTGGTAATAAGTTGGGGTCAATTTAAAAATCTTAATAAATCAGGGTGCTTTGAAATTTTCAAAACTCAAGGGTACTTTTGAAAATTTTCTCAAATCAGAAGTATGGCAGAAATTTTTGAAAATCGGGTTATTTTGGTAATTTTGTAAGTCAGGGGTAATTTGGTGATTAAAACTGAGATTTTATAGAAATATGGCTAGTCCCTTTTGGGTTTTAATTATTGAGTTTTAGCCCGTGAGTAAGTCCTCTTGGTTAGGGTGAACCATAGCTACGCACCAGGTAAGATTCCAGCGAAGAGGAGGTGAGTCACTAGGACTGCTTAAGTACCAGGCTCTTCCGGATCCAATCCTAGACATGCGCACAATGGTTGCCACACCCTAACTCGGTGACTTAGTTCACAGGTTTGTTTAATTAGGCATTAGAGTTTTATGTAATTTGTTGGGGTAAACTAGTCCTAGGGTTTAAGTACTTAATATGCTAATCTGCGTTCCATTTATACCCCTCTACAAGTCATACTATAATTCATACAACAATTAGAGGTACTTACCTGGTGGACTTCGGGTCGGAGACTTGGGTGCCATGCCTGAAAACCTGCTCATTTCATAAAAATTTTCACAAAATCCATTTGGGCTCAATTTTGAAAAAGTTATGGGCTTTAAACCCAAGGCCGAGAGTTTAAAACTGGGCTCTGATACCAAGCTAAAACACCCCAAACCCCGCCCACGAGCCTTGACCGGATCTGGTATGTTCCTCGAGAAAACATTTGAAAATCTGTTTGTTACTTAGGAAAAATTTGTGTGGTTTTGAAGAAAACTCGTTTTGTGTTGGGTTCAGTTGGAAATCTTGTTCTTTTGGAAATCAGGGATTTATTAAAATCTTGTTTTTATATTGGAAGACATGCCGAATTTGTTAAAGATTTATCTTTAAATTGGAAATCATTTGCATTTAGAAATCAAAATATTTGAAGGTTTATTTTAAGAAAGACTACTTAAGCGTTAATTTAATAAAGTATGTATCGTACCAAAATAATTTAAATGCTAGCGTAAATAGTTCATACTATAGCCTTATTACATCAAAAACAAACCCGAATAAATCCAAATACGCAAAAGAAAATAGAAAGTCCAAATTAAAATGAACTCTGTCTTTGAGCATGGCCACCACAAAGCTCCTCCCAGGCCAGGTCCATCAGCGGCGTCACTGAAAAATATCCCACAGCGGGGTGAGTCAAACCGACTCAATGTGTACAGCCAACATTAAATCCCAACGATTTAGGCGTAACAATTCATACATAAACGAATAGCAATTAAATATAATGATGCAATCCCGACCCAAACCTAGATGCCATCCGCTACACATCACCCGTACCAACCATCACACCGTGGGGACTACTAAGTCGACCCTCCATCCGCTACACATCATCGAAGGCAGTCGCTGCAGTCGACGTGATCATCGCCCTTATAAATTTGTGGCATAGCCACCAGATAATTATTTGTGACCTAAGTCACCACATTCAGATATTGTGACATGAGTCACGACATTCAGATTATGTGACCGAAGTCACCACATTCAGATATTGTGGTATAAACCACCAAATCACTTCCCCTTTCATAATCACCCATATGCCCCATGTCAAACAAATATGCATAAACCATGTCATATTCCTTATTCACATTCTTATAGTTTCACATATGTGCCATAACAGATCATATCATACCCATAGTAGGAGTGGGTAAACGTACCTGAGTACTTTGTACCATTGCATGGTACCTTAGCCATATCTTTCACATTCTTATTAACACATGCAATAAAACATTACCATAAATCTATTAAGAGATAGTGTGGGGTACACACCTGGTACACTTAGCGAGTTTATTGAAATCCCGAACAACCCGATCTAGCGCTTTATATCTTTAATTCCTTGCTGCCGATTGGTTACTAACCAAATCCCGAAATTTTGTAGTGTTTTCTCCCTTGCAAACGGCTAACACTCAATCACTACATAAGTTAGTTTCGGCTTTTAAACATTTAAGAAACAGATCGGAATCTGTAAGTATGGCTTTGGCCGAATGCACATATGTACTTACCTTGTGATTTCAAATCCCAAAAAGTGCTATTTGGTTGGGTATCTGTCGAAATCACTATGGCATGTGTTAGATCCAACTCTAACATTTAACCTTAATAAATGGCCCTTGACCGAATACATGACTTACCTTAGATCTGAAATCCCGAATGATTTCCCTGGAAGTCGGCTACTCAAAAATCCCGAGAGAATCCTTCATTGTTTCGGCCAAAGGCATTAAGGGGATTAGTTTCCAATTTTCAGCTTAAAGAGAGGTTGAAAATTAAAATCAATTGGCCTTACCCTTACTACAGAAGTCGACTGTATCTTCACTTGAACCTTCAGAGAAATTCGGCTACAGCCTAGGTGGTGATTACTGAGTTTTCCGCTTTTGGAAATTTGTGGAAGAAGAAGAGACAAAGAGCACAAATTGGTTTCTTTGGAATTTCGGCACAAATGAGAGAAGTGAGAAGAGAATTAAAATTTTCGGCACACCTACTCTATGATTAGCCGAAAATACCATCCAAAACATTCCCTTGGCCGGCCAACTCTTACTTCTTATCAGCTTCCTCCTTTTTCTCCTCTTTTCCTCTCATTTACCCATTCAAAATAATTTAAAATAATTCATCATTTATCCTCTACCTTAGCCGAAATTTAAAAAGGATAAATCAAGCCTTTATCCTCACCTTTTCAAAGCCCCATTGCCGTCCATCACCTCCCCCCTCTCCTTGACGCAAACATGCAAAATAAAAGCCCTAAAATGTTGCTTCCCATGCGACTCGAACCTTGGCCCATTTGCACCTGTTTGTGGCGTCATTTACAAAGGCCTTAAGTAGCGCCTTCAAGCCACTTTTCCAAGCCCATTTCTGTGTTAAATTTCACCTACAATTTCTCTTAAGGCCACCCTGCTTAGCTTCCTCTTTTAAACTTAAAATCTGATAATTTCTAAAGCATTCACTACACTCTAGAGTTCACAAAATTCATAAAACACATTATAACACACAAAGGCGTGCCATTTCATATTTTTAAGCAAAATGCACAAGCCCATTTTCTGGATATTACACATAAGCTATAACTTTGCCTTCCTGCATCAGAACAGATCCCAGACCATTCAATGAACCATCATTGTAAATCACGAATTCTTTACCCGGTTCTGGTTGTACCAAAACTGGAGCTTCGGTTAACAGAGTTTTCAACTGATCAAAGCTTTTCTGACATTTATCGGACCATTCAAATCTCACATATTTCTGAAGTAATCTAGTCAACAGAGTAACTATCATCGAGAATCCTTTTACAAACCGGCGATAATAACCAGCTAATCCCAGAAAACTTCGGACTTCAGACACATTTCTCGGAGATTTCCATTCCCGAATAGCAGAAATCTTACTCAGATCAACTAGTATACCAGAGGCTGATACAATATGTCCTAGAAAACCAACTTCTCGCAACCAAAATTCACATTTGCTGAATTTCGCATACAATTGCTTTTCACGCAGAGTCTGTAGCACAATTCTCAGATGTTCAGCATGCTCAGTTTCATCTCGAGAATAAATCCAAATGTCGTCAATAAATACAACAACAAATCGATCTAGGTGCGGTCGAAAATTACATTCATCGGATCCATAAAAGCAGCGAGGAGCATTGGTTTGTCCGAAAGGCATAACTAAAAACTCATAATGCCCGTACCTCGTTCTGAAAGCAATTTTCGGAATGTCTGAATCTTTTACTCTCAACTGGTAGTATCCTGATCTCAGATCTATTTTTCAGAACACAGTGGCTCCTTTAAGCTGATCAAACAAATCATCGATCCTGGGCAATGGATATTTATTCTTTATAGTCACTTTGTTCAACTGACGGTAATCAATACACATTCTCATTGTGCCATCTTTCTTTTTCACAAACAGAACAGGAGCACCCCAAGGTGAAAAACTCGGTCTTGCAAACCCTTTATCAGTCAACTCTTGCAACCTTGACTTTAACTCTTTCAACTCTGTTGGTGCCATTCTGTACGGAGCTATCAAAATAGGAGTCGTTCCCGGCAACAAATCAATACCAAATTCCACTTCACGTATCGGAGGTAATCCCGGTAATTTTTCAGGAAATACATCAGGGAATTCACAGACAACTGGCACTGATTCAACTTTCTTTTCAGTTACTTTTGAATCAATTACATAAGCAAAATAAGCTTCATAACCCTTTCTCAAGTAATTCTGAGCTTTTAACACAGATATCGCAGCAGGTAGTCCATTCATATCATTAGACTCAACCCGAACTATTTCATCAATTTGATATCTCAAATCAATAGTCTTTCTTTTGCAATTCACAACAGCATCATGTAGTGTCAACCAGTCCATACCCAAAATTATGTCAAACTCATCAAATGGTAATAGCATCAGATCAGCCGAAAAACAAACATCTCTAAATATCAACGGACAGTTCTTGCATACTTTATCAACTAGGACACTTTTACCTAAGGGGTTCGATACTCTAATAACAATTTCAGTAGACTCTACAGGCAAGGTCTTACTGGATACTAAGTTCATGCATATATACGAATGTGTAGAACCTGGGTCTATCAATGCAATCACAAAAGTATCATAAAGAGTAAATGTACCCGTTATAACATCCGGAGATGAAGCTTCCTCACGATCTCGGATGGCATATGCTCTGGCAGGCGCTCTAACTTCAGATCTCACAATAGTATCTTTTATAGTTCTCTGATTACCACTGACATTTCTTGCATTTCGGGAAGGTCTACCTCTCGCTGGAACATTCTCAGATCTCGGATTCTGAACAATCTCTTGTTCAATAGATTCTGGGAAATCACGAATGAAATGATCTAACGATACACATCTAAAATAAGCTCGATCATTCAATCTACAACTACCCGAATGTCTTTTACCACAGTGCTTACATTCAGGTCGCTCGGATCGAACATTTCCAACACTAGCCATTGAAGTTGCTGGAGCTTTAGAATTCAACTGTAATCTAGCTCGCTCTCTCGGATTCGAATGTCCCACATTGGTTCTGGAACGGCTATGCTCATCTCTGAATTTCTTTGAAGTAGACTGAAATTATTTGCTCGAAAATCTCTTTCTCGCATCTCTGATTTCAGACTCAGCTTTTGTTTTATCTTTCCCGAGAGCCTCAGCTTTGCATGCTCAATCAACAAGCACAACAAACTCTTTTATCTCCAGAATCCCTACTAGCAACCGGATATCTTCATTTAGGCCGTCTTCAAATCTTTTGCACATTATAGCCTCGGTAGATGCACATTCCTTTCGTTTCTGATCTATGAATCTCTGACTGATGTATTTCTTCCGAAACTCAGACTGGAAGAAATCCCAAGTAACCCGTTCCTTTGAAACCACAGAAATCAAAGTCTTCCACCATTGATAGGCTGCATCTCGTAACAAAGAAACAACACATTTTATGCATTCTTCAGGATTCAGTGACATTTCATCAAATACTTGGATTGTGTTCTCGAGCCAAAACTCAGCTTTTTCGGCATCGTCATCACTGGTGGCCCTGAACTCTTTAGCCTCATATTTACAAATTTTATCGACTGGAGGCTTGTTCAACAAATTCAGATTCATAACCGGAGGTATAGCAGAAGTCTGAGGAGGATTAGGCGGGGGCAGAGGTTGTGAAACAGACGGATTATTCCTTACAAACTGAGTGAACCACTCACTTATCATTTGGAAGAAAGCTTGTTTAGATTCTCCCTCTTGACCGCTAGTACCCGGTCTCGAATTGGATGGCGCTGTCCCTTGAGCGGGAGCAGGCACATTGCTTTCTACATCGTCAGCTACGGCTCTTTTGGGATCCATTACTATACAAAAAACACATTTTACTCTTCAGGATTCATCACACTATCACATTTCATTTATATGGCATGTATAGCTAGACCCTCACACGCTACGTTAGTAAGAGAATCGACAAAACCGTAGCTCTGATACCAATCAAATGTAACACACCTAACCCGTATCCGTCGCCGGACTAGGGTTAAGAGGCATTACCGGATAAACGAAAACTTTTACAGACATTTCATAACTTAATACAAAGAATCCAAACCAAGAGTCCTTGGAATAGGTCAACGAGACCTTAAGCATGCTTTAGAATAGGGTCGGGACTAAACCAAACACATACGGAAATTCTTGGAAATTTAAAAATTTTCAAAGTTACAGAAGTCACACGCCCGTGTGGGCAGGCCGTGTGCCTCCCACGGCCTTAGACATGCCCGTGTGTCTAAGCCGTGTCAAAATAGGGCATACATACTGACTTGTCCACACGGCCGTGGACATGCCCGTGTGCCTCACCCGTGGTCGAGCCTAACTTGCACCACACGGCCAGTCACACACCTGTGTGTCCAGCCTGTGGTCGAGCCTGACTTGTTTTGAAATACAACCATGAGGGACACGGTCGGGCCACACGCCCGTGTGCTCAACCGTGTGGGCAATTATAGGCCATTTGCGAGGCCAAAATGCCACCCACACTTTGGGTCACCCGTACAAGCACATACAAGCATATTTCTAAACACAATTCGAAACCAAAAACACACCAAATGGTCATCATGTCAACCCATTCAATCTCATTTCTAAACATACCAACTTATGTGCCAAATAGCTCAACTAATTCACCAAAAAATTCAAGCATGATTCATCCACAACTTACCATCAATAATATGCTAACTTGGCATCCTTAAGCTTACCATTCATTTGATCATTTCATAACCTTAAAATCACACCAAAACCAAACATCATATAGCAAGCATTTCATTCATAACACAACCACTTATCTAGCCATATCACATGTCTATGTACACATATCTCAAACATAACTCAAGGTGACTAGCCTATACATGCCATACTTTAGTATATACATTTTCAAAAGGTACCAAAATAAGATTGAGTAGTTTGATGACGATCCTCGACGGTCCCCGAGCCTTCAGTAGCTTTGACGATCTATAAAACAGAGCAAACACACACAAAGTAAGCTTTCAAAAGCTTAGTAAGCCATATACAAATAAACTTATCATAAAATGCACATTGCTACATCGATACCATGACATTAATGTTCTCATTGTAAGTTCATCACATATTCTTTGGCTCATTTACCTAGCCATTGCTTACCACATTCCTCAACTTAAGTATCACTTAAACACATAGCTCATTCAAGCATATATTCTCATATTTTTTCATCAAATTAATACACATATTCACTTAAGTAAACTCATATAGGCACTTACCTTTCATACACACATAGTGTACTTTTCAAACGTACCTGAATCGTTCATACCTTTAACATAGGCATTCATTTCTCAGACTTTCCCGTTGAACCGTTCGGAATCTAATAGGATACTCGGAATGCTCAGAATAGTCGTACAATGCCAACGTCCCAGACGAGGTCTTACATGTACTCGAATATCGATGCCACTGTCCCAGACATGGTCTTACACGAATCAAATACGATGCCAATGTCTCAGACATGGTCTTACACGTAAATCTCATATCGATGCCAACGTCCTAGACGTGGTCTTATACGAAATCTCGAATCAATGCCAACGTCCCAGACGTGGTCTTACATGATATCACATATCGGACACCTATGTCATGACATATGTAATCCTATCTATTCCTAGGTTCATACGGGACTTTTGCAGATGTTGACACCATGTCGATACTATCTCGGATTTCATGTACTCATCATCTCATATACATTCATCATTATAAATTTTCATATGAGCATACAAATATCGATGTAAATACATTTATTTGTATATAGACTTACCTCGGATTCGGATAAACAATCGGATTTGGCTATTCGATCACTTTTGACTTTTCGCGATCTAAATCTATTTTCTTCGGTTCTTGATCTATGCATATTCAAATTTAATCCACTTATTCACCAAACCATTCAATTCAATCCAAAAACACATATTTAGGGCAATTTACAAATTAGCCTTCACATTTTCACATTTTGACATTTTAGTCCTTATTTCACAAAATCACAAAATACACAAAATCTCAATACACCCATGCTTAGCCGAATTCTCATGTAGTCCATACAAGTCCATACATTTCATTTATTTCACAATTTAGTCCCTCAAAATATTATTTTCTCAATTAAATCCAAAATACTCAAAATCATCAAAACTTCAAAGACAAAATATGTTAATCTATCACATATCTTTCATAATTCATCCTCAAACATCACAAAACTCATGTGTTCATCAATGGCACATTTCAAAACATTCATCAATTCACAAAATTGAAGCATGGGTTTTGAAGAACACGAAGCAATGATTACAAAAACGTAGAAATTATCAAAAACCGAACAAAACTCATACCTTAATCAAAGAGCTTTATGGCCGAATATTTTGAAAAACTTAAACCTCTTTTCTTTTCTTATTTTCGGCACCAAGAATATGAACACCCCACTATCTTATTTCTTTTGTTTTATTATAACATATATATTATTACTATACAAATGAAAAAATTAACCTTTATAAGTTAATCATAAAACCATATAATATAATAGCCTTAACCGTCCATCCCATAATTCCATGGCCTAATTTCGCTTTAAGGCCTTCTCCTTTAATAGCCAACTCAAATAAACACTTTAACATATATATTGCCACTTTTACCTTTTATGCGATTTAATCCTTTTCTCAAATTAAACATAGAAACGGACAAATTAATTTACGAAACTTTCACACATGCTTTATCATATACTGCAGACATAGAAAATAATATTAAAATATTTTTCTGACTCGAATTTGTGGTCCCGAAACCACTATTCCAAATAGGGTCTAAATCGGACTGTTACACAAGGGTTTATTCCTTAAAAACAAAACTTTTTGCACATGCCCAGGCTTGAACCCAAGACTTCTCAGACACTCCCAAACACACCCACATCACTTAACCCTTAAGACAGGCATATATTTGTGCTACAAACATACAAGAATAATTACTTAGATTTTGGGGCGTTACAGGGGGTGTGATAGTACTAGAAAGAATATATGTTTTCTCCCTACTTATTGGTTAATTTGTCCCCATTTAGTTATCTTTAGCACATATTTTAGCATTTTCAGTTCAGTAAATTTCATTTTATAACTCAGTGGATCTTAACCTATTTATCTTTAATTTTGTCATGTTTTGGTACTGATGTCGTTGCATGAGTATTTCCAGATTACGCCTAGAATTGTTGCCGCACCTAACAGTTGTCCGGATAAGAACAGAAAGGTGTGAGCTGTCCTGCTAGTACAACCAACTTGTACATATTGAGGCAGCATGATTTTGATGAAAGGACACCTGTGTTATTTAGATAAATATTAATATTCACGTGAAAAGGAAAAAAAAAGGGAGGCTTTTTGGGGATTATCTTCTTCAACCTATCTTTTGAAACTTTTCGGCTATGGCAGCTTAAGCCTCCTATGGGTGAACCGACATGAAAGTGATGCAGATTAGCTCTTGATGAGGAGCCCTGAGTGCGACACAAGAGGGAGTTGAGAGATCAAGTCGAGATTTTCTAGGAATAGTACTCTCCACTTGTTTCTTTTATATTTCTTTTCTAAACGCTGGTGATTACTTTCTATTTCATGTTTGTACGGAAGTATACATGATTTTTGGATTAAATGTTATTTTATTCAATCTTTCTTCTATTGTTTAATCTTTGGGTTTGAATGTTTTTAGCATGGAAGTGTTATTGCGGTCACTGACACTGGAAAGTGCAGCGACAGTTCAAGCCAACAAACATGACAACGGAAGTTGCTTGAGGATTAGAGGAATTTAATCCACTTGTTCTTAAAAGTGTTCCATTGCCATCATCGAATGGTGTGGCTAATGTGCATGTTTAAGTCTTAGATTAAATATAGAAGTTAAGCTTGGTAAGATATTCATTGCAATTTAATGCATCGACAATCACCTATCCTTTTATACCTTGTGAACACTTAGTATTCTGTTGAATGTTCACGTTGAAGATCCCAGTTTATCATTATCATATTTTATCTTATTGTTTTCAAGTTATTGCTTCGGCAACTACTCTCACAATTTATCTCGTTTCTATCTATTTATTGCACTGACATTGATAGACAAAACACAACCATCCTCGAGGGATAGATATCCGATAGAACTATATCTGTCTACTATACTTTCATCGATAGTGTAAGCTTGCACATTATTGCTGTGACGTTCTGTAACACCCCTAACCCGAAACCATCGCCGGAATAGGGTTAAGAGGCATTACCGAACAATCAAAACATTTCACATCCATTTCACAACACTAAGTCAATCATCAATCAAACATATTCAATCATACACATATAGTCCCCTATCGAGGTCTACGAGACCTTAAATATGTGTTAGAAAGAGGTCGGGACTAAACCGAATACATACGAAAATTCTTAAAAAATTAAACATTTTTTAAAACTGCAGAGGTCACACGCCTGTGTGGGTAGGCCGTGTGCCTCACACAGCCTCGGACACGCCCGTGCGCCCAAGCCGTGTCAAAACAGGGCATACATCTTCGACTTGTCCCACACGGCTCGAGACACGCCCGTGTCCTCACCCGTGGTGGACTCAGACTTGCTTTGACGGCCAGTCACACACCCGTGTGTCCAGCCCGTGGTCGCTACTGACTTGTTTCACTTGGCAAACTTAAACAACACGGTCGAGCCACACGCCTGTGTGCTCATCCGTGTGGGCAGTTATAGGCCATTTTCAAGGCCAAACTTGCCTCCCATACATTAAATCATCTATATGCATCAAACCATTACAATTTCATGCCTCAAATGCCACCAATACATACCATTTCAAGGATCAATTTAACCATCAACAACATCATCTATTTCCTTACTCAAAATCAACACAAATAAGTCTATCCAAATACAAATTTCGCAACCTAAAGTATACAAGTTGAGCATCATGTAATTCTTACCACAATTCACATTTAATCTATCATTCTCATCAACCAATTCAATATAAAACATACCATTTTCATACTCATGATTTCATACCACATTCATCATTTTCATAGCATCAAGTATAAACCAACAACTGTCAACTACTAAGCCATATCACATGGCAAGTTATATACAACTCAAAACATGCCACATTGACTAGCCTATACATGCCATATACCAACTATATACATCTTTCAAAAGTACCGAATTAGATTGCCAATAGTGTGATAGAGATGCTGACGATCCCCGGATCTGATCTAGCTTTACTGACACTGTAAAACAGGGAAACAAATCACACAGTAAGCTTTCAAAGCTTAGTAAGTTCGAAATACAATACATATAACTTAATAGTACCACATCAATATATAACTAAACCATCACTTAGATAAATGCACAATTAATTACATCATCAATCTCAACCATATGCTCAAATATCTATTCATTCAACTTTTAAAATCTATCATCAACCACATAGGTTCAAACGTACCTTGATCAACACTTAGTTACTCACCATTCATGCTACTCAATTGCTCGATATTACATCTCGTTCAATCTTTGCTATTCTTTTGATTATTTCGCACACTTAGTGCCAGTTTAATGACTGAAACATAATCGTCATCGCACACTTAGTGCCAATATGTTAAACCGGACTTACATCGCATAACGCGCACACGATGCCAAATCGATGTTTGAAGCTTCTATCTTTCGCACACACAGTGCTAACTATCTCTGCCTCGTTTCTAAATTCGCACACTTAGTGCCATCTATTTCAATTCCGCACATAGCATTTCTAATCTCATAATTATGTATATATATTCATTCAATTCACATCACATAGATATAATTTAACAACTAGTATTATATCCGAACTTACCTCGGACGTCAAAATACCGAAACGGTCGATTAATCGAGCACTTTGTCTTTGCCTCGATCCCGATCCGAACCTCTCCTTTCTTGGTCTATACACATTTAAATTCAACTCATTCAATCACCTATTCATTCAATTTAATCCACACACAAAAATTTAGGGCATTTTACAAAATAGCCCTCACATTTTCACATTTCGAAACTTTAGTCCCTAATTCATAAAATCATCAAATACACATAATTTGCTTGTACCCATGCCTAGCCGAATTCTCACTATACTCATACAAGCCCAAAAATTTCATTTATTTCACATTTTAATCCTTCAATTTAAACTTTTCTCAATTTAGCCCAAATTACTCAAATTCACCAGAAATTCAAAGAAAAAATGTGTTAATCTTCCATATATCTTTCATATTTCATCTTCAACTAACACATAGCTCAAACATTCATCAATGGCATATCTCCAAATCACCATTAATTTCTAAAATTAAAGCATGGGCTAGCTAGAGCACAAAGCAACGATTACGAAAACGTAGAAATTATCAAAAATCGAGCTTGAAGCATACCTCAATCAAGGACAACAATGGCCGAACCCTAGTGTAGTCTTCTTCTTTTCTTTTTCTTATGATTTTCGGCAAAGATGGATAAAAGATGAGCAACAATTTGGTTTTGTTTTATTTATTATAACATTAATAATTGATTTCCAATTCTACCCTTAATGAAATAAACATTAATACTTATAATAGTTGGTTATAATGGTCCTTTAACCATCCACTAACTATATAGTGGCTTAATTACAACATAATGTAACACCCCTAACCCGAAACCATCGCCAGAATAGGGTTAAGAGGCATTACCAAACAATCGAAACATTTCACATCCATTTCACAACACAAAGTCAAACATAATTCAAACATATTCAAACACGAGTATATAGTCCCTTATCGAGGTCTTCGAGACCTTAAACACGTGTTAGAAAAAGGTCGGGACTAAACCGAACACTTACAAAAGTTTCCAAAAACTCAAAGATTTTTCCAAACTATAGAGGCCACACGCCCGTGTGGCTCACACGGCTACCAGACACACCCATGTGTCTAAACCGTGCCAAAATAGAGCATACATACTGACTTATCCCCACGGCCACTAGACACGCCCGTGTGCCATGGCCGTGTGAAATTAGACTAGCTACTGACTTGGTCACACGGCTACCAGGCATGCCCGTGTACTACGGCTTTGTAACCTGCCCAGGCACACCTCGAAGTGGTCCTTGAGCCACACGGCAGAGACACATGCCCTTGTCCCTTGACCATGTATGCAAAATAGGCCATTTGCAAGGCCAATTTGCCACCCACATTTGGGTCATACCTACAAACTTCAAAGCAATACCAATTCATACTTCCAAATGCTTTCAAACATACCATTTCATGCACCAATTAATCATCAACAATACCATCTACTTCCATTCCTAATATCATCACAAATGAGTCCATTCAAAGTAACAATTGTACATCCCAAAACATATATATATCTAGCATTATGTAATCCATGCCATAATTCATCTTCAATTCACATCTTTCATCAACTACCTAACCATGAAATTTACCAAATTTATAGCTGATTCATAAGTTCAACATCATTCAACTTCTAAGCCAAATCACATGGCAAGGATTAAGCATTTCAAAACATACCATAACTTCTAGCCTATACATGCTATATTTCAACTATATACATCTTTCCAAAAGTACCAAAATAGATTGCCGATAGTATGGTAAAGATGCTGACGATCCCCAGATCCGAGCTAGCTTTACTGACACTGTAAAACAAAGAAACAATCGCACAGTAAGCTTTCAAAAGCTTAGTAAGTTTGTAACATAATACATTATACCAAAACAAACCATCACATAGATTATTTCACAATCACATATATCATACCATCCAAAGCTAATATGTTCAAATAACCTTCCATAAACTCATTCATAGTTTCATCAACCACATAGGTTCCCAACGTACCTTAGCCAAGGCTTAGTTGTCGATTACATATGCTACTCAATACTCACTATTTCATTTCGATCAACTTTCGTCTCTTCTTCGGTTCAATCGCACACTTAGTGCCCAAATAGTTAGTCGAAGCTTAATTAACGTCGCACACTTAGTGCATCCATAACGAACCGATCTTAAATTGGTATCGCACACACAATGCTAACTATAGAGCCGAAACTTATATCATTTCGCACACACAATGCTAATCATCTCAGTCACCTTTTTGAGTATGCACACTTAGTGCCACATAACTCGAGCCCTCTCATAGCATTCACAAATCAATAATATCACAGCAATCATTTCATAACATTAAACACAGTTAAACACACGTATTATGTGTGAACTTACCTCGGACGTCGAAATACCGAAACGGTCGATTAATCGAGTACTTTGTTTTTACCTCGATCTAGATCTGAACCTCTCATTTCTTGGTCTATACACATTTAAAATTAACTCATTCAATCACCAATTCATTCAATTTAGTCCACACACACACATTTAGGGCATTTTGCAAAATAGCCCTCACATTTTCACATTTTGACACTTTAGTCCCTAATTCACAAAATCATCAAATTCACATAATTCCATCTCATACATGCCTAGCCAATTTTTTATTGTGCCCATACAAGCCCTCACACTTCATTTATTTCACATTTTAGTCCCTCAATTTACACTTTTCTCAATTAAGCCCAAATTACACAAATTTACCAAAAATTCAAAGACAAAATATGTTAACCCAACATCAAACTTTCATATTTCACCAACTATCCACACAAAGCTCACATATTCATCAATGGCACGTCTCAAAATCACCATCAATTTCTACAATTTAAGCATGGGTTTAGTAGAGCACAAAGCAACGATCACAAAAGCGTAGAAATTATCAAAAACTGAACAAATTTCGTACCTCAACCAAGACCTCAAGTGTGCCGAAACCTAAAGCTCTCCCTTGTCTTTGTTTTCTTTTGATATTCGGTTGAGATGAAAAGAAATTAAAGATGAAGATGCTTTTGTTTTATTTATTATACATTTATGCTTGTTTTACCATTTTACCCTTGATTAAAACATTATAAATTCACCTAATATATACCCATTTATGTCCATCTCCACTATCAAGGGTCTAATTACAACATAAGGACTTCCCTTTTATAAAGCCATACCAAATGAGTACTTTAACAATCAGCACACAGCTTTTACATTTTATGCGATTAAGTCTTTTTTGCTAATTAACCACACAAACAATAAAATTTTCACACAGGAATTTCACGCATGCTCCATCACATATTATAAACTCCAAAAATAATATTAAAATATTTTTACGACCTCAGATTTGTGGTCTCAAAACCACTAATCCAACTAGGGTCTAAACCGGGCTGTTACACATAAGGACTCCTCCTTTAGAAAGCTATGCCAAATAGGTACTTTAACAACTAGCACACAGCTTTTACATCTTATGCGATTAGGTCCTTTTCACAAATTAAACACACAATCAATAAAATTTTCACACAGGCTAAATCACATACTGTAAACACAGAAAATATTATTAAAATATTTTTCTGACCTCGAATTTGTGGTCCCGAAACCACTGTTCCGACTAGGGTCTAAACCGGGCTGTTACAACTCTCCCCCTTAGGGATTTTCGTCCCCGAAAATCTTACCAATGAATAGGTGTAGATATTGCTCTCTCATAAAGTTCTCAAGCTCCCACGTAGCCTCTTCAATTTCGTGTTTGGGCCACAACACTTTCACTAAGGAAATTCTTTTGTTTCTCAACTCTTTGATTTCATTTGCCAAAATTCGGATCGGTTCTTCACTATACGACAAATCTGACAGAATTTCAACCTCAGTAGGAGTAATCTCATGAGACGGATTAGATCTGTACCGTCGAAGCATTGACACATGAAACACATTATGAATCTTTTCTAACTCAGGTGGCAACATCAATCTATAAGCAACCGGCCCAACTTGTTCAATGATCTCATACGGCCTGATGAACCTCGGACTCAGTTTTCCTTTTCGGCCAAATCGAAGTATTTTTTTCCACGGAGACACTTTCAAAAACACTTTGTCACCAACTTCGAATTCAATATCTTTTCGTTTCAAATCTGCATAGGATTTCTGACGATCTGAGACCACTTTCAAATTGTCTCGAATCACTTTTACTTTTTGCTCAGTACCTTTTATCAAATCAACCCCGTGAATCTTATTCTCACTCAGCTTAGTCCAATACAATGGAGTTCGACATTTTCGACCGTAAAGAGCCTCATACGGTGCAATTTTAATGCTAGATTGAAAACTATTATTGTATGTGAATTCAATCAACGGCAAATGCTTTTCCCATATATTTTCGAAATCCAAAATACAACATCTCAACATATCTTCGAGAACCTGAATGATTCGCTCGGATTGTCCTTACATTTGGGGATGAAATGCAGTACTAAAATGTATCTTCGTGCCTAAAGCCTCTTGCAATTTCTTCCTAAACCGCGAGGTAAATCTCGGATCTCTATCGGATACAATAGATAGTGGCACCCCGTGCAGTCTCACAATCTCAGCAATATACAATTCAGCCAATCTATCGAGTGAATAATCTGTTCCTACCGGAACGAAATGAGCTGATTTCATCAATCTGTCAACTATCGTCCAGATTGCATCTTTCTTTCCCGTAGATGAAGGCAATCCCGACACAAAGTCCATCGTGATTCTCTCCCATTTCCACTCAAGAATCATAATCGGTTGTAACAAACCGGATGGAACCTGATGTTTAGCTTTAACTTGCTGACAAACTAAACATTTTGACACAAAGTCAGAAATATCTCTTTTCATACCATGCCACCAATAAAACTGTTTCAAATCGTTATACATTTTCGTACTCCCCGGATGAACAGTCAAGCGACTATTGTGAGCTTCGTTCAGAATCAACTGAATCAACTCTGATTTCTTCGGAACACAAATCTGATCTCTGAATCTCAGACAATCATCACTATCGATTCGAAATTCTGAATCGAAATTCAAATCACATTGAGCTTGTTTTGCTATTATCTCATAATCACTTTTCTGAGCATCGCAAATCTTACTTACGAACATCGGCCTCACTTTCAACTTAGCCAAAACTGAATAATCATAACACAGATCTATCTGAGTACTCATAGCTCGTAGAGCACATAAAGACTTTCGACTCAAGGCATCACCAACAACATTAGTTTTGCCCGGATGATCATCAATCACAAGTTCATAATCTTTCAACAATTCTAACCATCTTCTCTGTCGCAAATTCAATTATTTCTGAGTCATCAAGTACTTCAAACTCTTGTGGTCAGTATAAATATGACATTTCTCACCAAATAGGTAGTGACGCCAAATCTTCAATGCAAATACAATCGCAGCCAATTCAAGATCATGCATCGGATAGTTCTTTTCATGCGGCTTTAACTGTCTCGAAGCATAAGCAATGACTTTGCCTTCTTGCATCAACACACAGCCCAAACCATTCAATGATGCATCACTGTAAACTATGAAATCTTTGCCCGATTCAGGTGGAACTAACACTGGCGCTTCTGTCAACAATGCTTTTAACTGCTCAAAACATTGTTGGCACTTTTCTGAACACTCAAATTTAACATCTTTCTGTAGTAACTTCGTCAATGGAGTCACTATCATTGAGAAACCTTTCACAAATCGTCTATAGTATCCCGCTAGTCCCAGAAAACTATGGACTTCAGACACATTTCTCGGAGGCTTCCACTCTAAAATAGCTGAGATCTTACTTGGATCAACTCGTATTCCCGCAGTTGATACAATATGCCCCAGAAATCCAATCTCACGCAACCAAAACTCACATTTGCTAAACTTTGCATATAATTGCTTCTCATGCAGAGTCTGTAACACAATTCTCAAATGCTCGGCATGTTGCACCTCATAACAATAATAAATCAGAATGTCATTAATAAACACTACAACAAAGCGATCCAAATACGGTCTGAATATCTGATTCATCAAATCCATAAACACTGCAGGAGCATTCATCAGTTCGAAAGGCATAACTAAAAATTCATAATGTCCATACCTCGTTCTGAAGGCAGTTTTCGGTACATCTGACTCTTTGACTCGTAACTGATAGTAGCCCGATCTCAAATCTATCTTAGAAAACACTGTAGCTCCTTTCAGCTTATCAAACAATTCATCAATACGTGGAAGGGGATACTTATTCTTTATCATCACTTTGTTCAACTGTCGGTAGTCAATACACATCCTCATAGTGTCGTCTTTCTTTTTCACAAACAACACAAGAGCACCCCAGGGCGAGAAACTCAGTCGTGCAAATCCTCTATCTGTCAACTCTTGCAACTGAGTTTTCAACTCTTTCAATTCCGTTGGTGCCATTCTATACGGAGCTATTGAGATAGGAGTCATCCCCAGTACTAAATCAATTCCAAATTCAACTTCTCGTATTGGAGGTAATCCCGGTAGTTCTTTAGGAAACACATCAGGGAATTCACAAACCACAGGCACAGACTCAACTTTCTTTTCTGTCATTTTTGTACCAATCACATATGCCAGGTAAGCTTCGCAACCCTTCCTCACATAGTTCAAAGCTTTCATCGCAAATACAACAGCTGGTAACCCATTCAAATCACTGGATTCAATTCGGACTATCTCACCATTCCGACTTCTCAATTCAATACTCTTTCTTTTGCAATTCACAATGGCATTTTGCAAAGTGAGCCAATCCATACCCAGAATTATATCAAATTCATCGAATGGTAGCAACGTCAAATTAGCCGGAAAACAAGCATCTCGAAACATCAATGGACAGTTCTTGCATACTTTATCCACCAAGACACACTTGCCTAAGGGGTTCGATACTCTAATCACAAATTTAGTAGACTCAATAGGTAGAGTCTTACTTGATACTAGATTCACACACACATAGGAATGAGTAGAACCTCGATCTATCAATGCAATCACATCAGTATCAAACAGAGTAAAACTACCAGTGATGACGTCTAGAGATGACGCTTCCTCTCGTGCGCGTATAGCATAGGCTCGGGCAGGTGCTCTCGCCTCTGATCTCACAGCTGTATCGATAGTCCCTCTTTGGCTCCCACTAACATTCCCGGTGTTTCTAGGTGGTCTACCCCTAGCCGTCGTATTACCCGGTCTCGCACTCTGGACATTTTCTTCCTCAGCTAACTTTGGGCAGTCTCGAATGAAGTGATCTCCTGATCCACACTTATAACAAGTTCAATTATTGTACTTTCCCCAGCATTCTCCCACATGTCATCTTCCACACTGTCTACACTCAGGCTTGTTTCTTTTAACACTACCAACACTTGATTCAATTGGAGCTTGAATTCTTGGACCAACACTTTGCCTCGCACGATCTCTACTCGAATGTCCAAACGAAACATTTGGGCGATTACTTGCATCTCTAAATCTCTTCGCCGAAGATTGAGAAAACTTACTCATCGATCTTTTTCTTTCATCTCGAGCTTTAGAATCGGCTTTCTTCTTTTCTTTGCTAAGCTCCTCGGCTTTGCAAGCTCTTTCAACTAACACAACAAATTCATTTTTGTCAAGTATCCCAACCAACAATTTAATGTCTTCATTCAGCCCTTCAATGAAGCGTTTACACATAGTAGCTTCAGTCGAAACACATTCACGTGCATATTGACTCAACCTCACAAATTCTCGTTCGTACTCAGTAACGGACATGCAACCTTGTTTCATCTCGAGGAATTCTTTACGTTTCTGATCAATGAATCATTGACTGATATACTTCTTTCTAAATTCAGCCTGAAAGAAATCCCAGGTGATTCTCTCTCTCGGAACCACGAATATCAATGTCTTCTACCAGTTATACGCGGTATCCCTCAATAACCAGACAGCACATTTAATACATTCATCAGGATTCAACGACATCTCGTCAAATACTCGAATGGTTTTCTTGAGCCAAAACTCAGCTCGCTCAACATCATCATCAGTTGTGGCCCTAAACTCTTCGGCCCCATACTTTCGAATCTTATCTACAGGAGGCTTATTCAATCGAATCGGATCTGTAACTTGTGGCACAACCGGTACTTGTGGGGGTGGAGGTTGTGGAGCAGCCGGATTCATTCGAACGAACTCCGAAAACCACTCACTCAACATTCGGAAGAAGGCTTGCTTAGCCTCCCCTCCTTCACTATTATCATTAGGCCTAGATGTAGCCGGTGCTGTCCCTTGAGCAGGAGCAGGCGCGTTACTCTCTACATCGTCAGCAACTGCTCGATCGGGATCTATTACTATATGAAAACACATTTTCAACTGTGAGGATTCATTACACTATCACAATTCGTATATATGGCATGTATAGCTAGACTCTCACATGCTACGTTAGTCTGAGAATCGACTAAACCTGGCTCTGATACCAATAAAATGTAACACCCCTAACCCGAAACCGTCGCCGAATTAGGGTTAAGAGGCATTACCAAACAATCGAAACATTTCACATCCATTTCACAATACTAAGTCAATCATCAATCAAACATATTCAATTATACACATATAGTCCCTTATTGATTTTCTAGGAATAATACTCTCCACTTGTTTCTTTTATATTTCTTTTCTAAACGCTGGTGATTACTTTCTATTTCATGTTTGTACGGAAGTATACATGATTTTTGGATTAAATGTTATTTTATTTAATCTTGCTTCTATTGTTTAATCTTTGGGTTTGAATGTTTTTAGCATAGAACTGTTATTGCGGTCACTGACACTAGAAAGTGCAGCGACAGTTCAAGCCAACAAACATGACAATGGAAGTTGCTTGAGGATTAGAGGAATTTAATCCACTTGTTCTTAAAAGTGTTCCATTGCCATCATCGAATGGTGTGGCTAATGTGCATGTTTAAGTCTTAGATTAAATATAGAAGTTAAGCTTGGTAAGATATTCATTGCAATTTAATGCATCGACAATCACCTATCCATTTATACCTTGTGGACACTTAGTATTTTGTTGAATGTTCACATTGAAGATCCCAGTTTATCATTATCATATTTTATCTTATTGTTTTCAAGTTATTACTTCGGCAACTACTCTCACAATTTATCTTGTTTCTATCTATTTATTACACTGATATTGATAGACAAAAGACAACCATCCTCGAGGGATCAATATCTGACAGACTTATATCTGTCTACTATACTTTCATCGATAGTGTACGCTTGCACATTATTGCTGTGACGTTCTGTAACACCCCTAACCCGAAACCATCGCTAAAATAGGGTTAAGAGGCATTACCGAACAATCGAAATATTTCACATCCATTTCACAACACTAAGTCAATCATCAATCAAACATATTCAATTACAAACATATAGTCCCTTATTGAGGTCTACGAGACCTTAAACATGTGTTAGAAAGAGGTCGGGACTAAACCGAATACATATGAAAATTCTCGAAAATTTAAATATTTTTCAAAACTGCAGAGGTCACACGCCCGTGTGGGTAGGCCGTGTGCCTCACATGGTCTTGGACACGCCCGTGCACCCAAGCCGTGTCAAAATAGGGCATACATACTGACTTGTCCACACGGCCTGAGACACGCCCGTGTGCCTCACCCGTGGTGGACTCGTACTTGCAGCACACGGCCAGTCACACACCCGTGTGTCCAACCCATGGTCGCTACTGACATGTTTCACTTGGCTAACTTAAACAACACGGTCGAGCCACACGCCTCTGTTCTCAACCGTGTGGGCAGTTATAGGCCATTTTCAAGGCCAAACTTGCCTCCCACACATTAAATCATCTATATGCATCAAACCATTACCATTTCATGCCTCAAATTCCACCAATACATACCATTTCAAGGATCAATTTAACCATCAACAACATCATCTATTTCCTTACTCAAAATCAACACAAATAAGTCTATCCAAATACAAATTTCGCAACCTAAAGTATACAAGTTGAGCATCATGTAATTCTTACCACAATTCACATTTAATCTATCATTCTCATCAACCAATTCAATATAAAACATACCATTTTCATACTCATGATTTCATACCACATTCATCATTTTCATAGCATCAAGTATAAACCAACAACATTCAACTACTAAGCCATATCACATGGCAAGTTATATACAACTCAAAACATGCCACATTGACTAGCCTATACATGCCATATACCAACTATATACATCTTTCAAAAGTACCGAATTAGATTGCCGATAGTGTGATAGAGATGCTGACGATCCCCGGATCTGATCTAGCTTTATCGACATCAGAAAGCAGGAAACAAATCACACAGTAAGCTTTCAAAGCTTAGTAAGTTCGAAATACAATACATATAACTTAATAGTACCACATCGATATATAATTAAACCATCACTTAGATAAATGCACAATTAAGTACATCATCAATCTCCACCATATGCTCAAATATATATTCATTCAACTTTTAAAATCTATCATCAACCACATAGGTTCAAACGTACCTTGATCAACACTTAGTTACTCACCATTCATGCTACTCAATTGCTCGATATTACATCTCGTTCAATCTTTGCTATTCTTTTGATTATTTCGCACACTTAGTGCAAGTTTAATGACTGAAACATAATCTTCATCGCACACTTAGTGTCGATATGTTAAACCGGACTTACATCAATAACGCACACACAGTGCCAAATCAATAAGCCAAAGCTTCTATCTTTTCACACACACAGTGCTAACCATCTCTGTCTCGTTTCTAATTTCGCACACTTAGTGCCATCTATTTCAGTTCCGTACATAGAATTTCTAATCTCATAATTATGTATATATATTCAATCAATTCACATCACATAGATATAATTTAACAACTAGTATTATATCCGAACTTACCTCGGATGTCAAAATATCGAAACGGTCGATTAATCGAGCACTTTGTCTTTGCCTCGATCTCGATCCTAACCTCTCCTTTCTTTGTCTATACACATTTAAATTCAACTCATTCAATCACCAATTCATTCAATTTAGTCCACACACACAAATTTAGGGCATTTTACAAAATAGCCCTCACATTTTCACAATTCGACACTTTAGTCCCTAATTCATAAAATCATCAAATACACATAATTTGCTTGAACCCATGCCTAGCTGAATTCTCACTATACTCATACAAGCCCAAAAATTTCATTTATTTCACATTTTAGTCCTTCAATTTACACTTTTCTCAATTTAGCCCAAATTACTCAAATTCACCAAAAATTCAAATACAAAATGTGTTAATCTTCCATCTATCTTTCATATTTCATTTTCAACTAACACATAGCTCAAACATTCATCAATGGCATATCTCAAAATCACCATTAATTTCTAAAATTAAAGCATGGGCTAGCTAGAGCACAAAGCAACAATTACGAAAATGTAGAAATTATCAAAAACTGAGCTTGAAGCATACCTCAATCAAGGACAACAATGGCTGAACCCTAGTGTAGTCTTCTTCTTTTCTTTTTTCTTATGATTTAAAAGATGAGCAACAATTTGGTTTTGTTTTATTTATTATAACATTAATAATTGATTTCCAATTCTACCCTTAATGAAATAAACACTAATACTTATAATAGTTTGTTATAATTGTCCTTTAACCATCCACTAACTATATAGTGGCTTAATTACAACATAAGGACTCCTCCTTTAGAAAGCCATGCCAAATAGGTACTTTAACAACTAGCACACAACTTTTACATCTCATACGGTTAGGTCCTTTTCACAAATTAAACACACAATCAATAAAATCTTCACACAGAAATTTCACACAGGCTAAATCACATACTGTAAACACAGAAAATATTATTAAAATATTATTCTGACCTCAGATTTGTGGTCCCGAAACCACTGTTCTAACTAGGGTCTAAACCGGGTTGTTACACGTTCAACAACCGGTCAAGGTCACACAGCCAAGTCGCTAGGCCGTGTAACTCTCTGAGGCTTTGTGTACAAACCTGCACCAAAAATAAAAGAGGCAACACGGTTGTGTCATGCAACCGTGTGGGACACACAACCGTGTGGCAGACCATGTGTGCCCAAAATACCTTCAAACACAAGCCAAATAACCCACAATTTCTCAGACTCAAAGCCACGCATTTACCATCACATAAACCTATTCAAAATGTTCGAAAACATGTCAAAATATGACAATTCACATTCAACCTATGTGCCTAACCAATATGCTTTCAATGGCACCACAATTTAAGTATAAACAACAACTATCTAAACCAAGACATAATCAACATATCCACCTTATTCAATCATCAACCAAGTCCTAAATGCCATATGCCAAATTCATCCATTTATACTAAACTTTAAAATGCGAACATACTCCATCATAAGTTCATAAATTACCAAAGCCAAAGTGACCATTTCAGCAACATCTCATCAAAAAAGGTATCAAGTGAAAATCTACCATTTTAAGATACCAAAATACCAAATACAAAATTACATCCCAAATGACAGAACTCATCACCAATTTACCTAATAACATAAATATACCAAAACCCCATTTACATGGCACTTATAATCGGGCCAAAATAAACAAATAACTACCGAAAGAGTTATCGGATAGTGTGATGTCCAACGATGTTCCAATCGACAGCAAAAGTCAAAAAATCTACAAAGTAAAACCAAACAGAGTAAGCTTATATAAAGCTTAGTAAGTTCATAAAATAAATCATCACATACCTGTCAATTTAATTTATAAAAATACATAACATAGAATAAGCATTCATTTGTCTTGTTTCGTCATTCCAACTATATGAAGTGACCAAACTTGAATAATTCATATCATGTTAAGAATCTCATACCAAGATATAATCAAACAAATATAATCCATTATATCATCGCATTCCATTTTTATTTCAATAGTTAATTATTTTTGCCGGAGAACAATAGTAAATTGGCTTTAGATACGCGAGAGGGTAATGCTCATATAAGATGACAAAAGGACAATAATTGATACATGATGCTTCTCACACAAGCTTCAAAGAATCTGTAACACATGTAGGATCTCAAGCCATCGGTATGGTATCCATCAACAATACATAGTACTTGATAAATATACACCAGCACAAAGTGCCCGATACTGTAACACCGATACAAAGTACTAGATACTGTAACACCGGTAAAAAGTACTTGACATGCCCTAATGACATGTCATTTGTATCCTAACTATTCACTAAGTTCACTCGGGCTTATCCTATTTTACAGAGATTATTCCATGCCCCAACTTTAGAGTCAGAGAGCACCTTAAATCGAACATGGCCTGTAGCACAGACATGTCCCAGGGTCACACGAGCGTGTCCCTTGGACCACACGGGCATGTGAGCCCTGCTTTTAGTAAAAATTTTCTAAGTTTTGTAAAAAAATTCCCTGAGTTCTCGGTTTAGTCCCGAACCACTTCTAAAGCCTGTTTTGGGCCTCGTAGGCTCGTATCAGGGACTTTATGATTGAATACAAATGGTTTTAATTTGGACGTAAATTTATGACTCGAAATTGTATGATTGATTGTGTTGTAAGTCTGGTAATGCCTCGTACCCTGTTATGGCGTTGAATACGAGTAAGGGGTGTTACATTTAGCTTCCAAACCATAATCTTTCCATTTCATTACCATTCAATAGATCATAGCATCATTCAAATTCATATAACCAAACACATAATTAATTAAGAAATTAATAAACATAATAAATGTAATACAAACTTACCAAAATACGATAGCTATCAACACTCGATGATAACTACTCGACGACTTTTTCTTTCCCTCGATTATCAACCAACTGATCCTTTTCTTGATCTAACTATAACAATTTTATTCAATTAATAAATTTAATAACATAAAACATTTAAATTCACATATTTGACCCTTAATCTTTATTTTACACTTTTACCCTAGAATTTTACCTTTTATTCAATTTAATCCCTAAACCTTAAACTTCCAAATCTATCACAATTACACCAACTTAATGCTAGTCGAGTGTTCCTGTATACCATTACAACCCATATTTATTAAAATTTCACAAGAATTTCACGCCCAATTTAATATTTTATCAATTTAGTCGTTTAACTTTCAACTAACCAAAATCACTTTACAAAATAGTCCTATTTAACTATCAAGCTTAATAATCTAACAGAAAACTTCAAAAACATCATAAATTCTTCTATGGCATAATTCTAGACATTTAATAGTTTTACAAATTAGTCCCTAGATTAACTAGATTAAGTTACAACAATATCAAAAACATAAAAATCACTAAAAACATGCTTAAAACACATACCATGCAAGGTGAACTAAGCTTGGCCAAATACTTGACTTAAGCATCCATGGAGTTTTAGTTTTGCTTCATGAAAAGGATGAAGATGATAACTTGTTTCTTATTTAGTTTATGCTTTATTTATTATTAATTTACCCTTTTACCATTTTTACAATTAACATAACATACTTAATATAGCTTACTATATCATCCACTCAAAATATATAGGATATATTTACCTACCAAATCCCTCAAATCTTGATATTATTCCCAATTAACACATTTAACTCAATAGCGGTTAACTTTTGTGACTTTTACAATTTAGTCCTTTTTACTTAATTAATTATCTAAATGTTAAAAATTTCTAACCAAAATTTAATATGACAATGTAATAACTATATAAATAGTAAATAAATAAAAAAGACTAACTGACTAGTCTGAATCGTGGTCTTGAAACCACTATTTTTGATACCATTGAAAACGAGCTATTACAACTCTTCCTGTAACATCCCAAAATTGGGCCTAGTAGAATTGGACCTATTGGGCCCATTGGGCCTTGAGCGTAGAAGCGTTATAAAAATTTTTGAGAATAAGAGAACGGCATTATTTCAAGTTGGACTTATTAAGAAGGTGATTTTGGAAAGTTACGGGGTTCTATGAAGGCTCGGGGTTGAATTGGGCCCTAGTAAAAATTTGGTGTTTAAGCCTATTTAGGAGAAATAGTAAGTGGCATCAATACTTATGAAAATAAGTATTCAATTTGCTAGCATAATTGAGCATATGGCAAAGAGGTTATGGCATTAAGTGAAGAGTATGGAGGGAAGAGGTTCGAATCCCCTTGATGCAAAATTTTGACTATTTTTTTTGTATTCTTTCCCTAAGTGTCGGCCAAGCATGTAAATAAGGCAAGGTGGACTTTTTATTTTTGGCAAGATGGCTAAGGAAAATAGGAAAGGATGAAGGTGAGGAAAGAAATCAAGAGAAAGGGGAAAGTAAGGGGAACATGTGGCCTTTTTCAAGGGAAGTGTTATGGAAAGTATGGTTGGCAAATTCTTGACCATTATGGTCATGTATGTGGACGGTTTTGTGTGTTAGGGGGGGATAGCCGAATTTTCCTTGATGTTTTGGTAAAGTTTTAGTGCTTGTTTTAGTCAAATTCCTTTAGCATCAAGTGTGTCATTTTCTCCAAACTACCATTCTCTTAGCCGAATTTTGTTTTTGGCAATTGGTAAAAGTTTTGGTATTGTTTTTGGCCAAAATTCCTATATGCAACTTTGGTGTCATTTTTCTTTTCTCTCCAAATTTCCTTCTTGCCGAATCTTCAAGCCATTGGTGAGCTTATTCTCTTCTTTTCTTTCTTCTTGTTGCCGAATGTACCCAAACCATTGAGACCAAAAATTTGTTCACTTATCTTTCTTGAAAACCGAAGCTAGTCAAACATCTTTCTTCTTCTTTCTTTTCTTTTTTCACAAAATCCTTAAAACATCTCTTCTTTTCTAATCCTTTTCACCATAGCCGAATTTTCTTGTCCATTTTTCCCTCCATAACCGAACCTTTGAATTCTTCATCTCTTTTACGTTATTTCTTTCTCGTTCATGTTAGCACTCACTTCTTGAATCGAATCGGTAAGTAGTAGTTCTCTCTTTGTCAATAACCTTGTTTCATCCGAGTTTTTCCTTAATAATCGAGTGTTCTTCTTTCTCTCTCGTGGGGTCTGAGTTACATTCTTTCCTGTGATTTGGCCATCATTGGGCTTAGGACTTTCAACAAGGTAAAGGAGCACAAGTGATTTGTATTAACCAAATCATTATCGTCGACTCGTCAAGCAAGTGGGGACGGGATTTCAGTAGTCAAAGGGTAGGATCGATTCTTGGTGCACTGAGGGAGATCACATTTGTGGTAAGTGGAGTTAGCCTAATAAAGTGTTTCTAGATACGATTATCAAAGTTGAGACTAACCTTCTATCAACTATCATTATAGGTGTTGAAATCGGTAGAAAGCACAACTCGTAATCAAGGTGTGCAATCCCGTACCCTTCCGTATACATATTTGAAATGGTGTGTAATCCCGTACCCTTCCGTATACATATTTGAAATGGTGTGTAATCTCACACTTCTCTGAAATTTTGCATGAAATATTCTGTGATTTAGTCGAAATACCGAAGAAAACCAAAAACCGGCATCCGTGATCACTTGGGCGTACGTATGTCCGTAGTGGTAACCATAGTTTGCAAGGAAATAGTTTTGGTCAAGACAGTTGGCGTGATTTTGAAAAATCACGTAAAATAGGAAAAAGGGATTAATAAGTGAATAAGATAACGAATTAAAGCTTACTGTGTCCATTTTGATATGGAAGAAATGGAGAAGGAAAAGGAATTTTATATTATGAGATATCTTAATTTTAGTGAGACTGGTTCTGAATGACTTCGTGGTTTTCTGATCTGTCTTGGTAAAATCGTATAAAATTGTACAAAGTGAATAATGAGTTATAATTTATATGTATAAATTTCTTAGTGAGCCTATTTTCAATAGAAACAAGTGGTAACAGTATATGAAAACCGTACAGTGAGATATTTGAAATTAAGGTAAGAGAGGTCAGAACGTTGGATAGTGAAACAAGGGAAACTTTAAGAAATAAACTGTAATAAACGGCTAAGCCAAAAATTTTGGAAAAAAGTGTAGTAATAAGATATATGAGTCTAGTTTCAAGGAAAATTTACGGATTTAAATTTCAAGTTTTCTAACTCGAGTTATAGTCAATTTAGTCAGTATGACGCAGATGGATAGTTTCAAATTTTTATGCCAAAATTAGTAGTTAAGTCCGGGGTTGCGAAATTACCAAAATACCCTTGGAGTGTAAATTACCAAAATACCCCTGGGTTGCGAGATTACCGAATTACCCTTAGTGGGTAAAATTACCGATTTACCGAAATGCCCCTATGGGCCGACTTGATAGATTGTTATAATGGGCCGATTTACCGAAATGTCCTTATGGACCGAGTTACCGAAATGCCCCTATGGGCCGAATGATCGTATTGCTTTAATGGGCTGATTCATAAAAAGTATTCAATAGGTTAATAGATGTTATTTTTATATGGATGTTTTACGAATATCTATGATGCATCTTTACATATTGCATCGGATGGGAAAATTTGAATGAAGAGAAGTATAGACAGGTGGCATTGCCACAAATTCTGATAATGGCTATGTGCCTAACATATGAATTAACGACTCTGTGTCGATCATTTTACCGTATATGAATTTGGTGGCTCAGCCACAAATAGTATAAATGGCAGCTTGACTGCAAATTAGAGAGACTGGCGGGGTGGGTTGACTTGATCCCCACAGGAGAGACTGGCTGGTACGGGGGAGAGATTGGATGGATAGGTTGGGTTGCATACTTTGCATTCATATATATATACTGTTTTGTAATTGGGCTTCGGCCCAAGATTATCTTTAATGGGCTTAGGCCCAAGATATTTCTAAGCGAGTTCAGGCCCAGTAGATGACGGTAAGGGGATTTCACACTGAGTTCTTGTAACTCACCCCCCTTTTTCTTAACCCTTGTAGGTAATGCCCCGTGACGAGGACTTGGGGCCATGGATGACTCGGTGGAGGCCATACTTCAGAAATGGTGTTTATTTTGAACTTTAGATTTCTATCTCCATTCAATTTACTATTTTGGATTTTTTTATGATGTAATAAGGCCTCTGGAGTATTTATTTTTGCTTTATGTTGACGTACTTTAATTTTGCTTGAATTGTTTTTAAATGGGAATTTTTATAAAAACTTAAATAAAGATTTTCCAAAATTGATTAACAAAAGGATTTCATAACAAACTTTTATAAATAATTTTAACTCGGATTTTCTTTCAAATTATCAACGACATTTTCAAAAGTCACGGTTTTAAAAGATTACTAGTTCGATTATCGATTTATCAAACAACCTCTCAAAAATACTTGCATTTTATCTACGTTTCCGCAACGTTTTCAAAATGCTTCTGCAACTCTATTTCTAAACGTCACATTTTCGTAAACTGTTTATTTCAAATATGCTTCCGCAAAGGAAAAGGTTTTTAAAGATAATTACATTTTCAATTAGACATGAATTGCTTAAGTGTTTTGGGTAGTTAACAAAGAGGCTGTATTTCTCAAGCAAGTTTTTACTTCCATGTGACACACCAGATTCGGGAATAACTTCTAGGCCGAGTTCGGGGTGTTACACTTCCCCTAAAGAAATTTTCGTCCTCAAAAATCTTACCAGAGAAAAGGATCGAATATTGTAATTTCATAGTTTCCTCGGGTCCTCAAGTGGCTTCCTCAACACCATGATGCTTCCAGAGAACTTTCACTAAAGATATTTGTTTGTTCCGAAGTTCTTTAACCTCTCAAGCCAAAATTCTAACAGATTCTTCACTGTTGGTCATATCGAGCTGTAACTCTATTTCAACCAGAGAAATCACATAAGAATGATCTAATTTTTACTCAACATCGACTTGTGGAAAACATTGTGAATCTGATAAACCATAAAAGTAACATATTTTAATTCCATGCTTGGCATATTTTTGGATGATTTATGATGAGAATTAGTGAATTTGATGCTCCTAATCCCTTAAAATCATGTTTCTATATTTAGGAGAGCATTTGGGAGCAAAATGAGCGAAAAAGGGGCCAAAATCGGAGTTTTCAGGATCCACACGGGCTGGGCACACGCCCATGTGCCAGCCCGTGTCGATTTCGTACCCTGCTTCCCTGTTACGCGAAAAACCAAATTTTTAGGGTTTCTGAGCATTCTAAAGTCTATAAATACACACTAGAGGAGGACCTAAGGAGACACGCAGAGTAGAACGAAGAAATTACTCGAAGGAAGCCGTCGGAATCATCTCAGAAGCAGATCCACTCCAAGATTGAAGATCTCCAGTCAAATTTCCTTTGAAGTTTTATTGGGTTTTTCATGTCTTGTTGTTATTCTTATTTTGAGATGTTTTCCTCTATGAGTATGAACTAAACTCCTTAGATACCTAGGGAGGATGAAACCTATGATGAATCTTATTATTTAATTATCTGAATTACATGATAAATACTTGTTCTTGTTCTTAATTATGTGTTCTTAATCCTTGCCTTAATATTTTCAGGAATTTAATCCAAGTTTGATGTACTTATTCAGTGGAGCAAAAGTCCCTGTTTAAGAGTAGATCTAGCATAATTAAGTGGAGTTGATTGCAACCCTAGAAATAGGATGACATAAATCTGCCAGATTAGAGTCAAATCTAATAAGGGAATCCATAAATCGAGTTAATGCGACGATAGGGGTTTTAATTAGAAAGAGATTTCAATTAATCAACCTAGAGTCAGTTGTTCTTAGTCTCGAAAGGGATATTAACATAATTTAGGGATTTCTACGGATCAAGGCAAGTGAATAAATCGTTTAATTAAGAGTCAGAATAATAAGTGAAGTCTAGGTGGATTCTTCCTTGGGTATTTTCTTTATCATTGGTTTATTTGATTATTTCCTTCACTCTCTGTCGCGTTCATAGTTAATTAGTTAGTTTTAAATTAAAAACAAATCCCCTTAATTATTAGGCTAAATAATAGAAAGATAGTTATTATTAGTACTTTTAGTCCTTGTGGATACGATATTCCGGACTCACCATAGCTATACTATTGTTCGATAGGTGAGCTTGCCTTTGTCGAACTATTAGTTAGTTACGAGACCATCAAGTTTTTGGCACCGTTGCCGGGGACTAAGATATTAGGAACGCTTAATTTTTATTACTTTAGCCATTTTTATTTTTATTGCAATTTATTTGTGTTTTTATTTTAATTTACTAACTTTTCTTTTATTTGCTTCTGGCAGGTATTTTTAGTTTATGACTAGAAGAAATCCGTCAGGACCATTGCTTTTTGACAGTGAGATTGAAAGCATAGCTCGCAGAAATCGTAGAGAAATAAGGCGAAGTCTACAGTATATAGAGGAAGAGCAAGAGGATGATACCAATATTACCGAGGAGATGGCTGATAATAATCTGCTACCCTCGGTGGTTGCCGCAAATCTTGTGAATCAGAATCCTGCTCCTCGTACTATGTACGATTATGCCAAGCCCAACCTGACTGGGGCTGAATCAAGTATTGTGAGGCCTGCTATTGCTGCTAATAACTTCGAACTAAAGTCGAACACTATTCAGATGATCCAAAAATTTGTTCAGTTCGATGGTTTACAGGATGAGGACCCAAATACTCATTTGGCCAACTTTCTAGAATTCTGTGACACTTTCAAGATTAATGGCATTTCTGATGATGCCATTCTCCTTCGGTTATTCCCTTTTTCATTGAGGAATAAAGCTAAACAGTGGTTGAACTCGTTACCACGAGGTTTCATCACTACTTGGGAACAAATGACCGAAAAGTTTCTATTAAAGTATTTTCCACCGGCTAAAATGGCAAAGTTGAGGAATGATATCTCTTCTTTTGTGCAGATGGATTTAGAAACTCTTTACGATGCATGGCAGAGGTATAAGGACTTATTAAGAAGGTGCCCCCACCATGGTTTACCTCTATGGTTACAGGTTCAAACCTTCTACAACGGTTTGAACCCCTCAACTAGGTAACTAATCGATGCAGCCGCTGGTGGGACTCTAAATAAAAAAACACCTGAAGTGGCTTACGAGTTTATTGAAGAGATGTCACTAAATAACTATCAGTGGCAAGTCATGATGACAAAGCCTAATAAAGCAGCCGATGTTTTCAACCTTGACGCGGTCACCATGTTATCTAACCAGGTAGAGCTTTTAAATAAAAAAACTGATGGTTTGTATTGTTTTACGTAGGTACATCTAGTGATGCAGTGCGATACAAATGGAGGAGGGGTGAAAAACAAAGAATATCTATCCTACAACCCTAGCATAGAGAACGAACAAGTCAACTATATGGGTAACAATTCTAGACCTCAAAATAATCCCTATAGTAACACTTATAATGCAGGTTGGAGGAACCATCCCAATTTATCGTGGGTTGGTCAAGGTAATCAAAGACCACAACCTCCTCCAGGTTTTCAACAACCACCTTACCAGCAGGAGAAGAAGCCGAACCTTGAGGAGATGCTAACAAAATTCATCTTGGTGTTAGAAACACGTTTCCAAAACACTGAAACAGCACTTAAAAATCAGCAAGCATCGATTCAAGGGCTCGAGAATCAAATAGTTCAGCTTGCTAAGCTGATCTCAGAAAGACCACAAGGTAGCTTGCCAAGAAACACCGAAACTAACCCAAGAGAGAAGCTCCATGCGATTACTGCTCGAGATGAAGAAGGGTTAGTTGAGTCCAAACCAGAACCAAGGCAAGAAAGTGTGGTAAGTAAAGGTAAGGTTGATGAAAGCCACAGTAAACAAAAATCGGTAAGGAGTATACACCTCGTGTGCCATACCCCAACGCGACAAAGAAAGACCGCACAAATGAACAATTCGGTAAATTTCTTAAACTTTTGAAAAAGTTGCATATTTACTTACCGTTTATTGAAGCTCTTTCACAGATGCCCAACTCAATTAAAATTTTAAAAGAGCTTTTGGCAAACAAACGGAAGTTAGATGATTTGTCGCACGTGGAGCTAAATGCAGTGTGCTCAGCTATCTTACAAAATAAACTACCCAACAAATTGAAGGATCCAGGGAGTTTTACTATTCCTTGTTTAATTGATAGTTTAAATGTAAATAATGCTTTAGCTGATTTAGTGGCAAGTATTAATGTCATGCCTTACAAAATGTTTAAACAGCTAGGTCTTGGGAAACCCAAACAAACTAGGATGAGCATTCAATTAGCAGATAAAACCATTAGATTTCCTAGGGGTATTGTTGAAGATGTACTCGTAAAAATTGATAAATTCATATTCCCAGTTGACGTTGTTGTCCTAGACATGGATGAGGATAGTGATGTCCCCTTAATTTTAGGACGCCCCTTTTTAGTAACTGCTAGAACTATCATTGATGTTGGTACAGGTGAACTCACACTTCGTGTAGGTGATGATACGATCATGCTCTAAGCTCGTGATTCGGTTAAGACATCAAGTAATAAAGATGATTCTATAAATCTTGTTAATAAGACTAATCATGGGATTCAACCCTCTTTACAGGAAACTCTTTCGAAAAACACAAATGAGCCACGTTCTGGTTCATGCGCCAAAAATGGAACCATCCATGAAAGACGAATGCTACAGATAGATGAACTAGATGAATGGTGGACTTATGTCAAAGAAGAGCAGAAGTAACACCATGTCGAGCTTAAGGATAGAACCAACAATTTAAGGTTGGGGACCAGTCGAGGAGAGAGGAGTTTCAACTCCTCAAACCACCATGACCATGCGAATGAGAGGTAAGTCGAGCTTAGACTCTAAATAAGTTCTTCTCGGGAGGCAACCCGAGCACTAACCCTACTAATTAGTTTATTTTTACTTCTTTTCATGTTTAAATGCAGGTTTTTGACCCACACGGCCTGGACACACGGGCGTGTCCTTGGCCGTATGGAAACAGGGCTAAAATTTTCCCAAAAATTGATAGAGACACAGCCTTAAATTAAACCACACGGGCGTGCGACACGGTTGTGTGGACGACACGGCCTGGACACATAGGCATGTCCTAGGCCGTGTGAAACCTGGAACAATTTTTTTTTGAATTTTAAAACACGTCAGAGAATTACACGGGCACGACACACGGTCGTGTGCGAGACACGGCCTAGCCACACGGGCGTGTGGGAGGTCACATGGGCATGGGAGAAGCGAAGGATGATATACATGGCCGTGCGACTCAGCCGTGTGAAGACTGGTCTATTTTTTTTTCCCTCGACGAACACGGGTTGAAAACAAGCCACAAGACCGTGTGGCCCAACAGGGACCTTCACACAACCATGTCACCCCATAAAAACCCTAACCCCTTTTCTCTTTTCTTATTTTGTCTTCTTGTTTTATCTTATTTCTATTTCTATTTTTGTTTTTTATTTTTATTTTTATTTTATTTTTCTTTTATGTTTCTTATTATCTTTTAAAGACTTGTCTATTATATTTTTAACTATATTTTAGTTATTATGGTTGTTCCTAATCGAGTAATCCTTTAATATTCTCCACCAGTTGTGTTTATTTTCTTAATAGCTTTCTCAGAATCATGCACTACATTTAGCCCTCTCTACAATTTCACTAGTCACTAATTTGATGACTTCATCCAAAATTCAGGGCAGTTTCACTTCCCTCCCTCTCTTATGATATTCTACTTATACTGTCATTATATATATTCATATATTGAGGACAATGTATATCTTAAGTGTGGGGAGGTTATTTATATGATTATTAGAAAATTTCTGAATTATGTCTTGTATTCAAGTAATTTTCTCATTTTACTATTAGAATGAATTCTTATCGATTTGTGATTTTTATTGATATATTTTAGATTAAATTCATAGGTAATTGTGCATTGATTGTTTAAACTTTAAGACATTAGAGAATCAAGCATGATAAGTCTATTTTCAGAATAAAAAAATTGCTAGGTTGTTTCCCTAATTTAAATATTACCTTGAAGTTTGAGATTTACGAGATTGACATAAAAAACCGTAATTTTTGTGAGATTTTGAGCCTTTAGAGCATACACTTTTCTTGCTCACTTTATTATTGGTTATGAGTGTGTCAATATTGATTTCTTATTCTAGAACTTGTTTTGATTATACATATTGATACCACACCTTTGATTTGTGATCGTTGAAAATCAGAGTTTTAAAATTTATAAAAGAATGATCAAACCTGGAAACTAACTCTGACAACGATTGAGGAAAGTGCACCTATCGAACAGTAGTATAGCTTAGGCAAGACCAGATTATCGAACCCAAAGGAACTAAAAGTACTAATACTCACCGTCTTCTTATTATTTAGCCTTAATATAAAGTGATGGTTGTTTAAACTAAAACTAATCTACTTACTAAGCTAAGATGCAAAGACAAAAAGAATGAATTCGGGAAATAACTTTTGGGAAAACTCAGTTGACTCAAGCGATACCCTTAGGAAAAATCAACCTAGACTTCACTTGTTATTTAACCTTGAACCATATGATTTATTTACTTAGTTTGATCCGTGAGACTCCCTAACGTATATTAAACCCTCTCTCGAGGCGAATAATGTCTAACCCTAGGTTAATTAGTGGAACTCTCGTTCGCTTATAATAACCCCCTAGAATAGCAGTAAATCAATCTGTGGACTCCCATATTAGGTTTCACCCTAATTCGGCAAAATCTGTTCACCCTATCTCTAAGCGTGCGATCAACTCCGCTTAATTATGTTGGATCTACTCTTAGGCAGGGTCTATTCCTCCTCCACCTAAGCACATTAGATTTGGATTAAGTTCACACAATTAAGAACAAACTAAGTTATTATCATATAATTCAAAAAATAAAATAACAAGATTCCTCATAGGTTTCATCCCCTTCGGGTATCCGAAGGTTTACTTCATAATAATAAAAGACAACATCTCAAGAGAAAAGATAAAACAAAACATAAGAAATCCCTAAAACCCCCTGAAGAAATTGAAGAGGAGATCCTCCGTCTTGAGTAGAATTCCGGCTTCTTGAGATGGATCAACTGGCTATCTTCGAGTGATTCCCACAAATCTGACCTTTTCGGCTTGGCTTCTTGGCCTAGCTCGCCGCCCCCTTTCAGCTGGTACCTAGGGTGTATTTATAGGCTTTTGAAACACGTTTCTTTCTCCCTAAGTATCCTTTCCCGAATGTAATTGCTCTTCTACACGGCAGAGGCACGGCCATGGCACACGCTCGTGTAAATCGTGGCCAGGCCGTGTTCGACACTGTTGAATGAGGCACGGCCGTGTAAGTCATGGTAAGGTCGTGTTCTAGTAGGAATGGTGGCACGGCCGTGTGGCTTGAAGTTCAGGCCGTGCTGATTTCGTGGCTTGGCCCAATTTGGTCCGTTTTAAGCCCGTTTCTCATTCTTTTCATCATCGGGTGCTTTCCTGAGTATAAGACATGAAATGAAGGGATTAAGAGCACCTTTTTACATAAATTGGGGCTTAAATCATCCAAAAGCATACCAAATGTGGGCTTAGAATATGTTACTTTTACGGTTTATCAAATACCCCCACACTTAAGCTTTTGCTTGTCCTCAAGCAAAATCCTCAACTTACAATTAAAACGAACTTTCCTCAATTCATAATAGTCATTGATAGTGTCTCATCATAATTCATAGATAATTTATACATGGATAATTCAACTCAAAGTGTCCTAAAAATTCAAACATTATAAGTCATAGATTCTGTAGCACAAAACATAGGTGTTTCCCTTCATCTAAATAATTACCTCTGATTCAAAATCGACAAGGATTGAAATCCTCACAAAAGATTCACTCAAATCACTCAAAGTGTTTAAGGTTCAAAATTTAGGCACTCAAAAGTCAAACATGAAGAGTTAATCCCATAGGCTTGCATGAAAATCAAATCTCCACCACTGAAATATGAGATGAAACACAAATCAAAAGGTCTTTGTTAGGGTTGTAACGGGGCTAGGGTTAAGGTGTGGAATAAGGCTAAATTAGAGGGTTAGAATCGAGATTGAATTGACAAATTACCTAACTAAGAACTAATGAACTAATAATAATAATTACATCAATTGAGAACTAATAATACGAGCTTCTTCTTCGATATCTGGGATTCAAGCGTATAAGCTCATTTAATCACAACTAATAATGAATATATTCTTGATTTTTTTAAGAACAAACTATAAATACATAACTGAAATAAAAAAAACATAGTTAGGCTATTTAATCAAATAAAATCTCGATATAAGGGTAGTCAAAAGAAATGGTGATAACAAAAACAAAGGGGATTCTGGGTTAATATTAGTGGGTGAGTCAATAAATAGGGTTGTTAGGATTAAAAAGGGGTTCACTAGGGGTTAATCATGAAGGTAGGCTTTTTAATGGAGTAAGTGGGTTAAATCCTAGGTGCCTTTATCATCTCTGTGTATCAAATCAAAAATAATGTGGTCTCGACATGTATAATCGATGCAAGTTCTAGAATAACAAATCAGTGTTGACATACTCATAATCAATAAAGTGAGCAAGAAAAAGAATATATGCTCTATAAGGCTCAAAAACTCACAAAAATTATGGGTATTTTGATGTCAACCTCGTAAATTTCAAACTTCAAGATAATATTTAAACTCAGTTTGGCAACCTAGCAAATTTTTAATTTCTGAAAAATAGACTTATCATGCTTGATTCTCTCGTATTCTTAGAATTTAATTATCAATGCACAATTATCAATGACTTAATCTGAAACATATCAATAAAAATCATGAATCATCAGAAATTTCATCCTAATTAGTAATATGAGTAAATTACTTTCAAACAAGACTAAATTCAGGGTTTTGAGTTAGGTATCCTTTTAGATTGTTCACCCCCCCACACTTAAGATGTACATTGCCCTCAATGTACAAGGTTAGATAATAACACAATAATATTAAAATCATAAGATATGGGGAAAAGTGAAACTTCCTGAATTATGGATGGACTCCTTGAGAGGAGATTGTGTCTTTGGTGGTGGTGATGGCCCGTCTGGATGGTGTTGGTGTTGGCTGATGACTTGAGTAGTGGTTTATTGCTCGTTGAAACTGCTAAGTCATCAGTTAGAAATCTTTTGGGCTGTAATAAATGTTAGGAACACTCGAAGGTAAGGAGTTGATGATAATCATGATAAAAGTTATCAAATGTATGATTAAAATGTTCAAACTCAAGATGAATCGAAATTAAATTAAAATAACTAGAAAATAAAATAAAATAAAATAAAATAAAATAAAAAAACTTAAAAGTAAAAGAAAACTAGATAAAAGGACTCAAAAGTCCTCATCCTCGTAAAGTCTGTGGTGGTTCGGTGGTGAGATATGAAGGTCTTGGCATATTTGTTGAAGGGTGGCCTCTAACCCGTCAAAACGCCGAGTGTTTTCAGCAAAATACAACTCGAATTGGTCAAGCCGTGCAGAGATGTCCACTAATGATGGTTCTGTACGGGACGGTCGCTGGCTCGGAATTATTACCTCCTGTGCTGGTGGTGGGACATCTTCAGTAATGTCCTCAGCTTCCCTCTCGTCTGTGGGTGTCATTAATTGGTATTGAGGGGGATCGGTCCCTCGACGATGTTTGATCATCCTCATGTGTAGCATCGTTTGGATGCCCTGAGGTGCCATATTGCCTATCAGTGTGAGGGAGGATCTCTGGTCATCGGTGTTAAGGAGGTTGAAGTGTCGAGCTAGCCTTGTTATATATGGGCCCATCGATAGAATTCCCTTCTTGTGTGCCTCTGTTTGATGCTGGATTGCACATGCGATGAAATATGCCAGGCCAAAAACATCCCCTTCTGCCATGCACGATAAGTAGTATACATCGTGCTTGTTAACCACGCCGGTGCTCTCACGTCGTCCTGTGATGGTGTGAGTGAGAATGGCGTGAATATACCTTAGGGGTGGGAGAAGCGCTGTCGCCTTGGAGCGGCCTGGATCGTAAGCGCTTGTGCTGGGGTGTAAGCTACGCCACTAGTGGAGGGGGGTGCAATGGAGTTGCCAGTTTAACTCTGAAAGTGTGTTTGCTTCTATGAATTCCGGCGTATATAGTCCAAGTGCCGAGCTGAATTGCGGTACGCTTAGTCGACGTATCGTACCCCTAGACAGGCGCATCGCGTGCTGGATCATCGAACTGTGCCATCACAGTTTGTAAAGTGAAAGTGGTGCAAAACTCGAGGGTAAGCTCCATGTATGTGGGCTCGATGATGGAAAAGAACTGCTCCCACGGATCGGTTGAAATGAGGGCTCGAATATCAATTACGAGCCCGACGTGTTCCAATGCGTCCCAATCGATGCACCTACCGGTGCTGAGGGGTCTATCCTGTAGTGCTTTGTAACACTCTTCCTGAGTGTTCTGAGAAAATCGGAGGAATGGATGCCTAAGCTCGGAAGCAACACTCGTGGAAGATGATCCGGGCCCCTTTCTTTTCTTGCTTGGGGCTGATCGTTTGGCACGTGATGTTGACATGGTACCTGAAATTTGTAATCAAGCAGTTTTAAGCTTTATCAATAGCACAGCCATCATATGCCACACTAAGTTAAAAATTTTAGGAGTTTCTAATTGTGAGCATGTTAATTAGCAGGAGAAAAATTTTCTCGGACAATAGTGGGCAGAGAAATGTATCAATTTCATGAGTTTATAATTCAAGAATAAAATGAGTATAAAATCTAACAACCAACAAATTTTCTAAATAAAAAAATCATTCTTTTTAAGATTGAATCTAAACAAAATCTGGAAATAAATAAGAATGCTATACGACTAAGTCAAGAAAAGGGAACCAGGGATTGTGATGGTGGAGGACGATCAAGCAAGCGCGAGGGAGCACGCAGCGGTGGTATGCAGTTTTTGCAAGACTAACACGCGGCGGTGGCGGGCGTGGAGTTCAAAAGACACGGTGTAGTGCGGAGCGTCTGAGCGGTTTTGGATGGTTTTTGGAGAGAAAAGGCAAGGGGAGGATGTTTTAGATGGGGGAGAATGTATGTGTGGCCGGATTTGGGAGGAAGGGTGTTTAAAATTGATTCTAGGGTTAGGTTTTGAGGGGGGAGATGGTTGGATTTTATATAGGGGAGGTGGCACGGTCCATCGCCACGCCCGTGTTCATTTGAAAATGTCTGTGCTTTTCGCGATTTCAAAAATTTGGGCGCGTTTCATGGTTCTTGACACGGCCGTGGGTAAACTAGCACGCCCGTGTTTTAATTGACAGTATGTTGGCACGGTGAGGTCGCACGGGCGTGTGTTACCCGTGTTCGATAAGTCAGTAGCCTCGCACGGTTGTAAGACACAGGTGTTTAGCCCGTGCTCGATAAGTCAGTAGCCTCGTACGGTTGTAAGCCACGGGCGTGTTTAGCCCGTGCTTAATAAGTCAGTAGCCTCACACGGAAGGTTGGCACGGGCGTGGTCTGATGTCGCAGCCCATGTGGGGAAAATCGTTCGTCCCTGTTTGTGCACGGCTACTGGCACGCTCGTGTTTTATCCCCTGTTTTCCAAACGGCCATTAGTACGCCCGTGTCAAAAGTCGTGTGGTTTAAAACATGCGCTTTTATTAGTCTGAGTTAGTATGGAGTTAGATGCTGAGTAAAAGAAATAAAAATAAAAATTTGAAAATAAAATGTTAGTGAATTAGTGCTCGGGTTGCCTCCGAGAAGCGCTTGTTTATAGTCTTAAGCTAGACTTTCCTGTTTCGGTTCTAAAGAAGGCTCATGGAGCATAAGCTCCTCTCTCATATCTCCAAAATCTGCACCATTATAAATTTTAAGTCGGTGACCATTTACCTTGAATGTGACTTTAGTGGGATGAGTTACCTCGATGGTGCCATATGGAAAAATTGTTTTGATCATAAATGGGCACGACCATCTTGATTTTAACTTTCCGGAAATAGTTTAAGCCTTGAGTTGTATAGTAGGACCGGTCTCCTACTTCAAATTGTTTTGATCTCTTGAGACGAGCATCGTGGCGTCGCTTTGTTGCTTCCTTATACGTTTTGAGTTCTCATAAGCTTAGTTCTCCACTCGCCCACTCGTTCATCCGCATCATTCTTCTTTTTCTTGCAATTTTGAGGTCAGAATTCAAAAATTTTATTGCCCAAAAAGCTTTGTGTTCTAATTCGAATAGTAGATGACAGCCTTTCCCGTATACAAGTTTGTATGGGGATGTCCCTAGAGGTGTTTTAAATCTTTGTTCTATAGGCCCATAAAGCATCATATACTTTAACTGCCCAATCTTTTCTATTTGATTCAATCGTTTTTTCTAGAATGCGCTTAAGTTCTCGGTTCGCTACCTAAACTTGCCCGCTGGTTTGAGGATGATATGGGGTGGTTGTCCTGTGGTATACTCTATATTTTTTTAGGACTTTTGCAAATTGAGTATTACAGAAATGAGTACCCCTATCACTAATGATGGCTCTCGGTGTGCCAAATCAGGAAAACAGTTTCTTGAAAAACTTGACTACTACCCTAGCATCATTGGTAGGTAAAGCTTCCGTAACTACCCATTTTGGCATGTAATCAACTGCCACTAGGATGTAATTGTTTCCAAACAAACTAGGGAATGGTCCCATGAAATCAATACCCCACACATCAAATATTTCACATGATAACATATATGTTTGAGGCATTTCATCATGTTTAGAAATATTACCTATTCTTTGGCATCTATCACACGAGGTAACATACCTGTTGGCATCTTTAAATAGAGTGGGCCAATAAAAACCTGAATCGAGTATTTTGTGCGCTGTCTTAATACCACTATAGTGTCCTCCTGATGGTCTTGAATGGCAATGCTCCAAAATTTTGCTCGCTTCTGTCTTTGTAACACATCTTCGAATTATCTGATCTGCACATATGCAAAAAAGAAATGGATCTTCCCAAAAATAATTTTTCACATCAGCAAAGAATCGCTTCTTTTGGTGATGTGTTAATTTCCTTGGCAAGACGTTAGCTGCTAAATAATTCGCAATATTAGCAAACCATGGTACCTCAGAATGTGTTATAGAAAAGAGTTGTTCTTCGGGAAATGAATCATTTATTTCACCTTCATCGATTTCTTTGGTGTGTGGATTTTCAAGTCTAGAAAGGTGATCTGCTGCAAGATTCTCGGCTCCCTTCTTGTAACAACCCAAACCCGGCCCAGACATTACGACCGAATTTGATTTGCTACGGAGAAAAACTTTTTGAACACCATCTAGAACCAATTTAAGTTTCATTGAAAACCCCTTGTTTTTGGTTATCTTGCCAAAACTATACTTGGATTTAATTTGGAAGTGTAATTAAGTCCGGTTATTATACAAATTTCAAGGGTGCCCGATGGCACGATAAAACATTTTCGTGTTAATTTAAGAAAACATGTGATCTCAATTCAGTTTTAATAATATAGTTTAAAGTAAATATCCAACATATAAAAAAAAAAAGAAAAAAAATAACACAAATAAAGTTTATGGAGGCCTTATTACAACCAAAATAAAAATAACCAAATTTAAAGTTCAATAACTTTAAGTCCACTGCATGGCCACCTCGAGTCCAACCGGCTCCTCAACCGCCATCTACGACTCACCTGAAAAATGTTAAAGGAGAAGGTGAGTCACCAAGACTCAGTATGTAACCCTTCCCCCGTTTAAAAAAAAAAACAACATTTCATACACAACATATAACAGTTAATATGCAGAGTATCGTGTGCCCAACCTAGCCAACCAAACGCCTCTGTCTACCCCATGTGGTACCAAACCACTGGTGACCGTAGTCACAATGTGTTACCAAAACACTGGTGGTGCCAAACCACTGGTGACATATAGTCACAATGTGCTACCAAAGCACTGGTGTCCGTAGACACAAATCGGGTGATGGGGCCAACCCATCGTGTGATACCAAATCATTGGCAGACGATCCCATATCTCAAGTGGGGCCAACCCACGGTGGTGTTAACCACAGGGACAAGTCGCTATGAGGTACCAAACCTCTGGAGGTACCAAACCTCTGGTGACATATAGTCACGATGTGTTACCAAAACATCGGTGCTCGTCGGCCACGAAACATCACCCCTCCCTCCTCTCATATAACCCATGTAGATAAGCGATTAACAATGTGATTTCATGCATTCATCACATGTGTCAATAAGCCATGCTTCCCAAAAGCATTAAAGTAATCTCATCTTAATGAGAGACTTACGGGATCCTCACTTGTACCAGTTAAGGTACCAATCCGCATCTACATCAAGCGATTTACATACAAAATATATATATATAACACAACATTAACTGCTATAAGTGTGTATGTACACACCTGATATCGATGATAGTCTTAATCCCGAAGAAAACCAATCGGCCACACTCTAAGTCCTTGCCCCTATATTCGGCCAACTACCGAGTTAGTGAAATGGCCATTCGGCCAAACCCAATGATTCTATAGGGTTATTGCTTGAACCCGAATCCTTACCTACTCGCTTTGAATACTAGTCTCAGCACCCAAATCACGAATCAGGTTCACAAACTATAATCGGTCAATGGACAATGTCAAGAGCCTTCGGCTTAATCGAATTGTTATGACAAAGAAATTGATCTTACCACCACTTACCAAAGTCGAATGCTAGAGATTAGGAGCTTGGGTCATTCGCTTCACGAATTTGGGTACCTAGGAGAATCGTTTACCAAAACGTTTAGAAGCATTGTTAGCCTTTGCCGAAATTGGCACCTACCCCCTCTAATAGAAATCGAAAAGGAACAGAGAGGGGAAACCATGGAGTTTCGGCATACTCTTACCTTCACCAAATCAGTTGACAACGAGGATCCAACGAGATCTATATCCCTTCCAAACTTTGGCCAAAGTGCACTAGAATAGAAGAAGAGAATTTTCGGCAAACCACTAGAGTATATTCGGCCAATAATGAGTTTAATAAGAGGAAAAGAAATCAGCACTTCCAAGGGGTGTATTCGGCCAAGGGGAGGAAGAAAATAATAGGGAAGAAAGGTGGTAGAAGTTTCGGCAACAGAAGAGGAGGGTATTCGGCCAACAGGTAAAGGGAAAAAGAAGATGGGAAAGAATCAATGGTGCATTCGGTTTTGTTGAAGGTTGAAAAGAAATAGATGGAGGGTGAAGTATAGGAGGTTCGGCCAAGATCTAAAAGAAAAAGGGTTTTTAGTTTTGAGAGAATAAAGAGAAGAAAATTAAAAGATGGAGCCTTAGCCGAAATAATGAAGAAAATAACAAAGAAATTCGGTTCCCCCCCTCCTATGCTTGCCGTCCACTCTCCCTAGGGAGAGTTCAAATTTCGGCAAAACACTCCAAGTTACTCTTGACCACACATTTGTATTAATTCAAATAATTTGAATTAATTCCAAGGCCTATATTTTCTCTGGCTAATACCTAGAGATTAATCTATTAATCTATTAATTAATCTACTTAAAAATCTAACTAAATCCTATTATTATCCCATTATTTAAAAGAGTTTAAAGCGAGGAGAACTCTCCCCTTGTTGTAGTCCAAATAAAGAGCAAAAAGGAGGATTTTGTGACTCGAACCAAGGCTCTCCCTTGTTCCTTGGTGGCGTCACATGCTAGGTCCTAAGTGGGCTTGCTTTGCCACTTATTCTAGGCTCATCTTATGTCCAATTTATCCCCAATTATTCTTATAACCCCCACTTGTTAAGGCTCCCTACCTCAAAGCTTGAAAATAACATTTTTTCCCGCTTACTCGAGCTTACTAAAAATCCACAATTAAGCCTTAACATTCCATAAATAATATCACAGCTGTTTATAATAAGAAAAATAATTAAATTCTAAATAACCCCATTTTTGGGATGTTACAGTTCTACCCCCCTTAAAATAAATTTCGTCCTCGAAATTCCTTGATCAAAAGAGATGGGGGTATTGCTGCCGCATCACCTCCTCGGGCTCCCACGTAGCTTCTTCCACTCGTGGTTCCGCCATAACACTTTCACTAAAGGCACTGCCTTCCTACGTAGAACCTTCACATCTCGGTCTACAATCTGAACCGGTTCTTCTTCAAAAGATAAATCCGAGTTCACCTCAATCTCCGCTACTGGCACAACGTGCGAAGGATCTGACCGATACCGTCTCAGCATTGATACATGAAATACGTCATGAATCTGATTCAGTTCTGCCGGCAGCTCTAGCTGATAAGCTACCGGTCCTACTCGCTTTACAACAGTATATGGCCCGATGAACCTTGGGCTTAGCTTCCCTTTCCGTCCAAATCTCAACACCTTTTTCCAAGGCGACACTTTCAGAAAGACTTTGTCTCCCACAGCATACTCCACTTCCTTGCGTTTGAGATCGGCATAAGACTTCTGCCTATCCGATGCTTCCTTGAGACGAGACCTAATCACCTTGACTTTGTCTTCCGTCTCGGTTACCAATTCTGGACCCAGAACTTGTCGTTCTCCCAACTCTGTCCAACATGTAGGAGTACGCACGCTGTCGTCCATATAGGGCCTCATATGGAGCCATTTGAATACTCGCTTGATAACTATTGTTATAAGCGAATTCCGCTAATGGTAGGTACTCTTCCCAACTACCACTAAAATCCAAGACACAACCTCTTAACATGTCTTCTAAAATCAGTATCACCCTTTCCGATTGTCTGGCCGATTGTGGATGGAAAGCCGTCTTGAAATCTAGTGAGTGTACCCAAAGCTTGATGCAACGCTTTCCAAAACCTTGACGTGAATCGGGATCCCTATCCGAGATAATCGACATCTTGGCACACCATGCAACCTTACTATTTCACCCACATACGGCTTCGCTAGCTTCGGAGTGAGTAATCCATTCTCACCAGGCATGAAGTGAGTGATTTAGTCGAGCGATCCACAATTACCCAAATCGCATCCTTCTTGGTGGGCGTAAGGGTAGCCCACTAACGAAATCCATGGTGATCCTCTCCCATTTCCATTGAGGATCTTTATCGGTTGAAGTAGTCCCGATGGTAAGCGATGTTCACCTTAACGCTGCGCACGCCGGACACTTCCCTACGAACTCCGTTATCTCACGCTTCAACCTGTGCCACGTAATCGTTTCCGCAGTCTCCATACATCTTGCTTCCCCGGGATGCATAGCGTATGGGCTGCTATGTGCATCTTGGAGAATTTTACGCCTTAATTCTCGTATCCTTGGCATACATGCTCGTCCTTGAAAACAAAGCACTCCATCACTAGACAGATTGTACCCTTCCAAACCACCATCCCGAACTGTACCCTCTTAGCGCTTAAGCTCGCATCCACTAAGCGCTTTTCCTTAATCTCCTCAATCCATGTTGGCTTTACTTGAAGTTCCGCCAAAAGACTCCCATCATCATATAGACTCAACCGAAGCGAACATTGCTCTTAAGTCCGTCACCACCTTCCGGCTCAATGCGTCGGCTACCACATTAGCCTTACCGGATGGTACTCGATTGAACAATCGTAGTCCTTTAGTAGTTCAATCCACCGACGCTGCCTCTCGATTCGGATCCTTCGAGTCGGAAGATACCTCAAGCTTTTGTGATCCGTGTAGACTATCGACTTCTCCCCATACGGGTAATGTCTCCATATCTTCGTGAGCGAAGACGCATCGCCGCTAACTCCAAGTCGTATGCGTTGGGTAGTTAACCTCGTGCGGTCTTAATCGACGGGATGCATAGGCTACTACCTTCCCATCCTGCATCAGCACACATCCCAAACCGGTGTGAGATGCATCACAATAGACTGTGAATAACTTTCCCGCTTCAGGCTGTACCAAAACTGGGGCTTCCGTCAAAATTTTCCTTAGCTTATCAAAGCTTCCTTCACGCTTCTCCGTCCATACAAATGGAACACCTTTCCTTAGCAACTTGGTCAACGGCGCTGCTATTAAAGAGAATCCTTCCACGAATCTCCGATAGTACCCTGCTAAACCCAGAAAACTTCGTATTTCAGCCACCGACCTAGGTGGTTTCCACTCCAATCTTTGCTTCAATCTTGCGAGGGTCTACTCTAATTCCTTCATTGATACTACATGTCCTAAGAAAGCCACTTCCCTCAGCCAAAATTCGCATTCTTGAATTTGGCATATAATCGCTTCTCCTCAATACTTGCGAGAACTATCCGTAAATGCTTGTCATGCTCCTCTTACGTCTTTGAATAAACCAATATGTCGTCTATAAACACCACGAGGAACCGGGTCCAAGTCTTTGTTGGAATACTCTATTCATCAAGTCCATAAATGCCGCGGTGCATTGGTCAACCGAATGGCATTACCAAGAACTCGAAATGCCCATACCGAGTTCGGAATGCCATTTTGTGAACGTCAGCCTCCTTCACCTTTAATTGATGATATCCTCGACCTAAGGTCTATCTTGAAAACACCGAGGCACCCTTCAGTTGATCAAACAAGTCGTCAATCCGAGGCAGCGGATACTTGTTCTTGATCGTTAACTTGTTTAAGCGGCGGTAGTCGATGCACATCCGCATAGAACCGTCCTTCTTCTTGACAAACAACACAGCGCTCCCACGGAGATATACTTGGTCGTATAAACCCTCTATCCAAGAGCTCCGAATTTGAGCCTTTAGCTCCACCAATTCCTTTGGTGCCATTCGGTATGGTGCTATGGACACAAAGTGCCGTTCCGGTAGCAAGTCTATACCGACTTCGACTTCCCGATCCGGAGGCGGACCGGAAGTTCTTCCGGGAACACATCAGCAAATTCCCCAACCGTTCGGACCTTTTCAATTACTAACCCCTTAGCTTCCAAAGCACAGATTTGAACCAAATACGCCTCACAACCCTTTTTGACCATCCTTTCGGCCTTCAAGGCAGACACTACGTTGGATAGGTAATTCCTTCTATCTCCTATCATAACCATTTCCTCACCTTCACTGTCTTAAGAACCATGCGCTTGGTCACAAGATCCAACCTTGCTTGGTACTTAACCAACCAATCCATACCGAGGATCAAATCGAACTCCCCAAACGGTAGTTCCATTAGATCAGCTACAAATACTACCCCTTGAAGTTCTAGGGGTACGCCTCTATATAGTCTATCTACGGCTACGGAGTGACCTAAAGGGCTAACTACAGTCATCTCCCTAGAAGTAGTTTCAGAGTCTAGGTCCATAGTTCCTACCACACTACTAGCAATGTACGAGTGCGTCGAGCCCACATCAATCAATGCAACATAAGGAAAACCAAAAATTAGGAACGTACCGGTTATGACATCCGGTGCGTCACCTTCTTCGCGACACCTCTCGCTGCGTAAACTAAGCCAGCCGCCTGCCTAGCCTCGTGTTGCCTGAACCTCGCCTTGAGTTCCACGACCTCGGTTAGGACCGTTGTTTCCTCTTCCATTACCACGACCCCTCTGTGGTCCTACATTTCTATCCTGAGCACGGTTCTGCCCCTCTGGCTGCTTCTTAGCTAGTTTCTGGGGACAATCTCTGACGCGATGCTCCAAAGACCCACACTCAAAACATCCTTTGTCACCAGTCCAACAACCTCCCCAATGGGTTTTTCCACGGCGATTGCACCGAGTCGGCCTCGATTAGCGATCGTGGGCCTTGTCGCTGGACCGGGCCCACTTGGCCTAGCCTTTTCTCGAGCACTACCGCTTGATCCGGTGACCCAAAACCTCTCTTACGATTGTTCTTACTATAGCTCGCCTCACGCCTCCTTGATCCCTTCGGCTACCTTAGCCTTCTCCACTAGAGATGAGAACTCACGAACTTCTTTGTGGGGCAATCAAGAACCTTAAATCATCTCGAGTCCGTCCTCAAAGCGGACACAGCGCTCATGTTCAGAGAGCCACGATGCCTCTCGCATACCTACTCGGCCTTAAGAATTCGCCTCATATTCGACACGGACTTAGTTCCTTGCACTAATCCCGGAAAGCCTTTCTCTGTAGCGTCGGTGTAGCTGGTACCCACATACTTCTTCCGATAGGTGGTTCGAGAAATACTCCCAAGTCAAATCATCTGCTGTAGCCCCATCTCGAACCGTAAGCCACCACCGATACGCTTCATCCTTTAGAAGCGACACCGCGCTTTTAGCTTTTCTTCCTCGGTCAGTCAAGGTCATCCATGATTCTTTCTGGGTTGACTCTAGCCAAGATCACAAGATTGGGTGCCACTCCCGACACACCTCGGAATACCTCCGCTCCGTTAGATCGTGAGCCGCTCGGGGACGATTTTCGAGCTCCCACATTCCCACCAGCCCCACCACCATCTCCAAGACTCGCAACACACGACTATGCGATACCGCCGCCACCGGTCCGATCCGGCCTCACTCTAAAAGTAGGAGGTGGTGGTGGCGATGGTACCTCATTTTCGTAACCTTGTCCCGACTGACGGGTTCGGACACCGTCATCCTACCCCTACCACGTCCACGGCGTCCACGCCCTCTAGAACTCATTCTATCTACCGCGCTTTTAATCTGGACGATTAAGAAAAATTTTATGCGTTAGCATTTGTTTCACTTTATTACTCATGAAGAAATTTTATGGATAGGGTTTAATCAGAGATTCTTTCGAGCAACCAATATTTCAGCTTTCCTATCCTAGTTCACACAAAGAAGTTCATGCATCCATTCCTTAATACTTTCCATACCTATTCGCTCATCTGGACATTTCGCGCCATTTCTAACCGAGTGGTATTTTCGCTCTTTTTCCTACTGGGTATTTTCGTAATTTTCCAGAACCAATATATTTTGCTGATGATTTTCAAAGCAAGGTTTTTGAATGTCTATAAAATCATTGAAATTTTTGGGCAAAACCATTGAATTAATATTTTATGGGTCAGGGGCATTTTGGTCATTTTACTCCTAAGGGTATTTCTGTAATTTTTTTCACAAGTCAAGTTTTTCAAAAAAACGTTGTAAAAGTGATGTTCTAGGATTTGAGAAAGTTATTGCACAAGTTTTGGAAACGTTAGGGTTTGTTGTTTCATTCTATTTCGAAAAACAAGGCTAATTCCCTTTTCGGTTTTAATCATTGTGTTTAGCCTATGACCGAGCCCTCCTGGTCAGGGTGAACCAAAGCTACGCACCAGGAAGAATTCGAGTGAAGAGGAGGTGGGTCACGCGGACCGCTTAAATACCAAGCTCTCACTGAACCTTTCTAGACATGCGCATTGAGGTTACCACACCACCGAACCCTCCGAGTTAGGGTGAACTGGCTACGCACTGCAGGATACTGCGAAGAGGAGGTGAGTCACGAGGACTACTTAAATACGTGCTCTTCCGGATCCAATCCTAGACATGCGCATGCGGGGTTACCACACCCTAGCTCATTGACTAAGTCATAGGTCGATTTAGTTCCTTAAGTCTTATGTTTCGTTTGCGTTTGAGTAATCTAGCCTTAGGGTCCAAGTCCTATAAGTCTATCTACGTTCCATGCTTCCTACCCTTCTACAAAATATAATTCACCAAGAGGTTTAGATATACTTACGGGCGGATTGGTGCCGGAGACTCGGGCCATGCTGCTTAAAAACCCAAAAATCATACCATAAGGCCTACCAAAACATTTTGGGCCTTGGGCCCCCACAAGAGAGCTTTGAACGGGCTCGATACCAATTTCTGTAACAACCCAAACCCGGCCCCCTGACATTACGACCGAATTTGATTTGCTACGGAGAAAAACTTTTGAACACCATCTAGAACCAATTTAAGTTTCATTGAAAACCCCTTGTTTTTGGTTATCTTGCCAAAACTATACTTGGATTTAATTTGGAAGTGTAATTAAGTCCGGTTATTATACAAATTTCAAGGGTGCCCGATGGCACGATAAAACATTTTCGTGTTAATTTAAGAAAACATGTGATCTCAATTCAGTTTTAATAATATAGTTTAAAGTAAATATCCAACATATAAAAAAAAAGAAAAAAAATAACACAAATAAAGTTTATGGAGGCCTTATTACAACCAAAATAAAAATAACCAAATTTAAAGTTCAATAACTTTAAGTCCACTGCATGGCCACCTCGAGTCCAACCGGCTCCTCAACCGCCATCTACGACTCACCTGAAAAATGTTAAAGGAGAAGGTGAGTCACCAAGACTCAGTATGTAACCCTTCCCCGTTTAAAAAAAAAAAAAACAACATTTCATACACAACATATAACAGTTAATATGCAGAGTATCGTGTGCCCAACCTAGCCAACCAAACGCCTCTGTCTACCCCATGTGGTACCAAACCACTGGTGACCGTAGTCACAATGTGTTACCAAAACACTGGTGGTGCCAAACCACTGGTGACATATAGTCACAATGTGCTACCAAAGCACTGGTGTCCGTAGACACAAATCGGGTGATGGGGCCAACCCATCGTGTGATACCAAATCACTGGCAGACGATCCCATATCTCAAGTGGGGCCAACCCACGGTGGTGTTAACACAGGGACAAGTCGCTATGAGGTACCAAACCTCTGAGGTACCAAACCTCTGGTGACATATAGTCACAAGTGTGTTACCAAAACATTGGTGCTCGTCAAGACGAAACATCACGCCCTCTCCTCTCATATAACCCACATGATAGATAAACAGATTAACAATGATTTCATGCATTCATCACATGTGTCAATAAGCCATGCTTCCCAAAAGCATTAAAGTAATCTCATCTTAATGAGACTTACGGGATCCTCACTTGTACCGTTAAGGTACCAATCCGCATCTACATCAAGCGATTTACATACAAAATATATATATATAACACAACATTAATCGCTATAAGTGTGTATGTGTACACACACGATATCGATGATAGTCTTAATCCCGAAGAAAACCAATCGGCCACACTCTAAGTCCTTGCCCTATATTCGGCCAACTACCGAGTTAGTGAAATGGCCATTCGGCCAAACCCAATGATTCTATAGGGTTATTGCTTGAACCCGAATCCTTACCTACTCGCTTTGAATACTAGTCTCGGCACCCAAATCACGAATCGGGTTCACAAACTATAATCGGTCAATGGACAATGTCAAGAGCCTTGGCTTAATCGAATTGTTATGACAAAGAAATTGATCTTACCACCACTTACCAAATCCGAATGCTAGAGATTAGGAGCTTGGGTCGACTGCTTCACGAATTTGGGTACCTAGGAGAATCGTTTACCAAAACGTTTAGAAGCATTGTTAGCCTTTGCCGAAATCGGCACCTACCCCCCTCTAATAGAAATCGAAAAGGAACAGAGAGGGGAAACCATGGAGTTCGGCATACTCTTACCTTCACCAAATCAGTTGACAACGAGGATCCAACGAGATCTATATCCCTTCCAAACTTTGGCCAAAGTGCACTAGAATAGAAGAAGAGAATTTTCGGCAAACCACTAGAGTATATTCGGCCAATAGTGAGTTTAATAAGAGGAAAAGAAATCAGCACTTCCAAGGGTGTATTCGGCCAAGGGAGGAAGAAAATAATAGGGAAGAAAGGTGGTAGAAGTTTCGACAATGTAAGAGGAGGGTATCTGGCCAACAGAAAAGGGAAAAAGAAGATGGGAAAGAATCAATGGTGCATTCGGTTTTGTTGAAGGTTGAAAAGAAATAGATGGAGGGTGAAGTATAGGAGGTTCGGCCAAGATCTAAAAGAAAAAGGGTTTTTAGTTTTGAGAGAATAAAGAGAAGAAAATTAAAAGATGGAGCCTTAGCCGAAATAATGAAGAAAATAACAAAGAAATTCGGTTTCCCCCTCCTATGCTGCTTGTAGTCCACTCTCCCCCTAGGAGAGTTCAAATTTCGGCAAAACACTCCAAGTTACTCTTGACCACACATTTGTATTAATTCAAATAATTTGAATTAATTCCAAGGCCTATATTTTCTCTGGCTAATACCTAGAGATTAATCTATTAATCTATTAATTAATCTACTTAAAAATCTAACTAAATCCTATTATTATCCCATTATTTAAAAGAGTTTAAACTGAGGAGAACTCTCCCCTTGTTGCCATCCAAATAAAGAGCAAAAAGGAGGATTTTGTGACTCGAACCAAGGCTCTCCCTTGTTCCTTGGTGGCGTCACATGCTAGCTCCTAAGTGGGCTTGCTTTGCCACTTATTCTAGGCTCATCTTATGTCCAATTTATCCCCAATTATTCTTATAACCCCCACTTGTTAAGGCTCCCTACCTCAAAGCTTGAAAATAACATTTTTCCCGCTACTCGAGCTTACTAAAAATCCACAATTAAGCCTTAACATTCCATAAATAATATCACAGCTGTTTATAATAAGAAAAATAATTAAATTCCAAATAACCCCATTTTTGGGATGTTACACTTCTTATTTTGTATTTCTAAGTCGAATTCCTGTAAGAGTAGAATCCATCGTTTGAGTCTGGGTTTTGCATCAGGTTTGTTTAAAAGATAACGAAGAGCTGAATGGTTAGTGAAAACGACAACTTTAGACAATATTAGATACTGTCTAAATTTATCAAAAGCAAAAACTACGGCTAGCAATTCTTTCTCTGTGGTGGTATAATTTTCTTGTGCTCGTGTTAGTGTTCTACTAGCGTAGTAAATTGGCTAAAAATGCTTGCCTCTTCGTAGTCCCAGAACTGCACCTACTACGAAGTCACTTGCATCACACATTAGTTCAAAGGGTAGATTCCAATCAGGTTTAATTATAATTGGAGCATTTATTAGTTTATCCTTAAGGATATTGAATGCATCTAAACATTCCTGATCAAAATTGAAAGGAACATCTTTTTCTAGTAATTTTGTTAAAGGCTTAGCTATTTTAGAAAAATCCTTAATGAATCTTCTATAAAATCCTGCATGTCCTAAAAGCTTCTAATGGCCTTAATCGGCGGGAGGAGGTAATCTTTCTATGGTTTCAATCTTTGCTTTATCTACCTCGATCCCTTTACTAGAAATTTTATGTCCTAATACTATTCCCTCTTGTACCATGAAGTGACATTTTTCCCAATTTAAAACAAGGTTTGTTTCCTCACATCTCATTAGGACTCGTTTTAAATTTTTAAGGCAAAGATGGAAAGAATTACCATAAACTGAGAAATCATCCATAAATACCTCCATGATATCTTCCACGAGTTCATCAAAGATTGCTAGCATACAACGCTGAAAAGTAGCAGGAGCATTACATAATCCAAAAGGCATTCTACGATAAGCAAACGTACCGTATGGGCATGTGAATGTTGTCTTCTCTTGATCTTCAGGTGCTATTGGGATTTGGAAATAGCCGGAGAGTCCATCTAGGAAGCAATAGTACATGTGTCCTGATCACCTTTCTAGTATTTGATCAATAAAGGGTAGGGGAAAGTGATCTTTTCTAGTGGCGTCATTCAGTTTCCTGTAATCTATGCAAACTCTCCAACCTGTGGCTGTCCTGGTAGGAATTAGTTCATTCTTTTCGTTAGCTACCACGATCATGCCTCCTTTCTTTGGGACAACCTGCACAGGACTTACCCACTTGCTGTCAGAAATAGGATAAATTATTCCAGCATCTAGAAGTTTAATTACCTCAGCTTTCACGACTTCTTTTACGTTGGGATTTAGACGTCTTTGTGGTTGCACACATGGCTTGTACTCATCTTCCATTAAAATTTTGTGGGTACAAAATGTTGGGCTTATTCCCTTAATGTCAAAGATTTTCCAAGCTATGGCTTTTTTATGCTCTCTCAGTACCTGTATCAACTCCTCTTTTTCCTTAGGTTCTAATTCTGAAGAGATAATTACTGGTAACGTAGAACTTTCCCCAAGGAATGCGTACTCTAGGTGCTTTGGCAGTTGTTTTAATTCTAAATTGGGCGGTTCATCAACAGAGGGTTTTTGTTTGAAATCGTCATCAAATTCAATGCTTTCTTTCTCCGTTTGTTATGATGATAATTTTAGCTCAGAAGCTTCATCTTCTTCCCTCTCTTCTTGAGTGAGACACAGTTCCATTGTGTCATCATGCAGGATTTCCTATAAAGAGTTTTGAACAAGATGGTCATTGGTATCAATAAAATAACATGAATCATCTTGTTCTCCAGAATATTTCATGGCATCATAAATTTGAAAACTAATTTCCTCATCACCTATCCTTAATGCAAGTTTACCATCACCTACATTAATAACAGCCCTAGCAGTAGCTAAAAAAGGGCGCCCTAGTATTAAGGGGACCTCAATGTCTTCATCCATGTCAAGCACAACAAAATCAACGGGAAAAATAAATTTATCAATTTTTACCAGGACATCTTCGATAACTCCCCTAGGATATTTAATAGATCTATCGCCTAAGCTGAATACTCATCCTAGTGGGTTTTGGTTCCCGAGATCTAGTCGTTTAAACATCTTATAAGGCATTAAATTAATACTGGAACCTAGATCAGCTAATGCTTTCTTAACATTTAAACTGCCAATTAAACAAGGAATAATAAAACTTCCTGGGTCTTTTAATTTGGTTGGTAGCTTGTTTTGGAGGATGGCTGAACATTCTTCATTAAGCTCCACCATTGATATTTCTTCAAGATTCCTTCTATTCTTCAGGAGTTCTTTCAAGAATTTCGCGTACGTCGGCATCTGTGAAATGGCTTCAACAAAAGGTAGGTTAATATGTATTTGTTTAAAAAGCTCGAGAAACTTACCATATTGGGAGTCTAATCATTCTTTCTTCAACCTTGCTGGATATGGGATCGGTGGTTTACTTTCTTTATGGACTGGAATTACATCCTCAATTTCCATATCCTTTGTTTTGTCATCTACGGGTGGCATTCTTTTCTCTGGTTTGACTAGCTCCTTTCCGCTTCTTAGTGTAACTGCCTTTACCTGGTCTATTTCTTTAGAGAAAACCGCTGATCGAATTTCAGAAACCATCTCAGTAAGTTGTTCGATTGACTTAATAAATTCCCCAACTTGACTCTCGATCGTTTTGATCGCTGTTTGTTGATTATCTAATGTTGTCTCAGTCTTTTGAAAGCGGGCCTCTGCTGATGTTATGAATTTGTTCAACGTCTCTTCAATATTCGGCTTCTTTTCCTGTGGATAGGGCTGATTTTGGAAGTTCTGAGGAGGTTGTTGTTTTTGATTTCCTTGATTTCCTTGTCCTCCCCACGAAAAATTTGGGTGGTTCCTCCAACCTGGATTATAATTATTACTATATGGGTTATTATTGGGTTTGAAATTGTTACCTATATAGTTCATCTGTTCGCTCTCTGTGCCAGGTTGGTAGGGTGGGTACTCAGGATTCGCCGCGGTTCCACCTATGCCACACTGTATTACTGGATTTACCTGCGAAGAACACAAACTATCAATCTTCTTATTAATCAACTCTACCTGATTTGGTAGCATGGTTACTGCGTCGAGGTTGTAAACTCCAGCTATTTTTGTTGGTCTTTTTCTTGAAACTTGCCACTAATAGTTGTTCAGCGACATCTCTTCAATAAAATCGTAGGCTACCTCAGGAGTTTTATTATTCAGGGTTCCACCGACGGCTGAATCAATTAATTGCCTCGTTGAAGGATTCACACCGTTGTAAAAAGGTTAGGCTTGGAGCCACAATGGTAATCCGTGGTGTGGGCATCTCCTCAAGAGATCTTTGTATCTCTCCCATGCATCGTATAATGTCTCCAAATCCATCTGCACAAAAGAAGATATATCATTACGTAATTTGGCCATTTTGGCTGGTGGGAAATATTTTAATAAAAAATTTTAGTGATCGACCCTCGTGGTAACAAGTTTAACCACTGTTTAGCTTTATTCTTTAATGAAAAAGGAACTAACCGAAGACGTATGGCATCACCAGAAGCGCCATTTATTTTGAAGGTATCACAGAACTCTAAAAAATTAGCTATATGAGCGTTTGGATCTTCGTCCTGTAAACCATCAAATTGAACAAAGCTGTTGAATCATTTGTATAGTGTTAGGCTTTAATTCAAAATTATTAGCGACTATAGCGAGCCTAACAATACTAGATTCGGCTCTGTTAAATGCGGTTTAGCATAATCAAACATAGTACGAGGAGCATTATTTTCTCCCACATCTTGTGGTGGAAGATTATTTTCGTCCATCCCTTCAGTAGGATTGGATCTGTCTTCTCGCTCTCCTTGGTAATTTAGAGCTCGCCTAATTTCTCTGCGATTTCTTCGAGCGGTAGCTTCAATATCACTATCGTATTCTAAAGGTCCTCTCGGGTTCCTTCTAGTCATAAACTAGAGGTACCTGCTAGGAAAAGAAAAAAAAATTAGCAAATTTAAAATTAAAAATAAAAATAAATTGCAAAAAATAAAAATAATGGCTAAAGTAATAAAAATAGAGTTTTCTTAATATTTTAGTTCCCCGGCAACGGTGCCAAAAACTTGATCGCTGAAAATCAGAGTTTTAAAATTTATAAAAGAATGATCGAACCTGGAAACTAACTCTGACAACGATTGAGGCAAGTGCACCTATCGAACAGTAGTATAGCTTAGGCAAGACCGGATTATCGAAACCAAAGGAACTAAAAGTACTAATACTTACCGTCTTCTTAATATTTAGCCTTAATATAAAGTGATGGTTGTTTAAACTAAAACTAATCTACTTACTAAGCTAAGATGCAAAGACAAAAATAATGAATTCGGGAAATAACTTTTGGGAAAACTCAGTTGACTCAAGCGATTCCCTTTAGGAAAAATCCACCTAGACTTCACTTGTTATTTAACCTTGAACCATATGATTTATTTACTTAGTTTGATCCGTGAGACTCCCTAACGTATATTAAACCCTCTCTCAAGGCGAATAACGTCTAACCCTAGGTTAATTAGTGGAACTCTCGTTCGCTTATAATAACCCCCTAGAATAGCAGTAAATCGATCTGTGGACTCCCATATTAGGTTTCACCCTAATCCGGCAAAATCTCGTCACCCTATCTCTAGGCGTGCGATCAACTCCGCTTAATTATGTTGGATCTACTATTAAGCAGGGTCTATTCCTCCTCCACCTAAGCACATTAGATTTTGATTAAGTTCGCACAATTAAGAACAAACTAAGTTATTATCATATAATTCAAAAAATCGAATAACAAGATTCCTCATAGGTTTCATCCCATTCGGGTATCTGAAGGTTTAGTTCATAATAATAAAAGACAACATCTCAAGAGAAGATAAAACAAAACATAAGAAATCCCTAAAACCCCTTGAAGGAATTGAAGAGGAGATCCTCCGTCTTGAGTAGAATTCCGGCTTCTTAAGATGGATCAACTGGCTATCTTCGAGTGGTTCCCACAAATCTGACCTTTTCAGCTTGGCTTCTTGGCCTAGCTCGCCACTCCCTTTCAGCTGGTACCTAGGGTGTATTTATAGTCTTTTGAAACACGTTTCTTTCTCCCTAAGTATCCTTTCCCGAATGGAATTGGTCTTCTCCACGACAGAGGCACGGCCATGGCACACGCCCGTGTAAATCGTGGCCAGGCCGTGTTCAACACTGTTGAATGAGGCACGACCGTGTAAGTCGTGGTAAGGTCGTGTTCTAGTAGGAATGGTGGCACGGCCGTGTGGCTTGAAGTTCAGGCCGTGTTGATTTCGTGGCTTGGCCCAATTTGGTCCGTTTTAAGCCCATTTCTCATTCTTTTCGTCATCGGGTGCTTTCATGCTTTGAATTAAAGGTAATTACTTAGATAAGGGGAAATACCTATGTTTTCATGCTTTAAAAATGTGTGACTTGGATTGTTTGAATCTTTAGTTCTCTTTTAGTTGAACTATCAATGTGTGATTATTTGGAATTATGATAAAACATTATTGATGAGAATTATGAATTGAGAAAGCTTAATTATAATTGAGTTGAGGATTTTGCTTGAGGACAAGCAAATGCTTAAGTGTGGGGATATTTGATAAACCATAAATGTAACATATTTTAATTCCATGCTTGGCATATTTTTGGATGATTTATGATGAGAATTAGTGAATTTGATGCTCCTAATCCCTTAAATTTATGTTTCTATACTTAGGAGAGCATTTGGGAGCAAAAGGAGAGAAAAAAGGGCCAAAATCGGAGTTTTCAGGATCCACAAGGGCTGGGCACACGCCCATGTGCCAGCCCGTGTCAATTTCGCACCCTGCTTCCCTGTTACGCGGAAAAACCCAATTTTTAGGGTTTCTGAGCATTCTAAAGTCTATAAATACACACTAGAAGAGGACCTAAGGAGACACGCAGAGTAGAACGAACTCAAAGAAAGCCATCGGAATCATCTCAGAAGCAGATCCACTCCAAGGTTGAAGATCTTCAGTCAAATTTCCTTCGAAGTTTTATTGCGTTTTTCATGTCTTGTTGTTATTCTTATTTTGAGATGTTTTCCTCTATGAGTATAAAAAAAAAACTAAACTCCCTAAATACCTAGGGAGGATGAAACCTATGATGAATCTTATTATTTAATTATCTGAATTACATGATAAATACTTGTTGTAACACCCCAAACCCGGCCCAAACATTACGACCGAATTTGGTGTGCTACAGAGGTAACATTTCTTGAAAACTCCTTTAAACCGGTTTAACTTTTTGATAAAAGATAGTGTCTTGTTTAAAACAGTTGAGGTGTATAAAACCCATACTTAGGTTTATTTAAAAATATTTATTAAGTCAAGTTATTATATATTTTAGATGTACCCGATGGCACGATAAAACATTTTTACGTACAACTTGAGAAAACATGTGTACTTATTTTAAAGTCATTAAGTAATTTAAACAAATTATCCAAAATATGTAAAGTAAGCAAAATAATTCTAGGAGGCCTTATTACAACTTGATTAAAATAAAACCAACAATCGAATAAAATAAACAAAAAATCAAAGTCCATTAAATTCAGATTCCACTGCATGGCCACCTCGAGTCCATCCGGCTCCTCATCCGCAATCTACGAGTCACCTGAAAAATGTTAAAGGAGAAGGTGAGTCACCAAGACTCAATGTGTAACCCTTCCCCGATTTAGTGCAACAACATACACAATTTATAACAAATTAACATGCACTAAACCATGCACCCAACCTAGCCATCCAAACACCTTTCTCTACCCCGTGTGGTACCAAACCACTGGTGGTGCCAAACCACTGGTGACTTAAAGTCACGAAATCCGTCATATTGTGGTGCCAAACCACTGGTGGTGCCAAACCACTGGTGTCCGTCGACACGAATATCACTGCCCCCTCCTCTCAGCAACCCACATCAATCAATAATATGCACTTAACAGATTTCATGCCCATAGGTTTATTTAGCAATCATTGAACAGATTTATCAACAACCATATGTTATATGCCACATAGCCACATATTTCATGCTTCCCAAAAGCATCATAACAACAAGGACTTACCTGAATTCCTTGTTTATACCTTTTATGGTACTAAATCCCAAATCTACAAATCAGAGTTAACATACACAGAATACTTAGCATTTTAATTAGTCATAAAGTGTGTATGTACACACCTGATGCCAACGATAGCCCAAATCCCAGAAGAGTCAATCGGCCACACTAGGTTCCTTGCCCCTACACGTCCTTTGAATATTAGCCACCACACACTATGTGTTTCTGCTTCCCTACAATCGGCCAACACCATACTTTTAAGACTAAAGCCATTCGGCTTAATCACAAAATCCCGAAGGATATGTCGCACAAAGGTAGCACCTGCAATGGCCTTTCCAAAGGCCTAATGTCGCCTCGAGTGACTCAACTACCATTTCTGGTCGTACCGGACTATTGGGCCTAAAACCCGATTTCGGCCCATTCGGGCCCACACACTCGTGTGGCCCACCTAACACAAACCTAGCCACGTATAGGAGATTCACCTAGTCTAGTTCACTATATACTACACCATCATACAATTTTATTCAATTGGGCCCACTTCAGCCCATCGTGGCCCAAGCAGCCTCAACCCACAAGAATACTACTGATGGCCTCAACTATCGCGTCGAAGCCCCACACGTGCATTCGCACGCTCGTGTGGCTACTATTGCCGTGATTGGCACTTCGGCATTTGCCGCTCTACAACTAGAGTAGAGAGAGTTACACACCTGATAGGAGTCTGGTGTGAAACCGCGCTGCGACCACTCCTGTGCCCAAACGCCCACCAAGGTATGTTAACTCTCCTCCTGGAATGCTCTTTATATAGCTAGCTCTCCACCTTCCTTCTGTGTATCTTTCCGATGTGGGATCCCTTCGTCAGTAGAGTTTAAATTCAACTGAAACTCTTGCCGTCCAATCCGAAAAATAAATACCCCCTTACTTCTCATGAGATTCGAACCCAGGCTCCCTTGCAACATAATCCACACCGCTAACCACTTGGACACAAGCTCCTCTTGTGTCTAAAGCCATGCGCAACTAAATATAAATCTAATGCCAAGTTCTAAAGTCCATTTAGAAAGAAAACCAAAATGCAAGAGCCAAGACTTGAACCATGGACCTCCTTCCTTCCCTGTGGCGTCATCCCCTTGTCTCTTATGTGGCGTCACTTTGCCACTACACCACACCTCCACTTGTGTCATTTTCTCCACATTTTATTCTTAAGGCCTACCTGCCAACTTCCAGGGTTTTTTTCACCTAAAACCAAAATTTCCCTAAAGCAAAAGTTCGATCCCGGGACTTCATAGAAGCCTTCTAACCTTCCAAAATCACTTATCCAATAGGTCTAACTTGTATTTAAGCCAATCTCTTGTTCTCTAAAAATTTTAAATCAAGGCCCATTGGGCCCAATCCTACTAGGCCCAATTTCGGGATGTTACACTTGTTCTTGTTCTTAATTATGTGTTCTTAATCCTTGCCTTAATATTTTCAGGAATTTAATCCAAGTTTGATGTACTTATTCAGTGGAGCAAAAGTCTCTGTTTAAGAGTAGATCTAGCATAATTTAGCGGAGTTGATTGCAACCCTAGAAATAGGATGACATAAATCTTCCGGATTAGAGTCAAATCTAATAAGGGAATCCATAAATCGAGTTAATGCGATGATAGGGGTTTTAATTAGAAAGAGATTTCAATTAATCAACCTAGAGTCAGTTGTTCTTAGTCTCGAAAGAGATATTAACATAATTTAGGGATTACTATGGATCAAGGCAAGTGAATAAATCGTTTAATTCAGAGTCAGAATAATAAGTGAAGTCTAGGTGGATTCTTCCTTGGGTATTATCTTTATCATTGGTTTATTCGATTATTTCCTTCATACTACTGCTCGATAGGTGCGCTTGCCTTTGTTGAATTATTAGTTAGTTTCGAGACCATCAGAATCTTTTCAAATTCTATCAGTAGAGCCAAACAATATGCTAATGGGCCTATTCTTTCAATAACTTCGTATGGACCAATAAACCTGGGACTGAGTTTTCCTTTTCAGTCGAAATGAAGAACTTTCTTCCTAGGTGACACTTTTAGGAATAATTTTTCACCGACTTGAAACTCAATATGTTTTCTTTTTAAATTAGAATACGATTTCTAACAGTCTGAAGCCGTAACACCCCAAAATAGGGCCTAAGAGTTTTAGGGGTATTTTAGGGATTTTAGCCTTAGAGTGTTTAGAATTTTGCAACATGCTTTATTGGTAATGTTTTTAACTGGTTTTTAGAAAATTAAGTTAGTTTTTGAAAAAGAGTTTTAAAGACATTCAATTTTGAAAATTGGACTGATTTGTAAAAGAGTCAAAATTGTGAGTTTTTAAGAGGCAATTAAACCAAATTTTAAAAATCACCCTAATATCATCCCCCACCTATAAATTTCACGCTAGTCTCTTCCCCCATATTGTGTGTTGCCGTCCCTTATTTGAAGAAGCCTCTCCCAATCGGTTTTGATTCCTAAACTTTATTCCATTGTTTTCTTTCATCCTCCTAGTCATAAAGCTCCATTAAATATCAATAAAAACACCCAAAATCACTATAGTTTTCTCCGTTGTCAAGCTTTTGGGTTTTTTGGGTTTTCGATCGAATGCTTGGATTTCCGTCATCTAAGGTAACAATTCGACTTATAATTAGTTTTAAATGTTATTTAGTCCTTTAAATTGAATTATTATTCATTAAATCGCATGTTTTGATTAAAAGTCAAAAGTAAAGTTGTTAATGGTGAATATCGAGATTTTGGGTAAAAATGTTGTTTCAAAGTGTTTTTCAACTTGTTTTGACATGATTAAGAGGTTTCTAAACTTTCTTTGAAGTTTCTTTAAAGATTTCTAATGTTTTAATGAATTTACATTAAATTTACCATAAACATGTCGAAAAAGTCGATACCATGAATTGAGTAGTTTTGTATAGTTTAAAGGTGAAAAATTAGTCATAGGTGAATTATAAGATGAACAGAATTGGTTTTGGGCAAAAAGATTAAGTGTAGACCGATATATTCGAATTTAAATTTTTCTATGTTAAAGGTTTCAGTTACATGAGAACTTAGTTTAGGCTTATGTTTTTTATTGCTTGTAGTGAGTCCTTAGCTGATTTTTGAATGTATTGTTGTGTATATTATTGGGTTGAAGCTTCGGATTCATTAATACCTTCTATGAGTAGAGACAAAGGCAAGGAAAAGCTAGTTTGAGCTTTCGGCTTTTCGACGAAAGCGCAATTGGTGAGTGTTTGGGATAATTGCTTGTGGACATGTTTCAATGCGTTATTTGGGAATTTAGTAGTACCCTAAACCCCTACTCCAAATTCCAAGTGTAAGATTTCTCATACCTATGTTATCTTGTGAATAATGTGCTTATGTGTTTGTGAATATGTGAATTGAGATAAAATGCTATAACATGTGATATGTGGTTATGATAACCGTTGTGAAAGTGCAAATGTGTCCATGTTATGTATATGTTAAATGTTAGTGACAATGTTTTGCTAAAGATGCAAATATGCAGTGATAGTGCACGGATAATCGGTAAGTGATATGTGTTTGATTTCGGATATTTTGGCCTTGTGATCTTGAAATCGTTGGATATAGTTGGCATGCCATAGGATTGTGAGTACTCACCTATATGTACAATGATTTTGGGCATTGAGGCCCTGGGACATGTGGGAGGAATAAAGGAATGTGAGTTAAGCTCCATTCAACGGGACATGTGAGAGGAAATAAGGAGAGTGTTAGCTTTATGCTTCACTTTTGGGACAAGTTTGACTCTAGGAGTCTATGTGGTGTGTTGGAAATCCGTGTATCTGATGAGTGATGATAGAGCTCACTTTTATGTTTCATAGCTCAAGTTCCAGATTATCTTAAATTATGAATATGTGTGTATTGTGATATGTTTCTATATGTCATGTGACCATTATGCAATTTATCTATAAACATGTTTTTGAGTATTTTGATATATGCTTAAATGTTATATGATTATATGAGTACTGTGATATATGCTTAAATGTTATGTTATTATATGAGTATTGTGATATATTCTTGAGTGTTAGGTGATTATATGTGTAATAGGATATATGCTTAAAAGTGAATATGTTTACCATGTAGAAGAACTAGAAAATAATGCACGAGTAGGTATATTATAACACTAGCGTTGGAACTGTTGAGGTTGTGCTATATGGTTGTTTCGTTGATGCTTGATGAATTGTTTGCATGGTAGTTATTCTAGGCATTCACTAAGTTTGTTAAGCTCACCATTCCTTTTTAACCATTGCAGATTAGTTGTGTGCCAGTGTGAGCAGTGTGGTTTTCGGAAGTTGATCTAAGCAAGTCCTTTTCCGTTATTTCGTAGGTGTTATTGTTATTTGTTTATGTTTTGGGGATAATGCAATATGGTAGACTTTTATTGATATTTGTAATGATCTTTTGGATGCTTCCATAGACTATATGCTCCCAAGTTTATAAGATCCATTTCGTATTATGTTGATTATAGCTCGGACTTACTTTCGATGTTTGAGACAAGTATTACAGCCATTTTGACATTTATTTGATGATGATATGATAGCATGATGATTTGGTACATGTTGGAATGACTGATATGCTTATGTATGTTGTATTTTCCTAGTTTGAAGCAGAGGTATTGATATTCGTGTTGCGAAATCGATACTTCTATGATTTGAAATGTGCAGGAAGTCAAAATCATACTTTGGTATCGATACCCTATCACGAGTATCAATAATTGGGGTAGAAATATCGATACTTGGGCAGAGGTATCGATAGTTTCTGAGGTTTGGATTTTAAGAAAGAAATAATAAGAAGTTTTGGTACTGATTTTCCAAGCGGTATCAATACCGCTTGAGAGAATTATCAATACCTTTGTTACAATATCGGATGATTGTCCTGGAATTTTTGCTAACTGGTCCTAATGCATGTTTATTTATTAATATAAGTTTATTTAAAGTATGTTTGGCATGTTTTAATGATGATTGATATATGTTTGACTAAAAAAACTATAAGATCAGTAATAAAGAGAATGATTTCTTAATAATGTGACAATTTATTGTGAGTATGACATGAGACGGTGGTGTGGCATCCTGATATTCGGGCTTGACGACCAGGCCGGGTATAGGGTGTTACAGAAGAAGCTTTCAAATAATCTCGAAAAATCTTGACTTTATCTTCAGTCTCGCGGATCAAATCTGTACTAGAAATCTTTCTATCACTTAACTCAGTCCAATACAATGGAGTTATGTATTTCTACCCGAACAAAGCTTTATACAGTGTCGTTTTTATACTTGACTGGTAACTATTGTTATAAGAAAATTTAACTAACAGAATAAACTTTTCCTGTAACACCCCAAACCCGGCCCAAACAATATGACCGAATTTGGTTTGCTACAGAGAAAAGATTTTGAAAAAATCATTTTAAAACCGATTTTGAAATTAGTCGAAATGCCTTTCAATTTAAATTTTCTTTGTTAAAAACCAAACTTAAAATATTTCTTTGAGTCGAGTTGTTTACAAATTTGAATGTACCCGATGGTACTTTAAAACATTTTGCGTTTAATTTGAGAAAACATGTGCAACCGTTTTAACATCATCAAGTAGTTTAAACCAAACATTCAAACACGCAGCAATAATGAAATCATACTAGGAGGCCTTATTACAAATAAGCAACATAAACCTAAAAGAAAGATAAATAAAATCCAAAATTCATTTATTAAAAGTCTCCTTTGCATGGCCACCTCGAGTCCATCAGGCTCCTCACCGCGATCTACGAATCACTGAAAAATTAAAGGAGAAGGTGAGTCACCAAGACTCAATGTGTAACCCTTCCCCGATTTAATGCAATAACATACACAAATTATAACCAATTAACATGCATAAGTTTAAATGCACCCAACCTAACCATCCATACGCCTTTTTCTACCCCGTGTGGTACCAAACCACTGGTGGTGCCAAACCACTGGTGACGTATAGTCACAAATGTGATACCAAATCACTTTGGAGATACCAAATCTACGGTGTCCAGAAGACACAATTGTGTTACCAAAACACTGGTGACCGAAGTCACAAATCAAGTGATGGGGCCAACCCATCGTGTGATACCAAATCACTGGCAGACGATCCCATATCTCAAAGTGGGGCCAACCCACGGTGGTATCAACCACAGGGACAAGTCGCTATGAGGTGCCAAACCTCTGGAGGTACCAAACCTCTGGTGACCGTAGTCACAATGTGTTACCAAAACACGGTGTCCGTCGACACGAATATCACGCCCCTCCTCTCATCAACCCATAACAATCATTTATATGCATGTACCACAAATCATGTTGATAGATTTATTTAACAACATCCAATCGATTTATCATAAGCCATATATCAAATAATACACATACCAAATGTGTCATGCTTCCCAAAAGCATCAAATAATAATCACATAGTAATAAGAACTTACCCAAATCCTTGTTAATACCATGAAGGTATTACATCCATGTATACACAAAACGTTTAGGCATAAAATAACACTTAGCATATTAAAAAGTTATAAGATGTGTATGTATACACACCTGGCACCAAAAAGAGTTCTAAATCCCAAATAGACAAATCGGCCACACAAGTATTCTTGCCCCTAAATTCGGCCAAAAATGAATATTAGAACCATGGCCTATTCGGCCAAACCAAAATAATTGAGAAGGGTTCCTTGTGAACCTAAAATCTTACCCAAAGCCTTCGAACACTTATCCAACACACTCCTAAAAGAATCGGCCTCACTTCCCTACAATCAACCATCATCAATAAGGTTTATTAGCCTTGGCTTAAACGAAACTTAAAATAATAATCCTTGAAATAAACCTTACCACCTTACCAAAACCAATTTCTAGAGAAGTCCCGATGATAACTATCTTACCTTCAATATTCGGCCAAAGTTGATCAAGATAGGAGAAGAATATTTTCGGCACAAAAAAGAGGTATATTCGGCTTTATGACAAAAAGAAAAGAATAGGAAAAAGAAATAGAGTTTCGGCAAGAAGTAAGTAAGTATAGGAGGTTTTGATGTTTAATCAAAACAAATGGGAGAACAAAAGGTTGATGAAGGTTTTTGGTTTGAGAGATTGAGATGAAGAAAATAGAAATTGAGCATAAAATGACCAAATGGTCAAAAAGTATTAAGCTTAGCAAATGGTAAAATTCGGCTAGAAAGAAAAGAGTTTGAGAGAGAATTGTTTTGCAACTTTTGCACCAAATGAAAGAAATGACCAAAAATCTTCCTAAGCCTTACCAACACTAGCATATTCGGCCAAAACTCCCCTCCTTAGCCACAATGCCGTCCAAGTTCATGGCGTAAAGGCATAGGATTTCTTTCCAAAACGTTTTCCTTGATACTAGCCCCATGTCTCCATATTTTCCTTAATTACTTGATTCCCTTCCATAAGTTAATACTTGCCTTAAACCTATAGTCTACTAACCAAAGAATAACATGGTCAACCCTTACCTTAATTATCCTTGGCCGACACTTACCATACCAAAGCAAAAATAAAAGTTGTCCCAATGCTATTTAAGGGATTCGAACCTCTCCCCTCAAGCTAAACTCCATGCGCCATTACCAACTTGCCATGCACTCATCTTGTCACTTATTGCTACTTAAATTAACTTAAGTGCTAAGCTCATTTAATCCTCTTCTTTAAATAAGCCATACTAAGAATTATTCTACTAAACCGAGCTTACTCAAGACCCCTAATTAAGCCTTATATCATCACGAATAATATCACAGAAATTCAAATACAAGAAAAATAATTCAATCACAAATAACCCCTATTTTGGGATGTTACAGTTCTACCCCCCTTAAAATAATTTCGACCTCGAAATTACCTGATCAGAAAAGGTGAGGGTATTGCTGCCGCATCACCTCCTCAGGTTCCCACGTCGCTTCCTCCGTACCATGGTTTCGCCATAGCACTTTCACTAAAGTACCGACTTTCACGCAACACCTTGACATCACGATCTAAAAATCGAACCGGTTCCTCCTCGAATGATAAGTCGGAGTTAACCTCAATCTACGCTCATCGCACGATGTGCGATGGATCGACCTATATACCGTCTAAGCATCGACACATGGAAGACATCGTGAATCGACTCAACTCTGCTGGCGATTCGGTGATAAGCTACACGGTCCTACTCGCTTCAACACAGTATACGGGCCGATGAACCTTGGACTTAATTTCCCTTTTTGCCCAAAGCGCAACACCTTTTTCCAAGGCGACACCTTCAGAAAGACTTTATCTCCTACCTCGTATTCCATCTCCTTGCGCTTGAGATCGGCGTAAGACTTTTGCCTATCCGATGCTTCCTTGAGACGAGCCCGAATTACCTTAACTTTGTCCTCAGTTTCCGTCACCAGTGCGGACCCAAGACATGTCGTTCACCTAGTTCCGCCCAACACGTAGGAGTACGGCATTTTCGTCCATCTGATTGCTTCATATGGAGCCATTTGGATACTCGCTTGATAACTATTGTTATAAGCGAATTCCGCCAACAGTAGATACTCCTCCCAAGCGCCATCAAGTCCGAACACAACCTCCGAGCATATCTTCTAAGATCCGAATCACTCTCTCCGATTGTCCGTCGGATTGCGGATGAAAAGTGTCTTTGAAGTCCAATCTCGTACCCAAAGCTTGATGCAACGCTCTCCAAAACCTCGATGTAAACCTCGGATCCCTATCCGAGATAATCGATCTTGGCACACCATGCAATCTCACTATCTCGGCTACATATAACTTAGCTAACCTGCAGGCGAATAATCTACCCTTACATGGTATGAAATGCGCTGATTTAGTCGACGATCCACAATCACCCAAATCGAATTCTTCTTGCTAGGCGTAAGAGGTAATCGCGACAAAGTCCATGGTGATCCTCTCCCACTTCCATCGAGGAATCTTCACCGGTGAAGTAAACCGGATGGCAACCGATGTTCAGCCTTGACTTGTTGACACGCCGACACTTACCCACGAACTCGCCACTTCCCGTTTTGGACTGCCACCAAAATTGCTCTCTCAAATCCCGATACATCTTGCTACCTCCAGGATGCATAGCATATGGGGCTGCTATGTGCGTCTCGAAGAATCCTTTGTCTCAACTCCACATCCTTCGGCATACAAGCTCTTCCTTTAAAGCACAAAACTCCATCACCGGGACGGACTAAAATCCTCTAATCCACCATTACGGACTTGCAACCTCCGATCATTCAAACCATCATCCTCTAACGCGCTTCTCCTTAATCTCGATCTAACCAAGTCGGCTTGACTTGCAATTTACGCCAAAAGACTCCCATCATCGAGCAGGACTAAGTCGAGCAAACATCGATCTTAAATCCGATACAACCTTACGACTCAACGTATACGCCACCACGTTAGCCTTACCAGGATGATACTCGATCGAACGATCGTAGTCCTTCAACAGCTCAATCCATCTACGCGCCTCAAATTCAAATCCTTACGAGTCAAGAGATACTTAAGACTCTTGTGATCCGTATAAACTATCGACTTCTCTCTCCGCAAATAGTGCCTCCATATCTTCAAAGCGAAGACTACAAACCGCTAACTCCAAGTCATGAGTCGGATAATTAGCCTCATGTGGTCTCAAGCTGCCGAGATGCATAAGCCACTACCTTCCCTTCTTGCTTGCATCGACGCATCCCAAACCAATATGTGATGCATCGCAATAAACCGTGAATTCCTTGCCTACCTCAAAGTTGAATCAAACCGGAGCTTGATCCAGATCTTCTTCAATTTGTCGAAACTTTCTTCTTTGCTCCTCGGTCCACACAAATGGAACTCCTTTCCTCAACAACTTGGTCATCGGTGCGGCAATCAAAGAAAATCCTTCCACAAATCTTGGTAATACATGAGACCTAGAAAACTCGAATTTCACCCATGATTTAGGCGGCTTCCAATCTAACATCGCCTCAATCTTTCGAGGATCCACTCTAATCCCTCTAATTTGAAACAACATGACCCAAGAAAGTCACCTCCTTAAGCGAGTCGCACTTACTAAATTTCGCATACTGGTTGCTTTTCCTCGAATCGCAACACCACTCGCAAATGCGCATCATGCTCCTCTTCGACTTCGAATACACCAAAATATCATCTATAAAGACCACAACAAACTGATCCAAAAAGCGTTGAAATACCCTATTCATCATGTCCATGAAAGCTGCTGGTGCATTAGTCAAACCAAACGGCATCACGGGGAACTCGTAGTGTCCATACCGAGTACGAAATGCCGTCTTATGGATATCACCTCTTTCACCTTGATTGATGATATCCGGACCTTAAATCAATCTTAGAGAAAACCGCGGCCCCTTTGGTGATCAAACAAGTCATCTATCCTCGGCAAAGGATACTTGTTTTTAATCGTCACTTATTCAATGGCGGTAGTCTATACACATCCGCATCGTACCATCCTTCTTCTTGACAAAAAGTACCGGCGCTCCCAAGGTGAAACACTTGGTCGAATGAAACCTCGATCCAACAACTCTTGTATCCGAGCCTTCAATTCCATCAATTCTTCGGTGCCATCCTATATGGAGCTATAGACACTTTGGCGCGTTCCTGTGCAACAGATCTATACCAAATTCGACTTCACGATCCGGAGGCAATCCGGAAGTTCTTCAGAAATACGTCGCAAATTCCTTTACTGATTTTGAACATTTCCCACGAAGACTCCTTAGCTTCCAAAGCACACACATGAACTACGAGCGCCTCACGCCCTTCCCGACCATCGTTATCGCTTTCAACGCAGATACCACGTTGGATAGATAATCTCTCCTATTACCTATCATGACCACTTCTTCACCTTCAACCGTCTTCAAAACCATGCGCTTAGCGGCACAATCCAAACTTGCTTGGTACTTGACCAACCAGTCCATCCCAAGAATCGGATCGAACTCCTCAAACGGCAGTTCCATCGGATCGGCTACAAACACTACCCCTTGGAGTTCTAGGGGTATATCTCTATCTGACTTATCTACTTCTACTGAGTGACCTAAAGGACTAAATACGGTCATCCTCTTAGAAGCGATCTCTAAGGGAACTAAACTCATGGTCTCAACTATACTACTAGCAACGTAAGAGTGCGTCGAACCCACATCTATCAAGGCGGTATATGGAACACCAAAAATTAAAACGCACTTGGTTATGACGTCCGGTGCGTCTCCTTCCTCACGACGCCTCGCGATATACACCAAACCAGCCGCCTAGCCTCCGTGTTGCCAATACCTCCGCCGTTTGCTCCGCGACCTCCACTAGAGCCATAACCACCTCTACCCATAACCACGACTCTCTGCGGTCTTTGGTCCCTCCTTTACGAATCTGGGCACGACCTTGACCTTCGATCGATTCCTAGCTTGCTTACGCGGACGATCCTCACACACGATGTTCTAGCGAACCACACTCGAAACATCCTTTCCCTCCGGTCCAACATTCACCCCAATGAAACTTTCCACACCGGTTACACTGGGCGGTCTTTGATTAGCATTTGTGGACCTCCTGCCGATTTGACCCACTCTCGCCTAAATCTTTTCTCGAACATTACCACCGACCCGGACAATCAAAAGCCTCTCTTGACTTGCTCCTATCATAACTTTGCTTCGCGGACTCCTTGATTCCTTCGGCTACCTTGGCCTTCTCCACCAAGACAAAGCAAACTCACGTTCTTCTTTGTGGAGCAATCAGCACTTTAACTCGTCTCTAAGTCCGTCTTCAAAGCGAACACAACGATCATGTTCGATGCCACTATTCCCACGAGCATAACGACTCGGCCTTAGGAATTCCGCTTCATACTCCGAGACGGACTTATTCCCTTGCACTAACCCGAGAAAAGCTTTCCTTTGAGCGTCAATGTAGCTTGAGCCAACATACTTCTTACGGTATGCGGCTTTGAAGTACTCCCAAGTGAGATCATCTGCCGTAGCACCATCTCGGACCGTGAGCCACCATCGATATGACTCATCCTGAGAAGCGACACCGCTCCTTTCGGTTTCTCCTCATTTGTCAAATCTATCTCATCCATGATTCTTTCGGTCGATCCCGGCCAATACTCACCGTATTGGGCGCTACACGCAACACACCTCGGAAAAATTTAGCTCGTTAGCTCAAGTCTCTCTCAGAACCGACTTCCGAGCTCCTCCACCTCTACCAATTCCGGCTACCCTTTCCAGAACCCGTAGCATCGCTTGTGACACAGCGTCGTCACCCGTCCCGATCTGCTCTTCGCCTCCAAAGGTTGGGGTGGTGGTGGCGGTATCTCATTCTCGAGATCCTTGACCCGACCCGATTGAGTTACGAGCACGGCCATCCTACCCCTTCCGCGGCCCACGACGGCCACGTCCTCTAAAGCTCATTCTAACTATCGCGCTTTAACTGATTAGGAAATTTTTATGAATTAGTACATGTTTCACTTGATTATCCATGAAGAAATTTTATGAAAAGAGTTTAATAGAGATTCTTTCGATCAAACAAGGTTTTAAGTCTTCTATCTTGGTTTACACAGAATGATACATCCATTCCTATACCTTTCATACCTATGCACTCTTGGGCATTATTGTCTGTTTCTAACCCAGGGGTATTTTTCGTCATTTTTTCCTAAAGGGTATTTTTGTAATAAACCAAGAAATTTGAAAACTTTAACAAATCGAGATATTTTGAAAATTTTGAAGATAAATTTGTCCTACCATCAAAAAAATAATTTAATGATTTTAAACCAAGTTTTCCTTAAAACATGGTTAATCCCTTTCGGGTTTTATTTAGGATTTTGCCTATGACCGAGTCCTCTTGGTTAGGGTGTGACCGAAGCTACGCACTGCAGGTAGGAATCCCGCGAAGAGGAGGTGAGTCACGAGGACCGCTTAAGTACCAAGCTCTTAGGATCCAATCCTAGACATGCGCACCAAGGTTACCACACCCTAACTCGGCGACTTGGTCGAAGGTTGGTTTAATTAGGCTTTTAAAGTCTTATGTCTTTATTTGGGGTAACTAGTCCTAAAGTTTAAAATACTATCACTATCTACGTCCCATGCTTCCTACCCTTCTACAGAATATAATTCATGCAAAAAATCAGAGATACTTACTTGGGCAGGTTGGTGCCGGAGACTCGGTGCCATGCTTATTAAAAACCAAATTTTTTTTAAAAAAAAAACCTACCAAAACATTTTTGGGCCTTGGGCCCCCACAGCCGAGCTTTGAACTGGGCTCTGATACCAATTTTGTAACACCCCAAACCCGGCCCAAACAATATGACCGAATTTGGTTTGCTACAGAGAAAAGATTTTGAAAAAATCATTTTAAAACCGATTTTGAAATTAGTCGAAATGCCTTTCAATTTAAATTTTCTTTGTTAAAAACCAAACTTAAAATATTTCTTTGAGTCGAGTTGTTTACAAATTTGAATGTACCCGATGGTACTTTAAAACATTTTGCGTTTAATTTGAGAAAACATGTGCAACCGTTTTAACATCATCAAGTAGTTTAAACCAAACATTCAAACACGCAGCAATAATGAAATCATACTAGGAGGCCTTATTACAAATAAGCAACATAAACCTAAAAGAAAGATAAATAAAATCCAAAATTCATTTATTAAAAGTCTCCATTGCATGGCCACCTCGAGTCCATCCGGCTCCTCACCCGCGATCTACGAATCACTGAAAAATTAAAGGAGAAGGTGAGTCACCAAGACTCAATGTGTAACCCTTCCCGATTTAATGCAATAACATACACAAATTATAACCAATTAACATGCATAAGTTTAAATGCACCCAACCTAACCATCCATACGCCTTTTTCTACCCCGTGTGGTACCAAACCACCGGTGGTGCCAAAACCACCGTGACGTATAGTCACAAATGTGATACCAAATCTTTGGAGATACCAAATCTCCGGTGTCCGAAGACACAATTGTGTTACCAAAACCTTGGTGACCGAAGTCACAAATCAAGTGATGGGGCCAACCCATCGTGTGATACCAAATCACCGCGACGATCCCATATCTCAAAGTGGGGCCAACCCACGGTGGTATCAACCACGAGGACAAGTCGCTATGAGGTGCCAAACCTGCGGAGGTACCAAACCTCTCGGTGACCGTAGTCACAATGTGTTACCAAAACACCGTGTCCGTCGACACGAATATCACGCCCCTCCTCTCATCAACCCATAACAATCATTTATATGCATGTACCACAAATCATGTTGATAGATTTATTTAACAACATCCAATCGATTTATCATAAGCCATATATCAAATAATACACATACCAAATGTGTCATGCTTCCCAAAAGCATCAAATAATAATCACATAGTAATAAGAACTTACCAAATCCTTGTTAATACCATGAAGGTATTACATCCATGTATACACAAAACGTTTAGGCATAAAATAACACTTAGCATATTAAAAGTTATAAGATGTGTATGTATACACACCTGGCACCAAAAAGAGTTCTAAATCCCGAATAGACAAATCGGCCACACAAGTATTCTTGCCCCTAAATTCGGCCAAAAATGAATATTAGAACCATGGCCTATTCGGCCAAACCAAAATAATTGAAAAGGGTTCCTTGTGAACCTAAAATCTTACCCAAAGCCTTGAACACTTATCCAACACACTCCTAAAAGAATCGGCCTCACTTCCCTACAATCAACCATCATCAATAAGGTTTATTAGCCTTGGCTTAAACGAAACTTAAAATAATAATCCTTGAAATAAACCTTACCACCTTACCAAAACCAATTTCTAGAGAAGTCCAGATGATAACTATCTTACCTTCAATATTCGGCCAAAGTTGATCAAGATAGGAGAAGAATATTTTCGGCACAACAAAGAGGTATATTCGGCTTTATGACAAAAAGAAAAGAATAGGAAAAAGAAATAGAGTTTCGGCAAGAAGTAAGTATAGGAGGTTTTTGATGTTTAATCAAAACAAATGGGAGAACAAAAGGTTGATGAAGGTTTCGGTTTTGAGAGATTGAGATGAAGAAAATAGAAATTGAGCATAAAATGACCAAATGGTCAAAAAGTATTAAGCTTAGCAAATGGTAAAATTCGGCTAGAAAGAAAAGAGTTTGAGAGAGAATTGTTTTGCAACTTTTGCACCAAATGAAAGAAATGACCAAAAATCTTCCTAAGCCTTACCAACACTAGCATATTCGGCCAAAACTCCCTCCTTAGCCACAATGCCGCCCAAGTTCATGGCATAAAGGCATAGGATTTCTTTTCCAAAACGTTTTCCTTGATACTAGCCCCATGTCTCCATATTTTCCTTAATTACTTGATTCCCTTCCATAAGTTAATACTTGCCTTAAACCTATAGTCTACTAACCAAAGAATAACATGGTCAACCCTTACCTTAATTATCCTTGGCCGACACTTACCATACCAAAGCAAAAATAAAAGTTGTCCCAATGCTATTTAAGGGATTGAACCTCTCCCCTCAAGCTAAACTCCATGCGCCATTACCAACTTGCCATGCACTCATCTTGTCACTTATTGCTACATAAATTAACTTAAGTGCTAAGCTCATTTAATCCTCTTCTTTAAATAAGCCATACTAAGAATTATTCTACTAAACCGAGCTTACTCAAGACCCCTAATTAAGCCTTATATCATCACGAATAATATCACAGAAATTCAAATACAAGAAAAATAATTCAATCACAAATAACCCCTATTTTGGGATGTTACATTTCCCAACTATCCTAAAATTCAAGAATATAACATCGAAGCATATCTTCGAGTACCTGAATTACCTGCTCTGACTGACCATCCATTTGCGGATGAAAAGTTGTGCTAAATTTTAACTTGGTACCCAGAGCATCGTGTAACTTACCCCAAAACTTGGAGGTAAATCTCGAGTCACAATCCGAAATAATTGATAGCAGAACACCATGTAATCTAACTATTTCCAAAACATACAATTCTGCCAATTTATCAAGCAAGTAATCTATACGTACTGGTATAAAATACGCAGACTTCCTTAATCGATCGACTATAACCCAGATTGCGTCTTTCTTTCTCGATGTGAATGGTAACCCTGATACGAAGTCCATAGTAACATGCTCCTATTTCCAATCGGGAATCATAATAGGCTGCAACAACCCAGATGGAAGCTGATGCTCGACTTTTACCTATTGACACACAAGGCATTTAGATACAAACTCAGAAATCTCGCGTTTCATTCTTGGCCACCAATGCATTTGTTTCAAATCACAATACATTTTTGTACTTTTCGAGTGTAACGAATAAACATAGTTTTGATATTCATTTAAAATATTTTGTTTCAACTATGTATCATAAGGTACACACAATCTGCAACACCCCAAACCCGGCCTAGAAGTTAGGCCTGAATCTGGCGTGTCACATTGCAGTGTTTTTCAAAACCATATTTCTTGTTGTTAAAAACTTGTTTGAAAGTTAAAGACTCTTTGTTAAAACTCAAAACACTTAAGCAATTGTCGTTCACTTGAAAACATAATTACTTTTAAAACCTTATCTGTTGCGGAAGCATATTTAAAATGTTGCGGAAACGTAGTGCTTGAAAGCAGTTATCGTTTTGGAAATCGTATTCCACTTTTAGCAGTTAGAAAACATCATAAATAAATATCAGAAATAATAAGTTAAAAATAGAGAGGCCTTATTACAACCCAAATCAAAATATTTAAAAGCAAATAATCAAAACAGCAAGCATAAGCAGTGTGTGGTCTTCTCCGAGTCCCTCGTAGCTCCGATCCGTCTAAGGCTGGGGATTACCTGCATAGTTAAAAATGGGGTGAGTTTATGAAAACTCAGTTTGTAATCCCCTTTAACGGTCACAGTCTGGGCCTAAGCCCTATTAGGTAATAATTTGGGCCTAAGCCCTATTCGGTAACAATTTGGGCCTAAGCCCAATTCGGTAACAATCTGGGCCTAAGCCCCATATCATAACAATCCAATGGACATGTAACCCAACCCTTAACCACCAAACTCTCCACCCGTACCAACCAATCTCTCCATATGGGGACCATGTCGACCCACCCAGCCAAACTCTCTAATGGTGCAATCTAGCTGCTAACAACGGTATACGTGGCTGTGCCACTAGAATCAGAATATGTGGCAATGCCACTATAACAACGTTGTATGTGGCTGAGCCACTATAACGGTACTTCCTCCAAATCAGAAAAACCCAACCCAATGCAAAATGTCATGTATGCAGTGTATCACAATCATATACAGTTATATAAATATCACATAAACATCATTTAAACTACCACTAAGGGTATAACGGTCATTTTGTCATTCCAGGGGTAAAACGGTCACTTCACCCCTTAAGGGCATCTCGGTAATTTTTACCCATCGAGGGTATTTCGGTAACTTTACCCATAGAGGGTATTTCGATAATTTTTACAGACCGAGGGTATTTCAGTAACAAGGGTATTCTAAACAGAGATAATGATGCGAATGGGCCTAGAGCCCATTCTCAGCCCAAATGGGCCCATAAGCTCGTGTGGCCTATTTAGCCCAAATCTAGCCACAGATATGAGATTCACATAGACCAGTCCAATATCTACTACATAATCATACAATTTATTCACATGGGCCCACGGGCCCATTGGGCCCACTCGGCCCAAGGCAGTCTAAACCCATGAGAACAATCATGATGGCCTCAACTATCGCGTCGAAGCTCCCATACGTGCGCTCACACGCTCGTGTGGCTACCATTGCCGTGTGACCGGCATTTTGGCATTTGCCGCTCTACAGCTAGACTAGTGTGAAATACACACCTGATAGGAATCTGGAGTTAATCCGTGCTCTGAACACTATTCTGCACAGAAGCCAACAATGATCGCTCCCTTGACCATCAAGCCATCACATCGGGTGTGTCGATCAACTACGGTCACCACCACCGCGACCCAACGGCATACAGATCAATGAATGATCCAACGCCTAACCCAAACGAGCACGCCACAAAGCGAAAGGGATAAGCCAAGAAGGTATGCTTACTCTCCTCATGGTTTACTCTATTTAAAGCCAGCTTCCCACCTACTCTCATGCTAGCTTCCCGATGTGGGATCCCCCCTTCAGCAGAGTTTAAATCCAACACAAACTTTGGCCGTCCAATCCGCAAAATAAACACTCCCTTGCTTGACATGAGATTCGAACCCTTGCCCACTCCTATGCTCCAGACGCTACATGCCACAACAACACAAGCTCCTTTTGTGACTTAGAACATGCGCAACTAAATATAAGCCTATGGGCCAAAGTCTAAGTTCATTTAAAAGAAAAACAAAATGAATTGCAAGCGCCATGACTTGAACCTTGGACCCCTTGCTTCCTCTATGGCGGCACTTCCTTGTCTCCCATGTGGCGCCATTTGCCACTAGACCACAACTACTTTTGTGTCTTTTTTTTCCCACAATTTATTCTTAAAGCCTACTTACTTATCCCCAGGGCTTTATTCACCTAAAACCAAAATTTTTCCTAGAGCCTAGGTTTGAACCCGGGGCTTCATGGAAGCCCCCTAACCTTCCAAAACCACTCACCTAATAGGTCCAACTTGCATTAGTGCCGTTCTCTAAAATTTTAAATGCTCCCATGCCCAATTCTACTAGGCCCAAATTCGGGGCGTTATAATTCTACCCTCCTTAAAGAAATTTCGTCCTCAAAATTTCCAACTCTCAGAACAGTCGCACAACCCAAACTACACCACCGCGCTTCCACTGTGCACTCTAATTCCAAAACATTACCTCTTACGCACACCCAAATGCCTAGTCACTAGAGCAGATAGATATCATACAAATACAATTTCCATATTCACAACATCACACAGAATAAATACAAAATCTAAATTTAAGCATCTCAGTACAGTCTAATAGCTAGGTAATCACAGTGTTTCCTACTGCATAACAGCAGATAAAGGTTTTCAGAAAACTTGCAGATTCGGCACCGGAGACTCGGTGAACCACACTTTCAGAAAAACAGTCAATACAACATTTCAAAAACTTCAACTCTTTTTAAACCTTTTTGAAACAATACTTTCAGAAATTTAATTTTGAAAACCCAATCCATAGCCGAGTTTTGCAACTTGGCTCTGATACCATTAAATGTAACATTCCAAACCCGGCCTAGAAGTTAGGCCCAAATCTGGCGTGTCACATTGAAGAGTTTTTTTTTTAAAACTCGTGTTCAATAGTCCGGCAGTTTGTGATTAAAAGAAATACCAAATAAAAGTTAAAAAGAAAAACCCAATGGCCTTATTACAAAATTATTAACCCAATAATTTAAAATAAAATAAATTAAACTAAAATCGCTACGTTTAACTTTAAAGCATATCTAACGTGTGGCCACCTCCGAGTCCCTCGCAGCTCCAAATCCTCCAAGGCTGGGGATTACTTGCACAGTTAAAAGACAGGGTGAGTTACGAGAACTTAGTGTGTAATCCCCTATTACGGTCATGGTCTGGGCCCTAGCCCATACTGAGATCGATCACGGGCCTAAGCCCTATTCGATGCTGATGCGGGCCTAAGCCCTACATCATATCAATGCAAAACAGGCATGTACCCCAACCCTGTCCAGCCAACTCTCCACCCGTACCAACCATCTCTCCATGTGGGGACCAAGTCAACCCACCCAACCAACTCTCCAAAAATACCAATCAGCTCTCCATGTGGGGACCATGTCAACCCACCCAACCAACTCTCCAATGATGCACCCTAGCTACTAACAACGATATACGTGGCTGAGCCAATAGGATCAAAATACGTGGCGATGCCACTATAGCGGTACTTCCTCCAAACTCCATAGCCCAACCCAATACAGTATGTCATGTCATAATTAATTCATGTATGCAGTGCATCACAATCAAAATCAGTCATACAATTACTACTCATACATCAATGATTCTATCGCTAAGGGTATAACGGTCATTTGGTCGGTTGGGGTTAAAACAGTAGTTCACCTCTCAGGGGTATTTCGGTAATTTACCCATCAAGGGTATTTTGGTAATTTTGCAAATTAGGGGTACTTTGGTAATTTTGCAAACTAAGGGTATTTTGGTAATTTTTCAAATCGGGGGTATTTCACTAATTTTGCAAATCGGGGGTATTTTGGTAATTTCGCAAACTAAGGGTATTTCCGGTAATTTTTACAAATCGGGGTATTTTAGACAGAGATAACAATACGAATGGGCCTAGAGCCCATTCTCGGCCCAAATGGGCCCACACGAACTCTCAGAACAGTCGCACAACCTAAACTACACCACCGCGCTTCCGCTGCGCACTCTAATTCCAAAACATTACCTCTTACGCACACCCAAATACCTAGTCACTAGAGCATATAGATATCATAAAAATACAATTTCCATATTCACAACATCACACAGAATAAATACAAAATCTAAATTTAAGCATCTCAGTACAGTCTAATATCTAGGTAATCACAGTGTTTCCTATTGCATAACAGCAGATAAAGGTTTTCAGAAAACTTATGGATTCGGCACTGGAGACTCGGTGAAACACACTTTTAGAAAAACAGTCAATACAACATTTCAAAAACATCCTAAACCCAATCCACAGCCGAGTTTTGCAACTTGACTCTGATACCATTAAATGTAACACCCTAAACCCGGCCTAGAAGTTAGGCCCAAATCTGGCGTGTCACATTGAAGAGTTTTTTTTAACCATATTTCTTGTTGTTAAAAACTTGTTTGAGAGTTAAAGCCTCTTTGTTAAAACTCAAAACACTTAAGCAATTGTCGTTCACTTGAAAACGTAATTACTTTTAAAACATTATCTGTTGCGGAAGCATATTTAAAACATTGCGGAAACGTATTGCTTGAAAGCAGTTATCATTTTGGAAATCGTATTCCACTTTTAGCAGTTAGTAAACATCATAAATAAATATCAGAAATAATAAGTTAAAAATAGAGAGGCCCTATTACAACCCAAATCAAAATATTTAAAAGTAAATAATATAAACAGCAAGCATAAGCAGTGTGTGGTCTTCTTTGAGTCCCTCGCAGCTCCGATTCGTCTAAGGCTGGGGATTACCTGCACAGTTAAAAACGGGGTGAGTTTACGAAAACTCAGTGTGTAATCCCCTTTTACGGTCACAGTCTGGGCCTAAGCCCTATTCGGTAACAATCTGGGCCTAAGCCCTATTCATAACAATCTGGGCCTAAGCCTCATATCATAACAATGCAATGGACATGTAACCCAACCCTTAACCACCAAACTCTCCATCCGTACCAACCAATCTCTCCATGTGGGGACCATGTCGACTGATCGCTGTAAATCAGAGTTTTAAAATTTATAAAAGAATGATCAAACCTGGAAACTAACTCTGACAATGATTAAAGGCAAGTGCACCTATCGAATAGTAGTATAGTTTAGGCAAGACCGGATTGTCGAACCCAAAGGACCTAAAAGTACTAATACTCACCGTCTTTTTATTATTCAGCATTAATATAAAGTGATGATTGTTTAAACTAAAAATAATCTACTAACTAAGCTAAGACGCAAAGACAAAAAGAATGAATTCGGGAAATAACTTTTGGAAAAACTCAGTTGACTCAAACGATACCCTTAGTAAAAATCCACCTAGACTTCACTTGTTATTTAACCTTGAACCATGTGATTTATTTACTTAGTTTGATCCGTGAGACTCCCTAACGTATATTAAACCCTCTCTCGAGGCGAATAACGTCTAACCCTAGGTTAATTAGTGGAACTCTCGTTCGCTTATAATAACCCCCTAGAATAGCAGTAAATCGATCTGTGGACTCCCACATTAGGTTTCACACTAATCCAGCAAAATTTCATCACCCTATCTCTAGGCGTGCGATCAAGTCCGCTTAATTATGTTAGATCTACTCTTAGGCAGGGTCTATTCCTCCTCCACCTAAGCACATTAGATTTGGATTAAGTTCACACAATTAAGAACAAACTAAGTTATTATCATATAATTCAAATAATCAAATAACAAGATTCATCATAGGGTTCATCCCCTTCGGGTATCCGAAGGTTTAGTTCATAATAATAAAAGACAACATCTCAAGAGAAAAGATAAAACAAAACATAAGAAATCCCTAAAACCCCTTGAAGGAATTGAAGAGGAGATCCTCCGTCTTGAGTAGAATTTCGGCTTCTTGAGATGGATCAAGCTGGCTATCTTCGAGTGATTTCCACAAATCGACCTTTTTCGCTTGGCAGCCGGCCTAGCTCTCCACCCCCTTTCATTTGGTACCTAGGGTGTATTTATAGGCTTTTGAAACACGTTTCTTTCTCCCTAAGTATCCTTTCCCGAATGAAATTACTCTTCTCCACAGCAGAGGCACGGCCATGGCACACGCCCGTGTAAATTGTGGTCAGGCCGTGTTCGACACTGTTGAATGAGGCACGATCGTGTAAGTCGTGGTAAGGCCGTGTTCTAGTAGGAATGGTGGCACGGCCGTGTGGCTTGAAGTCCAGGCCGTGCTGATTTCGTGGCTTGGCCCAATTTGGTCCGTTTTAAGCATGTTTCTCATTCTTTTCGTCATCGGGTGCTTTCCTGAGTATAAGACATGAAAAGAAAGGATTAAGAGCATCTTTTTTACATACATTGGGGCTTAAATCATCCAAAAGCATACTAAATGTGGGCTTAGAATATGTTACTTTTACGGTTAATCAAATACCCCCACACTTAAGCTTTTGCTTGTCCTCAAGCAAAATTCTCAACTTACAATTAAAACGAACTTTCCTCAATTCATAATAGTCATTGATAGTGTCTCATCATAATTCATAGATAATTTATACATGGATAATTCAATTCAAAGTGTCCTAAAAATTCAAACAGTATAAGTCATAGATTTTGTAGCTCGAAAACATAAGCGTCTCCCCTTATCTAGATAATTACCTTTAATTTAAAATCGCCAAGGATTGATATCCTTACAAAAGATTCACTCAAATCACTCAAAGTGTTTAAGGTTCACGATTAGGCACTCAAAAGTCAAACATGAAGAGTTAATCCCATAGGCTTGCATGAAAATCAAATCTCCACCACTGAAATATGAGATGAAACACAAATCAAAAGGTCTTTGTTAGGGTTGTAACGGGGCTAGGGTTAAGGTGTGGAATAAGGCTAAATTAGAGGGTTAGAATCGAGATTGAATTGAAAAATTACCTAATTAAGAACTAATAAACTAATAATAATAATTACATCAATTGAAAACTAATAATACTAATAATATGAGCTTGTTTTTCTGATATTTGGATTTTAAATGTATAAGCTCGTTTAATCACATAACTAATAATGAATATACTTCGTTGTTTTTTTTTTAAACAAACTAAATACATAATAAAGAATAAACTACTAAAATTCATAATTAGGCAACTAATCAAATCAAATCTCGATATAAGGGTAGTCAAAAGGAATGGTGATAACAAAAACAAGGGGTTTCTGGGTTAATATTAGCGATTATGTCAGTAAAAAGGGTTGTTAGGATTAAAAGGGGTTCACTAGGGGTTAATTATGAAGGTAGGCTTTTTATGGAGTAAGTGGGTTAAATCCTAGGTGCCTTTATCATCTCTGTATATCAAATAAAAAAGATGTGGTCTCGACATGTATAATCGATGCAAGTTCTAGAATAACAAATCAGTGTTGACATACTCATAATCAATAAAGTGAGCAAGAAAAAGAATATATGCTCTATAAGGCTCAAAAACTCACAAAAATTATGGGTGTTTTGATTTCAACCTCGTAAATTTCAAACTTCAAGGTAATATTTAAACTCAGTTTGACAACCTAGGAAATTTTTAATTTCTGAAAAATAGACTTATCATGCTTGATTCTCTAGTATTCTTAGAATTTAATTATCAATGCACAATTATCAATGACTTAATCTAAAACATATCAATAAAAATCATAAATCATCAGAAATTTCATCCTAATTAGTAATATGAGTAATTTACTTTCAAACAAGACTAAATTCAGGGATTTAAGTTAGGTATCTTTTAGGTTGTTCACCCCCACACTTAAGATGTACATTGCCCTCAATGTACAAAAATATATAATAACCTTGTAATAAAATCATCGAGATATGGGGATAAGTGAAAACTTCCTGAATTTTTGGATAATTCCTTGAGAGGAGATTGTGCCTTTTGTGGTGGTGATGGGTCAGTGATGATGAACGAACTGCGCTAGATGAAGAAATTGGGAGGCTCGTGGAGAATTAGCTTGAGGATCATTAAGACATAATTAAAGTAAACTAAATATAAAATTAAGGACAAGGAAGATAAAGAGAAGGAGACTAAGAAGAAAACTAAAATTAAAAGAAAAGATGAATGGGTGGGAGGTCCTTATTGTTGGAGTGTGATTTCTAAGGTCGAGGTTATGGTGGTGGTGGTGGCGTGATTCCCAAGCGACCTTTAGAACCTAAAATTAAGAAATTAAGATAAAATAAGCTAAATTAAGTAGAAGAGAAGTAAAGATAAGGAAAATAAAGGAGAAGATAAAAATAAAAGAACAGATAATTGGTCTCAAAGACCCTTGGCTTGTTGTTTGGATAAAGCTGCCGGCATGAACTCATGTGAATCGGTCTCCTTTGAGGAGACTGTGATTGGCCTTTTACGCTTCCTTGCCATGGATATGATATTGTTGTGGCTCAAGAGTCTAAGGATTTATTAGGAAAAAGGAAAAAGAAAGAGGGAGAAAAGAAAGAAAGAAAGAAAGAAAGAAAAAGAAAGGAGAAGAAAGAAAGAAAGTGGGTTAAGAAGAGAAATGAGAAGGGTATGGTGTTTAAATAAACTTTCAGATCTGGCAGTTTCCCACGCCTGTGGGTTGAGGGTGTGTCGATTCACACGGCCGCCTCGCATGGCTGTGCTCTAGGGCGTGTTGGTTCCCCACGCTCGTGTCTAGCCTATGTTTGACAAGTCAGAATATTGGCACGGTTATCCGGTACGGGCGTGTTTAGCCCGTGGTTGGCAAGTCAGTAGCCTCACACGGTCGTAACGCACGGCCGTGCCACTTTGTTGGTGCCCGTAGGGTAGTAGTTGGGTCCATGATTCTGAAAATCTGTTTTGCCCTGACATGTACCTTCTCTACTCTGTTAGTTCAAAGTGTCGGAGTACCCACATGGCCACGGCCACGGTCGTGTGTAAGGTCGTGTGGCCTGGATTTCTGCACTTGGTTAGTTGGTTGTTAGTTGCTAAAAAGGAAGATAACAAGGAAAATTAAGATAAACTGAATATAAAAAAAAAAAAAAATACTAGTATTAGTGCTCGGGTTGCCTCCCAAGAAGTGCTCGTTTATAGTCTTAAGCTAGACTCTCTTCTCGTTTGCATCTTCAGGGTGGTTTGAGGAGTTGGAAGTCCTTCCTCATGTTATTATCTGTATCATTGTGAAAAAATTTAAGTCGAGATGCGTTTATAGTAAAAGTACCAAAAGTAGGATTACTTACCTCGATATTAAGTGTGGGAAAACACTGGTTACCCTAAAAGATATTTCTTTGTTTGTGCCAGGGTCCGGATGAGATATTCGAGGGTTTACCTGATCTAACAGTACTTGGTCCCCTATTTTAAAGTGTTTTGTTGTTCCTATTAGCTCTTTTGGGGGCTCCTTCGGTTTTATCTCGTGTGGTTCCGGTTCTTCGTCGTGTATCCCTAATTTCTCCTTGAAGTGTGTCTTCCACTCGTCTAGATCATCGAACTGAATCCCTCGATCTTCATGAGTTATTTCTTTGTTGGCATGGGGTTTAGGATCGGGTTGGTTGTATTCTTTGGTGGTGCTTCACGAAAATAAGGGTTAACCGAATGGTTATTAGTAGAATTTATGTTCTCACCTTGATTACTCGATGTTCTAGCCGAGTCGAGAGCCTTGATGGTGACTGTCTCGTTACCTACACAAAGTATGAGTTCTCCTGCATCAACATCAATTTTAGTCCTGGCAGTCGCTAAATAGGGTCTTCCTAAGATTAGAGGGATCGAATTATCCTCATCCATGTCTAAGACAACAAAGTCTACTGGGAAAACGAATCTTTCAATTTTCACGAGAACATCTTCGATAATACCCCTAGGAATTCTAACAGTTTTATCAGCTAATTGAATGCTCATCCTAGTTTGTTTGGGTTTCCCTAGACCTAATTGTTTAACCAATTTATAAGGCATGACATTTATGCTTGCCCCTAAATCAGCTAACGCATTATCAACAGTTAGTCTACCAATTAAACATGGAATTGTAAAACTCCCTGATCTTTTAGCTTTTGTGGTAGCCTATTTTGGAGAACTGCTGAGCACTTTGAGTTAAGTTCCACATGTGACGACTCGTCTATCTCTAGGCGTGCGATCAACTCCGCTTAATTATGTTGGATCTAATCTTAAGCAGGGTATATTCCTTCTCCACCTAAGCACATTAGATTTGGATTAAGTTCACACAATTAAGAACAAACTAAGTTATTATCATATAATTCAAATAATCAAATAACAAGATTCATCATAGGGTTCATCCCCTTCGGGTATCCGAAGGTTTAGTTCATAATAATAAAAGACAACATCTCAAGAGAAAAGAGAAAACAAAACATAAGAAATCCCTAAAACCCCTTGAAGTAATTGAAGAGGAGATCCTCCGTCTTGAGTAGAATTTCGGCTTCTTGAGATGGATCAACTGGCTATCTTCGAGTGATTACCACAAATCTGACCTTTTCGGCTTGGTTCTTGGCCTAGCTCTCCGCCCCCCTTTCAGCTGGTACCTAGGGTGTATTTATAGGCTTTTGAAACATGTTTCTTTCTCACTAAGTATCCTTTCCCGAATGAAATTGCTCTTCTCCACAGCGGAGGCACGGCCATGGCACGCCGGTTGTAAATCGTGGCGGCCGTGTTCGACACTGTTGAATGAGGCACGGCTGTGTAAGTCGTGGTAAGGCTATGTTCTAGTAGGAATGGTGGCACGACCGTGTGGCTTGATGTCCAGGCCGTGCTGATTTCGTGGCTTGGCCCAATTTGGTCCGCTTTAAGCCCGTTTCTCGTTCTTTTCGTCATCGGGTGCTTTCCTGAGTATAAGACATGAAAAGAAAGGATTAAGAGCACCTTTTTTACATACATTGGGGCTTAAATCATCCAAAAGCATACTAAAGGTGGGCTTAGAATATGTTACTTTTACAGTTTATCATCGACCCACCCAGCCAAACTCTCTAATAATGCAGTCTAGCTACTAACAATGGTATACGTGGCTGTGCCACTAGAATCAGAATACGTGGCAATGCCACTATAACAACGGTGTATGTGGCTGAGCCACTATAATGGTACTTCCTCCAAATCAGAAAAACCCAACCCAATGCAATATGTCATGTATGCAGTGTATCACAATCATATACAGTTATATAAATATCACATAAACATCATTTAAACTACCACTAAGGGTATAACGGTCATTTTGTCGTTCCAGAGGTAAAACGGTCACTTCACCCCTTAAGGGCATCTCGATAATTTTTACCCATCGAGGGTATTTCGGTAACTCTACCCATAGAGGGTATTTTGGTAACTTTACCCATAGAGGGTATTTCGGTAACTTTACCCATAGAGGGTATTTCTGTAACTTTACCCATAGAGGGTATTTCGGTAATTCTTACAAACCGAGGGTATTTCAGTAAACCAAGGGTATTCTAAATAGAGATAATGATGCAAATGGGCCTAGGGCCCATTCTCAGCCCAAATGGGCCCACACGCTCGTGTGGCCTATTTAGCCCAAATCTAGCCACAGATATGAGATTCACATAGACCAGTCTAATATCTACTACACAATCATACAATTTATTCACATGGGCCCACTCGGCCCAAGGCAGCCTAAACCCATGAGAACACTCATGATGGCCTCAACTATCGCGTCGAAGCTCCCACACGTGCGCTCGCACGCTCGTGTGGCTACCATCACCGTGTGACCGGCATTTCGGCATTTACTGCTCTATAGCTAGAGTAGTGTTAAATACACACCTGATAGGAATCTGGAGTTAATCTGCGCTCTGAACACTGTTCTGCGTAGAAGCCAACAATGATCGCACCCTTGACCATCAAGCCATCACATGGGGTGTGTCGATCAACTTCGGTCACCACCACCGCGACCCAATGGCATACTGATCAACGAATGATCCAACGCCTAACCCAAAAAAGCACGCCACAAAGCGAAAGGGATAAGCCAAGGAAGGTATGCTTACTCTCCTCATGGTTTGCTCTATTTAAAGCCAGCTTCTTGCCTACTCTCATGCTAGCTTCCCGATGTGGGATCCCCTTCACAGTGAGTTTAAATCCAACACAAACTCGCCGTCCAATCCGCAAAATAAACACTCCCTTGCTTGACATGAGATTCGAACCCTTGCCCTCTCCTATGCTCCAGACGCTACATGCCACCACAACACGAGCTTTTTTTGTGACTTAGAACATGCGCAACTAAATATAAGCCTATAGGCCAAAGTCTAAGTTCATTTAAAAGAAAAACAAAATGAATTACAAGTGCTAAGACTTGAACCTTGGACCCCTTGCTTCCTCTATGGCGTCACTTCCTTATCTCCCATGTGGCGCCATTTGTCACTAGACCACAACTCCTTTTGTGTCTTTTTTCCCACAATTTATTCTTAAAGCCTACTTACTTACCCCCAGGGCTTTATTCACCTAAAACCAAAATTTTTCCTAGAGCCCAGGTTTGAACCCGGGACTTCATGGAAGCCCCCTAACCTTCCAAAATCACTCACCTAATAGGTCCAACTTGCATTAGTGCCGTTCTCTTGTTCTCTAAAATTTTAATCGCTCCTATGCCCAATTCTACTAGGCCCAAATTCGGGGCGTTACACAATCTATTACGAAAATATAAATTGTTGTCTGAACTAATACTATAATCGACTATTTGACCATTTCAACCATATTCCATTTAGATAATGAATTTGGATCATCAAACTGCAATTCTCGAATTTTCTGTAAAAACAAAGGCTTACCCTTCAACTCGGCTAAAATAAGAGCGTGAGCATTCATCGATCAGAGAGCCAAAAGGGATTTCTGACTCAAAGTATCAACAACAACATTTTCTTTACCTGAATGATAGTCTATCACAATATCATAGTCTTTTAGTAACTCAAGTCACATCCGTTGATGTAGATTTAACTCTTTTTGAGTGATCAATTATTTCAGACTTTTGTGGTCGATATAAACATGACATTTCTTGCCATACAGATAGTGTTGCTAAATTTTCAATTCAAATACAATTGCAACTAACTCAAGGTCGTGTGTCAGGAAATTTTTTTCGTGTGTTTTAAGCTGTTGAGAACCATACGCAATAACCTTGCCTTCCAATATCAAAATTCATCTCAATCAGTTCAAGGAAGCATCACTGTAAACGAAAAATTCTTTCTCGAATTTAGTGTAACACCCCAAACCCGAACTAGAAGTTAGGCCTGAATCTAGAATGTCACATTAAAGGCGCACTTCAAAATAATTTACTAGTTAACCATTTAAGGCCCAAAAGCCCAAAACAAAAGATTATTTCGAAAACCATATTAACACTTTAATAATCTTATGAAATTTCTTAAGTGGGTAGTTGAAACAATAATAATAATAAACCCAAAATCTAAAGTCAAATAGGAGTTACATGGCCTTATTACAATCCAATGAAAAAAACAAAGTATTTAAACAGAATCATTTGAATAAATAAAAACATTTGAATAACTTGTAGTGTGGCCATCTCCGAGTCCTCTCCCTCGTCGAGCCGCCTATTCAGGATTACCTGAAACATTTAAAATTAAGGGTGTGAGTTTTGAAACTCAGTGTGTACAACCCTTGGCAATCAAATCACATACAAATATTCACATTGGGCCTAAGCCCTAACAAAATCGGTGGTCTTGGGCCTTAGCCCACAATGACCTCATATCATATCATATCGTATCATTTATAAATAGATAATGCAAAACCCACCCCAAAAATCCATCCGCTAAACACACCATTTCCCTTCCAACCTTATGACTCCTGTGGGGAATTCTAGCTTGACCCACCCTTCCGCTACACACCAAGGGTAGCCCGGTTGCGGTACTACCGAACGTTGCAGCAAAGCTGCTAATCATATGTTGGGCTTAAAGCCTTCTGTGGATCCATACCATACGGTCATACGATCCTGGATCCATACCATACGGCCATGCGATCCTCAAATATTGACACAGAGTCATCAATATATATATGTTAGGCACATAGCCACCGTAAATATGATTGGCACAAAGCCATAATAACAGCACAAAGCCTTCGGTATTGGCACAAAGCCCATAATTACGGCACGAAGCCCATATTAATGGCACACAACCCTCGGTAACATTATCGGTGCAGCAAGGCTGCTCGGTGGCTAAAAAGCCTGTGGTGGATCCATACCATACGGCTATGCGATCTCGGATCCATACCATACGGCCATGCGATCCTCAAATCTTCCTCCGTACCATAATTCCCACCCATATGCATCCTAAGAAAAATATCATATGAATTCATCAAACACAAAAGTAACATCCACAAACCCATATTCATCACATAGGGGTATTTTCGTCATTTCACTACCCAGGGGTATTTTTGTAATTCTACCCTACAGGGGTATTTTGGTAATTTGGCAAATTAGGGGTATCTTGGTAATTTTACAAACAGGGGTATTTTAGTAATTTTACAATATAAAGGTATTTTAGTAATTTTACAATATAAGGGTATTTTAGTAATTTTCCAACATAAGGGTATTTTAGTAATTTTCCAATATAAGGGTATTTTAGTAATTTTCCAATAAAAGGGTATTTTAGTAATTTTCCAATATAAGGGTATTTTAGTCCCTCTCGGGTTTTAGTTATAAACTTTGGCCCATAAACAAGTCCTCGCGGTTAAAGTGAACAAACACTAAGCACCAGGTAGGATCTCAGAAAAGAGGAGGTGGGTCACTCGGACCGCTCAAATACCAAGCTCTCACTAGATCCAATCCTAGATATGCATATGTCGGTTACCACACTCTAACTAATCGACTTTTCTACAGGCATGTTTAATTAACTTAAGTCTTATGAAATTGAAGAGTTGTTCAAACTAGGCCTAAGTCCATAACCCTAGCATATCCGCTTACGTCCCAATAAAGCCCATCAAACCCAAATTACAACCTTACGGCCCATTAGGCCCAAATCTTATCATATGACCCATTTGGCCCAAAACATATCCAGATCATGTATCGTTCAAGACTAATTCAATTCGTATAACAACCAAACCATTCCATCAAACTTAGCCTCAGGGCCCACCGGGCCCATTTAGCCACTTTCGGCTTTTCGGCATTGCCGATATCGTGTGTGTAGTGTTTGTACACACCTGGTAACCTTGCGTGCTGCGAACTCCTTAGTCACAAACCTACAATTGACATTACTAGCGATTAACCAAAGCGTTAACACATACCAACAAAAAACCAAAACCTCACCGTACCCTTACCGTGTGCCTTACGTTCTAGTAGCCCTTCTTTTGCTATTATTGGCGATTAACCTCTATATCTGCACTCAAACACCTATATCGTCAAAACCAAGTGACCCCTATAGATCATAAATCACCCCTATGAGCCACATTAGATTCGGCCACTTATAAAACCACGACTAGGTCGAGAACACTTACCACCTTGTTAGCAACCCTTACCTACCACGCTTGCGATCCTTGATTCTTTCCCTTGTTAAAACATAGTTAACGACGAGGATTGGGTTAGATAGCCCTTTGGATTTTAACAAAACACACTAAAAAGTTTAACTAAGAACTTGCCGAAATTCTCCTTTAATCCTGCGGCTTAGATATCTACTTGAACAAGATTCGGCTTCCAAACGTGACTAAGAGTAGATACTAATCGATTGAGGTGGAAGAACAAAAAACAAAGAATCAGCATAAACAGGGGTTTCGGCAAATAGGGATTTCGGCAAACAGGGATTTCGGTAAATAGAGATTTTGGCAAATAGAGATTTCGGCAAACAGGGATTTCGGAAAATAGGGATGGTGGTATTCGGCAATGGAAGAAAATAAGGATGAGGGGAAAAAAGAAGAGAAAGAAAGATGGAAACTCTAAGAACCCCTTCTAAGGATTTCGGCACCCCCCTTTTATAGCCAAAGCCGAACTACCTTCCCCCCACAGTCCTATTCGGCCCCAACACTTCACCCTCTTCATCTCCTATCTTTTCTCTCTGATAATACCTTAATCTTATCCGAAATATCCTCCTCATCCATCAGTCCTGCTTCCTTCAAACTCTCCACGGCAAGAGTTCAAAATCCACACAACTCTTGCCGTCCACCTATGCAAAATAAAACACTCCAAAATACACTCCTCTTGCTCGAACCTTGGACCTCCTCAGCTTTCACACACGCTACCTCATAGCTCCCAAGTGACGCCACTTTCCACTGGACCACAAGCCCATTTGTGTCCTATTTTCTCTTAATCTACTTAAGAGGCCTCATGCCTGAGACTAGGGTCCGCTGAGAAAGAAAAATAAATTTTTCCCTATGGTCTCCCTTATCTCTCAGGCCTCAAATAATCCCGATAATACCTTAATATTAATATTCTAAGTGCTACATATATCCCAAAAATAATTTAAACGCTCCCATTCCCAAGGCCTATTGGGCCCAATTCTTTTAGACCCAAATTCGGGGTGTTACAATTCTACCCTCCTTAAAGAAATTTCGTCCTCGAAATTTCCAACTAACTATAAAATGCACCGCTCAAGTCACACCACTATGTTTTTTGCACAAGACTGATTTAATAACACTAACACTTCCACGGCCTCTGCTGCGACCTTTTGCACCTATTCTAGCGCTCATCGTTGCGTGCGTATTTTTGGATTAGAATTTTTTGAATTTAGTTCATAGTCCACTGTTTAAAACACATGTCTTATGCGAGTGACAATTTAAAAGTTGTTTCATGGTCGTATATCCATTACATGCTTAAGTTTCCTACAGGCTTTAGTCTCTAGAAACCTATTTTTTAAAGTAGCCCAATATCTAATTATAGTTCAGTAAATTTAAACAAGTAAAATAACAGAAAAACTTACTTGGCTCGACGTCGAGGGCTCGATGAACCACACTTCAAGAATCCTGCCAAAACTTCTTAATCTACTTGTTTTAAAAACCCAAAACATAAGGCCCATTTCACAGCCCGAGCTTTGCAACCGGGCTCTGATACCACTAAATGTAACACCCCAAACCCGACCTAGAAGTTAGGCCCAAATCTAGAATGTCACATTAAAGGCGCACTTCAAAACAATTTACTAGTTAACCATTTAAGGCCCAAAAGCCCAAAACAAAAGATTATTTCGAAAACCATATTAACACTTTAATAATCTTATGAAATTTCTTAAGTGGGCAGTTGAAACAATAATAATAATAAACCCAAAATCTAAAGTCAAATAGGAGTTACATGGCCTTATTACAATCCAATGAAAAAAACAAAGTATTTAAACAGAATCATTTGAATAAATTAAAACATTTGAACAACTTGTAGTGTGACCATCTCCGAGTCCTCTCCCTCGTCGAGCCGCCTATTCAGGATTACCTGAAACATTAAAAATTAAGGGTGTGAGTTTTGAAACTCAGTGTGTACAACCCTTGGCAATCAAATCACATACAAATATTCACATTGGGCCTAAGCCCTAACAAAATCGGTGGTCTTGGGCCTTAGCCCACAATGACCTCATATCATATCATATCGTATCATTTATAAACAGATAATGCAAAACCCACCACAAAAATCCATCCGCTAAACACACCATTTCCTTTCCAACCTTATGACTACGTAGGGAATTCTAGCTCGACCCACCCTCCGCTACACACCAAGGGTAGCCGATTATGTACTACGAATGTTGCAAAGAAAGTCGCTAATCATATGTTGGGCTTAAAGCCTTCGTGGATCCATACCATACGGTCATGCGATCCTCGGATCCATACCATACGGCCATGCAATCCTCAAATATTGACACGAGTCATCAATATATATATGTTAGGCACATAGCCACGGTAAATATGATTGGCACAAAGCCATAATAACGACAAAGACAATGCCTTCGGTATTGGCACAAAGCCCATAACTACGACACGAAGCCCATATTAATGGCACACGACCCTCGGTAACATTATCGGTGCAAAGCATGGCTTCTCGGTGGCTAAAAAAGCACGTGGTGGATCCATACCATACGGCTATGCTATCCGGATCCATACCATACGGCCATGCGATCCTCAAATCTTCCTCCGTACCATAATTCCCACCCATATGCATCCTAAGCGAATATCATATGAATGCATCAAACACAAAAGTAACATCCACAAACCCATATTCATCACATAGGGGTATTTTCGTCATTTCACTACCCGGGGTATTTTTGTAATTCTACCCTACAGGGGTATTTTGGTAATTTGGCAGATTAGGGGTATCTTGGTAATTTTACAAACAGAGGTATTTTAGTAATTTTACAATATAAGGGTATTTTAGTAATTTTACAATATAAGGGTATTTTAGTAATTTTCCAACATAAGGGTATTTTAGTAATTTTCCAACATAAGGGTATTTTAGTAATTTTCCAATATAAGGGTATTTTAGTAATTTTCCAATATAAGGGTATTTTAGTCCCTCTCGGGTTTTAGTTATAAACTTTGACCCATAAACAAGTCCTCGTGGTTAAAGTGAACAAACACTATGCCACAGGTAGGATCTCAGAAAAGAGGAGGTGGGTCACTCGGACCGCTTAAATACCAAGCTCTCACTAGACCCAATCCTAGACATGCATATGTCGGTTACCACACTCTAACTAATCGACTTGTCTATAGGCATGTTTAATTAACTTAAGTCTTATGAAATTGAAGAGTTGTTCAAACTAGGCCTAAGTCCATAACCCTAGCATATCCGCTTACGTCCCCAAAAAGCCCATCAAACCCAAATTACAACCTTACGGCCCATTAGGCCCAAATCTTATCATATGACCCATTTGGCCCAAAACATATTCAGATCATCTATCATGCAAGACTAATTCAATTCGTATAACAACCAAAACATTCCATCAAACTTAGCCTCAGGGCCCACCGGGCCCATTTAGCCACTTTCGGCTTTCTGGCATTGCCGATATCGTGTGTGTAGTGTTTGTACACATCTGGTAACCTTGCGTGCTGCGAACTCCTTAGTCACAAACCTACAATTGAAATTACTAGCGATTAACCAAAGCGTTAACACATACCAACCAAAAACCGAAACCTCACCGGACCCTTATCGTGTGCCCTACGTGCTAGTAGCCCTTCCTTTGCTACTATTGGCGATTAACCTCTATATCTGCAGTCAAACACCTATATCGTCAAAACCAAGTGACCCCTATAGATCATAAATCACCCCTATGAGCCACATTAGATTCGGCCACTTACAAAACCACGACTAGGTCGAGAACACTTACCACCTTGTTAGCAACCCTTACCTACCACGCTTGCGATCCTTGATTCTTTCCCTTGTTAAAACATAGTTAACGACGAGGATTGGGTTAGATAGCCCTTCGACTTTTAACAAAACACACTAAAAATTTTAACAAAGAACTTACCAAAATTCTCCTTTGATCCTGTGGCTTAGATATCTACTTGAACAAGATTCGGCTTCCAAACATGACTAAGAGTAGATACTAATCGATTGAGGTGGAAGAATAAACAACAAAGAATCAACATAAATAGGGGTTTCGGCAAACAGGGATTTCAGCAAACAGGGATGGTGGTATTTGGCAATGGAAGAAAATAAGGATGAGGGGAAAAAAGAAGAGAAAGAAAGATGGAAACTCTAAGAACCCCTTCTAAGGATTTCGACACCCCCCTTTTATAGCCAAAGCCGAACTACCTTCCCCCCACAGTCCTATTCGGCCCCAACACTTCACCCTCTTGATCTCCTATCTTTTCTTTCTGATAATACCTTAATCTTATCTGAAATATCCTCCTCATCAATCAGTCCTTCTTCCTTCAAACTCTCCACGGCAAGAGTTCAAAATCCACACAACTCTTGCCGTCCACCTATGCAAAATAAAACACTCCAAAATACACTCCTCGTGCTCGAACCTTGGACCTCCTCAGCTTTCACACACGCCACCTCATAGCTCCCAAGTGACGCCACTTTCCACTGGACCACAAGCCCATTTGTGTCATATTTTCTCTTAATCTACTTAAGAGGCCTCATGCCTGAGACTAGGGTCCGCTGAGAAAGAAAAATAAATTGTTCCCTATGGTCTCCCTTATCTCTCAGGCTTCAAATAATCCCGATAATACCTTAATATTAATATTCTAAGTGCTACATATATCCCAAAAATAATTTAAATGCTCCCATTCCCAAGGCCTATTGGGCCCAATTCTTCTAGGCCCAAATTTGGGGTGTTACATTTAGGTTGTGTTATCACTAATGCCTCTGTCAATATACTCTTCAACAAATGAAAAATTTGCTGACATTTATCATACCACACAAAGCTAACATATTTTTGTAACAGTTTCGTCATAGGTAAAGCCTTTATCAAGAAACTTTTAACAAATCGTCAACAGTATCCAGATAATCCCAGGAAACTATGTACCTCAGAAACATTTTGCAGAGGCTTCTAATTCAAAATAGCATAAATCTTGCTCGGATCAACTCATATCCCTTCAGTTGAAATTATATGATCGAGAAATCTGACTTCTTTGAGCCAAAACTCATATTTACTAAACTTGGCATACAATTTTTTTTTCACGCAAGGTCTGTAATATGATTCTCAAATGCTGGGCATGCTCAAATTCATTTTTGGAGTAAATCAGAATGTCATCAATAAAAACAACAATAAACCTATTGAGGTGAGGCTGAATAACCTGATTCATGAAATTCATAAATGTTGTCAGGGCATTCATCAATCCGAAAGGCATGACTAGAAACTCGTAGTGTCCGTAACGAGTTCTGAATGCTATTTTTGGTACAACGACATCTTTAACTCACAACTGATAGTAACCAGATCTAAGATCAATCTTCGAAAAAATTATGAAACCTTTCAACTGATCAAATAAATCATCAATATGAGGCAACGAATATTTATTTTGTTTATTGTGACTTTATTCAATTGACGATAGTCTATACACAATCTCATCGATCTGTCCTTCTTTTTCACAAACAAAACAGGTGCTCCGCAAGGTGATATACTCAGTCAAATAAAACCTCTATCAATTAATCTTTACAACTAAGCTTTTAATTTGTTTGAATCCATTCTGTATGGAGAAATCAAGATCGAAGCGGTCCCTTGCATTAAATCAATAGCAAACTCAACCTCTCGCTCTGGTGGTCAACCCAAAAATTCCTTAGGAAAAACATTTATGAACTGACAAACTATTGGTACCTGATCAATTTTCAATTCAGATACTCTAGAGTCTAGGATATAAGTGAATGCAACATAGCCTTTTCAAATCAATTTCAATTCCGAAATAGCTGAAATTATACTCGAAACACAGTCAGACTTAGTAGATTCAATAGAAATCAATTCACCATTCTGATATCTCAAATTAATTTGTTTTTTGTTGACAATTCACTACATCATCATGAATAGTCAACCAATCCATTCCCAAGATAACGTCAAATTCATTAAATGGCAGTAACATCAGATTAGCAGAAAAGTCCTAGCCCTAAATTTTTAGTGGACACTATGTGCAAACCAAATCAACTATGACACTTTGACCTAAAGAGTTCGTTACTTTCACGACATATTCAATTGACTCAACTGATAAACTCTTTTCAATTACTAACGTAGTGCATATATATGAATGCGTTGACCTAGGGTCAATTAATGAACTTTAGGCTTAATGGTCCTAGTGACCCAATTCTGAGCCATGATAAACCGAAATAGTAACATATTTTAATCCCACATTTAGTATGCTTTTGGATGAATTATCCCTTGATTTATGTAAAAAGGTGCTCTTAATCCTTTCTTTTCATGTCTTATACCTAGGAAAGCACCCAAGGATAAAAAGAACGAGAAACGGGCTCAAAACGGACCAAAAAGGACCAAAGAGGAAATTGACACGGCCTGGACTTGGACCCATACGGCCGTGCCAAGTCAATCATCTAGAACACGGTCTAACCCCGACTCATACGACCGTGTCTCATTTAAGAAATCCAAACACGACCTGGCCACGATTTACACGGGCGTGCGCCATGGCCGTGCCTTTGCCGTGGAAAAGAGCAATTTCATTCGGGAAAGGATACTTAGGGAGAAAGAAACGTATTTCAAAAGCCTATAAATACACCCTAAGTATGACCTAAGAAGGGGAGCCCAAAGCCATTGTCTAGGGGCGCCGTGCTAGGCCAGAGAAGGCAGATTTGTGGGGATTCACTTAGGGATAGCCAGTTGATCCATCTCAAGGAGCCAGAATTATACTCAAGACGGAGGATCTCTCCTTCAATTCTTTCAGGGGGTTTTAGGGATTTCTTATGTTTTGTTTTATCTTTTCTCTTGAGATGTTTTCCTTTATTGTTATGAACTAAACCCTTGGATACAGAAAGGGATGAAACCTATGATGAATCTTATTATTGTTTTCTCAATTATATGATAAATACTTAGTTTGTTCTTAATTATGTGAGCTTAATCCAAATTTAATGTGCTTAGGTGGAGGAGGAATAGACCACGCCTAAGAGTAGATCCAACATAATTAGCGGAGTTGAGTTGATCGCACGCTTAGAGATAGGGTGACGAGATTTTACCGGATTAGGGTGAAACCTAATATGGGAATCCATAGTTCGATTTACTGCTATTCTAGGGGGTTATTATAAGAGAACGAGAGTTCCACTAATTAACCTAGGGTTAGACGTTATTCGCCTCGAGAGAGGGTTTAATATACGTTAGGGAGTCTTACGAATCAAAATAAGTGAACAAATCGTATGGTTTAGTGTTAGATAACAAGTGAAGTCTAGGTGGATTCTTCCTAGGGTATCGTCTAAATCAACTGAGTTTTTCCCAAGTTATTTTCCAAATTCATTCTTCTTTGTCTTAGAGTCTTTAGTTTAGTAGTTAATTAATTTATATTAATAAACAACTTCACTTATTTTGGGCTAGATAATAAAAAGAAAGTTAGTATTAGTACTTTTAGTTCCTTTGGGTTCGATAATCCGGTCTTGCCGAAGCTATACTACTGTTCGATAGGTGCACTTGCCTCAATCGTTGTCAGAGTTAGTTTTTAGGTTCGATCATTCTTTTTATAAATTTTAAAGCTCTGATTCACAGCGATCAAGTTTTTGGCGCCGTTGTCGGGGAACTAAAATATTAAGAAAGCTCTATTTTTATTACTTTAGCCATTATTTTTATTTTTCGCAATTTATTTTTATTTTTAGTTTTAATTTTAAATTTGCTAAATTTTCTTTCTTTCTTTTCCTCGTAGGTACCTCTAGTTTATGACTAGAAGGAATCCGAGAGGACCTTTAGAATACGACAGTGATATTGAAGCTACCGCTCGGAGAAATCGCAGAGAGATTAGGCGAGCCCTAATTTACCAAGAAGGAGAGCGAGAAAACAGATCCAATCCTACTGAAGGGATGGACGAAAATAATCTTCCACCACAAGATGTGGCAGAAAATAATGCTCCTCGTACTATGTATGATTATGCTAAACCTCATTTAACAGGAGCTGAATCTAGTATTGTTAGGCCTGCTATAGCCGCTAATAATTTTGAATTAAAGCCTAACACTATACAAATGATTCAACAGTTTGTTCAATTTGATGGTTTGCAGGACGAAGATCCAAATACTCATATAGCTAACTTTTTAGAGTTCTGTGATACCTTCAAAATAAATGGCGTTTCTGATGATGCCATACGACTTCAGTTATTTCCCTTTTCATTAAGGAATAAAGCCAAACAGTGGTTAAACTCGTTACCACGAGGGTCAATCACTACATGGGAACAAATGACTAAAATTTTTTTATTAAAATATTTCCCACTGGCCAAAACAGCCAAATTACGTAATGATATCTCTTCTATTGTGCAGATGGATTTAGAGACATTATACGATGCATGGGAGAGATATAAGGATCTCTTGAGAAGGTGTCCGTACCATGGTTTACCTTTGTGGCTCCAAGTCCAAACTTTCTATAACGGTGTAAACCCCTCAACGAGGCAACTAATCGACTCGGCCACGGTGGAACTCGAATAATAAAACTCCACGGGCGACCCTACGAATTTATAGAAGAGATGTTGCTGAATAACTATCAGTGGTAAGTTACAAGAACAAGGCCAACAAAAACAGCCAGAGTTTACAACCTCGACGCAGTAACCATGCTATCAAATCAGGTAGAGATGATGAATAAGAAGCTTGATAGTTGGTGTTCTTCGCAGGTACATCCAGTCATGCAGTGCGACACAAGTGGAACTGTGGCGAATCCTGAGTACCCACCCTACCAACCGGGCATAAAAAGCGAACAGATGATCTATATAGGTAACAATTTCAGATCTAATAATAACTCATATAGTAATAATTATAATCCAGGTTGGAGGAACCACCCAAATATTTCAGGGGGAGGTCAAGGAAATCAAGGAAATCAAAGACAGCAACCTCATCAAAATGTCCAAAATCAGCCCTATCCACAAGAAAAGAAGCCGAATCTCGAAGAGACGTTGAACATATTCATAGCATCCACAGAAGCTCGTCTCCAAAAAACTGAGGTAACACTCGACACTCAATAAACATCGATCAAAACAATCGAGAACCAATTTGGTGGACTTACAAAGGTAATCGGGGAAATTACCCAGTCAGTCGGACAAATTGCAAAGCTATTATCTGAACGACCACAAGGGCGTCTACCGAGTAATACTGAAATTAATCCAAATGAGCAATTCCAAGCCATAACAGCTCAAGAAAGCGAAGAAGTAGACGAACCCAGTCCAACACAAGGAAACGAGGTAGAAAAAGGTAAAGTTGAGGTAACACAAGACAAGCCAAAACCGGTAATCAAGGAGTACCAACCTCGCGTACCTTACCCTAAGGCATTAAGAAGAGACGACACAGAAGAACAGTTAGGTAAGTTTCTTAAACTTTTAAAGAAATTACATATTAACTTACCGTTACTTGAAGCTCTTTCACAGATGCCAAATTCGAGGAAATTTTTAAGACATCTCTTGACGAATAAGCGCAAGTTAGATGAAGATCCACATGTGGAATTAAACGCAGTGTGCTCAGCAATGTTACAGAATAGACTACCACAAAAGCTAAAAGATCCAGGGAGTTTTACAATTCCATGTTTAATTGGTAGACTAACTGTTGATAATGCGTTAGCTGATTTAGGGGCAAGCATAAATGTCATGCCTTATAAATTGTTTAAACAATTAGGTCTAGGGAAACCCAAACAAACTAGGATGAGCATTCAATTAGCTGATAAAACTGTTAGAATTCCTAGGGGTATTATCGAAGATGTTCTTGTAAAAATCGATAGATTCGTTTTCCTGGTAGACTTTGTTGTCTTAGACATGGATGAGGATAATTCGATCCCCCTAATTTTAGGAAGACCCTTTTTAGCAACTGCCAGGACTAAAATTCATGTTGATGCAGGAGAACTCATACTTTGTGTAGGGAATGAGACAGTCACCATCAAGGCTCTCGACTCGGCTAGAACATCGAGTAATCAAGGTGAGAACGTAAATTCTACTGATAACCATTCGGTTAACCCTTATTTTCAGGAAACACCACCAAAGAATACAACTGAACCCGATCCTAAACCCCATGCCAACAAAGAAATAACTCATGAAGATCGAGGGATTCAGTTCGATGATCTAGATGACTGGAAGACACACTTCAAGGAGAAATTAGGGATACACGACGAAGAACCGGAACCACACAAGATAAAACTGAAGGAGCCCCCAAAAGAGCTAATAGGAACAACAGACCACTTCAAAATAGGAGACCAGGTACTGTTAGACCAGGCAGATCCTCGAATATCTCCTCCGGACCCTAGCACAAATAAAGAAATATCTTTTAGGGTAACCAGTGTTTTCCCCACGAGACAGTCGAGGTAAGTAATCCTATTTTTGGTACTTTTATTATAAACACATCTCGACTTAAATTTTTTCACGAAGACACAAATGATAGCATGAGGAAGGACTTCCAACTCCTCAAACCACCCTGAAGATGCAAATGAGAGGTAAAGTCTAGCTTAAGACTATAAATGAGCGCTTCTCGGGAGGCAACCCGAGCACTAACATAATTTATTCTCACATTTTGCTTTAAATTTATTTTTCTTTTTCTTCTTTTCTTTACACCTAGTTATAAACTAACCAAAAGTGCAGATTTCTAAGACACACGATAGAAAATAATATTTTATTTTATTTTATTTTTATATTATCCTTTCTTTATAATATCTAGCTTTAAACTAACAAGGGGTACAGAATTCCAGGTCACACAGCCTTGCAGACGGCCGTGGCCGTGGCCGTGTGGACCATAAGAATCCCAGTACTAACATAGCAGAGGCCGTGCAAATTAGTTCCAACCACTCTTTGACGTCACGGATCCAACCACTACACCACGAGCACCGACAAAGGGGCATGACCGTGCCCCATGACCGTGTGAAGCTACTGACTTTAAAACCACGGGCAGAACACGTCCGTGCCTTAAACCCGTGCCAACATACTGTCTTGTCGAACACAGGCTAGACACAAGCGTGGGGTAACCAACACGCCTAGGGACACGGCCGTGTGATGCGGCCGTGTGAATTGACACACCCTCAACCCACGAGCATGGGAAATTGCCAGACTTGAAATTCTATTTAAACACCATGCCCCTCTCCTTTCTTCTTACCTACTCCCCTCCTTCTTCTCTCTTTATTTCTTTTTTTCCCTCTTTCTTTTCCCTTTTTCCTAATAAATCCTTTGACTCTTGAGCCACAGCAACATCATATCCATGCCAAAGAAGCGTAAAAGGCCAATCACAGTCTCCTCAAAAAAGACCGATTCACATGAGTTCATGCAGGCAGCTTCATCCAAACAACAAGCCAAGGATATTTGAGGCTATCTAGTTTTTATTTCATTTTTCTCTTTTGCTTCAATTTCCTTCCCTTTAACAATCTTATGCTTAATTTAGTTTATTTTATCTTAGTTTCTTAATTTTAGGTTCTAAAGGTTGTTAGGGAATCACGCCAATACCACCACCATATCCTCAGCCTTAGAAATCACATTCAACAATAAGGACTCTACGGTCCATCCATCTTTTCTTTTAATCTTAATTTCATCTTTATTTTTCTCCACTTTAGCTTGCTTTTCCTAAATTATTTAATTAGTATAGTTTTAATTATTATTAGTATATCATGGCTAATCCTACATGAGCTACCCAATTTCTTCATCTAGCGCATGATCGTCACCCAGACCGACCCCTCCAACGTATTGTCCACAACCTTCAAGGATTCCATCCATAATTCAGGGAGTTTTACTTATACCCATATCTTCTGATCTGAACATCACATTTATATTATCTATCTTTGTACATTGAGGACAATGTACATCTTAAGTGTGGGGGGGTGAACAACCTAAAAAGGTGCCTAATTTTTTTCATTATTCTTAAATTTCTGAAATTAGGTACCAAACTTTTTGCATTATTCTCAAAATCCTGAATTTAGTCTTGTTTTTAAGTAAATTACTCATATTACTAATTAAGATGAAATTTCTGATGATTTATGATTTTTATTGATATGTTTTAGATTAAGTCATTGATAATTAAACTTGAAGAATACTAGAGAATCAAGCATGATAAGTCTATGTTTCAGAAATTAAAAATTTGCTAGGTGGTAAAACTGAGTTTAAATATTACATTGAAGTTGAAATTTACGAGGTTGACGTCAAAATACCCATAATTTTTTTGAGATTTTGAGCCTTATAGAGCATAAATTCTTTTTCTTGCTCACTTTATTGATTATGAGTATGTCAACACTGATTTGTCATTCTAGAACTTGCGTCGATTATACATGTTGAGACTACACTTTTTGATTTGATATACAGAGATGATAAAGGCACCTAGGTTTTAACCCACTAACTCCATTAAAAAGCCTACCTTCACAATTAACCCCTAGTGAACCCCTTTTAATCCTAACAACCCTATTTATTGACATAACCGCTAATATTAACCCAGAACCCCTTTGTTTTTATTATCACCATTCCTTTTGACTACCCTTATATCAAGATTTGATTTGATTAATAGCCTAACTATGTTTTTATTTCAGTAATTTATCTTTTGTTATGTATTTATGATTGTTCTTAAAAAAAATCAAAAGTATATTCATTATTAGTTATGTGATTAAACGAGCTTATACATTTGTTTGAATTCCAAATATCAAAGAAGAAGCTCGTAGTGTTAGTATTATTAGTTTTCAATTGATGTACTTATTATTATTAGTTCATTAGTTCTTAGTTAGGTAATTTGTCAATTCAATCTCGATTCTAACCCTCTAATTCAGCCTTATTCCACACCTTAACCCTAGCCCCATTACAACCCTAACAAAGACCTTTTGATTTGTGTTTCATCTCATATTTCAGTGGTGGAGATTTAATTTTCATGCAAGCCTATGGGATTTGAGTGAATCTTTTGTGAGGATGTCAATCCTTAAACACTTAAACACTTTGAGTGATTTGAGTGATTTGAGTTAGGATGTCAACCCTAACTCTTCATGTCTGACTTTTGAGTGCCTGAATTCTGAACCTTAAACACTTTGAGTGATTTGAGTGAATCTTTTGTGAGGATGTCAATCCTTGTCGATTTCGAATCAGAGGTAATTATTTAGATGGAGGGAGACACCTATGTTTTGTGCTACAAAATATAAGGCTTATAATGTTTAAATTTTTAGGACTCTTTGAGTTGAATTATCCATGTATAAATTATCTCTGAATTATGATGAGACACTATTAACGACTATTATGAATTGAGGGAAGTTCGTTTTAATTGTAAGTTGAGAATTTTTCTTGAGGACAAGCAAAAGCTTAAGTGTGAGGGTATTTGATAAATCGAAATAGTAACATATTTTAATCCCACATTTAGTATGCTTTTGGATGAATTATCCCTTGATTTATGTAAAAAGGTGCTCTTAATACTTTCTTTTCATGTCTTATACCCAGAAAAGCACCCAAGGATAAAAAGAACGAGAAACGGGCTCAAAACGGACCAAAACAGACCAAAGAGGAAATCGACACGGCCTGGACTTGGACCCACACGGCCGTGCCAAGTCAATCATCTAGAACACGGTCTAACCCCGACTCACATGGCCGTGTCTCATTAAAGAAATCCGAACATGACCTGGCCACGATTTACACGGGCGTGCGCCATGGTCATGCCTCTGCCGTGGAAAAGAGCAATTTCATTCGGGAAAGGATACTTAGGGAGAAAGAAATGTATTTCAAAAGCCTATAAATACACCCTAAGTATGACCTAAGAAGGGGAGCCCAAAGCCATTGTCTAGGGGCGCCGTGCTAGGCCAGAGAAGGCAGATTTGTGGGGATTTACTCAGGGATAGCCAAATGATCCATCTCAAGGAGCCAGAATTATACTCAAGACGGAGGATCTCTCCTTCAATTCCTTCAGGGGGTTTTAGGGATTTCTTATGTTTTGTTTTATCTTTTCTCTTGAGATGTTTTCCTTTATTGTTATGAACTAAACCCTTCGGATACCCGAATGGGATGAAACCTATGATGAATCTTGTTATTGTTTTTTGAATTATATGATAAATACTTAGTTTGTTCTTAATTATGTGAGCTTAATCCAAATTTAATGTGCTTAGGTGGAGGAGGAATAGACCCTGCCTAAGAGTAGATCCAACATAATTAAGCGGAGTTGATCGCACGCCTAGAGATAGGGTGACGAGATTTTGCCGGATTAGGGTGAAACCTAATATGGGAATCCATAGATCAATTTACTGCTATTCTAGGGGGTTATTATAAGAGAACGAGAGTTCCACTAATTAACCTAGGGTTAGACATTATTCGCCTCGAGAGAGAGGGTTTAATATACGTTAGGAGTCTTACGGATCAAACTAAGTGAATAAATCGTATGGTTCAGGTGTTAGATAACAAGTGAAGTCTAGGTGGATTCTTCCTAGGTATCGTCTAAATCAACTGAGTTTTTCCCAAGTTATTTTCCAAATTCATTCTTCTTTGTCTTAGAGTCTTTAGTTTAGTAGTTAATTAATTTAGATTAATAAACAACTTCACTTATTTTAGGCTAGATAATAAAAAGAAAGTTAGTATTAGTACTTTTAGTTCCTTTGGGTTCCATAATCCGGTCTTGCCAAAGCTATACTATTGTTCGATAGGTGCACTTGCCTCAATCGTTGTCAGAGTTAGTTTCTAGGTTCGATCATTCTTTTTATAAATTTTAAAGTTCTGATTCACAGTGATCAAGCCACTCCTTCCTCTTTTATTTTTGTAAATCCAGCAAGCCATTAGGTAAATTGCTTGTGCCACCATAGGGTTTAGAAACCCTAGGTATTTAACCAATTATTTCATAATTAGATTTTAAATCTTGCTCCTTATCAAAATTCCAATAAAATTAGCTTTCCACCATCTTTTTCTCTTCTTTTCTCTCTTTCTTGCACCATATTTCCTTCTTTGTGCTATTATTTATTTTTATTTCCCGTATTGAATCATTCTCTGTTCAAATGTTTTCTATCGGAGGTTAGATTGTCGTAAAATAGCTTCCGTTATCTTTGCCAAAAGTCGGTAAGTACACTTTGTTTCAACAATTAGATCTCGTATTTCCATAATATCATTATCCCACGTTAATTTTTCTGCTCGATTAACCAATATTTTTTATCTTGTCAAAATCTTGATATAATTTGTTAATTAGTGTGTATTTTCTATTGAAGGGTCAAATCTAGGTGAATTGGATCAGAATTGATCGTAAGGGTTGTCGATCAAACTCGAGGTGAAAGTTGTGTGTCTTTTCCCAGTGAATTGATAGTGACATGTGTAGTTTTAAGGCCACACGGTCTCCCACATGGGCATGTGGACCACATGGGTGGACTACACGACCATGTGCACCTATAATTCGTAGGGTAATAAGTGAACCACATGGCCTACCACACAACCATGTCCTTACTATAGGATATTTTACCATTTTCCATACGGCATCAGGCTGTTACATGGCCTAGCTACTCAACCGTGTAACCTCTTCCACATGGCCATGTGACCCCTATTTTAAAAAAAAAATTCAAGAAAATTGCAATATGTTCAGTTTAGTCCTTGTATGATCCCCGAATTTTTTTATATATATTTTGTGCACTCAATTGAGCCCGTGATATTATGTATATTCTAGAATATATGATTTGATTGACTAAATTGCTATTTTTATATGAATGAAATGTGTTACGATACATGCCTACTATCACTATATACTCAATGAACTGTTACTGTTGCTACTGCTACTATATTGCTGATTGCATGTTCAACATGCCTACTGGTATTGTTAAACTAGTAGCATGATAAGCATGACTACTATTTCTATATTGCACTGTTATTATCATGCCATGTTGCATAGCATCGAGATTAGGGCAATTTGAAACGACGAAGTACTGACAGTTTTAAATGTACAAACACTGGTGGTTCATCCACAACTTACTAGCAATTTATTTGCAATCTTTTTTATCTAAAAACTATTGTGGCTTACCTTTTATTTTTACTGGTGGCTCATTTGCTGTAACACCCCAAACCCGGTCCAAAACACCACGGCCGAATTCGAAATGTTACTGGGAAAAATGTTTGAAAAGAATTTACTTGAAGGGTGAAAACACGTGTTGGGTTTTAATCAAATATCCCATCCATAGGAGTTAACTTGTTTATAAGAAGTTTGTCGTTTTGGAAATCGATTTGCCAGAAAAGTACAACTTTAAAGTTCGTGTGAAGTTGAAAATCATATACGTTTGAAACTTTAGGAAAGTTGGGTTGTTACGAGTTTCCAGATTTGAAAATCTTAACTTAAGTTTTTAAGTTGTAAAAATTTGATTTCGAAATCATTTGCAATTATTAATCGATAGTCGATCTAGCATAAAACATAATGAAAATCCCAACTACTTAAAATGGCCTTATTACAATAAAATCATCCCGATGTAACCGAAATTAAAGAAAATGTATTTAAGTAAGTAAAATCGCATCTGTATGGCCATCTCGAATCCACTCCAAACCCGGTCCAAGACATCATGTATCACCTGCATTGTTTGGTAAATATTGGGTGAGTCAAACCGACTCAGTTGTGTAATTAACCCATAAATTCCCGCATATGGACGTGGCCCAAAACCACACAAATCCACATGGCATGTAATAATGCAAAATGTACCCAACCCTTGACCTAGTGTCCATCCGCTACACGCCCCGTATCCAAAGCAACCACACACCGGGGATTACTAAATCGACCCTCCAACCGCTACACACCAATTCGGCAATCAATGCCGTCCACCTAGTGGCCTAGCCTTTGGTCCACGTGATTAAATCACAAAAATCCACAAGCGTGACCCATGGTCAACGTCAATCCACGATGTACCTCAAGGCTAACATCAATCCACGTGAGGCTCGAGGTCGTCACTAAACCACGATACATAAATGTACACCACGTCCTTCATTCCATATATATACCACCCCATGCATATGCAACATGTTATAATGACATGGCCAAATAATGCATGAACAGATTATATAGGCATATGACATGCTACGTGTATCCACAACAATCATCCATAGCCACACCATAAATAAAAGACTAACTTAGTTACCGACATACCATTAAAGGTAACAATTCCACCACAGCCACTGTTTCGGCCATTTCACACATAATACATACAACTAATTAATTAACAGGGAAACTGCGAATTAACCACACACCTGATAACCTGAAGCACTACACTCTCGATTTCCTTAGCGTCCTCACTCGAAGAGACTACAGTGATCTACTTGTCCCTTTCCGACGCTGGCCCACACCCTGGTGGCCAATCCCGAACTGCAGAAACCGAACGTTTATTGAACTTAGGGGTAGAGACACCCCCTTCCTATCCTCGACTGGTACTCGCATCCATTGAATAGCACTTAATCAGAATACCCGGTTAATTGATAAATCAAAATCTAAGCGAGACAAAGACCTCATCTTAATTGAGTACTCTTACCGAAGTAGATCCGAATCTCGAAGCTTCTCCTTAACCTCTGTCGAAACCTCCCTACAATAGTCTAGTTAGAATCGGCTAACACTTCTTAGCTAAAAGATATGGCCTTTGGCCGAATATCACTATCTCCTAACCTTATTCGATCAAACCCCGAAGGCTCTTGCTCCTAACGCTGGCTTCAAAGAAAAGTTACGAACCCAAGACCTTGGATAGATTCGGCCACACACCTAAATACTGAGTTAAGTCTCGATTTTGGCAACCAAAGTAAGAAAAGGGAGATTTAACCCAAGAGAGATCCTTACCACACTATTGAGGTCGATTGGAAGGGATTGCACAAGATGGCCGACGGCACCTCACTACAAGTCGTCTATCGAAATAAGTCTTTCCTTCACGATATGATCGGCCTTTGGAAGATTCGACTTGATGACAACCCTTGGAGATCAACGTGATAGAAAAGAATAGAAGAAAAGTGTAGATAAGAATAAAAGAAAACGATGGGTAGAAGGTTCGGCCAAAGCACTAATCGGTTTTGAAGAAAGCAAAAGAAGAAAAGAATGATGGTGAGGCTCAAATAGAGGTTCGGCTATAGGGAATTATGGAGATAAAACTTGATTTAAGAGAGATGGAAAAGTGATGAAACGAGACTGAGATGAAAAGATGAAGGCTTAGGGAATTTCGGCTATGGTGATGGGTGCATTCGGCTTTCAATCACAAAGGGAAAGAAAGAAAACAAATGAGCTTTTGGAAGAGAGAAAACGCAAAAAGGGTGCCTAATACCACACTAAGCAAATTCGGTCTCTACCCCCCTATCATGACCGAAAATGCCATCCCAAGAGCCCTACTGCGGCCAACTCTCACCCCTTCTCCACATCCCTTATTTTCCTCCACTTTTTCCTCCCCTCCCCACATTCAAATGAGTTTGAATGAGTCAAACTCTCATCTCTTCTCCTAGCCGCACATTCAAAACAATTTGACTCAGTCAAATTCCACCTTCCCAGTGCCATAGCCGAATCCAACTCTTCACTCCCCTTGACGCAAAAACAAATGCCAAAATGCCGGTCTTTGCTCAAACCAAGGCCCTTCTCACTCCCCGAGGCGTCACCCACTTGCACCTTAAGTGGCGCCTCCCCGCCACTTACCAAGCGAGTTCTTGTGTCCCTAAACGCAACCTTAAACCCCTTAAGGCCTAGCCCCTTAGCTCCCCTAATCGGCTTAAACCAAAAAGTTTCACTAAGGCTTCCACCTAACCTTGAGTGGTTTCGGAGCCCCCAAACACAATCAAACAGCACACAGAGCATACTCACACACACACACACACACATATGCAAAATACGAGACCCCTAAATCTGGGATATTACAGTTCCACCCTCCTTAAAGAAATCTCGGCCTCGAAATTACCTGGCTAAAATAGGTGAGGGTACTGCTGTCGCATTGCTTCCTCCGGCTCCCACGAAGCTTCTTTTGATCCATGATTCCGCCATAACCCCTTGACTAGAGGAACTGATTTCCTCCGTAATACCTTCACATCCCGCTCCAAGATCTGAATCGGTTCTTCCTCGTAAGACAAGTCTGGTCTCAACTCAACTTCCTCAACTGGCACCACGTGAGATGGATCCGATCGATAACGACGTAGCATCGACACGTGAAATACATCATGCATCTATTTCAATCCCAAGGGCAACTCCAACTGATACGCCACTGGTCCAACCCGCTTCAAAACCCGATAAGGCCCTATAAACCTGGGACTCAGCTTACCCTTCCGTCCAAATCTCATCACCTTCTTCCATGGCGAAACCTTTAGGAACACCTGATCACCCACTGCAAATTCTATTTCTTTCCGCTTAAGGTCTGCGTACGATTTCTGTCTGTCTGATGCCTCCTTCAACCGCGCCCGGATTACCTTAACCTTTTCCTCTGATTCTGCCACTATCTCTGGACCCAAGACATGACATTCACCCAATTCTATCCAACACGTAGGAGTGCGACACTTCCGTCCATACAACGCTTCATACGGGGCCATCCGAATACTTGCTTGGTAACTGTTGTTGTACGCAAACTCTGCTAAAGGCAAAAACTCCTCCCAGCTACCCTTGAAGTCAATAACGCAACCCCTCAACATATATTCTAACACCTGAATTACCCTTTCAGACTGGCCGTCCGTCTGCGGATGAAATGCCGTACTAAAGTCCAACCTGGTGCCTAATGCCTGATGCAGTGCTCTCCAAAACCGAGACGTGAACCTAGGATCCCTGTCTGAAATAATTGATACTGGCACCCCGTGTAGCCTCACAATTTTTGCCACATACAACTTTGCCAACCTCTATAGAGAATAGTTGACTCGCACGGGTATGAAATGTGCAGACTTTGTCAACCGATCCACAACTACCCAGACTGAAACCTTCTTGCTAGGCGTAAGGGGAAGCCCACTAACAAAGTCCATTGTGATTCTCTCCCACTTCCACTGCGGAATCTTTTTTTGGTTGCGGCAACCACGAAGGCACACGGTGTTCAGACTTTGACCTGCGACACGTTAAGCACCTCCCCACAAATTCTGTAACTTCTCACTTCAGACCAGGCCACCAAAATTGATCCCGTAGATCCCTATACAACTTACTCACTCCAGGATGCATAGCGTAAGAGTTACTATGCGATTCCCGAAGAATCTTCTGCCTTAACTCCCCATCCTTCGGCATACATACTTTACCCCGGAAACACAACACCCCATTGCTGTTTACACTGTAGTCTTCCACTCCTGTTACGTACTTGCGGTAGCTTAGCACTCGGATCGTCATCTACCAAGCGCTTCTCTTTCACCCGACCTAACCATGTCGGCTTCACCATGAGCTCCGCTAACAAACTCCCGTCATCATAAAGACTAAGATGTGCAAACATCGCCTTCAGATCCGATACTACCTTTCGACTTAGGGCATCTGCCACCACATTCACCTTACCCGGGTGATACTTAATTGAACAGTCGTAATCCTTCAGCAACTCCACCCACCTTCGCTATCTCAAGTTCAGCTCCTTCTGAGTCAGCAGATATTTTAGACTCTTGTGGTCTGTGTAGATCACCGACTTCTCTCCGTACAAGTAATGTCTCCACACCTTTACCGCGAAAACCACTGCAGCCAACTCCAAATCATGCATCGGATAGTTAACTTCATGCGGCCTTAACTGACGAGACGCATAGGCAACAACCTTTCCTTCCTACATCAGCACACAACCTAACCCCGTGTGCGAAGCATCACAGTACACTACAAAGTCTTTCCCCGCTTCAGGCTGAATCAAAATCAGAGCCTCTGTCAAAACCCTCTTCAGCTTCTCGAAACTCTCCTACTGCTTATTTGTCCACATGAAATGTACCTTCTTTCTTAACAACTTCGTCAGAGGTGCTGCTATTGACGAAAACCCTACAACAAATCTCCTGTAGTAGCCTGCTAACCCCAAAAAACTACGAACCTCTGCCACTGACTTAGGTGGTTTCCAGTCTAACACCGCCTCAATCTTCTGAGGATCCACTCTTATCCCTTCTGCAGACACCACATGACCCAGGAAAGCAACTTCCCTTAACCAAAATTCGCATTTGCCGAATTTGGCGTACAACTTCTTTTCCCTCAAAATCTGCAGCACTACCCGGAGATGCGCATCGCGGTTCTCCTCAGACTTGGAATATACCAGGATGTCGTCTATGAACACCACTACGAACTGATCCAAGTAGGGTTGGAAAACCTGGTTCATCATATCCATGAATGCGGCTGGGGCGTTCGTCAACCCGAACGGCATTACTAGGAACTCATAATGCCCGTATCGAGTCCGGAAAGCTGTCTTATGGATATCCGCCTCCTTCACCTTAAGCTGATGATATCCCGACCTCAGATCTATCTTTGAAAATACCGCAGCCCCTTTGAGCTGATCAAACAAGTCGTCTATCCTCGGTAGCGGGTACTTGTTCTTGATTGTCAGCTTATTCAACTGCCGGTAGTCTATGCACATACGCATAGTCCCGTCCTTCTTCTTCACGAATAGGACCGGTGCTCCCCATGGAGACACACTAGGTCGGATAAACCCGCGATCTAAAAATTCTTGGATCTGGGCCTTGAGTTCCCCTAACTCTTTTGGTGCCATTCTGTACGGAGCGATAGACACTGGCGCTGTACCTGGCAACAAATCGATTCTGAACTCTACCTCGCGATCCGGAGGCAACCCTGGAAGTTCTTTCGGAAAGACATCCACAAACTCCTTCACTGTCCTGACCTCTCCTACAGCTGCTTCCTTAGCCTCCAAAGCACTGACAAACATCAGGAAAGCCATACATCCCTTCTTTACCATCTTTTCCGCCTTAAGGGCAGACACTACATTAGACAAGTAATCCCTTCTCTCACCTATCACCACAATCTCATTGTCTTCGGGAGTCCTCAATGACATGCACTTGGCAGCACAATCCAAATTTACACGGTACCTCACTAACCAGTCCATACCTAAGATTAAGTCAAATTCCTTGAATGGCAACTCCATCAAGTCAGCCGGGAACACCGTCCCCTGAACCTCTAAAGGCACCTCCCTAAAGAGTTTGTCTACTACCATTGATTGCCCTAAAGGACTAAGTACGGCCAACTTCCTAAGGACAGTCTCAAAGTTCCCATTCAAAGTTCCGGACACTTCACTAGTAATGTAAGAATGAGTCGACCCTACATCAATTAAAGCAGTAAAGGGTAATCCAAAAATAAGGAACGTACCCGTGATCACATCTGGCGCATCCCCCTCCTCACGACTCCTGGCTGCATAAACCAACCCTGGCTGCCTTGCATCTGAACCCCCAGCACCTCTGCCTGATGCTCCACGACCTCGACCAAAACCATTTCCTCCACAGTTCGGACCACGACCCTTCGACACCTGTTGACCACCCTTCACGGGCTGCACATACCCACGACCTCTTTATGCGAGCCCTATCCATATCCTGAGGACAATTCTTAACCAAGTGAGCCTTGGACCCACACCTGAAACACTCTTTACTCCTTCCCCAACACTCTCCTACATGAGTCCTCCCACATTGAGCACATGGACGGACCTGATTCCCAGCAGCTGGCACAGGAGTGCGAGCAGAATTCTCAACCCTAGGTCTTTTCCGATAACCCCCAGATGATGCTGATGGTCCAAAACTCCTCTTGTTCTGGCCTCTGTCCTTATCTCTGTTCTGCCTCTTAGTTCGCTTAACTTCCTCCGCTATCCGAGCTTTCTCTACCAGAATAGCAAAGTCCCTCTCCCGGTGAGGAGCTATCAACACTCGCATGACTCATCTCGCGCAGCCCATCCTCAAATCTGACACAGTGCTCATAATTAGTAGCAACAATCCCTCTGGCATACCGACTTAACCGCAAGAACTCCGCTTCATACTCCGGTACTGACTTGCCCCCTTGCACTAAATTCAGGAACGCCTTCCTCTGTGCGTCCACGTAACTGGCTCCGACGTACTTCCCCTCGAACTTAATCTTAAAGTAACCCCAATCCACTCGATCCGCCGGAGTACCCTCTCTGATAGTGAGCCACCACTGGTAGGCCTCATCCCGGAGCAAAGAAACAGCGCCCTTCAACTTCTCCTCGATGCGGTCCAAGTCGTCCATGATCCTTTCGATTGCCTCTAAACGAGACTCGCCACATTCGGAGCTACCCCAGATACCCCTCTAAATACTTCAGCTCCATTTGCTCTAAACCTCTCAGACACGGACTTTCGAGCCCCATTACCCATATTAGCTCCTGCGACCCTCTCCAAAACTCGCAGCATAGCCTGCGACACTGCGTCATCTCCTCCCGTTTGATCCTGAAACTTCGCTCCTACGGCCGGTGGCGGCGCCTCGTTCTCTGAGCCTTGACCAGACCCAACTGGTTCCGATACGGTCATTCTGCCTCTACTACGCCCACGGATACTACGACCACGTCCCCTAGAACTCATGTCTAACGTCGCTTCTTAATTTGATTTAAGAAATTTTATGTATTAGCTTCTTTTCACTTATTGATTAAAAGAGTAGTTTTATGCTACAAGATTTCAAGTTATTCTTTCACAAAGAACACATATCCCTAAAGTTTCAGTCTCTAAAGAGAATATCTTAAGTTCTAATGTCCATATCCACCACAATACATCACATACCCACTTCATTTCGTTTAACAAGGTAGAAGACCTACCTGGCAGACCTGGGCCGGAAGATTCGAGTGCCATGCCTTCATAAACCCTTTCCATGAAAAATTTCTTTGACCAACTTAAAACACAGAGTTTAAAAATGTTTGTGGGCCTCAAAATCCATAGGTCGAGTTTAAAACCTGGGCTCTGATACCAAATTGTAACACCCCAAAATTGGCCCAAAATACCACGGTCGAATTCGGAATGTTACTGGGAAAAACGTTTGAAAAGAATTTACTTGAAGGGTGAAAACACGTGTTGGGTTTTAATCAAATATCCCATCCATAGGAGTTAACTTGTTTATAAGAAGTTTGTCGTTTTGGAAATTGATTTGCCGGAAAAGTACAACTTTAAAGTTCGTGTGAAGTTGAAAATCGTATACGTTTGAAACTTTAGGAATGTTGGGTTGTTACGAGTGTCCAGATTTGAAAATCTTAACTTAAGTTTTTAAGTTGTAAAAATTTGATTTCGAAATCATTTGCAATTATTAATCGATAGTCGATCTAGCATAAAACATAATGAAAATCCCAACTACTTAAAATGGCCTTATTACAATAAAATCATCCCGATGTAACCGAAATTAAAGAAAATGTATTTAAGTAAGTAAAATCGCATCTGCATGGCCATCTCGAATCCACTCCAAACTCGGTCCAAGACATCATGTATCACCTGCATTGTTTGGTAAATATTTGGTGAGTCAAACCGACTCAGTTGTGTAATTAACCCACAAATTCCCGCATATGGACGTGGCCCAAAACCATACAAATCCATATGGCATGTAATAATGAAAAATGTACCCAACCCAGCCTAGTGTCCATCCGCTACACACCCCCGTATCCAGCCACCACACACTAGGGGATTACTAAATCGACCTTCCAACCGCTACACACCAATTCGGCAATCAATGTCGTCCATCTAGTGGCCTAGCCACTGGTCCACGTGATTAAATCACAAAAATCCACAACGTGACCCATGGTCAACGTCAATCCACGATGTAGCTCAAAACTAACATCAATCCATAGTGAGGCTCGAGGCCGTCACTAAACCACGTACATAAATGTACACCCTGTCCTTCATTCTATATATATACCACCCCATGCATATGCAACATGTTATAATGACATGGCCAAATAATGCATGAACAGATTATATAGGCATATGACATGCTACGTGTATCCACAACAATCATCCATAGCCACACCATAAATAAAAGACTAACCTGGTTACCGACATACCATTAAAGTTAACAACTCCACCACAGCCACTGTTTCGGCCATTTCACACATAATACATACAACTAATTAATTAACAGGGAAACTGTGAATTAACCACACACCTGATAACCTGAAGCACTACACTCTCGATTTCCCTAGCGTCCTCACTCGAAGAGACTACAGTGATCTGCTTGTCCCTTTTCGACGACGCCCACACCCGGTGGCCAATCGGCTGCAGTAAACTGAAAGTTTCTTGAACTTAGGGTAGGGACAACCCTTCCTCTCCTCGATTGGTACTCGCATCCATTGAATAGCACTTAATCGAATACCGGTTAATTGATAAATCAAAATCTAAATGAGACAAAGACCTCATCTTAATTGAGTACTCTTACCGAAGTAGATCAGAATCCGAAGCTTATCCTTAACCTCTGTCCTTCGAAACCTCCTACAATGATCTAGTTAGAATCGGCTAACATTTCTTAGCTAAAAGATATGGCCTTTGGTGAATATCACTATCTCCTTACCTTATTCGATCAAACCCCGAAGGCTCTTGCTCCTAACGCTGGCTTCAAAGAAAAGTTATGAAACCAAGACCTTGGATAGATTCGGCCACACACCTAAATAAAGAGTTAAGTCTCTGATTTCGGAAACCAAAGTAAGAAAAGGGAGACTTAACCCAAGAGAGATCCCTTACCACACTATTGAGGTCGATTAGAAGGGATTGCACAAGATGGCCGACGGTACCTCACTACAAGTCGTCTATCGAAATAAGTCTTTCCTCACGACATGATCGGCACTGGAAGATTCGACTTGATGACAACCCATGGAGATCAACGTGATAGAAAAAGAATAGAAGAAAAGTGTAGATAAGAATAAAAGAAAACGATGGGTAGAAGGTTCGGCCAAAGCACTAATCGGTTTTGAAGAAAGCAAAAGAAGAAAAGAATGATGGTGAGGCTCAAATAGAGGTTCGGCTATAGGGAATTATGGAGATAAAACTCGATTTAAGAGAGATGGAAAAGTGATGAAACGAGACTGAGATGAAAAGATGAAGGCTTAGGGAATTTTGGCTATGGTGATGGGTGCATTCGGCTTTCAATCACAAAGGGAAAGAAAGAAAACAAATGAGCTTTTGGAAGAGAGAAAATGCAAAAAGGGTGCCTAATACCACACTAAGCAAATTCGGTCTCTACCCCCCTATCATGACCGAAAATGCCATCCCAAGAGCCCTACTTCCGGCCAACTCTCACCCCCTCTCCACATCCCTTATTTTCCTCCACATTTTCCTCCCCTCCCCATATTCAAATGAGTTTGAATGAGTCAAACTCTCAACTCTTCTCCTAGCCGCACATTCAAAATAATTTGACTCAGTCAAATTCCACCTTCCCAGTGCCATAGCCGAATCCAACTCTTCACTCCCCTTGACGCAAAAACAAATGCCAAAATGCTGCCAGTGCTGCTTGAACCAAGGCCCTTCTCACTCCTTGAGGCGTCATCCACTTGCACCTTAAGTGGCGCCTCCCTGCCACTTTACCAACTGAGTTCTTGTGTCCCTAAACGCAACCTTAAACCCCTTAAGGCCTAGCTCCCTTAGCTCCCCCCTAATCAGCTTAAACCAAAAAGTTTCACTAAGGCTTCCACCTAACCCCAAGGTTTCCCGGAGCCCCCAAACACAATCAAACAGCACACAGAGCATACTCACACACACACACACATATGCAAAATGCGAGACCCCTAAATCCTGGATATTACATTTGCAATTACTGGTGGTTTATCCACAATGCGGTGTGTAGGGATGGATGATTTTTGGAGAAATCTTACTATGATGTGTAGCGGAGTATGGGTAGGAACTTTTCTGTTAAACATGAATTGCATTGACATTCACAAGCATGCTCAAATAAACTGTTAATTTTTTTGTTGCTATACGGTGTTTTTGTTTTGAGAACTATTATTTATGTATGCTTTATCTATTGTTTTGCACTGTTTCATGCATACATAGTCCATCATCCACCCAAGATTAAGGTATGTCATACTATGAACATCACAAGTGAATAAATCCATAAATGAATTTAGGATTTATTCTACTTGGGTCTTATCAATGTGCTGTCAGTCAAGTCAGTCACATCTATATCTCTATCTTCTAGGAGTCATCCACTCCGATGCCTAAGACAAATTATCTCCCCAATTGGACTTGATAGGTGACATATTAGTCTTTCAATCGATTTTCTCATTTTTAATTAGACTAAGAACATGTTTAGGTTCATTTACTAATATAAGTTATCTTTTTGTATAATAATCCGACCACGTAATACCTTTAGTATTAGTTAAAAATTAGACAACAAATGAGCTAATATTTGCTTCCATTTTGATTGGCATGCAAAAACCATTGAGGACAATATACAAAAGATATTAATGTTAGTCATGAATAATTTTATTAACCAATCTATTCGAAAAAATTACAATTGTATAGAGACAAAAACACTACACTTAAGGCACTAGATCAAATAAATATAACCTAAAAGAAAGTGACATTGATACATGCCCTGTAGCCTCCATTAATTTCTCATAAGTTTATTTTATCCCCACACACTAACAGATCCATAATACCTTTTTTGTTAAATGATTTCAACCTTTATTAGGTCACATCTACTTCCATTAACCTTGCATCATGTTTAGATCAGGTTAGAAAGTTTGGTGTTCTTTCCATGTCCAAACATACACTTTCTTGTTAAGACATCACCTAACTATTATTTTCGTCAAAAAATTAGATATCTTTACCTTTATTACAAATATCCCACCTAATCAATAATCCTTTCCAAATTTCTGTGCTTAAAGATTTTACTTCTACACTTTCAAAAAGTAGTACAAATAACGACTTAGCCTTGGAGAATGATAATAGACCAAAAGGCTTGAATGCTAGGGTGAACCTAGATGTCCTATTTGGTCGCTTCTTTGAAGCATAAGGCCTTTTAAAGAATAACCAAAATTTCACCTGGCTAGAGATTTCTAATGCAAAGAAAAGAGACTCTTCTCTAAAACTGAGCTACTCCATAGTGATTGTTAACAAAAAATTTAAACTTAATCTTTTGGAGAGGAGGTTGCACCTTGCTTAAGAAAACTTATTCTTCTTCTATATCATAAGAAAGCTCAGTGATCAAATGGGTTAGGATAGGAAGAGTTCAAAGGGAAAGGTTTTAAAATTAGGAAAGGAAAATATCCTTTAATGTCAACTAAAAATGAATTTGAAGCCATTGTTGAAATCCTACCGTCTATTGAATGCAATGAGGGTGCCTCCATGAGTGAATATGTGGAGTTTGTCGACTGTGATGTAGTGTATGGGTTTGATTGCGTGCAATACTAAGGTCAATTAGTACCACTTTCCCTTTTATTTTATTATCACATTTAAAGTATTTGATTGAAATTGTTAAGGGGTATGAAAACCCCCGTTTTGATTGATTTATTAAGGAGTATTGTCAGGAGCATGACATGGATATCTTAGCTTTTTTTATATACTAGAATTAGTAGGAAACAAGTTTGATCGGGTGATTTAGAAATTTGGATTTCTGTTCTCATATCGTGTTTTAGCTTGTGGCTTTGTGGGTGTAATATGAATATGCTGGAAAGCTTCTATCTCTACGAAAATTGAAAAAGAATACTTTAAGGGAGGCAGACATGCAAATCAGGCCTGGATATTCAGATTTGACATGGTGATAAGGTGACAGTGGAACCAAAGTCCTTTATGTTTCACACAATACCTATCGCCGAACAAGCAAATAGGAGGATTGTTTATCTTATACATCCATGTTACCAGGTATAAAGATCATCTCTTATACGAACACAATTTGAGAATAATTGGTCGATTGGATTAACTTATCGCATTTTTTCAATCTTTAATGAGGGTGGATAGATTTGTAGAGAAATACCATTTTGATAGATCTTTCTCTAACAAGAGTTCTTATGAGCTTATTTGGACACGAAATGCATAGTCTAACAATCACTTCCTACAGTTTCAATTGGGAATCCTTATGGAGAATCAAATTTCTATTCAAGATAATTTTATTCCTTTGGAAACTATGCAATCAACTTTTTTCCATTAAAGTTGAGCTTCGAAAGAGAGGTATGTCAATTGTAGGCACTTGTTTGATTTGCAGATTACATACTAAATTTTTGGATCAATTGTTTCACACTTGTACCTTTGCTTGAGTTAGGGGTGTAAATGAGACACTGTTCTTCACAAGCATTTCTATTTTGACTAAAAAAATTGAACTCGGTTTGGTAATTATCAAGTCAAAGTTGAGCTTGAGCAACTTGAACTATCAATCGAGCCAAATTTGAGTTTAGTAATACTAAATTGGAATGGCTCACGAGCCTTATCGAGCTTTTCATATTTTTATATAACTAAATTATAATATTAGCCTTAATATATATTATTAATCCTAAGCTTAATCATAGGGTTAATATATATTATTAACCCTAAGCTTAACCATAGGGCTGAGCTTGAGCTTAATCTTGAGGAAAAAAATTGGTAAACGAGTGTAATCGAACTCGAGCTCAAGTAGCTCAATGATATCTAGAGTGAAGCTCAAGCTTAAAAATAGATGCTCGATTGAGCTCGAGCTGAGTATCGAGCTCAAAATTAGAAAGTTAAGCTCAAGCTCGAGCTTGACAATATAAAAGGTCAACTTCGCTCAATTAGAACTCTATCTTGGGTTGTTTTAATTGATTTTAACTTATCCTCTAGATGGAATGATCCCAATACGCCTGATATTTCTAATTGGACCCAATAAAAAATTAAGGTACAAGATTTATAGGGCACAGAGAGACAATTATAAAACACTGAAACCAATTGTATAGCAACAAATATAGTGGAAGCTTATAATAAACTATTCGAACAACATATACTACATCAACATGGATCTATAAATCAACCTAATGCTTCCATCTAGATAATTGTAAGTATGCCAAGTTGATGAATGTTAGTGTTAGGGATTTAATTTAATTGGAGATCCCAGCTTCTTATTGGTGCAACATTAGCAGAAGATAAATGATTGCGACATCTCTTTTGAGCCAATGGTTGGCTCATACTTTACATAGTCTAGCTATTCATATAGCAAAAAAAGTTGCTATACTTAGTATAGTTGGCATACTTATCACCTTTCTATATTTTTGTTGATAAACCGTAAAAGTAACATATTCTAAACCCACATTTAGTATGCTTTTGGATGATTTAAGCCCCAATTTATGTAAAAAGGTGCTCTTAAGCCTTTCTTTTCATGTCTTATACTCAGGAAACCACCTGATGACGAAAAGAACAAGAAACGGGCTTAAAACGGACCAAGTTGGGCCAAGCCACGAAATCAGCACGGCCTGGACTTCAAGCCACACGGCCGTGCCACCGTTCCTACTAGAACACAGCCTTACCATGACTTACACGGCCGTGCCTCATTCAACAGTGTCGAACACGGCCTGGCCACGATTTACACGGGCGTGTGCCATAGTCGTGCCTCTACCATGGAGAAGAGCAATTCTATTCGGGAAAGGATACTTAGGGAGAAAGAAACGTGTTTCAAAAGCCTATAAATACACCCTAGGTACCAGCTGAAAGGGGGCGGCGAGCTAGGCCAAGAAGCCAAGCCGAAAAGGTCAGATTTGGGGGAATCACTCGAAGATAGCCAGTTGATCCATCTCAAGAAGCTGGAATTCTACTCAAGAAAGAGGATCTCCTCTTCAATTCCTTCAGGGAGTTTTAGGGATTTCTTATGTTTTGTTTTATCTTTTCTTTTGAGATGTTGTCTTTTATTATTATGAACTAAACCTTCGGATACCCGAAGGGGATGAAACCTATGATGAATCTTGTTATTTTATTTTTGAATTATATGATAATAACTTAGTTTGTTCTTAATTGTGTGAACTTAATCCAAATCTAATGTACTTAGGTGGAGGAGGAATAGACCCTGCCTAACAGTAGATCCAACATAATTAAGCGGAGTTGATCGCACGCCTAGAGATATGGGAGTCCACAGATTGATTTACTGCTATTCTAGGGGGTTATTATAAGCGAACGAGAGTTCCACTAATTAACCTAGGGTTAGATGTTATTCGCCTCGAGAGAGGGTTTAATATACATTAGGGAGTCTCACGGATCAAACTAAGTAAATAAATCATATGGTTCAAGGTTAGATAACAAGTGAAGTCTAGCTAGATTTTTCCTAAGGGTATCGCTTGAGTCAACTGAGTTTTCCCAAAAGTTATTTCCCGAATTCATTATTTTTGTCTTTGCATCTTAGCTTAGTAAGTAGATTAGTTTTAGTTTAACAACCATCACTTTATATTAAGGCTAAATAATAAAAAGACGGTTAGTATTAGTACTTTTAGTTCCTTTGGGTTCGATAATCCGGTCTTGCCTAAACTATACTATTGTTCAATAGGTGCACATGCCTTTAATCGTTGTCAGAGTTGGTTTCCAGGTTCGATCAGTCTTTTATAAATTTTAAAACTCTGATTTACAACGATCAAGTTTTTGGCGCCGTTGCCGGGGAACTAAAATATTAAGAAAACTCTATTTTTATTACTTTAGCCATTATTTTTATTTTTTTCAATTTATTTTTTATTTTTAGTTTTAATTTTAAATTTGCTAAATTTTCTTTCCTTCTTTTCCTAGTAGGTACCTCTAGTTTATGACTAGAAGGAACCCGAGAGGACCTTTAGAATACGACAGTGATATTGAAGCTACCGTCGAGAAGAAATCGTAGAGAAATTAGGCGAGCCCTAAATTACCAAGGAGAGCGAGAAGACAGATCCAATCCTACTGAAGGGATGGACGAAAATAATCTCTCACCACAAGATGTGGCAGAAAATAATGCTCCTCGTACTATGTTTGATTATGCTAAACCGCATTTAACAGGAGCCGAATCTAGTATTGTTAGGCCTGCTATAGCTGCTAATAATTTTGAATTAAAGCCTAACACTATTCAAATGATTCAACAGTTTGTTCAATTTGATGGTTTGCAGGATGAAGATCCAAACACTCATATAGCTAACTTTTTAGAATTCTGCGATACCTTCAAAATAAATGGCGTTTCTGATGATGCCATACGTCTTCGGTTATTTCCCTTTTCACTAAGAAATAAAGCTAAACTGTGGTTAAACTCGTTACCACGAGGGTCAATCACTACATGGGAACAAATGACCGAAAATTTTTTATGAAAATACTTTCCACCAGCCAAAACGGCCAAGCTACGTAATGATATATCTTCTTTTGTGTAGATGGATTTAGAGACATTATACGACGCATGGGAGAGATACAAAGATCTCTTGAGGAGATGCCCACACCACGGATTACCATTCTGGCTCCAAGTCCAAACTTTTTACAATGGTGTGAATCCTTCAACGAGGTAATTAATTGATTCAGCCGCAGGTGGAACCCTGAATAATAAAACTCCTGAGGCAGCCTACGAGTTTATTGAAGAGATGTCGCTGAATAACTATCAGTGGCAAGTTACAAGAACAAGGCCAACAAAAATAGCCGGAGTTTACAACCTCGACGCAGTAACAATGCTATCAAATCAGGTAGAGTTGATGAATAAGAAGATTAATAGTTTGTGTTCTTCGCAGGTACATCCAGTCATGTAGTGCGACGCGAGTGGAACTGTGGCGAATTCTGAGTACCCACCCTACCAACCGGGCACAGAGAGCGAACAGATGAACTATATAGGTAACAATTTTAGATCTAATAATAACCCATATAGTAATAATTATAATCCAGGTTGGAGGAACCACCCAAATTTTTCGTGGTGAGGACAAGGAAATCAAGGGAATCAAAAACAACAACCTCCTCAGAACTTCCAAAATCAGCCCTATCCACAGGAAAAGAAGCTGAATCTTGAAGAGACATTGAAAAAATTCATAGTATCCACAGAAGCCCGTCTCCAAAAGACTGAGGGAACACTCGATACCCAACAAACATCGATCAAAATGATCGAGAACCAAGTTAGAGGACTTACAAAGGCAATCGGGGAGATTACTAAGTCAGTCGGACAAATTGCGAAGCTATTATCCGAACGACCACAAGGGCGTCTACCAAGCAACACGGAGATCAATCCAAAGGAGAAAATCCAAGCCATAACAGCTCAAGAAAGCGAAGAAGTAGACAAATACAGTCCAACACAAGAAAATGAGGTAGAAAAAGGTAAAGCTGAGGTAAACCAAGAAAAGCCAAAACCGATAACCAAAGCATACCAACCTCGCATACCTTACCATGAGGCATTAAGAAGAGACGACACAGAAGAACAGTTCGGTTTGTTTCTTAAAATTTTAAAGAAATTACATATTAACTTACCATTACTTGAAGCTCTTTCGCAGATGCCAAATTCTAGGAAATTTTTAAAAGAGCTTCTGACAAACAAACGGAAGTTAGACGAGTCGTCACATGTGGAACTTAACGCAAAGTGCTCAGCAATTCTCTAAAATAGACTACCACCAAAGCTGAAAGATCCAGGGAGTTTTACAATTCCATGTTTAATTGGTAGACTAACTGTTGATAATGTGTTAGCTGATTTAGGGGCAAGCATAAATGTCATGCCTTATAAATTGTTTAAACAATTAGGTCTAGGGAAACCCAAACAAACTAGGATGAGCATTCAATTAGCTGATAAAATTGTTAGAATCCTAGGGGTATTATCGAAGATGTTCTTGTAAAAATTGACAGATTCGTTTTCCCAGTAGATTTTGTTGTCTTAGACATGGATGAGGATAATTTGATCCCCCTAATTTTAGGAAGACCCTTTTTAGCAACTTCCAGGACTAAATTGATGTTGATGCAGGAGAACTCATACTTTGCGTAGGTAATGAGACAGTCACCATCAAGGCTCTCGATTCGGCTAGAACGTCGAGTAATCAAGGTGAGAACGTAAATTCTACTGATAACCATTCGGTTAACCCTTATTTTCAGGAAGCACCACCAAAGAATACAACTGAACCCGATCCTAAACCCCTTATCAATAAAGAAATAACTTATGACGATCGAGGGATTCAGTTCGATGATCTAGACGAGTGGAAAACACACTTCAAGGAGAAATTATGGATACACGACGAAGAACCGGAACAACACGAGATAAAACCGAAGGAGCCCCCAAAAGAGCTAATAGGAACAACAAATCACTTCAAAATTGGGGACCAGAAATCTTTGCTAGATCGAGTAAATCCTCGAATATCCCCTCCGGACCCTAGCACAAATAAAGAAATATCTTTTAGGGTAACCAGTGTTTTTCCACACGGAGTAGTCGAGGTAAGTAATCCTATTTTTGGTACTTTTACTATAAACAAATCTCAACTTAAATTTTTTGGCGAATACGCAAATGATAGCATGAGAAAGGACTTCCAACTCCTCAAACCACCTTGACAAAGCAAATGGGAGTAGAGTCTAGCTTAAGACTATAAACGAGCGCTTCTCAGGAGGCAACCCGAGCACTAACATAATTTATTCTCATATATTGCTTTAAATTTATTTTTCTTTTCTTCTTTTCTTTCTGAACATGTAGTTATAAACTAACAAGGGGTGCAGAACTCCAGGACACACGGCCTTGCACACGGCCGTGGCCGTGGCCGTGTGTACCTCAAGAATCTTGGTACTAACATGGCAGGGTGGTACAAGTCAGAATGAACTAATTTCTGGCAACCACGGACTCAACCACTCTCCCACAGGCACCGACAAAGTGGCACGGCCATGCGTTACGGCCGTGTGAGGCTACTAACTTGCCAACCACGTGCGGAACACGCCCGTGCCGGATAACCGTGCCAATATACTGACTTATCAAACACAGGCTAGACACGAGCGTGTGGAACCAACACACCCTACAGCACGGCCGTGCGAGGTGGCCGTGTGAATCGACACACCCTCAACCCACGGGCGTGGGAAATCGCCAGACCTGAAATTTTATTTAAAAACCATACCCCTCTCATTTCTCTTCTTAACCCACTTCTTTCTTCTTTCCTTCTTCCTTCCTTTTCTCTCTTTTTCTTTTTTTCCTTTTCCTAATAAATCCTTAGACTCTTGAGCTACAACAAAATCATATCAATGGAAAAGAAGCGTAAGAGGCCAAACTCTTCAAAGGAGACTGATTCACATAATTTCATACCGGCAGCTTCATCCAAACAACAAGCCAAGGGTCTTTGAGACCAATTATCTGTTCTTTTATTTTTATCTTCTCCTTTATTTTCCTTATCTTTACTTCCCTTCTACTGAATTTAGCTTATTTTATCTTAATTTCTTAATTTTAGGTTCTAAAGGCTGGTTGGGAATCACACCGCCACCACCACCACCATAACCTCAGCCTTAGAAATCACACCCAACAATAAGGACTCTACGGTCCATCCATCTTTTCTTTTAATTTTAGTTTTCTTATTAGTCTCCTTCTCTTTATCTTCCTTGTCCTTAATTTCATATTTAGTTTACTTTAATTATGTCTTAATGATCCCTGGCTAATTCTCCACGAGCCTCCCAATTTCTTCATCTAGCGCAGGTTCGTCATCCAGACTGCCCATCACCACCAACAAAGGCACAATCTCCTCTCAAGGAATCATCCGAAAATTCAGGAAGTTTTCACTTACCCCCATATCTGATGATTTTATTACAAGGTTATTATATATCTTTGTACATTGAGGGCAATGTACATCTTAAGTGTGGGGGGGTGAACAACCTAAAAAGATACCTAACAAAAACCCTGAATTTAGTCTTGTTTTTAAGTAATTTACTCATATTACTAATTAGGATGAAATTTCTGATGATTTATTATTTTTATTGATATGTTTTAGATTAAGTCATTGATAATTGTGCATTGATAATTAAATTCTAAGAATACTAGAGAATCAAGCATGATAAGTCTATTTTTCAAAAATTAAAAATTTTCTAGGTTGTCGAGCTGAGTTTAAATATTACTTTGAAGTTTGAAATTTACGAGGTTGACATCAAATTACCCATAATTTTTGTGAGTTTTTGAGCCTTATAGAGCATACACTCTTTTTCTTGCTCACTTTATTGATTATGAGTATATCAACACTGATTTGTTATTCTAGAACTTGAATCGATTATACATGTCGAGACCACATTTTTTTGATTTGATACACAGAGATGATAAAGGCACCTAGGTTTTAACCCACTAATTCCATAAAAAGCCTACCTCCATAACTAACCCCTAGTGAACCCCTTTTTATCCTAACAACCCTATTTATTGACTCACCCACTAATATTAACCCAGAACCCCTTTGTTTTTGTTATCACCATTCCTTTTGACTACCCTTATATCGAGATTTGATTTGATTAATAGCCTAACTAGTTTTTTATTTCAGTTATGTAATTATAGTTTGTTCTTAAAAAAAAACATCAAGAGTATATTCATTATTAGTTGTGATTAAATGAGCTTATACGCTTGAATCCCAGATATCAAAGAAGAAGCTCGTATTATTAGTATTATTAGTTCTCAACTGATGTAATTATTATTATTAGGTCATTAGTTTTTAGTTAGGCAATTTGTCAATTCAATCTCAATTCTAACCCTCCAATTCAGCCTTTTTCCACACCTTAACCCTAGCCCCGTTACAACCCTAACAAAGACATTTTGATTTGTGTTTCATCTCATATTTCAGTGGTGGAGATTTGATTTTCATGCAAGCTTATGGGATTAACTCTTCATGTTTGACTTTTGAGTGCCTAAATTCTGAACCTTAAACACTTTGAGTGATTTGAGTGAATCTTTTGTGAGGATGCCAATCCTTGTCGATTTCAAATTAAAGGTAATTATCTAGATAAGGGGAGACACCTATGTTTTCGAGCTACAAAATCTATGACTTATAATGTTTGAATTTTTAGGACTCTTTGACTTAAATTATCCATGTATAAATTATCTATGAATTATGATGAGACACTATTAATAGGAATTATGAATTATAGAAAGTTTGTTTTAATTGTAAGTTGAGAATTTTGCTTGAGGACAAGCAAAAGCTTAAGTGTGGGGGTATTTGATAAACCGTAAAAGTAACATATTCTAAACCCACATTTAGTATGCTTTTGGATGATTTAAGCCTCAATTTATGTAAAAAGGTGCTCTTAATCCTTTCTTTTCATGTCTTATACTCAGGAAAGCACCCGATGACGAAAAGAATGAGAAACGGGCTTAAAACGGACCAAGTTGGGCCAAGCCACAAAATCAGCACGGCCTAGACTTCAAGCCACACGTTCGTGCCACCATTCCTACTAGAACACGGCCTTACCACGACTTACACGGTCGTGCCTCATTCAACAGTGTCGAACACGGCCTGGCCACGATTTACACGGGCGTGTGCCATGGCCGTGCCTCTGCCGTGGAGAAGAGCAATTCCATTCGGAAAGGATACTTAGGAGAAAGAAAGCGTGTTTCAAAAGCCTATAAATACACCCTAGGTACCAGCTGAAAGGGGGCGGCGAGCTAGGCCAAGAAGCCAAGCCGAAAAGGTCAGATTTGGGGGAATCACTCGAAGATAGCCAGTTGATCCATCTCAAGAAGTCGGAATTCTACTCAAGACGGAGGATCTCCTCTTCAATTCCTTCAGGGGGTTTTAGGGATTTCTTAAGTTTTTTTTTATCTTTTCTTTTGAGATGTTGTCTTTTATTATTATGAACTAAACCTTTGGATACCCGAAGGGGATGAAACCTATGATGAATCTTGTTATTTTATTTTTGAATTATATGATAATAACTTAGTTTGTTCTTAATTGTGTGAACTTAATCCAAATCTAATGTGCTTAGGTGGAGGAGGAATAGACACACGCCTAAGAGTAGATCCAACATAATTAAGCGGAGTTGATCGCACGCCTAGAGATAGGGTGACGAGATTTTGCCGGATTAGGGTGAAACCTAATATGGGAGTCCACAGATCAATTTACTGCTATTCTAGGGGGTTATTATAAGCAAACGAGAGTTCCACTAATAAACCTAGGGTTAGACGTTATTCGCCTCGAGAGAGGGTTTAGTATACGTTAGGGAGTCTCACGGATCAAACTAAGTAAATAAATCATATGGTTCAAGGTTAGATAACAAGTGAAGTCTAGGTGGATTTTTCCTAAGGGTATCGCTTGAGTCAACTGAGTTTTCCCAAAAGTTATTTCCCGAATTCATTCTTTTTGTCTTTGCATCTTAGCTTAGTAAGTAGATTAGTTTTAGTTTAACAACCATCACTTTATATTAAGGCTAAATAATTAAAAGACGGTGAGTATTAGTACTTTTAGTTCCTTTGGGTTCGATAATCCGGTCTTGCCTAAACTATACTACTGTTCGATAGGTGCACTTGCCTTTAATCGTTGTCAGAGTTGGTTTCGAGTTCGATCAGTCTTTTATAAATTTTAAAACTCTGATTTACAGCGATCATTTGTCATAACATTAAATTATTTACCAAATTTATAAGAAAAAATACATCACATTATTACAATTCTTAGTTAACAATTTACACTACTTAAATTCCAAATACTCTAACATGGTAATTATATAAATACTCCATACTGTTTATGTATTATAATGTTCCTTTTCGCCATTTTAAAAATTTTCCAAAATAACTTTTGTTTTGAACAAATAATTTTTTTATATATTTTATTACCATTAATAACTAGACATTGTCATGGTGTAAATGCATGTATGGTATGTGTGAACACTTGCCTTTTATATACCTATGTATAACTTATTTTTATCTAGCATTACCATTTATAAATTAATATATAAAATATTTATGATTCTTTTTAAAATATGGATAAAATATGTTATTATTCCCTGTACTTCTATCATATTTAAAAGTTAGCCCTCATACTTTAAAAGCTAAAAATTCCATCCTTTTACTTTATCAATTTAAAAATCCTAGTCCTATCATTATCATTGTTGGTAGTTTCCGCTAAAATTTATCAACTTAACATGACTATTTTTTGTCAGTCATATACCATGTCAGATGAGGACAACTTAATCAACTTGCCAAATTAATAATCTTTTATGGAAAATACTTACGATTTTAATTATTGGAATAATATTTTTAAATAAAAAAGTTGGACTTAATTTTTTACTTTATAAGTATTCAGACTAAATCTCAATTTTTGTTTGTACAAGGACTAGCACTGTAACATCCCCAAACCCAGCCCATTCACTACGACCGAATCTGGTTATGTCACTGGGAAAAGACGGTTGAAAATCTTCTTAATTTAAAATAAAACATCGTAGTTTGCTGAATTTTGGAAAACATATCTTTGGAATAAAACTTTGCTATTAAACTCATTCATTTTTAAAACTTTAGTTTATAATATCCAATTTGAATAAATAGGTTGCAAACCATAAATCATTTTCACGTAGCAATTTAATTTAAATAAACCATAGTTAAAGTAATACCAAAAACATAAAATGGCCTTTATTACAACCCAACAATTCAAATAAAGTACTTATATCAAAATCAAGCATGAAATAATTGAACATCATCTTGGCATGGGCCACCTTGTCCTCTCCGATCCCGGTCGACTTTATGCACTACGAAATGGTTAAGGAAAAGGTGAGTCACCCGGACTCGATGTGCTACCCTTTTCCCGGATTAGCAAAATATCACATACAAACATAATCATGATCATCATGCATCCCAATCATATGCACCCAATCCTAACCGTCCATACACCTTTTCTACCCGTGTGGTACCAAACCACCTTTGGTGGTGCTAAACCCTTTGGTGTCACGAAGACACAATAATCATCAATGTGGTGCCAAACCACTTTGGTGACGTATAGTCACAATGTGTTACCAAAACACCGTGACCAAAGTCACAAATCCAATGATGGGGCCAACCCATCGTGTGATACCAAATCACTTTGGCGACAATCCCGTATCTCAAAAGTGGGGCCAACCCACGGTGGTGTTAACCACGAGGGGACGAGTCGCAATGAGGTGCCAAACCTGCGGTGTCCCAAAGACACAAATGTGGTACCAAACCACTTTGGTGACCGTAGTCACGATAATCGAGTGATGGGGCCAACCCATCGCGTGTGATACCAAATCTTTGGCGTCAATCCTCAATACCGCCTTGTGGGGCCAACCCACCGTGGTGCAAAACCACGGGGACGAGACGACGAGGTGCCAAACCTCCGGAGGTGCCAAACCTCTACGGTGACCCAAAGTCACAAAGTTGTGTTACCAAAACACTGGTGCTCGTCGGACACAAAATATCAACGCCCCTCCACTCATATCACCCATCATCATACCAACTCATGTATAGTATTCAAATCATGCAAACATGTTTAACGTTGCATCTCATAGCACATACATCATAAATCATGACATCATGTATCAATAACAATACTCATAATGAAACGGACTTACACGAATCCGTGCACATACCCCATAGGGTATCATATCACTCAACCATACTATTTCGGTTTTACCAATCAATCGGTTTATCAAACATATACAAAGCAAGAAGTGTGTTAGCTTACACACACGATTACTAATGCGACTATCAAATCCCGTAGATCAAGATCTAACGCACTAGATCCCCTTCCTTAACACTTTTCGAGCACTAGCCACAACCCGAGATATGCGAGATCAAGCCTTCCCTACAATCGGCCAAAACTAAACAACATAATCATGCTAATCAACCTTTAAGGGTATAATCGTAATTTTACCTACTAAGGGCATTTTCGTAATTTACCCACCAAGGGTATATCGGTAATTTGCGACTGGAATGGCCTTTCTAAAGGCCCAGTGTCGCCCGAAGCGACCCAACTACCATTTCTGGTCGAAATGGACTATTGGGCCTAAAGCCCAATTTCGGCCCATTTGGGCCCACACACTCGTGTGGCCCACCTAGCACAAATCTAGCCATGTATATAAGTTCCACCTAGTCTAGATCAACATATACTAACCAATCATGCAATTTACTCATATGGGCCCACACGCCCATTGGGCCCACCGGCCCATCGAGGCCCAAGCACCCCAACCCACGAGAATACTACTCGATGGCCTCAACTATCGCGTCGAAGCCCCACACGTGCGCCGCACGCTCGTGTGGCTACTAATGCCGTGTGGCCAGGCATTTCGGCATTTGCCGCTCTACAACTAGAGTAGAGAGAGTTACACACCTGATAGGACTCTGGTGCTAATCCGCGCTCCGACCACTCCTGTGCCCAAACGCCTTCCAAGGTGTGTTTACTCTCCTCCTAGGATGCTCCTTATATAGCTAGCTCTTCACCTTCATTCTTTGTGTCTTTCCGATGTGGGATCCCTTCGTCAGTAGAGTTTAAATTCAACTGAAACTCTTGCCAGTCAATCCGCAAAATAAATACTCCATTGCTTGTCATGAGATTCGAACCTGTGCTCCTTGCAACATAATCCACGCCATCGACCACTTGGCCACAAGCTCCTCTTGTGTCTTAAACCATGCGCAACTAAATATAAACTATGGGCCAAATTCTAAGGTCCAAGCAAAAAGAAACCAAAATGCAAAAGCCAATACTTGAACCTTGGACCTCCTTCCTTCCCTTGTGGCGTCACCCCCTTGTCTCTTATGTGGCGTCACTTTGCCACTACACCACACACTCTACTTGTGTTATTTTTCCCCACATTTTATTCTTAAGGCCTACCTGCCAACTTCCAAGGTTTTTTGCACCTAAAACCAAAATTTCCCCAAAGCTAATATTTGAACCCGGGACTTCATAGAAGCCCTCTAACCTTCCAAAATCACTTACCTAATAAGTCTAACTTGCATTTAAGCCGGTCTCTTGTTCTCCAAAAATTTAAACGCTACTACGCCTAAGGCCCATTGGGCTCAATTCTCCTAGGCCCAATTCCTTTTTACCCTAAAAATCTAAATTTTCCAAAGCCTTCCCTTCTCATCCCAACATTCTTAGAGCCTCTAAAACTCAACCAAGCACTCCCAAAACCTACTAACACTTGATTTATACCCCATACGCACTTTGACCCCTAAACCGTGGTGTTACAATTCTACCCTCCTTAAAATAATTTCGTCCTCGAAATTACTTGTCTAAACTAATAGTCCAATTCTCTCCACTACGCTATCATTGCGCACTCACGATCTCCAAGAGCTAACATACTTTACGAGCAACAAAACAAACGATCACCTGCGCGCCTCTACCACGTCCACGAGAAGTACACGACCACGCCCCTAGAACTCATATCTAGCGTCGCGATTTAACTCGATTAAAAGTTTTATGCATTAGAAATTTTGTTCCCTTCGTTTAATCCACGAGCAAATTTTATGAGCAGTTTACGGAAGTCGTTCTTTCGAGCAATCAAAGTTTCGATTCTAAAGTAATCCACTATTGCAATCATCCGATCACATCAATAACTCACAAGCAATAGTAAGGGGTACTTACAGTGGACTTCGGGGTCGGATGTACAGTGCCATGCCACCTAACACGAAAACCTTTCATAAAAACCCATTTTGAAACGTTTTGGGCCCAAAACCTCAAAGCCGGAGTTTTGAACCGGCTCGATACCAAATCGTAACATCCCCAAACCCGGCCCATTCACTACGACTAACTGGTTATGTCACTGGGAAAAGACGGTTGAAAATCTTCTTAATTTAAAATAAAACATCGTAGTTTCTTTGAATTTTGGAAAACATATCTTTGGAATAAAACTTTGCTATTAAACTCATTCATTTTTAAAACTTTAGTTTATAATATCCAATTTGAATAAATAGGTTGCAAACCATAAATCATTTTCACGTAGCAATTTAATTTAAATAAACCATAGTTAAAGTAATACCAAAAACATAAAATGGCCTTTATTACAACCCAACAATTCAAATAAAGTACTTATATCAAAATCAAGCATGAAATAATTGAACATCATCTTGGCATGGGCCACCTTGTCCTCTCCGATCTCGGTCGACTTTATGCACTACGAAATGGTTAAGGAAAAGGTGAGTCACCTGGACTCAGTGTGCTACCCTTTTTCCCGGATTAGCAAAATATCACATACAAACATAATCATGATCATCATGCATCCCAATCATATGCACCCAATCCTAACCGTCCATACACCTTTTCTACCCGTGTGGTACCAAACCACCGGTGGTGCCAAACCACCGGTGTCCACGAAGACACAATAATCATCAATGTGGTGCCAAACCACTTTGGTGACGTATAGTCACAATGTGTTACCAAAACACTCGTGACCAAAGTCACAAATCCAATGATGGGGCCAACCCATCGTGTGATACCAAATCACTTGGCGACAATCCCGTATCTCAAAAGTGGGGCCAACCCACGGTGGTGTTAACCACGGGGGCGAGTCGCAATGAGGTGCCAAACCTCCGTGTCCCAAAGACACAAATGTGGTACCAACCACATGGTGACCCGTAGTCACGATAATCGAGTGATGGGGCCAACCCATCGTGTGATACCAAATCACTTGGCGTCAATCCTCAATACCGCCTTGTGGGGCCAACCCATCGTGGTGCAAAACCACGGGACGAGACGCGAGGTGCCAAACCTCTGGAGGTGCCAAACCTCGTGACCCAAAGTCACAAAGTTGTGTTACCAAAACACGGTGCTCGTCAACACAAAATATATTGCGCCTCCACTCATATCACCCATCATCATACCAACTCATGTATAGTATTCAAATCATGCAAACATGTTTAACGTTGCATCTCATAGCACATACATCATAAATCATGACATCATGTATCAATAACAATACTTATAATGAAACGGACTTACACGAATCCGTGCACATACCCCATAGGGTATCATATCACTCAACCATACTATTTCGGTTTTACCAATCAATCAGTTTATCAAACATATACAAAGCAAGAAGTGTGTTAGCTTACACACACGATTACTAATGCGACTATCAAATCCAGTAGATCAAGATCTAACGCACTAGATCCCCCTTCCTTAACACTTTCGAGCACTAGCCACAACCCGAGATATGCGAGATCAAGCCTTCCCTACAATCGGCCAAAACTAAACAACATAATCATGCTAATCAACCTTTAAGGGTATAATCGTAATTTTACCTACTAAGGGCATTTTCGTAATTTACCCACCAAGGGTATATCGGTAATTCGTGCACTGGAATGGCCTTTCTAAAGGCCCGATGTCGCCTCGAGCGACCCAACTACCATTTCTGGTCGAAATGGACTATTGGGCCTAAAGCCCAATTTCGGCCCATTTGGGCCCACACACTCGTGTGGCCCACCTAGCACAAATCTAGCCATGTATATAAGTTCCACCTAGTCTAGATCAACATATACTAACCAATCATGCAATTTACTCATATGGGCCCACGGGCCCATTGGGCCCACTTCGGCCCATCGAGGCCCAAGCAGCCCCAACCCACGAGAATACTACTGATGGCCTCAACTATCGCGTCGAAGCCCCACACGTGCGCTCGCACGCTCGTGTGGCTACTAATGCCGTGTGACCGGCATTTCGGCATTTGCCGCTCTACAACTAGAGTAGAGAGAGTTACACACCTGATAGGACTCTGGTGCTAATCCGCGCTCCGACCACTCCTGTGCCCAAACGCCTTCCAAGGTGTGTTTACTCTCCTCCTAGGATGCTCCTTATATAGCTAGCTCTTCACCTTCATTCTTTGTGTCTTTCCGATGTGGGATCCCTTCGTCAAGAGAGTTTAAATTCAATCTGAAACTCTTGCCGCCAGTCCAATCCGCAAAATAAATACTCCATTGCTTGTCATGAGATTCGAACCTGTGCTCCCTTGCAACATAATCCCACGCCATCGACCACTTGGCCACAAGCTCCTCTTGTGTCTTAAACCATGCGCAACTAAATATAAACTATGGGCCAAATTCTAAGGTCCAAGCAAAAAGAAACCAAAATGCAAAAGCCAATACTTGAACCTTGGACCTCCTTCCTTCCCTTGTGGCGTCACCCCCTTGTCTCTTATGTGGCGTCACTTTGCCACTACACCACACACTCTACTTGTGTTATTTTTCCCCACATTTTATTCTTAAGGCCTACCTGCCAACTTCCAGGGTTTTTTGCACCTAAAACCAAAATTTCCCCAAAGCTAATATTTGAACCCGGGACTTCATAGAAGCCCTCTAACCTTCCAAAATCACTTACCTAATAAGTCTAACTTGCATTTAAGCCGGTCTCTTGTTCTCCAAAAATTTAAACGCTACTACGCCTAAGGCCCATTGGGCTCAATTCTCCTAGGCCCAATTCCTTTTTACCCTAAAAATCTAAATTTTCCAAAGCCTTCCCTTCTCATCCCAACATTCTTAGAGCCTCTAAAACTCAACCAAGCACTCCCAAAAACCTACTAACACTTGATTTATACCCCATACGCACAGCCCCTAAACCAGGGTGTTACAAGCACCATATTTTCTATATTACATGATTTGTATATACAATACTGTGTTTGTATATGTCTAAATTAGATTTTTAATTTAAGTCTATTGCGTACTCTGTATGTTGCATTCCAAAATTACATGCGAAACCATGTAATAATTGCTATATTTACATGTGTTCCCCTAACTCAATGAACCCAATGATGCATGTGATCTCGTGTAAGTTTTGTGACCCTTAATTACATACGTACCCCTGTTTTTATGCGAACCCTGCCTAAGTGTGGTAAAACTCCTGCATGCATGTTTATTTACCTTGCGAAGCCTATTACTTGATGAAACTAGGATGTATGAGTCTTTAAAATGTTTAGTGAATCATAATGCTTAAAGAGTCGAATTCTCATCATGCAAACTGTTGGAAATTGCGAACAAACGTTTTCATGTTAACCTAGGTTATTATGCGAGCCATGTCTAAATGTTGCGTGCGGTGACTAAGTGTTGTATGAACCTATTGAAATAACTACATGTTCGAAAGAACTGTCTCACATGATTATAATCTTTAAATGTTTTGTGCAAATGAACCCTTGTATTTTGAGTATGTCTAATTTCCACTGCTTGTTAAAAGATTAACACTATGTTCACGTGCTATGTATAAATTGTGTTGGAGGTTAAGTTGGGAGTTAACGAAGAGTCACTTCGGTGGCTAATGTAGATCGCCAAATCTGGGTCAAAACTTCTAGACCAAGTTTGGGGCATTACATTACCCCAACTCGCATCTTCATTCTCATGACCTACATTGACATCCATTAGATAGGGCTAGTTGGCGACTTTTGAGCGAAGGGAGCTACGTTCGAGGTTATTAAGCCTCTCAAGGATTTTCTGAAATTTATCCTTGCAGCCAATTGCATTCATGGTTGGCGCTTTAGCACAATATGTGAACCACTTAATCGGCCACATATAAGATTTCATTGTCATATCTTCAATAAGTTGGTAACCTTCAACATATGTTCTAGACATGAACACCCTCACGGACGTTCCGTCTAAACTAGATCGTAAGTTCCCATCAAGCCCATTATAAAAGGTTTGTAATTGAAGCCAATTTTATAAGTCATGGTAAGGGCACTTACATAGCATAAGTTTGAAGCGCCCTTACGCTTCAAATAGTGACTCCCCTTCTAGTTGTCGGAAGTTGGTGATGTCCATCCACAACTTCATTATTTTTCTTGGTGGAAAGTACTTGGTGAGGAACCATTTGGCAAGCTCATCCCATGCGTTGATTGAGTCCACCAGCTTTGAATCCAACCACATAAACACATCATCGCATAAAGAGAAAAGAAATAATCGAAGACAAATAGCGTCAACGGAAACACCATTATATTTAAAAGTATCACAAAGTTTAAGAAAGCGTTTAAGGTGTTGGTTAGGGTCTTCGTTCATGGAGCCCCTAAATTGGATGTAACAGCCCGTTTTTAGTCAAATCAAAATAGTGGTTTTGGGACCACAAATATGAGGTCAAAATATTTATTTTATTATTCTTTTAAGGTCTAAATTATGAATATATGATTGTGTGAAAGTTTCGTTTATAAATTTTATCGTTTGATTAGTCAATTTGATAAAAAGGACTAAATCGCGTAAAGTGTAAAACTTGAGTTCTATTAGCTAAAGGTGTCTAATAGCTATAGAACCTTAAAGTAGAGGTCCTTATGTTATAATTAGACCCTTTATATATTTAGTGGACAATGATGGACATAAAATGGATGATATTAAATGGTTTTATAATAAGGTTATTTTTGTAATTTGTAAAAACATGTTAATAAATAAATTAAAAAAAACATTGTTATCATCTTTTATGTTCTTCATCAACCAATTATTAGGGCTAGAAGAAGCGATTTTTATGCTCTTCATTCGGCTATTCTATCTTGCTAATTAAGGTATGATTTTTGTCCCATTTTTAATGATTTCTATGTTTTTAATATCGTTGCAACTAGGTCTAGCTAGCCTAGGGACTATTTTGCAAAATTGTTAAAGATTTTGAATGTTTCCATTGATGAATAAGCATGTGTTTTGATGTTTGAAGATAGATTATGAATATTTGTTGTGAATTATACAAGTTTTGTTAAGTGATTTTTAGTGAAAATGCAAATTAGGAGTTAAATTGTGAAATGTGGAAATTTTGTGGTTAAAATGTGAAATAAATGAAAAATATGGGCTGCTAGCAGCATAATTGTAATTCGGCTAGCATGGGTTAGTATTGAATTTCATGAATTTGTGATTTTATGAAATAATGACTAAATTGTAAAAGATATGAAATATTAGGGTCAATTGTGTAAAAATGCCTTAAAGTGAATTTTGGACTCAATTGAATAGAGTGATTATTAAGTAATTTAATTTTGATTACATATAAATCAAGAAAAGCGAAACTCAGATCTAGATCGAGGGAAAAACAAAGTTCTCGACTAATCGACTAGTTCCATCGTTTTGCGTCCAAGGTAAGTTTGTATGTAATAAGCACTGTTATAATTATGCTTTAAATGCTTTGATATTGCATAAATTGTGTATACAAGACTACAGTCATGTTTGACGACAATTCTGCTATGTATGGAACTTAGTGTGCGAGATCGAGATAGCTTCGGCTATGTATGGCACTTACTGTGCGAGATTGAGATAGCTTCGGCTATGTGTGGCACTTAGTGTGCGAGATTAAAATAGCTTCGGCTATGTATTGGCATTTAGTGTGCGAGAATTTGAGTATTCGACATTATTTCGTTTAGGTATGAGTTTGTTACGGATTGGTATAGGTATGTATATGAATCATACGAGATTTAAATCAAAAAAGTTATGAAGTTTGCATATAAGCATATGATTAAGCATGTGGAAAGTTTGTTAGTATTCATGAATTACAAGTTAATAAGTTCAAATTTATGATTTGTGCATTTATGATTAGTTGAGTTTATTTCATACGAGCTTACTAAGCTATAAAGCTTACTTTGTTCATTTTTCCCATGTTTTATAGTGTTATCAAAGCTAGCTCGGATTCGAGGATCGTCGGAGATCGATTCACACTATCCACATATCACTCGGTACCTATGAACTTGGTTTTTTAAGTATATGGCATGTATAGGGACTATGGTCATGTTAGTTATGTTTTGGTAATGATTTCGGCCAGTTGAAATGGCTTGTGTAACAGCCCAATTTTTAGTCTAGTCAGAACAGTGGTTTCGGGACCACAAATTCGATGCAGTAACATTTATTTTTATTATATTTTTATGGTCTATAGCTATATGGAATGATTTCGTGAAAATTTTGTTTGAAAATTTTGATGTTTGGGCACTCAATTTAGTTAAAGGGACTAAATTGCAAAAAAGTGCAAAATTTCAAAGGTGTCCAATTGCTATTAGATCTTAAATTAGAGGTCCTTAGATGGTAATTAGACCATTATAATTTACGATGGACAAAAATGGACATGGTTAGTTGAAATTTCAAAGTTATGCATTAAGGACATTTTGGTCATTTGGTAAATAAAGACAAAAAAAACAAATAAAAGATGTCATCTTCTTCAAATTAGTCCCCATGGTCAAAATTCACAAGAGGAGTCCATAGATAGGGTTTTTTCATCTTCCAAGCTCGATTGTAAGTCCTTTCTTGCCCCGTTTTTCATGATTTTTATGTTTTTAAAGTTGTCTCAACCTAATCTAGCCTTTTCAAGGACTAATTTGAAAGAAAATCAAAGTCTAAAATTTTACGCATGTTAGATATTTGTGTATTTTGATTTTTAATGGTAGAAAATGTATGTTTGGTGTTAGATAAACAACATTTACCAAGTGATTTTTGATGAAAATGTCAAAAAGGACTTATTTGTAAAGATTGTAAAATGAGTAGTAAAACTGTGATTAAATGGAAAATGTGGGCTGTTATGAGTATGAAAATGGTTCGGCTAGGCTTGGATTTTTAAGAAATTGAATGAAAATCATTTTACGAGCCTAGGGACTAAAGTGTAAAAAGTTGAAAAGTTAGGGGCAAAAATGTAATTTTTCCATAATATAATTTTTGGACTGAATTGAATAATGCGAGTATTAAATGAGTTAAATTTGCTATTATAGATCAAGAAAAAAGATGTTCGGACCTAGATCAGGGGAAAAATAAAGTGTTTGACGATTAGGTCCATTTTCACTATTTTTGTACTGAGGTAAGTTCGTATGTTAATAATGAAATGTTATATTTGTATTTTAATGTTTTGATATTGCATGAATTGTATGATTGATTCTACGAGCATACTTGACAAAGTTCCGACAAGAGAGAAATCTTGGTTGAACCTTAGGAATAGATTAGGATACAAGTGACATGTCACTAGGAACCCGTATGATTTTGTGATTTATGTGTATCGGGTACTAGTCCTGTACGTCCTACCGATGGCTGGGTATACCGGCATATGTTGCGGATACCTGAAAGCTTGTGTGAGCAGCACCGTGTAGCTACGTCTTGACTGACAGCTTGTGTGAGTAGGCCCGTGGATAGCTCGAGAGCAAGCCTATATGTGTTATGAGATTTGTGGTAGCATTGGCTACATATGTGGCACTTATGTGCAAGTTTTTCGTGTATCTGATAGTATTCCAAGTGGTTCAACGGGTGTGTCAAAGATGAGAAAGTATGTGATTATGTTACAAGTTGGTACAAGTATGTACAAAAAACTCAAAGTAAATGGATCCGGTATATGATGAACTATTGATAAGAATGTGATTGAGTAAGTTATGCCCATGAAGTTTTAATGACATTTATGTTGATATGTGTTATGTTATTCATATGACAAATGTATAATTAATGTTGTTTATTATTTGCATATGAACTTACTAAGCTATATAGCTTACTCCCCTTTCTTTCCCTTATCTTATACTGTCACCAAGCTAGCTCGGGATTGGAGATCGTCGGAGATCCGTTCACACTATCAACTATTATTTTGGGTATCATTGAAAGTTAATATTTTGAGTTATGATATGTATAGGGACTTGGTCATTTTGTTATATGTGTCATTGTTAATGTGGCCAAATGTATTGGCCTATAATGGTTAATGATTTCATTTTGTATATGGCCATGAAAGGTGGCTAAGGTTGGTTATAAGTATATTTATATGTTGATACCATTCATGAATGTGGAAACTTGCATGGTTTTAGAATTGATAAATTATGATGTTAAAGCATGTTCGATGTTAGTATGTGGATGTGATGTTTTAGCCATGATTGTGGATGTTTTGGTTGTCTAAGTATGCCATGAATTGTGCCATTGAATTGGAGCAAGTGTAGGTGTAAATGAGGGTGGAAATTGGCTTGGTAAATAGCCTTTATTTTGTCCACACGGGTAGACACACGGGCGTGTGTCTAGGCCGCAGGTGTGGCTTCTGCCCGCCCTTACGGGCATGTGTTCCGGTCGTGTGTCCCCTGCACCTTAATTTTGAGAAATAGAATGTCCAGAATTGAGCACACGGGCAGAGACACGGGCGTGTGTCTCGGCCGTGTGAAGTCTGCACCTATTTTATGAAAAATTATGAAAATTAAATTGACCACATGGCCTAGCACACGGGCGTGTGGCACGGTTGTGTGGCACAAGTCAGAGAGCACCCTAAATTGAACACGGTCTGAAGCACGGGCGTGTCCTAGGGTCACACGGGCGTGTCCCTTGGACCACACGGGCGTGTGAGCCCTGCTTCTAGCAAAAATATTCTAGGTTTGGTAAAATTTTCTAAAGTTCTCGGTTTAGTCCCAAACCACTTCTAAAGCATGATTTGGGCCTCGTAGGCTCGTATTAGGGACTTTATGATTGAATATGAATGGTTTTAATTTGGAAGCAAATTTATGACTCGGAATTGTATGAATGTTTGTGTTATAAGTCCGGTAATGCCTCGTACCCTGCTCCGGCATTGAATACGGGTAAGGGTGTTACATTTAGTGGTATTAAAGCTACAGTTTAGTCGATTCTCGGACTAACATAGCGTGTGTGAAAGTCTAGCTATACATGCCATAAATAAATTGTGATAGTGTGATGACTCCTAACAATTTTAAAATGTGTTTTCATATATTAAATGGATCCCAATCAAGCTGAAGCTGATGACGTAGAAATTAATGCGCCGGCTCCCGCTCAAGGGGTAGCGCTGTAATAGCCCGATTTTGAGCCTAGTTAGAATAGTGATTTCGGGACCACAAATCTGACGCAAAAAAATTTTATTTTTATTATATTTTTATGGTCTACGGTTTTATGAAATTGTTTCGTGAAAATTTCATTCGAAAATTTTGACGTTTGGGCACTCAATTTAGTCAAAAGGACTAAATTGTAATAAGTGCCAAATGTGACTTCTATAAGTTAAAGGTGTCTGATTATTATGAAATTTTAAATTGGAGATCCTTAAATGGTAATTAGACCATTGGTTAAGTTGGTGGAAAAAAATGGACATGGTTAGGTATGTTTCTAAAGTTTTTCATTAAGGGAATTTTAGTAATTTGGTTATTAAAATGAATTAAAAAGCCAAAATCAAGCCAAAATTTGTCAATCTTCTTCCTCATGGCCGAATTTTACAAGGTGGAAACCATGGCTAGTTTTTGGCCACTTTCAAGCTTGATTGTAAGTCCGTTCTTGCCCCGTTTTTAATGATTTTTATGTTTTTGAGATCCTTGTAACCTAATCTAGCTATTTCAAGGACTAATTTGAAAGAAAGGTGAAGTTTAAAATTTTACCCATGTTGAACATGTATGTATTTTGATGTTTGATGGTAGAAAATGCATGTTTGTTGCTTGTTAAACGACTTTTGCTAAGTGATTTTCGGTAAAAATGTCAAAAATGACTTATTTGTAAAAGTTGTAAAATGTGTGTAAAAATGTGAATAAATGAAAAATGTGGGCTGTTATGAGCATGAAATAGGTTCGGCTAGGCTTGGGTATTTAAGAAATTGAATGAATCTGTAAGTTCTTTAGATATTAGACTGTGCATTAAGTTAGATTTTGTATTTATTCAGTGTATGTTCTGGCAATCAAATTTTTAAGCGAGCAACAGTACTGTGATGGATTCAGAAGGCGAGCAATGTCGCGAGGAGTTGCCCGTTTCCCCGGAACATGAGATTATTCAGGAGACGGTGGTTGAGGTAAGTTCGCCAACTGCGTGTAGCGGTAACCCGGAGCTTGGGACTGAGGCACTGACCCGGTTGGTAAGGGAGGTGGTAGAGGAAGTGTTTGAGACTAGAGTTAAGGAGATTGGTGAGATGCTTCAAGCTAGATGCTTGGACTGCTCGAAGAAGAGGGATCACAGTCCTCTAAAGCAGGAGCCTCGTTCTTTGAAGCGAGTTAAAACGCGTCCGAACTTTTCGACTTGCGAGCATTGTAAAAGGCGTCATCCGGGTGAATGCCGGAGGAAGTCAGGAGCATGTCTCAAATGTGGATCTAAGGAGCATCGGGTTCGAGTTTGTCCAGTCTCTTTTAAGTCAGGTGTGTTTTGTTTGGATATAGGAATTATATGCATGTGTGATAAATATTTGTCTGCTTCTGTGGTTAAATGTTTTGGATGTGTGTAAGAGGTTTCAAGATTAAGTTAAAAGTGTATTAGTGTTATTGGGATTAGAGTGCGCAGCGGTAGCATAGTGGTGTAGTTGTTATACAACTACCCTGTTAATTGGAAATTTCGAGGACAAAATTTCTTTAAGGAGGGGTGAGTTGTAATGCCCCGAATTTTGGGCCTAGAAGAAATAGGCCTTGGGCATCGGAACAATTGGATTTTAGTTGTGCGAGAAAATTTCACATAAGCTTAGTTGGGAGGTCTTGGGTTCAAATCTAGGCTTTAGCAAAAATTTCAGTTTTTCCTTTAAGTGAACCTTGGCGTTGGATGGAAGGCCTTATAGTTATTTATGGTTAAAATATGACAAAGGAAGCATGTGGTCTAGTGGCAAGGTGGCGTTAGGAGTATACATGTGGTCTGAGGTTCAAGTCAGGGCGTGTGCAGAATTTTTGGTTGTTCCTTGAATAAACCTGGATATTGGCGTGAAGGCTTTATGAAATATTGAGGATAAGTTATGACATAAAGAGCCTATTGGCTTGATGGTAAGTGGCGTGATAAAGCTTCAAAGGGGGATGGTGTTCGAGTCACGCCTAGAGCGAAGAAATATTTATTTTGCTAACATGGGACGGAAAATGTTGGAAGTAGATTCAAACTCTGTTGAGTGAAATTTTGAACTGGTCTTGGAGTTGTTAGGGAGGATATCAAGGAGTAAATCAAGGAGGGATAATGGGAGTGATTTGTGGAGATTTTCAAGGAATTTGAAGTGTGAGGGGAGTTGTAGCCGAATTGGGTAGCTTGAGTAGGTGAATTCGGCTAGGGGTCCTTTTGTGTGTGTTTTTACGGCAATTTGAGAGCTTTGGGGGATATGATTGGCTGTGCCGATTGTAGTTTTGGTATTTTCCTCTAATCCTTCCCTTTTCTCTATGGTGTCGAAATTGGCAAGTGACCATTCAGGTTATTTTTGTTCTTCATTTCATGAAATACCGAAGCTTTGTGTTGCATTTTCCAAGTCTCTTTCTTCTTTTTCTGTTTCAGTCCCTGTCGAATCATTTATTTGTGAGTTCTCTCTTCTACCTTCCCCACTCTGGCCGAATATCCCTTTCTCATTTACTCTATTCCTTCGGGTTTTTCGAGTTTCCCCTTACATCGATTTAAGCCGAATATTTTCTTCTCATTCCCTTTTCTATTTTCGATTTCTCTTAAAGGAGGGGGAATCAACTTTAGTATTCCTCTGATTCTTTCGCCGAATATTTGGTATTCCTATTCTTTCTCTTCCGTTGACTGTCTTTCTCCTACCGGTTGGTTCTGCCCAACGCGAGTTGCTTCTGGTGGATAGGTATTTCGGTAAGGACAAAAGTAACGTTGCAAGTGTGTAAGTAGTGTGTTATTTGGTAATCTATTAAGGTTCTTAACATGTGATCATGTCGCATTGTTTTTGCAGCATCCAAATGTATTGAACTCAGTTTATCTACGGATTTGTAAGACTACATCGATTGAAGCAGTGGAAGTGTGAATCATTTCAAGATCATTCATACCAGGAATCCAAACAGGTGTGTAACTGTTTTCCGTAAATGATAGTCGGCTTAAAAGCCGAAAAGGGTGTGTAATCGTATACCCTATTTCTGTTGATCGGCTTAAAGTCGAAAGTGTGTGTACAGACACCACTCCAATTGTAGATCGGCAAATGCCGAAATACCGAAATGCTGAAATGTCGAAAAGCTGAAAATACGGCAACGGTTACCATACGAGCGCACGAACGCTCGTGTGGGGAAGTCGATACAATGACGGAGGCCACCATGAGCGATCTCATGGTCTTGGGCCGCTTGTGGGGCAAATGGGCCGTGTGGGCCCAATGGGCTTGCGGGCCCCACACGGGCCAACTTCATGAACTTATGTGGAATAATGAGCTCGACCATGTCATTCACATGGCTAAGGGCAGTTTTGGGCTTAGCGGCCACACAAGCGTGTGGGCCCCACTTGGGCCATACTTTGGTCTTTGGGCCCAACTATACCTTTTGATTGCTAAAGGTTGCACAAGTCGTGCGGATCGACTGGGGACCTATTGATGAGTTGATACACATGCTTGGACCCCAGTGTGAGAAATTACCGTAATGCCCCTGTAGGGTAAAATGACCGTAATGCCCCTCTAGGGTAAATGACTTACTTGTGCTATGATTTGACTGATTTGACTGCGATTGTATGACTATGATTTGATTGACTTAACTGTGAATGATATGATGATTTGTGGGCGGACGCTCGCATACATGACGCATCTTGTATGGGGTTGGGATATTGGTTATGGAGGAAGTACTGTTCTGATAGGGTCGCACGGGTCGCACGAGACGACTGTGGACCCAGTAATGATCTGTTAAGGTCACACGGGTCGCACGAGATGACTGTAGACCTATCGATGGCTTTAAGCCAGTTAATCTGATTATGGCTCTATGCCAACCTAATTATGGTTCTGTGTCGTCTTGATTATGACTTTTTGTCGGTCATATTTATCCATGGTTGTGTGCCGATCGTAATTATTGATGACTTTGTGTCGATCATACTTATCCATGGCTGTGTGCCGATCGTAATTATTGATGACTTTGTGTCGATCATACTTACCCATGGCTGTGTGCTGGTTATATTACCGTAGCTGATGGTTATGCGCCAATCTTATTACAGTTACCGATGGCTATGTGCCAATTATGACACCGTTACTGAAGGTTTAAAACCGCATATATACTAGCAGTTTTGCTGTGATTTCGGTTAGTGCTGCAACCAGTACTAACACTGTAAGTGTAGGGATGGCGTGGGTGATTTATTCCCCACAGGTAGTGCAGGGTTGGACGAAGGCAAGTGCAGGGTTGGATGGGTTTGCATGCATCATGCATCATTCATTTGAGATCATTCTTGTGATGGGCTAGGCCCAATTGATTCTGTTATGGGTCGTGACCCAAATGATATTGTTTTGGACTTTGGCCCACATATACTCTGAATCGAAGCTGCATCTTTATTCTTGTTAAAGGGCTCGAGTGCCAGCATCGATTCTATTTTTATATACTGACTGTCTCTTTAATAAGGGGATTACACACTGAGTTTTTCGTAAACTCACCCCGTTTTTAACCTTTCAGGTAATCCCCAGCGTTAGACGGTTCGGAGCTGCGAGGGACTTGGAGAGGGCCACACGACTGCGCATGTTTTATTCTGTTTTGCTCATTTACTTAAGCACTTTGATTTTGATTCGGGTTGTAATAAGGCCTCTATAATTTCTGGATTTTAAATTTGGGATTTTATTGATTGTGACTTATATCTGCTAGAAGTAGAACACGGTTTTCCAAAACAATAACTATTTTCAAACGCTACATTTTCGCAACTCAATTTTTAAATTTCACGTTTTCGTAAATCATTTGTTTTAAATTAAGCTTCCGCAACAAATAAGGTTTTAAAGGTAATAACATTTTAAAAGGGAATAACTTTTTAATAAACCACGATTGAAAATAAACAAATGCAAACTGAGGTTTTGTACAAGTTTTAAATGACAATAAGTTTAAAATTTCAAGAAGGGTTTTCAATGAAGACATGGTTTCCAAAAAACACTTCAATGTGACACACCAGATTCGGCCCTAACGTCTAGGCCAGGTTTGGGGTGCTACATTAGGGGCAAAAATGTAATTTTTTCTATAATGTGATTTTGGGCTGATTTGAATAGTATAATGATTAAATAAGTTAAATGTGATATTATAGATCAAGAGAAACAAGGTTCGAACCTAGATTGGGGGAAAAATAAAGTATTTAACGGTTAGGTCCCTTTTTCCGTTTTTATGTCGAGCTAAGTTCGTATGTTTAATAAGCATTAAATTATATCTGTATAAATGCTTAATTGATATAATTGTGGTAAATGCTATGTTATTGAAATGAAATGTTAATGCTATTGAGTACGATACTATAGAAATGACCGACAGAGATTCGATACAGCGAAAGTCCCGGTTGAACATTAGGAATGGATAGGATACAAATGTCATGACATTAGGGTTACTGAGATTACGTGTAAGACCATATCTGGGATATGGCATCGATATGAGACTTCGTGTAAGACCATAGTTGGGCAATTGGCATCGATACGAGATTACATGTAAGACCATATCTGGGATATGGCATTGGTACAGTACTATGTGTACGAGATTCCCGAGTATCCTTTAGTATTCCAAATGGTTCAACGAGAAATTCAACGAGTATGTCAAAGAAAAGAAAGAGTATATAGGTATTACGAATTGGTACAGGTATGTACGTAAAGTTCATAAGCATTGACTTCATGAAATTGTGAGTTCATGATTTCCCCGAGAATGATTTTGTGAAAACCTTGCGATTATTGGTCTATAATTGTGAGGTATGAAATTCATGGTAAATTCGGTAGAAGATCATGTGATTGGATTTTGGGCCAAACTGAGTTATGATATAACATGTTTTATTCACTTAAGTTGCTATTTATCGGGTATGAAAAAAATGAAAGATTGGCATAATTGCCTATTAAAATGGTTATGGAAGTACGAGGAGATAAGAGTTTAGGCAATTGAAAGATGTTAAAGTATATGCTTGATATTTAAATACTCATAATTAATGTGTATGTTTTAAATGGGGTTTGAAATGGTTTGTTGGTTGTGGTAATACGTTATAATAGAGAGATTGCGATTGTTAGGCTAACGACAAGTCATGTTAAATTATGCTTACAAATTGATAGTACAAACAATGTGACTGAATAAATTATAACTGTGAGATTGATAGCAATTTATATTATCTTATGTTTATATTGTTGGACTTGGAAAATGATTGGTAAGAGTTGCTTATTATTTTCGTACGGACTTACTAAGCTATATAGCTTACCCCCTTCCTTTCCCATTATTTATAGTGTCATCGAGCCAGCTCGGGTTGGAGATCGCCAGAGATCCTATCACACTATCAAGCTATCATTTTGGGTATAAATGAATTTAAGCATTTTTAGTATATGACATGTATAGGGACTATGTCAATTTGTTATAAGTGTCATTATTAATTTGGCCATATGGGTTGGCTTGTAATTGTTAATGCTTCATCTTATATATAGCCATGAATGATGGCTTATGCTGATTATAAGTTTACTCATATGTTAATGCCCTCTTGTGAATGTGATGAACCATAAAAGTAACATATTTTAATCCCACATTTAGCATACTTTTGGATGATTTATCCTTTGATTTATGTAAAAAGGTGCTCTTAATCCTTTCTTTTCATGTTTTATACTCAGGAAAGCACCGGAGGATGAAAAGAACGAGAAACGGGCTCAAAACGGACCAAATTGGGCCAAAGTGAAAATCAACACGGCCTGGGCCCAAGACCACACGGTCGTGCCTCCTCAATAATCTCGAACACGGTCTAAGCCACGAATTACACGGCCATGCCTCATTAATGAAATTCAAACACGGCCTAAAGACGATTCACACGGGCGTGTGCCATGGCCGTGCCCCTGCCGCGGCCAAGAGGAGTTTTACTCGGATTTGGATGCTTAGGGGCAAAGAAACACATTCCAAAAGCCTATAAATACACCCTAAGTATGACCTAAAAAGGGGGAGTCGACGGGAGCCTAAAGCTACCGTTTAGGGGCGTCTTGCTAGGCCAGAGAAGGCAGATTTATGGGAATTCGCTCAGGGATAGCTAGTTGATCCATCTCAAGAAGCCGAAATTCTACTCAAGACGGAGGATCTCCTCTTCAATTCCTTCAGGGGTTTTAGGGATTTCTTATGTTTTGTTTTATCTTTTCTTACGAGATGTTTTCTTTTATTGTTATGAACTAAACCCTCGAGATACACGAGGGGATGAAACTTAGATGAATCTTGTTATCGTTTCTTTGAACTATATGATAAATATTTGACTTGTTCTTAATTATGTGTTCCTAATTCTTGTGTTTATATTTCATGGATATTAATTCAAGTTGGATGTGCTTAGGTGGAGGAGCAAAAGTCCCCGCCTAGGAGTAGATCTAGCATAGTTAAGCGGAGTTGATCGCGCGCCTAGAGATAGGTGTGAGGCGTTGCTTAGGATTAGGGGTGAAACCTAATATTGGAGTCCATAGATCGAGTTAATGCAATTCTAGGGGTTTTAATTAGAAAGAGATTTCAATTAATCAACCTAGGGTTAGACGTTATTCGCCTCGAGAGAGGGTTTAATATAAACTAGGGAATCCTATGGATCAAGTCAAATGAATACATCGTCTGGTTCAGAGTTAGATAACAAGTGAAGTCTAGGTGGATTCTTCCTTGGGTGTCGTCTTAATTAATTGGTTTTTCCTCAAGTATTCTCCCAAATTCATTCTTCTTGTCTTAGACTCTTTAGTCTAGTAGTTAATTAATTTAGATTAAACAACCATTCGCTTAATTCTTAGGCTAAATAATAGAAAGAAAGTTAGTATTAGTACTTTTAGTTCCTTTGGGTTCGACAATCCGGTCTTGCCTAAACTATACTACTATTCGATAGGTGCACTTGCCTCAATCGTTGTCATAGTTAGTTTCCAGGTTCGATCATTATCTTTATAAATTTTAAAACTCTAACTTCACAGCGATCAAGTTTTTGGCGCAGTTGCCAGGGAACTAAAATATTAAGAACACTCTATTTTTATTACTTTAGCCATTTTTATTTTTTGCAATTCAATTTTATTTCTTATTTTATTTGATAATTTTTCTTCTCTTATTTCTTCTTCCTTCCAGGTACCTCTAGTTTATGACTAGAAGGAACCCGAGAGGACCTTTAGTATACGACAATGACATTGAAGCTACCGCTCGCAGGAATCGCAGAGAAATTAGACGAGCCCTAAATTACCAAAAAGAAGAGCGAGAAGGCGAATCCAATCCTACTGAAGGGATGGACGAGAATAATCCACCACCAGAAGATGTGGCAGAAAATAATGCTCCACGTACTATGTATGATTATGCTAAACCTCATTTAACAGGAGCCGAATCTAGTATTGTTAGGCCTGCTATAGCTGCTAATAATTTTGAATTAAAGCCTAACACTATACAAATGATTCAAAAATTTGTTCAATTTGATGGTTTGCAGGACGAAGATCCAAACACTCGTATAGCTAATTTTTTAGAGTTTACGTGATACCTTCAAAATAAATGGTGTTTCTGATGATGCCATAAGGCTTCGGTTATTTCCCTTTTCATTAAGGAATGAAGCCAAATAGTGGTTAAACTCGTTACCACGAGGGTCAATCACCACATGGGATCAAATGACCGAAAATTTTTTATTAAAATATTTCCCACCGGCCAAAACGGCCAAATTACAGAATGATATCTCTTCTTTTGTGCAGATGGATTTAGAGACATTATACAACGCATGGGAGAGATATAAGGATCTCTTGAGAAGGTGTCCGCACCATGGTTTACCCTTGTGGCTCCAAGTCTAAACTTTCTATAATGGTGTAAACCCCTCAACGAGGCAACTAATTGATTCAGCTGTCGGTAGAACCCTGAACAACAGAAATCCTGAAGCAGCCTACGAATTCATAGATGAGATGTCACTAAATAACTATCAGTGGCAGGTTACAAGGACAAAACCAACAAAATCAGCCGGAGTCTTCAACATCGATGCAATAACCATGCTATCAACACAGGTAGAGATGATGAATAAAAAGCTTGATAGTTTTTGTTCTTCGCAGGTACATCCAATGATGCAGTGCGATGCAAGTGGAACTGTGGCAAATCCTGAGTACCCACCCTACCAACCGGGCACAGAAAGCGAACAGATGAACTATATAGGTAACAATTTCAGATCTAATAATAACTCTTATAGTAATACTTATAATCCAGGTTGTAGGAACCACCCAAATTTTTCATGGGGAGGACAAGGAAATCAAGGAAATCAAAGACAAAAACCTCCTCAAAATTTCCAAAATCAGCCCTATCTACAGGAGAAGAATCCGAACCTTGAAGAGATGCTGACAAAATTCATGGCAGCTACAGATAACCGTCTCCAAGACACTGAGACCACTCTTAAGAGTCAACAGGCATCAATCAAAGGGATCGAGAGCCAAGTTGGGGAACTCACTAAGACAGATGGACAACTTACTAACACAGTTGGACAGCTTGCAAAGATAATTTCTGAACGACCGCAAGGGCGTCTACCAAGCAACACTGAGATTAACCCAATGGAGCAAATCCAAGCCATATCAGCCCAAGAAAGTGAAGGGTTAGACGAGCCCAATTCAAAGCAAGAGAATGTGGTCAAAGAAGGTAAGGTTGAGGTAAGTAATAATAAGCCAAAACCGGTAATCAAAGAGTACCAACCTCGCATACCATATCCCGAAGCATTAAGGAGAGACGACACAGAGGAACAGTTCAGTAAGTTTCTTAAACTTTTAAAGAAATTACATATTAACTTATCGTTACTTGAAGCTCTTTCACAGATGTCAGATTCTAGAAAATTTTTAAAAGAGCTTTTGACGAACAAACAAAGGATAGACGAGGCATCACACGTGGAACTAAATGCAATGTGCTCGGTAATCTTACAAAATAAACTACCACGAAAATTAAAAGATCTAGGGAGTTTTACAATTCCATGTTTAATTGGTAGTTTACCTATTGATAATGCATTAGCTGATCTAGGGGCAAGCATAAATGTCATGCCTTGTAAATTGTTTAAACAACTAGGTCTAGGGAAACCCAAACAAACTAGGATGAGCATTCAACTTGTTGATAAAACTGTTAGAATTCCTAGGGGTATTATCGAAGATGTTCTTATAAAAATTGATAAATTCGTTTTCCCAGTAGATTTTGTTGTTTTAGACATGGATGAGAATAATTCGATCCCCTTAATCGTAGGAAGACCATTTTTAGCGACTGCTCGGACTAAAATTGATATTGATGCAGGAGAACTCATACTTCGTGTAGGTAATGAGATAGTCACTCTCAAAGCTCTTGATTCGGCTAGAACATCGAGTAAACAAGGTGAGAAAACAAATTATATTGATAACCATTCGGTTAACCCTTCTTTTCAGGAAGCACCACAAAAGAATACAACTGAACCCGATCCTAGACCCAGTGTTAACAAACAAATAACTCATGAGGAACGATGGATTCAATTCGATGATCTAGACGAGTGGAAGACGCATTTCAAGGAGAAATTAGGAATACACGAAGCAGAACCAGAACCACTCCATGAATCAAACAAGTTCAAAATCGGAGATCAGGTATTGATAGAAAAAACAGACCCTCGAACATCTCCTCCTGACCTTAACACAAACAAAGAAATACCATTTAGGGTAATCAGTGTTTTTCCATACGAAAAAGTCGAGGTAAGTAGTCCTATCTTTGGAACTTTCCATATAAACGCATCTCGACTTAAATACTATCATGATAATGAAACCGATAGCATGAGGAAAGACTTTCAACTCCTCAAACCACCATGAACATACAAATGAGGGGAGAGTCTAGCTTAAGACTATAAATGAGCGCTTCTCGGGAGGCAACCCGAATACTAACCCCATTAACTCTTACATTTTTATTTTGTCTATTTTATCTTTTCTTTATAGTATCTAACTTTAAACTAACCAGAAGTACAGAATTCTAGGCCACACGGCCTTACACACGGCCGTGGCCGTGGCCGTGTGGAAATGCAGAATAAATGCGTCGCTTGACACACGCGAGAGGGTACAAGTCAAAAAGAATCAAGTCTTTGAGTCACGGACTCCAACCACCAACCCACGGGCACCGAAAAAATGCCACGGCCGTGCGACGTGGCCGTGGACGACACTGACTTAGCACCAATGGGCGTGGCGACCTGAGCATGGGCGTGGGAGAAACAAACGAAGCCCACCACGGTCGTGCAAGGCGGCCGTGTGACTTAGCACGCCCACGGTACACGGGCGTGGGGTTGTACCAGGCTTGAAAATCTATTTAAACCCCCGCCTTTTTCTCTTCTCCTACTAACTCTCAACTTTTCACCCCTTTGCAACTTTCACCCTTCTTCCTCCTTTACACCCTTACACCATACCTTCTTAGCATTCTTCATTCTTATAGCATTCTTCTCAATCTTTTGGCCATGTCGAAGAAAGCGGAAGGATCAGCCTGATCTCCCTCATGGAGACCAATCTACATAAGTTCATGCCGGCCACTTCAATCACTCGACAAGCCAAGGGTCTTTGAGACCATTTAATTTTTCTTCTCCTTTACTCTTCTCCTTTATTTTCCTTCTCTTTAACACTCTTATGCTTAATTTAGTTTATTTTATCTTAGTTTCTTAATTTTAGGTTCTAAAGGCGCTAGGGAATCACGCCACTTCGCCACCGCCAAAGACACCTCCATGACCTTAGAGGTCACACCCACCTCGCGAACCATCCAACAATAAGGACCCTACGGTCCATTTATCTTTTCTTTTAATTTTAGTTTCATCTTTATTTTTCTTCATTTTAGCTTGCTTTTATTTAATTATTTAATTAGTATAGTTTTAATTATTATTATTATATCCTGGCTAATCCTCCATGAGTTACCCAATTTCTTCATCTAGCGCAGGATCGTCATCAAGAACGCCCCTCCAACTTATCTTTCACCTCCAATTCAAGGATTTCATCCATAATTCAGGAAGTTTCACTTCTCTCCATATCTTTTGAATTTCTACTTAATTGTCTATATATATAACTTTTTACATTGAGGGCAATGTACGTCTTAAGTGTGGGGGGGTGAACAACCTAAAAAGGTGCCTAAATTTTTTCATTATTCTCAAATTCCTGAAATTAGGTGCCAAACTTTTTGCATTATTCTCAAATCCCTGAATTTAGTCTTGTTTTTAAGTAATTTTCTCATATTACTAATTATAATGAAATTCCTATGATTCATGATCTTTATTGATGTGTTTTAAATTAAGTCATTGATAATTGTGCATTGATAATTAAATTCTAAGAATACTAGAGAATCAAGCATGATAAGCCTATTTTTCAGAAATTAAAAATTTTCTAGGTTGTCTACCTGAATTTGAATGTTACTTTGAAGTTTGAAATTTACGAGGTTGACATCAAAATACCCATAATTTTGTGAGATTTTGAGCCTTATAGAGCATAAAATCCTTTCCTTGCTCACTTTATTGATTATGAGTGTGTCAACATTGATTTGTTATTCTAGAACTTGCATCGATTATACATGTCGAGACCACACTTTTGATTTGATATACAGAAATGATAAAGGCACCTAGGATTTAACCCACTTACTCCACTAAAAACCTACCTTCATAATTAACCCCTAGTGAACCCCGTTTAAACCTAACAACCCTTTTTATTGACTCACCCACTAATTTTAACCCAGAAACCCTTTGTTTTTGTTATCACCATTCCTTTTGACTACCCTTATATAGAGATTTGATATGATTAATAGCCTAACTATGTTTTTTATTTCAGTAATTTATCCTTTGTTATGTATTTATGATTTGTTCTAAAAAAAATCGAAGTATAGTCGTTATTCATTACTAGTTTTGTGATTAAGTGAGCTTATACGTTTGAATTCCAAATATTGAAGAAGAAGCTCGTAGTATTAGTATTTTTTTTCAAATTGAGGTAATTACCTTTATTTAGTTTATTGTTTCTAGTTAGGTAATTTTTCAGGTCGATCTCGATTCTAACCCTCTAATTCAGCCTTTAAACCACACCTTTAACCCAAGCCCCATTACAACCCTGTTAAAGACCTTTTGATTTGTGCATCATCTCATTTTACAGTGGTGGAGATTTGATTTTCAAGCAAGCCTATGGGATTAACTTTCCAGGTTTGACATTTGAGTGCTTAATTCTGAACCTTAAACACTTCGAGTAATTTGAGTGACTATTTAGTGAGGATGTCAATCCTTGTAGGTTTTGAATCAGAGGTAATTATTTAGATGAGGGGAAACACCTATGTTTTGTGCTACAAATGTATGACTTAGATTGTTTGAATATTTAGGACTCTTTGAGTTAAATTATCCATGTATAAATTATCTATGAATTATGATGAGACATTTTTGATAGGAATATTGAATCATGGAAAGTTCGTTTTAATTGTACGTTGAGAATTTTGCTTGAGGACAAGCAAAAGCTTAAGTGTGGGGGTATGTGATGAACCATAAAAGTAACATATTTTAATCCCACATTTAGCATACTTTTGGATGATTTATCCTTTGATTTATGTAAAAAGGTGCTCTTAATCCTTTCTTTTCATGTTTTATACTCAGGAAAGCACCGGAGGATGAAAAGAACGAGAAACGGGCTCAAAACAGACCAAATTGGGCCAAAGTGAAAATCAACACAGCCTGGGCCCAAGACCACACGGCCGTGCCTCTTCAATAATCTCGAACACGGTCTAAGCCACGAAATACATGGTCGTGCCTCATTAATGAAATCCAAACACAGCCTAAAGACGATTCACACGGGCGTGTGCCATGGAAGTGCCCCTGCCGCGGCCAAGAGGAGTTTTACTCGAATTTGGACGCTTAGTGTAATATCCTGGATTATGGCTTATGCATTACTACTAAATTAGATGAAGTAGCATGCTTATGAATATTTTGAATGTGTTCTATGAATTTTGTGAATCTTAGTGTGTGGTTAAATGCCTTAGGAATTATCAGATTTTTAAGGTTAAAAAGGGAGCTAAGCTTGATAAGGCCTTAAGGAAATTTGTAAGGGAAATATGACACAGAAATGGGCTTGTCTAAGTGGCTTGGAGGCGCCACTTAAAGCCCAGGAAAGTGACGCCATATGCAGTACAAGGAGGTCTTGAGTTCGAGCCACAAGGAAAGCAATAAGGGAATTTTTATTTTTTGGCAATGGGAAGGTGATGGACGGCATGGGGAGACTAGATGGATGAGGATTTGACTTGGATAATTCCTTATAAAAATTCGGCTAAATAGATAGATAAATGTAGATTTATTTTATTTATTTTGAATAAATAAAGATAAGAGATAAAGTAAGAGAAAAACAAGGGATTGGATTGAGAGAGAAGAGTTGGCCGATTGGGGGAGACTAAGGTTAGTATTTTCGGCCAAAGGAGGAATTAAGGCCATTATTCATTCTTTTCCTTTTCCTTCCTTTCTCTATGCCGAATTCTCTAGCAATATCCTCTTTTCTCTTTTTATTTTGTCAAGCCGAAATCTTCTTCCTTCTATATTCACCATTGCCGAAACTCCTAAGCTTCACACTCTCCCTCTCCATATTCTTAAAAGGCCGAACCACAATGTTATTTTCCTTTTTCCATTGAAGTCGAATCTTCATTGATTCCCCAAGCCATTGCCAAAATTCTCCCACCTCATCTCTTCTCAGTCTTGGCCGAATAGCAACCAAGTTAGAGATCTTTTGTGATCCCTTCGCAAAGCAGTTTGGATAGGTAAGTCTGCTATGCCTGAATCTTTACTATTCTCTCTTATCTCCTCTCTGTCGACATGTGTAGAACAAAAGCCGAAATATGGCATTTGATTTGACTTTTAATCAACCATGAAATCGATTTTTTTAGGAATTTTGGGATTTGTTTTGGAATAGCCGACTTCTAGGGGAGAGCATTCAGAATTCGGTTATCTAAGGTAAGGCATGTATTCAGCCAAGGGCCATTCATTATGATTAATTTGGATCTAACATATGCCATAATGGTTTTGACAGATACCCCTAATCAAGTGGTTGTTTCCGGGATTAAGATTCACAGGGTAAGTGAACATGTGTATTCGGCCAAGGCCTATTTAGCAACCTAGATCTATTCCTTATTTTATTAAAAAGCCGAAAACTAACCTAGTCAAGTGATTGAATGCAAGGAGGAAAGACTACAAGTTTCAGGATTTGATTAATATTCAAATTGGCAGCAAGGTGAGGAATTGGTTTCGTTAATCTTTTGGGATTTGATTCTATAGCCGAATAGGCTTTTGTTTAAATATTAAGATGTTGGCCGAATGTAGGGACTAAGGATCTAAAGCGTTAGATCAGGTTTTCGGGTTTTCAGGAAAGCGTTGATACCAGGTGTGTACCCCACACTAAACCTTATTAGATTACGGCTTAAATTAATTATGTGTGTTTACAATAATATGAATGTGGCCAAAGGTACCATGCAATGGTACAAAGTACTCAGGTACGTTAATTTACTACTACTGTAGTTATCTTATTATGGATATGTGATATGGCACCTATGTGAACTGTGATAAGAATGTGAAATAAGGCATGATATTGCATGAAATGTATGACATGGGCATATGGGTGATTATGAAAGGGGAAGTGATTGGCGGTTTTATACCCCAATATGTGAATGTGGTGACTTCGGTCACAATATATGAATGAGGTGACTTGGTCACATAATTTGAATGTGGTGACTTATGTCACAAATTATTATGTGGTGGCTCGCCACGAATTTATAAAGGCGATGAGCACGTCGATCGCAAATGGCGCTTCGATGATGATGTGTAGCGGATGGAGGGTTGACTTAGTAGTCCCCACGGTGTGATGGTTGAGTACGGGGTGATGTGTAGCGGATGGCATCTAGGTTTGGGTTGGGTTGCATCATTATATATTTATTTAACTATATGAACATGTATGAACCGATATGCCTAAACTATTGGGATTTAGCATTGGTTACACATTGGGTCGGTTTGACTCACCCGTTGGGGAATATTTTCTTCAGATGACACTCGGTGATGGACCAAGGTCGGCGGGAGCTTAGTGGTGGCCATGCTCAGTTTGGGATTTTATTTAATTTTGGACATGTTATATTTTATATACTTTGGTTTATTTCGGGTTTTAAATTTTGATGTAATAAGGCCATAGTATGAACTATTTTATACATGTTTTGTTTTTTTATTTGAAATTATTATGTTACGAAATTTTTATCAAATTAAAGACTAAGTAAGCTTATTTTAAAAATGAACTCTAATTGTTTATGACACCCTAAAAACAAATGGTTTTCAATATAAGGTAAGCTCGTTTTCAACCCAAGCCCAACACAATTTAAAATTTATTTCAAACCCATCCGAATTTTCCAAAAGTAATCAAGAGGTTTTTGAATCACTTCACTCGAGGAACATACCAGATCCGGTCAAGGCTCGTGGGCCGGGTTTAGGGTGTTTCAATTTGGTATCAGAGCCCAGTTTTAAACTCTCGGCCTTGGGTTTAAGGCCCATAACTTTTTCAAATTTGAGCCCAAATGAATTTTGTGAAAACTTTTATGAAATGAGCAGGTTTTCTGGCATGGCACCTAAGTCTCCGACCCGTAGTCCACCAGGTAAGTACCCCTAACCATTTGTGTGATTTATAGTATGTAGAAGGGTACAAATGGAACGTAGAATAGTATATTAAGTACTTGGACCCTAGGACTAGTATACCCTAACAATTACATAAAACTTAATGCCTAATCAAACCAACCTGTGACTAAGTCGCCGAGTTAGGGTGTGGCAACCATCAGGCGCATGTGTCTAGGATTGGATCGGAAGAGCACGGTACTTAGCGATCCTAGTGACTCACCTCCTTTTCGCTGGAATCCTACCTGGTGCGTAGCTACGGTTCACCCTAACCAAGAGGACTCAGTCACAGGCTGAATTCAATAACTAAAACCCGAAAGGGATTAGCCGTATTCTTATAAAAACCCTAGTTGGCAAAATATCAAAATACCTCGATTTGGGAAAATTTACTAAAATACCCCTGATTTACAAAATTACCAAAATGACACCGATTTCCAAAATTTCTGCAACAACACTGATTTGGGAAAACAAATTCTCAAAAATAACCCCCAAGTTTTGAAAATTTTGAAATACCCTTAATTTACTAAGATTTTTAAATTGACCCTGAATTATTACCAAAATACCCCTGTAGGTGAAATGACGAAAATACCCCTGGGATAGGAATAAGACAAAGATGTTTGAATATGAATGTGTGTTTGAATGAATGTGCTCCTCTAAATTAGGATAGAAGACTTGAAACTTTGATCGATCGAAAGAACTACTTCTGAACTTCTTTCCTAAAATTTCTTCGCGGATAATTAGTGAAACAAGGACTAATTCATAAAATTTCTTAATCAGATTAAACGCAATCGTAGAAATGAGCTCTAGGGGATGTGATCGTATTATGCGAGGATGTGGTAGAGGCAGAATGGCCGTATCGGAACCCGTTAGATCGGGTCAAGGGTCTGAGAATGAGGTACCACCACCCCCACCACCAGCTGTTGGTGGTGAGTAGCAAGATCAGACAGGGGATGATGCAGTATCGTAGGCGATGCTGTGAGTTCTTGAGATGGTGGCTAGAGTAGGAGGAAATATGGGAGCTCAGAAATCTGTACCCGAGCGACTCCGAGCCAATGGGGCTGAGGTGTTTCGTGGTGTATCCGGCATGGCACCCAGTACAGCTGAGTACTGGTTGGAGGTGACCGAGTGAATTATGGATGAGCTCGATTTAACTGCTGAAGAGAAACTGAAAGGGATGGTGGCACTACTTCGCGACGAAGCATATCAATGGTGGCTCACAGTTCGGGATGGTGCCACAGCTGAGGATCTCACTTGGGAATATGTTAAGGCGGCGTATCAGAAGAAGTATGTTGGTACACATTATGTTGATGCGCAAAGGAAGGCATTTCAGAATTTGGTTCAAGGGAATAAGTCTGTAGCGGAATACGAGGCTGAGTTCTTAAGGCTGAGTCGGTATGCTCGAGGGATGGTGGCTACGGAGCATGAGCGATGTGTCCGGTTTGAGGACGGACTGAGAGATGATCTGAGGTTATTGATAGCTCCGCAGCAGGAGCGGGAATTTGCCGTACTAGTGGAGAAGGCTAAAGTGTCCGAAGGAGTTAAAGACTCTGTAAGGCAGAACTCTGATCGAAATAGGCAGAAAAGAGGGTTTGGATCAACAAGGTCAGCTGGGAACGCTCAAAAGAGGCCTAGAGTAGATGGGCCGCGAGGTCAACAAACTGGTACAGGAGGGCAGTACCGTACTTGTGCTGAGTGTGGGAAAAAGCACCTAGGAGAGTGTTGGAAGAAAACGGGAGTATGCTTTAAGTGTGGGTCTAAGGAACACGTGATCAAGGATTGTCCTATCAGGATAGACGGGGGTCGACCAAAGCAGGCGTAATGTTAATCGGTGGTAGAGGTGGACAGCAGCCTCAGCAAGGTCGTGGTCTGAATGGTAGAGGTAACGGTGCTGGAAGAGGACGAGGAACACCAGGCCGAGGTATTGGTAATACCGAGGCAAGATAGCCGGGGCTAGTGTATGCGGTTTATCGAAGGGAGGACGGAGACGCACCGGACATCATAACCGGTACGTTCCTTATATTTGGCAAGCCTTATTTTGCTCTGATTGATGTAGGCTCGACCCATTCTTATGTTGCATGTAGAGTAGTTGAAACTCTAGGCATAGCCTCTGAACTTTCTGATAAGGAGATGACTCGTAGTAAGCCCATTAGGTCAAAGCGTAGTGGTGAATAAGATCTTCTGAGAGTACCTCTAGAGATTCAAGGAATGGTATTCTCTGCCGACTTAATGGAACTACTCTTCGGAGAATTCGATCTCATACTTGGCATGGATTGGCTAGTGGAACACCGAGCTATATTGGATTGTGCAGCTAAGCGAATGGAGTTAAGGACCCCAGAGGATGAGGCGGTAATTATGATAGGAGAAAGAAGGAACTACTTGTCTAATGTAGTTTCAGCACTGAATGCTGATAAGATGGTTCGGAAAGGGTGCAAGGCCTTCTTGACTTTCGTTAGTGCGTTGGATGCAAAAGAAGGGGGAGTTAGTGAAGTTAGAAGCGTCAAAGGAGTTTGTGGATGTTTTTAGGAGGAGTTACAGAATACCCCGGACGAGGAGGTGGAGTTTGGAATTGACTTGCTGCCTGGAACGGCGCCAGTATCTATCGCTCCGTATAGAATGGCACCGAAGGAATTGGTTGAGCTCAAGGCTCAAATCCAAGAGTTGCTTGATCATGGGTTTATCCGACCCAGTGTGTCTCCATGGGGAGCACCGGTCCTATTTGTGAAGAAGAAGGACGGAACTATACGCATGTGCATAGATTATCGTCAGTTGAATAAGCTGACCATCAAGAACAAGTACCCATTGCCAAGGATAGACGACTTATTCGATCAGCTTAAGGGGGTAGCGGTATTCTCAAAGATAGACCTAAGGTCTGGATATCATCAGCTTAAGGTGAAGGAAGCAGATATCCATAAGACGGCTTTTCGGACAAGATACAGACACTATGAGTTCGTAGTAATGCCGTTTGGTTTGACGAACGCCCCAGCCGCGTTCATGGATATGATGAACCAGGTTTTTCAACCCTACATGGATCGGTTCGTCGTTGTGTTCATCGACGATATCCTAGTATATTCCAAGTCTGAGGGAGAACATGATGAGCATCTCCGGATAGTGTTGCAAGTGTTGAGGGAGAAGAAGCTCTATGCCAAATTCAGCAAGTGTGAATTTTGGCTGAAGGAAGTTGCATTCTTATGACATGTGGTGTCTGCTGAAGGAATAAGGGTGGATCCTAGGAAGATTGAGACAGTGTTGGATTGGAAACCACCAAAGTCGGTGGCTGAGGTTCGCAGTTTCTTCGGATTAGCCGGTTACTACAGAAGGTTTGTAGAAGGGTTTTTGTCAATAGCCGCACCTTTGACAAAGCTGTTGAGAAAGAAGGTACCTTTCGTTTAGACAGGTAAGCAACAGGAGAGCTTTGAGAAGCTTAAGAGGGTTTTAACTGAAGCTCCGGTCTTGATTCAACCGGAGGCAGGAAAGGACTTTGTGGTGTACTGTGATGCTTCTCACACAGGATTAGGATGTGTTCTAATGCAAGACGGGAAGGTTGTAGCTTATGCATCTCGATAATTAAGGCCACACGAGGTTAACTACCCGACGCATGACTTGGAATTGGCGGCAGTGGTCTTTGCTCTTAAGGTATGGAGGCATTATCTTTATGGAGAGAAGTCAGTGATCTACACAGACCACAAGAGTCTTAAGTATCTGCTGACTCAGAAAGAGCTGAATCACGAGCATGAAGGTGGGTGGAATTACTGAAGGATTACGACTGTTCTATAGAGTATCACCCGGGCAAGGCAAATGTAGTGGCAGATGCCTTAAGTCGGAAAGTGGTGTCGAATCTGAGGGCAATGTTTGCACATCTGAGCTTGTATGACGATGGAAGTCTGCTGGCAGAGTTGCAAGTTAAGCCGTCATGGCTGAATGAGGTGAAGGAAAGTCAGTTAGTGGATGAGGACTTAAGTGTTAAGTTGCAGCAAGTGCAGAGTGGAAAGTTGGAAGATTATGGTATTAATAACGAAGGAGTGTTGTGTTTTAAGGGTAAGGTCTGTATGCCGAGGAACAAGGAGTTAAGGCAGAGGATTCTTCAGGAATCGCATGGTAGCCCCTATGCTATGCATCCTGGAGGTACTAAGTTGTACAGGGATTTAAGGGAACAGTTTTGGTGGTCTGGTTTTAAAAGGGAAGTTACCGAATTTGTGGGGAAATGCTTGACGTGTCAGCAAGTTAAGGCTGAATACCAAGTTCCGTCAGGATTACTTCAGCCGATCAAGATTCCGCAGTGGAAGTGGGAGAGAATCACCATGGACTTCGTTAGTGGGGTTCCCCTTACGCCTACTAAGAAGGACTCGGTATGGGTGATAGTGGACCGATTGACAAAGTCCGCGCATTTCATCCCAGTAAGAGTTGATTATTCTTTGCAGAAGTTGGCAAAGTTATATGTGGCAGAGATTGTAAGGTTGCATAGAGTGCCGGTTTCAATCATTTCAGATAGGGATCCAAGGTTTACGTCTCGATTTTGGAAAGCACTACATCAGGCTTTAGGCACCAGATTGGATTTCACTACGACTTTTCATCCACAGTCGGACGGGCAATCTGAACGAGTAATCCAAGTGTTAGAGGATATGTTGAGGGGCTGTGTGATAGACTTCAGAGGAAGTTGGGAAGAATATTTGCTGTTAGCGGAATTTGCATACAACAACAGCTATCAAGCTAGTATTCGGATGGCACCGTATGAAGCGCTGTATGGACGGAAGTGTCGAACTCCTACATGTTGGACCGAACTAGGGGAACGTCGAGTTTTGGGTCCTGAGTTGGTGGTAGAATCTGAAGAGAAGGTGGAGGTAATTCGGACGCGGATGAAGGAAGCATCTGATAGACAGAAGTCTTATGCAGATCTCAAACTGAAGGAAATAGAATTTGATGTGGGAGATCAAGTGCTTCTTAAAGTCTCGCCTTGGAAGAAGGTAATGAGATTTGGTCGCAAAGGGAAGTTAAGTCCAAGGTTTATAGGGACCTATCGAGTATTGAAGCGAGTTGGACCAGTGGCATACCAGTTAGAGTTGCCTTTGGAATTGAAGTAGATGCACGACGTATTCCATGTTTCTATGCTACGTCGTTATCGATCGGATCCATCCCACGTGGTACCGGTCGAAGAGGTGGAGCTAAGGCCAGATTTGTCCTACGAGGAAGAGTCAATTCAGATCTTGGAGCGAGATATGAAAGTGTTACGGAGGAAGTCAGTTCCTCTAGTCAAAGTGTTATGGCATAATCATGGGTCGGAAGAAGCTTCGTGGGAGCTGGAAGAGGCAATACGACAGCAATACCCTCACTTATTTTAGCCAGGTAATTTCGAGGACGAAATTTTTTTAAGGGGGTAGAACTGTAATATCCTGGATTATGGCTTATGCATTACTACTAAATTAGATGAAGTAGCATGCTTATGAATATTCTGAATGTGTTCTATGAATTTTGTGAATCTTAGTGTGTGGTTAAATGCCTTAGGAATTATCAGATTTTTAAGGTTAAAAGGGGAGCTAAGCTTGATAAGGCCTTAAGGAAATTTGTAAGGGAAATATGACACAGAAATGGGCTTGTCTAAGTGGCTTGGAGGCGCCACTTAAAGCCCCAGAAAGTGACGCCATATGCGATACAAGGAGGTCTTGAGTTGAGCCACAAGGAAAGCAATAAGGGAATTTTTATTTTTGGCAATGGGAAGGTGATGGACGGCATGGGGAGACTAGATGGATGAGGATTTGACTTGGATAATTCCTTATAAAAATTTGGCTAAATAGATAGATAAATGTAGATTTATTTTATTTATTTTGAATAAATAAAGATAAGAGATAAAGTAAGAGAAAAACAAGGGATTGGATTGAGAGAGAAGAGTTGGCGATTGGGGAGACTAAGGTTAGTATTTTCGGCCAAAGGAGGAATTAAGGCCATTATTCATTCTTTTCCTTTTCCTTCCTTTCTCTCTGCCGAATTCTCTAGCAATATCCTCTTTTCTCTTTTTATTTTGTCAAGCCGAAATCTTCTTCCTTCTATATTCACCATTGCCGAAACTCCTAAGCTTCACACTCTCCCTCTCCATATTCTTAAAAGGCCGAACCACAATGTTATTTTCCTTTTTCCATTGAAGCCGAATCTTCATTGATTCCCCAAGCCATTACCAAAATTCTCCCACCTCATCTCTTCTCAGTCTTGGCCGAATAGCAACCAAGTTAGAGATCTTTTGTGATCCTTTCGCAAAGCAGTTTGGATAGGTAAGTCTGCTATGCCCGAATCTTTACTATTCTCTCTTATCTCCTCTCTGTCGACATGTGTAGAACAAAAGCCGAAATATGGCATTTGATTTGACTTTTAATCAACCATGAAATCGGTTCTTTTAGGAATTTCGGGATTTGTTTTGGAATAGCCGACTTCTAGGGGAGAGCATTCAGAATTCGGTTATCTAAGGTAAGGCATGTATTCGGCCAAGGGCCATTCATTATGATTAATTTGGATCTAACATATGCCATAATGGTTTCGACAGATACCCCCAATCAAGTGGTTGTTTTCGGGAATAAGATTCACAGGGTAAGTGAACATGTGTATTCGGCCAAGGCCTATTTAGCAACCTAGATCTATTCCTTATTTTATTAAAAAGCCGAAAACTAACCTAGTCAAGTGATTGAATGCAAGGAGGAAAGACTACAAGTTTTGGGATTTGATTAATATTCAAATCGGCAGCAAGGTGAGGAATTGGTTTCGTTAATCCTTTGGGATTTGATTCTATAGCCGAATAAGCTTTTGTTTAAATATTAAGATGTTGGCCGAATGTAGGGACTAAGGATCTAAAGCGTTAGATCAGGTTTTTGGGTTTTCAGGAAAGCGTTGATACCAGGTGTATACCCCACACTAAACCTTATTAGATTACGGCTTAAATTAATTATGTGTGTTTACAATAATATGAATGTGGCCAAAGGTACCATGCAATGGTACAAAGTACTCAGGTATGTTAATTTAATACTACTGTAGTTATCTTATTATGAATATCTGATATGGCACCTATGTGAACTATGATAAGAATGGGAAATAAGGCATGATATTGCATGAAATGTATGACATGGGCATATGGGTGATTATGAAAGGGGAAGTGATTGGCGGTTTTATACCCCAATATGTGAATGTGGTGACTTCGGTCACAATATATGAATGAGGTGACTTCGGTCACATAATTTGAATGTGGTGACTTATGTCACAAATTATTATGTGGTGGCTCTGCCACGAATTTATAAGGGCGATGAGCACGTCGACTGCAGCGACTGCCTTTGATGATGTGTAGCGGATGGAGGGTTGACTTAGTAGTCCCCACGGTGTGACGGTTGGTACGGGGTGATGTGTAGCGGATGGCATCTAGGTTTGGGTTCGGGTTGCATCATTATATATTTATTTAACTATATGAACATGTATGAACTGATATGCCTAAACTATTGGGATTTAGCGTTGGTTACACATTGGGTCAGTTTGACTCACCCCGTTGGGGAATATTTTCTTTCAGATGACACTCAGTGATGGACCGGGTCGGCAGGAGCTTAGTGGTGGCCATGCTCAGTTCGGGATTTCATTTAATTTTGGACATGTTATATTTTATATACTTTGGTTTATTTCGGGTTTTAAATTTTGATGTAATAAGGCCATAGTATGAACTGTTTTATACATGTTTTGTTTTTTTATTTGAAATTATTATGTTACGAGATTTTTATCAAATTAAAGACTAAGTAAGCTTATTTTAAAAATGAACTCTAATTGTTTTTGACACCCTAAAAACAAATGGTTTTCAATATAAGATAAGCTCGTTTTCAACCTAAGCCCAACACAATTTAAAATTTCTTTCAAACCCATCCGAATTTTCCAAAAGTAATCAAGAGGTTTTTGAATCACTTCACTCGAGGAACATACCAGATCTGGTCAAGGCCCGTGGGCTGGGTTTAGGGTGTTTCACTTAGGGGCAAAGAAACACATTCCAAAAGCCTATAAATACACCCTAAGTATGACCTAAAAAGGGGGAGTCGACGGGAGCCTAATGATACCGTTTAGGGGCGTCTTGCTAGGCCTGAGAAGGCAGATTTGTGGGAATTCGCTCAAGGATAGCCAGTTGATCCATCTCAAGAAGCCGAAATTCTACTCAAGACGGAGGATCTCCTCTTCAATTGCTTCAGGGGGTTTTAGGGATTTCTTATGTTTTGTTTTATCTTTTCTTCTGAGATGTTTTCTTTTATTGTTATGAACTAAACCCTCAGATACCTTAGGGGGATGAAACTTAGATGAATCTTGTTATCGTTTCCTGAACTATATGATAAATATTTGACTTGTTCTTAATTATGTGTTCCTAATTCTTGTGTTGATATTTCGCGGATATTAATTCAAGTTGGATGTGCTTAGGTGGAGGAGCAAAAGTCCCTGCCTAGGAGTAGATCTTGCATAGTTAAGCGGAGTTGATCGCACGCCTAGAGATAGGGTGACGAGGCATTGTCGGATTAGGGTGAAACCTAATATGGGAGTCCATAGATCGAGTTAATGCAATTCTAGGGGTTTTAATTAGAAATAGATTTCAATTAATCAACCTAGGGTTAGACGTTATTCGCCTCGAGAGAGGGTTTAATATAAATTAGGGAATCCTACGGATCAAGTCAAATGAATACATCGTCTGGTTCAGAGTTAAATAACAAGTCAAGTCTAGGTGGATTCTTCCTTGGGTGTCATCTTAATTAATTGGTTTTTCCTCAAGTATTCTCCCAAATTCATTCTTCTTTGTCTTAGAGTCTTTAGTCTAGTAGTTAATTAATTTAGATTAAACAACCATTCGCTTAATTCTTAGGCTAAATAATAGAAAGAAAGTTAGTATTAGTACTTTTAGTTCCTTTGGGTTCGACAATTTGGTATTGCCTAAACTATACTACTGTTCGATAGGTGCACTTGCCTCGATCGTTGTCATAGTTAGTTTTCAGGTTCGATCATTATCTTTATAAATTTTAAAACTCTGACTTCACAGCGATCAGAATGTGAAATTAGTATGTTTTTAATGGGCTAAGTATGATGTTTTAAGCATGATAAATGATGGTATAATAATGAGATGTTATTGTCTTGTTTGTGGTTGTTTGGTTGCATTTACATGCTTTAATTTGTGCCATGGGATGTTGTGTTGATGTGTGCAAGTGAGGGTGGAAAAATGGTGTAACATCCTAGATTAGGGGTTATGCGTTTGGAGCATAACTTAAGTGTTAGTAGGTTTTAAGTATGTTTGGAGGTGTTTTAAGGGTTTTTAGAACCCAAGGATGAAAGGGAAAGCTTTGGGAAAATGTTGGATTTTAAGTCTAAAATAAGAAACTAGGCGAAGGAGGCCTTAAAGGAAAATTGTAGGAGGTTATGGACATGAACTTGTGCTTAGTAAAGTGGCTTGGGACGCTACTTTAGGGGCTTGGAGGCTTGCGTCAAAAGGGAGTGCAGGAGGGAAGAGGTTCGAGCAACTTGGGAAGCAAATAGACTTTTATTTTTGCGCCAAAAGGGGAACTGGGCTAAGGAGGCTTTAAATGAATTTTTAGGGAATTAATGCCATAAGAAATCATGTGGTAAAGTGGCTTCCATGCGCCACTTAGGTGCCTTGGAGGTGGCGTCAAACGGAGGTCGCGGGTTTGAAACGCAAGGAGTTTTATTTTTTTGGGTTTTGGCATTAAAAGGAAGGAGGCCTTAAAAGAAGCTGGGGCGAGTCTATGACACAAAACGGTGCCTTGGCAAAGTGGTTCCCATGCGCCACTTAGGAGTTGGAGGTGAGGATGGGCGCAGGTTCGAATGGCTGGAGCAGCATTATGCGTTTTATTTTTATATATGCGGTGATGGGCTTAAGTAGGAAGGCTTTAAAACTAAATGATGGGGTTTTGTGACATGAAAGTCTAATGGGAGAAGTGGCTAGGGACGTTGGAAGAGAGGGCTGGTGCGTGAGGTCGTGGGTTCAAATCAATGTGGCAGCAAGTGGCGTTTTATTTTTGTTTTGGCGTTAAGGCAAGGGGGAACCAAGGAAGTAGGATTTAAAAGAAAACATGGCGCATTCATGTCACAAAGAACGCTCCGCCGAATGGCCTGGGGCGCTACCTGGCCGCTTGTTCCACCAGGTCCTGTGTTCGAATCTTAGAAGCTGCAGTTTGGGGTTTATTTTTTTAATGCTGGCGTGAAAATGGAGTTGGCCTGCACATGGGTTCTTTGTTCGGCTGGAAGAGTTTGGCAAGCACATGGATTCTTTTATTTTTTTTATTATTTATTTGATGAGATAATAAGGGATAATAAGGATTAAATTAGATTTTAATTAGATTATTATTTGATTAATCTAAAAAGGTGGCAAAGAGAAAAAGTGGGCACTGAGTTCAATTCAAATTCTTTTGAATTAATTCAAGCTAGTGGGCAAGAGGATTTAAGGAAATTGATTGAATTTTAAACTCTTCAAAGGAAGAGTGGACAGCAAATATAGGGGCATTAGTGCCGAATTTTATCTAAATTGGTTTTCTTTTATTTCTTTTTCCAATTTGTTTCCTAGCCAAAATTCCTCTGTTCATCTTTTAGTTTCTCCTTCTCATTCTTTCAGGCCGAAAATCATTCTCTTCTCATAGTCCTTGACGAATTTTCATCTTATTTTTCATTCTTTTCTCTATTGGCCGAATACTCTCCTCCTCTGTTGCTGAAACTTTAAGCACCTATTTCCCATTATTTTCTTCCTCAAGCCGAATCTCCCTGCTATTTCTTTAGTAGCCTTGGCCGAATAATTAAAGTAGGATAGATCTCTTCAGATTTCGTTGACAATCGATTTGGCAAAGGTAAGTAATCCTAGCCGAATGTTATTTTTCTTCTTCTCTTACTCTCTGTCGATTTTTACAAAGGGTGAAGGTGATTTCGGCAATTGATGGCAAGGGAGTTATTGACCCCTCTTTAAAATATCGACTTTGTCCAGTACCGGGATCTTGAAGAAATCGATCCCAAGTCTCCATTCTCTGTCAATGAGAATTTGGTAAGTATGGGTAAGGACCTATGTTAATATTCAAAAGACGAAATCTTTGGTTATGAGTAATATGGGTTGACCGATTGTAGTTTGGTGAAGCAGATTCGGGAATCGGGTGCTGCGGTTAGTATCCAGGAGTGTGAAGGTAAGGTTTCGGGTTCACAAGGAACCCTTTTCAATTATTTTGGTTTGGCCGAATAGGCCTTTGGGTATTAACACTGACAATTGGCCGAATGTAGGGTCAAGATCTAGCATCGTAGATTGGCTTTTCGGGATCTAGGAATTTCGATAGTAACAGGTGTGTAAGAACTCTCTACACACTTTATTAATTTACATGACTATTGTTGTTGTTATTCACCTTTTGGTAGTGTTTTGCTTATGGCTAAGCATGGATTCCGGGTAAGTACCCTAATTTGTGATTGTAGATATATGATTGCATCTTTGTCACATGATGCTAAATGTTATGCCATGATATATGATAAATTGATATTCAAGCATGTGATGGTGGGATTGATGAGAGGAGGGGGAGGATATTATGGGTATCGTCGGTGGTTTTGACCACAAGATGGGTTGGCCCCATCAGATTATTGTGACCTATGGTCATCAGTGGTTTTGACCACAACAATTGATTATTTGCGACTAAGTCCCAGTGGTTTGGTACCACCAGATGGTTTTGACCACATTTGATATATTGTGACCTATGGTCATCGGTGGTTTTGACCACACGATGGGTTGGCCCCATCATCCGATTTGTGACTCTAAGTCATCGGTGGTTTTGACCACACGGGGTAGAAAAGGAGTATGGATGGTTAGGTTGGGTTGCATGTGCATGTTTATTAATGACTTGTGTATGAGTTATCTTACCGGGTGGGGATTACACACCCTGAGTCTTGGTGACTCACCCCTTCCCTTAACATTTTGCGGATGGGTAGATCGCGGAGATGGAGTGGATGGACTCGAGGTGGCCATGCGGTGGAAATTTTAATTAGACGAACTTGGACTTTGTTTTATTTTATTTAATGTTGGTTTATTTTAATTAAGTTGTAGTAAGGCCTAGACATAATTTTATTATTCTATGTTTGGATTAATTTGTTAAACAATTTTCTAACATTAAATTAAGTACACGTGGTTTCTAAAATTTTAAATCGCAAAATATTTTATCGTGCCATCGGGCACACTGAATCAGTAACAATCGACTTAATGAATATTTTTTAAAATAAACCTAAGCATGTTTTTTTTATATACACCTCAAGTGTTTTAAATCAAACACTATCTTTTATCAAAAAGTTAATTCGACTTAAAGGGATTTTTAAAAAATACTTTCTCTGTAGCACACCAAATTCGGTCGTAGTGTTTGGGCCGGGTTTGGGGTGTTACAAAAGGCTTGGTAAATAACCTTGTTTTTGTCCACACGGGTAGACATACGGGCGTGTGTCTAGGTTGTGTGTGACACACGGTCAGCCCCATGGGCGTGTGAACCGGCCATGTGTCCCTTGCACTTTAATTTTGGAAAAATAGAATGTCCAGAATTGAACACATGGGCAGAGACATGGGCGTGTGGCACAGCCGTGTGGCACAAGTGAGAGAGCACCCTAAATTGGACACGGTCTGAAGCACGGGCGTGTCCCAGGGTCACACGGGCGTGTCCCTTAGACCATACGGCGTGTAAACCCTGTAACATGAAAAAAATTTCTAAGTGTTGTAAAATTTTCTAAAGTTCTCAGTTTAGTCTCGTACCACTTCTAAAGCATGTTTTGGGCCTCGTAGGCTCATTTCAGGGACGATATGAATGTATGAAAAGTTTTAATTTGGATGGAAATTTATGACTCGAAAATGTATGTTTGCTGGTCTTTATGTCCGGTAATGCCACGTACCTTGTTCCGGCGTTGAATACGGGTAAGGGGTGTTACATTTAGTGGTATCAAAGCTATGGTTTAGTCAATTCTCGGACTAACGTAGCGTATGTGAGTCTAGCTATACATGCCATATTACTACCTGTGATAGTGTGATATCTCCCGACTCTGATGAAATTGTTTTGTTGAGGCAGAGATGCTTCCCAACCGAGCTATTTTCAAAAACACTGAAAGTGATACTAAGATATTTGAAAATGTGTTTGTGATGAGTCGAAAATTGGAAAGCTATGAATAAGAGTTCATGATATGTATGTGATGATGTACAAAATGAAATAACCATAAGTTGAGAAATATGGATAAAATGTCATTGTTCCGGTTGAACGTTGTATTTCGATAGATTATGGTGATTTTATGAAACGAATAAAATGTTTTAAATGTTGCAAAAAGGATTTAGCCCGGAGGGGTAATCCTGAATTAAGCCCTCTCGAGCATATGTTATGAAATGGATTTAAGCCAGACGGGTAATCCAGAGTAAGCCCTTTAGAGCATACGTTACCGAAAAAATTTAGCCTGGACTGGCAATCCTGTTATATCATATGTTGCTCGAGAGTGTGCTCTATGATTATGTGCCAAAAGGGCACTTTTGAATATGAATTGACGGATTGTTGACATGCATACCTTGAGTATACTACCCGAGTATCCATCGAAATTACAATAGTTCAATGGGAATTATTCTTGAAATATGGAAAGGTGAAATGAAATAAAAGTTTATATTGTGATAAGCTTATCCATGTTTGTTTGGCATTCATATGATGTTATGTGCGTAACTTGTTTGATTAAGTGAATGGGATAAGTAAACTTACTCAAAATTTATGGAATGTATGTTTAAGTGCACTTCTTTGAATAAAGATAATCGGAAAGTTCGTGTAACATAAATGTGTATGTTAATTAGCTTGAAGTGAATTATATGATTGTGAAGATATTATGTGGATGATGAATGCTAAGTTATATGTGTGTAATTATGAGAGTCGAGTTAGAGGCTTTACGACCTCACCCCCTTACCAATGTGGTATTTTATAACAAAATTTCATGAGATTTAAGTTGAATGAGCTCACAACTGAGAGACTAAAGAGTTCAGTAGCGGAATAACTAATAATGTGGTTAGAGTTGAGAATAGTTTGGCAAGTGGATACAGTTCTGGAAAAGATGCCAGGTTATTCTAAAGATCATTCGAATTTCACGATTTCACGGTTAAAGAAAAAGTTAATCTCGGCTAATCGACTCATTCAGGTATGATGTCTAAAGTATGTATTTGTTAGAATTTCTTTCGGATTGATTTTTGTTAGTGAATGGCATAATACGGGATTAGTGATGACAGAATTAGTCAGAGAAATGATATTTGAATCGTAATGATGTCAGAGTGTAACAGTTGTAATTGAATAGATTATGATGATCTCTCCTGGGTATTTTATATATTCATTTATCCTCAGAGATACATGTAATTGTTCGTTTTCTGATGAAATTCTTATCGTATGAGAATGCTAGCTGATTGTAATGTTAGATGAAAGCACTGTTGGTCTGGTTGGTTGATGAGCAGCATTTCTTATCTCTCTCTTTGGATTCTATTCTATTATGTTTGGAATAAAAGTTGTTGGTGAAAATTTATGTGAGGCTATTCTTCTGTTTCTACTAGGTGTTGTTTTGTTTTATATATATATTTGGAAAATATATTATCTCTGTTACAATTGATTCCAGAGCGTATAAGCATTGTTTTTCTTCTGGTTTTCTCTGAGGAATCATCAAGATCTTCATTATTTTCTTATGAGTTATGTCCTCGAACTTCCAGTATGGTATCACATCTTGGATTTCTTTATCTCGGTTTTCTTATCATCTTTATTTCGTAAATTATCAATCATGGCTCATCTTTAAAGTGTGTTCTTTGGCTTGTGATAACTATGTCTATTATGGTTGTATTTTTGGTTCAATCATAGGAACGTGGTGATTCTGGTATCAGGATTTCTCTAATTTTCGTGAAAGGAATTGACATCAACAAAGGTATATATAGTGGAAGCTCAAGCTCAAATTGTACAATGGTTTTCTTTTCTCAAGTAAGTTTGATTAAGGTCAATGAGTTCAATCAGGATATTTTGTTTTCTTGAGCTAATGCAGTTGTAAAGATCTTTGACTAGCATGTGAGGAAATTTTGAAAGATTATATGTTTGAGTTGTTTTAACAGCATGAAGAAGGGAGTATTTCGATATGATATTATTTGATAGTTGAGATCGACTCAGTTGTTTTTATCTGAGTGAGCTGGTCAGTTGAAAGGTAATTTGAGTTATATGCATTTAAAGTTTATCCTCAGGTAAGAAGATAAAATCTTGTACATTCATGGGTAAATTGACGAACAGACTGAATGAAGAATTTATATTCATAAAGGTGTGATACAGGGACATACCTATTACATCGATTCTAATCGGATGATATTATTATGAGTCAAAGTTGTTCTGATTGATAAAGTTATCACATTTGTGAAAGTTTAAATGGTCTGTTGAGTGTTAGCAAAGTTTAAAATAGTTGAAGGTATTGTTAACCGAAGCGCTAATTATGGGATTCAGTTTAAATTGAGTACAAAATTTGTGATTTTTCAGCGATGTACTATCGAACGGATTGGAATGAGTTTTAATAGAAGAATGTAAAGTGATAGTTTCTGCTTTCAGACGGTTAAAGTCACGTGAAAGGAACTGTCCGATGGGTGATTTAGAGTCGGTCACTTTTTATGTCTGTGTTGAGAATTTGATGACATCGGTTGTTTGACGAAAAATGTCATATGTTTCCTGATTCCAAGAGTTTAAGGTACCTAATGTCACAGAAGGATCTGAATTTAAAACAGCATAGATGGCTTGAATTATTGAAAGAATGTGAGCAGTTATCGATTAACCTTTGGGAATGCAAATATAGTTGCAAATGCTTGAATGAAAAACCTTTGATTATTTTGTGAGTATTGGATACATGATTAATCTTATTTGATGACGGTCTGAATCTAGCTAAATTAGAAGCTAAAGCGATGTTTACTTTGCAAGATTGAGAACCTCGGGAATATGATAGAGAGTGGTAAACTAAACGAGTACAGTGTTAGACGACTTTTGATTCTGAATTATAGGTCGGACTGATGACTGTTATTATTATTTCGAGATAGAATTTGTGCACTGAATAATTGTAAACGGAAAAATATATAGGATTTTTCCTATGTAATTTATCACCTTTTTACTTAAATCTGTTGTTAAAACTAAGTAATTGTTTAATAAATTAATGAAATATGTGAAAATATGAAATTAGGACCTAGAAATTATTAAAATGTGATTTTATGCTTTATTATATAGTTTTCATGCAATAAATGGCTTATTTTATATTAATTTGAATATATTATATTTTTTAAGAAATAAAGTGGGCCATGCATGATTAAATTAAATAATAAAATATAAAATTATATTTAATAATTCATTTTAAAATATTTCATTAATAATTTGGGTTTTAATTAATTAATTAAATTGGATAAATTTTATTCTTTGGTCCTCTAACTTGTTGATTTATTCTGGACAGGTCTGATAGCTTTGCTGGATTACAAAACCGTCCAAATTGGAGACCAAGTCAACCCAATATTTGGCTACACATGGCTGTCCATTTAAACCATTCTTTGGTTTAATTACACAAGGTCCTTGCAGTGTTGAAGAAATTAGAGATTTGCCCAAAGATTTACAATTGACCGAGTCTCAGTCCTGAGTTGTGTGGCATCCAAAATTGCTTAAAAATCAAGCAAAAACCAAGTCAAAAGCCACTAAGCATGGCCGGCCACAATTTGAGAAGATTTGAAGAGGTTAACATCCATTATTTTTAGCAAACTATCCCCCTCTCCTCACCTATGAATAAGACCCTCTCATTCCCTCATTCATCATCCCTTAATCATTCCTCATTCATTCTCATCATTCATCATACTCTTCTCTCTAAATTCTCTTAGGATTCTTCTTTTCTCCCCACACCTATCATCATCTCTTCATAGAGATTTTAGCAATTAAGCCTCTTAAAGAACCCTTGGTCGGCCACCTTGGAGAGCCATCAGCAAAGGAGCAAAGCAAAGGAACGAAGGAGCCTCGTCAGTCAGAGTCTTGGGTGATAGCCACTCTGAATTGGGTTTAATCTTTCTTTTCTTTAATTTAATTTAAAGATGTTTGCTATGTGTTCTTTTTTCTTGTTTACAACAATGTTAGCTTAATTTTATTTAAGCTAGGATGATTGCTTTGATTAAATAATATTTATTTTATTCATGCTTATAATGTTTGTGCCTCAATCGATCATGTTTTCAATTAAAATCAAGTCTGTATTTCGTTCATACGTGATTGAAATGTACCTGAATTAGCTGAACGATCCTGACCAGACGATGGCTAATGGACACATAATTGAAATGTGCATGCTCCATTTAGATCCTGACCTGATTAAATTGTAGGTTGCATAACAACTCTGACTAAGCTCTGTTATCTGCATAGGTTTTAGATTTGTGTGATTAAATTTTTTCAAACCTGACACGTCCCTATTACCTCACACGAATGCTAAGAAACCCTTAGTAAATAAGGATCAGTAAAATGTGTATTTACTAAGTAAAGGATTCTAAAAGGACCTAATATGGTTTCCAAACTCATGAAAGATCGAGTTGCGATGGAATGTTTTTCCGAATATTATTAAGCATGTTAATAATAAATTGAGTTAATTAAAGTAATTTTCCTAGTTTATTTATGTTATAATTAAAGTAATTCATATAGTTTGCATACTTAGGATAATTTGCATTAGGGATCATTGCATTTAGTTTAATATATTTTAATCACCACTTCTCAACTATATTGTGTTTTTATTTACCAAATTGTTAATATAATTTTACAAATTAAGTGACTTAGCACAAATACAATCCCTGTGGAGACGATAACTCGATACTTACTTATTACTTGATAACGACTGTGTACACTTACACAAACCTATGCATTACAAGTTTTTGGCGCCGTTGCCGGGGATTGTCAACTGTTTCCATAGTCATTTCTTTTGTGAAATTATTTATTTTCAATTTGATTTATTTCTAACATTACTAACTTATTCTTTTTAATTTATGTGATTTTCTTTTCAGGTGTTTATGAGCATAGATCAAATTATCGATTTACTCCTTGTAGACCCTGAAATTGAGCGAGCTTTCAAACAAAGAAGACGTGAATAAACAGCTCAAAGACAAGTCGAGATGGACCTTGGAAATCAAAATCAAGACCAAGGTAATGAAGCCGATCATGTACGAAATCCCATCCTCATTGCCGATGATAGGGATCGATGCATCAGACAATATGTTGTGCCACTTTTCAGTGAGTTAAACCCAGCAATTAGAAGGCCAGATATTGAGGCAACCCAATTTGAATTGAAACCAATGATGTTTCAAATGCTCCAAACGGTGGGCCAATTCAGTGGTATGCCCACGGAAGATCCCCATCTCCACCTTCGATTGTTTATGGAGGTGAGTGATTCATTTAAGATAGCAGGTGTGACTGAAGACGTACTGAGGTTGAAGTTATTTCCGTACTCGTTGCGAGATCGAGGACGAGCATGGCTCAATTCATTGCCACCAAGTTTCATATCTACATGGCAAGAATTAGCAGAGAGATTTTTGGTTAAGTATTTCCCACCTAGCAAAAATGCTAAGTTGAGGAACGAGATCACAACTTTCCAACAATTGGATGACGAGTCTTTGTATGAGGCTTGGGAGTGGTTCAAGGAGTTACTTCATAAGTGTCCTCATCATGGGATTCCTCATTGTATCCAGTTGGAGACATTCTGTAATGGTCTCAATGCACATACAAGATTGATGGTAGATGCTTCCGCGAATGGTGCAGTTTTGTCTAAGTCTTATAATGAGGCTTATGAGATCATTGAGAGGATCGAGTGTAATAACTATCAATCGCCAACAAATCGAACAGCTTCAGGAAGACGTGTAGCTGGAGTTCATGAAGTTGACGCCCTCACTTTGTTATCAGCTCAGGTATCGTATATTTCCTCTATGTTAAAACAATTTACCACTAATAGTGCTAATAATTTTGCAGCTCAGCCACCAAGTCCGTTTGAAGTAGTTTCCTGTGTGTACTGTGGGGAAGGTCACTCTTTTGAGAATTGTCCATCAAACCCCGAGTCAGTGTACTATGTGGGGAACCAATATCAAAAAAGGAGTGGACAAGGACCCCAGTCCAACTTCTACAATCCTTCATGGCGTAATCATCCTAACTTTTCTTAGAGCAACCAAGGAAATGGAATGAACAACAACTTATTGCAGAAAAGACCCAACCAATCTCAAGGGTTTAATCAGCAAGCTCCAAAACCACCTCAAGCTGAGGCATCAAATAGTTTGGAGAACTTGTTGAAATCGTACATGGAAAAGAATGACGCTTTGATCCAAAGCCAAGCAGCAACACTGAAAAATTTGGAAAACCAAATAGGTCAGTTAGCTACGGAGCTTCGTAATAGACAATAAGGAACCTTGCCGAGAGATACTGAGAATCAAAGAAATTTGGATAAAGAACATATCAAGGTAGTGGCACTGCGAAGTGGTAAAATTTTGGAACCCCGATTGATTGATGTCGAAGATAAGCCCGTTGAGAAGAATCAACTAGCTGTTGAAATTCCTACACCAAAGGAATCAGAATCTACAAAGTCTGACAAGGTAAACCCTGACTTAGTGAATCCAGATATTTTAACATCTTCTTTGGATGCAGATTTACCTACTCAGAAAAGTTGTCCGGTTCAACCGAAAGTTCCATCACCTCCATACTCACAAAGATTGCAGCAACACAATCAGAAACAGGAGGTGCAATTCAAGAAGTTTTTGGATGTTCTGAAGCAGTTACACATCAATATTCAGTTGGTGGAGGCTTTAGAACAAATGTCAAATTATGTGAAGTTTATGAAGGATATACTGTCCAAGAAAAAACGACTGAGTGAGTATGAGACTGTTGCCTTGACAAAGAAGTGCAGTGCGTTCCTGCAGAACAAACTGCCACCGAAATTGAAAGACCCAAGGAGCTTTACTATACCCTGTAACATTTGTAACACCCCGAATTTTTGGGCCTAGAAGTGTAACACCCCAAACCCGGCCTAGAAGTTAGGCCCGAATCTGGTGTGTCATATGGAAGTAAAAAAACCATCTTTACGATTATTAAAAACTTGCTTGAGAAATACAACCTCTTTGTTAAAACCAAAAACACTTAAGCAATTGTTAACTACTTGAAAACGTAATAATCTTAAAAAAAAAAAAAACCTTTTTAGTAGCGAAAGCATATTTGAAATGAAAAAAATAAAAATGTGATGTTTAGAAATAGAGTTGCAGAAGCATTTTGAAATCGTTTCGGAAACGTAGATAAAATACAAATATTTTTGAGAGATTGATTGATGAGTCAACAATCAAGGCAGTGAACTTAAACCGTGACTTTTGAAAATATTGTTTGATAGTTCGAGAAAATAACTTCCGTGTTAAAATATTTATAAAGTTTATTATGAAATCCATTTGTTAATCGATTTTGGAAAATCTTTATTTAAGTTTTAGAAAAATTCTCGTTTTAAACAATTTAAGCAAAATAATAAGTATATCAACCATAAAGCGATAATAAAATACTCCAGAGGCCTTATTACAACTTAAACCAAAATAGAAAAATAATAAAATAAACGGAAATAGAAATTTAAAATTCAATAACACCATTTCTAAAGTATGGCCTCCACCGAGTCATCCATGGGCCCAAGTCCTCGTCACTGAGCATTACCTACAAGGGTTAAGAAAAAGGGGGTGAGTTACAAGAACTCAGTGTATAATCCCCTTACCGTCATCCACTGGGCCTGAACCCATATAGCAATCATCTTGGGCCTAAGCCCCTTTGCATAACAATCTTAAAATGAAGCAAATGTATGAATGTATGTAACCCAACCCAACCTAGATATCCATCCGCTACACACCACCCGTACCATCCATCACACCTGTGGGGATCTTTTGTCAACCCACCCCGCCAACACACTAATCATAGGCATTTAGCCATTTATATCAAATTCGAATTGTGGACAAGCCACCAGAATAACAGAATATACATGGCTTAGCCACCAGACAAAATGTGACAGAGTCACCAAATTATGTGGCAGAGCCACCAAATTTCACTTCCCAGATCATCAATATCCCAATCCCATGCAACTTATGTAAATGCAACATACATAGTAAATCATGATATTTACAATATAACCACGATAATTAATAACTCAGAGATTTATTACAAACAATTTGGCCCATTAACACTTTGCAAAATCAGCCCATTAGGGCATTATATCAAATTGGCTCATTAAGCCATATGTCAAATTGGCCCATTAAACAATATATCAGATCGGCCCACAAAACAATATATATCAAATTGGCCCATTAACAATACATCGATCGCCCATTAGGGGCATTTTAAATAATCGGCCCATAAGGGCATTTGATGTAATCGGTCCATAAAGACATTTCGGTAATTCGGTAATCTTACCCACTAAGGGTAATTTGGTAATCTCGCAACCCAGGGGTTTTTCGGTAATTTACCCTCTAAGGGTCTTATGGTAATTTCGCAACCCAGACTTAACTACTAATTTGGGGCATAAAAATTGAAACTGTCCATCTGTGTCATACTGACTAAACTGACCATAACTCGGATTAGAAAACTTGAAATTTAGATCTGTAAATTTTCCTTGAAACTAGACTCATATATCTTCTTACGATAAGTTTTCCAGAATTTTTGACTTAACCATTTAGTACAGTTTATTCCTTAAAATTTCCCTTGTTTCACTGTCCAACGATTCTGACCTCTGTTATCTTAATTTCAAATATCTTACTGTACGGTTTTCATATGCTTCTCCCACTTGTTTCTATTAAAAATAGGTTCAATAAGGAATCCATACATATTAATTATAACTCTTAATTTACTTTGTAAAATTTTATACGATTTTTCCAAGTCAGAACAGGGAACCACGAAGTCTATCAGAATCAGTCTCACTAAAATTAAGATATCTCAGAATATAAAATTCTTTTTCCTTCTCCGTTTCTTCCATATCAAAAGAGACACAGTATGCTTTAATTTGATATCTTTTTCACTTTCTAATTCCCTTTCTCCTATTTTTCATGATTTTTCGAAATCACGTCACTGCTGCTGACCAAAACTGTTTCATTGCAAAAATATGGTTACCACTATGAACCTACGCACGCCCGAGTGATCACGGAAGCCGGTTTCTGGTTTTCTTTGGTATTACGACCAAATCACAGAACATTGCATGCAAACAATCAGAGAGATGTGAGAACACACATCATTTCAAACATGTATTCGGAAGGGTACGCGATTACACACCTTATTTTGATTTCCAAAAGAACCACTCTCCGTTGATCCTAGAACAATACCAACCAAAAGTTAGCCTCGGATTTCCAAAAGATTCATACTCAACGTATTGCTTACACTTGAATCACTTACCACTATATCCGAAGAATTTGCAAATAGAATATATCGAGTGATTTCGTCCCTAAAACATAATCGATTAGTCGAAACTTCAATCCGATTTGCAACATAGCCAAATAGAGATATAACGAAAAATCCGAAAATGAACCCCTTTACCTTAATGATGATAGATCCGACTTCAATCGTTTGACTCAAGACTAGAGAGGGATCAACAAGAATGTCCTTTACGACTACACACTAGAACACTATGAAAGGAAAGATGATCACGCTTAGAGAGAATAGAAGAAATGATGTTTTCGGTTAAGAAAACCATCCCAAGACAACAGCACAAAATTCGGCATGGAGAAAAGAAAAATACAATGATAGAATAGAGTCTCTTACCGAACTTATTAAGAAGAGTTTTTTCCCACACGATGGTGAACGAAATGATGAAGGAATAGGATGATAATGGGTTCGGCTATCAAAGGGAAAAGAAGCAAAGATACCTTGAGGGTTTCCGTCAAAACAAGAGAAAAAGATGCTCTCTTTTTGGCTTTGGAGTTTCGGCAAAGAGGGAAAAATTGGAGAAAGCAAAAGACACCAAAATGCTGAGGAGAAAATAACCTCTTCAAGCACCAAAAATTTGCAAATTCCTATAGAAAATTCGGCTATCACAAACCCCCCTCCAAAACCATTATCATCTTTTCCAAAAGATGAACATTAACCAATTAAAATCTTTCCAAAACACCTTCCACACTATATGCCAACATGTTCCCTTATCCTTCCTTTTCTTTCATTTCTTTCCCCTCTTTTTCCCTTATCTTCCTCCTTACCATATTCCTTAGCCTCCCTTCCAAAATTAAAAGTCTTCCATACCATATTAAAGCCTTCACTTGACACTTACCTTATTAGTACAAAAATTTAATCCAAAATATTTGCACTTGGTGGGATTTGAACCTCTTCCCTTAAAGTCCTTCATGTGGCATCATATCCTCTTTACCAATTGCTCATTTATGCAAGCAAATTACTCTCTTATTTCCATAAGCCTTGATGCCACTTACTATCTCTCCTTAAAGTGCTTAAACACAATTTTTTTCCTATAACTTAACTTGAACCCGGAACTTCCTAGAAACCTCGTAACTCTCCAAAATCACCTTCCTAATAAGTCTAACTTGAAATAATGCCGTTCTCAAATTCCCATGAATTTTAAAATGCTTCTACGTTCAAGGTCCAATGGGCCCAATAGGTCCAATTCTACTAGGCCCAATTTTGGGATGTTACAATTCTACCCCCTTAAAGAAATTTCGTCCTCAAAATTTCTAACCAACTACTAACCGCACCGCTTAAATCATACCACTATGCTTTCGCTGCGCACTCTGATCTTAATTACACTAATGTACTTTTAACATAATCTTGAATCCTCTTTCACACAACCAAACATCTAACCACAGAAGCAAGCAGTTATCTACCACTTATACCTAAAATTTTCTACATTCAATCATCACGTCCAAACAAGGCATTCCTGACTTAATGGTGACGAAACAATTCTGAGCCTTATGCTCCTTAGACGCGCATCTCAAGCATGCTCCTGACCTCCTCTAGCATTCTCCGGATGACGCCTTCTGCAATAATCGCAAGCGGAAAGTTTGGGCGTGTCTTAACACGCTCACGCGAAGCGAGGCTGCGACCCTAGAGAAGTATGATCTAATTTCTTCTTACAGTCCACGTGCACAACTCGAAGTGTTCGACCAATTTCTCTAACCTCCACCACAAGCTCCCTAACTAGCTGAGTCAGCTCATCAATTCCAGCTTGGTCATAAGACTCCGTCTCGGCTACTGGCGATGCCAACGCCTCCGTTTAGGATACATGCCCCGATCTTTGAAAATCTAGCCCTAGCACCTCGGCCTCTACCACGCCCACGTCTACACGCGTCGCGTCCTCTAGCGCTCATGTTCACTAATGTCGATTTAATCTTATTAAAAGTCTTATGAATGGAGTCTATAGTACTAATATTTATTAAACAATGTCTTATGGAGTATAGAAAGTAAAGTTGTTTTCGTAGTACGCATCCTATAGTCTCAATCTCTATAGTTTCAGCTCCTAAGACTAAAAGTTCTAGAGTATTCTATTTTGTGGAATTTTCTTACCACAATACTAACACAATAATCATAAAATGATAACATATACTTACTTGACTTGGTGCCTGATACTGTGGTGCCGTACTTCCTTTGGAACATCTGAATTTAAAATTTTAAATAGCTTTGAAAACGTGTTTGAACCCAAACCACAGCCGAGTTTTGTAACCTGGCTCTGATACCATAAAATGTAACACCCCAAACCCGGCCTAGAAGTTAGGCCTGAATCTGGTGTGTCACATAGAAGTAAAAAAAACCATCTTTGCGATTACTAAAAACTTGCTTGAGAAATACAGCCTCTTTGTTAAAACCAAAAACACTTAAGCAATTGTTAACTACTTGAAAATGTAATAATCTTTAAAAAAAAAACCTTTTTAGTAGCGAAAGCATATTTGAAATGAAAAAAATAAAAATGTGATGTTTAGAAATAGAGTTGCAGAAGCATTTTGAAATCGTTTCGGAAACGTAGATAAAATACAAATATTTTTGAGAGATTGATTGATGAGTCAACAATCAAGGTAGTGAACTTAAACCGTGACTTTGAAAATATTTTTTGATAGTTCGAGAAAATAACTTCCGTGTTAAAATATTTATAAAGTTTATTATGAAATCCATTTGTTAATCGATTTTGGAAAACCTTTATTTAAGTTTTAGAAAAATTCTCGTTTTAAACAATTTAAGCAAAATAATAAGTATATCAACCATAAAGCGATAATAAAATACTCCAGAGGCCTTATTACAACTTAAACCAAAATAGCAAAATAATAAAATAAACGGAAATAGAAATTCAAAATTCAATAACACCATTTCTGAAGTATGGCCTCCACCGAGTCATCCATGGGCCCAAGTCCTTGTCACTGAGCATTACCTACAAGGGTTAAGAAAAAGGGGGGTGAGTTACAAGAACTCAGTGTATAATCCCCTTACCGTCATCCACTGGGCCTGAACCCATATAGCAATCATCTTGGGCCTAAGCCCTTTTGCATAACAATCTTAAAATGAAGCAAATGTATGAATGTATGTAACCCAACCCAACCTAGATATCCATCCGCTACACACCACCCGTACCATCCATCACACCTGTGGGGATCTTTTGTCAACCCACCCCGCCAACACACCAATCATAGGCATTTAGCCATTTATATCAAATTCGAATTGTAGACAACCCACCAGAATAACAGAATATACGTGGCTTAGCCACCAGACAAAATGTGACAGAGTCACCAGATTATGTGGCAGAGCCACCAAATTTCACTTCCCGGATCATCAATATCCCAATCGCATGCAACTTATGTAAATGTAACATACATAGTAAATCATGATATTTACAATATAACCACGATAATTAATAACTCAGAGATTTATTACAAACAATTTGGCCCATTAACACTTTGCAAAATCAACCCATTATGGCAATATATCAAATTGGCTCATTAAGCCATATGTCAAATTGGCCCATTAAACAATATATCAGATCGGCCCACAAAACAATATATACCAAATCGGCCCATTAACAATACATCAGATCAGCCCATTAGGGGCATTTTCGTAATTTGGCCCATAAGGGCATTTCGGTAAATCGGTCCATAAGGACATTTCGGTAATTCGGTAATCTTACCCACTAAGGGTAATTTGGTAATCTCGCAACCCAGGGGTTTTTCGGTAATTTACCCTCTAAGGGTATTATGGTAATTTCGCAACCCAAACTTAACTACTAATTTGGGGCATAAAAATTGAAACTGTCCATCTGTGTCATACTGACTAAACTGACCATAACTCAGATTAGAAAACTCGAAATTTAGATCCGTAAATTTTCCTTGAAACTAGACTCATATATCTTCTTACGATAATTTTTCCAAAATTTTTGACTTGACCATTTAGTACAGTTTATTCCTTAAAGTTTCCCTTGTTTCACTGTCCAACGAATCTGACCTCTCTTATCTTAATTTCAAATATCTTACTGTACGGTTTTCATATGCTGCTCCCACTTGTTTCTATTAAAAATAGGCTTCATAAGGAATCCATACCTATTAATTATAACTCTTAATTTACTTTTTACAATTTTATACGATTTTTCCAAGATAGAGCAGGGAACCAAGAAACCCATCAGAATCAGTCTCACTAAAATTAAGATATCTCAGAATATAAAATTCTTTTTCCTTCTCCGTTTCTTCCATATCAAAACAGACACAGTAAGTTTTAATTCTTTCCTACGCACGCCCGAGTGATCACGGAAGCCGGTTTCTGGTTTTCTTTGGTATTACGACCAAATCACAGAACATTGCATGCAAACAATCAGAGAGATGTGAGAACACACACCATTTCAAACATGTATTCAGAAGGGTACGCGATTACACACCTTATTTTGATTTCCAAAAGAACCACTCTCCGTTGATCCTAGAACAATACCAACCAAAAGTTAGCCTCGGATTTCCAAAAGATTCATACTCAACGCATTGCTTACACTTGAATCACTTACCACTATATCCGACGAATTTGCAAATAGAATATATCGAGTGATTTCATCCCTAAAACATAATCGATTAGTCGAAACTTCCATCCGATTTGCAATATATCCAAATAGAGATATAACGAAAAATCTGAAAATGAACCCCTTACCTTAATGATGATAGATCCGACTTCAATCATTTGACTCAAGACTAGAGAGGGATCAACAAGAATGTCCTTTACGACTACACACTAGAACACTACGAAAGGAAAGATGATCACGCTTAGAGAGAATAGAAGAAATGATGTTTTCGGTTAAGAAAACCATCCCAAGACAAGGGCACAAAATTCGGCATGGAGAAAAGAAAAATACAATGATAGAATAGAGTCTCTTACCGATCTGATTAAGAAGAGTTTTTTCCCACACGATGGTGAACGAAATGATGAAGGAATAGGATGATAATGGGTTCGGCTATCAAAGGAAAAGAAGCAAAGATGCCTTGAGGGTTTTGGCCAAAACAAGAGAAAAGATGCTCTCTTTTTGGCTTTGGAGTTTCGGCAAAGAGGGAAAAATTGGAGAAAGCAAAAGACACCAAAATGCTGAGGAGAAAATAACCTCTTCAAGCACCAAAAATTTGCAAATTCCTGTAGAAAATTCGGCTATCACAAGCCCCCCTCCAAAACCATTATCATCTTTTCCAAAGGATGAACATTAACCAATTAAAATCTTTCCAAAACACCTTCCACACTATATGCCAACATGTTCCCTTATCCTTCCTTTTCTTTCATTTCTTTCCCCTCTTTTTCCCTTATCTTCCTCCTTACCATATTCCTTAGCCTCCCTTCCAAAATTAAAAAGTCTTCCATACCATATTAAAGCCTTCGCCGACACTTACCTTATTAGTACAAAAATTTAATCCAAAATATTTGCACTTGGTGGGATTTGAACCTCTTCCCTTAAAGTCCTTCATGTGGCATCATATCCTCTTTACCAATTGCTCATTTATGCAAGCAAAATACTCTCTTATTTCCATAAGCCTTGATGCCACTTACTATCTCTCTTTAAAGTGCTTAAACACAATTTTTTTCCTATAACTTAACTTGAGCCCGAAGCTTCCTAGAAACCTCGTAACTCTCCAAAATCACCTTCCTAATAAGTCCAACTTGAAATAATGCCGTTCTCAAATTCCGATGAATTTTAAAATGCTTCTACGCTCAAGGTCCAATGGGCCCAATAGGTCCAATTCTACTAGGCCCAATTTTGGGATGTTACAAGAAGTGTTGGGCCTTGTGCATGGGAGCCGCTAAGAGTCTGCACATAAAAGTTTATGTGTGCAAGAAATATCATAAATTGTTTGTTTGTTGTAAAGGCTAAGTGATTTGGGTGTGTATGGGAGTGTTTAGGAAGCCTGGGTTCGAGTCTGAGCCTTGGAAAATTTTTTAATTTTTGCTCTTAAGTGAAATTGGCTATTAGCCGTTAAGACTTATGTTTAAATATGTGTGTTTCTATGTCACAAAAGGGCATGTGGCGTGATGGTGGTGGCGTCACTAAGATGGCAAGGGGAGTGGGGTCCGAATCCCATGAAATGCAAATAGGGGGCTTTTATTTTATGTTTTGGTAGTGCGTGAGGTAGAGTTGGAATCAAACTCTACAGAGGAAGTTGGAGACTTGGTCAACAAATTCGAATGGAAGGATGGGAGCAATTCAAGGAGGATTAGTGGAGTGAATCAAGGATTTGGGGAAGTGGAGAGTTGTGCCGTTTGGGGGTACTCAAATTTGGTCAATTCGGCTGGGGGGAAATGTTAGTCATTTTTTTGCATTGGGCTAGTGGTTGCCGAATTTTCCTTGCTCTCCTCCCATATTCCGGCTTTTGGGTCTTTTACTTCCTAGAAGTACTTCGGTTGCTTTCTTTAGGTAATTGAAGGTGTTAGGCATTTTGCACTTTTCTGTTCTCTGCACTTTACTACATTTCCTTTCCTCTGCACACGGTTGCACTCTTCTTTTCCTCTGCTGCTGACCCCCCCCTCTTCACAACCTAATTGGGCTATTCTCTTCCACATCTTTTCTTTCTTACTACTATACAATTAAGCCTTTGGCAAATCGCTTGTTGCGTTCACCCTCCTCTGTGACCGATTATAGCCTCATCTCTCCCTCGCTGGTTGAGTTCTTTTGACTTCTCTTTCTAGCCGAATACCCCCTCATCTTGTGGCTCCATTCTTTTTCTGTTCTCTTCTGGTAGATCCTTATTGGTTAGACAGAATACTCCTCACCTACTGGGCTAGCCATTTTCGATTACGCTGCTGTTAGGGGGTTTGTCGGGTACTCTTCGGTTCTACCATTGCTTGTAAGTCGATCTTCATAAGATTTTCTGACAAACGGTAAGGATTCTAGGCAAGGCGTGGGATTGTTTCTAAGCCACGACCGTTGAGAATTTAAGATCACCCTCATTCAAGCAAGGTTGGGTGCTCGTGGATCTGGGAGCGATTTCGAAATAAAGGTGTGTAATCACACTATCGTTTCTGTGAGTCGGCAAAAGCCGAAAAGCCGAAACTTAGGCATTCGAGCCTCACGAGTGTGCAAGCGCTCGTGTGGTATACCGAGCCCACAAACATGGGCGATAAACTTTATAGGCCACGGCGAGTGTTTCTGTGCATTTGGGCCGAATTGGCAGTGTGGGCCCAATGGGATCGTGGGCCCCCCACGATTGAAATTTACGAAAAGTAGCAGAAACTATTTTGGGCTTCGTAGATCTCATAACTGTGATAGAATTTGGGCCAAACGGGCCACACGAGCGTGTGGGCCCCTTTGGGCCGAGTATATGGCTTAGGGCCCATTTTCACTATTTCAGTTACACGATTTAACAATGATGTCGCCGAGGCGATCGTAGTAGGCCTTCGAAAAGGTCACTAAATGACAGAAACAGCCCTAGGGAATAAAATGACTGAAATAACATTAATGAGTTAAATGACCGAAATAACCCTAGGGGCAAAATAAATAAATACCCATAATGGTTAAAATTACCGAAATACCCTAGGATTGCGAAATTATCGAAATACCCTCGATTTGTAAAATTATCGAAATACCATCGGATTGCAAAATTATCGAAATACCCTCAATTTGTAAAATTACTGAAATACCCTCGGATTGCAAAATTATCAAAATACACTCGATTTGTAAAATTACCGAAATACCCTCGGATTGCGAAATTATTGAAATACCATCGATTTGTAAAATTACCGAAATACCCTCGAATTGTAAAATTATTGAAATACCCTCGATTTGTAAAATTACCGAAATACCCCTTAAAATTACCAAAATACCCCTGATTTGTAAAATTACTAAAATACCCTTGATTTGTAAAATTACCGAAATACCCTCGATTTGTGAAACTACTGAAATACCCTCAATTTATGAAATTACCAAAATACCCTCGATTTGTGAAATTACTGAAATACCCTCGGTTTGCAAAATTACCTAAATACCCTGTAGGGTAGAATTACAAAAATACCCCTGAAGGGTAGAAATTACCGAAATACCTCTGTAGGGTAGAATTACCGAAATACCCCTGTAGGGTAGAATTATCGAAATACCCTAATAGGGTAAAATGACTATTTTGCCCTTATGGGTAAATGATTGACTTAGACTATGAATTTGACTGAATTAACGATGATCGTATGACTGTGTTTTAACTGACTTGACTGTGGGTGTGTGACTGATATGCTGTTAATATATGTTGAAATGACTGTTACTGAGCATGGCCATTTTGCATACACGTGTAATGATTGAGCATGACATACACGACATATTGCATGGGGTTGGGACATTGATATGGAGGAAGTTCTGATAGGGTCGCACGGGTCGCATGACGACTATGGATCCAGTATTGATCTGTTAAGGTCGCACGGGTCGCATTAGACGACTGTGGACCGACGGACGGCTTAAAGCCGCGTAATCTGATTATGGCTCTGTGCCATCTTGATTATGGCTTTGTGCCAATCGTATTTACCCGTGGCTATGTGCCCAACATATATATATCGATGACTTTGTGTCGATCACATTTACACAAGGCTGTGTGCCGATTATATTACCGTCGCTAATGGCTATGTGCCAAACATAATACAGTTATTGATGGCTTTTAGCCAATTATAATACCGCTACTGAAGGCTTAGAGCCGCATATATATACTAGCAGCTTTGCTGCAATTTCGGTTAGGGTCGCAACCGGTGCTAACATTGGTGTGCTGGGTGGGTGGGTCGATTTTATCCCCACGTAAGTGTAGGGTTGGTACGGGTGGTGTGTTGGCTGGATCGGGGTGGGATGCATCCTCATACTATTGCATATCTATTATGAGATCTGTCACTGTACTGGGCTTAGGCCACTTGTTCTGTTATTGGTTTGGGCTAGGCCCAATTGATTCTGTTAAGGGCTTTGACCCAAATGGTTTTAGTGGGCTTTATCCCACGTATGCTTTGATCTGGACTGTACTGTTATGGTTAAAGGGCTTTAGCCCAGACTTTTCAGTTTCTGTTTCTGTATACTGACTGTTACTCTAGTAAGGGGATTACACACTGAGTTTTTGTAAACTCACCCCGTTTTGAACTGTGCAGGTAATCCCCAGCCTTAGACGGATCGGTGCTGCGAGGGACTCGGAGAAGGCCACACACTGCTTATGTTTTCCGTTTTGATTACTTACATTCAAGTATCTTGATTTGGGTTGTAATAAGGCCTCTTTAAGTTTTTGGATTTTAGCTTTGGGTTTTTATTTATGTTTGAATTATATCTGTTAGAAGTAAATCGCGGTTTTCCAAAATGCTAATAGTTTTTAAAACAACACTACATTTTCGCTACATTTTCGGAATGGAGAGTAAATCGATTACTCTCAAAATTAGCTTCCGCAATTAATAAGATATTTTGGGAATAAAATTAATAATTTTTCAATGTACCACGTTTTAAAAATAATCTAACGTAACTGAGATTTTACTTAAGCTTTTAAACAAGAAGGGTTTTCAATGAAAACATGGTTTTCGAAAAACACTTCAATGTGACATGCCAGATTCGGGCCTAACTTCTAGGCCAGGTTTGGAGTGCTACATTTAGTGGTATCAGAGCTAGGGTTGCAAAACTCAGCTGTGGATTGGGTCTTTAAAATTGAATTTCCAAAAGAATTGTTTCAGAAAGGGTTGAAAAGAGTTGAAGTTTTTGAAATGTTGTATTGACTATTTTTCTTAAAGTGTGGTTCACCGAGTCTCCGGCACCGAATTCGTAAGTTTTCTGTTAGACAGTATTTAAAATTAGATTTTGTATTTATTCAGTGTATGTTATGAATATCGGATTTTTTTAGGCTAGCAACAGTACTGACATGGATTCCGAAGGCAAGCATAGTTGCGAGGAGTTGCCCGTCTCTCCGGAACATAAGATGGCTCAGGAGGCGGGAGTCAAGGTAAGTCCGCCAACTTCGGGTAGCGATAACTCGGAGCTTGGTATGGAGGCACTGACCCGATTGGTAAGGGAAGTGCTGGAAGAAGTGTTTGAGGCAAGTGTTAAGGCGTATGGTGAAACACTTCAGGCTAGGTGCTTAAAGTGCAGCAGAAAGAGGGATCACGGTCCTCTGAAGCAGGAGCCTCGTTCTGTGAAACGCGTTAAGAAGTGTCCGAGCTTTCCAGCTTGCAAGCATTGCAAAAGGCCCCATCCGGGTGATTGCTGGAAGAAGCAGGAGCGTGTCTTAGATGCGGGTCCAATGAGCATCGGGTTCGGGATTGCACAGTCCGTTTTAAGTCAGGTGTGTTTTGTTTGGATGTGATGTTTGAATATAGAAATTGTATGCATGTGTGATAAATATCTGTTTGCTTCTGTGGTTAGATGTTTGGTTGTGTGTAAGAGGTTTCAAGATTAAGTTAAAAGTGTATTAGTGTTATTGGGATTAGAGTGCGCAGCGGTAGCGTAGGGTGTAGTTGTTACACAACTACCCTGTTAGTTGGAAATTTTGGGGATAAAATTCCTTTAAGGAGGAGTGAGTTGTAACGCCCCAAATTTTTGGGCCTAGAAGTGTTGGGCCTTGTGCATGGGAGCCGCTAAGAGACTACACATAAAAGTTTATGTGTGCAAGAAATATCATAAATTATTTGTTTGATGTAATGGCTAAGTGATTTGGGTGTGTATGGGAGTGTTTAGGAAGCCTGGGTTCGAGTCTGAGCCTTGGAAAAAATTTTAATTTTTGCTCTTAAGTGAAATTGGCTGTTAGCCGTTAAGACTTATGTTTAAATATGTGTGTTTCTATGTCAAAAAAGGGCATGTGGCGTGATGGTGGTGGCGTCACTAAAATGGCAAGGGGAGTGGGGTTCAAATCCCATGACATGCAAATAGGGGACTTTTATTTTATGTTTTGGTAGTGCGAGAGGTAGAGTTGGAATCAAACTCTACAGAGAAAGTTGGAGACTTGGTCAACAAATTTGAATGGGAGGCTGGGAGCAATTCAAGGAGGATTAGTGGAGTGAATCAAGAAGTTGGGGAAGTGGAGAGTTGTGCCGTTTGGGGGTACTCAAATTTGGTCAATTCGGCTGGGGGGAAATGTTAGTCATTTTTCGGCATTAGACTAGTGGTTGCCGAATTTTCCTTGCTCTCCTCCCATATTCCGGCTTTTGGGTCTTTTTCTTCCAAGAATTACTTCGGTTGCTTTCTTTAGGTAATTGAAGGTGTTAGGCATTTTGCACTTTTCTGTTCTCTGCACTTTACTACATTTCCTTTCCTCTACACACGGTTGCACTCTTCTTTTCCTCTGCTGCCGACTCCTCCCTCTTCACAACCTAATTAGGCTATTTTCTTCCACATCTTTTCTTTCTTACTACTATACAATTGAGCCTTCGGCAAATCGCTTGTTGCGTTCACCCTCCTCTGTGACCGATTATAGCCTCATCTCTCCCTCGCTAGTTGAGTTCTCTTGACTTCTCTTTCTAGCCGAATACCCCCTCCTCTTATGGCTCCATTCTTTTTCTGTTCTCTTCCGGTAGATCCTTATTGGTTAGACCGAATACTCCTAACCTACTGGGATAGCCATTTTTGATTCTTTCTTTGTTAGGGGTTGGTGGGTACTCTCTTCGTTCTACCATTGCTTGTAAGTCGATCTTCATAAGATTTTCTGACAAACGGTAAGGATTCTAGGCAAGGCGTGGGATTGTTTTTGAGCCACGAACGTTGAGAGTTTAAGATCACCCTAATTCAAGCAAGGTTGGGTGCTCGTGGATCTGGGAACGACTCCGAAATAAAGGTGTGTAATCACACTATCATTTCTGTGAGTCGGCAAAAGCCGAAAAGTCGAAACTTAGGCATTCGAGCCTCACGAGTGTGCAAGCGCTCGTGTGGTATACCGAGCCCACAAACATGGGCGATAAACTCTATAGGCCACCGCGAGTGTTTCTGTGCATTTGGGCCGAATTGGCAGTGTGGGCCCAATGGGCTCGTGGGCCCCCCACGATTGAAATTTACGAAAAGTAGCAGAAACTATTTTGGGCTTCGTAGATCTCATAACTGTGATAGAATTTGGGCCAAACGGGCCACACGAGCGTGTGGGCCCCTTTGGGCCGAGTATATGGCTTAGGGCCCATTTTCACCTTTATTTGCCATACTGCGGTTTAATCAGTGTCGCCGAGGCGATCAGAGGCCTTCGGAAAGGTCGCTAAATGACAGAAACACCCCTAGGGAATAAAATGACTGAAATAACATTAATGAGTTAAATGACCGAAATAACCCTATGGGCAAAATGACCAAATACCCCTAATGGGTAAAATTACCGAAATACCCTCGGATTGCGAAATTATCGAAATACCCTCGATTTGTAAAATTACCGAAATACCCTCGGATTGTAAAATTACCGAAATACCCTCAATTTGTAAAATTACCGAAATACCCTCAGATTGTGAAATTATTGACATACCCTCGATTTGTAAAATTACTGAAATACCCTCAAATTGCAAAATTACTGAAATACCCTCGATTTGTAACATTACCGAAATACCCTCGATTTGTAAAATTATCGAAATACCCCAATTTGTAAATTTACTGAAATACCCATAATTTGTAAAATTACCGAAATACCCTCGATTTGTGAAATTATTAGAATACCCTCGATTTGTAAAATTACTGAAATACCCATGAATGGTAGAAATTATCGAAATACCTCTGTATGGTAAAATTATCGAAATACCCCTGTAGGGTAGAATTACCGAAATACCCCTGTAGGGTAAAATTACCGAAATACCCTAATAGGGTAAAATGACTATTTTGCCCTTGTGGGTAAATGACTGTCTTAGACTATGAATTTGACTGAATTGACGGTGATCGTATGACTGTGTTTTAACTGACTTAATTGTGGGCGTGTGACTGATATGCTGTTAATATATGTTGAAGTGACTGTTACTGAGCATGGCCATTTTGCATACACGTGTAATGATTGAGCATGACATACACGACATATTGCATGGGGTTGGGACATTGATACGGAGGAAGTTCTGATAGGGTCGCACAGGTCGCATGAGACGGCTGTGGACCGACGGACGACTTAAAGCTGCGTAATCTGATTATGGCTCTGTGCCATCTTGATTATGGCTTTGTGCCAATCGTATTTACCCGTGGCTATGTGCCCAACATATATATATCGATGACTCTGTGTCGATCACATTTACCCAAGGCTGTGTGCCAATTATATTACCGTCGCTGATGGCTATGTGCCAAACATAATACAGTTACTAATGGCTTTGTGCCAATTATAATACCGCTACTGAAGGCTTAGAGCCGCATATATATACTAGCAGCTTTGCTGCGATTTCGGTTAGGGCCGCAACCGGTGCTAACTATGGTGTGCTGGGTAAGTGGGTCGATTTTATCCCCACTTAAGTGTAGGGTTGGTACGGGTGGTGTGTTGGCTGGATCGGGGTGGGATGCATCCTCATACTATTGCATATCTGTTATGAGATCTATCATCGCATCGGGCTTAGGCCACTTGTTCTCATTATTGGTTTGGGCTAGGCCCAATTGATTCTGTTAAGGGTTGTGACCCAAATGGTTGTAGTTGGCTTTGGCCCACGTATGCTTTGATCCGACTGTCATCACGGTTAAAGGGCTTGGCCTGCATCATTTCGGCTTCCATTTCAGTATCTTCGATCGTTACTCTAGTAAGGGGATTACACATCGAAGTTTCGTAAACTCACCCCGTTTTTAATCTGTGCGAGGTAATCCCCACCTTTAGACGGATCGGTCTTCGCGAGGACTCGGAGAAGGCCACACACTGCTTATGTTTTCCGTTTTGATTGCTTACATTCAAGTATCTTTATTTGGGTTGTAATAAGGCCTCTTTAAGTTTCTGGATTTTAGCTTTGGGTTTTTATTTATGTTTGAATTATATCCATTAGAAGTAAATTGTAACACCCCTAACCTGTATCCGTCACCGGATTAGGATTAGAGGGCATTACCGGACAAAACACAGTTCATCATGATCATTATATACAATTCATGCATAAAGTTATATCAACTTCTTTACAAAAAAAAATTTCAAAAAAAAAATCAAATAACATTTATACACCCGTTCATATAAATCAAATTGCACATATTTAAAACATATAGCCAATTAAGAACCAATCATGCTTTATTACTTATAATATTCGAATCATTCAAGTATCTCATTCATGATATTTGAATACCATTTTATAATCAAACATTTCTCATTTCATATACCAATCATGAATCGAGACATGCATTCTTATTAATCTATCCAATTAACTATTAACCTAATATATATATCATAATTTTATTCCATAATATGACCGAATCAAATTTATCAAATACAACATTTCCAAGTTATTCCACAAAGTAAATTATACATCAAAATTTAAGTCATCAATAACTCCCATCAAATAATCAAATTCACAAGACATAACATAGTCATCTCATAACTTAGCTTATAGGTACTTATACATTAAAGCTAGAACATATTCATCAACTTAAATATAACACATATTATACTCCTAAGATGAGCTACATTCAAGGTCGATTATACATTATACCTATTATTACTCAATGCCGAATTCTTGTAGCCAAACACCACATATATAAATACCATAAAATATACTTCCAAAGTAAGCTTATAACATGAATGGATATACAAATATTAACACCATGATCAAACATAACCGAACTCAAGCTTAGAAATAAAGCCATATTACTAAACACCAAGCATGGACATATCATGAATTATACTCCCATCATAACTTAATACCATAACCGAACTCACATAAGCCCAAAATGTCATGATTTAGCCATTTTCGCATGGCATAAATACATATTTACATATATACATATCATTTGTAGTAACACAAAAGGTAATATAGCCTATACATGCCATAAACTTTAAGTTTAACCTCAAAAAGGTACCAAAATGTTGATGATAGTGTGACGAGCGTTAGCGATGATCCCCGAGCACGTAACGACTTTCCCCAAAAGAGATCTAAAACACAAGAACAATCAAGAACACCAAGTAAGCTTTAACAGCTTAGTAAGTTATAAGCAATTATATAACAATGCATTAAAACATTATATTAGAAAATTTTCACATTTCAAAACCCTTAGGCCGAATATCCCCACATTCAATAATAGCTTTCACATAGATCTATAATCCATTCCATATATCAAAACAAATACATATACATTTGTACAAGTCTATATATATATATTATCTACTAAATTTCTTACTTACATTTCAAACCATATAAATCACAATTTAATACGTATAATACATAATTTTCATTTCAACAACCAAAACTTACCTTTTATACAAAAGATGATTTATCATCGCATACCTATTCATTTTATTCTGTTAAACACCTTCGTTAACTAATTAAATTAAAAGATCGACAAACCTGCACACTCAATGCAAAAACCTTATCACATGTCACATGCTTAGAATCGTCATACTAATACCTTCCACACTTAGTGCCAACTCCTTGTAACGTATCGCACACTTAGTGTCGTTACATTTAACTTCTCGCACACTTAGTGCTCGGTATTTAATTTTTCACACTTTGTGCTCATTGACCGATTTCGTACACTTGGTGCTCGGTATACAATTTCACACATTATTGCATTTCCATGACTTAATCCTTATTTATACAAACATAAAACTTAAACCTCAATTGCATATATACAATATCGCTTATTTCATTTCTATGATTAATATCACATTCAATTGTATCATTGCCATACATATGCATCACATCCGGTTATATTCATTCCTCAATTCAATGTCACATTCGGTTATATCATTGCCATATATATACACATCACATTCGGATGTCATCATCTCTCAATTCAACACCACATTTGACTATATCATTGATATATATACATATATACAAATACACATCACATTCAAGTGTACAAATGACATATATACCTACCTCTCATTCGGTTATACTTTATACGTATATAATAATACATTCAGCTATATTAAAAAATCAGCATACATACTTTCATTAAATTTTAGGTATATTAATATAGATAAATTCCATACAACATGATTGCTTAAAAACTTACCTCAGTATCGACGGACTATGTTTCCGACTATTCGATCAACCGTTTTTCCCGATCCACTCCCGATCCTTTTTGTTCTTGATCTTGAATCAAGTTGGAGAATAGTTTGAACCTTAAAACCCTTTTATGTTCTTTTTCTTTTCTTTTGTATTTGGCAAGAACAATATGAACACTAAAATGGCTTTATTTTTTTATGTTTTATATTATATTATAACATATATTAACTTAATGTTTAATTTACTTATTTAACCTTAATGGTTTTTATAATAAAACCATATATTATATGTCTAATTCTGTCCAAACATAAAGTTAATGGCTTAATAGCAACATAAGCACTTCCTCTTATAAAGACACATTCATCTTGGCCCTTTTATAATTAACCATCAAATTTTCATTTTACACAATTAAGTCCTTTTATTTAATCGGACACTCAAACGGCGAAATTAATACACGAAAATTTCACACAAGAAAATTCACACATAGTAAACAAGCAAAATAATTTTAAAATATTTTTCAGACTCGGATTTGTGGTCCCGAAACCACTATTTCAATTAGGGTCAAAATTGGGCTGTTACAACTCTCCCCCCTTAGGGATTTTTGTCCCCGAAAATCTTACCGGTGAATAGGTTTGGATAACACTCTTTCATTGTATTCTCTGACTCCCAAGTTGCCTCCTCAACACCGTGCTTTTGCCACAGTACTTGAACTAACAAAATTTTCTTATTTCTCAATTATTTTATCTCACGAGCCAGAATACGAATCGATTTCTCTTCATATGTCATATCAGACTGAATCTCAACCTCTGTCGGACTGATCACATGTGAAGGATCAGATCGGTACCGTCGGAGCATCGAAACATGAAAAACATTGTGGATCTTTTCTAGTTCAGGTGGTAATAGAAATCTATACGCAACCGGCCCAATCCGCTCCAAAACCTCATATGGTCCAATGAATCTCGGGCTCAATTTGCCTTTGCGACCAAATCAGAGTATTTTCTTCCACGATGAGACTTTCAGAAACACACGATCACCAATCTGAAACTCTATATCTTTACGTTTCAAATCCGCATAAGATTTCTGACGGTCTGATGCTACTTTCAAACTTTCGCGGATCACTTTTACTTTTTGTTCAGTCTCTTTGATTAGGTCAACCCCGTGTATCTTGCTTTCACTTAGCTCGATCCAATACAAAGGTGTACGACATTTACAACCGTACAAAGCCTCGTAAGGTGCCACTTTGATACTCGATTGAAAGCTATTATTGTATGCAAACTCAATCAAAGGCAAGTATCGTTCCCACGTACCGTCGAACCCAAGAACACAACATCTCAACATATCCTCAAGTATTTGAATAATTCTCTCGGATTGACCATCCGTTTGAGGGTGAAAAGCGGTGCTAAAATGCAATTTAGTACCTAATGCATCTTGCAGTTTCTTCCAAAACCGCGATGTAAACCTCGGATCTCTATCCGAAACAATAGAAATAGGTACTCCGTGTAATCGTACAATCTGAGAAATGTACGATTCAGCTAGCTTTTCGAGCGAGTAATCTGTACGGACCAGAATAAAGTGAGCTGACTTCGTCAATCTATCAACAATAACCCAGATTGCATCTTTCTTGCTCGGTGTCAACGGTAACCCAGATACGAAATCCATCGTGACTCGATCCCATTTCCATTCGGGTATCATAATCAGCTGAAGCAATCCAGATGGCAGCTGATGCTCGACTTTTACTTGCAGACATATCAAACATTTCGACACGAAATCTAAAATATCCCGTTTCATACCATGCCACCAGTAATGTTATCTCCAATCATTATGCATTTTCGTGCTACCCGGGTGAATAGACAATCTACTATTATGAGCTTCATTACAAATCATCTGAATCAACTCAGGATTCTATGGTACACATATTCAGTTTCTGAACCGCAAGCATCCTTCAACATCAATCTAAAATTCTGAGTCAACATTCGAACCACATTGATTCCTTTTTGCTATTAAATTATCATCCATCTTTTGAGCTTCGCAAATCTGTTGAACAAATAACGGTCTCACTTTCAATTCCGCTATAATCGCACCATCATCAGTCATAGTCATTTCTGCATTCATTGCATGCGAGCAAGCAATGATGATTTTTGGCTTAGGGCATCGGCAACCACATTAGCCTTCCCGGGTGATAATCAATCACAAGCTCGTAGTCTTTTAACAATTCCAACCATCGTCGTTGTCTCAGATTCAGATCCTTCTGAGTCATCAAGTACTTTAGGCTTTTATGATCAGAATAGACATGGCCTTTTTCACCGAACAAATAGTGGCGCCATATCTTCAGAGCAAAAACTATAGCGGCTAATTCAAGATCGTGCGTCGGATAGTTCTTTTCATGTGGCTTTAACTGTCTCGAGGCGTAGGCTACAACCTTACCCTCCTGCATCAAAACACAACCCAAACCATTCAAGGATGCATCACTGAAAATAACGAACTCTTTACCCGACTCTGGCTGAACAAGCACTGGAGCTTCAGTCAACAAAGTTTTCAGCCGATCGAAACTCTTCTGGCACTTCTCCGTCCACTCGAATTTAACATCTTTTTGAAGTAACCTTGTCATCGAAGTTGCAATCATCGAGAAACCTTTAACGAAGCGTCTATAATAACAGGCAAGTCCCAGAAAACTCTGAACTTCAAAAATATTCCGCGGGGGTTTCCAATCCAGTATAGTTGAGATCTTACTCGGATCAACTCGAATACCTGATGCTGAAACAACATGCCCCAAGAAGCTAACTTCGCGTAACCAGAACTCACATTTACTAAATTTCATGTACAATTGCTTATCACACAAAATCTGTAACACAAGTCTCAAGTGTTCGGCATGCTCGGTTTCGTCGCGCGAATAGATCAGAATGTCATCGATAAATACAACTACAAACCGATCTAGATACTGTCTGAATACCCGATTCATCAAATCCATGAAAACAGCAGGGGCATTAGTGAGTCTGAACGGCATCATCAAGAACTCGTAGTGGTCGTATCTCGTTCGGAAAGCAGTCTTAGGCACATCAGAATCTCTAACTCGCAGCTTATAATAACCCGATCTTAAATCGATCTTCGAAAATACTGAGGCTCCCTTTAACTGATCGAATAGACCATCAATGCGCGACAACGGGTATTTATTCTTTATGGTTACTTTATTGAGGTGTCGATAATCGATGCACATTCTCATAGTTCCATCTTTCTTCTTCACGAATAACACTGGCGCACCCCAGGGAGAGAAACTCGGTCGAGCAAAACCTCTATCTGTTAATTCTTACAACTGAGCTTTCAACTCTTTTAATTCAGTCGGTGCCATTCTATACAGAGCTATCGAGATCGGAGTCGTCCCTGGCACTAACTCAATACCAAACTCCAAACTCTACTTCTCGAACAGGTGGCAAACCCGGCAATTCTTCCGAAAACACATCCGGATACTCACATACAACAGGTACAGATTCAGTCTTCTTTTGGGTCACTTTATTATCAATCACATAAGCAAAGTAAGCTTCGCAACCCTTTCTCATATACTCTCGAGCCAACATCGAAGATATCACTGCTGGTAGCCCATTTAAATCTGTAGATTCAATCTGAATTATCTCATTATTCTGGCACCACAGATCAATAGTCTTTTGTCTGCAATTCACTATTGCATCGTGCACAGTTAACCAATCCATACCGAGGGTGATATCAAACTCATCAAATGGTAGTAACATCAAATCAGCCGAAAAACATGAATCTCGAATCATCAAAGGGCAATTCTTGCACATCTTATCCACTAGCACACACCGACCCAAGGGGTTCGAAACCCGAATCACAAATTCAGTAGACTCAACAGATAAAGTCTTACTGAATACTAATGTTTCACACACATAAGAATGAGTTGAACCGGGGTCAATTAGAGCAATTACACTAGAATTAAAGAGAGTAAATATACCAGTAAAGACATCTGGAGATGAAGCCTCCTCTCGGGCACGAATGGCATAGGCTCTAGCAGGCACACGAGCCTCTGATCGAATAGCTGTATCCGAAGTCCCTCTCTGAGTGCCGCTCCTACCTCCCACATTTCGAGGTGGTCTACCTCTAGCCGCAAAGACCGCTCGGTCTTGCACTCTGAGCATTATCCTTCTCGGCCTAACTCGGGCAATCCCAAATGAAGTGATCCTGCGAACCACACTTGTAGCAAGCTCGATTGTTGGACTTGCCCCAACATTCACCAAAATGTTGCCTATCACACTGTTGACACTCGGGTTTATTCGGTCGAGTATTGCAAACACTAGCAATTGAGGTAGCTCGTGAACTCACTGGTGGTCGCTCTCGTATGGAAATCCCAGCATTAGTCTTAGATCAGTTACTGTCATTTCGGACCTTCTTTGATGCCATCTGAGAAGTTTTACTTGCTGATCTCTTGCGAAAATCTCTAGCTTCGAATTCAGCTTTTCTTTTCTCTTTTCCGAGCTCTTGGCCTTGCAAGCTCGCTCGACAAGTACTACGAACTCTTTTATTTCAAGTATGCCGACAAGCAATTTTATGTCTTCGTTCAGTCCCTCCTCAAATCTTTTACACATAGCATCCTCGGTTGCAACACACTCTCAGGCGTAACGGCTGAGTCTCACAAACTCACGCTCATAATCAGATACGATCATACGACCCTGTTTTAACTCGAGAAACTCTTTGCATTTCTGATCAATGAATCGTTGATTGATATACTTTTGCGAAACTTCATCTGAAAGAAATCCCAAGTGACCCGTTCCTTCGGAACAACCAAAACCAAAGTGTTCCACCAATAGTAGGCAGAATCCCGTAATAAAGATATAGCACACTTCAAACACTCTTCAGGTGTACAAGATAGTTCATCGAAGACACAAATAGTATTATCGAGCCAAAATTCAGCCCGCTCGGCATCATCAGTAGCTGTGGGCCTAAACTCTTCATCTCTGTATTTTCTGATTTTATCAACAGGAGCCTTATTTAATCTCTCAGGATTAATGAGCGAAGGTACCACAGGCACTACAGGTGGATTATTCAGATTCGGGGGTTGTTGAACAGCCGGATTTGTCCGGATATACTGATTAAACCAATCGTTCATTATGCTAAAGAAGGCTTGCTTAGCCCCCTCGTCTGGGTTACTCGTAGTTGGTTGAGATTCAACCAGCGTAGCCCCTTGCGCGAGAGCAGGCGCCACACTCTCAACATTATCTGCTACGGCTCGTTCGGGATCAGGATCCATTTACTAAAAGAAAGAAGAAAGACATATTTTCTTGTCAGAAGTCATCACACTATCACAATAAAAATTATGGCATGTATAGCTAGACTCACACGCGCTATGTTAGTCCGAGAACCGACTAAACCGTAGCTCTGATACCAATAAAATGTAACACCCCTAACCCGTATCCGTCGCCGGATTAGGATTAGAGGGCATCACCGGACAAAACACAGTTCATCATGATCATTATATACAATTCATGCATAAAGTTATATCAACTTCTTTACAAAAAAAATCAAAAAAAAAATCAAATAACATTTATACACCCATTCATATAAGTCAAATTGCACATATTTAAAACATATAGCCAATTAAGAACCAATCATGCTTTATTACTTATAATATTCGAATCATATAAGTATCTCATTCATGATATTTGAATACCATTTTATAATCAAACATTTCTCATTTCATATACCAATCATGAATCGAGACATGCATTCTTATTAATCTATCCCATTAACTATTAACCTAATATATATATCATAATTTTATTCCATAATATGACCGAATCAAATTTATCAAATACAACATTTCCAAGTTATTCCACAAAGTAAATTATACATCAAAATTTAAGTCATCAATAACTCACATCAAATAATCAAATTCACAAGACATAACATAGTCATCTCATAACTTAGCTTATAGGTACTTATACATTAAAGCTAGAACATATTCATCAACTAAAATATACCACATATTATACTCCTAAGATGAGCTACATTCAAGGCCAATTATACATTATACCTATTATTACTCAATGCCGAATTCTTGTAGCCAAACACCACATATATAAATACCATAAAATATACTTCCAAAGTAAGCTTATAACATGAACGTATATACAAATATTAACACCATGATCAAACATAACCGAACTCAAGCTTAGAAATCAAGCCATATAACTAAACACCAAGCATGGACACATCATGAATTATGCTCCCATCATAACTTAATACCATAACCGAACTCACATAAGCCCAAAATGTCATGATTTAGCCATTTTCGCATGGCATAAATACATATTTACATATATACATATCATTTGTAGTAACACAAAAGGTAATATAGCCTATACATGCCATAAACTTTAAGTTTAACCTCAAAAAGGCACCAAAATGTTGATGATAGTGTGACGAGCGTTAGCGACGATCCCCGAGCACGTAACGACTTTCCCCAAAAGAGATCTAAAACACAAGAACAATCAAGAACACCAAGTAAGCTTTAACAGCTTAGTAAGTTATAAGCAATTATATAACAATGCATTAAAACATTATATTAGAAAATTTTCACATTTCAAAACCCTTAGGCCGAATATCCCCACATTCAATAATAGATTTCACATAGATCTATAATCCATTCCACATATCAAAACAAATACATATACATTTGTACAAGTCTATATATATATTATCTACTAAATTTCTTACTTACATTTCAAACCATATAAATCACAATTTAATACGTATAATACATAATTTTCATTTCAACAACCAAAACTTACCTTTTATACAAAAGATGATTTATCATCGCATACCTATTCATTTTATTTTGTTAAACACCTTCGTTAACTAATTAAATTAAAAGATCGACAAACCTGCACACTCAATGCAAAAACCTTATCACATGTCACATGCTTAGAATCGTCATACTAATACCTTGCACACTTAGTGCCAACTCCTTGTAACGTATCGCACACTTAGTGTCGTTACATTTAACTTCTCGCACACTTAGTGCTCGGTATTTAATTTTGCACACTTTGTGCTCATTGACCGATTTCGCACACTTGGTGCTCGGTATACAATTTCACACATTATTGCATTTCCATGACTTAATCCTTATTTATACAAACATAAAACTTAAACCTCAATTGCATATATACAATATCGCTTATTTCATTTCTATGATTAATATCACATTCAATTGTATCATTGCCATACATATGCATCACATCCGGTTATATTCATTCCTCAATTCAATGTCACATTCGGTTATATCATTGCCATATATATACACATCACATTCGGATGTCATCATCTCTCAATTCAACACCACATTTGACTATATCATTGATATATATACATATATACAAATACACATCACATTCAAGTGTACAAATGACATATATACCTACCTCTCATTCGATTATACTTTATACGTATATAATAATACATTCAGCTATATTAAAAAATCAGCATACATACTTTCATTAAATTTTAGGTATATTAATATAGATAAATTCCATACAACATGATTGCTTAAAAACTTACCTCGAGTATCGACGGACTATGTTTCCCGACTATTCGATCAACTTCGTTTTTCCCCGATCCACTCCCGATCCTTTTTGTTCTTGATCTTGAATCAAGTTGGAGAATAGCCGAACCTTAAAACCCTTTTATGTTCTTTTTCTTTTCTTTTGTATTTGGCAAGAACAATATGAACACTAAAATGGCTTTATTTTTTTATGTTTTATATTATATTATAACATATATTAACTTAATGTTTAATTTACTTATTTAACCTTAATGGTTTTTATAATAAAACCATATATTATATGTCTAATTCTGTCCAAACATAAAGTTAATGGCTTAATAGCAACATAAGCACTTCCTCTTATAAAGACACATTCATCTTGGCCCTTTTATAATTAACCATCAAATTTTCATTTTACACAATTAAGTCCTTTTATTTAATCGGACACTCAAACGACGAAATTAAAACAAGAAAATTTCACACAAGAAAATTCACACATAGTAAACACGCAAAATAATTTTAAAATATTTTTCAGACTCGGATTTGTGGTCCCGAAACCACTATTTCAATTAGGGTCAAAATTGGGTTGTTACAACTCTCCCCCCTTAGGGATTTTTGTCCCCGAAAATCGTACCGGTGAATAGGTTTGGATAACACTCTTTCATTGTATTCTCTGACTCCCAAGTTGCCTCCTCAACACCGTGCTTTTGCCACAGTACTTTAACTAACAAAATTTTCTTATTTCTCAATTATTTTATCTCACGAGCCAGAATACGAATCGGTTTCTCTTCATATGTCATATCAGACTGAATCTCAACCTCTGTCGGACTGATCACATGTGAAGGATCAGATCGGTACCGTCGGAGCATCGAAACATGAAAAACATTGTGGATCTTTTCTAGTTCAGGTGGTAATAGAAATCTATACGCAACCGGCCCAATCCGCTCCAAAACCTCATATGGTCCAATGAATCTCGGGCACAATTTGCCTTTGCAACCAAATCGGAGTATTTTCTTCCACGATGAGACTTTCAGAAACACACGATCACCAATCTGAAACTCTATATCTTTACGTTTCAAATCCGCATAAGATTTCTGACGGTCTGATGCTACTTTCAAACTTTCGCGGATCACTTTTACTTTTTGTTCAGTCTCTTTGATTAGATCAACCCCGTGTATCTTGCTTTCACTTAGCTCGGTCCAATACAAAGGTGTACGACATTTACAACCGTACAAAGCCTCGTAAGGTGCCACTTTGATACTCGATTGAAAGCAATTATTGTATGCAAACTCAATCAAAGGCAAGTATCGTTCCCACGTACCGTCGAACTCAAGAACACAACATCTCAACATATCCTCAAGTATTTGAATAATTCTCTCGGATTGACCATCCGTTTGAGGGTGAAAAGCGGTGCTAAAATGCAATTTAGTACCTAATGCATCTTGCAGTTTCTTCCAAAACCGCGATGTAAACCTCGGATCTCTATCAGAAACAATAGAAATAGGTACTCGTGTAATCGCATAACCGAGAAATGTACGATTCAACTAGCTTTTCGAGCGAGTAATGCATGCGGACGAGAATAAAGTGAGTGACTTCGTCAATCTATCAACAATAACCCAGATTGCATCTTTCTTGCTCGGTGTCAACGGTAACCCAGATACGAAATCCATCGTGACTCGATCCCATTTCCATTCGGGTATCATAATCAGCTGAAGCAATCCAGATGGCACCTGATGCTCGACTTTCACTTGCTGACATATCAAACATTTCGACACGAAATCTAAAATATCCCGTTTCATACCATGCCACCAGTAATGCTATCTCAAATCATTATGCATTTTCATGCTACCCGGGTGAATAGACAATCTACTATTATGAGCTTCATTACAAATCATCTGAATCAACTCAGGATTCTTTGGTACACATATTCGGTTTCTGAACCGCAAGCATCCTTCAACATCAATCTAAAATTCTGAGTCAACATTCGAACCACATTGATTCCTTTTTGCTATTAAATTATCATCCATCTTTTGAGCTTCGCAAATCTGTTGAACAAATAACGGTCTCACTTTCAATTCCGCTATAATCGCACCATCATCAGTCATAGTCATTTCTGCATTCATTGCATGCAGAGCAAACAGTGATTTTTGGCTTAGGGCATCGGCAACCACATTAGCCTTCCCCGGGTGATAATCAATCACAAGCTCGTAGTCTTTTAACAATTCCAACCATCGTCGTTGTCTCAGATTCAGATCCTTCTGAGTCATCAAGTACTTTAGGCTTTTATGATCGGAATAGACATGGCCTTTTTCACCGAACAAATAGTGGCGCCATATCTTCAGAGCAAAAACTGTAGCGGCTAATTCAAGATCGTGCGTCGGATAGTTCTTTTCATGTGGCTTTAACTGTCTCGAGGCGTAGGCTACAACCTTACCCTCCTGCATCAAAACACAACCCAAACCATTCAAGGATGCATCACTGAAAATAACGAACTCTTTACCCGACTCTGGCTGAACAAGCACTGGAGCTTCAGTCAACAAAGTTTTCAGCCGATCGAAACTCTTCTGGCACTTCTCCGTCCACTCGAATTTAACATCTTTTTGAAGTAACCTTGTCATCGAAGTTGCAATCATCGAGAAACCTTGTAACACCCTAAAATTCAAGTATCGATTTATTGCATGTTTTGGTGTTTAGATTATGAAGGAAAATTTTCTTATTTCTTTTCGTGCCTATTATAGTCCTGAAAAAGAGTATAGAATTATTCGGGTATGGAATAATTTTTAGTTTGAGAATTTATTGAAGTGAAGCAAGTGGCATTGACACTTAAGTTAAATTAAGTGTTAAAAAGTAGCATAAGATGAGTAAATGGCAAGGTGGTGTTGGCGCATGAGATATTGCATGAGGGGAGTGGTTCGAATCCCTTGTATAGCATTTAGATAACTTTTATTTTGCTCTTCTATGGTAAGTTTCAGCCAAGCTATAGATATGGTAAGGTTGGACTTTTCATTTTTGGTAAGTAGACTAAAGGAATAAGGAAATAGCTAACTTATAGTATGGAATCAAGGAAATTTTGAAAGATAAGGGGACATAAGGCATTTATCAAGGAAAGTGTTTTGGAAACAAATTCATGGTCATTTGACCAATGAATTTGGACGGCAATATGGCTAGGGGAAGGTTGGCGAATATGCTAGTGATTGGCTAGGATTAGGAGTTTGTTTTGGTCATTCCTAGCATTTTGTGCAAAAGGTTGCAATTCTCTTTTCAACCTCTTTTCCTTTGGCTGAATTTGATCTTTTGGTAAGCCTAATTCTTTTGACCATTTGGTCATTTTTGCTCATCACTTTAGTATTCTTTTTGTGCCTCTTCATAGTGCTGAAATTACTAGTACCAAAAAGGCCATTCCTTTCTTTTCGTTTTCTTTCTTTATTGCCGAATGTACTTTGCTCCTAAGCACATCTTTTTCTTTCTCTTTTCTCCTCTTTGAAAACTGAAACATCATCATCATCATCTCTTCTCTTATATTTTATTTCTTTTCACTCATACTTTCTCTATTATTTTCTCTCATGACCGAATGTTGATGTAACCATAGCCGAATCATTTTTCTATTTTCTTTGGTCTTATAGCCGAATCCTCCATCTTGCATAAACATCTTTCTCAATCATCTCTTTTCAACCGTGGACAATAGGTAAGGATTCTTTTTAGTTCATGTTAGTTATAGTTGTCATGGCCGAATCTTGATAAGGGGTATAAAGGCTTTCTTAGATCGAAATAAACGTTCATTCTATTAACATTTTTATTCGTTATACTTTAGTGCAATAGTGGAAGACCGGAACTCAAGTGTTCGTGAGTATCATAGAACAATTTGCTCGATTCTCATTTTTTTGGAACAAGGATCTTTGTGGTAAGTAAATTTCACCCTTAAACCCTTAGTCATATTTCGATGTAATATTAGATTGGATTAACGATCTTTTGTCTTTGAAGACAATCAAAATAGGGAAGAAGAGGGCGGTGAATAGTGTTCGGAAGAGGGTGGTTCCGTTATTCCCTAAGTATAAACAAAGGATCATTTTCAGCAATCCGGGATTTCCACAGGGTTGTGGACGTTCATCCGAGGAGAATCAATTGTTTGAAGTAGTTCGTACTCGAACCATTATTTGTTCGTGGATTTGATTCGGTTAACGAACCATCAATCGGGGAGAAACCGCAAGTAGAAGTAGTTCGAAAATCCGAGGGTAAAAGTTAGATCGTTAATTTCTAAGATTGATTTCGTTAATAAAATATAGTGATCCTAAATTATCGTGATACGTATAGGTGTTGACGAGCGGGAAAGTCTAGTTCTCACTATAACCAGGTGTGTAACTTCATACTTATCTTTCGGGTTAGATACTAAACCGTAAGAAATTTGATAAATCGTAAAAATGACCAAATCGAAAATGTTGTAGTAATTAGTACTTTTGTGTAAATGCATAAAGCGCTAGATCGATAAATTGGGCCATAAAAGCGCTAGATCGATAAATTGGGCCATAAAGCGCTAGATCGATAAAGTGGGCCATAAAGCGCTAGATCGATAAATTGGGCCATAAAAGCGCTAGATCGATAAATTGGGCCATAAAGCGCTAGATCGACAAATTGGGCCATAAAGCGCTAGATCGATAAATTGGGCCATAAAGCGCTAGATCGATAAATTGGGCCATAAAAGCGCTAGATCGATAAATTGGGCCATAAAGCGCTAGATCGATAAATATGGGCCAAAGTTTGCTAGATCGCTAATGGGCCGAACCCCCTCTAGTTCGAGATATGGGCCAAAGTTTAATACTATATTGTTAATAGGCCCAAATGAAAGGTTTTATTAAAAACTCATTTGTATTATGGGTTACTTGATAAAATTTTTATGATTTAAAGTTTGTTATTCATACATAAATGCATGGGATGGGAATTGATGAAGAGAAGAAAGGCTGTGGCCACGTATCTAGTTCGGTGGCTCTGCCACAAATTTTGGCTTAATGCCTCTAGTTCGGTGACTATGTCACAATCTAGTTTGATGAGTGCACTACAATATTATTTAAAAGGCTAAATGCCTACGATTGGTGTGTTTGGCGGGGTGGGTTGACTTGATCCCCACAGTGTGTTTGGTAGTGGGGGTGTGTAGCGGATGGAAATTAGGCTTGGTTGGGAAATTCATTTTACATGCATTTTATATACTTTATTTCATTTTTATATTGTTAAAATTTGTAATTGGGCTCAAGCCCAAATTAATGCCTTGATGGTCCGGCCCAATAATGGTGGTAAGTGAGTTACACATTGAGTTCTTTGTAACTCACCCCGTTTTATTATCCATCTCGGTAATGGAAATTGATGTGGACTTGGGGGGGGATGACTTGGTGGAGGCCATACTACGAGCTTAGGTTTCATAAACTATGAACTTATTTAAGTTACTTATTTTAATTACTATTTTGGGTATGATGTAATAAGGCCTCTAATTATGTTTTTATGGATTTTTATGTGTGGATGGATTTAATTTTATTTTAAGACTCTTAATATGGGCTTATGTTAAATCTATAAAGTTTTCTTAAAAAATATTGTGTTTTATAACAATTTTGGACACCTAAATTACTTTTCAATTTCTTTCAAATTCTTTTAAAACTATGTTAAGGTTTCGACTAATATATATATATAAGATTTCAAGCAAGTATTTTCTTAATTCATAATCATTGTACTTAGTTTTAATAAACCTTATTTCTAAAGGTTTTGCATTACTGTTTTACTTAAATCATTAGAGAATTTTGGATGTTCGTTCGGTGTGACAAACCAAATCTCGTCTTAACGCATAGACCTGGTTTGGGGTGTTACATTTAATGGTATCAGAGCTAGTTTCAAAACTCGGCTGTGGTTTGGGTTCAACAAAGATATTTGTTTGAGAAACAACTCAAATTTCTAGACTTTTTGATTTAAAGGTAGTATGGCACCATGAGCATCCCGCGCCAAGTCAAGTAAGTATCTGTATATTGATTATTTATTATCATTGTGATATGATCTTAAGAAACACTCTAGAACTTCTAGTTTTAGGTGTTGAAAATCGTAGAGATTGAGACAATAGGATATGGTTGCGGAAACAACTCTATCTCTTTTATATCATAAAACATCGTTAATAAACACTGAAATAGTATTCTGATTCATAAAACTCATAATCAGATTAAATCAATCACTATGAGCACTAGAGGACGTGGTCGTGGACGCGGTAGACGTGGCCATGGTAGAGGACGAGGTGTTAGAGGCGCAACTGAAGCGCCGGATCATATGCCGGAAATGGATGCACCTGCGTCACTTGAAAGTGAGACGGGATCACATGATCATATGGAAGAAGATAATGCGGTGACACGAGCAATGCTGCGAGTCCTTGAAAAAGTCATTGGAGCTAGAATTGGGCCAACAATGACTCGTGGGTCGATATCGGAATGATTGAAATCAAGTGGTCTTGAGGTTTTCGAGGTGTCTCGGTGTAGCTCCAAATGTCGCTGAATATTGGCTTGAGGCGCGTGGAGCGAATTATGGACGATCTTGAGTGTACGGTGGAACAAAAACTAAGGGAGCGATGTCCTTGTTAAGGGACGAAGCATACCAATGGTGGCTTCATTGTCCGAGAAGGCACCAAGTTGCATTAGTTAATTGGGAATTCTTTAAAGTTTCCTTCCAAGGGAAATATGTAGGAACGAGTTATGTTGATGCCGGAAGGAAGGAATTCTGAATCTGGTCCAAGGAATAAGGCAGTGGCACTTATGAAGTCGAGTTTTTGCGCTTGAGTCGCTATGCTCGAACAATAGTGGCAGCGGATCATGAGCGTTGTGTGCGCTTTGAGGATGGCTTGAGCGATGAATTGCGGGTTTCAATAGCCCCACAACAAGTTAGAACTTTTGCCACGCTTGTGGAAAAGGCCAAGATAGCCGAAGAGGCTAAGAACTCGGAACGTCAGAATCGGGAACGAGCTAGAGGCAAGAGAGATATAAAGTATTCGGGTTCTTCAAGAAGGTTTCAAGAGGCCTCGGAATGATGAACCACTCAAGGTAAAACACTGTGAATCGTGAATCAGTCGAGATTGTGCTGATTGTGGGAAAAAGGCATTCTGGAGAGTGCTGGAAGAAAACGGGTGCTTGCTATAAATGCGGGTCGATGGATCATCAATATAAGAATTGCCCTCATCGAATGGATACAACTCAGGAAGCTCGTAATACTGATGCACCACCGGCAAGAGGAATTCAGCAACCACCGAGAGGTCGTGGACCAGGTCGTGGTGGTAATGGAAAGTGGACGTGGTCAAGGTGCGCTGGTTGAGGCAATGGTCCTAGAGGCAACACGGATGCAAGACAGAGCAGGATTGGTATATGCAGTTAGACGCTGTGAGGATGGCAATGCACCTGATGTGATAACTGGTACATTCTTCATTTTTGATGTACCTGTTATTGCTTTGATAGATATTGGTTCTACCCATTCGTATGTTGCTAGCACCATATCTGGAAACTTGAAATTAGGCTCTGAAATTTTCGATAGTGAGATGAAGGTAATTAGTCCTTTAGGACAGTCGGTATGGGTAAATAAACTGTTTAGAGATGTGCCCTTAGAAATTCAAGGAGAAATATTTTTGGCGAATTTGATGGAATTGCCTTTTGGCGAGTTCGATATCATTTTGGGCATGGATTGGTTGGTTAAGCACCGGGCGAAATTGGATTGTGCTGAAAAGCGGATGTCAATAAGGACGGTGGAGGATAAAGAAATAATTATGATAGGCGAGTGAAGGAATTACTTGGCAAATGTGGTATCTGCACTTAAGGCAAAAAAGTTGGTGCAAAAAGGGTATGGAGCATTTTTAGCATTTATTAGTGCTTTAGATGCCAAAGAGTTATCAGTGGAAGATGTGAGGATAGTGAAGGAATTTCTGGATGTATTTCCCGAAGAACTTCCCGGTGTACCTCGGAGGATCGGAAGTGGAATTTGGTATTGAGCTTTTTGCCGGGCAGCTCCAGTGTCCATTGCTCCTTATAGAATGGCACCGAAGGAGTTGGCGGAGCTTAAAGCTCAAATTCAAGAATTGCTAGATCGAGGCTTTATTCGACCGAGAGTGTGTCTCCGTGGGAGCAGCAGGTTTTGTTTGTTAAGAAGAAAGATGGGTCGATGTGTATGTGTATTGACTACGAGCAATTAAATAAATTGACGATCAAGAATAGGTACCCTCTGCCAAGAATTGATGACTGTTTGATCAATTGAAGGGAGCTTCATTTTCTCCAAAATTGATTTGAGATCGGGTTATCACCGGCTTAAGTTGAAAGAAGCGGATATTCACAAGGCGGCTTTCGAACTCGTTATGGACATTATGAGTTTTTGGTGATGCCGTTTGGGTTGACCAATGCACCAGTGCATTTATGGATATGATGAATCGGGTCTTTCAACCATATTTAGACCGGTTTGTGGTGGTATTCATAGATGACATTCGGTATATTCAAGGAATGAAGAGGAGCATGACTCGCATTTGCGAATTGTATTGCGATTACTCGAGATAATCAATCGTATGCCAAATTCGGTAAATGTGAATTCGGTTAAGGGAAGTGACTTTCTTGGGTCATGTGGTATCAGCCGAAGGAATAAGGGTGGATCCTCGGAAGATTGAGGCTGTATTGGATTGGAAACCACCAAAGACAGTATCTGAGATTTGGAGTTTCTTGGGTTTGGCTGGTTACTATAGACGCTTTGTTGAGGGGTTTTCGTTGATTGCTGCACCCCTAACTAAGCTTTTGCGTAAGGGAGTACCATATATATGGATCGATAAACAGCAAGAAAGTTTCGAGAAATTGAAGAAGATTTTAACGGAAGTGCCAGTACTGATTCAACCTGAAGCTGGAAAGGAGTTTATAGTTTACTGCGATGCGTCACACACGGGCTTAGGAGGTGTATTGATGCAAAGTGGGAAAGTGGTGGCTTATGCTTCCCGTCAGCTGAGACCGCACGAAGTAAACTACCCTACTCATGACTTGGAGTTAGCTGCAGTAGTGTTTGCTCTAAAGATTTGGAGGCATTACCTCTACGGTGAAAAGTCTATCATCTTTACGGATCACAAGAGTCTTAAGTATCTTCTTACTCAGAAGGAATTAAACTTGAGACAACGAAGATGGGTGGAGTGTTAAAGGACTATGATTTCTCAATCGAGTATCATCCCTGGAAAAGCTAATGTGGTAGCGCACGCAGCGTTAAGTCGTAAGGTGGTATCTCGATTTGAGAACAATGTTTGCCCATTTGAGTTTGTACGAGGATGGTAGTCCGATAGCGGAACTTGGTGTGAAGCCTCGTGGTTAGAGCAAATCAAGGAAAAACAGATATCGGATAAGAAATTGGGATCATTAATTCAACAAGTTGAAAATGGTGGAATAGAGGATTTTGGCATAAACGCTTGGAAGGTGTGTTATGTTTTCGTGGGAGAGTTTGTATGCCTAAGGACTCGATTTGAGACAAATGATTCTACGGAGGCGCATAGTAGCCCTTATGCTATGCACCCGGAGGAAATAAGATGTATCGGGATCTTCGTGAACAATATTGGTGGCTGTGGTTGAAGCGTGAGATTTACGAATTTGTGGGAAAATGTTTAACTTGTCGCCAAGTGAAGGCGGAGCATCAATTGCCGTCGAGGATTATTACAACTGGTAAAGATTCCTCTTTGGAAATGGGAGCGGATAACAATGGATTTTGTTAGTGGGTTACCTTTAACACCTACTAAGAAAAACTCCGTTTGGGTAATTGTTGATCGTTTGACGAAGATGCTCATTTTCTACCGGTTCAGCACGGATTACTCATTACGAAGTTGGCTAAGTCATGCGTATCCGAAATCGTGAGGTTGCATGGGGTACCGTGTCTATTATATCGAGATAGGGATCCTAGGTTTACGTCACGGTTTTGGAAAGCTTTGCATGAAGCTTTGGGAACAAAGCTAAACTTGAGACGGCTTTTCATCCTCGGTCGGATGGTCAATCGAAAGAGTAATTGATTCGGAAGACATGTTAAGGGGATGTGTAATCGACTTCAAAGGTAGTTGGGAGGATTTTCTACCGTTAAGCGAATTTGCTTACAATAATAGCTATCGGTCTAGCATTCGGATGGCACCCTACGAGGCATTATATGGTCGTAGGTGTCGTTCTCCTAGTTGTTGGACCTGAATTGGGCGACGACGCAGATGTTAGGTCCTGAGGTGATCTACGAAATGGAAGAAAAAGTAAAAGTTATTCGAGCACGGTTAAAGGAAGCTTGGATAGACAAAAGTCGTATGCAGATCCGAAGTGTAGAAGTATCGAGTATCTTTGTGGGGATCAAGTTTTCTTGAAGGTCTCACCTTGGAAGAAGATTTTCGAGGTTTGGGAAGAAGGGAAGTTGAGTCCTAGATACATTGGACCATATCGTGTGGTGAAGCGTGTTGGTCCAGTGGCCTATCGGATCGAATTACCTCCGAGTTGAGTCGATTCATAATGTTTTTCATGTTTCCATCTTTGGCGCTATAGATCAGATCCTTCGCACATAGTGCCGGTAGGAGAAGTGGAGTTGAATTCAGACTTGTCTTTTGAGGAAGAACCAGTGGAAATCTTAGACCGAGATGTTAAGGTGCTAAGAAAAAAAACCGTGCCGTTGGTCAAAGTTTTATGGCGTAATCATGGAGCGGAGGAAGCTACGTGGGAGCCTGAGGATGCAATTAGGCAACAATACCCTCACCTTTTTCAACTAGGTAAATTTCGAGGACGAAATTTTTTTTAGGAGGGTAGAGTTGTAACACCCTAAAATTCAAGTATCGATTTATTGCATGTTTTGGTGTTTAGATTATGAAGGAAAATTTTATTATTTCTTTTCGTGCCTATTATAGTCCTGAAGAAGAGTATAGAATTATTCGGGTATGGAATAATTCTTAGTTTGAGAATTTATTGAAGTGGAGCAAGTGGCATTGACACTTAAGTTAAATTAAGTGTTAAAAAGTAGCATAAGATGAGTAAATGGCAAGGTGGTCTTGGCGCATGAGATATTGCATGAGGGGAGTGGTTCGAATCCCTTGTATAGTATTTAGATAACTTTTATTTTGCTCTTCTATGGTAAGTGTCTGCCAAGCTATAGATATGGTAAGGTTGGACTTTTCATTTTTGGTAAGTAGACTAAAGGAATAAGGAAATAGCTAACTTATAGTATGGAATCAAGGAAATTTTGAAAGATAAGGGGACATAAGGCATTTATCAAGGAAAGTGTTTTGGAAACAAATTCATGGTCATTTGACCAATGAATTTGGACCAATAATATGGCTAGGGGAAGGTTGGCCGAATATGCTAGTAGTTGGCTAGGATTAGGAGTTTATTTTGGTCATTCCTAGCATTTTGTGCAAAAGGTTGCAATTCTCTTTTCAACCTCTTTTCCTTTGGCCGAATTTGATCTTTTGGTAAGCCTAATTCTTTTGACCATTTGGTCATTTTTGCTCATCACTTTAGTATTCTTTTTGTGCCTCTTCATAGTGCCAAAATTGCTAGTACCAAAAAGGCCATTCCTTTCTTTTCGTTTTCTTTCTTCATTGCCGAATGTACTTTGCTCCTAAGCACATCTTTTTCTTTCTCTTTTCTCCTCTTTGAAAACCAAAACATCATCATCATCATCTCTTCTCTTATATTTTATTTCTTTTCACTCATACTTTCTCTATTATTTTCTCTCATGACCGAATGTTGATGTAACCATAGCCGAATCATTTTTCTATTTTCTTTGGTCTTATAGTCGAATCCTCCATCTTGCATAAACATCTTTCTCAATCATCTCTTTTCAACCGTGGACAATAGGTAAGGATTCTTTTTAGTTCATGTTAGTTATAGTTGTCATGGCCGAATCTTGATAAGGGGTATAAAGGCTTTCTTAGATCGAAATAAACGTTCATTCTATTAACATTTTTATTCGTTATACTTTAGTGCAATAGTGGAAGACCGGAACTCAAGTGTTCGTGAGTATCATAAAACAATTTGCTCGATTCTCATTTTTTGGAACAAGGATCTTTGTGGTAAGTAAATTTCACCCTTAAACCCTTAGTCATATTTCGATGTAATATTAGATTGGATTAACGATCTTTTGTCTTTGAAGACAATCAAAATAGGGAAGAAGAGAGGCGGTGAATAGTGTTCGGAAAGAGGGTGGTTCCGTTATTCCCTAAGTATAAACAAAGGATTTGTTCAAACAATCCGGGATTTCCCACGGGTTGTGGACGTTCATCCGAGGAGAACCAATTGTTTGAAGTAGTTCGTACTCCGAACCATTATTTGTTAAGTGGATTTGATTCGGTTAACGAACCATCAATCGGGAGAAACCGCAAGTAGAAGTAGTTCGAAAATCCGAGGGTAAATGTTAGATCGTTAATTTCTAAGATTGATTTCGTTAATAAAATATAGTGATCCTAAATTATCGTGATACGTATAGGTGTTGACGGCGGGAAAGTCTAGTTCTCACTATAACCGGTGTGTAACTTCATACTTATCTTTCGGGTTAGATACTAAACCGTAAGAAATTTGATAAATCGTAAAAATGGACAAATCGAAAATGTTGTAGTAATTAGTACTTTTGTGTAAATGCATAAAGCGCTAGATCGATAAATTGGGCCATAAAGCGCTAGATCGATAAATTGGGCCATAAAGCGCTAGATCGATAAATTGGGCCATAAAAGCGCTAGATCGACAAATTGGGCCATAAAGCGCTAGATCGATAAATTGGGCCATAAAGCGCTAGATCGATAAATATGGGCCAAAGTTTGCTAGATCGCTAATGGGCGAAAACCTCTAGTTCGAGATATGGGCCAAAGTTTAATACTATATTGTCAATAGGCCCAAATGAAAGGTTTTATTAAAAACTCATTTGTATTATGGGTTACTTGATAAAATTTTTATGATTTAAAGTTTGTTATTCATACATAAATGCATGGGATGGGAATTGATGAAGAGAAGAAAGGCACGTGGCCCACGTATCTAGTTCGGTGGCTCTGCCACAAATTTTGGCTTAATGCCTCTAGTTCGGTGACTATGTCACAATCTAGTTTGATGAGTGCACTACAATATTATTTAAAAGGCTAAATGCCTACGATTGGTGTGTTTGGCGGGGTGGGTTGACTTGATCCCCACAGGTGTCTTTGGTTGAGTACGGGGTGTGTAGCGGATGGAAATTAGGCTTGGTTGGGAAATTCATTTTACATGCATTTTATATACTTTATTTCATTTTTATATTGTTAAAATTTGTAATTGGGCTCAAGCCCAAATTAATGCCTTGATGGTCGGCCCAATAATGGTGGTAAGTGAGTTACACACTGAGTTCTTTGTAACTCACCCCGTTTTATTATCCATCTCAGGTAATGGAAATTGATGTGGACTTGGGCCGGGGATGACTTGGTGGAGGCCATACTACGAGCTTGGGTTTCATAAACTATGAACTTATTTAAGTTACTTATTTTAATTACTATTTTGGGTATGATGTAATAAGGCCTCTAATTATGTTTTTATGGATTTTTATGTGTGGATGGATTTAATTTTATTTTAAGACTCTTAATATGGGCTTATGTTAAATCTATAAAGTTTTCTTAAAAAAATATTGTGTTTTATAACAATTTTGGACACCTAAATTACTTTTCAATTTCTTTCAAATTCTTTTAAAACTATGTTAAGGTTTCGACTAATATATATATATAAGATTTCAAGCAAGTATTTTCTTAATTCATAATCATTGTACTTAGTTTTAATAAACCTTATTTCTAAAGGTTTTGCATTACTGTTTTACTTAAATCATTAGAGAATTTTGGATGTTCGTTCGGTGTGACAAACCAAATCTCGTCTTAACGCATAGACTTGGTTTGGGGTGTTACCAACCTTTAACGAAGCGTCTATAATAACAGGCAAGTCCCAGAAAACTCTGAACTTCAAAAATATTCCGCGGGGGTTTCCAATCCAGTATAGTTGAGATCTTACTCGGATCAACTCGAATACCTGATGCTGAAACAACATGCCCCAAGAAGCTAACCAGCGTAACAGAACTCACATTTACTAAATTTCACATTACAATTGCTTATCACAAAAAATCGTAACACAAGTCTCAAGTGTTCGGCATGCTCGGTTTAAATCGCGCGAATAGATCGAGAATGTCATCTATAAATACAACTACAAACCGATCTAGATATCGTCTCGAATACCCGATTCATCAAATCCATGAAAACAGCAGGGGCATTAGTGAGTCTGAACGGCATCACCAAGAACACGTAGTGGTCGTATCTCGTTCGGAAAGCAGTCTTAGGCACATCAGAATCTCTAACTCGCAGCTTATAATAACCCGATCTTAAATCGATCTTTGAATCTCGAGGCTCCTTTAAGCGATCGAATAGACCATCAATGCGCGACAACGGGTATTTATTCTTTATGGTTACTTTATTGAGGTGTCGATAATCGATGCACATTCTCATAGTTCCATCTTTCTTCTTCACGAATAACACTGGCGCACCCCAGGGAGAGAAACTCGGCCGAGCAAAACCTCTATCTATTAATTCTTGCAACTGAGCTTTCAACTCTTTTAATTCAGTCGGTGCCATTCTATACGGAGCTATCGAGATCGGAGTCGTCCCTGGCACTAACTCAATACCAAACTCTACTTCTCGAACAGGTGGCAAACCCGGAAATTCTTCAGAAAACACATCCAGGATACTCACATACAGCAGTGCAGATTCGAGTCTTCTTTTGGGTCACTTTATTATCAATCACATAAGCAAAGTAAGTAAACGCAACCCTTTCTCATATACTCTCGAGCCAACATCGAAGATATCACTGCTGGTAGCCCATTTAAATCTGTAGATTCAATCTGAATTATCTCATTATTCTGGCACCACAGATCAATAGCCTTTCGTCTGCAATTCACTATTGCATCGTGCACAGTTAACCAATCCATACCGAGGGTGATATCGAACTCATCAAATGGTAGTAACATCAAATTAGCCAAAAAACATGAATCTCGAATCATCAAAGGGCAATTCTTGCACATTTTATCCACTAGCACACACCGACCCAAGGGGTTCGAAACCCGAATCACAAATTTAGTAGACTCAACAGATAAAGTCTTACTGAATACTAATGTTTCAAACACATAAGAATGAGTTGAACCGGGGTCAATTAGAGCAATTACACTAGTATTAAAGAGAGTAAATATACCGGTGAAGACATCTGGAGATGAAGCCTCCTCTCGGGCACGAATGGCATAGGCTCTAGCAGGCACACGAGCCTCTGATCGAATAGCTGTATCCGAAGTCCCTCTCTGAGTGCCGCTCCTACCTCCCACATTTCGAGGTGGTCTACCTCTAGCTGCAGCACCGCTCGGTCTTGCACTCTGAGCATTATCCTTCTCAGCTAACTCCGGGCAATCCCAAATGAAGTGATCCTGCGAACCACACTTGTAGCAAGCTCGATTGTTGGACTTGCCCCAACATTCACCAAAATGTCGCCTATCACACTGTTGACACTCGGGTTTATTCGGTCGAGTATTGCAAACACTAGCAATCGAGGTAGCTCGTGAACTCACTGGTGGTCGCTCTCGTATGGAAATCCCAGCATTAGTCTTAGATCAGTTGCTGTCATTTCGGACCTTCTTTGATGCCATCTGAGAAGTTTTACTTGCTGATCTCTTGCGAAAATCTCTAGCTTCGAATTCAGCTTTTCTTTTCTCTTTTCCGAGCTCTTTGGCCTTGCAAGCTCGCTCGACAAGTACTACGAACTCTTTTATTTCAAGTATGCCGACAAGCAATTTTATGTCTTCGTTCAGTCCCTCCTCGAATCTTTTACACATAGCATCCTCGGTTGCAACACACTCTCAGCGTATGTGGTGAGTCTCACAAACTCACGCTCATAATCGAGATCACGATCATACGACCACTGTTTTAACTCGAGAAACTCTTTGCATTTACGATCAATGAATCGATTGATATACTTTTGCGAAACTTCATCGAAAGAAATCCCAAGTGACCGTTCCTTGGAACAACCAAAACCAAAGTGTTCCACCAATAGTAGGCGAGAATCCGTAATAAAGATATAGCACACTTCAAACACTCTTGGTGTACAAGATAGTTCATCGAAGACACGAATAGTATTATCGAGCCAAAATTCAGCCCGCTTCGGCATCATCGATGGTCTGTGGGCCTAAACTCTTCATCTCTGTATTTTACGATTTTATCACTTGGAGCCTTATTTAATCTCTCGGGATTAATGGCGAAGGTACCACAGCACTCTGGTGGATTATTCAGATTCGGGGTTGTTGAGCAATGGATTTGTCGGATATCTTGATTAAACCAATCGTTCATTATGCTAAAGAAGGCTTGCTTAGCCCCCTCGTCTGGGTTACTCGTAGTTGGTTGAGATTCAACCAGCGTAGCCCCTTGCGCGAGAGCAGGCGCCACACTCTCAACATTATATGCTACGGCTCGTTCGGGATCAGGATCCATTTACTAAAAGAAAGAAGAAAGACATATTTTCTTGTCAGAAGTCATCACACTATCACAATAAAAATTATGGCATGTATAGCTAGACTCACACGCGCTATGTTAGTCCGAGAACCGACTAAACCGTAGCTCTGATACCAATAAAACACCCCTAACCCGTATCCGTCGCCGGATTTGGATTAGAGGGCATCACCGGACAAAACACAGTTCATCATGATCATTATATACAATTCATGCATAAAGTTATATCAACTTCTTTACAAAAAAAATAAAAAAAATCAAATAACATTTATACAGCCATTCATATAAGTCAAATTGCACATATTTAAAACATATAGCCAATTAAGAACCAATCATGCTTTATTACTTATAATATTCGAATCATATAAGTATCTCATTCATGATATTTGAATACCATTTTATAATCAAACATTTCTCATTTCATATACCAATCATGAATCGAGACATGCATTCTTATTAATCTATCCCATTAACTATTAACCTAATATATATATATATATCATAATTTTATTCCATAATATGACTGAATCAAATTTATCAAATACAACATTTCCAAGTTATTCCACAAAGTAAAATATACATCAAAATTTAAGTCATCAATAACTCACATCAAATAATCAAATTCACAAGACATAACATAGTCATCTCATAACTTAGCTTATAGGTACTTATACATTAAAGCTAGAACATATTCATCAACTAAAATATACCACATATTATACTCCTAAGATGAGCTACATTCAAGGCCGATTATACATTATACCTATTATTACTCAATGCCGAATTCTTGTAGCCAAACACCACATATATAAATACCATAAAATATACTTCCAAAGTAAGCTTATAACATGAACGGATATACAAATATTAACACCATGATCAAACATAACCGAACTCAAGCTTAGAAATCAAGCCATATAACTAAACACCAAGCATGGACACATCATGAATTATGCTCCCATCATAACTTAATACCATAACCGAATTCACATAAGCCCAAAATGTCATGATTTAGCCATTTTTGCATGGCATAAATACATATTTACATATATACATATCATTTGTAGTAACACAAAAGGTAATATAGCCTATACATGCCATAAACTTTAAGTTTAGCCTCAAAAAGGTACCAAAATGTTGATGATAGTGTGACGAGTGTTAGCGACGATCCCCGAGCACGTAACGACTTTCCCCAAAAGAGATCTAAAACACAAGAACAATCAAGAACACCAAGTAAGCTTTAACAGCTTAGTAAGTTATAAGAAATTATATAACAATGCATTAAAACATTATATTAGAAAATTTTCACATTTCAAAACCCTTAGGCCGAATATCCCCACATTCAATAATAGCTTCCACGTAGATCTATAATCGATTCCACATATCAAAACAAATACATATACATTTGTACAAGTCTATATATATATATAATATCTACTAAATTTCTTACTTACATTTCAAACCATATAAATCACAATTTAATATGTATAATACATAATTTTCATTTCAACAACCAAAACTTACCTTTTATACAAAAGATGATTTATCATCGCATACCATTCGTTTTATTACATTAAACACTTTTCGTTAACTAATTAAATTAAAAGATCGACAAACCTGCACACTCAATGCAAAAACTTTATCACATGTCACATGCTTAGAGTCGTCATACTAATACCTTGCACACTTAGTGCCAACTCCTTGTAACGTATCGCACACTTAGTGTCGTTACATTTAACTTCTCGCACACTTAGTGCTCGGTATTTAATTTCGCACACTTTGTGCTCATTGACCGATTTCACACACTTAGTGCTCGGTATACAATTTCACACATTATTGCATTTCCCGGACTTAATCCTTATTTATATAAACATAAAAATTAAACCTCAATTGCATATATACAATATCGCTTATTTCATTTCTATGATTAATATCACATTCAATTGTATCATTGCCATACATATGCATCACATTCGGTTATATTCATTCCTCAATTCAATGTCACATTCGGTTATATCATTGCCATATATATACACATCACATTCGGATGTCATCATCTCTCAATTCAACACCACATTTGACTATATCATTGATATATATACATATATACAAATACACATCACATTCAAGTGTACAAATGACATATATACCTACCTCTCAATCGGTTATACTTTATACGTATATAATAATACATTCGGCTATATTAAAAATCAACATACATACTTTCATTAAATTTTAGGTATATCAATATAGATAAATTCCATACAACATGATTGCTTAAAAACTTACCTCGAGTATTGACGGACTATGTTTCCCGACTATTCGATCAACTTCGTTTTTCCCCGATCCACTCTCGATCCTTTTTGTTCTTGATCTTGAATCAAGTTGGAGAATAGCCAAACCTTAAAACCCTTTTATTTTATTTTTCTTTTCTTTTGTATTCGGCAAGAACAATATGAACACTAAAATGGCTTTATTTTTTTATGTTTTATATTATATTATAACATATATTAACTTAATGTTTAATTTACTTATTTAACCTTAATGGTTTTTATAATAAAACCATATATTATATGTCTAATTCCGGCCAAACATAAAGTTAATGGCTTAATATCAACATAAGCACTTCCTCTTATAAAGACACATTCATCTTGGCCCTTTTATAATTAACCATCAAATTTTCATTTTACACAATTAAGTCATTTTATTTAATTGGACACTCAAACGATGAAATTAAAACACGAAAATTTCACACAAGCAAATTCACACATAGTAAACACACAAAATAATTTTAAAATATTTTTCAGACTCGAATTTGTGGTCCTGAAACCACTATTTCGATTAGGGTCAAAATTGGGCTGTTACATAAATCACGATTTTCCAAAATGCTAATAGTTTTTAAAACAACACTACGTTTTTGCTACATATTCGGAATGGTTTCGCGAATTAATCTTTTTCATAAATCGATTACTCTCAAAATTAGCTTCCGCAATTAAAAAGATATTTTGGGAATAAAATGAATAATTTTTCAATGTACCACGTTTTAAAAATAAACTAACGTAACTGAGATTTTACTTAAGCTTTTAAACAAGAAGGGTTTTCAATGAAAACATGGTTTTCGAAAAACACTTCAATGTGACACGCCAGATTCGGGCCTAACTTCTAGGTCAGGTTTGGGGTGTTACAACATTGGTGAATCTTACTGTGGTAAAGCTTTGTGTGACTTAGGAGCGAGTATCAATTTGATGCCTAAGTCTATTTTCAAGATGTTAGGGATAGGTGAAGTAAGACCTACAACTGTGACGCTTCAACTAGCGGATCGATTTTTAGCATATCCCGAAGGAAAGATCGAGGATGTTTTGGTAAGAGTCGATAAATTTATTTTTCCTGCTGATTTCATTGTCTTAGATTTTGAAGCAGACAAGGAAGTGCCGATCATCCTTGGGAGACCTTTCTTAGCCACGGGAAGAACGTTAATTGATGTGCAGAAAGGTGAACTCACCATGCGAGTTCAAGACGATCAGGTAACCTTTAACATTCTTAAAGCGATGATGTAACAGTCGATTTTGACCCTAATCGAAACAGTGGTTTCGGGACCACAAATCTGAGTCCGAAAAATATTTTAAAATTAATTTTAGTGTTTATTATATGTCAATTTTCTTGTGTTAAATTTTCGTGTTTTAATTTCGTTGTTTGAGTGTCCGATTAAATAAAAGGGCTTAATCGCATAAAATGAAAATTTGATGGTTAGTTGTGAAAGTGCTTAATTGTTGATGTCTTTTTAATATGGAGGATTTATGTTACAAATAGCCCATTTTATAAGTAGTGGACGGCATTAAGTGAATATATATGTTAAATTTATAAGTTAAAAATTTATATTAGTAAATAATATAATATAAAGTATATCTATAATAAAACAAACATTAAAAAGCCATGTTCATCATTTTTAATGGCTTATGACCAAAACCAAAGAAAATAAAAAGAAAGAAATATAAGCTAGGGTATTCGGCCATTGTCAAGGTTGATTAAGGTATGTAACTAGCTCGGCTTTTGATAATTTTTACGTTTTTTAGATCGTTCTTATGAAATGTACAAAACCCATGCTTCAATTTTTTATTTTGATGAATATTTTGAGTTAGGCCATTGATGAATTCATGTGATTTTTGTTGTTAGATGATAGAATATGGAAGATATGTTTTGAATTAACATGTTTTGTCTTTGGATTTTTGATAATTTTGAGTAATTTGGACTAAATTGCAAAAATAAATTTTTGAGGGACTAAAATGTGAAATAAATGAAATGTATGTACTTGTATGAACATAGGTAATATTCGGCCAAGCATGGGTAATGTGAAATTTTGTGTATTTTGTGTTTTGTGCAATAGGGACTAAATTGTAAAAAGTGTGAAATGTTAGGGGCAAAATGGTAATTTTCCCATTTATGTGTTTTTAGACTAAATTGAATAGAATGGTGTTTAAATAAGTTTAATTTGAATATGTTTAGATCAAGAACCAAAGAAATCAGATTTGGACCGGGGAAAAACGAAAGTAGTCGATTAGTCGATTTTACTGTCCGTCAACGTTCGAGGTAAGTCAATAAGCATTTAAATGTTGTTATATTTATGAATATATATTTGTTATGTGATAACTTGAATTATTTGATTAAATTCATGTCATATCCAAATATGAATTTGAGAAATAGACTATATTCCGAGTTCAATTTGATCGAGATTTGATCGTTGTGATCTGTCAAAGTTTTAAAATTTATAAAAAGAGAATGATCGAACCTGGAAAATAACTATGACAATGATTTGAGGCAAGCGCACCTATCAAACAGTAGTATACTTAAGGCAAGACCGGATTGTCGAACCCAAAGGAACTAAAAGTACTAATACTAACTTTGTTTTTATTATGTAGCCTAAAATAAAGGGAATTGTTGTTTAATCTAAATTAACTAACTACTAAGCTAAAGACTCTAAGACAAAGAAGAATGAGTTTGGGGAAATACTTTTGGGAAAAACCAATTGATTAAGACAATACCCGAGGAAGAATCCACCTAAACTTCACTTTATCTAACACTGAACCAGACGATTTATTCACTTGACTTGTAACATCCGGGAATTTGGGGCCTTGCTTTTGTTATGTTTCTGTGTGTTTGGTACGCTTTGTTTATTAATCTGGTATGCTTGGGGGCCCCGGGAAGGCACGGGGTTAAGCTTGAGCCTTAGTGAAAATTTTTGTTTCTAGGTATTAGGGGAGAGTTAGCTGAGGCAGGCCTTAAGGTTAATTACTTGTGTTTGTTGACACAAGAAGTGGTGTGGTAAAGTGGCAAGGAGACGCCACTTGGGTTGCAGGGAAGTGGCGTCACAAGGGAGGCGAGAGGGGAAGAGGTTTCAGAGTCGCGTATGATGCATTTTGGAGTTTCTTTTTGGCGTCAGGATGGAGGGATGATGGTTGCGGCATGGACTCTTCAAGGGTGAGAGTTGAAGGAGTCAAAATGTTTGAATTAGTGGCCATGAAGTGATGGTGGAGGTTGAATGGGTCAAACAAAATCAAATGGATGACGGAGAGGGAAAGTAGGAGGAAATCATGGAAGGGGGATGTTGGTTGAGAGGTTGGCCGAATTAGGGAAGGTGTGTGAGTGTGTGTGCACGGTTTAGTTTGGCTAGGAGGAGCCGAACCTTCATTTGTAGCACATAGACTTTTTGTTGAACATTTTGGTCATAATGGTGTGTCATTTCCTTCAAGTGATCATTTTTGAGAATTTTGTTAGCAAAATCAATCTTAGAAACACTCTCATTCTCTTTTCCACTTTAGAACATTTGCTTCTTTTCTCATTTACCAAAACCGAAACCATCATTTTTGCTATCACTTTTGCATTCATTTCTTTTGCAACCAAAACCGCAACACCTTTGAGTCTCATTTCTTCTCCTTCTCGTTTCTTCATAGCCGAATCTCCCTAGTGCATTTGCTTCTCGTTTCTTCATAGCCAAACTTGTAAGTGTCATAGCCGAAACTTATTCTTTGTCTTTATTGTTTCTCTTCTCTTCTTTGTTCATATTATTTTTGTAGAAGCCGAATCCTTTTGTTTTGCATCAAGTGTAGGCACCCTTTCTATCGATTGTGCTAGTAGCTAATTATAGACCCTCCACTCGTCAATCTCTTGGTTCGGTAAGGAGCCTTATTCTCATTATCTTCTCATTTTCTTTCTTTTTCCTCTTGGTTTGGTGAAACCGAAATCTTGACTCACTTCTTTGGGCCTTTGATCGATTGTAGAAGAAGGGTGCGGCACCTTCATTTCTTCTTCGATGCGGCCTACTTTCGAGAGGATCTTGGTAGGTTGGATAGTGGCCGAATGTTTTGAAGGGGGTCTTTATTGATTCGGTTGGCCGAAAGGCCACTTCCTTTATTCTATTTCTAAGAATCTGTTTTATCATGGTGTTTATTTAGGGACTCAATCGATTTCTTAGGCCAAGTCCGCTAGTCACACGTTGATCAAGGTAAGGAACTTCATCGATTTGAGTACCTTTTCTCATTTGTTTTCTTTCAATGCCTTAACCTCGTTTCTGATCAAGATCCTTTTATGGATTCGAATGCCATTCAAGTGAAGGGGTTGGACTCGTAGTCCCGCCCTAAGTTTAAGAAGCGTAGTATATCGGTGAAGACGAGACTTTCTACCGGGCCGTGGTAGAAGCCGAGCGTCTGCGCTGGGATAGGCAAATAACTGTCATTCTGCTAGTGAAAGCGTCGGCGAGAGAGTATAGTCTTCACAGCGTTATCGGTGTGTAATTCTCACACACTCTGTATATTAATTATGTTATTAATTATGTTGGTGAATGTCGAAACGATGAATTGGCGATCGAGATACCCATGGGGTAAGGTTGGAGACAGGGTAAGTTCCATAACGACTTCATGTTGAAATATGCGTATGTATGAATTAATTGGTCTGTATACATTCAAAGCATGATCATTCATTTCAGTATGTTAACATGTGCATGAACTTGGGATAAGATGCGAAAGGAAGTGCTATTTAGGGACCATCCACGGTGGTTTGGTACCACGGTGGGTTGGCCCCACATATTTGATTCGATGACTATGTCTCGGTGGCTTGGTGCCACGGTGGTTTCACACCACGTAAATATGATTTAGTGACTCGTCCCGGTGGTTTGGTACCACGATTGGGTTGGCCCCACATATATCTATTCGGGATTGTCACAGTGGTTTGGTACCACGGTGGGTTGGCCATACACATATTATTAGTGACTCTTTCACAGTGATCTGGTATCATGGTGGTCTAGAACCACAGTGGCTTGGTGCCACGGGCGATTGGTTGATTCAGGTGTTGTAGAGGATGGAAAGTAGGTGGGACTGGGCTGCATTGCATACATACTTAGTATGTTGATTTGTATGGGCTAAGGCCCAACGGGCCTCTGTGGGCGAAAAGCCCAGAGTTCATTTAATGGGGATTTACACACTGAGTCTCGGTGACTCACCCCTCTACTAAATTTTACAGGTAATTATTAGATCGCGGATTCGGAGCTGAGGTGGACTCGAGGTGGCCATGCATAATGCTCTAAGTAATTTCGTTTTCAATATTTTAAAATTTCAATATTAGGCTTAAATTTTTGGTATTGTAATAAGGCCACTTAAACGTAAATTTGGGTTTTATTATGGAATTGATACAGCATGCCTAATAAACAAACAAAGTGGGAGTTTTTTTTTCTAAGATTAAAACTTGAACAAACGAATTTCAAAGGGCTAATGAAAAATGGGTAACGAGTAACAAATTGATTAAAATTTTCAATTAGAAACTGCAACATTGTTTTCAAACTGTTAGCTGTAACATAATTTTTTTTAAGTTCGATTTAGACAAAGAAACCTGACTTGCAATACGGCCTAGGTTAAACAATTACTTTAAATTTTCTCTAAAGGCACAATAACGATACACAAAAACTTTTCTCAACTCGTGATTTTTAGTTAGTTTTCCAAAATATTCTTTCCTGTAACATTCCAGATTCGGTCGTAGCGTTTTGACCGGGTTTGGGGTGTTACAATTGTGGTATCAGAGCCAAGTTCAAAAGCTTGGCTGTGGGTATAAGGTACAAAATATTTTTTAAAAGACGGCTTGGAAAATGATTTCGATAAAACACATGTTTTCTGGAAGCATGGCATCTGAGTCTCGAGCACCAAATCCGTACGGTAAGTCTTCTAATCATTGGTTGCTCTGTATGACATAATTGTATTGTGATATGATCGCTAGTACTAGGAAATCCAACCTTAGAGACTGAAACCTATAGGTATACACGTGTTTGCGAAGAATTACTCTTAATGCCATTTCATAAGACTATTCAGTAATAAACAATGAAAGAAAATACTAGCTCATAAAACTTTTAATCAGATTAAATCGAATCGATAGTCATGAGTGCTAGAGGACGTGGTCGTGGCATGCGAGGCCGTGGTACAGGCTGGGGTGTTGGGTCTGAACCTTCGGAATCAGGACATGGGCCGGAAAGTAAAAAGTGCCCAGCGGCGCGATTGCGAAGCGTAATTTTAGGATCAAAGCGGTGGAGACGATCTTTGTGTCTCGGCGATGTTATGTGTTTTGAGAGAGTTCTTTGGAGCAAGCACGGGATCGATGAGCTCAAAAATTTGTGTCGAACGACTTGAGCTAACGGCCGTGAGATGTTTAGGGCGTTTACGGTGTGGCTCCTAACGTAGTGAGTATTGGTTAGAAGCGGTTGAGCGCATCATGGATGACCTTGGTGCATACCGCAAAGAGAAGTTGAAGAGAGTAGTGTCTCTCCTCCGAGATGAGGCATATCAATGGTGGCTCACGGTCAGAGATGGTACAGCAGCTGACCGCATCACCTGGGCATTCTTTAAATCAGCGTTCCAGGGGAAGTACATTGGGTCTAGTTATGTGGACGCTCAGCGAAAGGCATTCCTTAATTTGGTTCAGGGAATTAAGTAAGTGGCCGAGTATGAGGCGTAATTTTTACGTCTGAGCCGTTATGCCTGGGGTATTGTTACAACGGATCATGAGCGCTGTGTTCGATTTGAGGATGGACTGAGAGATGAGTTGCGGGTACTGATAGCTCCGCAACGGGAAAGGGAGTTTACCATTTTGGTTGAGAAGGCTAAGATAGCCGAAGAGGTAAAGAGGTCTGAAAGGCAAAACCAGGATAGGGACAAGGGAAGGAATAAAAGGAATTTTGGGACGTCAGGATCTACAGGGAATTTTCAGAAGAGGCCTAGGTTAGATGGACCGGGTCAAGCTGCGAGGCCTGCTGCTGTTGGTCGATCTCAACTGTGTACTCGATGTGGAAAATTTCATTCAGGAGAGTGTTGGTTGGGTGGTAGAGGATGCTTCAGATGTGGATCTATGGACCATCGGGTAAGGGACTGTCCGCAAGAGCCCAACAGAGCGCGACCAGAAGGTCAGGGTTATACTCAGCCAGGAAGAGGTGGTGAGCAACCACAGAGAGGTCGTGGTCCAGACAGAAGAGGAAATGGTTTCAGTAGGGGGCGTGGAGCACCGGGCAGAGGTGCTTGGAATACAGATGTGAGACAGCCTGGGTTGGTCTACGCAGCTAGACGCCGAGAGGAGGGTGATGCACCGGACGTCATAACCGGTACGTTCCTTATTTCCAGTTTGCCTTTTTCTGCACTAATTGATATTGGGTCAACTCATTCCTATGTTGCTTGTACAGTGTCTGGAACTCTGAACATAGACTCTGAGATTGCTCCTAGGGAAAACACTGTACTTAGCCCTTTAGGACAATCTATAGTGGTGAACAAACTTTTTAGGAATGCGCCTTTAGAAGTGCAAGGGATGGTTTTCCCGGCTGATTTGATGGAATTACCGTTCGGTGAGTTTGATTTGATCTTAAGAATGGACTGGTTAGTGAAGTATCGAGCAAACTTGGATTGTGCTGCTAAGCGCATGGTGTTAAGGACTCCTGAGGATAATGAAGTCTTAGTGATAGGCGAAAGGAGGAACTACTTGTCCAATGTAGTGTCTGCTTTAAAGGCAGAAAGAATGGTGAGAAAAGGATGCGAGGCTTTCTTAGCTCTTGTCAGTGCTCTGGAGGTCAAGGAGTTGACTGTGAAGGATGTCAGAACAGTGAAGGAGTTCTCCGATGTTTTTTCAGAAGAGCTTCCAGGGTTACCTCCGGATCGCGAGGTGGAGTTCGGTATTGATCTTCTTCCGGGAACAGTGCTAGTGTCTATTGCTCCATATAGAATGGCGCCGAAGGAGTCAGTGGAACTTAAAGCGCAGATTCAGGAATTGTTGGATCGGGGTTTTATTTGACCCAGTGTGTCACCTTGGGGACCTCTGGTCCTATTTGTTAAGAAGAAGGATGGGTCGATGCGGATATGCATTGACTACAGGCAACTGAACAAGTTGACGATTAAGAACAAGTACCCGTTGCCTAGGATAGACGATCTGTTCGATCAGTTGCGAGGCGCTTCGGTCTTCTCAAAGATAGACTTGAGGTCAGGGTATCATCAACTTAAGGTGAAGGAGGCAGGTATTCATAAAACAACTTTTCAAACTCGTTATGGTCACTACGAGTTCTTGGTGATGCCGTTCGGGTTGACAAATGCACCAGCGGCGTTTATGGACATGATGAACCGGGTATTCCAACCCTATCTGGACCAGTTTGTCATGGTGTTCATAGATGATATCCTGGTTTATTCAAATACGAAAGAGGAGCATGATTCGCATCTTCGGGTGGTGCTACAGATTCGAGGAGAAGCGGTATGCACGCCAAATTCGAGAAGCGTGAATTTTGGTTGAAAGAAGTTACCTTTTTGGGTCATGTTGTATCTGCTGAGGGGATTAGGTTTGATCCCCAGAAAATTGAAAGTGTGTTGGGTGGAAACCGCCTAAGTGCGTGGGCGTAGATTCGGAGTTTTCTTGGTTTAGTGGGTATTATAGAAGATTTGTTGAGGGTTCTCATTAATAGCCGCCCAGTTAACCAAGTTATTACGGAAAGGAGTCTTGTTTGTCCAGTCGGATAAGCAACAGAAAGTTTTGAGAAGTTGAAGAGGATTTTGACGGAGGCACCAGTGTTAATTCAGCCTGAGGCAGGGAAAGCGTTTGTCGTCTACTGTGATGCGTCGCACACAGGGTTAGGATGTGTGTTGATGCAAGAGGAGATGCGTCTCGGCAATTGAGACCTCACGAGGTGAACTATCCCACGCATGATCTTGAGTTAGCTGCGGTAGTTTTCGCTCTGAAGATTTGGAGACACTACCTGTATGGGGAGAAGTCCGGATCACAAGAGCTTGAAATATCTCCTTGCCCAGAAGGAGTTGAATTTGAGGCAGCGGAGGTGGATTGAGTTGTTGAAGGATTATGACTGCTCGATCGAGTACCACCCGGGTAAGGCTAACATAGTGGCAGACACGTTGAGTCGTAAGGTAATATCGGACTTGAGGGTAATGTTTGCTCATCTCAGCTTGTATGATGATGGAAGCTTGTTAGCTGAACTTCAAGTGAAGCCTTCTTGGGTCAGTCGGATAAAAGAAAAGCAGTTGTCTGATGAATCGCTAAGTGTTAAGTTTCAGCTAGTGGCAGATGGTGAAATAGCAGACTTTAGTGTGAACAGTGATGGGGTATTGTGCTTTCGGGGAAAGACCTGTATGCCGAGGGATTACGAGTTAAGCGCGTAAGATTCTTGAGGGAAGCACATAGTAGCCCGTATGCTATGCATCTGGCGGGAGTAAGATGTATCGGATCTGCGTCACACGATTTTGGTGGCCGAGTGCCAAGCGAGAGGTTACCGAGTTTGTGGGTAGGTGTCTGACGTGTCAGCAGGTGAAGGCAGAACATCAGTTGCCGTCAGGGTTGTTACAGCCGGTAAAGATTCCACTTTGGAAGTGGGAGAGAATAATGATGGACTTTGTGAGTGGGCTGCCCCTTACGCCTACAAAGAAAGATTCAGTGTGGGTAATTGTGGATCGATTGACGAAGTCAGCTCACTTCATACCGGTTCGGGCTGATTATTCACTACAGAAGTTAGCCAAGCTATATGTGGCGGAGATTGTGAGGTTGCATGGGGTACCAGTGTCAATTATATCAGACAGGGACCCTAGGTTTACATCACAGTTTTGGAAAGCGTTGCATTAGGCGTTGGGTACAAGACTAGACTTCAGCACAGCATTTCATCCATAGACTGATGGTCAGTCTGAGAGGGTAATTCAGATCTTGGAAGATATGTTGAGAGGTTGTGTCATTGATTTCAGGGGTAGTTGGGAGGAGTTTCTACCGTTGGTAGAATTTGCTTACAACAACAGCTACCAATCTAGTATCCAGATGGCGCCCTATGAAGCGTTGTATGGGCGGAGGTGTCGTACTCCTACTTGCTGGATAGAGTTGGGTGAGCGTCAGATGTTGGGTCCAGAATTTGTTTCCGAGACAGAGGAAAAAGTTAAGTTGATCCGGACTCGGCTGAAGGAAGCTTCCGACAGGTAGAAATCCTATCTTTGATCCAAGCGTAAGGATATAGAATTTGCGATGGGTGATCAGGTGTTTCTGAAAGTTTTGCCTTGGAAGAAAGTTTTGAGGTTTGGACGGAAGGGCAAGTTAAGCCCCAGGTTCATCGGGCCTTATCGAGTGTTGAAACGAGTGGGACCAGTAGCATATCAGCTCGAGTTACCTCCAGAACTGAGACAGATACATGATGTATTCCATGTCTCGATGTTAAGGCGCTACCGTTTGGATCCATCTCATGTAGTGCCAGTGGAGGAAATCAAAGTGAGACCTAATTTATATTTTGAAGAGGAACCAGTTCAGATCCTAGACCGAGATGTTAAAGCATTGCGAAGAAAAACGGTTCCGTTGGTTAAAGTTTTGTGGCGGAACCACGGTTTAGAGGAGGCCACGTGGGAGCCAGAGGATGTTATGCGTCAGCAATACCCTCACCTCTTTTGACCAGGTAAATTTTGAGGCTGAAATTTCTTTAAGGGGGGTAGAACTGTAACATCCGAGAATTTGGGGCCTTGCTTTTGTTATGTTTCTGTGTGTTTGGTATGCTTTGTTTATTAATCTGGTATGTTTGGGGGCCCCGGGAAGGCACGGGGTTAAGCTTGAGCCTTAGTGAAAATTTTTGTTTCTAGGTACTTTAGGGGAGAGTTAGCTGAGGCAGGCCTTAAGGTTAATTACTTGTGTTTGTTGACACAAGAAGTGGTGTGGTAAAGTGGCAAGGATTCGCCACTTGGGTTGCAGGGAAGTGGCGTCACAAGGGAGCAGTAGGGGGAAGAGGTTCGAGTCACGTATGATGCATTTTGGAGTTTCTTTTTGGATTCAAGATGGAGGGATGATGGTTGCGGCATGGACTCTTCAAGGGTGAGAGTTGAAGGAGTCAAAATGTTTGAATTAGTGGCCATGAGGTGATGGTGGAGGTTGAATGGGTCAAAAAAAATCAAATGGATGATGGAGAGGGAAAGTAGGAGGAAATCATGGAAGGGGGATGTTGGTTGAGAGGTTGGCCGAATTAGGAATGGTGTGTGAGTGTGTGTGCACGGTTTAGTTTGGCTAGGAGGAGCCGAACCTTCATTTGTAGCACATAGACTTTTTGTTGAACATTTTGGTCATAAGGGTGTGCCGTTTCCTTCAAGTGATCATTTTTGAGAATTTTGTTAGCAAAATCAATCTTAGAAACACTCTCATTCTCTTTTGCACTTTAGAACATTTGCTTCTTTTCTCATTTACCAAAACCGAAACCATCATTTTTGCTATCACTTTTGCCTTCATTTCTTTTGCAACCAAAATCGCAACACCTTTAAGTCTTATTTCTTCTCCTTCTCGTTTCTTCATAGTCGAATCTCCCTAGTGCATTTGCTTCTCGTTTCTTCATAGCCGAACTTGTAAGTGTCATAGCCGAAACTTATTCTTTGTCTTTATTGTTTCTCTTCTCTTCTTTGCTCATATTATTTTTGTAGAAGCCGAATCCTTTTGTTTTGCATCAAGTGTAGGCACCCTTTCTATCGATTGTGCTAGTAGCCGATTATAGACCCTCCACTCGTCAATCTCTTGGTTCGGTAAGGAGCCTTATTCTCATTATCTTCTCGTTTTCTTTCTTTTTCCTCTTGGTTTGGTGAAACCGAAATCTTGACTCACTTCTTTGGGCACTGATCGATTGTAGAAGGGTGCAACACCTTCATTTCTTCTTCGTGTGGCCTACTTTCGAGAGGATCTTGGTAGGTTGGATAGTGGCCGAATGTTTTGAAGGGGGTCTTTATTGATTCGGTTGGCCGAAAGGCCACTTCCTTTATTCTATTTCTAAGAATCGATTTTATCATGGTGTTTATTTAGGGACTCAATCGGTTTCTTAGGCCAAGTCTACTAGTCGGCTTCTGTTGATCAAGGTAAGGAACTTCATCGATTTGAGTACCTTTTCTCGCTGTTTTCTTTCAATGCCTTAACCCTATTTCCTGATCAAGATCCTTTCATTGATTCAAATGCCAGACAAGTGAAGGGGGGTTGGACTCGTAGTCCCCGCCCCTAAGTTTAAGAAATGTGCAATATCAGTAGTACGAGACTTTCCACCGGGCTGTGGTAGAGAGCCGACGTCTGCCTGGGATAGGCAAATAACTGTCGTTCCTGCTAGTGAAAGCGTCAACGTAGGGAGTATAGTCTTACGCGTTATCAGGTGTGTAATTCTCACACACTCTGTATATTAATTATGTTATTAATTGTGTTGGCTGAATGCCGAAACGACTGAATTTGCAGTCGAGATACCCATGGGGGTAAGGTTGGAGACACCGGGTAAGTTCCATAATGACTTCATGTTCGAAATATGCATATGTATGAATTAATTGGCTGTATGCATTCAAAGCATGATCATTCATTTCAGTATGTTAACATGTGCATGAACTTGGGATAAGATGCGAAAGGGGTCATGTTTTCAAAGCAAGTATTGCATTTAATGTGAAATTTTCTTAAGTTTGATTTAGACAAAGAAACCTGACTTGCAGTACGGCCTAGGTTAAACAATTACTTTAAATTTTCTCTAAAGGCACAAAAACGATACACAAAAACTTTTCTCAACTCGTGATTTTTAGTTAGTTTTCCAAAATATTCTTTCCTGTAACATTCCAGATTCGGTCGTAGTATTTTGACCGGGTTTGGGGTGTTACATGACTTGATCTGTAGAACTCCCTAAGTTATATTAATACCTCCGTCGAGGCTATTAACGTCTAACCCTAGGTTGATTAATTGAAATATCTTTCTAATTAAAACCCCTAGAATTGCATTAACTCGATCTATGGACTCCCATATTAGGTTTCACCCTAATCCGGCAAAATCTCGTCACCCTATGTCTAGGCGTGCGATCAACTCCTGTAATATCCTAAAATTTGAGTATCTGTTGTGTTGGTTTGGGTATGAATTTTGTGTGTTAGCATAGTCTTATGAAGGCTTGATTTTATTTAGGAAGCTAAAATAAATTTTAGTATGGTTTATTTAATGAAGTGGATTAAGTGAGCTTGACACTTAAGTTAATTTAAGTGTTAAATTAAAGCACAAGAGGAGTAAGTGGCAAGATGGTTAAGGAGCTTGAAAGGTTGTTTGAGGTTTGAGGTTCGAGTAGCATGTTTAGCATTTTGAAGGTTTATTTTTGAATCCTAGCATTTATGGACGGTCAACCTTTGTTTATGATAGGTTGGACTCTTAATTTTGGTAAGTTGAATTTTGGTTTAAGGAAAGCTTGAAATTGGGGATAAGAATCTTAAGGTTATGGAAGGTTATCTTAAAGTTATGGTATTATGAGGGGACAAAAGGCATGGAATATGGAGGATGTTTTGGAAACTTTATTCAAGGCTTTAGTGCATGTATGTGGACAGCATGTATGTTGGGGGGTGAATGTAATAGGTAGTTTGGGGGGGAATATTGGCCAATTTTTGTCATTTGAACATGAAACACCCCACCCCCACCCTGAGCCTGAACAGGATCTGGTATGTTCTTTAAGTAAACCGGTTTCAAAATTCTTTGTTTCTTAGAGAAAATTTGTGTATTTTTGAGAAAAATTTCGTTTTGGGTTGGACTTAGATTAAAAACCCATTTATTTAATTTTATAAATCCAATTTAATTAAGGTGACAAAAGAATTTTTGAGTTCATTTTTAAGAAAAATAATTTTTACTTACTTACATCCAAATTAGTTCGTGACATAATATCTAATAGTAAAGCAAAAAAATAAAGAAATTCACTTGGGCCTCATGGCCTTATTACATCAATCAAAACCCAAAAATAATAAAATTTAAGTACTTAATATAAGTAATGATCCCAAATAATAAAAGTCTTTCCTTGCTATGCATGGCCACCTTTAGCTCCTGCCGGCCGGTCCATTACTGATCATCTCTGAAAAATATTCCCCCAACGGGGTGAGTCAACAGACTCAATGTGTACACAAACTAACATTCAACAATTCAGGCATACATGTTCATATCAAAGACATATTCATAAAAAAAAAAATGATGCAACCCAAACCCAAGCCTATTTGTCCATCCGCTACACAACACCCGTACCTGCCAATCACACCGTGGGGACTACTAAGTCAACCCTCCATCCGCTACACACCATCAAAAGCGATCATTTGTGATCGGCGTGCTCATCGCCCATATAATTTGTGTCATTAGACACCATATTCAAATAATGTAACCGAAGTTACCAAATTCAGATAATGTAACCGAAGTTACCATATTCAAATTTTGTGACCGTAGTCACCATATTTCGTTGGTGAGACCGAAGTCAACACCTTCTTCCCCTTTCACATATAGCCCGAAATGCCCACATATTTTATCATGCACAACATTCTTATTTTCTCATTCATGTTACTATTCACATGTTCAAAATATATCACACTCGTAATCCTATCAAAAATAGGAAACGTGCACAGGTATTCTTTACCACATTTGTGGTACTTAGCCACATTCTCATTCTTATGCATATTCATATATTAAAATAATTATTGCCATAATATATTGAAAATTAGTGTGAGTACACACCTGATTCGCTTAATAGATTCCTTGAAATCCCGAAGAACGATCTACCGATCTAGATCTTTAACTCCTATATACGGCCAATTATTAAAACATATTAACAAACCTATTTGGCTTAAAAACCAAATCCTAGTAGGATTTGTATTACTTACCTTGTTGCCGAATTGATTAAATCCCGAAATTGTGGTATTCCTCCCTTAAATTGGCTAGCCACCAAAAACATGTATTTTCATCAGTTTCTGACTTTTGGAAAGAAAAGGAAATACTTTTAGATACCAAAGTAACCCTTGGCCGATTAGATCTATACACTTACCTGGCAATTTCCAATTCCTGAAAACAATCCTTGCCTTGTATGTCTGTCTAAATCCCTATAATTATATGTTAATTTTAATCTCACATATAATCCATAACTTTTGACCAAATATGTGTATATCTTACCTTGGATCCTTGAATCCCGGAAGATTCCTCCTTGTATTCGAAGTTGTAGAAACTTGATAAACCCCTTGTAGATTCGGCCATAAAACAGGAATAGGGATTAGACCCTTCTCTTTCGGCAAATAGAAAAGAAAAAGAACTTGAATGATGCTTAACCTTACCTTTAATGCTTTGACCGATTGCTTCCTTGCCTAGAGCCACAGAGATTCGGCTATGAGGTTTTAGTGGGGATCAAAAGAAAAGGGCTTTGGCTTGACGGATGAAGAAAAGAGAGGAGTAAAAGATGAATAGAAAATTCGTGAGAGGGGTTTTGCTATGGAATTTTCGGCAAAGCTTAGAAAAGATGAGAGAATAGCCTTTAACTCTCCTTCTTTAGCCGAAATTATCAATAGGAGAGTCCCTTGCTTGGCCACTACTCCTCTTATGATAATATTATCTCCTTTATTTAAAAATAAAATTGTTAAATCCATTATTATCTCTTCTAAATAATCTAAATTAAAAGTTTTTATTTATCACCTTATTAAGCAATATTAATGGAAATAAAACACCTCCCTTTTCTAGAAACAATTGCCGTCCACCCCTTAGCACGGGAAGCAAAAATAAAACTTCATTTATTTGCTTCCCTTGTGACTCTCGAACCTGGGCTCATGCCTCTTGCACATGGCGCCATTTCCATAAGCCATAAGTGCCATCTTCAGGCCACTTTTCCTAGCCCGTTTGTGTGTCAAATTTTACCAACTTTTTCTTTTAAGGCCCCCTTGCCTTAATTTCCTATTTTAAACTTTAAAACTTGGCATTTCTCGATTATTTCTAAGTTTCCTAAAATTTTCGATCGGCTCTGTAACTTGCCATTTTTCTTACATTTCCAGGTTTCCCGAAATGTTCACTTTCCATTTTTGAAACATTTCCAAAAATGTTTAGGTTTGCAAAAATGTTCAAGTTTCCAAAAATGTTCAGGTTTCCAAAAATGTTCATTTCCATTTCTATGCATTTCTAGAATTCCAAAAATACCAAAAATTTATTCATAGGGCTTAAGACTTGTCATTTCGTACAATTAAACTGAAAATGCATAGGCCCTTTCGAGGACGTTCTGAGTTCTACCCCCTTAAACAAAATTTCGTCCCGAAATTTCCTAACTAAAATAGTTGAGGGTATTCTTTGACGCATTGTTTCTTGAGACTCCCACGAAGCTTCTTCCGATCCATGGTTGCGCCATAATACTTTGACTAGAGGCACTGACTTCCTTCGTAGTACTTTCACATCTCGTTCCAAGATTCGAATCGGCTCTTCCTTAGATCTGGCCTTAGCTCCACCTCTTCGATTGGTACCACATGGGGACGGATCCGATCAGTAACGACGTAACATGGACACATGGAAAACATCGTGCATTTCTTGCAACTTCTCGCGGTAATTCCGGTGGTATGCCATCGCCCAACTTCGCTTCAATACTCTATAGGCCCTATAAACCTTGGGCTTAGCTTCCTATGCGACCGAACCTCATTACCTTCTTCCAAGGTGAGACCTTCAGAACACTTGGTCTCCCACCGAACTCTATCTCCTTCCGCTTAAGGTCGGGCGTACGACTTTTGCCTATCGAGGCTTCCTTCAATCGTGTCCGAATTAACTCAACTTTCTCTTCCGTTTCACCACTAACTCTGGACCCAAAACTCGACGTTCTCTAACTCGGTCCAACAAGTAGGTGTTCTACACTTCCTACCGTACAATGCTTCATATGGTGCCATCCGTATGCTTGCACGATAGTTGTTGTTGTAGGCGAACTCGGCTAAAGGCAAGTAATCTTCCCAACTTCCTCGAAAATCCACCACACGGCCTCTCAACATATCCTCCAACACTTGTATAACCTGCGTTGCATCGCCCGTCGATTGTGGATGAAAAGCCGTTGAGAAGTCTAACTTAGTGCCTAAAGCTTGATGGAGTGCCTTCCAAAATCGAGACGTAAACCTTGGGTCTCGATCGGAGATGATCGATACTAGTACTCCATGCAACCTTACGATCTCCGCCACATATAGCTTGGCTAATTTCTGGAGAGAATAATCAACCTTCACCGGAATAAAGTGCGCGGTCTTGGTCAAATGGTCCACTATCACCCATACCGAGTCCTTCTTAGTAGGCGTAAGGGGAAGCCCACTAACGAAGTCCATGGTAATCCTTTCCCACTTCCATTAGGGAATCTCAATTGGTTGAAGTAATCCTGATGGAACTTGGTGTTCAGCCTTAACTTGCTAACACGTCAGACACTTTCCCACGAATTTCGTCACTTCCCGCTTAAGATCGGCCACCAAAATTGTTCTCTTAAATCTCTATACTGACTTAATGCCTCGGGATGCATAGCATAAGGGCTACCATGCGCTTCCGAAGAATCCTTTGTCTCAACTCACTTTGTCCCTCGGCATCTGGACTTTTCCTTTGTAGCACGATGCTCCACCATCAATGACGCCATAATCCTTTACTTCTCAGATTCGTACTTGCGTAACTTAGCACTTAGATCCTTATCGCCAACTAGCCCTCTTTCACCTCATTTCACCATGTGGGCTTGACTTGTAATTCTCGCCAACAGGCTTCCATCATCATATAGACTTAAGTGAGCGAACAAAGCCCTTAGATCCGACACAACCTTCCTACTCGAGCATCGGCTACCACATTCGCCTTGCCGGATGATATTCTATCGAACAATCGTAGTCTTTCGGTAATTCCACCCACCTTCGTTGCCTCAAGTTCAACTCCTTTCGAGTCAACAAATACTTAAGGCTCTTGTGGTCGGTGTAGATCACCGACCTTTCTCCATAAAGGTAGTGCCTCCAAACCTTAAGGGCGAAAACCACTGCTTTGCTAGTTCCAAGTCATGAGTTGGGTAGTTAACCTCATGAGGCCTTAATTGCCAAGACGCATACGCGACCACTTTTCCTTCTGCATTAGTACACAACCTAACCTCGTGCTAAGCGTCACAATATACTCTGAAATCCTTGCTCGCCTCTGGTTGAATTAACACCGAGTTTGTTTCTGGTAGCAAATCTATCCCAAATTCCACCTCCCTATCTGGGGTATTCACAGTAATTCCTCTGGAAATACATCCACGAAGTCCCTTACCGTCCTAACTCCATTAATACCTTCCTCCTTCCCACCTATCGTACTAATGAAGGCTAAGAATGCCTTACACCCCTTCTTAACCATCTTCTCGGCCTTCAGCGCCGAAACCACATTAGACAAGTAGTTCCTCCTTTCTCCGATCATAGCTACCACTTTATCCTCCGGGGTTCTTAGCTCCATCCGTTTAGCCGCACAATCCAACACGGCTCGGTGTTCTACTAACCAATCCATTCCGAGTATAAGTTCAAACTCCCCGAATGGTAGTTCCATTAAGTCAGCCCAGAAGTTTACTCCCTGAATCTCTAGGGGTACATTCCGAAAGATCTTGTCTACCACTACGGTTTGGCCTAATGGGATTACTACAGTCATCTGTCTATCAGAGAGTTCTGAGTCTAGGCCTAGTGTTTCCACTACACTACATGCAACATAGGAATGGGTCGAGCCCACATCAATCAGAGCAAAATAGGGTTTGTCGAAATGAAGAACGTCGGTTATTACATCCGGTGCGTCACCATCCTTCTTCGCGAACCGCATAAACCAATCCCGGTTGCCTTGCTTACGCATTAGTAGCACCTCGGCGGCCTGTGCTCCACGACCTCTGCCCGGCACCATTACCTCTGTTGGCCGAACCACGACCTGCTGAGGTGCTGTCGCCTCTACCGGTCGGCTAGCATTACGAATCGCCGGTCGGCTCTCATCAGTTGTTTGGGACAATCCTTAAGCATATGGTCCTTGGATCCACATTTGAAACATCCACCCGTCTTTCTCCAGCACTCTCCCAAGTGCTTCTTTCCACAATGCTCACAAGGGCGATACTGCCAGCCCGTACCAGCTTGTTGATTTCGTGGCCCGTCAACCCTAGGCCTCTTATGACCCTTTCCAGATGGTCCAAAACCTCTCTTAGGCTTATTCTTGTCCACAGCCTGCTTGGTAGCATCTTTAATTCCCTCGGCCACCTTGGCCTTTTCCACCAAAGAAGAGAACTCCCGCTCCTGATGCGGTGCTATCAACAGTCTCAGGTCGTCTCTCAGTCCATCCTCAAATCGGACACAGCGTTCATGTTCATTCGTTACTACCCCTCGAGCATAACGGCTCAACCTCAGAAATTCTGCCTCATATTCTGCTACGGACTTGTTCCCTTGAACTAGCCCCAGAAAAGCTTTTCTTTGCTCGTCTGTATACCTGGTTCCCACATATTTCTTCTGGAATGCCTCCTTAACATATTCCCAGGTCAGATCCTCCGCCATAGCACCATCGCGCATGATTAACCACCACCGATCACGCTTCATCAGCGTAACGGTGCCACCATTCCTTTCAACTTCTCCTCGGGTCGGTCGAGCTCATCCATGATGCGCTCCATCGCTCCAACGATACTCGGTGTCATTGGGTGCCACTCCCGACACTCCACGAAACATCTCGGCTCCATTAGCTCGGAGCCGTTCGAGCCGCGATTGCAGGTTCCCAAATTTCCACCCGCTTTTGACCACCAATTCCAAAACTCGCGACACGACTGCGACAAAGATCTTCCCCGTCCGAGCTTCTTCGCTCCACATTAACGGTGGGGGTGGTGGTGGCGGTGGTATCCATTGTCGAGAACCCCGACCCGATCTAACGGGTTACGACACAATCATCCTTCCTCTACCTCGTCCCACGGCGACCACGTCCTCTGGAGCTCATTTCTAACGTCGAGATCGATTAAAAGTTTTATGGATTAGTCATTGTTCCACTTATTATCCATGAAGGAGTTTTATGAAAAGAGTTTTAGGAGTGGTTCTTTCGTATTCACACAAGCACACGATCTTTCATTCATTCATCCATCCATCAAACAATTATGAACTTTCATTCGTTCAGAGAAATGTTGTAGTTTTCATTGTTATTGTTTTTCCACTACCCAGGGTATTTTCGTAATTTTGTCCTCTGAGCATTTTCGTAATTTTTCAAAACAGCAAGTTCCTCGGTGATTTTTTCAAAAGTATTTTGGAAATTTTAAAGTTCGGGGTAATTTTGGGAAAAAAAATTTGGAATCCAGGGGCGTTTCGATAATTTTTGACCTCGGGGGTATTTTGGTAATTTTCCAAAATCAGGGTAAATTGGTAAAATTTAGTAAGTTAGGGATATTTCAAAAGTTGTAAAACTTTGAGGGTTCTTTTGGAGAGTTTTATTTTCCAAAATGGTGATGTTGCAAAAATCTTCGAAAACCAGGGTCATTTTGGTCATTTTGTAAGTTAGGGGCAATTTTGTAATAATTTTTTTTCAAAATCAAGGTATTTTTGATAGCTTGCAAATTAGGGTTTTTGATCATTTATAAAATAATGGAATTTTGGCAAAACTGTTGAAAAGTTTGACATTTTGTAAATCAAGGGCATTTTGGTAGTTTTACCACTAGGGGTTTTTTTTGTAATTTTCACAAATCAAATTTTTTTTTTTTTTGGGAAAATCTTGTAAAGATGATTTTCACAAACTCAAAAGAAAGTTTTAAGAGTTTTAAAACTAGGGTTTTGTTGTTTTGTTCTCTTTTTTTTTTTAAAACATGGCTAGTTCCCTTTCGGGTTTTAGTCATTAGGTTTAGCCTATGACCGAGCCCTCTTTGGTCAGGGTGAACCAAAGCTACGCACCAGGTAGGATTCGAATGGAGAGGAGGTGAGTCACGCGGACTGCTTAAATACCAAGCTCCCATCGAAACCATTCCTAGACATGCGCACAGAGGTTGCCACACCGCTGAGCCCTCTGAGTTAGGGTGAACCGAAGCTACGCACCAGGTAGGATTCCTGCGAAGAGGAGGTGAGTCACTAGGACCGCTGCTTAAATACTGAGCTCTTAGGATCCAATCCTAGACATGCGTGCGGGGTTACCACACCTAGCTCGTGACTTAGCCATAGGTTTGTTTAGTGCATTAAGTCTTATGTGGTTCGTGTTTGAGTAATCTAGCCCTAAGGTTCATGTTCCTATCATTCTATTCTACGTTCCATGTCTTTTCTACATAAATCACAGAATCACACATAAAGTTAAGGTACTTACCTGGTGGACTGCGGGTCGGAGACTTAGGTGCCATGCCAGAACACCTGCTTTATTTTAAAGAAAATCATTTAGGCTCGAATTAAAAATGTTTTGGGCCTTAACCCACAGGCCGAGAGTTTAAAGCGGGCTCGATACCAAATCAAACACCCCACACCCGGCCCACGAGCCTGAACCGGATCTGGTATGTTCCTTAAGTAAACCAGTTTCAAAATTCTTTGTTTCTTAGAGAAAATTTGTGTATTTTCAGAAAAATTTCGTTTTGGGTTGGACTTAGATTAAAAACCCATTTATTTAATTTTATAAATCCAATTTAATTAAGGTGACAAAAGAATTTTTGAGTTCATTTTTAAGAAAAATAATTTTGTACTTACTTACATCCAAATTAGTTCGTGACATAATATCTAATAGTAAAGCAAAAAAATAAAGAAATTCACTTGGGCCTTATGGCCTTATTAAATCAATCAAAACCCAAAAATAATAAAATTTAAGTACTTAATATAAGTAATGATCCCAAATAATAAAAGTCTTTCCTTGCTATGCATGGCCACCTTTAGCTCCCGCCGACCCGGTCCATTCTTGATCATCTCTGAAAAATATTCCCAACGAAGTGAGTCACAGAGACTCAATGTGTACACAAACTAACATTCAACAATTCGAGGCATACATGTTCATATCAAAGACATATTCATAAAAAAATGATGCAACCCAAACCCAAGCCTATTTGTCCATCCGCTACACACCACCCGCACGCCAATCACACCGTGGGGACTACTAAGTCAACCCTCCATCCGCTACACACCATCGAAGGCGATCAGCTGCAGTTGGCGTGCTCATCGCCCATATAATTTGTGTCATTAGACACCATATTCAAATAATGTAACCGAAGTTACCAAATTCGAGATAATGTAACCGAAGTTACCATATTCAAATTTTGTGACCGTAGTCACCATATTCTGTTGGTGAGACCGAAGTCAACACCTTCTTCCCCTTTCACATATAGCCCGAAATGCCCCACATATTTTATCATGCACAACATTCTTATTTTCTCATTCATGTTACTATTCACATGTTCAAAATATATCACACTCGTAATCCTATCAAAAATAGGAAACGTACCTGGGTATTCTTTACCACATTTGTGGTACTTAGCCACATTCTCATTCTTATACATATTCATATATTAAAATAATTATTGCCATAATATATTGAAAATTAGTGTGAGTACACACCTGATTCGCTTAATAGATTCCTTGAAATCCCGAAGAACGATCTACCGATCTAGATCTTTAACTCCTATATACGGCCAATTATTAAAACATATTAACAAACCTATTTGGCTTAAAAACCAAATCCTAGTAGGATTTGTATTACTTACCTTGTTGCCGAATTGATTAAATCCCGAAATTGTGGTATTCCTCCCTTAAATTCGGCTAGCCACCAAAAACATGTATTTTCATCAGTTTCTGACTTTTGGAAAGAAAAGGAAATACTTTTAGATACCAAAGTAACCCTTGGCCGATTAGATCTACACACTTACGGCAATTTCCAATTCACGAAAACAATCCTTGCCTTGTATGTCCTGTCGAAATCCCTATAATTATATGTTAATTTTAATCTCACATATAATCCATAACTTTGACCAAATATGTGTATATCTTACCTTGGATCCTTGAATCCCGGAAGATTCCTCCTTGTATTCGAAGTTGTAGAAACTTGATAAACCCCTTGTAGATTCGACCATAAAACAGGAATAGGGATTAGACCCTTCTCTTTCGGCAAATAGAAAAGAAAAAGAACTTGAATGATGCTTAACCTTACCTTTAATGCTTTGACCGATTGCTTCCTTGCCTAGAGCCACAGAGATTCGGCTATGAGGTTTTAGTCGAGGATCAAAAGAAAAGGGCTTTGGCTTGATGGATGAAGAAAAGAGAGGAGTAAAAGATGAATAGAAAATTCGCAGAGAGGGGTTTTGCTATGGAATTTTCGGCAAAGCTTAGAAAATATGAGAGAATAGCCTTTAACTCTCCTTCTTTAGCTGAAATTATCAATAGGGAGAGTCCTTGCTTGGCCACTACTCCTCTTATGAAAATATTATCTCCTTTATTTAAAAATAAAAGTGTTAAATCCATTATTATCTCTTCTAAATAATCTAAATTAAAAAGCTTTTATTTATCACCTTATTAAGCAATATTAATGGAAATAAAACACCTCCCTTTTCTAGAAACAATTGCCGTCCACCCCTTAGCACAGGAAGCAAAAATAAAACTTCATTTATTTGCTTCCCTTGTGACTCGAACCCAGTGCTCATGCCTCTTGCACATGGCGCCATTTCCATAAGCCATAAGTGCCATCTTCGAGCCACTTTTCCTAGCCCGTTTGTGTGTCAAATTTTACTAACTTTTTCTTTTAAGGCCCCCTTGCCTTAATTTCCTATTTTAAACTTTAAAACTTGGCATTTCTCGATTATTTCTAAGTTTCCTAAAATTTTCGATCGGCTCTGTAACTTGCCATTTTTCTTACATTTCCAGGTTTCCCGAAATGTTCACTTTCCATTTTTGAAACATTTCCAAAAATGTTAAGGTTTGCAAAAATGTTCAAGTTTCCAAAATATTCAGTTTCCAAAATGTTCAAGTTTCCAAAAATGTTGAGTTTCCAAAATGTTCATTTCCATTTCTATGCATTTCTAGAATTCCAAAAATACCAAAAATTTATTCATAGTGCTTAAGACTTGTCATTTCGTACAATTAAACTGAAAATGCATAGGCCCTTTCGAGGACGTTACAGAACATCTTTTTGCATTTTTGTTTTCCCTCTCCAAAAACTCTTTCTTTGGCCGAATGTCATTGTGCATTTTGTGCAAATTTAGCTTTTGTTTTAGCTCTTATTTTGTTGAACCAAAATGCTATTTCCTTTCTTTCATCTTTTCTTTTGAAACCAAAACTTCATTTTGGTATTTTTTTGATTTTCTTTTAGGCAAAATAGGTGTTGGCGAATCTCATCTCTCCCACATCTCTCTTTTCTTTTCTTTTTGACATTTGTTCATAATCACATTTTCTTTTACACTCTCTTGGCCGAATATTTCTCCATCTCAAATACCATTTCTTTTTCATTTGTTCAAAGATAAAAACATCTACTTCCATTCTATTTTTCTTTTCTTTTCACTTCACCATAGCCGAATCTTCTACTTCCTTTTAGTATTATTTTTGGCCGAATATTCAAGGGTAGACTCTCCTTGGTTTTCTTCTATCGATTTTGGATAGAAAGGGGATTCGATTATTCTCTTAGGCTCATTGGGATTTCGGAAGCAATCGATTTAAGCCATTTCTTTAGCAAATCGAAGTTGGTAAGTCAAGTGGACAAAGTGATCTAGTGCGGTAGATCGGATCATCGAATTTTAGAATTGCTTTGGTGAAAGGTGTGTATCTTACACACTTTATAACTTGGTTTATATATGTATATTCGTGTGTTTTATAACTAATCATATTATGAAAGTGGATAAATCAATGAGATCTGGATATGATACCATGATGGTATGAATGAGGATTCGGGTAAGTCCGTTTCAATATGTTGTTAATACATGTGGATTGAAATCATGATCTACGATTTATGATATATTCGTTATGAGATACATATCAAAGTTTATTGACATGATTTGTCTATCTATTGCATTGGTATGGGCAATATGAGAGGAGGGGGAAGATTGATATCGTGTCTTCGGACACGGAGGTTTGGTACCTCCGGTGATTTGGTATCACATTCGTGTCTTGGACACGGAGGTTTGGCACCTCATAGCGACTCGTCCCCGTGGTTAATACCACCGTGGGTTGGCCCCACTTTTGAGATATGGGATTGTCGCCGGTGATTTGGTATCACACGTGGGTTGGCCCCACAACTTGATGATTCGTGTCTTGGACACGGTGGTTTGGCACCACCGGTGATTTGGTATCACATTCGTGTCTTGGACACACGGAGGTTTGGCACCTCATAGCGACTCGTCCCTCGTGGTTAATACCACCGTGGGTTGGCCCCACTTTTGAGATATGGGATTATGTCGCGGTGATTTGGTATCACACGTGGGTTGGCCCCACAGATGGATTATTTGTGACTTTGGTCACCCGGTGATTTGGTATCACATTTATATCGTGACTTCGGTCACGGTGGTTTGGCACCACCGGTGGTTTGGTACCACCACGGGGTAGAAAAGGAGTTATGGATGGCTAGGTTGGGTGCATTATACATATATGTTGCTTTGTTATAATTTGTGTAAGTATGTGGTATTTACCCAGGAGAGGGAATATGCACTGAGTCTTGGTGACTCACCTTCTCCCTTATATTTTCAGGTGATTCGTGAGATCGCGGATATGAAGCCGGATGGACTCGAGGAGGCCATGCAATAAAATTTGGTTTTACATGAACTTCCATTTGGGTACTTTATTTTAATTTGGTTTTCATATTTTATGGATTTGTAATAAGGCCTGTTTAATTATGTTTTGGATTATTTTTATGTTTTGAATATATTTAAAATATGGCTTATAAATTACTTGGTTAATCTAAAAATTGAGCTCAAAGTTTTCTAAACTAAAAATTCGCAATGGTTTTAAAAATCTTACCATCGGGTAATATGAATAGTTCGATAGAAAAATTACAAGTTAAGTGTTTTCAACAAATTAAGTGATTTCCAAAATTTAAGTTTCTATACTCAATTGCAAGCGGATTTTCAAAGTGATATTTCAAATTTTCTTAAAAGATATAAATGTTTTCTATCCTATGATTTATCAACTAAGTTTTAAAGTTTTATGTAATTCAAAGTAAATCTCGATTTTAACTTATTTTCGACAAATAAAGAATTTCAAAGAGTTTTTCACAAAATTTAATTGTTAATTCGATTCTTTCAAAAATATTTTCCTTAGTGACATGCAGTTCGGTCGTGGCGTATTGACCGGGTTTGGGGTGTTACAAATTTATATCGAGCCAAGTTCAAAAGCTGTTTGTGGGCCCGAGGCCCAAAATGTTTTAAAGAATGGATTTTAAAATGTTTTTGTTGAAAATTATATGGTTGGAAAGGCATGGCCCGAGTCTCCGACATCAATCCATACAGTAAGTACATCAAACTGTTGATTTTGATGATATGATATGATGATGTTGGCATGTTGTATAGTAGTAGGAACTACTCTAGAGACCCAAACTATAGGTTGAATGTACTCATGAAACAATTTCTTATTAAAATTATTCATAAAGCTGTGCTTTAAAGAAAGTGGAATATTGACTAATGCATAACGCTTTTAAATCGGATAAGTCGAGACTTTAGACATGAGTACTCGTGGTCGAGGTCGTATTACTTGTGGGCGTGGTCGGGTAGGATGGGCGTGTGCGAGCGGTGAGGTCGGTCAAGGATCCGAAAATGAGGTACCACTACCCCCCACCACCAGCGATTGGAGTTGAGCAACGAGGATCAAGCGGGGATGACGCGATGTCTCGAGCAATCTTTGCGAGTTCTTGAAAGGGTAGCTGGAATAGGTGGAGGCACGGGAGTTCGAGAAATCCAGTATCGGCGACTCCGATCCAATGGAGCGGAGGTATTTCGAGGTGTTTCAGCGTAGCTCTCGGGCGGCTGGTGAATATTGGATAGAGGCGACGAGGCGAATCATGGATGACTTGGATTTGAGTCTTCGAGGACAAGGTGAAAGGAATCGTATCGCTTCTTCGGGATGAGTCATATCGGTGGTGGCTCACGAAGAGAATGGTCTTTGCGGCGGAGGATCTCACTTGGGATTATTTCAAGGCAGCGTATCAGCGGAAATACGTTGGGTCTAATTACATTGATGTGCAGCGTAAGGCATTTTCGAGTTTGATCCAAGGTAGTAAGTCTGTGTCAGAATATGAGGCAGCATTTTTAAGACCGAGCAGGTATCTTTGGAGGTATTGTGGCATCGAACCACGAGCAATGTGTTCGATTCGAAGATGGTTTGAGGGACGAGCTGTGATTGTTGATTACTCCACATCAGGAGCGAGAGTTTGTTGCTTTGGTTGAAAAGGCTAAGATAGACGAAGGAATCAAGGAATCTGCAAGGCAGAGTTACGGCCGGAACAAGCATAAGAGAGGTTACGGATCATCGGGATCGTGGTAATTCTCAAAAAGAGGGCTAGGCAAAGTGGGTTGAATCGATGCGGGAGGCACATTCTCGCTAATCGGGGACCCGCCGCGGTGTAACCGATGTGGGAAATATCATTGGGGTGAATGTTGGACCGGAGGGAAAGGATGTTTCGAGTGTGGCTCATTTGGATCATCGTGTGAGACCGCCCACGTAAGCTAGCCAGAATCGGTCCGAGGGTCAAGGTCGTGCTCGGTTGAAATGAGGACCGCCACACGAGAGAGGTCGTGGTAATGGTAGAGGAGGTAATGGTTCGGTCGAGGCCGAGGAGCGCGGTAGAGAGTCTTTGCACATCTTGAAGCAAAGACTGACTGGTTTGGTGTATCTTTGCGAGATGTCGAGAGGAGGGCGACGCACCGGACGTCATAAGCAGATGCGTTCTTAATCTTTGGTGAACCATATCTTTGCTTTGATAGATGTGGGTTCGACACATTCGTATGTTGCCGATAACATAGTAGAGACTATGAATCTAGACTCGAGACTACTTCTAGGAAGATGGCAGTATTTAGCCCTGCGGGTCACTCTGTAGAAGTAAATAAGTTGTATAGAGATGTACCCCTAGAACTCCAAGGGGTAGTGTTCGTAGTCGATCCGATGGAATTGCCATTTGAGGAGTTCGATCGATACTTGGGATAGACTGGTTGGCCAAGTCACCGAGCAAGTTTGGATTATTTGCTAAGCGCATGGTTTTGAAGTCGATTGAGGCGAAGAGGTGGTCATGATAGGTAATAGAAGAGATTATCTATCCAACGTGGTATCTGCGTTGAAAAGTTGTGAAGTTGGTTAGGAAGGGTGTGAGGCATTCGTGGTCCATGTGTGTGCGTTGGAGGCTAAGGAGTCTAATGTGGGGAATGTCCGCGCGGTAAAGGAATATGTTGACGTATTTCTGAAGAACTTAGGGACTACCTCCGGACCGTGAAGTTGAATTTGGTATAGATCTGTTGCCGGGCGGCGCCGGTGTCTATAGCTCCGTATAGGATGGCACGCCAGAAGGAATTGATGGAATTAAAGGCTCAGATTGAGGAGTTGTTGGATCGAGGTTTCATTCGACCAAGTGTTTCGCCATGGGGCGCGGTATTTTTGTCAAGAAGAAAGATGGTACGATGCGGATGTGTATAGACTATCGCTTGATTGAATAAAGTGACGATCAAAAACAAGTATCCTTTGCCGAGGATAGATGACTTGTTTGATCACCAAGAGGCAGCGATTTTCTCCAAGATTGATTTAAGGTCCGGATATCATCGGCTAAAGGTGAAAGAGGTCGATATCCATAAGACGGCTTTTTCGCTTTTCGGTATGGGCACTACGAGTTTTGGTGATGCCGTTTGGGTTGTCTAACGCTACGGTTGCATTTATGGATATGATGAATCGAGTATCCAAAGCAATTTTGGACCGCTTTGTTGTGGTATTTATAGGCGATATTTTGGTATACTCAAAGTCGGAGGAGGAGCATGATACGCATTTGCGAGTAGTGTTGCGATTCCGAGGAAAAGTAGTCAGACGCCAAATTTAGTAAGTGCGAGTTACGCTTAGGGAGGTGACTTTCTTGGGTCACGTAGTATCGGTGAGGATTAGAGTGGATCCTCGGAAGATTGAGGCGGTGTTGGATTGGAAGCCGCCTAAGTCGGTGGGTGAGATTCGGAGTTTTCTAGGTCAGCGGGTATTACCAGAAGATTTGTAGAGGATTTTCTTTGATAGCAGCACCTATGACCAAGTTATTGAGGAAAGGAGTTCCATTTGTGTGGACCGAGAAGCAACAAGGAAGTTTCGACAAGTTGAAGAAGATTCATTGACCAAGCTCCGCTTTGATTCAACTTTGAGGCGAGCAAGGAATTCACGGTTTACTATGATGCATCACATACTTGGTTTGGGATGTGTCTTTGATCTGAGGAAGGGAAGGTAGTGGCTTATGCATCTCGGCGAGTTGAGACCACATGAGGTTAATTATCCGACGCATGACTTGGAATTAGTCTTTGTGGTTTTTGCTTTGAAGATATGGAGACATTATTTGTGCGGAGAGAAGTCGATAGTCTACACGGATCACAAGAGTCTTAAGTATCTTTTGACTCGAAGGATTTGAACTTAAGGCAGCGTAGATGGATTGAGTTGTTGAAGGACTACGACTGTTCGATTGAGTACCATCCGGGCAAGGCTAACGTAGTGGCGGACGCGTTGAGCCGTAAGGTTGTGTCTGACTTAAGATCGATGTTTGCTCGTCTTAGCTTATATGATGATGGGAGTCTTTTGGCTGAACTGCAAGTCAATCCGACTTGGTTAGAGCAAATCAAGGAGAAGCAGTTAGAGGATGATGGTTTAAATGATCGGAGGTTGCGGGTTCAGAATGGAGGTTTAGAGGAATATAGTTTGTCCAGCGATGGAGTACTGTGTTTTAAAGGGAGAGCTTGTATGCCGAAGGATGTTGAGTTGAGGAAAAGGATTCTTCGGGATGCACATAACATCCCATATGCTATGCATCCCGGAGGAAGCAAGATGTATCGGGATTTAAGAGAGCGATTTTGGTGGCAGTCCAGGCGTGAGGTGGCGAGTTTGTGGGTAAATGTCGCGACGTCGTCCCAGTCAAGGCGAGCATCGATTCATCGCCTGGGTTACTTCAGTAGGTGAAGATTCCATGATGGAAGTGGGAAAGGATCACTATGGACTTTGTCGGTGGATTACCTCTTACACCTAGTAAGAAGGATTCGGATTTGGGTGATTGTGGATCGTCGACTAAGTCGACTCATTTCATTCGGTAAGGATGGATTATTCGCCAGAGGTTAGCTAAGTTGTATGTAGCGGAGATAGTGAGGTTGCACGGTGTGCGGTGTCGATCATCTCGAGATAGAGATCCTAGATTTACATCGAGGTTTTGGAGAGCGTTACATCGGGCTTTGGAGTACGCGGTTGGATTTGATCGCATTTCATCCACGATCGATGGGCGATCGGAAAGGGTTAATCGATTTTAGAGGATATGCCGAGAGGATGTGTTTTGGACTTCCGAGGCGGTGGGAAGAGTTTTTGCCGTTAATGAGTTCGCATACAACAATAGTTACCAAGCAAGCATTAAGATGGCACCATATGAGGCGTTGTATGGTAGGAGGTGTCGCACGCCTACATGTTGGGGAGAGTTGGGTGAGCGTCGGATGTTAGGACCGAGTTGGTTGCGTAGGCGAGGATAAGGTTAAGATGATTCGGGCTCGTCAAGGAAGCCGGATAGGCGAAGTCATATGCCGATCTCAAAGCGGAGGGATATAGAGTTTGCCGTGGGTGACAAAGTTTTTACGAAGGTCTCGCCATGGAAGAAAGTGTTAAGATTTGGGAGAAAAGGCAAGTTAAGTCCAAGGTTCATTGGACCGTATAAGGTGTTGAGGCGAGTGGGACCGGTAGCCTATCGGCTCGAGTTGCCATCGAGTGAGTCGATTCACGATGTGTTCCATGTCTCCATGCTTAGACGCTATCGTTCGATCCATCGCATGTTGTGGCGAAGAGGAAATAGAGGTGAGCCCGGATCTCACACACTCTGATATTAATTATGTTATTAATTGTGTTGGTTTGAACGTCAAACATTGAATTGGCAAATCGAGATACCCATGGGGGTAAGGTTGGAGACACCGGGTAAGTTCCATAATGACTTCATGTTCGAAATATGCATATGTATGAATTAATTGGCTGTATGCATTCAAAGCATGATCATTCATTTCAGTATGTTAACATGTGCATGAACTTGGGATAAGATGCGAAAGGGGTCATGTTTTCAAACTGTTAGCTGTAACGAAATTTTCTTAAGTTCGATTTAGACAAAGAAACCTGACTTGCAGTACGGCCTAGGTTAAACAATTACTTTAAATTTTCTCTAAAGGCACAAAAACGATACACAAAAACTTTTCTCAACTCGTGATTTTTAGTTAGTTTTCCAAAATATTCTTTCCTGTAACATTCCAGATTCGGTCGTAGCATTTTGACCGGGTTTGGGGTGTTACATGACTTGATCTGTAGAACTCCCTAAGTTATATTAATACCTCCGTTGAGGCTATTAACGTCTAACCCTAGGTTGATTAATTGAAATATCTTTCTAATTAAAACCCCTAGAATTGCATTAACTCGATCTATGGACTCCCATATTAGGTTTCACCCTAATCCGGCAAAATCTCGTCACCCTATGTCTAGGCGTGCGATCAACTCTGTAATATCCTTAAAATTTGAGTATCTGTTGTGTTGGTTTGGGTATGAATTTTGTGTGTTAGCATAGTCTTATGAAGGCTTGATTTTATTTAGGAAGCTAAAATAAATTTTAGTATGGTTTATTTAATGAAGTGGATTAAGTGAGCTTGACACTTAAGTTAATTTAAGTGTTAAATTAAAGCACAAGAGGAGTAAGTGGCAAGATGGTTAAGGAGCTTGAAAGGTTGTTTGAGGTTTGAGGTTCGAGTAGCATGTTTAGCATTTTGAAGGTTTATTTTTGAATCCTAGCATTTATGCACGGTCAACCTTTGTTTATGATAGGTTGGACTCTTAATTTTGGTAAGTTGAATTTTGGTTTAAGGAAAGCTTGAAATTGGGGATAAGAATCTTAAGGTTATGGAAGGTTATCTTAAAGTTATGGTATTATGAGGGGACAAAAGGCATGGAATATGGAGGATGTTTTGGAAACTTTATTCAAGGCTTTAGTGCATGTATGTGGACGGCATGTATGGCTAGGGGGGTGGCCGAATGTAATAGGTAGTTTGGGGGGGGAATATTGGAGAATTTTTGTCATTTGAACATCTTTTTGCATTTTTGTTTTCCCTCTCCAAAAACTCTTTCTTTGGCCGAATGTCATTGTTCATTTTGTGCAAATTTAGCTTTTGTTTTAGCTCGTATTTTGTTGAACCAAAAATGCTATTTCCTTTCTTTCATCTTTGCGTTTGAAACCAAAACTTCATTTTGGTATTTTTGCACTTTTCTTTTAGGCAAAATAGGTGTTGGCCGAATCTCATCTCTCCCATATCTCTCTTTTCTTTTCTTTTTGACATTTGTTCATAATCACATTTTCTTTTACACTCTCTTGGCCGAATATTTCTCCATCTCAAATACCATTTCTTTTTCATTTGTTCAAAGATAAAAACATCTACTTCCATTCTATTTTTCTTTTCTTTTCACTTCACCATAGCCGAATCTTCTACTTCCTTTTAGTATTATTTTTGGCCGAATATTCAAGGGTAGACTCTCCTTGGTTTTCTTCTATCGATTTTGGATAGAAAGGGGATTCGATTATTCTCTTAGGCTCATTGGGATTTCGGAAGCAATCGATTTAAGCCATTTCTTTAGCAAATCGAAGTTGGTAAGTCAAGTGGACAAAGTGATCTAGTGCGGTAGATCGGATCATCGGATTTTAGTATTGCTTTGGTGAAAGGTGTGTATCTTACACACTTTATAACTTGGTTTATATATGTATATTCGTGTGTTTTATAACTAATCATATTATGAAAGTGGATAAATCGATGAGATCTGGATATGATACCATGATGGTATGAATGAGGATTCGGGTAAGTCCGTTTCAATATGTTGTTAATACATGTGGATTGAAATCATGATCTACGATTTATGATATATTCGTTATGAGATACATATCAAAGTTTATTGACATGATTTGTCTATCTATTGCATTGGTATGGGCAATATGAGAGGAGGGGGAAGATTGATATCGTGTCTTCGGACACCAGAGGTTTGGTACCTCCAGTGATTTGGTATCACATTCGTGTCTTGGACACCGAGGTTTGGCACCTCATAGCGACTCGTCCCGTGGTTAATACCACCGTGGGTTGGCCCCACTTTTGAGATATGGGATTGTCGCCGGTGATTTGGTATCACACGTGGGTTGGCCCCACAACTTGATGATTCGTGTCTTGGACACGGTGGTTTGGCACCACCAGTGATTTGGTATCACATTCGTGTCTTCGGACACCAGAGGTTTGGCACCTCATAGCGACTCGTCCCTGTGGTTAATACCACCGTGGGTTGGCCCCACTTTTGAGATATGGGATTGTCGCCAGTGATTTGGTATCACACGTGGGTTGGCCCCACAGATGGATTATTTGTGACTTTGGTCACCAGTGATTTGGTATCACATTTATATCGTGACTTCGGTCACGGTGGTTTGGCACCACCGGTGGTTTGGTACCACCACGGGGGTAGAAAAGGAGTTATGGATGGCTAGGTTGGGTGCATTATACATATATGTTGCTTTGTTATAATTTGTGTAAGTATGTGGTATTTACCCGGGAGAGGGAATATGCACTGAGTCTTGGTGACTCACCTTCTCCCTTATATTTTCAGGTGATTCGTGAGATCGCGGATATGAAGCCGGATGGACTCGAGGAGGCCATGCAATAAAATTTGGTTTTACATGAACTTCCATTTGGGTACTTTATTTTAATTTGGTTTTCATATTTTATGGATTTGTAATAAGGCACATTTAATTATGTTTTGGATTATTTTTATGTTTTGAATATATTTAAAATATGGCTTATAAATTACTTGGTTAATCTAAAAATTGAGCTCAAAGTTTTCTAAACTAAAAATTCGCAATGGTTTTAAAAATCTTACCATCGGGTAATATGAATAGTTCGATAGAAAAATTACAAGTTAAGTGTTTTCAACAAATTAAGTGATTTCCAAAATTTAAGTTTCTATACTCAATTGCAAACGGATTTTCAAAGTGATATTTCAAATTTTCTTAAAAGATATAAATGTTTTCTATCCTATGATTTATCAACTAAGTTTTAAAGTTTTATGTAATTCAAAGTAAATCTCAGTTTTAACTTATTTTCGACAAATAAAGAATTTCAAAGAGTTTTTCACAAAATTTAATTGTTAATTCGATTCTTTCAAAAATATTTTCCTTAGTGACATACCAGATTCGGTCGTGGCGTATTGACCGGGTTTGGGGTGTTACAACTCCGCTTAATTATGCTAGATCTACTATTAGGCAGGGACTTTTGTTGTAACAACCCTAACCCGTATCCGTCGCCAGATTAGGGTTAAAGGCGTTACCGGACAGATCGGAAACATTTTCAGAAGTTCATACATTCATCCATCAATCTCAAACATAATGTCCCTTAATACGGTCAACGAGACCTAAAACATGCTTATAAACCGGGTCGGGACTAAACCGGAACACATACGAAATTTCACGAAAATTTAAAACTTTTTAAGTTTTAGGGGTTACACGGACGTGTAGGCAAGCCGTGTGCCTCCCACGACTGCTGGACACCCCCGTGTGTCCTCCCCGTGGTCGAATCTGACCTCACATCCATGGCCACCAAGCACGCCCATGTGCCTTGGCCGTGGTCGAATCTGACTTCACATCCACGGCCACCAAGCACGCCCGTGTGCCTTGTCCGTAGTCGAATCTAACTTTACACCCACGGCCACCCAGCACCCGTGTGCTAAGGCCGTGTAGTCTTAGGCAATGTACTGACTTTCTCACACGGCTACTAGACACGCCCGTGTGTCTTGGCCATGTGCTATTAGGCTAGCCACTAACTTAGCCCCACAGTCACTTGGCACGCCCGTGTGCCACAACCGTGTGACATTATAGGCCATTTGCAAGGCCAAAATGTCACCCAATGGGTCATACCTACTAGTAAAATCATCAAGACATCTCATGCCTATTTGACAACCAAAATCATACCAAAATAACCATCCAAATTACAAGGCTAAAACTCATCTCATCACAAGCATAGTTCATTCCTTTGCTTAATCAAAACTTGACCATTTCATGCATCAACTAACCATGCCAAAAACATACTTCATATATCACATACATTCAAGAAAATTCTCAACCCATAGCTAGCCAAATCACATGGCTAAGTTCATATAACAAACTCATATTAAATACTAGCCTACACATGCCATATCAAACTATATACATATCCAAAGTGTACCAAAAATGAGTTTAGTAGTGTGATGATGGTCCTTGACGGTCCCGAGCCTTCAGTAGCTTTAACGACCTATAAAACAGAGAAAACACACACACAGAGTAAGCTTTCCAAAAGCTTAGTAAGTCATAAATACAAACAAACTTAGCAACTATCACATATATACTTTGGTCCATGTACTTGACCATATTTATCACATTAATCAATTCAAAGTCTTATATAAACATAGCTCATTCATGCTCACTTTCATATATCATAATGTTATTCCAATATACATAATCATCATAGTAAGATCACATAGGTACTTACCTTATATACACACTTAGTGTATAAATCAACGTACCTGAAACGGATATACCATTCACTTAACCATTCGTATCACAGACTTGCTCGTTGAATCGATAGGAACCTAATAGGATACTCAGAAAGCTCGGAATAGTTGTACAATGCCAACGTCCCAGACGAGGTCTTACGTGTACTCGGATAACGATGCCCTTTGTCCCGCATGTGGTCTTATACGAATCAATATGATGCCGATGTCCCAGACATAGTCTTACACGAAAAGATAATATCAATGCCAACGTCCCAGACATGGTCTTACACGAAAAGCTCATATCGATGCCAACGTCCCAGACATGGTCTTACACAAAAGGATAATATCGATGCCAACGTCCCAGACGTGGTCTTACACGAATGTCAAATCAACGCCAACGTCCCGGACGTGGTCTTATATGATAAAACAGAATAGATACCTATGTATTCCTAGGTTCGTACGGGACTTCTCGGATATTTTCGCTAAGTCGATCTTATCTCGGAAATCATTTGCATTACAATTCATAAGCATTTAATATCGAGAATAGGCATATGAATATGGTCAACTCAATACAAATACATTTATTTGCAATATGACTTACCTTGGATTCGATTTATCGGAAATAGAAACGGCTACTCGGTTACTTTCGCTTTCCCGCGATCTAAGTCTGTTTTCCTCGGTTCTTGATCTAAACATATTCAGAATTAACTCTTTTATTCACTAATTCATTCAATTTAGTCCAAGGACACACATTTAGGGCTATTTGCAAATTAAACCTCACATTTGCACAATTTATCAATTTAGTCTATTTTTCTCAAAACATCAAATACAAAAATTCATCACATACACATGCTTAGCCGAATGCATATATATAACATACAAGCCCATATTTTCCATCAAATTTGCAATTTAGTCCTTCAAGTTACCATTTTCTCAATTTAGCCCTAATTAGCTAATTTCATCAAAATTTCAAGAGCAAAGTATGTTCATCTAGCTCAAATATTTCATTTAACAACTAAGCTCATCACAAAGCTCAACATATCATCAATGGCATATCACACAAACATCATCAATACACAAAATTGAGACATGGGCTTGATAGTAGACTAAGCAACGATTGCAAAAATGTAGAAATTATCGAAAACCAATTGAAATCATACCTTGAACTGAGCTTTAAAGTTAGCCGAAAATCACAAAGCTTAACCCTTCTTTTTCTTTTCTACATTCGGTGGATGAACACCATTCAAAATGACCACTATTTTGTTTTTAAATTATTATAACATATATTATTAATAGATTTACCAAATTATCCATTGATAAAAATATATAACAATACATAATGGGTGGTTATAAATGTCCATTACCATCCACTATATCTAAAATGGTTAAATTGCCTCATAAGACCTCCACCTTAAAAAGCCATCAACAATTAAGTGCTTTAACATATAACATGCAAATTTCACATTTAATGCAATTCAATCCTTTTGTCAAATTAAACACACAGACGGACAAATTAACTTACGAAACTTTAGCACATGCATAATCACTTATCAGAGACACAGAAAATACTATTAAAATATTATTCGGACTCAGATTTGTGGTCCCGAAACCACTGTTCTGACTAGGGTATAAACCGGACTGTTACAATTCTCCCCCTTAGGGATTTTCGTCCCCGAAAATCTTACCATTAAACAAAGTCGGATATTGCTGTTTCATGGAATCTTCCAGTTCCCACGTAGCCTCTTCTATTCCGTGACGATTCCATAATACTTTTACTAACGGAATTTTCTTATTTCTCAACTCTTTTACTTCACGAGCTAAGATACGGATCGTTTCTTCTTCGTATGACATATCAGATCAGATTTCAATTTCAGATGGAGCAATCACATGTGACGGATCGAATCGATATCTACGGAGCATCGAAACATGGAATACATTATGTATCTTCTCTAGCTCGGAAGGCAACAACAATCGATATGCAACAGGTCCAACTCGCTCAATGATTTCATACGGCCTGATGAATCTCGGACTCAACTTGCCTTTACATCCGAAACGAAGTACTTTCTTCCATGGTAACACTTTCAGAAACACTTTTTCGCCGATCTTAAATTCTATATCTTTTCGTTTTAAGTCTGCATAAGACTTCTGACGATCAGATGCTGCCTTCAAACAATTTCGAATCAATTTCACTTTATGTTCTGAATCTTTTACCAAATCGACCCCATGTAGCTTACTTCCACTGAGCTCAGTCCAATACAGAGGTGTACGATATTTACGACCGTACAAAGCTTCATATGGTGCCATTTTGATGCTCGACTGAAAACTATTATTGTATGCAAATTCAATCAAGGGCAAATACTGTTCCCACGAACCATTAAACTCAAGTATACAACATCTTAACATATCTTCAAGAATCTGATTAATCCGTTCGGATCGACCATCTGTTTGCGGATGAAAAGCTGTACTGAAATGTAGTTTCATGCCTAAAGCTTCTTGCACTTTCTTCCAGAACCTCGATGTAAACCTCGAATCCCTATCTGACACAATAGATAGTGGCACACCGTGAAATCTAACCATCTCAGAAATATAAAGCTCAGCTAATCTATCAAGTGAATAGTCAGATCTTACCGGAATAAAATGGGCAGATTTAGTCAATCTATCAACTACGACCCATATCGTATCTTTCTTTCTCGGAGTCTGAGGCAAACCAGAAACAAAATCCATTGTCACTCTATCCCATTTCCACTCAAGAATCAGAATCGATTGTAGCAACCCAGACAGAACTTGATGTTCAGCTTTGACTTGTTGACAGATTAAACATTTTGAAACAAAGTCAGAAATATCACACTTCATACCAGACCACCAATAGTGTCGCCTCAAATCATGGTACATTTTAGTACTCCCCGGATGAACAGATAGATGACTATTATGTGCTTCACTCAAAATCAACTGAATCAATTCTGAATTTCTCGGAACACGGATACGATCTTAGAATCTCAAACAATCATCAACCACTCAAAATTCAGATTCATAATTCGAATCACACTGAGCTCGTTTCGCTAATAACTCATTATCAGATTTCTGAGCATCACATATTTGCTGTATAAACAACGGTTTCACTTTTAATTCAGCTATCACAAAGCTATCATCAGACAAATCTAACTGAGCATTCAAAGCACATAGTGCAAACAATGATTTTCTACTCAATGCATCAGCAACAACGTTTGCTTTACCTGGATGACAATCTATCACAAGCTCATAGTATTTTAACAGCTTTAGCCATCTTCTTTGACGCAGGTTCAAATCTTTCTGAGTCATCAGATATTTTAGACTTTTATGATCCGAAAACACATGACATTTCTCACGATACAAATAATGGCTCCAGATCTTTAGTGCAAACACAATCGCAGCTAGCTCGAGATCGTGCGTCGGATAGTTCTTCTCATGTGACTTAAGTTATCTCGAGGCATAAGCTACAAATTTGCCTTCCTGCATCAAAACACATCCCAGACCATTCAACAAAGCATCACTATATATCATGAATTCTTTACCCGATTCTGGCTGTACTAGAATCGGAGCTTCAGTCAATAGAGTTTTCAACTGATCAAAGCTTCTCTGACATTTATCAGACCATTCAAATCTAACATCTTTCTGAAGTAATCTAGTCAACGGAGTAGCTATCACTGAAAATCCTTTCACAAATCGACGGTAATAACCAGCTAACCCTAGAAAACTACGAATTGAATCGTTCTTGGGGTTTCCAATCGAATTAGCGTAAATCTTGCTCGGATCAACTCGAATCCCAGAAGCTGACACAATATGCCCCAGAAAACTAACTTCATGCAACCAAAATTCACATTTACTGAATTTCGCATACAATTTCTTTTCTCGCAATGTTTTCAATACGATTCTCAGATGCTCAGCATGTTCAGTTTCATCACGTGAATAAATAGAAATGTCATCAATGAATACAACAATAAATCAATCTAGATACGGTCTAAAAATTCTGTTCATCAAATCCATAAAAACAGCAGGAGCATTGGTTATTCCAAATGGCATAACTAAAAACTCGTAATGCCTGTACCTCGTTTTGAAAGCAGTTTTCGGTATATCAGAATCTTTTACTCTCAACTGATAGTATCCTGATCTCAGATCAATCTTGGAAAATACAGTAGCTCCTTTTAACTGATCAAACAAATCGTCGATCCGGGGCAAGGGATATTTGTTCTTTATAGTCACCTTATTCAACTGACGATAATCGATGCACATTCTCATCGTGCCATCTTTCTTTTCACAAAGCGAGCACAGAGCACCCCAAGGCGAGAAACTCGGTCTAGCAAACCCTCTATCGGTCAATTCTTGTAACTGTGACTTTAACTCTTTCAACTCTGTTGGTGCCATTCTATACGGAGCTATCGATATAGGTGTAGTACTAGGTAACAACTCAATACCAAACTCAACTTCACGAATCGGAGGCAAACTCGGTAACTCTTCAGGGAATACATCAGAAAACTCACAGGCAATAGGCACTGATTCGACTTTCTTCTCAGACACTTTTGAATCAATCACATAAGCAAAATATGCCTCATAACCCTTTTTTCACATAACTTTGAGCTTTCAATACAGATATCACAGCAGGCAAACCATTCAAATCATTAGATTCAATCCGTACAATTTCATCATTCGGACATCTCAAATCAATAGTCTTTCTTTACTGATTCACAATAGCATCATGCGAAAACAACGATCCATACCTAGAATGATATCAAACTCATCAAATGGAAAAAGCATCAAATCAAGCAGGAAACAAATATCTCGAAACATTAATGGGACGGTTCTTGCATACTTTGTCAACCAGGACACTTTTACCTAAGGGGTTCGATACTTTTATAACAAACTCAGTAGACTCTACAGGCAAAGTCTTACTGAACACTAAATTTATGCATATATACGAATGCATAGAACCAGGGTCTATCAATGCAATCACAGAAGTATCATAAAGTGTAAAAGTACCTATTATAACATCTGGTGAAAAAGCTTCCTCACGAGCTCGAATAGCATACGCTCTGGCAGGCACTCTAGCTTTGGATCTCGCAACAGTCTCTCTCATAGTTCTCTGACTACCACTGACATTCCTTACATTCTTCGAAGGTCTACCTCTCACAGATGCATTATCAGATCTCGGATTTTGAACATTCTCAGGCTCGACAGACTCAGGGCAATCACGGGTAAAATGATCAAGTGACCCACATCTGAAACAAGCTCTGTCATTCATTCTACAGTTTCCCGGATGTCTTTTCCCACAATACTTACATTTTGGTTTCTCGAATCGTACATTGCCAACACTTGCCACTGAAGTTGCTAGAGCTTTGAAGCTCATTTGTGATCTATCTCGATTTCTATTTGAATATCCCAAATTAACTCTCGAACGGCTTTGATCATCTCTAATTCTCTTTGAAGCAGACTTAAATGATCTACTCTGAAATCTCTTTCTCACTTCTCGGGCTTCTGACTCAGCTTTCTTTTTGTCTTTCCCGAGTGCTTCAGCTTTGCACGCTCGATCAACGAGTACAACAAACTCTTTTATTTCTAATATCCCGACTAACAGGCGAATATCTTCATTAAGACCATCTTCGAATCTTTTACACATTATTTCCTCAGTAGATACACATTCATGAGCATATTGACTCAGTCTGACAAACTCTTGTTCATATTCCATAACAAACATACGGCCCTGTTTCAAGTCTAAAAATTCCTTTCGTTTTTGTTTAATGAATCTTTCACTGATATATTTCTTCTGGAACTCAATCTGAAAGAAATCCCTTGTCACACGTTCTTTCGGAATAACAGATATCAGAGTTTTCCACCACTGATAAGCCGCGTCTCGAAGCAAAGATACAACACATTTTATGCATTCTTATGGAGTCAAAGACATCTCATCGAATACCCGGATCGTGTTTTCTAACCAAAACTCTGCCTTCTCGGCATCATCATCATTAGTAGCCCAAAACTCTTCAACCCCATACTTACAGATTTTGTCAACCGGAGGCTTGTTCAGCAGATTTATACCCATCACCGGAGGCACAACTGAGGTTTGAGGGGGATTAACCGGGGGCGAGGGTTGTGAAACAGTCGAGTTATTCTTTACGAATTGAGTGAACCATTCACTCATCATCTGGAAGAAAGCTTGTTTAGCTTCTTCCCCTTGGCCGCTAGTAGTCGGTCTCGGATCGTAGGAGTATTTGTCCCTTGCGCGGAGCAAAGCGTATTACTTTCTACGTCGTCAGCTACGGCTCTTTCGGGATCCATTACTATACATAAATCACATTTATACATCAGGATTCATCACACTATCACAATTCAGAAATATGGCATGTATAGCTAGACTCTGACACGCTACGTTAGTCTGAGAATCGACTAAACCGTAGCTTTGATACCAACCAAATGTAACACCGCTAACCCGTATCCGTCGCTAGATTAGGGTTAAAGGCATTACCGGACAGATCGGAAACATTTTCAGAAGTTCATACATTCATCCATCAATCTCAAACATAATGTCCCTTAATACGGTCAACGAGACCTAAAACATGCTTATAAACCAGGTCGGGACTAAACAGGAACACATACGAAATTTCACGAAAATTTAAAACTTTTCTAAGTTTCAAGGGTTACACGCCCGTGTAGGCAAGCCGTGTGCCTCCCACGACTACTGGACACCCCCGTGTGTCCTCCCCATGGTCGAATCTGACCTCACATCCACGGCCACCAAGCACGCCCATGTGCCTTGGCCGTGGTCGAATCTAACTTCACATCCACGGCCACCAAGCACGCCCGTGTGCCTTGGCCGTGGTCAAATCTGGCTTTACACCCACGGCCACCCAGCACTCGTGTGCTAAGGCCGTGTACTCTTAGGCCATATACTGACTTTCTAACACGGCTACTAGACACGCCCGTGTGTCTTGGCCGTGTGCTATTAGGCTAGCTACTGACTTAGCCCCACGATCACTAGGCACGCCCGTGTGCCACAACCGTGTGACATTATAGGCCATTTGCAAGGCCAAAATGTCACCCAATGGGTCATACCTACTAGTAAAATCATCAAGACATCTCATGCCTATTTGACAACCAAAATCATACCAAAATAACCATCCAAATTACAAGGCTAAAACTCATCTCATCACAAGCATAGTTCATTCATTTGCTTAATCAAAACTTGACCATTTCATGCATCAACTAACCATGCCAAAAACATACTTCATATATCACATACATTCAAGCAAATTCTCAACCCATAGCTAGCCAAATCACATGGCTAAGTTCATATAACAAACTCATATCAAATACTAGCCTATACATGCCATATCAAACTATATACATATCCAAAGTGTACCAAAAATGAGTTTAGTAGTGTGATGATGATCCTTGACGGTCCCGAGCCTTCAGTAGCTTTAACGACCTATAAAACAGAGAAAACACACACAGAGTAATCTTTCCAAAAGCTTAGTAAGTCATAAATACAAACAAACTTAGCAACTATCACATATATACTTTGGTCCATGTACTTGACCATATTTATCACATTAATCAATTCAAAGTCTTATATAAACATAGCTCATTCATGCTCACTTTCATATATCATAATGTTATTCCAATATACATAATCATCATAGTAAGATCACATAGGTACTTACCTTATATACACACTTAGTGTATAAATCAACATACTTGAAACGGATATACCATTCACTTAACCATTCGTATCACAGACTTGCCCGTTGAACCGATAGGAACCTAATAGGATACTCAGAAAGCTCGGAATAGTTGTACAATGCCAACGTCCCAGACGAGGTCTTACGTGTACTCAGATAACGATGCCACTGTCCCAGACAGGGTCTTATACGAATCAATATGATGCCGATGTCCCAGACATGGTCTTACACGAAAAGATAATATCGATGCCAACGTCCCAAGCGTGGTCTTACACGAAAAGCTCATATCGATGCCAACGTCCCAGACGTGATCTTACACAAAAAGATAATATCGATGCCAATGTCCCAGACGTGGTCTTACACGAATGTCAAATCAATGCCAACGTCCCAGACGTGGTCTTATATGATAAAACAGAATAGATACCTATGTATTCCTAGGTTCGTACGGGACTTCTCGGACATTGTCGCTAAGTCGATCTTATCTCAGAAATCATTTGCATTACAATTCATAAGCATTTAATATCGACAATAGGCATATGAATATGGTCAACTCAATACAAATACATTTATTTGCAATATGACTTACCTCGGATTCGATTTATAGGAAATAGAAACGGCTACTCGGTTACTTTCGCTTTCCAGCGATCTAAGTCCATTTTCCTCGGTTCTTGAGCTAAACATATTCAGAATTAACTCTTTTATTCACTAATTCATTCAATTTAGTCCAAGGACACACATTTAGGGCTATTTGCAAATTAACCCTCACATTTGCATAATTTATCAATTTAGTCTATTTTTCTCAAAACATCAAATAAAAAAATTCATCACATACACATGCTTAGCCGAATGCATGTATATAACATACAAGCCCATATTTTCCATCAAATTTGCAATTTAGTCCTTCAAGTTACCATTTTCTCAATTTAGCCCTAATTAGCTAATTTCATCAAAATTTCAAGAACAAAGTATGTTCATCTAGCTCAAATCTTTCATTTAACAACTAAGCTTGTAACATCCCAAAATAGGGGTTATTTGTGATTGAATTATTTTTCTTGTATTTGAATTTCTGTGATATTATTCGTGATGATATAAGGCTTAATTAGGGGTCTTGAGTAAGCTCGGTTTAGTAGAATAATTCTTAGTATGGCTTATTTAAAGAAGAGGATTAAATGAGCTTAGCACTTAAGTTAATTTAAGTAGCAATAAGTGACACAAGATGAGTGCATGGCAAGTTGGTAATGGCGCATGGAGTTTAGCTTGAGGGGAGAGGTTCGAATCCTTAAATAGCATTGGGACAACTTTTATTTTTGCTTTGGTATAGTAAGTGTCGGCCAAGGATAATTAAGATAAGGGTTGACCATGTTATTCTTGGTTAGTAGACTATAGGTTTAAGGCAAGTGTTATCATATGGAAGGGAATCAAGTAATTAAGGAAAATATGGAGACATGGGGCTAGTATCAAGGATTATGTTTTGGAAACAAAATCATGGCCTTTATGCCATGAACTTGGACGGCAATGTGGGCTAGGGGGATTTGGCCGAATATGCTAGTGTTGGTAAGGCTTGGGAAGAATTTTTGGTCATTTCTTTCATTTGATGCAAAAGGTGCAAAACAATTTTTCTCTCAAACTCTTTTCTTGTTAGCGAATTTCACCTTTTGATAAGCCTAATACTTTTTGACCATTTGGTCATTTTTGGCTCATTTTCTATTTCTCCTTTTCATTCTCTCAAAACCGAAACACTCATCTCTTTTGTCCATTTTCTTCTTTCTTTCTTAGCCGAATCTCTTATACCATAATATTCTATCTATTTCTTTCTTTTCTCTTCTCAAAAGCACTTAGCCGAAATTATTGGTTCACTTTCTTACTTCATCTTTTTCCATACAAGTTGAACCTTGGTTGATTGTGTTGAACAAATCATAGCCGAATCCACTCTCTTGGGTATGCCGAATTTTCTTCTCCTATCAACTTTGGTCGAATATTGAAGGTAATATAGTTATCATCGGGACTTTCTAGAAATCGGTTTTGGTAAAGTGGTAAGGGCTTATTTCAAAGGATTACTCTTTTAAGTTTCGTTTAAGCCAGAAGGCTAATAAACCTTTTGATGATGGTTGATTGTAGGGAAGTGAGGCCGATTCTTTTAGGAGTGTGTTGGATAAGTGTTGAAGGCTTTGGGTAAGATTTTAGGTTCACAAGGAACCTTTCTCAATTATTTTGGTTTGGCCGAATAGGCCATGGTTCTAATATTCATTTTTGGCCGAATATAGGGGCAAGAATACTTGTGTGGCCGATTTGTCTATTCGGGATTTAGAACTCTTTTTGGTGCAAGGTGTGTATACATACACATCTTATAACTTTTTAATATGCTAAGTGTTATTTTATGCCTAACGTTTTGTGTAGACATTGATGAAATACCTTCATGGTATTAACAAGGATTTGGGTAAGTTCCTATTACTATGTGATTATTATTTGATGCTTTTGGGAAGCATGACACATTTGGTATGTGTATTATTTGATATATGGCTTATGATAAATCAATTGGATGTTGTTAAATAAATCTATCAACATGATTTGTGGTACATGCATATAAATGATTGTTATGGGTTGATGAGAGGAGGGGCGGTGATATTTCGTGTCGAGCGGACACCGGTGTTTTGGTAACACATCGTGACTACGGTCACCAGAGGTTTGGTACCTCCGGAGGTTTGGCACCTCGTAGCGACTTGTCCACGTGGTTAATACCACCGTGGGTTGGCCCCACTTTGAGATATGGGATTGTGCGCGGTGATTTGGTATCACACGATGGGTTGGCCCCATCATCTATTTGTGACTTCGGTCCAGTGTTTTGGTAACACAATTGTGTCTTGGACACCGAGAGATTTAGTATCTCCGGTGATTTGGTATCACATTTGTGACTATCGTCACCGGTGGTTTGGCACCACCCGGTGGTTTGGTACCACAAGGGGTAGAAAAAGCGTATGGATGGTTAGGTTGGGTGCATTTAAACTTATGCATGTTGATTGGTTATAATTTGTGTATGTTATTACATTAAATCGGGAAGGGTTACACATTGAGTCTTGGTGACTCACCTTCTCCTTTAATTTTTCAGGTGACTCGTGAGATCCGCGGATGAGGGCGGATGGACTCGAGGTGGCCATGCAGTGGAGATTTTTAATAAATGAATTTTGGATTTTATCTATTTTTTTGTTGGGTTTATGTTGCTTAATTGTAATAAGGCCTCCTAGGATTATTTTATTATTGCTGCATGTTTGAATGTTTGGTTTAAACTATTTGATGATGTTAAAAACGGATGCACATGTTTTCTCAAATTAAACGCAAAAATGTTTTTAAAGTACCATCGGGTACATTTGAAACCTGTAACAACCTAACTTAGTATATTTTTTTAAATGACATTAGGTAATGCTTTCTTCATAACACCTCAATTGTTTTAAATCAAATCAATATCTTTTATCAAAATTTAAAACGACTTAACAAGGGATTTTCAAAGGTTTTTCCTCCGTAGCATACCAAATTCGGTCGTAATGTTTGGGCCGGGTTTGGGGTGTTACAAAGCTCATCACAAAGCTCAACATATCATCAATGGCATATCACACAAACATCATCAATACACAAAATTGAGACATGGGCTTGATAGTAGACTAAGCAATGATTGCAAAAACGTAGAAATTATCGAAAACCAATTGAAATCATACCTTGAATTGAGCTTTAAAGTTAGCCGAAAATCACAAAGCTTAACCCTTCTTTTTCTTTTCTACATTCAGTGGATGAACACCATTCAAAATGACCACTATTTTGTTTTTAAATTATTATAACATATATTATTAATAGATTTACCAAATTATCCATTGATAAAAATATATAACAATACATAATGGGTGGTTACAAATGTCCATTACCATCCACTATCTCTAAAATGGTTAAATTGCCTCATAAGGCCTCCACCTTAAAAAGCCATCAAAAATTAAGTGCTTTAACATATAACATGCAAATTTCACATTTAATGCAATTCAATCCTTTTGTCAAATTAAACACACAGACGGACAAATTAACTTACGAAACTTTAGCACATGCATAATCACTTATCAAAGACATAGAAAATACTATTAAAATATTACTCGGACTCGGATTCGTGGTCCCAAAACCACTGTTCCGACTAGGGTATAAACCAGACTGTTACATTTGCTGCTCCACCTTATCCTGGAAATATCAAAACAAGAATTAAGAACACATAATTAAGAACAAATCAAGTATTTATCATATAGTTCAGAAAACACTAACAAGATTCATCTTAGGTTTCATCCCCCTCAGGTATCTGAGGAGTTTAGTTCATAATGATAAAAGAAAACATCTCAGAAGAAAAGATAAAACAAAACATAAGAAAAACCCTAAAACTCCCTGAAGGAATTGAAGAAAAGATTCTCCGTCTTGAGTATGACTCCAGCTTCTTGAGATGAATCAACTGGCTTTCTTCGAGCAAATCCTACAATTCTGACCTCTCCGGCTTGGCTTCTTGGCCTAGCTGGACGCCCCGATAGAAGGCTTCTGTCGACTCCCTTTTAGGTCATACTTATGGTGTTTATATAGACTTTGGAATGTGTTTCTTCGCCTCTAAGTATCCTAATTTGAGTGAAATTTCTCTTTGTCACGGAAGGGACACGCCCTTAGCACACGCCCGTGTGAATCTTGGCCAGGCCGTGTTCGAGTCTATCAATGAGGCACGGCCGTGTGACTTTGGCCCAAACCGTGTCGATTTCTTTCTTTGGCCTATTTGGTCCGTTTTAAGCCCGTTTCTCATTCTTTTCATCCTCATATGTTCTCATGAGTATAAAACATGAAATTAAAGGATTAAGAGCACCAAATTACATAATTCAAGGGATAAATCATCCAAAAGTATACTAAATGTGGGCTTAAAATATGTTACTATTACGATTTATCAAGATTCAATGTCCGAAAGCCCCGTACGAACCCTAGGAATAGTTAGGATACATATGTCATGACATAGGATATCCGATATATGTTATCGTGTAAGACCACGTCTGGGACGTTGGCATCGACTTGTGTTTACGTGTAAGACCATGTCTGGGACATTGGCATCGTATTTGATTCGTGTAAGACCCTGTCTGGGACAGTGGCATCGGTATGCGATTACATGTAAGACCACGTCTGGGACGTTGGCATTGTACGAGCTTCCTACTATCCGCGTATCCTTTTTAATTCCGAACGGTTCAACGGGCAATGATAAGTTAAGATCAAGTGTAAGTCAAGATATAAATGCTCAGGTATGTATTCATACTAAGATATGAAATCAAGGTAAGTAGTGTACTTAAAATGATATTATAAAGTTACATGTAATATGATTTATGTGATGGTATATTTGATTATGTGAGTATTTGGCCTATTGATGTATATGTATTGTGGAAAGAAATGGTATATTATACTAATGGTTAAGAGTATATTCGGCCAAAGTAGAAATTATGCATAACTTATATGTTTTGATATATGAAATTATATTGAAAGGGTATATGATTGATAATAGCTCACTTTAGTTTGAATAGATAAATTTTGTATATGATTAAATGTTGATTTGCTTATGACTTACTAAGCTTAAATAGCTTACTCTGTGTGTGTTTTGTTTACCTCTGCTTTATAGATTTTGGATTCACGTTACGAGCACGGGGATCGTCAGCAAAGCCTATCACACTATCGACGGTTTTTCGGTATTTCACTAAGTTGAATTTGGGCTTATGGCATGTATAGCATAGATGGAATCTTTAAGTTTGATTTTTGGTCATGTACATAAAAATAGCCAAGCGAAAATGGCTTAAATTCCATGCTTGTGTTCGATTTGGTTTAAAGTTGGTTTATCCATGATTATCTTGCTTAAGTAGGATTTTATGTGTTTGGGAATGGGTGCTTGATGTGTTTAATTTTTATGCTCGAATTTGACTATATTGGATCATGATTTGAGCTTGCATTAGGATGAGATATTTAAGTTACGTGTATGTGGTAAACTTGGTTTATACTAGGTAATAAAGTCTTAAGATATGTGGATTGAATAAATGGGTAAAATGCTAAGTATATTATAAATGAAATGACATTTATAATTTTAATATATGAATTAATTAATATGTATGTCATATATGTGTGGTGTGTTAGTATGTGCTTATAGTTTAAATAGCAAGCTTAATACCGAATATATAAATGCTTATGAGGTTTGATATATGTATATATATATGATTCAGTAAAGGGGCAATGATAAGCACATTATATATTCAATTATGATGCTAAGTTGTTTATGTTTAGTTTTATGTGTTTTTTATTTAATGCTTAATGTGTTAGTTTTAGTAATTCGGCTATGGCTCATTTGTATGTGAAGTAGGGTTGCTATGTTTAGTGAATATTGTGGTAAATGTTTTGATATATAAATGTATATATATATAGGTACGGTTATAGCTTATAAATGGAACAAATTGATATGTTCGGTTAATCATTGAAATTGAATATGGTTTAAGTTCATTCGGGAAATACTAGTATGTATTTATATAAGTATGATGTATTTTAGTATGAAGATATATGTAATGAACATGATTCGATTATGGTTTATTATGGATTCATTTATAATGTATAAATTGATTTATGGATAGGTTTGAAAGTGGTGCATGATGTGTAATTATATTTGACTAGTGATGATTAAAACAAATAGATATACCTATGACATTTTTAATGGCGGTTTGTTATTTAAATGTTGAATGATTGATTTCAAAATGTGATTATAATGTGATAGTAAATTCGGCCTTAGTAAATGGTTCATTTTGATAAGCATGTGAGTTGGTTGCAATATTATTTGCCTATTTGTGATCGAATACTAAAATTTATTATTATTGATATGTTTAAATTTTAAAAGCATAACTTGTTTATATACTTTAAGTAGTAAAGCATGATTGAGTTTTAGTTGGTTAAGTGAAATATATGTATTAAAAAAATGTAGTAAATATCTGTCATGATCTGTGCTATGTCCAACAATGCCTTGTAACCCTAATCCGGCGATGGATACGGGTTAGGGGTGTTACAGATGAAATTTCCCGATTCGATAGAAGAGTGTTTAGTTATGGAAGAGATAGAAACCTTGGTTTCTATGGAAAGCAATATTGAAGAAGATCCATTGGAGAAAGCTTTAGATCTTGACCCTTTGGAGGATGACGAAGGTGAAGAAAACATGGCTTTGATGGAAGCCAATTCGAGAAATTTTATTCAATCCACACGGTTTGAACCGTTGGAGTTGGTAGTTAGAGAATTTGTGCAACCCAAGTTGTCAATTGAAGAACCACCTAAACTTAAACTAAAGGTACTTCCTTTCCATTTGAAATATGTTTATTTAGGTGACTGTTCTACTTTGCCTGTGATTATTTCAGCAGAACTGATGAAAGATCAAGAGGAGCAACTAATTGTTGTTCTAAAGAAATTTAAGAAAGCAATTGGTTGGACCATAGCTGATATTCGAGGTATAAGCTCTTCTTTTTGCATGCATAAAATCATTTTAGAAGAAGGTGAAAGAGCTCGAATTGATGGGCAAAAGAGGCTCAATCCTAGTATGAAAGAAGTTGTGAGAAAGGAAGTGATCAAATGGTTAGATGCAGGAATCATCTATCCTATTTTAGATAGTTCGTAGGTAAGTCCGGTGCAGTGTGTGCCGAAGAAAGGTGGAATCACGATTGTTGAAAATGAGCGTAATGAGTTAATTCCAACAAGAACTGTTACCAGTTGGAGAATCTGTATTGATAAAAGAAAGTTGAACAAAGCCACTCGGAAGGACCATTTTTCGTTGCCTTTTATGGATCAGATGTTAGATCGACTGGCAGGTAATGAATTCTATTATTTTTTAGATGGCTATTCGGGATATAACCAAATAGTTGCAGCCCCGGAGGACCAACATAAAACAACCTTTACTTGTCCATATGATACATTTGCTTTTAGGCGAATGCCTTTTGGTTTATGCAATGCACCTGCAACTTTTCAACGATGCATGATGGCAATATTTACTGATATGGTTGAAAATTTTGTTGAGGTTTTCATGGATGATTTTTCTATTTTTGGTAACACTTATGTTATCTGTTTGAGTAATTTGGCTAAGGTACTGAAGAGAAGCGAAAAGACGAATCTTGTCCTTAATTGGGAAAAATGTCATTTTATGGTCAAGGAAGGGATTGTCTTAGGTCATAAGATCTCAAAGAAAGGAATTGAAGTCGATAAAGTAAAGGTGGACATAATTGAAAGATTACTGACCCCAATGAATGTGAAAGGAGTCAGAAGTTTCTTAGGCCATGCCATTTTTTACCGAAGGTTTATCAAAGATTTTTCGAAAATTTTTAAACCGTTGTGTTTGTTGTTAGAGAAAGATACAGTGTTTGATTTCAACAAAGCATGTTTGGAAGCTTTTGAAGATCTAAAGAAGCGGTTAATCTCAGCCCCAATAATCGTTACACCTGATTGGAACTCACCTTTTGAGTTGATGTGCGATGCAAGTGACTATGACGTTGGAGCTGTGATGGGTCAAAGAAGAAACAAAGTGTTTCACATTATTTACTATTCTAGTAGAACTTTGGCGGGAGCCCAACTCAATTATACAGTAACCAAAAAGGAACTTTTCGCTATAGTTTTTGCTTTTGACAAATTCTGCTCATATCTTATAGGTACCAAAGTTACAGTATTTACTGACCATGCAGCCATTAAATACTTGCTCACGAAGAAAGATGCAAAACCAAGGCTAATTCATTGGATACTTTTACTCCAAGAATTTGACCTTTAGATCCAAGACAGAAAAGGTGTCGAAAATCAAATAGCTGATCATCTGTCGAGGTTGGAGCAAGATGAGGTAACTCAGTCATGTGTGCCTTATCAATGGGAATTTCCCAGATGAACACTTATTTGAGGTAAATCAAATTCATGAAATACCTTGGTTTGCTAATTTTGCCAATTACCTTGCATGTGGAATAATTCCTCGAGAAATGACATACCAACAAAGAAAAAAATTCATTCATGATAGTCGGTATTATCTTTGGGAGGATCCGTTTTTTGTTTAAACAATGTGCAGATAATATAATCCAAAAGTGTGTAGCTGAAAGCGAGATTGCTGAGATCTTGTATCATTGCCATTCATCTCCAAGTGAGGGACACTTTGGTGGTTCATGTACTGCAGGAAAGATTTTGCAAGCAGGTTTCTTTTGACCTACACTATTTAAATATGCTTATGCTTATGTGAAGAATTGTGATAAATGCCCAAGGACTGGAAATATATCAAGGAGGAATGAGATGCCCTTGAAAAACATTTTGGAGATTGAATTATTCGACGTATGGGGCATTGACTTCTTAGGCCCATTTCCTTCTTCGTATGGGAACAAATACATCTTAGTTGCTATGGACTATGTATCCAAGTGGGTTGAAGCTGAAGCATACCCTAAAAATGATGCTAAGGTAGTCATGTGATTCCTACATAAGCATGTGTTTACACGATTTAGGACACCAAGAGCTATTATTAGTGATGAAGGTTCTCACTTTGTGAACAAATGGCTTAAGTGGTTGCTTGACAAATATGATGTGAAGCACAAGATTGCTACTGCCTATCACCCCCAGTCTAATGGGCAAGTTAAAAGAGTGAATCGCGAAATCAAAGTTATCCTTGAAAAGGTAGTATGCCCTAGCAGAAAAGATTATTCTCGAAGGCTCGATGATGCATTATGGGCCTATCGAACAGCATTTAAGACACCGTTAGGAATGACTCCTTATCGGATAGTCTTTGGAAAGGCATGTCGGTTTCCATTAGAGTTGGAGAATAAAGCTCACTGGGCTTTGAAGCAGTTGAACTTTGATCTTAAGCAAGCCTGTGAGAGAAGGATGTTACAACTTGATGAGTTGGAAGAGTTGAGGTTGTTTTCCTATGAGAATGTCAAAATGTGTAAAGAAAGATCAAAGAGATGGCATGATAGTCATATACAACCTCGCGACTTTAAAGAAGGTTAGAAGGTTTTGTTGTTTAATTCAAGGTTGAAGTTATTTCCTGGGAAGCTTAAATCCCGATTGAAAAGACCTTATACCATCTACCGAGTTTATCCTTATGGAGCTATTGAATTATACAACAATTACGGAGGTACGTTTAAAGTTAATGGTCAACGTCTCAAACACTACTGGGATGGTGAAGTTGAGCGAGTTGAATCCTCGTTCAAATTAACAGACCCTTAATTTTTCATGAACTCATTCTGTAAATAAATAAATAATTAGAACTTATTTTCTTAACTTATTACATTTAATTAATTCTGTCTAAGGAGATTGGAACTTAAGCGGGACTGCTGTGACCCCTCCAACCTTTTCTGGGAATTAATTTAATGTAATTTGTTAAGAAGAAATTTTCTAATTAAGATTTAAAATTTTAAAGTTTCATTTGTTCTGTTTAAATTTTAAATTTTAATGTTAATAAAGGGGGTCAAATTTCGCCCAAGTACTAATCATTTTTTTTAGTAAGATACAGTCTGAGTTTGAGGCCCAAGACAGCAAAAAAAGAAGGGGAAAATCCATGCCTTGCCGTCACACCCATTGCTTGTCGCCCAAGTAACCCTAATGTAGCTAAATTTTTGCTACAAGTTGCCCTAATTTTTCCTATATAAACCCCTCTCCATTCTACTAATTTTCGTATCCCTCAAAGCAATTTGCTTACACCCTAAAAATCCCTAAATCTCCCTTTTGTGCCGTCAACCTCAAATCCCGAAAAAAACCCTAGTTCTCTTCCCTTTTTGTCGCCACAAAGAGATTGCCGAAGCACCACTATTGCTGTCGCACACCATTTTTGCCACTGCACCCCACCGTTGTTGTCGCACGTCATCGTCGCCACCGCACCATCCTTGCCGTCGCAAGATTTTTGCCGTAGCAAGTTCTACCCACTTTGACGATTTCTTTTTTCTCTCTTGTGCAGAAACTTTGCCGAATTTTTGGGAAAAGATACCATGTCTTGCAAAAGAACCAGATCTTCAAAGACTACTCCTGTAATTTGGATTTTGATCGATGAAGAAATAAAAGAGAGATTTGATTCAATCTTCAAGCATCAACCTATGATGCTGGAAAAAGGTTTTGACTTGAAGAGTAATGATTTGATGGTTGTTCCTATACCGATTAGAAAGAAAATCAATGCTCTCAAGTGGGAACGTTTTTGTGATGCTCGTTCACTTCCCAATGATGAACTAGTTTGAGAATTCTATGCTAGTTTGACTACGCAAGATGCTACTGAAGTCATTGTTTGAAAGAAAAAGGTACCCCTTACTTCTAAATCCATCAATGATTTGTTTAATTTACCTGATGTTGAAGAAGATGAGTACTACCCTATGATGAACAATATCAATTGGGATTTTCTTCAACAAGTGCTTGATTGTGACAAATCCAGGATTCCAATAGATTATAAGAAAGTATGGGAGCCATTCTTGTCGAAGAGAATACTTAAAACCAATAGCAATGGTATGGTTTTATTTCGTTCGCTACAGTTTTATGCCTATCTCACATAGTTCCACCATCTCGATGGAACGGATGCTTTTGTTATATGCAATTTTGACAGAAAAGTCCATTAATGTTGGGAAAATTATCCTCAAGGAGATTCATGATTGTGCTAAAAAGAAGGCAGGAAGTGCTTATTTCCCATCATTAATCACTTCACTTTGCTTAAGGGCCCGTGTTAAAACACAAGCAAATCTGAATAGGCGATATGTTCAAGGGTGCATTACAAATTATGGTCTTGAAAGGTTAGTAGAGAGGGTGCATGAGCTGAACCAAGGCGAGCAAGAAGAGCCAACTAAGCCAGATATCGAGGAGTCAACAGATAGAACTGAGACTGAAGCTAATTCAGTTACAGACACTGAAGAGGAAGAATATGATAAGGAACCAAACAGTCCTAAACCAGTTGAAGGATCTGAAAACCCTGAACCAAGGGTTGAGCCAGAATAAGAACTAGTCAAGCTAAGTGTTGAACCTCAATATACAACTCCCATGCCGACTTCTGCAAGTACTTCAAGAAAATCGGAGTTGTCAATTTTGATGGATATGTGCAAGTTCATGCACAAGCAACAACAAACTTACTGGAAATATGCAAAAATTAGAGATGACTCAATTTGAAATACTTTTAAGAATATCTCTAATACTTTTGTTCTTGAGTTCCCAGATGCTATCTTTGAGACATGGATGGAAGATACTGACTATGCTAGTAGAGATGGAGCTGAAGAAGACAAGGGGAATCAGGCAGAAAAATAAAATGGGGGATTCTTGTCTTATTATTTAATTATGTTTAGGTCTTTAGGAATTTATTTCTTTCATAATTAGGATTTAATTTCTGCAGAATAAAACATAGCAAGCATGAACAAACTTAACACTTCTTTAGAAAGAATAAGACTAAGTGATGTGGTAATGGGAATGAACATGTCTAGGATTGGGTTATTAGGGAAGACTTGGTATTTAAGCAGTCTTAATGACTCACCTCTCTTTCTTTACAACCCTACCTGGTGTTCAGTTTTCATTCATTACTTTGTTCTTGCAATGAGGACATTGCTTGTTTTTAAAAGGGGGTAAGGCAAATAAATTGCTCAAACTTTTAAATTTTTCAAGTATGTTTCAATCATTTCTTTCATAAGTATGTTTTAATAAATGAATGTTTAGAGATATTTTTGTTCTTGAGATAGTTTGTATGCAAGTATGAATGATGATTTTATCTAAGTGAAAGTATGTTATCATGAAGAATGGAATGCTTGTATGATCTTAGCCTTAGTAATGTTTGCCATGAAAACTTAGTTTCTTTTGAGATTAGACATGCATGAAGGTTTATATCTTTAGAATTGACTTGGTAACTTTCTTGAGGCGAAATCCTAGGGGACATAAAAATCTAAAATGATATAGGCACTATTTCTTTGGACTGTTTGAGCCTTTTCAAGCTAACCCTATGATATTAAACCCTTGAAACTGTAATTTTGAGCTTAAAGGCCTGTTTTTTTTTTTGCAATGAACCTACATTATAAGCCAATTACCATCTCTTTAAAGTTATCCTAATTTTGTGCACCTATATTAACTAAAGTTGTCTTGGGAATCAACATTTGAGGAAATTTTTATAAAGATGTATGTGCTTAAGTTTTAAAAAAAAAAGAGCGAAGAAAAGTTTGCTTAGTCTCCAAAAAAGGAAAAATGTATGAGCTTGAGTTCAAAATAAGTTTGGGGGTGTTCCAAAGGTTCACTTAAAGAAAAAGGTTGTATTACGAGAAAACCAAGACAAAGTTAAAGGTTAAGATTTTTTTAAAACCAAAATGTCCTCTTAAAATCCCTACCTTTAACCGAGCCCCATTACAACCTTATAAAAGACCTATTGATCTGATGATTATGTCACCTACATTAGGGGAGAGGAAGCCCTGAGTTCAACATATGAAGATCATAAATAAGCCTTGTGATTGTTTACTTGATTGATAGGAAATTATGTTGAATGAAGAATGTTATCTATGGCTGTGACATACATGCAAACTATGATTCATGTTGCCATATTTTGAAGCTTAGTAAAATCTTAAGGAATGTTTGCATATGAATTACTTGTTAATAAAGAAGATCGATAAGCATGAAGTTATTAATCCATGATTATGGGACAAAGATTGATGCTGCTTATACAATTAGCAATTTTGCCTTAGCAAGACCTTTTGTTGTGCATAAACATTACTCAGGACGAGCAATGATTTAAGTTTGGGGGTGTGTAAACGGAAAAATATATAGGATTTTTCCTATGTAATTTATCACCTTTTTACTTAAATCCGTTGTTAAAACTAAGTAATTGTTTAATAAATTAATAAAATATGTGAAAATATGAAATTAGGACATAGAAATTATGAAAATGTTATTTTATGCTTTATTATATATTTTTCATGCAATAAATGGCTTAGTTTATATTAATTTGAATATATTATATTTTTTAAGACATAAAGTGGGCCATGCATGATTAAATTAAATAATAAAATATACAATTATATTTAATAATTCATTTTAAAATATTTCACTAATAATTTGGGTTTTAATTAATTAATTAAATTGGATAAATTTTATTCTTTGGTCCTCTAACTTGTTGATTTATTCTGGACAAGTCTGATAGCTTTGCTGGATTACAAAATCGTCCAAATTGGAGACCAAGTCAACCCAATATTCGGCTACACATGGTTGTCCATTTAAACCATTATTTGGTTTAATTACACAAGGTCCTTGCAGTGTTGAAGAAATTAGAGATTTGCCTGAATATTTACGATTGACCGAGTCTCAATCCTGAGTTGTGTGGCATCCAAAATTGTTTAAAAATCAAGCAAAAATCAAGTCAAAAGCCGCTTAGCATGGCGGCCACAATTTGAGGAGATTTGAAGAGGTTAAAATCCACTATTTTTAGCAAACTATCCCCCTCTCCTCACCTATAAATAAGACCCTCTCATTCCCTCATTCATCATCCCTTAATCATTCCTCATTCATTCTCATCATTCATCATACTCTCCTCTCTAAATTCTCTTAGCATTCTTCTTTTCTCCCCACGCCTATCATCATCTCTTCATAGATATTTTAGCAATTAATCCTCTTAAAGAACCCTTGGTCGGCCACCTTGGAGAGCCATCAGCAAAGGAGCAAAGCAAAGGAACGAAGGAGCCTCGTCAGTTAGAGTCTTGGGTGACAGCCACTCTGAATTGGGTTTAATCTTTCTTTTCTTTAATTTAGTCTAAAGATGTTTGCTATGTGTTATTTTGTCTTGATTACAACAATGTTAGCTTAATTTTATTTAAGCTAGGATGATTGCTTTGATTAAATAATATTTATTTGATTCATGCATATAATGTTTGTGCCTCAATTGATCATGTTTTCAATTAAAATCAAGTCTGTATTTCGTTCATATGTGATTGAAATGCCCCTGAATTAGCTGAGCGATCTTGACCAGACGACGGCTAACGAACACATAATTGAAATGTGCATGCTCAATTTAGATCCTGACCCGATTAAATTGTAGGTTGCATAACAACTCTGACCAAGCTCTGTTATCTGCATAGTTTTTAGATTTGTGTGATTAAATTGTTTCAAACCTGACATGTCCCTGTTACCTCACACGAATGCTAAGAAACCCTTAGTAAATAAGGATCAGTAAAATTCGTATTTACTAGGTATAGGATTCTGAAAGGACCTAATGTGGTTTCCAAACTCATGAAAGATCGAGTTGCCATGGAATGTTTTTCCGAATATTATTAAGCATGTTAATAATAAATTGAGTTAATTAAAGTAATTGTCCTAGTTTATTTATGTTATAATTGTTACAAATTGTGTTTACTTTTACTAAAATCTATTTCATTCATATAGTTTGCATACTTAGGATAATTTGCATTAGGTATCATTGCATTTAGTTTAATATATTTTAATCACCACTTCTCAACTATATTGTGTTTTTATTTACCAAATTGTTAATATAATTTTACAAATTAAGTGACTTAGCACAAATACAATCCCTGTGGAGACGATAACTCGATACTTACTTATTACTTGATAACGATTGTGTACACTTGCACAAACCTACGCGTTACAATAATTCAGCGCTTATCCAGAAAATTTTGTACGAAGCTCTGTAGTAGCTCGTTTGTTCATTCAGGGAGTAATAAAGTGTACAGTTATTTGAAATAGATGTTCTAGTGATCGGTTATGTAACATGATAGATTAGCTGAGTTATATGTTTCAGAGACTATCCGGTCAGAAATCGTACAGAAAGTAAAAGTGATTCGTGGCAGTTTAGAATCCACTTCAGATTGTCAAAAAACGTATGTGAATTTGAAGCATGGGGATATGAAATTCCCGTTCATCGATAGCATGTTTCCGAAAGTATTGCCTTGGAAAAAGAATCAAAATGTGTTTTCTGTATCTATGTTGCGATGGTATCGATTGGACTCTTTAAATATGAATTCTCTGATAGAGATTAAGATTCAGCCGATGTGTTATAACGAAGAATCGATCGGAATTTTGACACGAGAGATTGAAAAGTTGAGAATAAAAGCATAACCTTAGTGAGGGTTCTTTAGAAGTGTCACGAGATAGAGGAGTCTACGCGGAAATCGAACTTATTTTTCAGTAAGATTTTCGGGGACGAAAATCCCTAAAGGGGGGAGAGTTGTAACAGCCCAATTTTGAGCCTAGTCAGAACAGTGATTTCGGGACCACAAATATGACACAGAAAAATTTATTTTTATTATATTTTTATGGTCTAAAGTTATATGGAATTGTTTCGTGAAAATTTCGTTCGAAAATTTTGACGTTTGGGCATTCAATTTAGTCAAAAAGACTAAATTGTAATAAGTGCAAAATGTGAGTTCTATAGGTTAAAGGTGTCTGATTGTTATGAAATTTTAAATTGGAGGTCCTTAAATGGTAATTAGACCATTGGTTAAGTTGGTGGACAAAAATGGACATGGTTAGGTATGTTTCTAAAGTTTTTCATTAAGGGCATTTTAGTAATTTGGTTATTAAAATGAATTAAAAAGCCAAAATCAAGCCAAAATTTGTCCATCTTCTTCCTCATGGCTGAATTTTACAAGGGGGAAACCATGGCTAGGGTTTGGTCACTTTCAAGCTTGATTGTAAGTCCGTTCTTGCCCCGTTTTTTAATTATTTTTATGTTTTTGAGATCCTTGTAACCTAATCTAGCTATTTCAAGGACTAATTTGAAAGAAATGTGAAGTTTAAAAATTTACCCATGTTGAACATGTATGTACTTTGATGTTTGATGGTAGAAAAGGCATGTTTGTTGTTTGTTAAACGACTTTTGCTAAGTGATTTTCGGTAAAAATGTCAAAAAGGACTTATTTGTAAAAGTTGTAAATTGTGTGTAAAAATGTGAATAAATGAAAAATGTGGGCTGTTATGAGCATGAAATAGGTTCGGCTAGGCTTGGGTATTTAAGAAATTGAATGAATTTCATTTTACGAGCCTAGGGACTAATGTGTAAAAATGTCAAACTTTAGGTTTGCCATAATGTGATTTTGGGCTGATTTGAATATTATAATGATTAAATAAGTTAAATGTGATATTATAGATCAAGAGAAATGAGGTTCAGACCTAGATCGGAGGAAAAACAAAGTATTTCACAGTTAGGTCCTTTTTGCCCTTTTTTTGCCGAGGTAAGTTCGTATGTTTAATAAGCATTAAATTATATGTGTATAAATGCTTAATTGATATAATTGTGGTAAATGCTATGTTATTGAAATGAAATATGAATGCTATTGAGTACGATACTACAAAAATGACCGAAAGAGATTCGATACAGCGAAACTCCCGGTTGAACATTAGGAATGGATATGATACATGTAACGCCCCAAATTTTTGGGCCTAGAAGAATTGGGCCTTGGGCATGGAAGCGTTTAAAATTGTTGAGAATAAGAGAACGCCACAATTTCATGTTAGATCTGTTGGGTGAGTGGTTTTGGAAGGTTAGGGGGCTTCTATGATGTCCTGGGGTCAAGCCATGTCATAAGGAAAAATTTTATTTTTAGCATTAGGGGAACCATGGCTCCTGGTTTTAAGCCTTTTAAGTAATTGTGATTAAAAAGAGACACAAAGGAGCCTGTGGTGTAGTGGCAAGGTGGCGACACAGGTGTGACGGGGAGGTGGCGTCATAGGTGTGGCAAGGAGGTCAAAGGTTCAAGTCTCACTGCATGCAAAAGGGATTATTAATTTTGCTCATGTGTGGGCAGGAGTTTGTGTTGGATTTGAACTCTGTGTTGGAGAGTTTGAATGGGTCAAATGAGTGGTTTAAGGAGAGGATCATGGAGAGATAAGGGGAGGAAATCAAGGGAAGTTGGGTAGGTGAAAGTTGGTGTTGAATTTGCTCTTGGAAATTCGGCTAGTATGTAGTAGGATGCCGTTTTATTTTTTGCCATTTCGACTTTTGGCTCATTTTGTTTAGTTCTTTTTGCCTTTTGCCAAAATCGAGCAATACCCTTTTCTCTGCTATTTTTCTTTGCAACAATTGCTGCTTGTGCCGATTCTCCCTTTATTCTCCTCCTCTTGACACTTTTCTGCTCTTCTTGTTTCTCAATTTGACCGAACCAATCCCTTCTCTCCCTCATTTCTTTCTCATTCGAAGTTCCTCTTCTCACTTATCTAAAACCGAATTCTCTTTCTCTCTGTTTCTTTTTCTGCAACTTTTCATCTCTATCAAAATTAAATATTCTTTCTTAATCTGGAACTAGGTTGAATATTAGTTATCTTTTCTTCTTCTTCTCTTCTGATTTGGTCAACATTTGATTGCTGATTCTTGACCGATTCTCTTCCTCCCCATCCGCTTTAATCCACATCGTCAAAGGATTGTTGGTTTCAGAGTCGAATATACCCCTGTCCTTGTAACCGAATATTAATCTTTCCTCCATCTGTTGCTCCAGCCTCTGAAATGCCGAATCTGTTCTTCTCTTGAGGGTTGTCTGAGTTCAATTTATCTATTGGCCGGTTATTAGAGGTAGGTGGTTTGTGCTTTCAATCATTGACCGAATGCTAGTTCTCTTGTTGGCCGTATGTTTTCCTTAGGTCAGTATTTGATTAACCTTGGTTATTGGATATTGATGCTTAATAATGGTTGTGGTACAGATAAACCACAAGGAGGTGAGATCGATTCATAATCAAACTGCTTAGGAGGTATAAGCCGACTCAGTTAAGGTAGGTATTAATCTTGGGTTCGGCTTCTGTATTAGAAAGGCTTGTTAAATCTTATTAATAGAATGGCTAACCGAATACCTTAATCGAATATAGGTTCTACGCTCGTGGGCTACTGCGTTTTTTCTCCAACAAGGTGTGTACACACACCACTCCAATTGTAGATCAGCGAATGCCGAAATCCCGAAATGCCGAAAAGCCAAAAGCCCGATAGTACATCTACGGCTATCGCACAAGCGTACGAACGGGCGTGTGGATAAGTCGATACAACGACAGAGGTCACCATGAGCATCTCGTGTTCTTAGGTCGTTCTTGGGCCCAAATGGACCGAAATAGGCCGAGTGGGCCCGTGGGCCCTACGCGTGTAAATCTTTTGGATGGTTAGGAAATAATAAGCCGGCCATGACGATCACATGGCCAAGGGTAGTTTTGGGCTTAATGGGCCACACGAGTGTGTGGGCCCACCTGGGCCATATAATGGGCTTGGGACCATTAATGCGTTTTGATTGCAAAAAGTTATACAAGTCATGCGGGACGACTGTGACCCTATTGATGGGTCGATATGTGTACTCAGGCCCTAAGTGAGAAATGACCGTTATGCCCCTTAAGGGCAAAATGTCTAAAATGCCCCTACATGTTATATGATTGTTACTGTATGCCATTTATGGTATGTTTGCATTCATGTGATATTATGCTGCATGGGGGATGGGATCATTGATTTGGAGGAAGTATATGATTTGTTAGGGTCGTATAGTCGCTTGACGACTGTGGATCCACCGATGGCTTTGAGCCAATTATGTGATTGGCAGCTCTGCTGCAATATTGGTTAGTGCCGCAACCGGTGCTACATAAGGAGTGTAGGGATGGGTGGGTCGATTAAATCCCCACAGGAGTGTAGGGTTGGACAGGAGACGGAGTGCAGGGTTGGTTTGGGCATTTATGCATTACATACACTGATACCGATATTGAGATGGGCTTAGGCCCAGATAGATGTGATATGTGACATTTGTTATGGGCTAAGGCCCAACTGAGGCTATTATGGGCTAAGACCCAAATGCCACCGTTACTGTGTTGGGCTTAGGCCCACATTGGTTACTGTAATGGGCTTAGTCCCAGATGATGTGATGCATGCTTTATGATCGATGAGGGTTGTACACATTGAGTTTTGCAAACTCACCCATTTTTTTAATTTTTCAGGTAATCCTCAGTAAGCGGTTTGACGTACTGGAGGACTCGGAGGTGGCCACACTACGTACAGCTTTAAATATTAGTAGTCTAGTTTACCTTACTTAAACCGCTTTCTTATTGGGTTGTAATAAGGCCTCTTTTAATTTCTGGTTTTAATTTGGGATTTTTTTAGTTATTACGTTTCCTATCTTTTAAAAGTAGATCGCGGTTTTCCAAAATAATAACTGTTTTCAAAACACTACGCTTTCACAATTTAATCTTTAAACATCACGTTTTCGTTAATCGGTTACTTTTAAACATAGCTTCCGCAATTGAAAAGAAATTTTGGGAATAAACTTAACAATTTTTCTATATACCACGTTTAAAATAAAATAATAATAAACTAATGTAACTGGGATTTTACTCAAGCTTTTAATTAAGAAGGGTTTTCAATGAAAACATGGTTTTCGAAAAACACTTCAATGTGACACGCCAGATTCGGCCATAACGTCTAGGCCGGGTTTGGGGTGTTACATTTAGTGGTATCAGAGCCAGGTTGCAAAACTCGGCTGTGGAATGGGTTTTCAAATCTTGGATTTCAATAAGTTGTTTTTTTTTTCAATTTGTGAAGGGTTTGAGATATTTCCTCTGAAAAGTGTGGCACACCGAGTCTCCGACGTTGAACCAAGTAAGTTCTCCTGATACTGAAATCTATTTTAAACTATTATACTGTAAATAGTTACTGGGCTTACTTTAGATGATAGACTATACTGAGACTCTTTAGCTAGAGTAAACTGAGAAACTATAGGAAACTAAAACTGTAGTGAGCTTGCGATTGCGAAAATAATTGTTAACTACTACTTCCATAAAACATCTGTTTAATTATTGAAACTATGAGCTAAATTCATAAAATTTCTAATTCAGATAATACGCGAAGCGATAATGAGCGCTAGAAGAGGTGCTAGAGGCCGCAGCAGAGGCCGTGGAAGTGTTAGGGTTGGATATTCGGCATCAGGCCATATGCCCAACGTTGAAGCGAGAGAGGCTCCGGCTTCACCAGTACCTGAGACAGGGTCGTATGATCGGGCAGCTGGGGATGGCGCATTGTCCCAAGAAATGCTAAGAATTTTGGAAAGGGTCGCTGGGCCCAACAATGGCATTGGAAGCCGTGGGTCATTTTCGGAGCGACTTCGATCAAATAGAGCAGAGATTTTTAAAGGTATTGCAGGAGTGGCCCCTAATGTGGCCAAATATTGGTTAGAGGCCACCGAAAGGATAATGGATGACTTGGATTGCACTCCAAAACAAAAACTGAAAGGTGCGGTATCGTTGCTGCGAGAGGAAGCCTACCAGTGGTGGCTTACAGTGAAAGAGGGCACTCAGCCTGACTGAGTCACTTGGGAGTTCTTCAAGTCCACATTTCAAGGGAAGTACATGGGCGCAAGCTATGTGGATGCCCGGAGGAAAGAATTCTTAAACATGACTTAGAGAGACAGATCTATGGCAGAATACGAGGCGGAGTTCCTACGACTCAGTCGGTATGCTAAAGGAATAGTGGCAATAGATTAGGAACGTTGTTTTCGGTTCGAAGATGGCCTCAGAGACAGTCTTCGGGTACTGATTGCTCTTCAAAGGGAGTAGGATTTTATAGCATTGGTGGAGAAAGCAAAGATTGCTGAAGATGTGAAGCGCTCGGAGCGCCTAAACCGAGAAAGAGAAAGGCGAGAAACAAGAGGATTCGAGCATTCCATTCGATCGAGAGACCTAAGAGAAGGGCCGAGTGGATGGGCGGTCCAGAGCCGGGCCCCTGTTGTTACCATCTTTGAGTTACCACCTTGTGCTATTTGTGGGAAAGGTCATGTGGGCGAGTGCTGGAGGAGGACGGGAGCTTGTCTGAGTTGTGGTTCCATGGAACACCATCTCAGAGAGTGTCCCAAAAGACCGGATTAGATGCAAGTTTTTGGTAGGGGTGATGTACAGCCACCTAGGGGTGAACAGCAGCCGCCTGGAGGCCGTGGACAGGCCAGGGGTAGAAACGGTTTGGGTCGTGGAGCTTCAGGTAGAGGTGCTGGTCATGCGGAGGCGAGGCAGCCAGCTTTGGTTTATGCAGCATATCGCAGAGAAGACGGAGACGCTCCAGATGTGAATACTGGTACGTACTTTACTCATAGTGTACTATTTACCTAATTTAAAATTAGGATTAGAGTGCGCAGTAAAAGCGTAGTGGTGTAACCTGTGTTGTGTGACTATTAGATAGTTGGAAAATTTCGAGGATGAAATTTCTTTAAGGGGGTAGAGCTGTAACGCCTCGAATTTTTGGGCCTAGAAGAATTAGGCCTTGGGCATGAAAGCGTTTAAAATTTTTGAGAATAAGATAACGGCACAATTGCATGTTAGATCTGTTGGGTGAGTGATTTTGGAAGGTTAAGGGGCTTCTATGAAGTTCTGGGGTCAAACCATGTCATAAGGAAAAATTTTATTTTTAGCATTAGAGGAACCATGGCTCCTGGTTTTAAGCCATTTAAGTAATTGTGATTGAAAAGAGACACAAAGGAGCCTGTGGTGTAGTGGCAAGGTGGCGACACAGGTGTGGCAGGGAGGTGGCATCATAGGTGTGGCAAGGAGGTCAGAGGTTCAAGTCTCACTGCATGCAAATGGGATTATTTATTTTGCTCATGTATGGGCAAGAGTTTGTGTTGGATTTGAACTCTGTGTTGGAGAGTTTAAATGGGTCAAATGAGTGGTTTAAAGAGGGGATCATGGAGAGATAAGGAGAGGAAGTCAAGGGAAGTTGGGTAAGTAAAAGCTGGTGCTGAAATGGGGTCTTTGCTATTGGATATTCGGCTAGTATGTAGTAGGATGCCGTTTTTCTTTTAGCCATTTCGGATTTTGGCTCATTTTGTTTAGTTCTTTTTGCCTTTTGCCAAAATCGAGCAATACCCTTTTCTCTGCTATTTTTCTTTGCAACAATTGCTGCTTGTGTCGATTCTCCCTTTATTCTCCTCCTCTTGACACTTTTCTGCTCTTCTTGTTTCTCAATTTGACCGAACCAATCCCTTCTCTCCCTTTTTTTCTTTCTCATTCGAAGTTCCTCTTCTCACTTATCTAAAACTGAATTTTCCTTCTCTTTGTTTCTTTTTCTGCAACTTTTCATCTCTGTCAACCTTAAGTATTCTTTCTTAATCTAGAACTAGGCCGAATATTAGTTATCTTTTCTTCTTCTTCTCTTCTGATTTGGTCAACATTTTATTGTTGATTCTTGATCGATTCTCTTCCTCCCCATCTGCTTTAATCCACATCGTCAAAGGATTGTTGGTTCTGTAGCCGAATATACCCTGTCCTTGTAACTGAATATTAATCTTTCCTCCATCTGTTGCTCCAGCCTCTGAAGTGCTGAATCTGTTCTTCTCTTGAGGGTTGTCTGAGTTCAATTTATCTATTGGTCGGTTATTAGAGGTAGGTGGTTTGTGCTTTCAATCATTGACCGAATGCTAGTTCTCTTGTTGGTCGTGTGTTTTCCTTAGGTTAGTATTTGATTAACCTTGGTTATTGGATATTGATGCTTAATAATGGTTGTGGTACAGATAAACCACGTGGAGGTGAGATCGATTCATAATCAAACGGCTTAGGAGGTATAAGCCAATTCAGTTAAGGTAGGTATTAATCTTGGGTTCGGCTTCTGTATTAGAAAGGCTTGTTAAATCTTATTAATAGAATGGCTAACCGAACACCTTAATCGAATATAGGTTCTACGCTCGTAGGCTACTACGTTTTTTTCTCCAACAAGGTGTGTACACACACCACTCCAATTGTAGATCGGCGATTGCCGAAATCTCGAAATGCCGAAAAGTCGAAAGGCCCATAGTACGGCTACGGCTATCGCACGAGCATACGAATCTACGTGTGGATAAGTCGATATAATGACAGAGGTTACCATGAGCATCACGTGGTCTTAGGCCGTTCTTGGGCCCAAATGGACCGAAATGGGCTGAGTTGGCCCAGTGGGCCCGTGGGCCCTACGCGTGTAAATCTTTTGGATGGTTAGGAAATAATGAGCCGGCCATGATGATCACATGGCCAGGGGCAGTTTTGGGCTTAGTGGGCCACACGAGCGTATGGGCCCATCTGGGCCATATAATGGGCTTGGGACCATTAATGCGTTTTGATTGCAAAAAGTTATACAAGTCATGCGGGACGACTGTAACCCTATTAACGGGTCGATATGTGTACTCAGGCCCTAAGTGAGAAATGACCGCTATGCCCCTGAAGGGCAAAATGTCTAAAATGCCCCTACATGTTATATGATTGTTACTGTATGCCATTTATGGTATGTTTGCATTCATGTGATATTATGCTGCATGGGGATGGGATCATTGATTTGGAGGAAGTATATGATTTGTTAGGGTCGCATGGTCGCTTGACGACTGTGCATCCACCAATGGCTTTAAGCCGATTATGTGATTGGTAGGTCTGCTGCAATATTGGTTAGTGCCGCAACCGGTGCTACATAAGGAGTGTAGGGATGGGTGGGTCGATTAAATCCCCACAGGAGTGCAGGGTTGGACAGGAGACGAAGTGCAGTGTTGGTTTGGGCATTTATGCATTGCATACACTGATACTGATATTGAGATGGGCTTAGGCCCAGATAGATGTGATATGTGAAATTTGTTATGGGCTAAGGCCCAATTGAGGCTATTATGGGCTAAGGCCCAAATGCCACCGTTACTGTGTTGGGCTTAGGCCCACATTGGTTACTGTAATGGGCTTAGTCCCGGATTGATGTGATGCATGCTTTATGATTGATGAGTGTTGTACACACTGAGTTTTTGCAAACTCACCCCTTTTTTTTAATTTTTCAGGTAATCCTCAATAAGCGGTTCGACGTACTGGAGGACTCGGAGGTGGCCACACTATGAACAGCTTTAAATATTAGTAGTCTAGTTTACCTTACTTAAACCGCTTTCTTATTAGGTTGTAATAAGGCCTCTTTTAATTTCTGGTTTTAATTTGGGATTTTTTTAGTTATTACGTTTCCTATCTGTTAAAAGTAGATCGCGATTTTCCAAAACAATAATTATTTTCAAAACACTACGCTTTCACAATTTAATCTTTAAACATCACGTTTTCGTAAATCGGTTACTTTTAAACTTAGCTTCTGCAATTGAAAAGAAATTTTGGGAATAAACTTAACAATTTTTCTATATACCACGTTTAAAATAAAATAATAATAAACTAACGTAACTGGGATTTTACTCAAGCTTTTAATTAAGAAGGGCTTTCAATGAAAACATGGTTTTCGAAAAACACTTCAATGTGACACGCCAGATTCGGCCATAACGTCTAGGCCGGGTTTGGAGTGTTACAATACAAATGTCATGACATTAGGGTTACTGAGATTACGTGTAAGACCATATTTGCGATATGGCATCAATACGAGACTTCGTGTAAGACCATATCTGGGATATGGCATCGATACGAGACTGCTTGTAAGACCATAGCTGGGCTATTGGCATCGATACGAGATTACATGTAAGACCATATCTAGGATATGGCATTGGTACGATACTGTGTGTACGAGATTCCCGAGTATCTTTTAGTATTCCAAATGGTTCAACGTGAAATTCAACGAGTATGTCAAAGAAGAGAAAGAGTATATAGGTATTACGAATTGGTACAAGTATATACGTAAAGTTCATAAGCATTGACTTCTTGAAATTGTGAGTTCATGATTTCCCCGAGAATGATTTTGTGAAAACCTTGCGATTATTGGTCTATAATTGTGAGGTATGAAATTCAGGGTAAATTTGGTAGAAGATCATGTGATTGGCTTTCGGGCCAAACTGAGTTATGATATAACATGTTTTATTCACTTAAGTTGCTATTTATCTGGTATGAGAAAAATGAAAGATTGGCATAATTGCCTATTAAAATGGTTATGGAAGTACGGGAAGATAAGAGTTTAGGTAATTGAAAGATGTTAAAGTATATGCTTGATATGTAAATATTCATAATTAATGTGTATGTTTTATATGGGGTTTGAAATGGTTTGCTGGTTGTGGTAATACGTTATAATAGAGAGATTGCGATTGTTAGGCTAATGCCAAGACATGTTAAATTATGCTCACAAATTGATAGTACAAATAATGTGACTGAATAAATTATAACTGTGAGATTGATAGCAATTTATATTATCTTATGTTTATATTGTTGGACTTGGAAAATGATTGGTAAGAGTTGCTTATTATTTTCGTACGGACTTACTAAGCTATATAGCTTACCCCCTTCATTTCCCATTGTTTATAGTGTCATCAAGCCAACTCGGGTTTGAGATCGCCGGAGATCCTATCACACTATCAAGCTATCATTTTGGGTAAAAATGAATTTAAGCATTTTGAGTCTATGGCATGTATAGGGACTATGTCAATTTGTTATAAGTGACATTATTAATTTGGCCATATGGGTTGGCTTGTAATTGTTAATGCTTCATCTTATATATAGCCATGAATGATGGCTTATGCTGATTATAAGTTTACTCATATGTTAATGCCCTCTTGTGAATGTGAAATTAGTATGTTTTTAATGGGCTAAGTATGATGTTTTAAGCATGATAAATGATGGTATAAGAATGACATGTTATTGTCTTGTTTGTGGTTGTTTGGTTGCATTTACATGCTTGAATTTGTGCCATGGGATGTTGTGTTGATGTGTGCAAGTGAGGGTGGAAAAATGGCTTGGTAAATAGCATTGTTTTTGTCCATACGGGTAGACACACAGGCGTGTGTCTAGGCCATGTGTGACACACGGTCAGCCCCATGGGCGTGTGAACCGGCCGTGTGTCCCCTGCACCTTAATTTTGGAAAAACAGAATGTCCAAAATTGAACACATGGACAGAGACATGGGCGTGTGTCTCAGCCGTGTGTGCTACACGGCCTAGCACACGGGCGTGTGGCACAAGTCAGAGAGCACCCTAAATATGACACGGTCTGAAGCACGGGCGTGTCCCAGGGTCACACGGGCGTGTCCCTTAGACCATACGGGCGTGTGAGCCCTGTAACATGAAAACTTTTCTAAGTGTTGTAAAATTTTCTAAAGTTCTCAGTTTAGTCCCGAACCACTTCTACAGCATGTTTTGGGCTTCGTAGGCTCGTTTTAGGGACGATATGAATGTATGAAAAGTTTTAATTTGGATTGAAATTTATGACTCGGTAATGTATGTTTGCTGGTGTTTATGTCCGATAATGCAAAGTACCCTGTTCCGGTGTTGAATACGGGTAAGGGGTGTTACAAGCGCCGTCTGAAAGTAGACCTCCCACGGTTAGTCGGGGAGGAGGAGTAGGCGCTAGAGAAGCCTTCCTCCACATGATGGATGAGTGGTATACGGAGTTTGTTCGAACAAATCTGACTGCTCAACCCCCTCCACCCCCACATATTCCTTAGCCAGTTCCCTTAGCTCTACAAGGTATGGAATTTGTAAGATTGAATAATCCTCCGGTTGATAAGATCTGAAAGCATGGGGCTGAAGATTTCAGAGCTAATGTTGATGATGATCCTGAGAGAGGCGAGTTTTGGCTCGAAAACTTCATCAGTGTATTTGATGAACTGTCTTGCACACCGGATGAATGTCTAAAATGTGCTGTATCACTTCTGAGAGACTCGGCATATCGGTGGTGGAAAACTCTTGTGTCAGTAGTACCTAGAGAGAGGGTTAATTGGGAATTCTTCCAAGATGAATTTAGGAAGAAATATATCAGCCAACGTTTCAATGATCAGAAATGTAAGGAGTTTTTAGAGCTGAAACAGGGTCGAATGTTTGTAACTGAGTACGAACGAGAGTTTGTCAGGCTCAGTAAGTACGCTCAGAAGTGTGTTTCCACTGAGGCTATCATGTGCAAAAGGTTCAAAGATGGGTTGAATGAGGATATCCGATTGTTAGTCGAATTTCTTGAGCTGAAGGAATTTCTGGTGCTATTCGACCGAGCTTGTAAAGCTGAAGAATTAAGCAAGGAGAAGAGAAAAGCTGAGTCTAAGGCTAGAGTTGCAAGAAAAAAGGCCGATGAGTAAGTCATTTCAATCTCAGTCTAAGAAATCGAGAGATTTGTATGCTCGTTCGAGTGCTTCAGCTAGGTATCCCAATAGAGATCATGGGAAGTAATACTCGGGTTCTAAAGCCCAAACTACATCAGTAGCGAGCGTTGGTAACGCTAGGTTTGGTAGGCCTGAATATCAGCACTGTGGCAGACGACATCCCAGTGAATGTAGAATGAATGACTGGGCTTGTTTTAAGTGTGGCTCTCAAGACCACTTTATTCGAGATTGCCCAGAGATGGTCAAAAAGGATAAGTTTCAGATTGCAAGATCGGGTAACGCTGCTGCTAGAGGGAGGCCCCCGAGAAATACAGGGAATGCGACCAGTAGTAAAGGTGTAACCAAAGATACTACTGTAAGATCTGAGGCTAGGGCACCTGCTAGAGCCTATGCCATCCGCGCTCGCGAGGAAGCGACATCTCCCGATGTTATCACTGGTACTTTTTCTCTCTACAATACTAATGTAGTTGCATTGATTGATCCTAGATCATCTCATTCTTATGTTTGCATGAAATTGGTAGCTAGTAAGAGCTTGCCTGTTGAGTTTACTGAGTTTGTGATTAAAGTGTCAAACCCCTTAGGCAAACATGTATTAGTTGATAGAGTTTACAAGAATTATCCCTTGATGATTCGAGGTCACTGTTTTCCGGCTGATTTAATGTTGTTGCCATTTGATGAGTTTGATGTTATTTTGGGTATGGATTGGTTGACACTGCATGATGCTGTAGTGAATTGTAGATAGAAAATTATTGAATTGAAATGTGAAAATGGTGAAATTCTTCGGATTGATTCAGACGAGTCGGGTGAGTTACCTGTTTTGATTTCTTCGATGTTTTCCCAGAGATATGTGAGAAAGGGTTGTGAAGCTTATCTAGCTTATGTTTTGAATACTAAAGTGTCTGAATTAAAAATTGAATCAATGTTGGTAGTTTGTGAATATCCGGATGTTTTTCCAGAAGAGTTGCTTGGGTTGCCACCGATTAGAGAAGTTGAGTTTGGTATTGATATAGTACCAGGGACTTCACCGATATTGATAGCTTCGTATAGAATGGCTCCGACTGAATTGAAAGAATTAAAAGCTCAGATTCAGGAGTTGATAGATAAGGGTTTTGCAAGACTGAGTTTTTCTTCCTGGGGTGCCCCAGTATTATTTTTAAAGAAGAAAAATGGATCTATTAGACTTTGTACCGATTATCGACAACTCAACAAAGTAACGATAAAGAACAAGTATCCTTTGCCAAGAATTGATGACTTGTTTGATCAGTTGAGAGGGGCAACAGTATTTTCGAAGATAGATTTGAGATCCGGCTATTATCAGCTGAGAGTTAAATATTTGGATGTGCCGAAAACTGCTTTCAGAACAAGTTACGAGTACTATGAATTTCTTGTTATGCCTTTTGGATTAACTAATACTCCTATTGTTTTTATGGACTTGATGAATCGAATCTTCCGATCGTATTTAGATAAATTCGTGGTTGTGTTTATTGATGACATTCTGATTTATTCTCGAGATGAAACTGAGCATGCCGAGCACTTAAGAACTGTATTGCAGACTTTGAGAGATAAGAAATTATTTGCTAAATTCATTAAAAGTGAGTTTTGGCTTCGGGAAGTCAGATTTTTTGGACATATTGTTTCTGGAGATGGTATTCAGGTTGATCCGAGTAAGATTTTGGCAATTATTGATTGGAAACCGCCAAGAAATGTATCAGAGGTTAGAAGCTGTATCATCCCGGTTTAGGGCCTAGTCAGAATAGTGGTTCGAGACCACAAATCCGAGGGTCATGAATGAGTTTGTGAGGCTTATATTATGTATGCATGCTAGTGTGAAAGTTTCATGAAGCAATTTTGTGAATTTGTGGTTGAATTGTCCAAAAGGACTAAATTGAAAAAGTTGCAAAATGTGTGTTTCTAGAAGCTATATGTGTGAAATAGCTTTAGATTATTAATTAGAGGTCCTTAAATAGCAATTTATCCAAATTCTAATTTTTGGACAAAAATGGGCATGGATGAGTTAAAATTGAAAGTTTATCAAAAAGGGCATTTTGGTCATTTATCAATTAAGTGATTAAAATAGGTGAAAAGAAGATAGAAATTCATTCATCTTCTTCCCATAGCTGCCGAAAATTTGAGAAGCCATTGTAAGGGTTCTTTCAATTTTTCAAGCTTGCTAGTAAGTGCTCCTAAGCCCGGTTTTTGATATTCTTCGTATTTTTGAAGTCCCATTAGCATGAGTAAGCTATTTATAGCTATTTGGTGAGCTATTATGGATGTTCAAAAATGTACATATGTATGACATGCATGTATTTTGATGTTTTATGGAAGAATATGAAAGCTTGATGTAGTAGAAACATCTTTTGCTAAGTGATTTTCCATGAAAATGCATGTAGGGACTTAGTTGTGAAAATCTTAAGTTTGGTCATACATGGGTGATTTAGTGAGATTTGATGAATGCTTTAGTTGAGTAAGTGGTTCGGCTAAGCATGAAAGAGTAGAAAGTTGAATAAAAATCACTTTACGAGCCTTTGGGACTAAAGTGTAAACATGAGAAAGTTTAGGGGCAAAATAGTAATTTTGCTAAAGTATGAGATGTGGGTCAATTTAGTCAATGTGTGTATTGAATAAGCTGATTTATTCATTATAGATCAAGAAAGACGAAGCCCGGATCGAAACTGAGGTAAAAGTAAGGTGGTGGACTAAATTGCACATTTCAATACTTTTGAGTATCGAGGTAAGTCTATGCATAAACAATGCATTCATACTTACAATTTGTAAATGCTAGCTAGGGTGTAGCATGAATGAGAACGAATGAGAATGATTGGGAACCTATGTGGTTCAAGTAGAATGAATGTAATATAGATGTGAATGGATGAATAATTGGGTAAATAAACTTGTGCATGTGTTGTGATAATGCTAGATGGTGGGCTAAGTGCGATACCATCCAAATGCATATTGACGATGAGCTGGCTATGTGCGATGCTATCGTTAGGTATATCATTTAGTGGCTATGTGCGAGATCACGATGATTACCTTTGTGGTAGGCTAAGTGCGATACCACCTTATAAATTGATTGTGGTGTGCTAAGTGCGAAACCACCGAGATATTGGCTGTGTGGATTAATTGTGTATATTAGCTGTGTGTAATAGTTGTGTGGATAAGATATGTGGATTAGCTGTATGGATTAGCTATGTGAGTTAGCTATGTGGATGCATTATTGAGCAATAATGACGTGTTGTATATTATGTAAGTGTGATATTGAATGCAGGGGTGCATTTCAATAATTATGAGCATGTGACTCATGATGTGTTGGTAATATGGTAAGGGATAGAAAGAGTAAGCAGAGTTGTATATTATATGTTGGTATAATGCTAATTGTGGTTGGGCTTATACTATGATGCTTAATTGTTTATGTGTAAACTTACTAAGCTCAAAGCTTACTCTCTTTCTTTTCCCTTGTCTTATTGATTAAAAGCGTTGAATCGAGATACGAGGATCATCAGAAGATAGCCCACATATCAGCACACTTTGGTACATGAAACTTAATGTTTTGTATATGGCATGTATAGGGGCTAGATAAGTTAGTAAATTTTGTTGAAAATGGCTAAGATGTGTTGTCCTATAGATGGATAGCTTATTTTGTATAATGCCATGGTTGTTGGCTATTACATTATATGAAAGAAAGATGTAGTTTTCTATGTGAGAATGCACTTCAATTTGAGTTGATTATGATGGTGTTAGATGAGTATATGTTGTGTATGTTAGAAGGGTGAAAAGAACTTGACACTTAGTCTTGTTCTTGACCATGTGGGTAGACACCTGCGGGCGTGTGTCTAGACCATGTGTGACACACGGTCACCCCACGGCGTGCAGGCCGTGGTCGTGCGTCCCCTGCATGTTAATATTTGAAAACAGAATAGACCACAAACTAGTCACACGGGCGTGTGCCTAGGGCATGTGGGATTAATCAGTGTCGGCCAGGGGCTAGCCACACGGGCGTGTGTCTAGACTACAGGCCGCGGCGAGGGAAGTCGATGTTCACCACGGTTGAGGAGCACGGGCTTGCCATGGGCCGTGGGGCATTTGGCGAATGCTTGGGTTTTTAGGCACGATGCGGGGACATGGGCGTGTGTGCTTATGCAGGCGTGTCTAATCTTGCGGGCGCGTGCAGAGACTGTATAAAAGAGAAAAATTTTAAGGATCGTAAAAGTTCCGGATTAGTCTCGAGATCCCTCGTGTGTATGAGTGAGGCCTCGTAAGTCGAGAATGAGGTTATAGCGAGTAATGACGTTGAGCCTAAGTGGCGATTAAGCAGTTTGAGTTCAGTAACGCCTCGGGCCCGGTTCCCGGTGTAGAACCCGGGTAAGGGGTGTTACAGAAGCTTTTTGGGCTTAGCCGGCTATTATAGACGTTTTGTTAAGGGTTTTTCGGTAATTGCTAATCCTATGTCTAAGCTGTTGCAAAAAGATGTTAAGTTTGAATGGTCCGAAAAATTTCAACAAAGTTTTGAGAAGTTGAAAGCATTATTGATTGAGGCGCCGGTTTTAGTGCAACCTGAACCGAGAAAAGAGTTTGTGATTTATAGCGACGCGTCACTGAATGGATTAGGATGTGTATTGATGCAGGAGGGTAAAGTGATAGCCTATGCCTCGAGACAGTTGAAACCACATGAGAAGAATTATCCGACGCACAATCTAGAATTGGCTGCCATAGTGTTTGCTTTGAAGATTTGGAGACATCACTTGTATAGTGAGAAATGTCATGTCTTTTCGGATCATAAAAGTTTAAAGTATTTGATGACTCAGAAAGATTTGAATTTACGGCAACGGAGATGGCTCGAGCTGCTGAAAGATTATGAGTTGGTAATTGATTATCATCCCGGAATGGCGAATGTAGTCGCAGACGCTTTGAGCAGAAAGTCCTTGTTTTCCTTGAGAGTTATGAATACGAGGTTGACTTTATCTGAGAATGGTTCGATTCTAGCTGAGTTGAGAGCTAAACCGGTATTCCTTCAACAAATTTGTGAAGCTCAGAAAGACGATAGTGAGTTACAAGCCAAAAGAGCTCAGTGTGAATTGGTAGTGATTCAGACTTTCGGATCGGTTCTGATGGTTGCTTAATGTTTCGAGATAGAGTATGTGTACCAAAAAATGATGAGATTATTCAGAAAATTCTTCCCAAGGCACATAATGGTTGTTTATTCATTCATCCGGGTAGTACAAAAATGTATAATGATTTGATGAAATTGTATTGGTGGTCGGGTATGAAACGAGATATTTCAGAATTTGTTTCGAGATGTCTGATTTGTCAACAAGTAAAAGCCAAACACCAAGTATCTTCAGGTTTACTTCAGCCAGTGATGGTACCCGAGTGGAAATGGGACAGAATTACGATGGATTTCGTAACGGGTTTGCCTTTGACTCCGAAAAAAAAAGATGATGTATGAGTTGTGGTTGATAGATTGACGAAATCGGCTCATTTTATACCGTTACGTACAGATTATTCACTTGATAAACTAGCTGAGTTGTATGTTGCTAAAATTGTTAGATTGCACGGGGTGCCTATTTCTATTATTTCGGATAGAGATCTAAGATTTACTTCGTGTTTTTGGAAAAAGTTGCAAGAAGCTTTGGGTACGAAATTGAACTTTAGTACCACATTTCATCCACAAATCGACGGTCAATCTAAAAGAACGATTCAGGTTCTCGAAGATATGCTCCGATGTTGTGTTTTAAAATTCGAAGGTAGTTGGGAGAAATATCTACCGCTAGTCGAATTTGCTTATAACAACAGTTTTCAATCGAGTATAAAGATGGCACCGTACGAAGCATTATATGGTCACAAATGCCGGACACCATTGTACTGGACCGAACTTAGTGAGAAACAGATCCACAGGGTCAATTTGGTCAGAGAGACCGAAAATAAAGTGAAAGTGATTCGTGACTGTTTGAAAGCAACTTCAGATCGACAGAAGTCGTATTCGGATTTGAAAAGAAAAGAGATTAAGTTTCAAGTTGGTGATAAAGTATTTTTGAAAGTATCTTTGTGAAAGAAAATTTTGAGATTTGGTCACAAAGGCAAGTTGAGTCCGCGTTTTATTGGGCCGTATAAGGTTATTGAAAGAATAGGGCCAATGGCATATCAGTTAGCTTTGCCGACAGAGTTGGAAAGGATTCACAATGTATTTCATGTGTCGATGTTGCGATGTTATCGATTAGACCCTTTGCATGTGATTTCTCCGACAGAGGTTGAGATTCGACCCGATATGACTTATGGTGAAGAACCGATCAAAGTGTTAACTCGGGAAGTCAAACAGTTGAGAAATAAAAGTATAGCTCTAGTGAAAGTTTTATGGCAACGACATGGGGTCGAAGAGGCTACGTGGGAACCTGAGGAAGCTATGAGGAAACAGTACCCAAACCTATTTCCTGGTAAGATTTTTGGGGACGAAAATCCCTAAGGGGAAGAGTTGTAACAGCCCGATTTTGAGTCTAGTCGGAACAGTGGTTTCAGAACCACAAATCTGACTCAGTAAAATTTATTTTTATTATATTTTTATGGTCTACAGTTATATGGAATGATTTCGTGAAAATTTCGTTCAAAAATTTTGATGGTTGGACACTCAATTTAGTTAAAATGACTAAATTGCAAAAAGTGCAAAATTTGAGTTCTATATGTTAAAGGTGTCCAATTGCTATGAGATCTTAAATTAGAGGTCCTTAGATGGTAATTAGACCATTATACCTTAAGATAGACAAAAATGGACATGGTTAGGTGAAATTTCAAAGTTATGCATTAAGGGAATTTTCGTCATTTGGTAAATAAAGACAAAATAAAACAAATAAAAGATGTCATCTTCTTCAAATTAGTCCCCATGGCCAAAATTCACAAGATGAGTCCATAACTAGGGTTTTTTCATCTTCCAAGCTCGATTGTAAGTCCGTTCTTGCCCCATTTTTCATGATTTTTATGTTTTTGAAGTTGTCTCAACCTAATCTAGCCTTTTCAAGGACTAATTTGAAAGAAAATCAAAGTCTAATATTTTACCCATGTTATATATTTGTGTACTTTGATGTTTAATGGTAGAAAATGTATGTTTGGTGTTAGATAAACAACATTTACCAAGTCATTTTTGATGAAAATGTCAAAAAGGACTTATTTGTAAAGATTATAAAATGAGAAGTAAAAGTGTGATTAAATGGAAAATCTGGGCTGTTATGAGTATGAAAATGGTTCAGCTAGGCTTGGGTTTTTAAGAAATTGAATGAAAATCATTTTACGAGCCTAGGGACTAAAGTGTAAAAAGTTGAAAAGTTAGGGGCAAAAATGTAATTTTTCCATAATGCAATTTTTGGCTGAATTGAATAATGTGAGTATGAAATGAGTTAAATTTGCTATTATAGATCAAGAAAAATGAAGTTCGGACCTAGATCGGGGGAAAAATAAAGTGTTTGACGATTAGGTCTATTTTCACTATTTTTGTACCGAGGTAAGTTCGTATGTTAATAATGCAATGTTATATTTGTATTTTAATGTTTTGATATTGCATGAATTGTATGATTGATTCTACGAGCATATTCGACAAAGTTCCGGCAAGAGAGAAATCCCGGTTGAACCTTAGGAATAGATTAGGATACAAGTGACATGTCACTAGGAACCCATGTGATTTTGTGATTTATGTGTCCCAGGTGTTGGTCTTGTACGTCCTACTAGTGGCTGGGTATATCGGTATATGTTGCGGATACCTGACAGCTTGTGTGAGCAGCACCGCGTAGCTACGTCTTGACTGACAGCTTGTGTGAGCAGGCCCGTGGATAGCTCGAGAGCGAGCCTATATGTGTTATGAGATTTGTGGTAGCATTGGCTACATATGTGGCACTTATGTGCAAGTTTTCTGTGTATCCGATAGTATTCCAAGTGGTTCAACGGGTATGTCAAAGACGAGAAAGTATGTGATTATGTTACGAGTTGGTACAGGTATGTACGAAAAACTCAAAGTAAATGGATTCGGTATATGATGAACTATTGATAGGAATGTGATTGAGTAAGTTATGCCCATGAAGTTTTAATGACATTTATGTTGATAAGTGTTATGTTATTCATATGACAAATGTATTGTAACAGCCCAGTTTTAGCTAAGTCAGAATAGTGGTTTCAAAACCACAAAACTGATGTCGAAAAATTATTTTAATATTATTTTATGTGTTTACAGCATGGTAGGATATATGTGTGAAAATTTTGTGATTTAATTTTATCATTTGGATGTTTAATTTGATAAAAGGACTTAATCGCGTAAAATACAAAAGTTGCATACTATTTGTTTAAAGTGCTTAATTGCTATGATTAATTAAATTAAAAGTCCTTATGATGATATTAGACCATTGGTAGTGTTAATGGACATTAATGGACATGCATTATAAATTTCTATGTTTATTCATTAAGGGTAAATAAGTAAATTGATAAATTAGGTTAATTAAATTATATCATAACATGAATTTGTGTTCATCTTCTTCCTTAGTGACCGAATATCAAAGGAAAAAGAAAGGTTGGAAGCTTGTTAGGGTTCGGCTAATGCATGCTCCAATTGTAAGTAATTTTGAGCTCGGTTTTTAGTGATTTTTGCGTTTTTGTGATCGTTGCATCTAGTACTAGCTAGCTCGTACCTCCGTTTCTAAAACTGTTAAAGATTTTAAGAGTTGCCATTGATGAGTTTATGTGTTCTTTGGTGTTTGAAGATGAAATATGAATTTTTGATGATAGATTTTCATGTTTTGTAAAGTGATTTTTAATGAAAGTGCAATTTAGGGATTTAATTGTGAAAAGTGAAAATTGAGTGGTTGAAAAGTGAAATAAATGGAAGTTTTGGGCTGCTAGGGACCTATAAATAATTCGGCCAAGCTTGGGCTTATTGAAATTATGTGAATTTTGTGTTTTGTGAAATAAGGATTAAATTGTTAAAAGTGTGAAAGTTTAGGGGCTAATATGCAAATAGGCCTAAATGTATGTTTTGGACTAAATTGAATGAATGGTTGATTAAATAAGTTAATTTTGAATATAATTAGATCAAGAAAAGAGGAATCCGGAATTAGATCGGGGTAAAGGCAAGATCATCGAGTAATTGACTCATTTTGTCGTTTTCATACTCGAGGTAAGTTCGTATGTGATGATTACATTATAAATGTATGTTAAAATGCTTTAATATTGCATAAATTGTTAAAACAGGTATGGATAATGTATGAATTGTGAAAACGACTCTACGAATGCATTCGATGATAGAAACGAAAAGTGTGAAAGCTAGTTGAACCTTAAGAATAGTTTTGGATACTATTGACATGTCAGTAAGTGATACGTTGAGTTGGCTTCGGGCCATGATATTAGCACTTCGGGTGCATATTTTACCGATTTGGCTTCGAGCCATGCATATCGGATGATTTGGCTTCGGGCCATGATAATAGTTCTTCGGATAAGTTACCTTGATTTGGCTATGGGCCATGGTATAGGTACTTATCGTACGAGACTCTTGAGTATTCGATTTCTATTCCGAATGGTTCAACGGGTAAACGGATGATGTGGTTGAGAAAGAGGTTAGTACGAGGCGATACAGGTATGTGCAGAACCTATTCGAGTATTAAATAGTGAAAGTTCGATTAGTTTGTATTTGATCATGTTTTGAGACATGAGAAAGGTTTGTAGTTAATGTGTATATGGTTTTTTCATGTGTAATTGGTTGATTTGCATTTATTCGATGAATTAAGTTATTCACATACGAGCTTACTAAGCTATGAAGCTTACTTCATGTTATTTTTCTATGTTTTATAGTGAATCAAGGCTAGCTCGGATCCGGTAGTCGTCAGGAACATCATCGCACTATCAAACATCTAAGTTGGTACTTTTGAATTATACATTTATGGTATATGGCATGTATAGGCTAGATGTGGTATTTTGGTTGTGATTATAGCCATGAGATTTGGCTTGTAAATGATGTTAATATTGATGTGTGTTTGGCTATTAGAAATGGTTGTTAATGACTTTTGTAAGATGTTTATAATGCTTTGTGAGATGGTTTGTTTTGGCATGGTTGTAACCAAGACATTATGGAAGTCAAAATGGTTATTTGAATTATGGTGGATGAAAGCTTGAGAAAGGTCTTATTGTGGCATGAATTTATATGTCAAATTGGCAGTTAAATAGTATGTATTACAGTGAATGAATTGATTGAGTTGAGGATGGTTTTTGGTTATGAATATTAAATTGGTATATATATATTGTATGAATTAAGGTTAAAGATCATGTTGTTTTGGTATATATTTAAGTAAGCGAAATGGTTGTATTTGTATAGCATGAATTGTGCATGAATTGGGATTGATTTGGTTACCCTTTGTGTACGAAAATTATACATTTTGCCTTGTGTAGGTACATTGAAGTTGGGGTGGCAAATTGACCTTGCAAATGGCCTATTTTTGTCCACACGGGCAGAGACACGGGCGTGTGTCTCAGCCGTGTATGACACACGGTCATGGTACACGGTCGTGTGTCCCCTGATGATGCTTTAGAAATCAAGTCAGTGAGTTACACGGCCTAGACACACGGGCGTGTGGTCGGCCGTGTGGCCAAGTCAGTATACCCTCCAGTTTTCACACGGCCTGGCACACGGGCGTGTCCTCGACCGTGTGATACAAGACAGTATGTATGCCCTGTTTCCACACAGCCTGAGACACGGGCATGTCTAGAGCCGTGTGAGGCATACGGCCTGTTCACACGGGCGTGTGACCCCTGTATGGTTGAAATTTTTTCTAAGTTTCCAAAATTTTCATATGTTAACAGTTTAGTCCCGAACCATTTCTAAAGCATGTTTAAGGCCTCGTAGGCCCTTACAAAGGACAATGTGTTTGTGATTAAATGGTATTTGAGTATGAATGTATAAATGTATGAGTTATGTATGTTAAATGATGTGTATTGATCGGTAATAACTCGTACCAAGCTAGCTCTGGATTGGAGATCGTCGGAGATCCGTTCATACTATCAACTATTATTTTGGGTACCATTGAGATTTAATATTTTGAGTTATGGCATGTATAGGGACTTGGTCATTTTTTTATATGTGTCATTGTTAATGTGGCCAAATGTATTGGCTTATAATGGTTAATGATTTCATTTTGTATATGGCCATGAAAGTTGGCTAAGGTTGGTTATAAGTATATTTATATTTCGATACCATTCATGAATGTGGAAACTTGCATGGTTTTAGAATTGATAAATTATGATATTAAAGCATGTTCGATGTTAGTATGTGGATGTGATGTTTTAGCCATGTTTGTGGATGTTTTGGTTGTCTAAGTATGCCATAAATTGTGCCATTGAATTGGTGTAAGTGTAGGTGTAAATGAGGGTGGCAAATGGCTTGATAAATAGCCTTTATTTTCTACACACGGGCGTATGTCTAGGCCGTGTGTGACACACGGTCTGCCCCACGGACATGTGTTCCAGCCGTGTGACCCCTGCACCTTAATTTTGAGAAACAAAATGTCCAGAATTGAGTACACGGGTAGAGACACAGGCGTGTGTCTCGGCCGTGTGTGTGCTACACGGCCTAGAGACACAGGCGTGTGTCTTGGCCGTGTGAAGTCTGCACCAATTTTATGAAAAATTATGAAAATTAAATCGACCACACGGCCTAACACACAGGCGTGTGGCACGGCCGTGTGGCACAAGTCAGAGAGCACCCTAAATTGAACATGGGCTGAAGCACAGGCGTGTCCCAGGGTCACACAGGCATGTCCTTTGGACCACACGGGCGTGTGAGCCCTGTTTCTAGCAAAAAATTTCTAAGTTTGGTAAAATTTTCTAAAGTTCTCGGTTTAGTCCCAAACCACTTCTAAAGCATGCTTTGGGCCTAGTAGGCTCGTATTAGGGACTTTATGATTGAATATGAATGGTTTTAATTTGGACGCAAATTTATGACTCGGAATTGAATGAATGTTTGTGTTATAAGTCCGGTAATGCCTCGTACCCTGTTCCGGCGTTGAATACGGGTAAGGGGTGTTACAGCTTGTAAATGTATAAGTCTTGGTTTGTATGTGATAGCCATGAGAGTTGGCTTATTTTGAGTAAATTTGCTTGTGTATGTGTATGTGCATATAGTTCATAATATGTAAATTGGAGTTAGTTTTGATGATGCTTATTAGTAGTTGGTATTATAGGAGTGAATGTTGATATTTGGGATGTTATTTGTTTGTGAATCAAGGTAAAGAATGCATGTTTTGAGTAGCCATAATGATGATTTAAGTTTATGAGAATTTAGGTATAAATGGATTGGTCTATTTTGCAACTTGTGTGTATTAAGAAATGTGGTATTGAATATGCATGAATTAGGTTTGAATTTGCTGGTTTAAATGTCTATTTATGCCATGGAATGGTGTAAATTGATGGGTTGTAGGTATATTCAAATTTGGGTGGCAAATTGGCCTGGTAAATAGCCTATTTTTATCCACACGGGCAGAGACACGGGCACGTGTCTTAGCTGTGTGTGACACACGGTCATGTTACACGGTCGTGTGTCCCCTAGTGTTGAAATTGAAATGAAGTCAGTATGCTCCACACGGTCTCACACATGGGCGTGTGATCGGCCGTGTGGCATAAGTCAGTATACCCTACAAGTTTGGCACGACCTGGCACACGGGCGTGTGTGACCACTTCGAAGGGCACACGGGCTAGACACACGGGCGTGTGGTTGGCCGTGTGACCCAAGTCAGTATACTCACTTGTTTAGACAAGGGGTTTAGACACGGGCTAGGACACGGCCATGTGCTCCCATTTCGAATGTCCACACGGCTTGTGACACGGGCGTGCCTTGTGGCCGTGTGAGACACACGGCCTGACCACACGGGCGTGTGTTCCCTGTTTTGAGAAAAATTTTAAAAGTTCGTGAAAGTTTCTTAAGTTATCGATTTAGTCCCGAACCACTCCTAAAGCATGTTTAGGGCCTTATAGGCTCGTACTGGGGACATTTTGATTGAGATTGAATGAGGAATGTTTGAATTAAGAAAATGTATGCTAAAAGTATGTATAAATGTGTTGTAAGTCCGGTAATGCTCTATAACCCTATTCTGATATTGAATACGGGTGAAGGGTGTTACATTTATTGGTATCAGAGCTACGTTTTAGTCGATTCTAGGACTAAAGTAGCGTGTATGAGAGTCTAGCTATACATGCCATATATAAACTGCGATAGTGTGGTGACTCCTGACAATTTAAAATGTGTTTTCATATAGTAAATGGATCCCGATCGAGCTGTAGCTGACGATGTTGAGAGTAATGCGCCAGCTCCCGCTCAAGGGGCAGCGCCGTCTGATTCTAGACCTGTGTCGAGTAGTCACGGGGGAGAGGCTAAAGAGGCCTTTTTCCAAATGATGAACGGGTGGTTCACACAATATGTCCGGACGAATCTGGCTACTCAACAACCTCCACCCCCACCTAATCCTCAACCTGTTCCTGTAGCTCCTCAAGTTGTAGAACTACAAAGACTAAATAAGCCGCCGGTTGATAAAATTCGTAAGTACGGGGCCGACGAGTTCAGAACTACCATTGATGGTGATCCCGAGAAAGCTGAATTCTGGCTTAAAAATACTATTTGGGTATTCAATGAACTTTCGTGCACACCATTTGAATGTTTAAAGTGTGCCATTTCCTTGTTGAGAGACACAGCATATCAATGGTGGAATACTTTGGTGTCTGTAGTACCGAGAGAGCGAGTGACCTGGGAATTTTTTCAGACTGAGTTTTGGAAGAAATATATAAGTCAGCGATTCCTTGATCAAAAGCATAAAGAGTTTTTAGAGTTGAAACATGGCCGAATGACTATGAATGAGTACGAAAGGGAATTTGTACAGCTGAGCAAGTATGCTCGGGAGTATGTTTCCACCTAGGAAATCATGTGCAAGCGATTTGTAGAGGGGTTGAACGAAGACATTAAACTTCTAGTCGGAATTTTAAAACTTAAGGAATTTTTTGTTTTGGTCGACAGAGCTTGCAAAGCCAAGGAACTTAGCAAAGAAAAAAGAAAGGCTGATTTAGAGGCAAGAGATTCGAGGAAGAGATCGATGAGTAAACCTTATCATTCCTCGTCAAAGAAATCCAGAGATTATTTTAATCGATCAACAACTTCAGCTGGATATTCCAATAGAGATCGCAGAAAGCAATATATCAGTCCTAAAGCTCAAGCTACATCAGTATCGAGTGTTGGCAACGTGAAAGACATCAAACCTGAGTGTCAACAGTGTGGAAGACGGCATTTTGGAGATTTTTGGGTGAAAAATAATAATAAAGCTTGTTACAGTTGTGTTTCACATGATCATTTTATTCGAGATTGTCCTGAGTTAAATGAAAAAGATAAATCTCAGAATGCAAGACCAAGCAATACAGCTACTCGAGGGAGGCCGCCAAGAAATGCGGGAAATGCGAGTGGTAATTATGGTACAACGAGAGATTCTATAGTGAGATCTGAGGCCAGAATACCTGTTAGAGCCTACGCTATTCACGCTCGCGAAGATACATCATCACCAGATGTTATTACCGGTACATTTTCTCTTTACGACACTAATATTATTGCATTGATTGATACTGGATTGACCCATTCGAATATATGTATGAATTTGGTGTCTAATAAGAGTTTTCCTGTTGAGTCTATTGAGTTTGTGGTTAAAGTATCTAACCCCTTAAGCAATTATGTTCTAGTTGATAAAGTTTGCAAGAACTGTCCTTTAATGACTCGGGGTTACTATTTTCTGGCTAACTTGATGCTTTTACCATTTGATGAGTTCAATGTGATTCTGGGTATGGATTGATTGACTCTACATGATGCCATTGTGAATTGTAGACGAAAGATTATAGAATTGAAGTGTCAGAATAATGAAATTCTTCGGATTGAATCAAATGAATCGAATGAATTGCCTATTGTGATTTCGTCTATGCCAGCACAGAGATGGGTGAGAAAAGGTTGCGAAGCTTATCTTGCTTATGTTTTGGATACAAAAGTGTCTGAATCAAAGATCGAATCAGTGCCAGTTGTCTGTGAATATTCGGATGTGTTTCCTGAAGAATTACTGGGGTTGCCACCTATCAGAGAGGTTGAATTTGCTATTGAATTAGTGTCGGGAACTTCACCGATATCTATAGCTCCATATAGAATGGCTCTGACAGAGTTGAAAGAGTTGAAAGCTCAGTTGCAAGAGTTAACAGATAGAGGTTTTGCACGACCGAGTTTTTCGCCGTGGGTGTGCCAGTATTGTTTGTTAAGAAGAAAGATGGTCCATGGGAATGTGTATTGATTATCGCCAGCTCAACAAGGTTACGATAAAGAATAAGTATTCGTTACCGAGAATAAACAATTTGTTTGATCAGTTGAAAGGTGCAACAGTGTTTTCAAAGATTGATTTGAGATCTAGCTATTATCAGTTGCGAGTTAAAGACTCAGATGTACCAAAAAATGCATTCAAAATGAGGTACGAACATTATGAATTCCTTGTTATGCCATTTTTATGGATATGATGAATCGGATATTTAGACAGTATTTAGAAAGATTTGTTGTTATGTTTATTGACGACATTCTGATCTATTCTCGAGATGAGTCTGATCATGTCGAGCATTTGAAGATTGTGTTGTAGACCTTGAGAGATAAGAATTGTATGCTAAATTCAGCAAATGTGAGTTCTGGCTCCGAAAAGTTGGATTTTTGGGACATATTGTCTCGGCGGATGGAATTCGCGTTGATCCAAACAAGATTTCTGCAGTTATTGACTGGAAACCACCTAGATATGTATCCGAGGTCAGAAGCTTTCTGGGATTGGCTGGTTACTATCGATGTTTTGTAAAAGGGTTCTCGATGATTGCTACACCGATGACCAGATTGCTATAGAAAGATGTAAAGTTTGAATGGTCCGAGAAATGTCAATAGAGTTTCGATCAATTAAAAGCATTGTTAACTTAGGCACCAGTATTGGTTCAACCTGAGTCGGGTAAAGAATTTGTAATTTACAGCGATGTGTCATTGAACAGTTTGGGTTGTGTATTGATGCAAGAGGGAAAACTTGTAGCTTATGCCTCTAGACAATTGAAACCGCATGAAAAGAATTACCCGACGCATGATTTAGAGTTGGCCGCTATTGTATTTGCATTGAAAATTTGGCGTCATCAATTACGGTGAAAAATGCCACATTTTTACCGATCATAAAAGCTTAAAGTATATTATGACTCAGAAAGATTTGAATTTGCGACAACGGAGATGGCTCGAGCTACTAAAAGATTACGAGTTAATGATTGATTATTACCCTAGGAAAGCGAATGTGGTCGCAGATGCTTTGAGTAGAAAATCTCTATCTGCTTTGAGAGTGATGAATACGAGACTGACATTATCTGATGATGGTTCGATTTTAGCTGAGTTAAAAGCTAAACCAGTATTTCTTCAGCAAATTTGCGAAGCTCAGAAATGTGATAGTGAATTGCAAGCTAAAAGAGTACAATGCAAATCGACTAGTGATTTAGAGTACCAAATTGGATCCGATGATTACTTAATGTTCCGAGATAGAATCTGCGTACCGAAAAATCCAGAGTTGATTCAGAAAATTCTGCACGAGGCACATAATGGTTGTTTATCTGTTCACCCGGGGAGTACCAAAATGTACAATGATTTGAAAAAACTGTATTAGTGGTCGGGTATGAAACGAGACATTTCTGAATTTGTTGCGAGATGTTTAGTGTGTCAGCAAGTTAAAGTTGAACATCAAGTACCTTCGGGTTTACTTAAGCCTGTGATGATACCAGAGTGGAAATGGGACAGAGTTACGATGGATTTCATATTGGGATTGCCTTTGACTCCGAAAAAGAAAGATGTTATTTGGGTTGTTGTTGATCGATTAACGAAATCAGCACATTTCATCCCGGTACGTACTGACTATTCACTCGATAAATTAGCTGAATTGTACATCGCTGAGATCGTTAGATTTCACGGGGTGCCATTTTCGATTATTTCGGATAGAGATCCGAGGTTTACGTCGCGGTTTTAGAAGAAATTGCAAGAAGCTCTGGGTACGAAGTTGAATTTCAGTACAGCTTTTCATCCGTAAACCGACGGTCAGTCTGAGAGAGTAATTTAGATTCTAGAAGATATGCTCCGGTGTTGTGTTTTAGAGTTCGAAGGCAACTGGGAGAAATATTTGCTGCTGGTTGAATTTGCGTATAATAACAGCTTTCAATCGAGTATAAAGATGGCACCGTACGATGCTTTGTATGGTCGCAAATGTCGAACTCCATTGTACTGGACCAAGCTTAGTGAAAAACTGATTCACGGAGTTGATTTGGTTAGAGAAATCGAAGAGAAAGTGAAAGTAATTCACGAATGTTTGAAAGTAGCTTCGGATCGTCAGAAATTGTACGCGGATTTGAAACGAAAAGACATTGAATTTCAAATCAGTGACAAAGTGTTTTTGAAAGTATCTCCGTGGAAGAAAATACTTCTTTTCGATCGTAAAGGCAAATTGAGTTCGAGATTCATCGGGCCGTATGAGATCATCGAAAGAATAGGTCCAGTGGCATATCGGCTAATTTTACCGATTGAGCTAGAGAAAATTCACAATGTTTTTCATGTGTCGATGTTGTGTCGATATCAATCGAATCCCTCACATGTGATTTCCCCGTCAGAGATTGAGTTCAGCCTGAAATGACGTATAACGAAGAACCGATCAGAATTCAAGCTCGAGAGATTAAAGATTTAAGAAATAAAAGCATAGCTTTAGTAAAAGTTTTGTGGCAACAACACGGAGTTGAAGAGGCTACGTGGGAGCCCAAGGAAGCTATGAGAAAATAGTACCCTAACCTTGTAACAGCCCGTTTTTGGGTCAAATCAGAACAGTGGTTTCGGGACCACAAATTTGAAGTAGAAATATTTATTTATTTACTATTTTAAGGTCTACAGCATGATAGAATAATTGTGTGAAAATTTCGTTAAGAAATTTTATCGATTGAGTACTTAATTTGTCTAGAAGGACTAAATTACAATAGGTGCAAAACTTGAATTTTATAAGTTAAAGGTGTCTAATTGCTATGAAATTTTAATTGGAAGTCCTTATGTAGTAATTAGGCCATTATACTTTAGGTTTGACAAAAATGGACATGGCTAGGTAAAATTTTAAAGTTATGCATTAGGGGTATTTTAGTAATTTTGTAAATAAAGACAAAATCAACTAAATAAAAGTGTCCATCTTCTTCAATTTAGTCCCCCATAGCCGAAATTCTCAAGAAGCCATAGCTAGGGTTTTTGGCCAAGCTTTCAAACTCGATTGTAAGTTCGTCCTTGTCCTGTTTTTAATGGTTTCTATATTTTTGAGATCGTTGTAACCTAATCTACCTATTCCAAGGACTAATTTGAGAGAAAGTTAAAGACTAGAATTTTACCCATGTTGAATATGCATGTATTTAAAGACTAGAATTTTACCCATGTTGAATATGCATGTATTTTGATGTTTGATGATAGAAAATGCATGTTTATAGTTAGTTAAACAACATTTGTAAAGTGATTTTCGGTAAAAACGTCAAATAGGGACTTATTTGTAAAATGTTATAAAATGTGTAGAAAAGTGTGAATAAATGAAAAATGTGGGCTTTTATGAGTACAAGTAATATTCGGCTAGGCTTGGGTTGTGATGAAATTGAATGAAATTCATTTTACGAGCCTAGGGACTAAATTGTAAAATGTTGAAATGTTAGGGGCAAAAATGTAATTTTTGCCATAAGGTATTTTTGGGCTGAATTGAATAATGTGATGATTAAATAAGTTAAATTTGATATTATAGATCAAGAAAAATGAGGTTCGGACCTAGATCAAGGGAAAAACAAAGTATTTGACGAATAGGTCTATTACGCCGTTTTTGTACCGAGGTAAGTTCGTATGTTAATAAGTATTATTGTAATTGTATTTTAAATGCTTTAATATTGCATGAATTGTATTAATGACTTTACGGACATGTTCGACAAAGATTCGGCAAATGTGAAATCTCGGTTGAACCTTAGGAATAGATTAGGATACAAGTGACATGTCACTAGGAATTTATGTGATTATGTGATTTACGTGATTCGGGTGCTGGTCCTGTACGTCCTACCGGTGGCTGAGTATACTGGCATGTGTTGCGGTTACTTGACAGCTTGTGTGAGTAGCACTGTGTAGCCACGTCTCGACTGACAGTTTGTGTGAGCAGGCCCGTTATCCGCTCAAGAGTGAGCTTATATGTGATTGAGGTAGCATTGGCTACATATGTGGCACCTTGTGTGCAAGATTTCTGAGTATCCAATAGTATTCCAAGTGGTTCAACGGGTATGTCCAAGATGAGAATAAGTATGAAACCATTACGAGATGGTACAGGTATGTGCACAGAGCTTATGAATATTAAATTCGCGCAATGATGAATTCAAGGTAAGTTTGTGATGGAATGAAATATGGTTATGAGATTAGGGTAAATTACATCATCTTATATTATGTTACGCGAATGTTAAATGTATGGTAAGATTTGCTTATTTCCTTCATACGAGCTTACTAAGCTATATAGCTTACTCCGTTTCACTTTCCATGTTTTATAGTGTCACCAAGCTATCTCAGGTTGGAGATCGTCGGAGATCGCATCACACTATCAGACGGTTATTTTGGGTATCGATGAACTTAACATTTTGAGTATATGGCATGTATAGGGACTTGGTCATTTAGTTATATGTGTCATTATGATTTGGCCAAATGTGTTGGCTTGAAATTATTAAATGATTCATTTTGTATAAAGCCATGAGATTTGGCTTGTCTTAGTTAAATTGATTGTAAGTATATATATGTGTGTATGAATATGTGCCAATGTCTTTTGTGATGTGGGTTATAATTGCTCGTTAAATGGTTGATATGCTAGCATGGAAATTGGTACGTTTTAGTCTTGATTGTGGTTGTTTTAATTGTTATGAATATCATGGAATGTGCCATTGAAGTTGTGTATGTGTGTGTGTACATAAGGGTGGCAAATGGCTTTGTAAATAGCCTTTATTTTGTTGAAACGGGTAGACACACGGGCATGTGTCTAGGACGTGTGTGACACACGGCCTGTCCCATGGGCATGTGTTTTAGCCGTGTGTCCCCTGCACCTTAATTTTGAGAAACAGAATGCTCAGAATTGAGCATACGGGCAAAGACATGGGCGTGTGTCTCAGCCGTGTGTGCTACACGGCCTAGAACACGGGCGTGTGTCTTGGCCGTGTGAAACTTACACCTAATTCGAATTAAATTAATTAACCACACGGCCTAGCACACGAGCGTGTGGCATGGCCATGTGGCGCAAGTCAGAAAGTAACCTAAATCGAACACGGCCAGTAGCACGGGCGTGTCCCAAGGTCACACGGGCGTGTCTCTTGGACCACACGGGTGTGTGAGCACTACACCTTAGGAAAAATTTTTAATTTCGTGAAAAATTCTTAGAGGTCCCGATTAAGTCCCGACTTGTTTCCAATGCTTGTATTGGGCCTCGAGGGTCCATTTAAGGGACGTTATGAATAATTTCGGTTAATGAATAGTAACTTGAGTGAATTATCTATAAATGTTTCTGGATGTTCTGGTAATGCTCCGAAATCCTATCCCGGCGACGGACACGGGTTAGGGGTGTTACAAACCTATTCACTGGTAAGATTTTCGGGGACGAAAATCCCTAAGGAGGGGAGAGTTGTAACTGCCTGTTTTTAGTCAAATTAGAACAGTGGTTTCGGGACCACAAATCAGATGTCAAAATATTTATTTTATTATTATTTTAAGTTCTACAGTATGAATATATGATTGTGTGAAAGTTTCGTTTAGAAATTTTATCGTTTAATTAGTCAATTTGATAAAAAGGACTAAATCACGTGAAGTGTAAAACTTGAGTTCTATTAGCTAAAGGTGTCTAATAGCTGTAGAACCTTAAATTAGAGGTCCTTATGTTATAATTAGACCCTTTATATATTTAGTGGACAATGATGGACATAAAATGGATTATATTAAATGGTTTTATAATAAGGTTATTTTTGTAATTTGTAAAAACATGTTAATAAATTAATTAAACAAAACATTGTTATCATCTTTTATGTTCTTCATCAACCAATCATTACGGCTAGAAGAGGCCATTTTTATGCTCTTCATTTGGCTATGCTATCTTGCTAATTAAGGTATGATTTTTGTCCCGTTTTTAATGATTTCTATGTTTTTAAGATCGTTGCAACTAGGTCTAGCTAGCCCAGGGACTATTTTGCAAAACTGTTAAAGATTTTGAATGTTTCCATTGATGAATAAGCATGTGTTTTGATGTTTGAAGATAGATTATGAATGTTTGTTGTGAATTATACAAGTTTTGTTAAGTGATTTTCAGTGAAAATGTAATTTAGGGGTTAGATTGTGAAATATGGAAATTTTGTGGTTAAAATGTGAAATAAATGAAAAATATGGGCTGCTAGGGGCATAATGGTAATTCAGCTAGCATGGGTTAATATTGAATTTCATGAATTTGTGATTTTATAAAATAAGGACTAAATTGTAAAAGATATGAAATATTAGGGGCAATTGTGTAAAAATGTCTTAAAGTGAATTTTGGACTAAATTGAATAGAGAGATGATTAAATAAGTTAATTTTGATTATATATAGGTCAAGAAAAGCGAAACTCGGATCTAGATCGAGGGAAAAACAAAGTTCTCGACTAATCGACTCGTTCCGTTGTTTTGCGTTCGAGGTAAGTTCGTATGTAATAAGCACTGTTATAATTATGCTTTAAATGCTTTGATATTGCATAAATTGTGTATACGAGACTACAGTCATGTTTGATGACAATTCTGCTATGTATGGCACTTAGTGTGCGAGATCGAGATAGCTTCGGCTATGTATGGCACTTAGTGTGCGAGACTGAAATAGCTTCGGCTATGTGTGGCACTTAGTGTGCGAGATTAAAATAGCTTCGGCTATGTATTGGCACTTAGTGTGCGAGAATTTGAGTATTCGACATTATTCCGTTTAGGTATAAGTTTGTTACATATTGGTACAAGTATGTATATGAATCATACAAGATTTAAATCGAAGAAGTTATGAAGTTTGCATATAAGCATATGATTAAGCATGTGGAAGGTTTGTTAGTATTCATGAATTACAAGTTAATAAGTTCAAATTGATGATTTGTGTATTTATGATTAGTTGAGTTTATTTCATATGAGCTTACTAAGCTATAAAGCTTACTTTGTTCATTTTTCCCATGTTTTATAGTGTTATCAAAACTAGCTCGGATTCGAGGATCATCGGAGATCGCCTCACACTATCCACATATCACTCGATACTTATGAACTTGGTATTTTAAGTATATGGCATGTATAGGGACTATTGTCATGTTAGTTATGTTTTGGTAATGATTTTGGCCATTTTAAATGGCTTGTAAATGTATAAGTCTTGGTTTGTATATGATAGCCATGAGAGTTGGCTTATTTTGAGTAAATTTGCTTGTGTATATGTGTATGTGCATATAGTTCATAATATGTAAATTGGAGTTAGTTTTGATGATACTTATTAGTAGTTGGTCTTATAGGAGTGAATGTTGATATTTGGGATGTTATTTGTTTGTGAATCAAGGTAAAGAATGCATGTTTTGAGTAGCCATATTGATGATTTAAGTTTATAAGATTTTAGGTATAAATGGATTGTTCTATTTTGCAACTTGTGTGTATTGAGAAATGTGGTATTGAATATGCATGAATTAGGTTTGAATTGGCTGGCTTAAATGTCTATTTATGCCATGGAATAGTGTAAATTGATGGGTTGTAGGTACATTCAAATTTGGGTGGCAAATTGGCTTGGTAAATAGCCTATTTTTGTCCACACAGGCAGAGACACGGGTGTGTGTCTCAGCTGTGTGTGACACACGGTCATGTTACACGGCTGTGTGTCCCCTGGTGTTGAAATTGAAATGAAGTCAGTATGCTCCACACGGTCTCACACACGGGCGTGTGATCAGCCGTGTGGCATAAGTCAGTATACCCTACAGGTTTGGCACGGCCTGGCACACGGGCGTGTGTGACCACTTCGAAGGGCACACGGGCGTATGGTTGGCCGTGTGACCCAAGTCAGTATAATCACTTGTTTGGACACGGGGTAAGACAGGCTAGGACACGGCCATGTTCTCCCATTAAGACACGGGCTAGGACACAGCCATGTGCTCCCATTTTGAATGTCCACACGGCCTGTGACACGGGCATGCCTTGTGGCCGTGTGAGACACGCGGCCTGACCATACTGGCGTGTGTCCCCTATTTTGAGAAAAATTTTAAAAGTTCGTGAAAGTTTCTTAAGTTATCGATTTAGTCCCGAACCACTCCTAAAGCATGTTTAGGGCGTTGTAGGCTCGTACTAGGGACATTTTGATTGAGATTGAATGATGAATGTTTAAATTAAGAAAATGTATGCTAAAAGTATGTATAAATGTGTTGTAAGTCCGGTAATGCTCCGTAACCCTATTCTGACATTGAATACGGGTGAGGGGTGTTACATTGGAGGTTGCTTGGGATCATTTGACACATTGTCAGCTTGATCTTAAAGTTGTTCGCATTGATAGCGGGACGGTTGATGCTCTTTCGCACCGTGTCCAAGTTCGGCATAGCATAATCTCGTATGGCCATTACTCCAGTTGTCTTGGGCAGAAGGGATGTGCACGTTCCTCGGTGTTAGGAAGATGAAAGGGAGGTTCCTCAACTCTAGGATTATCGATCGATAGATCGGCAATCGGTGGTTCTATCGGTGGTGGTGGAGCACCTCTTGAAAGTTAGCCCTTCCAAGTGTTTGTTATCAACCTTTCCGACACAAGGTCAAATAGGACTAACTCGTTGTCGCCCCGAGTCATACACTAACGCTGCAAGCACAAAAAACACTAACAAAGATAAGAACATTAACGAAGAAAATAGCCAATCAAATGCAAGAAAGAAAAACGGCATATCTATAGACCTAAATTTTGTTAATTATTTCCCTAGTAAACATGCATCAAACACACAAATCACTCAATCACATAGAAACTCCCCAGCAACGTCGCCAACAACTTAACCGTGCACCGGTGTATGTGCACCGAGACTATGAATCAACATACAATTTAATAATTTAAAAGCGGCTTTACTAGAAGTGTGACATATCAATTATAATATTTGTAAGTGTTACAATAGAACACTTTGAGTATTCCAAGGATCAAACCCAAGAGAGTTCGAGGACTAAGTGATTCCTAAGCAACAAGCATGCAACCAAGAAGTTGAGCTAACTACTCGCTAAGTGTTATATTACAGCAATTAATAATTAAGGTTAAATTAAACTGATTGGCTACCTACAATAAAAAGGACCAAATTTTAAAACAGTAAAAATTAAGCAATTAAAAATTCAATAAACAAAAGCGGTTGGTTGACTTCCATGTTACTGATTAGTCTTTGGGTTAGGAATCTAATCTAAAAATTTTAAACTTCTAGTTGGCTTAATTTTACTTCTCAATCATTATTTTTCCATATTAGACGATTTAGTCTGGTTTATCTCTCGACCTCACCAAATTAACTGGTGCTCAATAGGATCTCCTCTCGGTCTCACATATCTATGTTTTCCTCTAGAGGTGTTAATTTTAAGTTTTTAAGTTTATTCAATTTACTCTAGTTTTTACGATTTAACCCTTGTACCAAAAACTAACCAAACAACTTTTTCATCAACTAACCACTATAGATTTAGTTACAAATCATCATTACCATGCACACAACCACCAAACACATACTCAAATTATACATAAAAATAAGCATAAGAGTAGGGTTAAGAAAAGCTTAGAAATTTCTTTAGTGATTGCTTGGAGAAGATGATGAAAGCAACAATGGAGGTGAAAACTACCAAGAAAGTTCAGATTTTTAACTAAAAGAAAGAAAATAGAGTTGAGTTATATTAAAAGCTATAGATTAAAATGAAAATATAAGATGAAGTTAAGTACCAAAATGCAAATAACACCAAGTTACAGTAAAAACTAACTAACAACTAAAATTAGAAAAAGCTAAGAACTAAACCCTAAAAATGAAGAAGAAGACTAACTAGAAAGCTAAAACGATGAAAGAGAAGAAAAGACAACAACTTTCTTTATTTCTCAACCAAAAATGGCTTTTAAACATTTGATTACAATAAAAAAAAACATTAACTAGAATGCCCCTAGAAGTTGTGTTTTGATTGGGTAAAGTGTTGGACAAAAGACTACCCTGCAACTAATTTCTCCTCGTCAAGTAGTGGTATCCGATACCCAGGCTTCGATGTCGCTACACCTAAAGCAGTGGCGAATTTGTGGATCTTGGGGGTCTCGGTGTCGCGAGATCACTGGAGTTAGCCTTAATTTCTTCACTTTAACACCTTTTGGGTTATCATGATTTCAAAGGCTCGGTATCACGACATTGGCTCGGCTTCGCGACTTCTATCCTTCAGTATCGTGACTCCCATGATAGTAAGCTCCACGTTGATTTTTTGTTAAAGTTTTGCATCCTCAAGGTGATAGGTTTAGGTGTTGTGACTTCCATGGCATTAGTGTCGTGACACCCACTTTGAATGATGTTTTACTCAAGGTTGGGCCATTATCTTTTCCCTACACCAACTAAATCACATCTTTAGGTTCCCCATGGCAATGTTTGACCACTTTAGGTTTCAAAAGGGGCAAAACTAAGCAAAAACGTTTATTAATACTTAAAGCTAAAAATCGACAAAAACATGTAAAAGACACTTAATTTTCTTGAGAATAAGCTCCTTGAGTGTATTGGAGAGCCTAATTTGACGTATCAAATTACGACATATCATATACACAGTCAGAGCATTGTGTAAATTCCTAGCCCATGTCGATGTCGCTCCATAATTGCATGGTTCTACCCACCCAACATCCATATCAAAGTCAAACTCGTGTACAGACGATCGCCTATCGGCAGACGCTCTCGGAACCTTTGTATACGGGTCTAAATGATGATTTAATGGAGTGACATTTTGATTCGGCTCAACATCTGCTAACTCAGCTAACAACTCAACTGGTTCAACGTTCCTAGGTGAGCAATAAAGTGAGATCATAGTGTCCATGTCGTCATCACCTACAAGTTCCATCTCTGTATATTTGCACGGATTTGATGAAACTAGAAATTTGAATAATAGTCTGGACATCCTCCTCCCACAATGTCGAGCAATCTTTGCACTAATCTTTTGTTTCATATCATCGACTTTTACATTGTTGTTAAACCTCATTCCTCTTTGATGACGGTATTCAAATATACAACCAACTGTTGTTTGTAAAATTATCCCATCGAAATGAATGTATACGAAGAATTTGTTATTCATTTTTTATACTAAATCTGTAAAATAAATTAAAAAAAAAATATGAGTTCCTATTAAAACAATTCATACCATTTTATAGCAACAAACATACTTTTTATCAAATAATATAACTTGCATCTCATATTACTAATTATCAATGTAAAATAAAATATAATTACATAAAAATAGTTACAAGCTAATCTTATGAACTTGAACTTAATTTTTGAAGTCTAAAATTAAAAGCAAATGTGTTGATCTTCAATTTTGATTTCTAAGAACTTTTTTTTCCCAGTTTGTTAAACTAATTTTTTTCTCTCTCGTATTGCTAAAAAAAATTTTTATCTTTTTTTTCCTGTTATATCCCCTTTTGCTAAACACGTTTTTTTTCTTTAAACACATGGAAACAATATTTTAGTCGGGGATGGGGGGTTATATAGGAGAGTGGTGTTGCCTGACAACATTGTGGGATATAGATTTTCAAATCGGTGTCACTTGACACTACAGCGACACCATCTGACGTCAACCACTTTTTACAATTCAACTGCTTTTTTTTTCTAATAGAATTTTTTTAAAATATTCAAGCAGTGTCGCCTGACAGATCAGCGGCACCAATAAAAAAAAATACTTTTTTCATTTCAGCTGCTTTTTTTTCTGGTAGTTCTCTTTTTTTTTTAATTCAAGCGGTGTCTCCTTACATATCAGCGACACTAATAATTTTTTTTTCATTTTTTCTACCGTTTAGTTTTACTAATATTTTTAGAAATACATACCAATATCATCTGATATAGTGACTGCAAAATTTATTTTTAACATGATTGCTACGTGATTGACCAAACCCATTTTCGTAATTAAATTTTTTCCACCCCATTTTTATAATTAATTAATTTTTTAATGTTATTTTTATAAAAAAAAAAAAGCCTGATTTTCTTGCCGTCCTTCCAGTTACTTAACACGACACAATCCGGGGTCGCTTTGTGTAACCAACCGTTAAACGCCTTAAACCACATAAAAAAAAATCAAAATAAATTAAAATAAAAATCTTCTCGGACAAAAGAAAACCCCCAGTAAAACCTCAGCTTTCATTGACAGCCATAGCTACAAGATAAAGCTTTTCAGCATATACTCTCTTCTCAATTTCTAGGGTTTTTCAGCATATTCTTTTTTAATCACTTTCTCTTTCTCCTGCTATCCTCAAAATGGCAGCTTTATCTCTTTATAATTTCAATCATTTGGTTTCAATTCTCTCTTCTCCTTCTTCTTCTTCCTTCTGGAATTTGAGTTTTGCTTTCAACAATGAAGTCAGATTCAAGAAAGGGAAGTTTTTGGTGTTTTTATCAACTCACTCAAATCCCAAAATTCTCAAGTCTAATAAGAAGTCAAGGTTTGGTCAAAAGATTACTCCTTATGATACTGATGAGGAAGAGGAGGAAGATGAAGATGAAGATGAAGAATTTGATGACACTGATGATGGCATGGCTGGAGATGATTGGTTGATGAATGTAAGTTCACTTTGCAATAATCACGTTCCCTTAATTGAAAAGCAACAATTTTTTTTGTATGTTTTTATGTTTAGTTGCTGCAAGAAGTATATATTTTGCTAGAAACTGTGATTGGGCTATTCAAGATGCAATATTTGTAATGCAAACATGGGAAATTGAGATATATGGTTTGATGTTTTTAGAATTGTAGAAAATGACTCATCAGTTTCATTTTAATGTATTTGGATTGAGGTTAAGATAATTGTTTCACTAGCAGGCATTTTAGCGTAATTTGTTGTTCAAGATGCAATCTTAGTAATAAAATTATAAAAGTATATGTTTTGCAATATGGTATTTTGTTTTTAGGATTGTAGAAAATTACCCATCACTATGTTTTTACTGTGTTTGTATCGATGATAAGGTATTATTGACTTACAAATATTTTGTGCTTCTATTTTAAATAAAATGGTTGAGCTTATGTTTTAGTAGGATATAAAACGGCTTCTAGTCTGAAATAAATGTTTTGTTTCAGGACGACTTTGCTCAACCGCATGAATATGTTGTTAACGGCAAGAAAATTAAATCGCGCAAGGGAAGTGGTAGAGAAGGTATACATGTGAACCCATCACAAGATTTGACATAGGTTTTGGTGGAGTTTAACAAAGAGGATTCATTTGTTTGTGCAGGAAACAGAAGACTGCAAGAACAACGCAAAGGCTCAAAAGCCTTAAAATCAAGACAAGGTCTTACCATTTCTGAAGACCAAATGGATGTCAGACATGGTAATGATGGTCTAAAGAGGAAAAGTGTAGGGAATTCTTATCATACTTCTACCAAAACGAAGGAAGCTGGTTCCTTTGACGTAGATGGAGGAAGAATGGTGAGATAAGCTGTCAAATTTTGCTATCTTCTGTATCAATGGTGTAAATTAGCTTTATATGCTTTCTTCTATTGCAGCTGGTGTCAAAGACATCTAGAGAAAACCGATATCAACGGCTGTCAGATGAAATTGATTTGGATGAGAAATGGTTCCCCCTTCTTGATTATCTAAGTACTTTTGGGCTTAAAGATACACACTTTATCCAAATGTATGAGAGACACATGCCTTCACTTCAAATCAACGTGTGTTCAGCTCAGGAAAGGTTGGACTACTTGTTTAGTGTTGGTGTGAAACAAAGAGATGTTAGAAGAATACTTTTGAGACAACCACAAATTCTAGAATACACAGTGGAGAACAACTTGAAGTCTCATGTAGCTTTCCTAATGAGTCTGGGGATTCCAAGTTCTAGAATAGGGCAGATAATTGCGTGTGCACCTTCTCTGTTTTCATACAGTGTTGAAAATTCATTAAAACCAACAGTGAGATACTTGATTGAGGAGGTTGGTATTAATGAACATGATTTAGGTAAAGTTGTGCAGCTGAGCCCTCAGATTCTTGTTCAACGGATTGACATATCGTGGAATACTCGCTATATGTTTCTCTCAAAGGAGTTAGGAGCACCCAGAGATAGTATTGTGAAGATGGTAAAGAAACATCCCCAGCTTCTTCATTACAGCATTGATGACGGATTACTACCCAGAATAAATTTCCTAAGGAGCATTGGGATGCGTAATTCTGATATCTTGAAAGTCTTGACTAGTCTTACACAGGTTAGTTTCCTTGCAAGTGCATGAAAACACAGAAAATTGTTTCCTCTCTTACATTTTGGTTTTGTTTCTAGGTGTTATCTCTGTCTCTGGAGGACAATCTAAAGCCTAAGTACCTGTACTTGATCAATGAACTGAATAATGAGGTGCATTCTTTGACGAAATATCCTATGTACTTGAGCCTGTCACTAGATCAGAGAATTCGACCCCGCCATCGGTTCTTGGTTTCCCTAAAGAAAGCTCCAAAGGGGCCATTTCCACTCGGTTCATTGGTCCCTTCTGATGAATGCTTTTGCCAGCAGTGGGCTGGAACTAGTTTAGATAAATATTTGGCATTTCGTCAAAGGTTACTACTCAAAGAATTCGCAAAGAAATATGAGAAGTAGTGATAAGCTTCAAAAGCTTCCTTCCTAATACTAGAATCCCTGTAGCAGATTGGTATCCTGTCCACTTCAAGCTATCTAGTATTGTAGCTCTCTAACACTACTCCGAGGTTTTGGAATGATACCTGAGCCTACAATTTACCATAGCCTTTGGAGTGATGAAGGAAGTCTGAAAGTGAGGATTTCGAGTGAAATTCTGATTTTAACTCTCTACTCATCTATGGTAACTGGCTCTGGTACCTCAGGAATTCTAAATCAGTTGGTCTTTTGTTGTGCATTTAATGTACTTTTACAGAGTTTACATTGCAAAATCTTTGCAACAGTTTCTTCTAGTCCAAGGCTAGCAGATGAGAGATTATACTAACTATGGTAACAAGAGAGGAGAATTAACTCAAAAACAACCTTTCAAGTTTAAGGTCAGTTACCTTTTATAAACCAACACTCCTGATTTTCTCAACTAGAACAGATTATTCCCTGTGCATATAGCATGAGTTGCTTGCCCTTAATAGAACCATCTATTTCATTTCCGCTCATCATTTTTCTTGAAGTACCCATGTCAACACCCCTGTGCAATGCATATCCAGACATGGTTACGGTGTATACAGTCCTCCAAACACTCTCCAAATAAATGAAAATCTTGGAAAAAGAAATTAAACATACTTACGACACTCATATCCGAGTCCAAGTAACAAAGGAAGTATCTATGATCTGGATAAATTCCTAATGCAGTAAAACTAAAATGTTTTTATTTTCTTTCAAATTGTCTGTCATACTATCCATTGTGTTATTTTGGCTATAAATTTATGCGTTCTCATGATATGTCGATTTCTCATTATATATCAATCTCATTGCAGGCTGACATACTGACTGTAATTAAGAGGAGAATTCCAGAAACAAGTTGCAGTTATCCTGGTGATACTTGCAGGGACTTTCCTTTTCTGTTTACATTTTATTAATGATACACTCTCCATTTCCATTCAAATCCTTCTGCACATTATATCAATATTGTCTATCCTAGTGGATTCCACTGTGATTCAATGGGTGAATGGCATAATCGTAATATATATATATATCAATCATTTCTTTTTCTTACTAAACTTGTAAATTTCTTTTCTTTTCTTCCTTGTAACATGTATCTTTGAGGTGGGTCTCTATGCACAAGATGGATATTTTTGTTTCAACTAGCTTACCTATGTTTCAGCCCTCATGTGGGTTTACTTTGTTGGATTCCTGAAGTGTTTCATTGGCTTTAAGTACCCTACAAGTTCATACAAAAAATTTTTAGCCTTCAGTTCTCCTCCTCCCCCCACCCTCTTTTTGCAGTAAACAAAACCAAGCAAGGATTAATTTGTTTCTCAAGAATGCTTGTAGAAAATCTTCATTAGCAATTAGGGGAATGGACTTAAAAGATCATCGAGGGAGGGGATTTAGCCCCTTGTTCGGTTAATATTTGTTGAATTCATTCTGACTGCACCAGGGCCAAAACATCACTACACTTCAAGTATTAGTGCCGTTTTCGACCTCAAACATGGCTCCGATGCAATGAGAAAGATTTCTGCACTACATTTGAATCTTATAGTTAGAATGTAAGGTAGGATATACAAGATAGGATGTCAAGCACATCTTCAATATTGAATTAATGGTTGCTGGGATCAGTAGTAGCAGCTAGGAAAGATCAATTAGGATATTATCAATTTGAGCTCAAGGCCTTAATCCAGTAGTAGTCATGTTTAGAAATTTTCAATCCCTCTAATGATGGTACTACAAGCTTTGATTGATTTTGCTAGGTGGCAAAATTTGCATGTGGGTGTCTGCCTGGAAGATTCTTCAGGTATTCACCTTTTCTCCATGGATTTTTCCAATTTTATCTCATGAAAATTGAGATTAGTAAGAGGTCATAATTGCTCTACCGGTCATCCTTTTCATCTGTGTAAAAATTTTACCTTCATTCCCTATAAGGTATGTGGTAGTTTGGATCTTCAATTAGTATATTAATCAATGGTCTAGACGGTATGCTGCCTTGTTGATTTTGATGTAACACAAGAGCAGACACTAATTAGGTAATGGGTGATAAAAATAAAAATTGAAAAAAATATGGGATTTATGAATACGATAGTTTGGGGGAGTCTAAAGGTATGGGCTTATATTGTTAAATGTTAACCATGTCTATGCAATGATAAAAATAAATATATTTTCTGGTTGACTAAGTTTAATTTTTGAACACCTCTTCTTGGAAATTTATGGGCTTTTATATTTAGTTGCTTATAAAGTTGCTTCCAAGCGAGACTCCGATGTTAGAATTTACTTTTAGTATTTTTTTATTTTTTGTATAATGTTATTATCCAAAGAAAAAGCTAATGTTTGCTACGGCTCTAACAAACAGCATCATTTTGCTTCAGCTCAAACAAGCAACAAAAACAATTTACACTATTAATCCCCAGTTCCTACATATTTGATGTTGAGAGTTAATAACAACAGTATGTGGTACAACAAATGGATCTCTAATCAGACTTATTTTTCATACAAAACAGTACCTGTATTTCCTTTGAAGAGCTACCATGTAACCTTCCGTTTCTTTCTTGCCACATCATGTAAATATAACTTCTCCATGCAAGTCTAAGAATGGTTGGGAGTAAAGCTTTCCCCCTTCCCCTACTCTAATCCAATTAAGAGCCCGAGCCTCCAACCAAGTGTAATAAAAGCACGAATTAAAAAAAAAAAAAACACATTTGAACATACGAAGATATGTTTTTTTTTTGTTTTTTTTATTGTATTAGTTTTATTTGTCACGGTGGATATACTTGTTTATTTTTTGAATTAAAAAAAGTAATAAATCATATATGTAATCATATTTAAAATACATTATTTTATAAGTAATAGTATAATATTATGAAATGTTATTTTGTACAATGTTTAAAAGATGTATATATTGAATTGTACATTCCACTCTTCCATCTTCATTGTTTTGATCACTCTAAAATGTGTAATACCCTTTATTCGGTCCGGTCGCCGAACCCGAACAATAGGATGATACGAACAAATACCAAACAAATATATACAAATTATAGTTTTTTTTCTTTTTCTTTTTTTTTTTTTGATAAATCAGACTGGTGTATTCAAATAAAGAAAACAAATACAACTAGGCTAACAAAATCAGCAAACCCATTATAAACAAAACAAAACCCAACAGTTTGTAAAAAGAAAGGTTAAGCGTACACCTAAAAAAAATAAAAACGAATTAGAAAGATTAAACAGATCATTAAAACAAACTCCCAGTCTGATCACAGCTAGAATCCAATCAGCATATCCGCAATAGAGATTCCAGTCCCTAGAAAAGCGGTTTCCAAAATCCATCAACTATCCCAATTTCCTTTTCTCTTCCCACTCACAGACCACCTATCGAATATCACTCAGTCAGGTTCTTTCCTTGTCTGTAGATCCACCTCCGATGTTCCTTGCTCAGGGACCCTTCCGATCAGGTATGCTCGCGATTCTTCTCTCATCTTGTGAGCCACTAGATTTGCAGATCTGTATGTATGTTGAAAGGCTATTTGGTGAAAATATTACTTTTGCTACTGAATGTTTTGTATTATACCCACAATCACTGATTTATCAATCTTATTTGATTTACTTTTTTTTTATTACTGATACTGAGTCTCATTCGATAACAACTGATCTGAACCCCATCTGTTTTCCCATGAACACTGCTTGGAGGCACACAATGGCATCTGCTGCAAACGAAGAGGCCACCTCCCCGTGAACCACTATTTTGAAGGCGATGACCTCCCCCGAAACATTTCTAGCGACCAACCCTCAGACTGATTTTGCCCGAGATTCATCAAAAGTAGCATCGAAATTAAGTTTGACAACGGAACCAGATGGTGGGCACCAACCCATACACCCATGCCTCATGGTAAGATCCCGAACCTCACACCCATCCAGTTCCTTAATATATCTATTTATCCATAAACAACTTTTGGGCCAATACTTTTCTTTCCTTCATGTAATCCTTTGTTTTTGTCCGTCCAGATCGTCGACAAAGAGCAGCAAAACACTCGACATTGTATGCTGGAATTATTCTTGAACACCCAGGTAAGCCACTCCAGTGTGACAAATTTATCTCTATTAATATCCATTCCAGATTCAAACTAATCCAAACTTCTCGCGTCACAGGGCAATCTCTGAAGATATTATCAATGTTTTCAGCAGTTGCCCCACATCTGGGACATACTACCACTGAGTGTAATCTCTTACACCAAAGGTTCACAAAGTGGGGAATAAAATTCCAAGAAATTTTCCAGATTAGGATTTTAATTTTCCTTGGAATGTGAATATTCCACAGTCTTTTGTAAAATATTTTAGCCTCAGTCTGTAAATAATTAGGAAAATGCCATGTAATAGTTTATAAGCACTTCTTACAGAGAATTCTCTAGAGGCCTCCCCCTTTCATACCATAAAGTCCGCATGAGGTTCCATTGCTAAGGGAATTCGCACAATTCTATCCGCCTCTTTTTCAGAGAAGGTAGAATAAATTAAGTCAACCTTCCATTCTCTCTTTTGTTTATCAATTAGATCCGCCACTTTACTGAGTTCACTGTAGTTCCTGATTGATTCTACCTTATAACTTATAGATCCAAGGAGCCACACATCAGCAATAATTGAAATATTTTGACCCGTTCCCACCCTCTAACAAATCCCATCCTTCAGCAATCATTTAGCTGCCCATACACTCTTCCAAAGGTAGTCGTCCTAACTCAGAATTAAGAAAATCTGTATTTGGAAAGTACTTAGCCTTTAGAACTTTTGTTAATATTAAATCTAGATAATTAAGAATACGCCAACCTTGTTTAACCAATAACGCAACATTAAATTTGGATAAACTACGGAATCCCATATCCTCATTCTCCTTAATATTGCAAAGTCGTTCCCAACTACACCAATGAATCCTTTTTTGCCCATGTCCTTTTTGCCACCAGAAACGAGCCATAATGTTGTCCAATTCCACACACAAAGATTTTGGAAGCAAAAAACAGGTCATAGTGTAAGTAGGTATAGCTTGTAAATTAGCTTTAATAAACACTTCCTTACCTCCTTGAGAAGGGAATCTCACACTCCAATTCTCAATTTGTTACCTCATGTGATCCTTTAAGAGCTGAAAAGAAGCTTTTTTTATTTTTCCCCACCACATTCGGCAAACCGAGATATCTTTCCATATTATTTGAATTCCTCACCCCAAGAATTTAGAAACGACTCGCTTAGACTCTTCCGAAGTGTTGCTACTATAAAAAACCGTTAATTTGTCGTAATTGATGTATTGTCCCGAGCATCTTTCATATTCTCTTAGGATTGATTTCAAAACTTGTGCACCCCTCTCACTAGCTTCTCCAAACAATATACTATCATCGGCAAACAATAAATGAGAAACCAACGGACCCCCTCTACTTGCCTTTGCTCCCTTAATCGACCCTTCCCTCAAAGCCATCCTTGTAAGCGCCGAAAGGCCATCACTACAAATTAAAAACAAGAAGAGACTAAGAGGGCCCCCTTGTCTAATCCCTCTTGCCAGTTTAAATGTATGGCTACTTCTCCCATTAATAATTACTGAATATGAGATCGATGTGACACACTTCATAATATTTTCAACCCAAAAAGTATGAAATCACATCCGTAACATCATTACTCTTAAAAAATACCACTCCACCTACGCTTTGCTCGTGTCTAACTTAAGTGTCGTAAACCCTTTCTTCCCAACTTTTTTTTGTCTAAAGGTATGAAGAATCTCATAGGCAAGGAGCACATTATTCGAAATTAATCTATCCGGCACAAAGGCACTTTGGGCACCATCAATGCAATTGCCTATTATACTTTTGAATCGATTCACAATCATTTTGGCAACTATTTTATAAAGAACATTGCATAAACTAATAGGTCTGAAATTTCCTAAATTCACTGGATTAGAGACTTTAGGTATAAGCACGATATTAGTAAAATTACAAAGGTCCACATGCATACCTCTATTTAAAATACCCAAGCAATATTCTGTTATCTCATCGCCCACAATATGCCAAAACTACTGGAAGAATATAGCCTGAAAACCATCATCCCCGACGCCTTCGTAGGACCCATCTCCTTAAGAGCCGCCACGACATCCTCCTTCGTATAATTTGCCATCAGCTTCGAATTCTCTTCCTCAGAAACACACCTCTCAATCCCAACAAGGATATGCTCAGCATCCCCACAGCCATTAGACGAGAAAATTTGTTGAAAATAACTCATTGCAATTTCCTCCATCTCCCCCTCATCACAAGTCTATTTTCCATCATCGTGCCTTAAACTACGAATAGTGTTCCTTCTCCTTCTTTGCGAGGCATAATTATGAAAAAAATTCTTATTTTTATCCCCTAATTTCAACCAGTTTACCCGAGCTCTTTGCTACCAATACATCTCGTCCTTATCAATCTCCAAATTAAGGTAAACTCTAGTATTAATGAACTCAACCATACTCTCATCAGTTCTGTCTTGATCTAATAGGAACTCTATTTTTCTGTCAGTTCCTTCTTACGCCCTTCCCTCTTATGTCTAAGCTCAGCTACCCATCTCCCAAGCCCACACTGTAAACCCTTTAACTTCTGTAAGATATCGCCTCTACCTTCCTGCCACAATCATCTAACCTCATCTACACAATTCTCCTCCTTAACCCACCACGCCTCAAATCTAAATACCCTTCTGGACATAAGATTCAATCCTATATCTGTATCAAGTAGAAGGGGACAATGGTTGGAAAAAGAATACGGAAAATGATGGATTACTGCTGATGGAAACATATTCCTCCATTCTAAATTTTCCACTCCCCTGTCAAGCCTTTCGCAGATATTAGTCTCCAGTAAATTCCCTCTTTCTCATGTAAACCAAGTACCCAAGAAACCAAAATCTATCAGTTGACACTTTATTCAAAACATCCCTAAAAGCAGCCATCATCCTTTCTTCCCTTGGTACGCCACCCACCTTTTAAAAGGAATAACGAATATCACTAAAATCTCCACAAACCATCCAAGGTAAGCCTTGGAATCGACTCAGGTTTCTCAACATTCCTCAAGTAGCCCCTCTATTTTGTGCATAAGGGGAGTCATAAAACCTGATAAACCTCCATTCCTTTCCATCATCACTTTCCTTAAATGCGACATCAATTTGATAGACCGAATGACTTTTTAAACAGACATTGGTATTATCTTTCTATTCCAAACATAACCTCCTTTCGATCCATCCGGTGCAATATTAATCCCATTTAAAAAACCACACTTCTTTCTAACATTTTCCATTCATACCTTGCTCAGTTTAGTCTCTATGATGAAGACTACCTGGGGATTGTACAGTTTTAGCACATACCGAAACTTTCTAATAGCCGTGGACTCCCCAATCCATGAACATTCCAACTGCAGATTTTTATTGCGACCGGTCGGCTTGCCCCTTGGCAGCCATCGATATAACGTGACTTTTTTTCCAACACCATCCTATTCCTCACAACCAAGGACCCCACATCTTCCCCTTCTATAAATTTATCACTCTCCATTCTAGGCCTCTTCTTCCCATCACCACCCTCTATCACACACATTGCCGAATCTTGGTCCATGTCTACCCGACCTTGTAAATTTGATTGAATCCCTTTCACATCCAGATTCTGATTAAGGCTCCCTTCTAAATTCACCCCCAATATGGGGTCAATACGGCCTTCCAACCTTTATTCATTCTCTTCCTCCCTTTTGCTTCTACCCAAATCAGCCCCTTCATAATTATTCCCCATCTTGTCTCTCCCCCTCTTCCCTCAACCATACATTTTTCATCGTAAGTGCACTTCTATATTGAGCTATTAAAGATAGGTCCCACCCCATCTCAACTAGTTCAAACCCTAGATCCATCTTTTCTTGACAGAAAGAATCGCTATGACCTAGTCGGCCACAAAAAAAAAACAAAAAAAGTTAATCTTTCATATTTAAAACTGACATACGAGCAAATCCCAGATGAACTAAAACCTTCTTCTTCCTTCTCAAAGGACGCCTCACATCCATCTGTATCCTCATACAAATATGATTTCGCACCCCTCTACTTAGATTTATGCCATCATATTCTAAGAACTTCCCAATTAAGTCCCCCATTTGTCTTGCCAGCGCCTCAGAGAAATATCCTGAAGGCATATCATAAATTTGAACTTAGAAATTTGCAAAGATTAAAGGCACCTTCAGCAGATCCTCTTCCTCCCCCAAATGATGAATCGATATTAAATGACTGTTAAAAGTCCATGGAGATCCTTTCAACACCTTCTCTAGATCCATCCTATGAAAAAATCTAAACAAAAATATTTTCTCACCCAAATCTGAAATCTGAACCCCTTTAATTGGATGCCAGAGATTTTCCATTGTGCTTCTCATCGCTGGAAAATGTATAACACTTGCTATTAAAAAACACTGATGGGCTCGAAACTAACTAATATTTCGACAAAGGCAAGCGCACCTATCGAACAGTAGTATAGCTATGATGAGTCCAAAATATCGTATCCACAAGGACTAAAATTACTAGTAATAACTATCTTTTTATTATTTAGCCTAATAATTAAGGGGATTTATTTTAATCTAAAATTTAACTAACTAATTTACTATGAACGCGACAGAGAGTGAAGAAAGTAATTGAATAAACCAATGAATAAAGATAATACCCAAGGAAGAATCCACCTAGACTTCACTTATTATTCTGACTCTGAATCAAACGATTTATTCACTTGCCTTGATCCGTAGAAATCCCTGAATTATGTTAATATCTCTTTCGAGACTAAGGATAACCGACTCATCGCATTAACTCGATCTATAGATTCCCTTATTAGATTTGACTCTAATCCGGTAGATTTATGTCATCCTATTTCTAGGGTTGCAATCAACTCCGCTTAATTATGCTAGATCTTCTCTTAAACAGGGACTTTTGCTCCACTGAATAAGCACATCAAACTTGGATTAATATCTTGAAAATATTAAAGCAAGAGTTAAGAACACATAATTAAGAACAAGAGCAAGTATTTATCATGTAATTCAGATAATTAAATAATAAGATTCATCATATGTCTCATCCTCCCTAGGTATTTAGGGAGTTTAGTTCATAACGTAAAAGGAAAACATCTCAGAATCAAGAAAACAACAAGACATAAAGAACCCAAAAACTTCTAAAGAACTTGATGGAGATCTTCAATCTTGGAGTAGATCTGCTTCCGAGATAAATCTGACAGCTTCCTTCGAGTAATTTCTTCGTTCTACTGTGCATGCTCCCTTAGGTCTTCCTCTGGTGTGTATTTATAGACTTTAGAATACCCAGAAACCCTAAAAATTGGCTTTTTCTGTGTGAAAACGAAGTAGGGTGCGACAGGGACACGGACGTGTGATCAGCCCGTGTCAGAGTGCCCAGGCCGTGTGTAAATTTGGGTGACTCACGATTGACACGGGCTGGCACACGGGCGTGTGTCCAGCCCGTGTGGTTCACACGGGCATGTGCTCTGTAACATCCCGATTTAGGGCCTAGTCAGAATAGTGGTGCGAGACCACAAATCTGAGGTATATGTATAAGGTTTGAGGTTTATGCTATGTTTTCATGTTAGTGTGAAAGTTTCATGAAGCAATTTTGTTAAATTGCGGTTGAATTGTCCAAAAGGACTAAATTCCAAATGTTGCAAAATGTGAAATTCTAGAAGCTAATTGTATGAAATAGCTTTGGATTATCAATTAGAGGTCCTTAAATAGTAATTTTCCCAAATTCTAGTTTTTGGACAAAAATGGGCATGAGTAGATGGTATTGGAAAAGTTTGACTAAGGGGCATTTTGGTCATTTGTCAATTAAGTGATTAAAAAGGGAAAAGATGATAGAATTTCATTCATCTTCTTCTCCAAGTCATAGAAATTTGAAGGAGCCATTGTTAGGGTTCTTCAATTTTTCAAGCTTGCTAGTAAGTGCATCCAAGCCCCGTTTTTAATATTCTTCGTATTTTTAAAGTCCTAGTAACATGAGTAAACTATTTTTAGCTATATGTTGAGCTAGGATTGATGTTCAAAAATGTAACCATGTATGACATACATGTATTTTGATGTTTTATGGAAGAATATGAAAGCTTGATGTAGTAGAAACATCTTTTGCTAAGTGAATTCCATGAAAAATTGCATGTAGGGACTAATTTGTGAAAGTCTTGAGATTGGTCATACATGAGTGATTTAGTGAGAATTGATGATTGCTTTAGTTGAGTAAATGATTCGGGTAAGCATGAAAGGCTAGAAAGTTGAATGAAAATCACTTTACGAGCCTTGGGACAAATGTGTAAATATGAGAAAGTTTAGGGGCAAAATGGTAATTTTGCTAAAGTATGAGATAATGGTCAATTTAGTCAATATGTGTATTGAACGGGTTGATTTATCATTTTAGATCAAGAAAGACGAAGCCCGGATCATAACCGAGGCAAGGGCAAGGTCGTGGACTAAATTGCACATCTCCATACTTTTTGAGTACCGAGGTAAGTTTACGTATGAACGATGCACTTATGCGTATACATTGTTAATGCTAGCTAATGGGTAGCATGATTGAGAACCTATTTGATTCTAGTGGGATGAATGAGATAGTAGTTGTGAATGGATGAATGTATTATAAAGTAGACATGTGAATGTGTAGTGATAATGCTTGATAGTGGGCTAAGTGCGATACCACCTTGATACTTAACAATGATGGGCTGTGTGCGATACTATTGTTAAGCATATTATTTAGTGAGCTATGTGCGGAATCACTATAATTATCCTTTGTGGTAGGCTATGTGCGATACTACCCTATGATCTGATTGTGGTAGGCTAAGTGCGAAACCACCGAGTAATTTAGCTGTGTGGATGTATTATTGAGAAATAATGATGTGTTGTATTTTGAGTAAATGTGCTATTGAGTGCAGGGGTGCATGTCAATGGTTATGAGTATTTGACTCATGATGTGTTGAAGATGTGGTAAGGGATAGAAATAGTAAGCATAGTAGTGGATGTGAATTACATATGTTAGTATAATGCTAATTGTTTAGCTTATACTAGAATGCTTAAATTGTTTATGTGTAAACTTACTAAGCTCAAAGCTTACTCCTTTCTTTTCTCTTGTCTTATAGAGAACAAGGATTGAATCGTGATACGTGGATTAATCGGAAGATCGCCCACACTATCAACACACTCTGGTACATTGGACTTAATGTTTTGTATATGGCATGTATAAAGGCTAGACACGTTAGGGTATTTTGTTGTTTTGGCTAAGATGTGTTGGCCTTTAGATGGATAATCTATTTTGTATAATGCCATAGTTGATGGCTACATTATTATATAAAAAGATGTATTTATCCATGTAAGATTATGTTCATTATAAGTTGGTTACGGATGTGTTGAATGAGTACTTGTTGTGTATGCTAGAGGGGTGAAAGGGCATGACAAATAGCTTTGTTCTTGTCCATGTGGGTAGACACACGAGCGTGTGTCTAGGCCATGTGTGACACACAGTCAGCCCATGGGCGTGTGACTTGGGCGTGTGTCCCCTTCATGTTAGCATTTCAAGTCAGAATAGACCACGGACTAGCCACACGGGCGTGTGCCTAGGTCGTGTAAAGTGGTCAGTGTTCACCACGGGTAGGGAACACGGGCGTGTCCAGGCCGTGTGAATTTAGTCAGTGTCGACCACGGGTGGAAGACACGGGCATGTCTTGAGGGTGCACGGACGTGCCCATTCCACATGGGTGTGCGACCCTTGTCTTAGTGAAAGAAAGTTTAAGATCGATAAAGTTTCGGTAGAGCATCGAGAGCTCTCGTATGTATGTTTAAGACCTCGTAGGTCCTTAATGGGGTAGTTGTGGTAGCTTTTGAGAGTAGTCACGTTGAGCCTAAGTGGTGATCAAGTGGTTTTAATTTGGTAATGTCTCGGGCCCGGTTTCAGTGTAGAATACGGGTAAGGGGTGTTACATTTAGTGGTATCAGAGCTATGGTTTAGTCAATTCTAGGACTATCGTAGCGGGTGTAAGAGTCTAGCTATACATGCCATAAGTGTTCAATGATAGTGTGGTGGTTTCTGATGATTTTAAACCTTGTTTTTTATAGTATATGGATCCCGATTAACCGATTGCTGATGAAGCAGCTAGTAATATGTCGGCTCTTGCGCAAGAAACCACGCCTGTTGAGAGTGGACCCGAGGTTAGGGGTCAAGGGGAAAAGGCTCGGGAAGCTTTTCTCCAGATGATGAGTAATTGGTAATCGGATTATGTTCGAGCGAACCCTAATGCTCAACCTCCTCCACCTCCTCCTATACCTCAGCCAATTCCAGTGGCTCCTCAAGGTATTGATGTAGTAAGGATATCAAAACCCCCGGTGGATAAGATTAGGAAACACGGGGCTGAGGAGTTTAGAGTTAAGGTAGATGATGACCCCGAGAGGGCAGAGTTCTAGCTAGAGAACTCAATGAGAGTATTCGATGAACTCTCTTGTACACCTGAAGAGAACCTGAAGTGTGTCGTATCTTTACTGAGGGACTCGGCATACCATTGGTGGAAGACGTTGATGTCGGTAGTCCCGAGAGAGCGGGTGACGTGGGACTTCTTTCTGGAAGAGTTCCGAAAGAAGTATGTAAGCCAACGGTTTACTGATCGGAAACGGAAAGAATTCCTTGAGTTAAAGCAAGGAAGAATGACAGTAGCAGAATATGAGCGCGAATTTGTTAGGCTTAGCAAGTACACGCAAGAATGTGTGTCGACAGAGACCATATTGTGTAAAAGGTTCAAAGATGGACTGAACGAGGATATTAAGCTCCTAGTGGGTATTTTGGAGTTAAAAGAGTTTGTGGTGTTGGTTGAAAGGGCAAGTAAGGCCAATGAGTTGAGTAAGGAAAAGAAAAGGGCTATAAGTGAAGCCCGAGATGCGAGAAAACGACCGATGGGCAAATCATACCAAGCCCAGTCGAAAAGATCCAAGGAAGTGAATCCTCGGACGGCAGCACCAGTGGGTTATTCACATCGAAACTTGGACAACACTCGTTCGGGTTCGAGAGTCCAAGCCACCTCGATGAAAGTGTGGGCAATCTGAAGAACAAATCGGAGTGTCCAAGTTGTGGTAGGTATCATATCGGAGAGTGTTGGGGAAACAAACGAAGTTGTTATAAGTGTGGTTCCCCCGACCATTTTATCCGAAATTGCCCCGAGAGGGATGACAAGGAAGAGAAGTAAGAGACAAGACCTAGCGATATGTCTGCAAGGGGTAGACCACCAAGGAACCCGAGAGGTGGGACTAGTGATAGAGGTGCATCCAAAGACTCTACTGTGAGACCGGAGGGTCGGGCACCTGCGAGGACGTATGCCATTCGCGCTCGCGAAGAGGCATCCTCCCTAGATGTGATAACTGGTACTTTTTCTCTTTTTGACACCTTTGTTATTGCTTTAATAGATCCAGGGTCTACTCGTTCTTATATTTGCATGAGATTGGCATCTAATTTGAGTATGACCGTTGAGTTTACGGATATTGTGGTTAAGGTGTCAAACCCGTTAGGTAAGCATGTGTTAGTGGACAAGGTGTGTGAGAACTGTCCTTTGTTGATTATGAGTCATTGTTTTTCGGCAAACCTTATGTTGTTGCCGTTTGATGAGTTTGACTTAATCCTTGGCATGGATTGGTTGACTACCCATAGTGTCTCAGTGAACTGTGGTAGTAAATTTATTGAACTGAAGTGTGAGAGCTGAGATGTTGTTCGGGTTGAATCAGGTGGATCGGATAGTCTACCAGTGATGATTTCTTCCCTAGTGGCTGAGAAATGTTTGAGAAAAGGGTGCAAGTCCTATCTCGCTTTTGTATTGCTCTCCTAAGTATAGAAACACAAATTTAAAGGATTAGGAGCATCTAATTCACCAAATTATGTAAATAAACATCCAAAAACACGCTAAGCGTGGGATTAAAATGTGTTACTTTTATGGTTTATCAAACACCCTACCAAACATAATTCCTCTTCCTCAGAAACTGGATCTAGCCCTCTCTGCACTTGAACAACTTCCTCTTCCTCATCGTCCATTGATAACGTAGCAAAACCTCTTTCTATTCCCCTATTTTGCCTACACAAAATGTCCTCAAATTTAAATAAATCAAGCAATTAATCTTGATGGCGCAACCCAAAAACCTTAGAAAAACCACAAAAACACACACTGAAACCTTAAAAAAAAACAAGAACCTACTAGACGCAGCAAACAAAGACGTGCAAGGAGAGCAAAATTTGCTTTTTAAGTTCCTCTTCCAATACTACAAATTATAGTTCTAAATCTCAACTAAATATCATTCCATCACACATAAGCACATCATGTAGTTCAATCAATTTCAGGTTAATATCGAGCTTACGAAAGCTTTAAACCAACCTGGCAACAAATAGGGATCGAATTGAAACTAAAACAAAAAGATGAGAAAAATCTGCAAACAGAGGTCACACGGCCGTGTCCTCTGACAGTGTGGAATTGCTAAAGCCATGTAGGATGGGTCACACGGTCGTGTACACAAGTCGTGCAATAAACTGATGTCGTATGAGGTTGGAGTCACACGGCCTTACTAACAACCGTGTACACTGACCAAGGCCGTGTGGGTCAAAAGTGTAAATATTCTAAAACATGTCACACAGCCGTTTCGCTAGACCGTGTAATAAACTATGGTCGTGTACACAAAAAATCAACCAAAACCTGTAAATCACACAATTGTCTTTTAAGCTGTGTAAGGCACACGACTCTATGTACCTGAAAATACCTCCCATTTATGTTTTGAAAGATAAGAGAAGTAAAGAGAAAATTTTTCTTTCTCTTTCAGTCCACTACGGCTATTTGTTTCTTATGATTAATTTAATTAAATCTTTATTTTATGATTTTATTTAAACCAAAATGTTATTAAAATTACAAATAGAAACCGACCACTATAGTTCTAAAGGCATAATTATTATTTTAGTCCCTTACTTTGAATTTTAATTAAAGATTCCTTAAGAATTAAACTTTTGACACTTTTACAATTTAGTTCTTATACCGTAATTAATCCCTAATTCGACAAAATTACTTGACTAAAACTCAATCTAATTTTACTATAACTCCGTAAATATTTAATAAAAATTTTTACGAGTCCAGTTTATATAAACAAAGTTTTGAAATCACACTTTCCGACACCATTGACTTTCGTGTCGTTACAAAACGAATATAAATAAATTAGTTATATTATAAATGCACATAATAATTTTATCTTTTGTTATAAAATAAATGTTGTATATGTACTTTTCTTGTCGTAACACTTCTTTATATACATTTTTTTTTTGTGTATGTTTTTTTTTTTTTTTTTGTGTGTTCTTTTTTGACTTGACTAACACTTTTTGTGAAGACATTGACACTCCAATAAATAGTGCAATATAAATTTGTCAATTGGAGAAATCATGTTGTGGAAAATACACTCTTACCATTGGTACTATTTGGTTTTGTGTTTTATTAATAATCAAAGAAAAATAAAGACGTATTGAAAAATGCTTTCGCTTAAACTAAAAAAGATATTTTCATGTTCTCTAGGTGAGAGTGAAATTCTTGATAAAAGGACTTGCTTTCCAACATGCTAACCAATCGCTTTCTTAGTACATATTACAATTATTATTGAAACATTTACAGACTATTCTTGTTTCATTACACAAGCTATTTGATGAATTCAAATTTCTTAAAAGTATTAATGAACAACTTACTTTTAAGACTCATTTGTGTAAAGCCAAATCATTTGGTAGAAGTGTATTTAATATGTGTATTACCCACAGCTTGGTCAAAAATGTTGAATGTTTTACTATTACCTGAAAATATATTCATCATATTTTCATTGATTTTGTCTACATTGTTGTTTGTTATTGCCAAAATTGCACAATATATCATGTATTACGCTAAAATAAAATTTTCATCCAATATCTTTCCTCACTCTCATATTTTTCACTGTTTCATCTACCAAAAGTATTAAATCATCAGATATTATAGGTTCAATTCCATTTTCAACTCGAATAAAAAGTTCACGAAATAAATAAACATATAATTATTATGTTATCATCAAACAAAATCATAAATGTTTATTCATTGTTATCCAAAACATTCAATTTTACCATGAACTTACAAAAAGAGTTTAATCATTGATTTTATAAAGTAAAATTAAATTAAGATTAAAAGATATACAATTTTATAAACCAATGTTATACTTTATACCATATTGAATAAAATCATCACGTGTTTTCACTTCATTCCATTCCCATTAAGAAATATAACTTTTACATTCTTTACAACAATTATACCACGACTCATCTTTAATTAGTATTGGTGTAATTGTTACTTTAAAAATGCAAAAAGATTCCTGCAAATAAATATAAATAAAGTATGTTATATATTTATTATAATTAAAAATATTTACTTATGTACTTTACAACTTTTATTAAGTATAACTTCCAAGGTAATCGAGGAGCTTGTAAACTTTTGTGATAATGGTAAAAAAAACTCGTTCCTTTTCTTTCAAAAGATTTGAAGTGCAAATAAGACAACTTATGATATATATATTAGTTACCTCCTATTCAACTCATCCACTTCTAATATATTTAGATTAATTTGCGTAGTGGTAATTGAATTACTCAACGATAAAGAAATACCCAAAAAGCCTTCATAAGTAGAAGGTCCGTTAACATCTTATTTGTTTTGTTTTATAAGTTTTGGTTTATACCTAGATCAATATAGGTTTAAATTTTATTTTATCTTTTTTACTTGGAATTTGTTTTATTTACGAATTGGGTGTTTGGATCATGAGATCAAAACTTTAGTTTTTGTTTGGTTGATTAGAAAGTGAAAGAACAAAAAGAAAATGTAAGGTCTTTTTTGGGTTTGAGGTGAACGAGAATTTTTTTTTATAATTTTATCTCTTTTTTTACTTTTTATAATTTTGCACAATAACTAGGTGGATGAGAAAGTTTTTTATGAATCCTCCTTACCACATCATCCATGCTCGCTATTGATTTGTGTAATTTGATTTTTTTTTTTTAGATTTTGTAATTGTTCTATATAATTATATGATTAATTTGATACAGATATATTTCATGACATGGATGAGGAAATTTTTTAAAGTTTTACTTACATAGAAATGATAAAAATTGATAATGCTAATTTGAAGGGACTTGTGGTGAATAGTGAAGATGAAGCTTATAATTTGTATACTAATTATGTCCATCGCATTGGTTTCAATGTTCGAAAAGGGAAAAATAGATATTTTTTTGACACAAAGATTATTCGCACTAAAGACTTTTATTGTTCCACAGAAGGTTTCAAATATTTTGAAGATGTTGAGGATACAAAAAAAACATAACAAATTGGAAACAAGAACTGGATGTTCTGCAATGATTCGCTTTACAATACAAGATGATCAATGGAAAGTCACTTGTTTTATTTTTGAGCATAATCATGAGTTAGCAAATCCTTCAACAAGACATCTATTCAGTTTAGCTCGATCAGTTCCAGTAGCTAAAGCTAATGTCATTAATTCAGTGGTTAGTGTTGGTATACATCCTGCAATGTTTACTCCTACATGTCAAATGAAGTTGGTGGAACTAAAAATGTTGGGTTTACAAAACAAGATTGTTATAATTACATTAACAAACACAAGATGATGATGATTGAAGTCGGAGATGGTCAAAGTTTACTTAATCATTTCAAGGTTAAAGTAAGTGTGTAACACCCCTTACCCAGGTTCAATGCCGGGAATCAGGCCCGAGGCGTTACCGAACTCAAACCGCTTAACCGCCACTTAGGCTCAACGTCATTACTCGATATAACCTCATTCTTGACTTACGAGGCCTCACTCATACACACGGGGGCTCTTGAGACTAATCCAGAACTTTTACGATCCTTAAATTTTTTTTCTCTTTTATACAGGTCTCACACGCCCGTGCAAGATTAGACACGCCCGTGCATAAGTACACACGTCCATGTCCCCAGACCGTGCCTAAAAACCCAAGCATTATACCAAATGCCCCACGGCCATGGCACGCCCGTGCTCCCCAACCGTGGTGAACACTGACTTCCCTCGCACGGCCTAGAGTCTAGACACACGCCCGTGTGGCTAGCCCGTGGCCAACACTGATGAATCCCACACGCTCTAGGCACACGCCCGTGTGACTAGTCCGTGGTCTATTCTATTTTCAAATATTAACATGCAGAGGATGCACGGCCACAGCAAACTCCCGTGGGCTGACCGTGTATCACACATGGTCTAGACACACGCCCGTGTGTCTACCCACATGGTCAAGAACAAGACTAAGTGTCAAGTTCTTTTCACCCTTCTAACATACACAACATATACTCATCTAACACCATCATAATCAACTCAAATTGAAGTGCATTCTCACATAGAAAACTACATCTTTCCTTCATATAATGTAATAGCCAACAACCATGGCATTATACAAAATAAGCTATCTATCTATAGGCCAACACATCTTAGCCATTTACAACAAAATTTACTAACTTATCTAACCCCTATACATGCCATATACAAAACATTAAGTTTCATGTACCAAAGTATCCTGATATGTGGGCTATCTTCCGATGATCCTCGTATCTCGATTCAACGCTTTTAATCTATAAGACAAGGGAAAAGAAAGAGAGTAAGCTTTGAGCTTAGTAAGTTTACACATAAACAATTAAGCATCATAGTATAAGCCCAACCACAATTAGCATTATACCAACATATAATATACAACTATGCTTACTCTTTCTATCCCTTACCATATTACCAACACATCATGAGTCACATGCTCATAATTATTGAAATGCATCCCTGCGTTCAATATCAAATTTACACAGTATACAACACGTCATTATTTCTCAATAATGCATCCACATAGCTAACTCACATAGCTAATCCACACAGCTAATCCACATATCTTATCCACATAGCTATTACACACAGCTAATATACACAATTAATCCACACAGCCAATATCTCAGTGGTTTCGCACTTAGCACACCACAATCAATTTATAAGATGGTATCGCACTTAGCCTACCACAAAGGTAATCATCGTGATCTCGCACCTAGCCACTAAATGATATACCTAACGATAGCATCGCACATAGCCAGCTCATCGTTAATATGCATTTGGATGGTATCACACTTAGCCCACCATCTAGCATTATCACAACACATGCACAAGTCTATTTACCCAATTATTCATCCATTCACATCTATATTACATTCATTCTACTTGAACCACATAGGTTCCCAATCATTCTCATTCATTCTCATTCATGCTACACCCTAGCTAGCATTTACAAATTGTAAGTATGAATGCATTGTTCATGCATAGACTTACCTCGATACTCAAAAGTATTAAAATGTGCAATTTAGTCCACCACCTTGCTTTTGCCTCGGTTTCGATCCGGGCTTCATCGTTCTTAATCTATAATGAATAAATCAGCTTATTCAATACACACATTGACTAAATTGACCCACATCTCATACTTTAGCAAAATTACTATTTTGCCCCTAAACTTTCTCATATTTACACTTTAGTCCCAAAGGCTCGTAAAGTGATTTTTATTCAACTTTCTACTCTTTCATGCTTAGCCAAACCACTTACTCAACTAAAGCATTCATCAAATCTCACTAAATCACCCATGTATGACCAAACTTAAGATTTTCACAACTAAGTCCCCACATGCATTTTCATGGAAAACCACTTAGCAAAAGATGTTTCTACTACATCAAGCCTTCATATTCTTCCATAAAACATCAAAATACATGCATGTCATACATATGTACATTTTTGAACATCCATGATAGCTCACCAAATAGCTATAAATAGCTCACTCATGCTACCGGGACTTCAAAAATACAAAGAATATCAAAAACCGAGCTTAGGAGCACTTACTAGCAAGCTTGAAAAATTGAAAGAACCCTAACAATGGCTTCTTAAATTTTCGGCAGCTATGGGAAGAAGATGAATGAATTTCTATCATCTTTTCACCTATTTTAATCACTTAATTGATAAATGACCAAAATGCCCTTTTTGATAAACTTTCAATTTTAACTCATCCATGCCCATTTTTGTCCAAAAATTAGAATTTGGATAAATTTCTATTTAAGGACCTCTAATTAATAATCTAAAGCTATTTCACACATATAGCTTCTAGAAACACATATTTTGCAACTTTTGCAATTTAGTCCTTTTGGACAATTCAACCACAATTTCACAAAATTGCTTCATGAAACTTTCACACTAGCATGCATACATATTATAAGCCTCAAAAACTCATTCATGACCCTCAGATTTGTGGTCTCAAACCACTATTCTGTCTAGGCCCTAAACCGGGATGTTACAACTCTCCCCCCTTTAGAGATTTTCGTCCCCGAAAATCTTACCAGTAAAGAGGTTTGGATGTTGCTCTCTCATAGCTTCTTCCGTTTCCCACGTAACCTCTTCCACACCATGTTTCTGCCATAACACTTTCACTAGTGCTATGCTCTTATTTCTCAACTGTTTCACTTCTCGAGCCAAGATCTTAATCGGCTCCTCTTCATAAGACATATCCGGTCTTATCTCTATTTCCGTTGAAGGAATCACATGTGAAGGATCGGAGCGATACTGTCGCAACATCAACACATGGAACACGTTATGAATCTTTTCTAACTCTACCGGCAAAGCCAACCGGTAAGCTACAGGCCCAGTGCATGCAGTAATCTCATACGCCCTATGAACCTTGGACTCAATTTCCTTTTTGTCCAAATCTCATAATCTTCTTCCACGGTGATACTTTCAAAAATGCTTTGTCGGCTACCTCAAACTCTATTTCTTTTCTTTTCAAATCCGCATACAACTTACGCCGATGCAAGCGACTTTCGGACTAGTACGGATTACTTTCACTTTCTCTTCGGTCTCTTTTACTAGATCGACCCGATGGATCCGTTTCTCGCTAAGCTCGGTCCAATACAAAGGAGTCCGACACTTACGGCCATACAAAGCCTCATACGGTGCCATCTGTATACTTGACTGATAACTATTATTATAGGCGAATTCGACCAAAGGTAGATATCTCTCCCAACTACCTTCGAATTCTAGCACACAGCATCGAAGCATATCTTCAAGAACTTGAATCACTCTTTCAGACTGACCATCGGATTGCGGATGGAACGCAGTACTGAAATTCAATCTCGTACCCATGGCCTCTTGCAACTTCTTCCAAAATCTCGAAGTGAACCTCGGATCTCTATCTAATATAATAGACACAGGTACACCATGCAATCTCACTATCTCTGCCACGTACAACTCAGCTAACTTATCCAGTGAATAATCAACACGTACTGGAATAAAGTGAGCCGACTTCGTCAATCTATCCACAACAACCCACACAACATCTCTCTTTCTCGGAGTCGTCGGCAACCCCGTCACAAAATCCATGGTAACCCGATCCCATTTCCATTCGGGAACCATCACTGGCTGAAGCAATCCCGAAGGCACTTGATGCTCAGCTTTACTTGTTGGCAAATTAGACACTTAGTCACAAACTCTGAAATATCTCTTTTCATACCCGGCCACCAATACAACTTTCTCAAATCGTTGTACATTTTCGTACTGCCCGGATGTACTGACAAGCATCCACTGTGGGGCTCATACAAAACCTTTCGAATCAACTCCTTATTTTTAGGAACACAAATTCTGTCACGGTACATCAGACAACCATTCAAATCCATTCGAAAATTAGAATCACTTTTCGATCCGCACTTAGCTATCTTAGCTTGCATCTCGCTGTCATTTCTCTGAGCTTCACATATTTGTTGAACAAATAGTGGCTTAGCTCTCAACTCTGCCAAAATAGCACAATCATCAGACAATGCTAAACTCGCTCTCATAACTCTTAGAGCGTACAGAGATTTCGTACTTAAGGCATCCACAACCACATTCGCTTTTCCCGGGTGGTAATCAATGACTAACTCATAGTCTTTCAACAATTCAAGCCACCGTCTCTGTCTCAGATTCAGATCCTTCTGATCCATCAAATACTTTAAACTCTTGTGATCCGTAAAGATTCGGCACTCTTCGCCATACAAATAATGTCGCCAAATCTTTAACGCAAACACAATCGCAGCCAACTCCAAATCATGAGTCGGATAATTCTTCTCGTGCAGTTTTAACTGCCTCGAGGCGTAAGCGACTTCCTTACCCTCTTGCATCAACACGCAACCGAGACCATTAAACGACGCATCACTATATACCATGAACTCCTTCCCCGATTCTGGTTGAACCAAAACCGGTGCCTCAGTCAACATTGTTTTCAGTCTCTCGAAGCTCTGTTGACATGTCTCAGTCCATTCAAACTTGACATCTTTATGCAATAGCTTCGTCATCGGGGTAGCAATCAAAGAGAACCCCTTTACGAAACGTCTGTAATATCCCGCTAATCCCAAGAAACTTCTGATTTCTGACACGTTCCTCAGCGGTTTCCAATCCATAACAGCCGATATCTTACTCGGGTCAACTCTGACACCATCACCTGACACCAGTGTCCTAGGAATCTGACCTCTAGGAGCCAAAACTCACTCTTGCTAAACTTAGCATACAACTGCTTGTCTCTCAAAGTTTGCAAGACAATTCTCAAGTGCTCTTCATTATCGTTTTCATTCCGAGAATAGATCAATATGTCGTCAATAAAGACAACCACAAACTTGTCCACATATGGTCTTAAAATATGGTTCATCAGATCCATAAAAATCGCAGGTGCATTCGTCAAACCAAACGGCATAATCAAAAACTCATAATGGCCATACCTTGTCCGAAACGCAGTTTTCAACACATCTTGCTCTTTCACTCTAAGCTGATAATAACAAGACCTCAAGTCTATCTTGGAGAACATTGTAGCTCCCTTCAGTTGATCGAAAAGATCATCAATCCTTGGTAAAGGATACTTATTCTTAACCGTCACCTTGTTCAGTTGTCTATAGTCTATACACAACCTCATAGACCCATCTTTCTTCTTCACAAACAGTACCGGAGCACGCCACGGCGAGTAGCTCGGTCTCGCAAAACCCTTATCTGTCAACTCTTGTAATTGAACCTTGGTTCTTTCAACTCTACAGTGCCATTCTCATGCGGGGCAATTGAAATAGGTGCCGTTCTGGAACCAACTCAATTCCAAACTCGACCTCACTCATCGGAGGTAATCAGGGTAACTCTTTAGGAAACACATCCGGGTACTCACATACCACCTGCACTTGTTTCAAACCCTACCCCAACCTCTTGAGTATTCAACACAAACGCAAGATAGGACTCACACCCTTTTCTTAAACATTTCTCGGCCACTAAGGAAGAAATCATCACAGGTAGACTGTCCGATCCATCTGATTCAATTCGAACTACATCTCCACTCTCACATTTCAGTTCAATAAACTTACTACCACAGTTCACTAAGACACTATGGGTAGTTAACCAATCCATGCCTAGGATTAAATCGAACTCATCAAACGGCAACAACATCAGGTTTGCCGAAAAACGATGATTCTCGATCAACAAAGGACAATTCTTACACACTTTGTCCACTAACACATGCTTTCCTAACGGGTTTGACACCTTAATCACAATGTCCGTAGACTCAACGGTCATACTCAAACTAGATGCTAATCTCATGCGAATATAAGAGTGAGTAGACCCTGGATCTATTAAAGCAATAATAGAGGTGTCAAAGAGAGAAAAAGTACCCGTTATCACATCAGGGGAGGATGCCTCTTCGCAAGTGCGAATGGCGTACGTCCTCGCAGGTGCTCAACCCTCTAGTCTCACAGTAGAGTCCCTGGACGCACCTCTACCACTAGCCCCACCTCTTGGGTTCCTTGGTGGTCTACCCCTCGCAGACACATCACTAGGTCTCACTTCTTGCCTCTCTTCCTTATCATCCCTCTAGGGACAGTTACGGATAAAGTGGTCAGGGGAACCACATTTGTAACATTTCCGACTGTTTCCCCAGCACTGTCCGGTATGATACCTACCATAACTAGGACACTCCGGTTTACTCTTTGTATTTCCCACACTTTCCATCGAGGGAGCTCGGACTCTCGAACCCTGACGAGTATTGTCCAAGTCTCGATGCGAATACCCCACTGAGGCTGACATCCGAGGATTCACTTCCTTGGATCTTTTCGACTGGGCTTGATACGACTTGCCCATCGGTCTCTTTCTCGCATCTTGGGCTTCACTCACAACCCTCCTCTTATCTAAACTCAACTCTTCGGCCTTACTTGCCCTCTCAACTAATATCACGAATTCTTTCAACTCAAAAATGCCAACTAGGAGTTTGATATCCTCATTCAGCCCATCTTCGAACCTCTTGCACAAGATGGTCTCTGTCGACACAAATTCTTGAGCGTATTTGCTAAGCCTAACAAACTCACGCTCGTACTCAACTACTGTCATCCTTCCTTGCTTCAGCTCAAGGAATTCTTTCCTTTTTCGGTCAGTAAACCTCTAGCTTATATACTTCTTTCGAAACTCTTCCAGAAAGAAGTCCCACGTCACCTGCTCTTTTGGGACCACTAACGTCAGCGTCTTCCACCAGTGGTACGCCGAATCTCTCAGCAACGATACGGCACACTTCAAACTCTCCTCAGGTGTACATGAGAGCTCATCGAACACCCTCATCGAGTTTTCCAACCAGAACTCCGCCCTCTCTGGGTCATCATCTACCTTAGCTCTAAACTCCTCAGCCCCGTGTTTCCTAATCTTATCCACCGGGGGTTTCGATATCCTCACTACATCCACACCTGGAGGAGCCACAAGATTTGGCTGAGGTATAGGAGGAGGTGGAGGAGGTTGAGCGTTAGGGTTCGCTCGAACGTAGTCTGAGTACCAATCACTCATCATATGGAGAAAGGCTTCTCATGCCTCTTCCTTTGACCCCTCGCCTCGGTTCCACTTTGCACGCAAGATTTGCCTCTTGTGAGAGCCGGCGCATTACTACTAGTCGCTTCATCGGCAGTCAATGGATCGAATCCATATTCTATATAAAACAAGATTTAAAATCATCAGAAACCACCACACTATCATCGTACACTTATGGCATGTATAGCTAGACTCTTACACCCGCTACGGTAGTCCTAGAACTGACTAAACCATAGCTATGATACCACTAAATGTAACACCCCTTACCCGGGTTCTATGCCGGGAACCGGGCTCGAGGCGTTACCGAACTCAAACCGCTTAATCGCCACTTAGGCTCAACGTCATTACTCGATATAACCTCATTCTCGACTTATGAGGCCTCACTCATACACACGGGGGCTCTCGAGACTAATCCGGAACTTTTACGATCCTTAAATTTTTTTTCTCTTTTATACAGGTCTCACACGCCCGTGAAAGATTAGACACGCCCGTGCATGAGTACACACGCCCATGTCCCCAGACCGTGCCTAAAAACCCAAGCATTCTGCCAAATGCCCCACGGCCATGGCACGCCCGTGCTCCCCAACCGTGGTGAACACTGACTTCCCTCGCACGGCCTAGAGTCTAGACACACGCCCATGTGGCTAGCCCGTGGCCAACAGTGATGAATCCCACACGCTCTAGGCACACGCCCGTGTGACTAGTCCGTGGTCTATTCTATTTTCAAATATTAACATGCAGAGGACCTTGCGGCCACAAAGACACGCCCGTGGGCTGACCGTGTGTCACACATGGTCTAGACACACGCCTGCGTGTGTCTACCCACATGGTCAAGAACAAGACTAAGTGTCAAGTTCTTTTCACCCTTCTAACATACACAACATATACTCATCTAACACCATCATAATCAACTCAAATTGAAGTGCATTCTCACATAGAAAACTAGATCTTTCCTTCATATAATGTAATAGCCAACAACCATGGCATTATACAAAATAAGCTATCCATCTATAGGCCAACACATCTTAGCCATTTACAACAAAATTTACTAACTTATCTAGCCCCTATACATGCCATATACAAAACATTAAGTTTCATGTACCAAAGTGTGCTGATATGTGGGCTATCTTCCGATGATCCTCGTATCTCGATTCAACGCTTTTAATCTATAAGATAAGGGAAAAAAGAGAGAGTAAGCTTTGAGCTTAGTAAGTTTACACATAAACAATTAAGCATCATAGTATAAGCCCAACCACAATTAGCATTATACCAACATATAATATACAACTATGCTTACTCTTTCTATCCCTTACCATATTACCAACACATCATGAGTCACATGCTCATAATTATTGAAATGCACCCCTGCGTTGAATATCACATTTACATAGTATACAACACGTCATTATTGCTCAATAATGCATCCACATAGCTAATCCACACAGCTAATCCACATATCTTATCCACACAGCTATTACACATAGCTAATATACAGAATTAATCCACACAGCCAATATCTCGGTGGTTTCGCACTTAGCACACCACAATCAATTTATAAGGTGGTATAGCACTTAGCCTACCACAAAGGTAGTCATCGTGATCTCGCACCTAGCTACTAAGTGATATACCTAACGATAGCATCGCACATAGCCAGCTCATCGTCAATGTGCATTTGGATGGTATCGCACTTAGCCCACCATCTAGCATTATCACAACACATGCACAAGTCTATTTACCCAATTATTCATCCATTCACATCTATATTACATTCATTCTACTTGAACCACATAGGTTCCCAATCATTCTCATTCATTTTCATTCATGCTACACCCTAGCTAGCATTTACAAATTGTAAGTATGAATGCATTGTTCATGCATAGACTTACCTCGATACTCAAAAGTGTTGAAATGTGCAATTTAGTCCACCACCTTGCTTTTGCCTCGGTTTCGATCTGGGCTTCGTCTTTCTTGATCTATAATGAATAAATCAGCTTATTCAATACACACATTGACTAAATTGACCCACATCTCATACTTTAGCAAAATTACTATTTTGCCCCTAAACTTTCTCATATTTACACTCTAGTCCCAAAGGCTCGTAAAGTGATTTTTATTCAACTTTCTACTCTTTCATGCTTAGCCAAACCACTTACTCAACTAAAGCATTCATCAAATCTCACTAAATCACCCATGTATGACCAAACTTAAGATTTTCACAACTAAGTCCCTACATGCATTTTCATGGAAAACCACTTAGCAAAAGATGTTTCTACTACATCAAGCCTTCATATTCTTCCATAAAACATCAAAATACATGCATGTCATACATATGTACATTTTTGAACATCCATGATAGCTCACCAAATAGCTATAAATAGCTCACTCATGCTACCGGGACTTCAAAAATACAAAGAATATAAAAAACAGGGCTTAGGAGCACTTACTAGCAAGCTTGAAAAATTGAAAGAACCCTAACAATGGCTTCTCAAATTTTCGGCAGCTATGGGAAGAAGGTGAATGAATTTCTATCATCTTTTCACCTATTTTAATCACTTAATTGATAAATGACCAAAATGCCCTTTTTGATAAACTTTCAATTTTAACTCATCCATGCCCATTTTTGTCTAAAAATTAGAATTTGGATAAATTTCTATTTAAGGACCTCTAATTAATAATCTAAAGCTATTTCACACATATAGCTTCTAGAAACACACATTTTGCAACTTTTGCAATTTAGTCCTTTTGGACAATTCAACCACAATTTCACAAAATTGCTTCATGAAACTTTCACACTAGCATGCATACATATTATAAGCCTCAAAAACTCATTCATGACCCTCGAATTTGTGGTCTCAAACTACTATTTCGACTAGGCCCTAAACCGGGATGTTACAAAGTGAATATCCAATATTTTTTTTACACGGTTCAAGTGGATCAAGAAAATCTAATGGCAAACTTTTTTTTGGAGTGATGGTAGATCAAGAATTGATTATGACTGCTCTGGAGATGTTTTGGTTTTTTATACAACTTATCGTACCAATAGGTTTAACCTAATATGTGCTCCCTTTGTGGGTATTAATCATCATCGATAAACAATAATGTTTGGGTGTGCATTTTTTGTTAGATGAGACTACTACTTCCTTTGCATGGCTGTTTAAGTCTTTCTTGCAATCAATGGGTAATCAATCACCAATGACTATAATGACTGATCATGATCATGCAATTAGCAAAACAATAGGAGAAATTTTTCCTGATTCATGTCACAGATTATGTTTATGGCACATTTCTAGGAATGCCCCTTTACATCTTAGTAATCTCAATTAGAGCTGTACATGGGCAAGCTATCGCCCGCCGCCCAAGGCCACTTGAAAAATGGGAGGGTTCGGGTAAAAATATAGGCCCGAAAAATGGGCTTGGGCAAAAAAATGAGGCTCGTTTAAAAAACGGGCTGGGCCTCGAGTATGATTTTTTTGGCCCGAGCCCGGCCCGACCCGGCCCGAAATATTTTAGTATTATTTTTTATTTTTTTATTAATAAAATTTTAACTTTAGAACATGTGTTTATTTTATTCCATATTTAATTTCTTTAAAATTAAATTTTTGAGAATATGAAAAAATTATTAATAAATTAAGCTAAACAAATTAAGCATCTATTTTCGTAAAGTACAAAATTAAATGGTAGAATAGTATCATTATGAGATTCAAAGTAGAAAATAAGCATCTATTTTCTTTAAATGTATTTGATTCATTATTTTTTATTTCTTATTTAATAAAATAAAAAAATAATACGGGCCGGGCCGGGCCGGGCTCGGGCTTACCAATTCCATGTCGGGCCGGGCTTGGGAAATTTTTTAGGCCCATATTTCGGGCCGGGCTGGGCTCGGGCCTACAAAACGGGCCTAAATTTTTAGTTGGGCCCAGCCCGAGCCCGGCCCGGCCCGATCCATGTACACCTCTAATCTCAATTGAAATGTTGATTTTCATGCTTTGTTTCATAAATGCATGGAAGGTTGTGAATCTGAAATAGAACTTGAGAAGACTTGGAAAAAATGATAAATGATCATAATCTTCAAGATCATTCATGGTTGAAAGGTTTGTACAAATGTTGTGAAAAATGGAGTACTACTTTTAGCATCGATATATTTTCTTCACAAATTAAATCTTCTCAAAGGGTTGAGGTTACAAATAATGTTTTGCAGGGTCGAAAACGTGAAGAGGTTAATAATTGAAGAACTATCGAGCAATGAAGATGATGTTGTAAAATAGGGTGAAAGTAAAACTTCTCCAATCTTAGATCCACCATGTGTTAAGTCGAAAGGGATCTCTAATTCTGAACTTAAAGGTCACCTTGAGAAAATAAAACCAAAAACATCCCAATTGCATAAGTCGGGTAAGTAATTTGATTATAAAGTTACACTTTATTGTAAATTTATTTTTTAATTATATTTATTTTAATAAATGTTACATTTTATATAGGAAAAAGAAAACAATCAGCAATCAGAGAATCCTTAGATGTACCCATTGGCTCTACTCTAAGTTATAAAAATTTTGTAAGTATAAAATTAGTTAGTCACATATTACATAGAAGTATTTTTATTGTTGTTACAAATTATTAACTCCTTTTTTTGTCGGTATTATAAGTCATTCCTTCAATGATGATGCCAGCAAATAATATGTATGCATATCCATGTCAAAATGCAATACAATTTTTCAACATGGTAACCACAACCGATAGTTATATTATATCTATATCTTCTTAGATTTCCATGTAAATAAAACTATTTGTTTTTTTTTTTCTTAAGACCCCAAGTAGCAATCGGTGTTTAAGTGGTTCAAGTTTACCTTATAATAGCATGCAACAAAGTACTGGTGTAATAACTCCAAATTTGTGTCAGGTATTCATTTTTATTTTATTTATAGATATATAGTATGTTTGATTTTACATCAAATATTCAAGTGAATTTTTTCCATTAAAAAACTTTTTTTAAAATTTTATTTTTGTGAATTTAATTTATTTTAATAAATTAATTATACGAATCACTTACACGTAACCAAAGATATCCAAATTCTAATCGTTAATCACATGTTTATTTCATACTACTGCTTATTCTTTTATCAATGAATTATACTTATATATAATTTTCTTTTTTGTGTTTGTTCCAATGATGTAGGATAAAACCCTGGATTGTGTTTTTGAAAGTCAGAATGTTGCACATCATGGTGAAGCTATATTGCTACAACAAATTCTAGATTTGGTGCTTAATGGCATTTAATATTAAACTAAATGTTGTTTTGTACATGGTCGTTAATATGACCATTACAATGTATAAAAGACTTGAATGTTCTATGGTGTGATCGTGAATATATGCACTTCCTTATTTGAGGTTCTTTAATCAAATGTTGAATTCTATAGCTACATTTCTTTGGTGTTTCATAATGAGATTTTTGCTAGTGATTTGGTTTATATTCTATTGCTAATTTCTTATTTTATATTCCAATGTTAATTTCTTATATCCCATGTTTGGATCTTATCAAGATCTTTTGCAATGAGCTATTTTCCTGTTTCTGGAATGTAAAATGTATAATTTCATTTAATGAAAATACTACACCATCAAATCAATAGGTAACAATTCTAGAACAATATCAGCTCTTAAGAACATAAAAAACAACAATTAAAAGAAATAATTAGAAAACATATTCAATTCATAAACTCATCAAATTTGTACACTTTCTTTAGCCAATCAAATACAGACTAGTTGAAAACAAAATGGTTAACCGTTATAGAACAATGTCATTACTTCTAAACAATGTCTAGTCCAACGATACAACTGATCTTATTCTAATTGGTGGTGCCATGGAAATGGGATGCATACTGCCAATGTTCGTTCTTTCGAACTTAGGTCTGGTTGAAAATGGCAGAGCTCCTGTTCTCATTCTTGGTGGGAGAGGCACTTGAGTTGATGTTGGCCTTTTAGTGTTTGATCTTGTGGAAGAAACGGGGCTCAACCATACATGAAAAGGTAGGAACACAGCTTAGTCTAGATCGAATAGTTGTGTACACTAGAAGATTTAAATCAGCTCTATGAGCAGTCTTGTAACGCCCCGAATTTGGGCCTAGTAGAATTGGGCCCATTGGGCCTCGGGCGTAGGAGCATTTAGAATTCTTAAGAACAAGAGAACGGCACTAATGCAAGTTGGACCTATTAGGTGAGTGATTTTGGAAGGTTAAGGGGCTTATATGAAGTCCCGGGTTCAAACTTGGGCTTTAGGAAAATTTTGGTTTTAGGTGAATAAAACCCTGGGAGTTGGTAGGTAGGCTTTAAAAATAAAACATGGAGAAAAATGACACAAGAGGAGTTGTGGTGAAGTGGAAAAGTGGCTCCACTTAGGGAGCAAGGAAGTGACGCTACACAAGGAAGCAAGGGGTCCAAGGTTCTAGTCTTGGTACTTACTTTTCTTTTAGATTATTTTCTTTTAAAGGGAATTAGACTTTAGCTGTAGGCTTTATTTTTGTTGTGCATGTTTTAAGACACAAATGGACACATGGTGGAGTGGTGGTGGTGTCAATATGATAGCAAGGTGGGAGAGGGTTCGAATCACACATGCATTTTTTGGGGGTTTTATTTTGTGCTCAATGAGGGAAAGAGGTGGAGTTGGAGTGAGACTCTACTTGGTGAAGGTTTGAAGTGGTCAAATGTTTTGAATGGGTGTTGGAGAGTGAATGGGGGAGCAAATCGAGGAGAGAATCATGGGATTTGGAGAGTGAAGGTGTTTGGCCGAAATTAAGGAAGTGTTTAGGGAGCACATTCAGTTTTTGTGGGTGGGTAGGTGTCGTTTTGCTCAATTCATCTTTTGGGAGAGTAGTGTGATGTTTTTGGGTCATTTCTTTTCCCTTCTTGGTAAACCTCTGCCGAATTTCCTTGTGATCTCTCTTTCTATTCTCAACTCTTCCTTCAGTCTTCTTTTTGCTTCAACTCATAGCCGAATCCCTCTCACATCAATATTTTGGCTTGTGTTTTGTTAATCGTTTCATTTCGGTTTCACTCCATATTCGAATCTTAACTTATTGGAGTTGCTACTTGTGCCGAAACTTGCATTCTCATTTGACTTATCTCTAATCTAAGACTCATAGCCGAATCTATCTCCATTCGGGTTCTCATTGAGCAAGGTAGAGAGTTCTTTTCTCTATATTCTTTTCTTCTTTTCTCTTTATCTCTTCTCTCTGCTAAATCGAACTTTCACCTTTTTGCCAAGGCCGAATCGGCTCAGTGTCTCTTTTTAGAATCCTTCTTGTGTGGAGAAAGCCGAATCCTCTAAGGCCCCCTAGGTGCAAACCGCTTTTGTGATCTTCTTCAATTGTTGGTAAGTTTATATGGCCGAAAAGGGAAAGTGGATGGTCGTTCTCCATCTCAGGTTCATTCAGGCCGAAAGGCCATTTCCTTGTTATTCTAGAATCAACATCTCTAACTCGTGCTCCCCTTTAGGGACACAATCTCGTAACCAGAGGGAGTAAACCGAACATTCAAGCGTAACAAGGAGTGCTGTCATTTTTGGTGCTTCGGAGAGTGTCGTTGTTCATATTCCAAATAGGTGTGTAATCTCACACCCTTCTGAATGACTGCATGTGATGACTTGCGAATCAGCCAAAAGCCGAAAAGCCAGAAAACTGGCATCTGTGCCACTCGAGCGTGCGAGCGCTCGTAGTGGTAAAGCGAGATACGAGTAGTGACGGTAAGTTGTTGAGAGTGTCACGAGCGCTCTCGCGACATTGGGGCTATAACAGGCCTAACCGAGCCGATACTGGCTTATCGGGCCCAATGGGCTTTCTGGCCCACATGGACGAAGTTGGTGGAAAACCGTCAAAGGGTAAGTGTGGTTGCGAAATCTAGAAATCTGAAGCCGAAATCATGCGAAATGGGCCACACGAGCGTGTGGGCCTGTTTGGGCCTAAAATGGATTTTAGGCCCATTAGTCCCGTAGAGACCCAAAAAGGGTCTCGTGTCGATCGAGGCAACAGTAAGCTATTGAAAAGTTGTAAGGTGATAAATTACTGGAATACCCTCAGTGGGTAAATTATTGAGATACCCTTGTAGGGTAAAATTACTGTTATACCCCTTAGGGGCAGAATTGGTATGATTGTGTATAACTTGATTAATTGCCATGATGATACATTTTGCATACACTGGATTATTATGCCATGACATGTTGCATTGGGATGGGTTATAATGATGGAAGAAGTGCTGTACTGGTGGCTATGCCACAATATACTAATTTCAGTGGCTCAGCCACATATACTGATACTGGCAGCTTTGCTGCGTTTATACTGGAAGCTCGACTGCATTTTTAGAGTGTAGCGGATGGGTGGGTCGATTTAGAAATCCCCACATGGAGTGTAGGGCTGGTACGGGTGGAGTGTAGCGGATGGACTATTAGGTTGGGGGCTGCATTTTCTGTTTGCATTACCATGATTTTGGGGTCGTGGGCCTAAATTGATACTGTATGGGGCTTAGGCCCAGACTGAGACCATGACTGTGACTGGAATTAGGATTACACACTGAGTACTTGTAACTCACCCCGTTGTTTCAACCTTGCAGGTGATCCCCGACGTTAGTGGATTTGGAGCTGTGGAGGACTCTGTGGTGGCCATACACCGGGAATTATTCCCGTGAACTTAGTAAATTTACATTTTGCTTTATTTTAGTTTAATCATTGATTTGGGTTAATATTTATGTAATAAGGCCATTGGTTTATTTTCTTTTAAGTTTTCCTTGATAACTGCTAAATTTATAAATACGTAGTTTTCCTAAAACGACACCTACTATTTTCAAATATATCACATTTTCGTAATTCACTGAAATTGATTTCTGTTATAAACGAGTTTTTGGATATAATAACAATGATAACAAAAATAATGTTTTTACAAGAAAACCACAAAAACAAATTTATTTTTTCTCAAACAACAAAGCTCAAGTTTTCAAAAAGGAACATGAACTTTTTAACAAACGCGCAAGCTTTTAAACAACCCTTCTATGTGACATACCAGATCCGGTCATAACGTCTAAGTCGGGTTTGGGGTGTTACATTTTATGGTATCAGAGCCCGGTTGCAAAACTCGGCTGTGGAATGGGTTTTAAAATTTTTCCAAATCTGTTTAAACTTTGGTTTAGAAAAAGTGATAGTGTTACTGAAAGTATGGCACACCGAGTCTCCGGCACCAAATCTGTAAGTTTCCTGATACTATGCTCTATATGTTGTAATGACTGTATTTTTGGTATTTGTTCTGTGGGTATTTTGTGGGATGTGATGTTTGAATATAGAAATTGTATGCATGTGTGGTAAATATATGTTTGCTTCTGTGTTAGGTATTTGGTTGTGTGTAAGAGGTTTCAAGGTTAAGTTAAAAGTGTTTTAGTATTATTGGAATGAGAGTGCGCAGCGGTAGCGTAGTGGGGTAGTGGTTACACGACTACCCTGTTAGTTGGAAATTTCGAGGACGAAATTTCTTTAAGGGGGTAGATTTGTAACGCCCCGAATTTGGGCCTAGTAGAATTGGGCCCATTGGGCCTCGGGCGTAGGAGCATTTAGAATTCTTAAGATTAAGAAAACGGCACTAATGCAAGTTGGACCTATTAGGTGAGTGATTTTGGAAGGTTAGGGGGCTTATATGAAGTCCCGGGTTCAAACTTGGGCTTTAGGAAAATTTTGGTTTTAGGTGAATATAACCCTGGGAGTTGGTAGGTAGGCTTTAAAAATAAAATATGGAGAAAAATGACACAAGAGGAGTTGTGGTGAAGTGGCAAAGTGGCGTCACTTAGGGAGCAAGGAAGTGACGCCACACAAGGAAGCAAGGGGTCCAAGGTTCTAGTCTTTGTACTTACTTTTCTTTTAGATTATTTTCTTTTAAAGGGAATTAGACTTTAGCTGTAGGCTTAATTTTTGTTGTGCATGTTTTAAGACACAAATGGCCACATGGTGGAGTGGTGGTGGCGTCAGTATGACAGCAAGGTGGGAGAGGGTTCGAATCACACATGCAGCTTTTGGGGGTTTTATTTTGTGCTCAATGAGGGGAAGAGGTGGAGTTGGAGTGAGACTCTACTTGGTGAAGGTTTGAAGTGCTCAAATGTTTTGAATGGGTGTTGGAGAGTGAATGGGGGAGCAAATCGAGGAGAGAATCATGGGATTTGGAGAGTGGAGGTGTTTGGCCAAAATTGGGGAAGTGTTTAGGGAGCACATTCGGTTTTTGTGGGTGGGTAGGTGCCGTTTTGCTCAATTCATCTTTTGGGAGAGTAGTGTGACGTTTTTGGGTCATTTCTTTTCCCTTCTTGGTAAACCTCTGCCGAATTTCCTTGTGATCTCTCTTTCTATTCTCAACTCTTTCTTCAGTCTTCTTTTTCCTTCAACCCATAGTCGAATCCCTCTCACATCAATATTGTGGCTTGTGTTTTGCTAATCGTTTCATTTCAGTTTCACTCCATATTCGAATCTTGACTCATTGGAGTTGCTGCGTGTGCCGAAACTTGCATTCTCATTCGACTTATCTCTAATCTAAGACCCATAGCCGAATCTGTCTCTATTCGGGTTCTCATTGAGCAAGGTAGAGAGTTCTTTTCTCTATATTCTTTTCTTCTTTTCTCTTTATCTCTTCTCTCTGCTAAACCGAACTTTCACCTTTTTGTCAAGGCCGAATCGGCTCAGTGTCTCTTTTTAGAATCCTTCTTGTGTGGAGAAAGCTGAATCCTCTAAGGCCCTCTAGGTGCAAACCGCTTTTGTGATCTTCTTCAATTGTTGGTAAGTTTATATGGCCGAAAAGGGAAAGTGGGTGGTCGTTCTCCATTTTAGGTTCATTCAGGCCGAAAGGCCATTTCCTTATTATTCTAGAATCAACATCTCTAACTCGTGCACCCCTTTAGGGACACAATCTCGTAACCAGAGGGAGTAAACTGAACATTCAGGCGTAGCAAGGAGTGTTGTCTTTTTTGGTGCTTCAGAGAGTGTCGTTGTTCATATTCCAAACAGGTGTGTAATCTCACACCCTTCTGAATGACTGCATGTGATGAATTGCGAATCGGCCAAAAACCGAAAAGCTGAAAAACCGGTATCTGTGCCACTCGAGCGTGCGAGCGCTCGTAGTGGTAAAGTGAGATACGAGTAGTGACGGTAAGTCGTTGAGAGTGTCACGAGCGCTCTCGCGACATTAGGGCTGTAACGGGCCTAACCGAGCCGATACGGGCTTATCGGGCCCAATGGGCTTTCCAGCCCACATGGCCGAAGTTGGTGGAAAACCGTCAAAGGGTAAGTGTGGTTGCGAAATCTGGAAATTTGAGGCTGAAATCATGCGAAATGGGCCACACGAGCGTGTGGGCCCGTTTGGGCCTGAAATGGATTTTAGGCCCATAAGTCTCGTAGAGACCTAAAAAGGGTCCTGTGTCGATCGAGGCGACAGTAAGCTATTGAAAATCCATAAGGTGATAAATTACTGGAATACCCTCAGTGGGTAAATTACTGAGATACCCTTGTAGGGTAAAATTACTGTTATACCCCTTAGGGGCAGAATTAGTATGATTGTGTATAACTTGATTAATTCCCATGATGATACATTTTGCATACACTGGATTATTATGCCATGACATGTTGCATTGGGATGGGTTATAATGATGGAAGAAGTGTTGTACTGGTGGCTATGCCACAATATACTAATTTCAGTGGCTCAGCCACATATATCGATCATCGCGGCTTTCTTTGCGTTTATCTTCGCGACTCTGATTGCATTTTTGGAGTGTAGCAGATGGGTGGGTCGATTTAGAAATCCCCGCATGAAGTGTAGGGCTGGTACGGGTGGAGTGTAGCGGATGGACTATTTGGTTGGGGGCTGCATTTTCTGTTTGCATTACCATGATTTTGGGGCCGTGGGCCCAAATTGATACAGTATGGGGCTTAGGCCCAGACTGAGACCATGACTGTGACTGGAATCGGGATTACACACTGAGTACTTGTAACTCACCCCGTTGTTTCAACCATGCAGGTGATCCCCAGCGTTAGTGGATTTGGAGCTGTGGAGGACTCTGTGGTGGCCATACACCGGGAATTATTCCCGTGAACTTAGTAAATTTACGTTTTGCTTTATTTTAGTTTAATCATTGATTTGGGTTAATATTTATGTAATAAGGCCATTGGTTTATCTTCTTTTAAGTTTTCCTTGATAACTGCTAAATTTATAAATACGTAGTTTTCCAAAAACGACACCTACTATTTTCAAATATATCACATTTTCGTAATTAACTGAAATTGATTTCTGTTATAAACGAGTTTTTGGGTATAATAACAATGATAACAACAATAATGTTTTTACAAGAAAACCATAAAAACAAATTTGATTTTTCTCAAACAACAAAGCTCAAGTTTTCAAAAAGGAACACGAACTTTTTAACAAACGCGCAAGCTTTTAAACAACCCTTCTATGTGACATACCAGATCCGGTCATAACGTCTAAGCCGGGTTTGGGGTGTTACAAGTCTCTTGAAGCAAATTCTTATAAACACTAGTTTCATCTTGTGTGTAGGACCCAATTTATGCCTGAGCCCGTTTTAACCAAAAACCAAAAAAACAACAATAAAAATAAAATATAAAATTCCAAAATTAAAGTGACCATAGTCCATTTACAAGGGGTCCAAATTAGGACCCAAATAAATAAACCACTACCCGATTTCTAAGCCCAAATGCCTAGCCCACTTACAATCAAGCCTAATCTGGAAACCGGCCCGAATGGCCCAAACAATTTCAGCAAGACAAACCCTAGAGGACTTCCAGATGCTTCCAGCGCCACGCGCGCGCCTCCATGCAGCCTTCGTACCGCCAGCGAGCCTCCGTACGCCACGTTTGCCATCCATACCTGCAGGCAAATAGCAGAGAAACAACGAAACAGAGAGAATGTATTTTTTTTCTTTTGATTTATGATTCTTTTTCTTTCTTTTTTTTTCGGCCTTTAAGAACAAAGAAAGCCATTGTAACTTTTTTTTGTAAGGATCAATACGCAAGAAATTGAAAAAAAGAAAAAAGCAAAAAAGGAATATCGAAAGGTGATTTTCAGATTTGATTTTTTTTTTCTTTTGGTTTTTCTTTTCCCCCATTCTATGCTCCTTGTTTCCTGCTCACTGCATGCGAAAGAAAAAAATGAAAAGAGGGAAACACTTATCTGTTGATATCTTCGTCGAATCCCTACTCGCTTCGTCGAAATCGAAGTTCGAAGGGGGATTTCGAGCAGCACGGGGCGATTCTGTGGGTCTCGATGTTAAGCGGGGATGAGGGAGTGTCGTCGTGCGACACTATCCACCGATTTACAGTGGTGGAACGGTGTTGAATGGCACTGATCTCTGAGGCGGCGCGAACAGGGGTAAAAGAAAACCCTAGCAGAGGTTCCCCCTTCTTTTTTTTTCCTTTGTTCTGTTTTTTTTTAATGACGCAAGAATAATGAAACAATTTAAATTTTTTTTCCTTTTATAAAACCTTGGAAACGACGTTGTTTAGGGCCTGTTCGAGTGGCCTCAAAATGGCGTCGTTTTGCTCACATTCGGCCCGTGACCCGACCCATACCGCTAAAGATCCGCGTGCTTCTACCGTGACGGAATATTTGCGCGTTTGGTCCTTCTATTTTTGTATCGCCATTCAATTAGATTTATTATATGTTTTCTTTTATTTCTTAATTGGTCCCCATAATTTGCATGCCATTTCGATTTAATCCCAATCCGTGTGTTGCATTTTAATTTCGCAATATTTGCTAGTTCAATCCTTCGTTATTTATATGAAATGCAATCTGATCCTCTATTTTGTTTAAATAGTTTTATTTATTTTAAAATTAGCCCTCTAATTATTATTTTTATTTCAATTAAGCCTTAACTTTTGTTTTAATACTCATAACTTTTATAGTATCAAATTTAGCTATTATCAAAATTTTTTAAATAAAATTGTTTTGGAAATTGAATTTATAACGTCTTAATTTGTTTTATTTTTTTATCTAAATGTATTTTATTCCTTGTACTACAAGTATGAGTTATTATTGTGTACAAATTATTGATTCCCATATTATTTTATGCATATATTTCCCTTAAACCTACTTATATATATAATTAGTTTCTTTTAAAGTTGCTTATATATATGTATTTCTATTTTAAATTTAGTGTATATAATTTATTAATTTGAGAGATCATATTTTATTTATTTCACACAATTTTAATATATGGTTATCTATATACGTTGTTGTTCATTTGTGCGTAAATCATTTCTATAATTATGTCCATTTGTATAATGTTGAGTTTATATGTTATTTTATGCATAAATGCTATGCTTGTGTTACTCGTTAGTGTTTTATGTCTCAAATTCTAAATGCGTTCGAGCCATTACTAAATGTTTCATATTATCACATGTACCAAATAAAATGTATTTTGAGCCAATTTTAAAATTACGTATTTGAAAAAATTTCAAGATAAGGCAATATTTGTGTGTTTGAAAATTCGAAAAATTATGCCCTAACGTGCTGGGTGTAAGTTTTTCGTTCGACCAAATAACCAAATACCCTTTTAATCACATGTTTTGAAGATCAAAGATGATCTCGGCATCGAGGTATAAACGTGTCATATCCTAACGTGTTGGGTATGATATTTTTTATTCTTTCGAAACGAGTGAATCTTGAGATTCAATTCAAAATTAATTAACATTCTTTAAAAAGAATCATCCCTTAAACATTTTCAAGTTTTCGACGCAAGGACATTAATTAATCAATTTGGTACCAATTTTGGGCGTGACGAGGGTGCTACTCCTTCCTCGCACGTAACCGACTCCCGGACCCGTTTTCTCGAATATTCGTAGACCAAAAACACCGTTTTAGTAAACCAAAACGTTTTATTAAAACAATGGTGATCCGATCACACCAAATAAAGATTGGTGGCGACTCCCGTTTTATTTTCTTTTTCAAAACCCTAGTCGGTTCCCGTTTTCAAAAAAATGGTTTCCACAGCTTGGCGACTCCGCTAGGGACCTGGGGAGTCAAGCCGTAAAATTGATTATTTTCTGTCCTTTGTCGAAAATTTGAAAATTCGATTTTAAAATTTTTGATACCTTTATTGCATTTGTTTGTGTCATTTCATATGATTGTTATTTTCTTGCACACATTGCATTGCATGACTGTTGTGGTCGCACCTTTAAGTGGGAGTGAGAAACTATGCCTTCGTGAGGTTTTCACCTCCGCATGGGCTAGTGGACTGCTTCCGGGATACATCCGTACCTATGTCTTCGTGAGGTTTTCACCTCCGCATGGGCATAGGGAAATGTATTCCCCTGAACCGAACTTGATCCATATGAGCCTATAATGGGTGAGGATTGAGGAATCTGCTGGTTCAGGTACCCATTCACTAGAACCAAGCCGCATATAGTAGCCCTAAGAGCCCACCCTAGGTAGAGCTATGCCGAACTTTTAGTGGTTACTCAGATAAGTGCTTGATAATATTTTGTTTGTTTTGAATTTTATAATGCGATACTGACTTGTTGTGTTTTGATTTGTTTTCTTGTTACATGTCATTTCATATTAAAGAGGTGTCGATTCCTGTTCGGTTGCTAAGATAGAAAGTTTACCATGGAAAATGAACTTCTTGATAAAGTGGAGGATAATGCGGCTGTTCGCACATGGTCAGAGGAGTTGCAATTGGAAAAAGGGAATAGTCTAGTTGAAGGATACACGTCAGAGCTGTGGGACTTCACCCGCATTAGTGTGACGCAAAATGAGCTTCAAGAATTGAGGGATATTTGGACTCATTGGGAGTATGAGACTAAACAGATGTTCTACTGCAGCTATGGTGATATTGCTTATTTACTTGATGTCAAGGTAGATAAGCGCTTGTTTAGAGCTATGGTTCAGTTTTGGAATTTTGCGTATAGTTGTTTCACTTTTGGGAAGCTGGATTTGGTGCCTACTATAGAGGAATACACCACCTTACTTCGTTGTCCAGGGGTCCAAGTCAATAAAGTTTATATTAGAGCTGCTAATGTTCCTCCTTTCGTGAAGAAGTTAATGAAAATTACGGGAATGAGTGAACTGTTTCATCTCGTATTCAGCAAAAGGGCGAAGAAAAATGTATTCCTTGGGTAAATTTGAGAGATTTGATCTTGATGCACCCTGATGTAAAGAGGAAAATTGATATCTTTGCTTTGAGTATTTACAGATTAGTCATCTTCCCTAAAGCTCTAAGGCATATAGATGAAGCAGTCATGGATTTATTTGATCGGTTCGATAAGCAGATTACACTTGTCCCTGCAATTCTCGCTGAGACCTTCAGATCTTTAAATGCATGTCGAAGAGCAGGAGAAGGTAGATTTGTTGGATGTGCACAATTATTGATGGTTTGGTTTCACGGTCACTTCTGGAAGGTAGATAAAGTCTCTTATCGACCTTTATGTGAGAACTATTCACCTTTAAAAAAGAAGTAACCACGCCAAGGCGGGAAGATATATCAGCAGAAGGGTGGATGATGATTTTTCAGAACCTTCAAGAAGGCGATATTGAGTGGAGAGCTCCATGGATGGTGTCTGATGAGATACTTTATAGATGTGGAAGCTTTGATTGGGTCCCTTTACCCGGAATTTGGGGAGCCATTGGATATGCTCCTTTGCTTGCAACGAGACAGTATAAGTCCAGACAGTTTGTGCCGGTGACGCATGGGTTGGCTCAAAGTGAATTCTCTTATAAAGGAGAGAACTATAAGAAAAAGATTCGGGAAATTGCGAATGCTTGGAAGCAAACCCGTCGAATGAAGAGAGTGAACGTGGGTGAAATGGCGACTCTTGAGTATAAAGTGTGGTTAAGCAAAAGGGTTAACGATAATATTCCGAGACCAAATTTAGATGATGCTCGATCAATGGAAGAATGCTTGCGGGTAGTCCCGACGGAGTTAGAGATTATAAAGCAGGATTTTGAAAAACAGAGTTCAAAGTTTGGAAAGAAAATTGAGCAGCTAGAGGAAGAAAAAATGCACCTAAGATTAGATGTGGAAGTAAAAAAATCAGAAGCTGAGAAGTTAAGCAAGGGGAAAAATAAAGCTGAAGAGGATCTAGATAGTCTAAAGATAGATTACAAGAAGATGCGACTATCAATGAGAACCGCTGGCCTAGGAAAAACGGTAGATCAATGGCGGCAAGAGGTGCAAGAGGAAAAAGTTAAGACTGAGCAATGGGAAAAGAAATTTCAAGAAATGCAGGCTTGAAATGAGATTTTAAAAAGGCAAATGTTAGAAAGCCAAAATGGAAGAAATGAACTAAAGGCTAGGGTGGCGGAATTGGAAAGGGCTCTCCGTCATCATCGAAGCCGTAATTCTGTGATGGAACTAAAAGCAAGTTTGAGCAAAATCGAGGAAATGAAAAAGAAAATTGAAGAATTAAAAGTTGCATTACAGAATTGTCAAAACCATATTGGGTCCCTAGAGGTGAATGAAGAGCGATGGAAAGAGGAGCTTCACTACTCTCAGAATCAAGTTAGAAATAGGGATTACATCATGGGAGAAGCCATAACCCAAATTCGAGAGGTAGCTGACTACGTGCAGACTTTGGCAGTACAAGCGGATATACTGAGTATGCAATATGAATCGCGGTCAGATCGTGGACAGGAACTAACTTCACTACTTAGGAAAATTAAAGCTTTGGGCATTAAAGCCAAGCCATATCTGTAATCTATTTTATGTAAAGAATTTTGTTTTCTAATAAAGTTTTCTATATGGAATTGAATCAGAACTGACACCTTCTTTGCATTCATGCATTTGCATTCGTTTTCATTTCATTCATATGCATTAAAGGTCATGGAAGGTTTCTAATTAATTAAAAATTATTTCAGCATTAACTTGGACACCGGAAAAACTAAACATCCCTACGGTACCCGAACCAAAACGAAAGATATGGATCAGAGATTAGAGAAGCTTGAACAACTCCAAAGGGAGATGCAAGATAAACTTCAGCTGCAAATGCAGGAGCAGCTTGCTAAGATCCAGCAGGATATGATGGATCGGATGATGGAATCACAAAAAAATATGATGTCTCAATTGACTCAATTACTGGCGGGAGGAATAGACAAGGGGAAAACCCCTATGGATACTATCACGAAAAGTAATCAATATCCCCTTGGCTTTACTCCAACACGTGTACATGCACCGCCAGAGATAAGTCCACAAGGGCCATCTGTCTCTATCAGGCCGCAACAGATTCTAGCCGGAGCCTCGATACCGATGAATTTTTTGGATGGCTCAGGCTCTAACCCTGGACATAGTCCAATCAATCCTAATGTCCCTGATTTGGATGAAATAGCTGAAGGAGAGAGGGAAAAAGTGGAATTACCAAAGCAGCTAGAAGATAGATGTAAATGGTTGGAGGAGAAGTTTAAGGCAATAGAAAATGCTGATAGCTATTATAGAATCGATGCCAAGGATTTAAGCTTGGTCCCAGACTTGGTGCTCCCAAACAAATTCAAGATGCCTGAATTAGAGAAATATAATGGGACAAGTTGCCCCGAGGCCCATATTACTATGTTTTGTAGAAGGATGACGGGATACATTAACAACGACCAACTGTTGATTCATTGCTTCCAGGATAGCCTGGTGGGAGCCGCAGCCAAATGGTATAACCATTTAAGTCGTGCCAAAATTGATTCATGGAGAGATTTGGCTCAAGCATTCATGAAGTAGTACAGTCATGTGACCGACATGACTCCCGATAGGATTACTCTTCAAAACATGGAGAAAAAAAGAAATGAGAGCTTTAGAAAATACGCACAGAGGTGGAGGGAGGTTGCCATCCAAGTCCAGCCACCACTTCTGGAGAAAGAGACCACAATACTCTTTATCAATACACTGAAGGCCCCATTTATCACGCATATGCTAGGAAGTGCAACAAAGAGTTTCTCGGGCATTGTAATGACCGGAGAAATGATCGAGAATGCCATAAAAAGTGGAAAGATCGAGGAAGGAGAAAGTAACAAGAGAATGGCCACAAGGAAGAAATAAAGCGAAGTGAATAACGCAAGCATAGGGTACTCGAAGTCGATCACCGTTAATCAGCCAAAAGTAGTGACTACTGGGCATCAGGGTTCGTTAAGGAAAGAATCTGGCACCACAAGACAAAGCAATGAGGAACTCCAATTTACACCGATCCCAATGACGTACAAGGAGTTATATCAAAGCTTATTCGACGCGCATGTTGTGTCTCCTTACTATCTAAAACCAATGCAGCCTCCGTATCCCAAATGGTATGACTCGAATGCGCAGTGTGAGTACCATACGGGGATCACAGGGCATTCAATAGAAAATTGCCTCGCCTTTAAGAAATTGGTAGAAAGATTCATCAACATGGGTATTGTGAAGTTAGATGACGCGCCAAAAATAGAAAATCCATTACCCAATCATACTAATAACGGGGTCAATGCAATTAGTGAAAGTTCGGAGAGAAGAATCAAAGCAAGTGTCACAGAGATTAAGACTCCTTTAAGATTGGTCTGGAAAGAAATGGTCAAACAGAGACTAATTGTTGCAGAAGAGAGTCAGGGAAAGTTGATAAACTATTGTAAATACCATCATGAAATGGGACATGAGATTCAGAATTGTAAGGAATTTAGATCTTTGGTACAAATTTGATGAACAATAAAGAAATTGAGTTTTGTGAAGAAGGCGCAAAAGAGAAGAGCATATGCGCGTCAGAGTCAACAACAAAGAGCTCAAAAGTCAACTTTCTAGTGATTATTATTGCGCGAACCAAAAGCAATGGAGCTGGAATGCAGACAGTACCGAGAGTGATAATACAGAAGCCCGCAGCCTTTGCTTATAAAGATAGTAAGAGGGTTCCCTGGAACTATGAGTGTAATATGGCAGTCCCAGGGAAGGAGAATTCGACTAGTGCTTCAAAGGAGGATCTAGATGTAGGTTCTCATACTCGTAGCGGGAGACGCTATGATTTGACAAAAGGGAAAGCTCCAATGGTAGAGCAGGAGAAAAAAAAAATCGGTCGAGCCTGAGTCGCCTATCAATGAACCAGTGAAAGAAGAAGAAGCTAAAGAGTTCCTAAAATTTTTGAAACACAGTGAATACTGTGTTGTAGAACAATTTGCACAAACAAACGGTAGCAGATATCTGTGTTAGCTTTACTTCAGAGTTCGGAGATACACAGAAACGCATTGATGAAAGTTTTGAATGAGACTTACATGGCCAATGACATCTCGGTTAATAAATTGGACCGATTGATTGGTAACATAAGTGCTGACAACTTCATCTATTTCAATGACGACGAGATACCACCAGGGGGTAGAGGATCCACCAAGGGTCTGCATATTACCACTAGATGCAAAGGGTACACACTACCAGGGGTCTTGATAGACAACGGGTCGGTGTTAAACGTATTACCCTTGTCCACATTAAATAGATTACCTGTGGATAGTTCGCACATGAAAGAGTGCCAGAGCATAGTGAAGGCGTTTGATGGCACACAAAGAAGAGTCATGGGGAAAATTGAGATACCCTTATTGATTGGCCCGACTACTTATGAGGTGGATTTCTTGGTCATGGATATCAAGCCTTCCTATAACTGCTTACTAGGAAGACCGTGGATACATTCTTCAGGGGCAGTGCCCTCATCATTACATCAGAAAGTGAAGTTGGTAGTGGATGGTCGGCTAATAACAATAAAGGCTGAAGAGGATATTATTGCAGCTGTGACTAATGATATGCCGTACTTGGAGATAAACGACGAGAAAACTGAATGTTCTTTCCAGTCTCTAGAGTTCATGAATGCAACTTTCATTATGGAAGGAAACAGAATACTGGTACCAAGGATTTCCAAAACCATAAGAATGGGATTGAAGATGACCGTAGGAAAATGAGCTTTGCCGAGAAAAGGGCTCAGAAATTATCTTCAGGGGAGAGTTGTGGCTCCGATGTTGAAAGAAAAGCAAGATCGCTTTGGCTTAGGGTTCAGGCCAGATGCAAAACAAAAAAAAGAAAGAGTTAGAAAAAAGGCAAGAAAGAAGACGGGCTCGTTTGAGTGGCGAGGAAACCAAGTGGGAACCCATGATAATTCTACACATATCTAAAACATTTGTGTCGGGAGGGGTCATTCATGCTGAGCAGAAGGCGCCGAAGAGAGAAGACATTGTAGCGATGTTGGGCAATGTCTGCATTAATTCCATATCCGAGGAGGCAGTTGAAGAAAGGACCTTATCAGATATTCGACCTTATGAACCGGGAAGCGTTTTGGACAATTGGACTGCAGAGGAAATTCCTGTAGTATTTAAAGCTTATTCAGAGTAATGTTCAGAACGCACTTATTGCTTTAAGCCTAGAAGCGATAAGATTTCTTTTGTGAAATAGGCTCATGTTCAAACATTATTATATTAATGAAGTACATCTTTGCTATCATTTGAAGCAAACATTCTTCCATTCTTTTTATTTATTTATTTTGTGATTCCCTCAAATCATTCTCTCATAATTACTCATAATTATACGTACAAATCATCATTCATAAATTCATTCGTTCTTTCCATATTCTTTTGAACTTACAATAGGTCCCCGGATATCAATGACATGAGCAACGCTGCTAGGGACTCAGAATATCCTTTTGAGCAAGACATGTGTTTAGAAGGATCACAGGACTTTGAAGATAACACAGACGGTGACTTATCTCCCGACTTGTTAAGAATGGTAGAACAGGAAGAGAAACAAATTCTACCTCATAAGGAAACAGTAGAGACTGTGACACTGGAGGAAGGGAAGGTAGTAAGTATTGGAACGTGTATAGCCAAAGAAACGAGGCGGGATCTCGTCGAGTTGCTACAGGAATTTAAGGATGTCTTCGCATGGTCATACAAGGATATTCCCGGTTTAAGCACCGACATTGTAGTACACCGACTGCCCATAAAAGGGGATTGCAAGCCAGTTCAGCAGAAGCTCCGAAGGATGAGACTGGATATTATGCTAAAACTAAAGGAGGAAGTCAAAAGACAGCTTGATGCCGGATTCTTGCAAGCGATCAAATATTCGAAATGGGTAGCCAACATCGTGCCTGTCCCTAAGAAAGATGGGAAGGTGTGAATGTGTGTAGATTATAGAGACCTAAATAAAGCTAGCCCAAAGGATAATTTTCCTTTGCCTCATATTGACACTCTAGTAGACAATACGCCAGACTTTTCATTATTTTCCTTCATGGATGGCTTCTCCGGGTACAATAAGATAAAAATGCATCCTGAAGACATGGGAAAGACTACCTTCATAACATTATGGGGTACGTTCTGTTATAAAGTGATGCCGTTCGGGTTGAAGAATGCAGGAGCGACATATCAAAGGGCCATGGTGACCTTGTTCCATGACATGATGCACAAAGAGATTGAAGTCTACGTCGATGATATGATTGCAAAGTCCCGAACAAAAGTTGAACATATCCAAGTTTTGAGAAAGTTGTTCTTGAGACTAAGGAAATTCCAGTTAAAGCTCAATCCCACAAAATGCATTTTTGGAGCTAGATCGGGAAAATTGTTAGGCTTCATAGTCAGCAAGAAGGGAATCGAGATTGACTCAGACAAGGTCCGGGCTATACAAGAATTGCCTCCACCGTGCACTCAAAAGGAAGTTCGAGGTTTTCTTGGGAGGTTAAATTACATTGCTCGGTTTATTTCACAATTAACTGAGAAATGTGATCCCATATTTCGTCTTCTGAAGAAACACAATCCAGGTGTGTGGGATGATGAATGTCAGAATGCTTTTGATAAAGTCAAATAGTACTTGTCAAGTCCTCCAGTCTTGTTACCCCCTTGCCCAGATAGGCCACTAATCCTGTACTTGACAGTGTTTGATCACTCTATGGGGTGTGTGCTGGGTCAACATGATGAGTCAGGGAGAAGAGAAAAGGCGATATATTACCTCAGTAAGAAATTCACTGAGTGTGAGATGAGATATTCGCCAATTGAGAAGTTGTGTTGTGCCTTGATTTGGACGACTCGCAGGTTGAGACAATACATGCTATACCACACGACATGGTTAATTTCAAAGTTAGATCCCCTAAAGTACATGATGGAATCAACTGCTTTAAATGGAAGAATGGTCAGATGGCAAATCCTGCTTTCTGAATTCGACATCGTCTATGTAAGTCAAAAGGCTGTGAAAGGAAGCGCAATAGCAGACTTTCTAGCTAGCAGAGCTTTAGAGGATTATGAGCCATTGAATTTTGATTTCCCCAACGAGGATTTAATGAATGCAACGGTAGTGAAGGAAGACACCCAAAAGGATCATCTTTGGAAGTTAAATTTCGACGGAGCATCAAATGCTGTCGGTAATGGAATTGGGGAAGTCTTAGTATCCCCAAATGGAGATCACTACCCATTCACTTGCAAATTGGATTTCGATTGTACGGATAATATGGCAGAATATGAAGCGTGTATCATGGGACTCCGGGCAGCCATTGAGCGCGAAATCAAAGTGCTAGAAGTATATGGAGATTCTGCACTAGTGATATACCAACTAAAAGGCGAATGGGAAACAAGAGACCCCAAATTGATCAATTACCGAAGGATAGTTATGAGGTTAATTGAGGAGTTTGACGATATCACTTTTAGTTATCTCCCACGGGAAGAAAATCACATGGCAGATGCTTTGGCCACTTTGGCCTCCATGACCAAAGTAAACAAACAGGAGGATGTAAAGCCTATTCAAATGAGTATCTACGAGGCCCCAGCCCATTGTTATAATGTGAATGAAGAGGAAAAAGATAATCACCCTTGGTATCATGATATATTACGATACGTGAGAAATCATGAATATCCTGAGCAGGCTACTGAGAATGACAAAAGGACATTGAGAAGGCTGGCCTGTGATTATGTCTTAGACGGGGAGGTTCTGTACAAAAGAAGAAAGGATCAAGTACTTTTGAGATGTGTGGATGCTATTGAAGCTAAGAAAATTCTAGAAGAAGTCCATGAGGGTGTTTGTGGGACTCACGCCAACGGCTTTACAATGGCCAGACAAATTATGAGATTCGGATACTATTGGTCAACCATGGAAGGTGACTGCATCAACTATGCCAAGAGCTATCACAAATGCCAGATTTACGGGGACAAAATTCATGTACCTCCTTCGCCCCTGCATGTTATGACTTCTCCATGGCCTTTCTCTATGTGGGGCATGAATGTCATTGGACCAATTTCACCGAAAGCCTCGAACGGGCATCGATTCATTTTTGTAGTCATTGATTACTTCACCAAGTGGGTAGAGGCTGCTTCATACGCCAGCGTCACTAAATCGGCAGTTAGCAGATTCTTAAAGAAGGAAATCATATGCCGATATGGGATGCCTGAGAAGATCATATCTGACAATGCACTCAACCTGAACAACAGTACGATAGTGGAAGTTTGTAGTCAGTTCAAGATCAGACACCACAACTCATCACCGTATCGTCCAAAAATGAATGGTGCAGTAGAAGCAGCCAATAAAAACATTAAGAAGATTGTAGGAAAGATGACAGAAACTTATAGAGATTGGCACGAGAAGTTGCCCTTTGCCTTCTATGCCTATCGGACATCTGTCAGAACTTCTACTGGGGCAACACCTTTCTCGTTGGTTTACAGAATGGAGGCAGTGTTACCTATTGAAGTAGAGATACCTTCCCTCCGAGTTCTGTCAGAACTAAAGTTAAATGAAGTAGAATGGATCCAATCTCGATATGATCAATTGAACTTGATTGAGGAAAAGAGGCTAAGGGCTATCTAGCATGGGCAGATGTATCAAAAACGAATGATGCGAGCTTACGATAAAAAGGTCCGCCCGAGGGAATTTCATGAGGGAGACTTGGTATTGAAAAAGATTCTCCCTATACAAAGAGATTTTAGAGGAAAACAGATGCCAAATTGGGAAGGACCTTACGTGGTAAAGAAGGCTTTCTCCGGAGGAGCACTAATTTTGGCTGAAATGGATGGGAAAAACTTGCCCAATCCTGTAAATTCAGATTCAGTCAAGAAGTACTACACGTGAGGAAGGAAAAGGCCAAGGTGAAAACCCGCAAAGGGCACTTTGAGACCCTAAAAAAAAAGAAAATGGAGAGGTCAAGGTGAAAACATGCAAAGGGCGCTTTGAGACCAAAGGGGATTTGAGTTGAAAACCCGAAAAGGGCGGCTCAAATTATGACATGTGGTGATCCTGCTATACTTGAATTAACAAGGAAGGGGTATGTTGCGTCTTGGTGCATCGACAAAGTACTCAAGATCTCCTAAACACATGTCGAACTCAAAACAGTCTTCTAGACGCTCGGGCAGAGAAGCTCAGGCTGCGATATCTAGAGGGCGCATAGTATTCGTTTTTATTCACATTGAATGTGCTATCTTTGAATACTTTGTTCTTTTCAAGATGTGCATTTTTGATTAATTTCTTTCGTTAATACCAATTCTATTCTCATCTATTGTTATTACCTCTATGCAAGCATGTTGCATTGAAATAATGATGGATGAACTAATAATGCTTTCATAGAAGAAGTTCTGCATATTACTCTAGAGGTTTTTAAATAATACAAGAACCTAAAACAGGACTATTGTCTAGAACTCACCAGATCTAAAGGCTTGATAATATTTGAGAAGGAGGTGTCTAAATAGTGATGATCTCTTTGTTTTTAAAGTGCCACGACAGAGATGAGGCTTTAACAAACAAACAATAAGAAGGAGACTGTTCTTAAAGATGAAATTTTATGAGAATGGTGAAACAGATTATTCGGCATCCTATACACTGGAGTCACGGCGAGTGACAGTGCAATAATACAAACCTTGTGCCTTCAAGGTATGATGGAATGGACCTTGAAGTTACAATTGGGGAAAATCAATTGAGCAAAGTATAATGGTTCCTTCAGGTTTTGGATCAAAATACCAGCCAAAAAAGGACAACATGATGTGAGCAAGGATGCCCTTAAACATTTGAAAAAGATCATTCTCATGAGATTCTGCATTCATGCAAGATACATTTAGTTAGGAGCTTTCGATTCATTCTGACCACTACATCCTAATCATTGTAAAAAAATCACTCTCATGACGTTCGGCATTCATGTGAATGTCGTCCATAATACATTTAGTTAGGAGCATTAGATTCATTCCGATCATTGCATCCTAACTATTTTGCATTAGCATAAACACAAAACTGATTTTACAGGACAGGTCCCCCAGAGGACGGTGTCGCAACATCGGTGAATTCGAAGATCTTGCCTTCCTGAGCGAAGCGGATCGAAGATACAAATCTTATCCCCTCGAAGTCCCAGTGGAGTAGGTTGAGGCTGCAAATCTCTTCTCCCTGAGGTTATTGAGGATCAACCTTTATTTTCGAGAAGTTTCAGTAAGAATATCGAAGCTACAAATCTCTTCTCTCTGGATTCTTATCACCTCGAAGTCCCAGTGGAGTAGGTTGAGGCTACAAATCTCTTCTCTCTGAGGTTATTGAGGATCAACCTTTATTTCCGAGAAGTTTCAGTAAGAAGATCGAAGCTACAAATCTCTTCTCTCTGGATTCTTATCACCTCGAAGTCCCAGTGGAGTAGGTTGAGGCTACAAATCTCTTCTCCCTGAGGTTATTGAGGATCAACCTTTATTTCCGAGAAGTTTCAGTAAGAAGATCGAAGCTACAAATCTCTTCTCTCTAAATTCTTATATCCTCGAAGTTCCGATGGAGCAGATTGAAGTTACAAATCTCTTCTCCCGAAGATTACATCAAATTGGATCGAAGCGTTAGTTTTCACGCCCTTGAAGATGCAGTGGGATGGAATGAAGCTTGTAACACCCCAAACCCGGCCCAAGCGGTATGACCAGATATGGCATGTCACATGAAGAAAACGAGTAAAGAACTTGTGATTCTTACTAAATATGTTGTTATTAGGTTAAAATTTAAGAAAACAAATTTGATTAGAAATATTTGATAAAAATACTACTAATTTTGAAAGGTTGATTGAAGAATCGATAATTGAACTAGTAATCTTTTAAAACCGTGACTTTTGAAAATATTATTGATAATTTGCAGGAAAAATCCAAGTTAAATTATTTGTACATATTTATTGTGAAATCCGTTTGTTGATAAATTTTAAGAAAAACTGTTGTTTATGATTTTAGAAAAAAAACCCCGTTTAAAACAATTCATGGAAGATAATAAATACATCAAACATAAAACAAAATAAAAATTCCAGAGGACTTATTACAACTTTAAACCAAAAATAGTAAAAGTAACGAATTAAAGCGAAAACGAAATTTACTAAGGTTCGAAAATATTATTTCCAAAGTATGGCCTCCACTGAGTCATCCATACGCCCAAGTCCTCACTACTGATCATTACCTGCAAGGATTAAGAGAATGGGGTGAGTTACTAGAACTCAGTGTATAATCCCCTTACCGTCGTCCACTGGGTTTGAACCCGCATAGCATAACCTTGGGCCTAAGCCCATTTTACATAGCAGTATATAAATGAAAAGTATGCAACCCAACCCATCCATCCATCACACCCCCGACCAGCCAATCACACCTGTGGGGATCAAGTCAACCCACCCCGCCGCTCACACCAATTTGCAGTTGAACTGCTATTTATATAATATTTTTGTGGTCAAGCCACCGAAATCATATTTGAGCACAATATTAAACAATTTGTGGCAATGCCACCAGGCTACACTGCTCTCCAAACAATTTTTCCCATCCCATGCAAAATATAAAAAAAATACAACATACATAATAATATAAAATATCCACATAAATATGACGACCATTAATCTAGTGAATCATTTCGGTGAATCGGCCCATTAAAGCAATTTAATAATTTGGCCCACTAAGGCATTCTAGCAAGTCGGCCCATAGGGGCATTTTGGTAAATCGACCCATAGGGGCATTTTCGTAATTTAGAAAATTAATATCGATTTTGACAGATCTTTAGATATAGTGTTGAATAAGCAAGTCTCTTGATTCATGCCATATCTCGGTTATTAGATTTGTAATTGACAACGATCTATTTTCCAACATAATAGTGAATCACGAATTTACGGGATTTCGGTGTGAGATTACACACCTGATTACGGTAAGAACTAAACCTTCTTTATCGTCGGCACCTATGACACCATAACATTCGATTAACCAACCAAAGAGATTTTCTTAATCCAAATCTAAATCAACGATCTAAAAATGTTTACCCTTAGAATCGTGAACGACCACAATTTGCCTATTCTCACCGGATGATGGTCCACAACCCGGTGGGAAATCCCGAACTGCCGATACCGCCCTACGTTTGAACTTGGGAGTAGAGATTGCAAGTCCACTCCCTACTTGCCCTCCTATCGATTTTCTTTTAATAACGCTACCACTTTCCTCCATTGAAAGAGTCCCGGCTAGAATAATACTATGATGAGAGAATGTAATTGTTTAGGGAGAGGATTTCGGCTTACCACCACTTCCGAAGGAACAACGAGTGGATAAGAACGAGCGATCTAGTCCCTATAATAACCAATTAGTCAAATCCATCGATCCGTTTAGCAAACTAATCGAGCAATAAAATAGATCAGAATGAACCATGACGAAACTCCCCACCTTAACGATGATGAATCTGATTCCCACCGATTGGACTTATGGCTATGGATGAGTCAAAGGTATAAGATTCGGCTTTCCCACTATAACACTACAAAAGAAAATGATTAAGATATGAGAGAGTAGGAGGAAATGCCATTTCGATTTAGAAACAAGGTGAAACAACCGAATGGTGAGGGACACACATTCGGCTAGGGAGAAAAGAAAATGAAAAGAGGAGAATGAAACCACTTACCGATTCGATCAAAGAAGAAAGTGCCAACACGAAAGAGAAAGAAATAATGAAGAAGAGATTAAGGGTTAAAAGGTTCGGCTATTGGAGGGAAATGAACAAACAAGATTCGGCCACAAGGTAATATCGATTTAAGAAAAGAGAGAAAGGTTGAAGAAATGGTCAAAAAGAAAAGAAAAGATGGAAGAGAAATGTTAGAGGGTTTCGGCTAACACCAAAAAAAAATGAACAAACTGCTTGAGTGTTTCGACAAAAGAAAGAGAAAGGATCGGAAAAGAGAGCACCAAAATGTTACAAAGAAAACAAGCCTTTCATGCACAAACTTGCAAAATGACCAAAAGAATTTAGGCTCCCCTTTTCTCCCTACTAAAACCGTGTACCACTTTTACCAAAAAGATGGGTGTTGACCAAAATTCATTCCCCAAGCTCCTTCCAAAAATTCGGCTAACATATCCCCTCCCTTATCCCTTTCCTTTATTTCTTTCCTTATTTTCTCCTTGATCTCCTCCTTACCTTCCTCCGTAGTATTCTTTCCATCAATAAAAAGTCTTCATTTCCTTCTTTAAAGCTTGGCCGACACTTACCATCAATTACTTGAATAGCACAAAAAAAAATTAATCCCAAAAATTGGCATTAGATGGGATTCGAACTCCACCCCTTAAGCCCCTTCACGTGACGCCACACCACTCTGCTACTAGCTCCACTTGTGCTAGCAAAATACACACTTATTCACTTAAGTCTTGACGCCACTTTCCTACTCTCCTTTAAGTGCTTAAACACAAAAATTCTACTAAGGCCCAACTAAACCCCAAGTCTTCTTAGGGTCCCTAAACATACACAACTAACACTCTTAGCTAGCCTAATGCATGATATAATGTAAAACATAAAATCCCCAAATTTCAGGATGTTACAATTCTACCCCCTTAAAGAAATTTCGGCCTCGAAATTTACCTGATTAGAAGAGATGAGGATATTGCTGCCGGATCGTGTCCTCTGGCTCCCATGTAGCTTCCTCTAACCCGTGATTACGCCATAATACTTTGACCAACGGGACTGACTTCTTTTTCAGCACCTTAATATCCCGATCTAAAATTTGCACTGGTTCTTCTTCAAAAGACAAGTCAGGTCTTATCTCATCTTCCTCCACTGGCACAACATGAGACGGATCCGAACGATAACGCCTTAACATTGAGACATGGAATACGCTATGTATCTGACTTAACTCCGGAGGTAACTCAAGCTGATAAGCCACTAGCCCAGCACGCTTCAATACACGGTAAGGTCCGATAAATCTAGGGCTCAACTTGCCCTTCCTTCCAAATCTTAAGATCTTTTTCCAAGGTGAGACCTTCAAAAAGACCCGATCACCCACCAGAGAACTCTATCTCCTTCCGCTTCAGATCCGCGTGCACGATTTACTTCGTCCGTCCAAGCTTCTTTTAACCGAGCCCGAATTACCTTAACTTTTCCTCCGTCTCTCCGAGATTAACTCGGGACCCAATAGTTTGTCGCTCCCGGCTCGATCCGGCCAAGTAGGAGTACGACACCTACGACCATACAACGCCTCATAGGGTGCCATCTCGGATCTTTGGATTGATAGTCGTTGTTGTATGCAAACTCGCCAATGGTAGAAAATCTTCCCAACTACCTCAAGTCGAACACACGGCCCCTTAACATGTCTTCTAAAATCTGGATTACTCTCTCCGACTGACCATCTGTCTGCGGGTGAAACGCCGTGCTAAAATTTAGCCTTGTACCCAAAGCTTCATGTAGAGCCTTCCAAAACCGTGATGTAAACCTAGGATCCCTGTCTGATATGATAGACATCGGTACCCCATGCAACCTCACGATCTCTGCTACATACAACTTGGCCAACTTCTGCAACGAGTAAACCGTACGAATAGGTAGGAAATGAGCAGACTTCGTTAACCGATCCACTATCACCCATACTGAATCTTTCTTAGTAGGCGTTAAAGGTAACCCAATAACAAAGTCCATCGTTATCCTTTCCCATTTCTAAAGTGGGATTGTCGCCGGTTGTAGCAACCCTGAAGGCAGTTGATGTTCCGCCTTCACCTGCTGACATGTCAAGCACTTGCTCACGAAGTCAGTAACCTCCCGTTTCAAACTTGGCCACCAATACTGCTCACGGAGGTCTCGGTACATTTTGTTTCCCTCGGGGTGCATAGCGTATGGGCTACTATGCGCCTCACGCAGAATCATTTGTCTCAATTCCAAATCCTTGGGCATACAAAATCTTCCGCGGAAACACAATACTCCATCACTATTTAATCCAAAATCCCCTATCTCAACACCTTCCACTTGCTGAAGCCGAGAACCCAACCTTTCATCTAACAACTGTTTTTCCATAATCTGACTTACCCACGCAAGCTTCACTTGAAGTTCAGCTAACAAGCTACCATCTTCATAAAGGCTGAGATGAGCAAACATCGCTCTCAATTCCGATATCACCTTACGACTCAACGATACGCCACTACGTTAGCTTTTCTGGATGATACTCAATTGAGCGGTCATAATCTTTCAACAATTCTATCCACCTCCATTGTCTTAAGTTCAACTCCTTCAGGTAAGGAGGTACTTCAGACTCTTATGGTCCGTGTAGATAATCGACTTCTCCCCGTACAGATAGTGTCTCCATATCTTCAGAGCAAATACTACTGCAGCTAACTCCAAATCATGAGTGGGATAGTTCACCTCATGCGGCATTAATTGACGAGATGCATAAGCCACAACTTTTCCCCTTGCATCAACACACATCCCAAGCCCGTGTGTGACGATCACAATAAACAATAAACTCCTTACCACCTCAAGTTGAATCAATACCTGGGCGCTTCCGTCTGAATCTTCTTCAATTTCTCAAAATCTCTTGTCGCTTATCTCGACCACACAAACGGTACTCCCTTACGCAATAGCTTAGTTTAGGGGTGCAGCAATCAATGAAAACCCCTCAACGAACCGACTGTAATACCCAGCCAAACCTAGAAAACTCCGAATTTACGCCATCGACTTGGTGGCTTCAAATCCAATACTGACCTCTATCTTGCGGGGATCAACTCTACTTCCTCGGCGGACACAACATGCCCCAAAAAGGTTATTTCCTCACCAAAATTCACACTTATCGAATTTGGCATACGATTGCTTCTTCTCTCTTAATATCTGCAATACGACTCGTAGATGCGAATCATGCTCCTCTTCAGTCTTTGAGTACACCAAGATGTCATCTATGAACACCACCACAAACTGATCTAGATAGGGTTGGAAGACTCGGTTCATCATGTCCATAAATGCAGCTGGTGCATTTGTCAACCCAAACGGCATCACTAAGAACTCGTAATGCCTATATCGGGTTCGGAATGCAGTCTTGTGAATATCCGACTCCTTGACCTTAAGCTGGTGATACCCCGATCTCAAGTCTATTTTCGAGAAAACTGAAGCTCCTCGCAGCTGATCGAACAGATCATCGATCCTTGGTAACGGATACTTATTCTTGATCGTCAACTTATTCAATTGTCTATAATCGATGCACATACGCATCGACCCGTCCTTTTTCTTAACGAACAAAATCGGTGCTCCCCACGGTGACACACTTGGTCGAATAAATCCACGATCCATCAACTCCTGGAGCTTTAAGTTCCACTAGCTCCTTCGGCGCCATTCTATAAGGAGCAATGGACACCGAAGCTGTTCCTGGCAAAAGCTCAATACCAAATTCCACTTCCCGATCCGGAGGCAATCCTGGAAGCTCCTCGGAAAAGACGTTTAAAAACTCTTTCACCGTTCTAACACTCTCTACTGACAACTCTTTGGCATCCAAAGCACTAATGAAGGCTAAGAACGCTTCACACCCCTTTCGTACCAACCTTTCCGCCTTTAAAGCAGATACCACATTAGACAGATAATTTCTTCTTTCACCTATCATCATCACTTCCTTATCCTCTGAAGTTCTTAGTACCATCCGCTTTGCAGCACACTCTAAGTTCGCACAATGCTTAACCAGCCAGTCCATGCCCAATATAAGGTCGAACTCACCGAACGGCAGTTCCATCAAATCCGCGCGAAAAAACTACCCCGAACTTCTAAGGGCACATCCTAAACAACTTATTTACTACAACCGAAGTGCCCTAAAGGGCTAATCACGCTTGTTTCTCTAGTGATAATCTCGGATCTAATATTTAGAGTTCCGCATACAAAGACATGCAACATACGAATGGGTGGATCCAATGTCTATTAGAGCGGTAAAGGTACATCGATATGAAAACGCACCGATTATGACGTCCGGTGCATTGCCATCCTCTCGACATCGACCGCATAGACCAATCACGGTTGTCTCGCCTCCGTGTTACCCCTATTACCGGTACCTCTACCGGTGCACCGACCTCGTCCTACACCATTACCACCTCGACCTGGCCCACGCCTCTCGGCACGGCTGGCGCCTCCTGGCCGGCTGCGCAAATGCATTCTGAACTACACCCGAGTGCGGAGCAGCTCTCGAGGGCAATCCTTAAACCGATGGTCTTTGGATCCACATCTGAAACAACCACCGGTTCTCTTCCAAAGATTCACCCGAGTGAAGTTTTCCACAATCCACGCAAGGTCAGAATCGATTGGTAGTATTTGGAGCACCCACTTGAACCGGCCCCTCATTCTCGGGCCTTTTTCGAAATCCTCTAGCAGGACCTGAATACCCAGAGTCTCTCTTATTCCTGCCCCTATCCTTGTCTCGATTTTGCCGTTCCAAGTGCTTAACTTCCTCAGCTATCTTAGCTTTTTCCACAAGTGTAGCAAAATTCCTCTCCTTCTGTGGGGCTATCAGTACCCGTAACTCATCACGCAATCCATCCTCTAAATGCACGCAGCGTTCATGATTAGTCGGCACTATTCCCCGGGCGTACCGACTCAGACGCAGAAACTTTGCCTCATATGCTGCCATAGATTTACCTCATTAGACCAGATTCAGGAATTCATTTGTTCGGGCATCCACATAGCTAACCCCGACATATTTTCCCTAGAATGCTGTTTTAAAGAATTCCCAAGTAATACGATCAGCCTGAGTGCCTTCCCGAACAGTGAGCCACCACTGATACGCCTCGTCTCTTAGCAATGACACAACCCTTTTCAGTTTCTGCTCAGCGGTGTAATCCAGGTCATCCATAATTCGTTCCACCGCCTCAAGCCAGTACTCCGCTACACTAGGGGCTACACCCAAAATACCCCTAAAAACTTCGGCCCCATTCGATCTAAGTCGCTCAGATATCGACCCACGAGCTGCCGGCCCAGTTCTAGCCCCAGCAACCCTTTCTAGAACTCGCAACATCGCTTGGGATAGAGCGTCGTCCTCTCTCATTCGATCATGTGACCCAGCTTCAGTCACTGGTGACGTAGGTGCGTCCATTTCCGGCATATGTCCCGATGCCTCAGATACAACTCTAGCACCTCAGCCTCTACCACGTCCACGTCTACCGCGTCCACGTCCTCTAGTGCTCATGTTTGCTAAGTCGATTTAATCTGATTAAGAGTCTTATGAATCAGTATGCTATTCAATATTTATTAAACGATGTTTTATGGAATATAGAAATTAAAGTTGTTTTCGCAAAACATATCCTAAAGTCTCAATCTCTATAGTTTCAGCTCCTAAGCTAAAGGTTCTAGAGTATCTCTATTTTATGAAGTTTTCATACTACAGTCATACCACAATAATCATAAAATGAAATCATAAACTTACTGACTTGGTGTCGGATACCCGTGGTGCCATACTTCCTCTAAAACATGTATTTATAAATCAAATTTCAAGCAATTTTAGAAAATATTTTTGAACCCGAACCACAGCCAAGTTTTGCAATCAGGCTCTGATACCATAAAATGTAACACCCCAAACCCGGCCCAAGCGGTATGACCAGATCTGGCATGTCACATGAAGAAAATGAGTAAAGAACTTGTGATTCTTACTAAAGATGTTGTTATTAGGTTAAAATTTAAGAAAACAAATTTGATTAGAAATATTTGATAAAAATACTACTAATTTTGAAAGGTTGATTGAAGAATCGATAATTGAACTAATGATCTTTTAAAACCGTGACTTTTGAAAATATTATTGATAATTTGTAGGAAAAATCCAAGTTAAATTATTTGTACATATTTATTGTGAAATCCGTTTGTTGATAAATTTTAAGAAAAACCGTTGTTTATGATTTTAGAAAAAAACCCTGTTTAAAATAATTCATGGAAGATAATAAATACATCAAACATAAAACAAAATAAAAATCCCAGAGGTCTTATTACAACTTTAAACCCAAAATAGTAAAAGTAACGAATTAAAGGAAACGAAATTTACTAAGGTTCGAAAATATTATTTCCAAAGTATGGCCTCCACCGAGTCATCCATGGGCCCAAGTCCTCACTCATCGATCATTACCGCAAGGATTAAGAGAATGGGGTGAGTTACTAGAACTCAGATGTATAATCCCCTACCGTCGCCCACCGGGTTTGAACTCGCATAGCATAACCTTGGCCCTAAGCCCATTTTAGATAGCAGTATATAAATGAAAAGTATGCAACCCAACCCATCCATCCATCACACCCCGACCACCAATCACACTGTGGGGATCAAGTCAACCCACCCCCCGCTCACACCAATTTGCAATGAATCGCTATTTATATAATATTTTTGTGGTCAAGCCACCAAATCATATTTGAGCACAATATTAAACAATTTGTGGCAATGCCACCAAAGCTACTGCTTGCTCTCCATACAATTTTTCCCATCCCATGCAAAATATAAAAAAATGCAACATACATAATAATATAAAATATCCACATAAATATGACGACCATTAATCTAGTGAATCATTTCGGTGAATCGGCCCATTAAAGTAATTTAATAATTCGGCCCACTAAGGCATTCTAGCAAGTCGGCCCATAGGGGCATTTTGGTAAATCAACCTATAGGGGCATTTTCGTAATTTAGTAAATTAATACCGATTTTGATAGATCTTTAGATATAGTGTTGAATAAGCAAGTCTCTCGATTCATGCCATATCTCGGTTATTAGATTTGTAATCGACAACGATCTATTTTCCAACATAATAGTGAATCACGAATTTACGAGATTTCGGTGTGAGATTACACACCTGATTACGGTAAGAACTAAACCTTCTTGATCGTCGGCACCTATGACACCATAACATTCGATTAACCAACCATAGAGATATTTTTAATCCAAATCTAAATCAACGATCTAAAAATGCTTACCCTTAGAATCGTGAACGACCACAATTTGCCTATTCTCACCGGATGATAGTCCACAACCCGGTGAGAAATCCCGAACTGCCGATACCGCCCTAGTTTAAACTTGGGAGTAGAGATTGCAAGTCCACTCCCTACTTGCCCTCCTATCGATTTTCTTTTAATAACGCTACCACTTGCCTCCATTGAAAGAGTCCCAGTTAGAATAATACTATGATGAGAGAATTAATTGTTTAGGGAGAGGATTTCGGCTTACCACCACTTCCAAAGGAACAACGAGTGGATAAGAACGACGATCTAGTCCCTATAATAACCGATTAGTCAAATCCATCGATCCATTTAGCAAACTAATCGAGCAATAAAATAGATCAGAATGAACCATGACGAAACTCCTTACCTTAACGATGATGAATCCAATTCCCACCGATTGGACTTATGGCTATGGATGAGTCAAAGGTATAAGATTTGGCTTTCCCACTATAACACTACAAAAGAAAATGATTAAGATATGAGGAAGTAGGAGGAAACACCATTTCGGTTTAGAAACAAGGTGAAACAACCGAATGGTGAGGGACATACATTCGGCTAGGGAGAAAAGAAAATGAAAAGAGGAGAATGAAACCACTTACCGATTTGATCAAAGAAGAGAGTGCCAACACGAAAAAGAAAGAAATAATGAAGAAGAGATTAAGGGTTAAAAGGTTCGGCTATTGGAGGGAAATGAACAAACAAGATTCGGCCACAAGGTAATGACGATTTAAGAAAAGAGAGAAAGGTTGAAGAAATGGTCAAAAAGAAAAGAAAAGATGGAAGAGAAATGTTAGAGGGTTTCGGCTAACACCAAAAAAAAATAAACAAATTGCTTGAGTGTTTCGGCAAAAGAAAGAGAAAGGATTGGAAAAGAGAGCACCAAAATGTTACAAAGAAAACAAGCCTTTCATGCACAAACTTGCAAAATGACCAAAAGAATTTCAGCTCCCCTTTTCTCCCTACTAAAACTGTGTACCACTTTTACCAAAAAGATGGGTGTTGACCAAAATTCATTCCCCAAGACCAAAATTCATTCCCCAAGCTCCTTCCAAAAATTCGGCCAACATATCCCCTCCCTTATCCCTTTCCTTTATTTCTTTCCTTATTTTCTCCTTGATCTCCTCCTTACCTTCCTCCATAGTGTTCTTTCCATCAATAAAAAGTCTTCCTTTCCTTCTTTAAAGCTTGGCCGACACTTACCATCAATTACTTGAATAGCACAAAAAAAAATTAATCCCAAAAATTGGCATTAGATGGGATTCGAACTCCACCCCTTAAGCCCCTTCATGTGACGCCACACCACTCTGCTACTAGCTCGACTTGTGCTAGCAAAATACACACTTATTCACTTAAGTCTTGACGCCACTTTCCTACTATCCTTTAAGTGCTTAAACACAAAAATTCTACTAAGGCCCAACTCAACCCCAAGCCTTCTTAGGGTCCCTAAACATACACAACTAACACTCTTAGCTAGCCTAACGCATGATATAATGTAAAACATAAAATCCCCAAATTTCAGGATGTTACAAAGCTACTCAAAGAAGAGAGGCAGCGAAAGGAGTCAAGATCCGACAAGACCGGGCAAAATTGGCCCTTTTAAAGTCTTTGCTCCATTCTCGTTACTCGACAATGAGCAAAGAGGGGCAGCTGTAGGACCCAATTTATGCCCGGGCCCGTTTTAACCAAAAACAAAAAAAAACAACAATAAAAATAAAATATAAAATTCCAAAATTAAAGTGTCCATAGTCCATTTACAAGGGTTCCAAATTAGGACCCAAATAAATAAACCACTACCCGATTTCTATGCCCAAATGCCTAGCCCACTTACAATCAAGCCCAATCTGGAAACCGGCCCGAATGGCCCAAACAATTTCAGCAAAACAAACCCTAGAGGACTTCCAGATGCTTCCAGCGCCGCGTGCGTGCCTCTACGCGCGCCACCATGCAGCCTCCGTACCGCCAGCGAGCCTCCGTACGCCACGTTTGCCCTCTGTACCTGTAGGCAAATAGCAGAGAAACAGCGAAACAGAGAGAATGTATTTTTTTCTTTTGATTTATGATTCTTTTTCTTTTTTTTCGGCCTTTAAGAACAAAGAAAGCCATTGTAACTTTTTTTAAGGATCAATACGCAAGAAATAGAAAAAAAGAAAAAAGAAAAAAAGGAATATCGAAAGGTGATTTTCAGATTTGATTTTTTTTTCTTTTTGTTTTTCTTTTCCCCCATTCTATGCTCCCTGTTTCCTGCTCACTACATGCGAAAGAAAAAAAAACGAAAAGAGGGAAACACTTATCTGTTGATATCGTCGTCGAATCCCTACTCGCTTCGTCGAAATCGAAGTTTGAAGGGGGATTTCAAGCAGCACTGGGCGATTCTGTGGGTCTCGATGTTAAGCGGGGATGAGGGAGTGTCGTCGTGCGACACTATCCACCGATTTACAGTGGTGGAACGGTGTCGAACGGCACCGATCTCTGAGGCGGTGCGAACATGGGTAAAAGAAAACCCTAGCAGAGGTTCCCCCTTCTTCTTTTTTTTCCTTTCTTCTGTTTTTTTTAATGACGCAAGAATAATGAAACATTTTTTTAAAAAAAATTCCTTTTATAAAACCTTGGAAATGACGTCGTTTAGGGCCTGTTCGAGTGGCCTCAAAACGGCGTCATTTTGCTCACATTCGGCCCGTGACCCGACCCATACCGCCAAAGATCCGCGCGCTTCTGCCGTGACGGAATATTTGCGCGTTCGGTCCTTCTATTTTTGTATCACCATTCAATTAGATTTATTATATGTTTTCTTTTATTTCTTAATTGGTCCCCATAATTTGCGTGCCATTTCGATTTAATCCCAATCCGTGTGTTGCGTTTTAATTTCACAATATTTGCTAGTTCAATCCTTCATTATTTATATGAAATGCAATCTGATCCTCTATTTTGTTTAAATAGTTTTATTTATTTTAAAATTAGCCCTCTAATTATTATTTTTATTTCAATTAAGCCTTAACTTTTGTTTTAATACTCATAACTTTTATAGTATCAAATTTAGCTATTATCAAAATTTTTTAAATAAAATTGTTTTGGAAATTGAATTTATAACGTCTTAATTTGTTTTATTTTTTTTATCTAAATGTATTTTATTCCTTGTACTACAATTATGAGTTATTATTTTGTACAAATTATTGATTCCCATATTATTTTATGCATATATTTCCCTTAAACCTACTTATATATATAATTAGTTTCTTTTAAAATTGCTTATATATATGTATTTCTATTTTAAATTTAGTGTATATAATTTATTAATTTGAGAGATCATATTTTATTTATTTCACACAATTTTAATATATGGTTATCTATATACGTTGTTGTTTATTTGTGCGTAAATCATTTCTATAATTATGTCCATTTGTATAATGTTGAGTTTATATGTTATTTTATGCTTAAATGCTATGCTTGTGTTACTCGTTAGTGTTTTATGTCTCAAATTCTAAATGCGTTCGAGCCATTACTAAATGTTTCATATTATCACATATACCAAATAAAATGTATTTTGAGCCAATTTTAAAATTACGTATTTGAAAAATTTTCAAGATAAGGCAATATTTGTGTGTTTGGAAATTCGAAAAATTATGCCCTAACGTGCTGGGTGTAAGTTTTCCGTTCGACCAAATAACCAAATACCCTTTTAATCACATGTTTTGAAGATCAAAGATGATCTCGGCATCGAGGTATAAACGTGTCATATCCTAACGTGTTGGGTATGATATTTTTTATTCTTTCGAAACGAGTGAATCTTGAGATTCAATTCAAAATTAATTAACATTCTTTAAAAAGAATCATCCCTTAAACATTTTCAAGTTTTCGACGCAAGGACATTAATTAATCAATTTGGTACCAATTTTGGGCGTGACGAGGGTGATAATCCTTCCTCGCACGTAACCGACTCCCGAACCCGTTTTCTCGAATATTCGTAGACCAAAAATATCGTTTTAGTAAACCAAAACGTTTTATTAAAACAATGGTGATCCGATCACACCAAATAAAGATCGGTGGCGACTCCCGTTTTATTTTCGTTTTCAAAACCCTAGTCGGTTCCTGTTTTCAAAAAAAAAAGGTTTCCACATTGTATAGTAGAGATAAACTCAAAAGAGTTTAACTTTTTTTTTTCCAAAATGAATAATCAATAGCTGCAAATTCTAGCTCAAAACTATAAAAAAAATTTCTCCTTCAGCTCAAACTCGAAAAAGAACTTACATTTTCTTTCTGTTTTTTTCACTTTCTAATCAACCAAACAGAAATTAAAATTTTGATCATATGATCCAAACACCTAATTCCTAAATAAAATAAATTCCAAGTAAAAAGGTAAAAGAAAATTTAAACCTATATCGATCTGGGTATAAACCAAAACTTAAAAAACAAAATGAACAAGATGTTAACTGACCTTCTGGCTATGTAGGCTTTCTGGGTATTTCTTTATTGTTGAGTACTTAAAAAATCTAGGGAAAGTGATGGAAAAAATATATGGGTTCAGTGAGAAAATGCCGCTAATAAATATAGTAGTAGTATTTCCCCTATTTTCTTTCAACAATTTTTTAAAAAAAAATGGAGTTTTGACTTTTGAGTGCATTCATCTAAATCATTGGCATGTACTTTAGAGTTAACAGTAAAATAATTGATATTCTTCAAGCTGAAGCAATTGTGAAAACAGGAAGGAGAGGGGGAAATATGCACTGAGTGAAAGGAAATCATGCATTTTCTAAGCCACCTAATGTCAAATGTTGAAATCAAGCATTACTCGTTGAGGTTGAAGACTGCCTAGTGATACTAGTAGCAGAAGGCTGGCTTCCAACTCCAAAAGAATTTAAAACAACCCCAATAACCTATAAGTCAAGTAATAAAGAATATCACTGATTTCACATGTCAGTTAAAGAATGAAACACACTTAACCTGAACTAAAATGCTCCAAAAATTTTAAAAAAGAAGAAGAAAATACTTACCCTAATAAGGTCTGGAATAATGCCTTCACCTTGATCTCCAACATTAAAGGTCCCAAGAACCACACTGTGCAAGATCTGCCCTACATGATTATGAGGAATGCCTGCACCAACAACATTTCCTACCAATTCATTTTTCAACTAACTCTTGATAGTCCCAGCTTTTAGTAAAATGCTTTGAACTTCACAGACCAGACAAGCATTAATGTACATATCAATACCTTGTTTACTGTTATTTCCATTTGTATCTCCTGAACTTGTTTCGGACAAAGGCTGTGATTGCGTTGGCTATCTTTCAACTAAAACAATGGAGTTTCAGAGAGAAAAGACTTGAGATACAATAAGGGATCACTCGCCCACTGCATATGTATTGATAGAAATTTCAAAAGGATTACTCCTCACATTTTTACTTCAATTTTTTTTTTCTTTTTTCTAATAAATAAAAAAATTTGTTATGAACTAAATTCAGTAACTATTTCATAGTTGCATGAAAATATTAAAAACCATTGATTTTAATTACTAAAAATAGGAATGAACCTGATTCTGTAATCCTTTTATTTTTTTGCTTAGCCTATAATCCTTCCATTATTGATTTTGAATTGCCCAAACCCTAAAAAAAAAAATTTCAACAGTGAAGAGATGATGAAGAAAAAAAAAATAAATAAAATCATCGAAACCCTAAATCCTTTTAATATGACGTGAAAATTATTTTAATCCTTTTAATTTGAGTTAGAAAAATTTATTGATGTAGTATAAAATAATTGGGTAAGACATATATGAGGTGGTGGGAATGGTCCATAGAATAATTTCTCCAAAATTTAACTATTCGAGTCGACTAAAAAATAAATTAAATATTTAACTCAAATATTGAATTTAATTACTTCCTATTCAATGAAGAAAGAGGAAAAAACCCTTAGCCTTTTGTTTTGTTTTGTTTTTTTTTTTTTTTGAAACAGAGAAAATGAAGGATATTTGACATAATTTTATTTTTTAGGGTCTCATATCATTCCATTTTATTTATTCTTTTTTATATTTGATTAGATTTTTTATTTAAAACTTTAGATATTATGTCTTTGAACTAGATTTCAAGATTTTTAGATGGTTAGATTTCAAAGCTTATAAAATTTTAGATTTTTAGTATTAGGCATTAGATTAGATTTTCCTTTATATATATATATATATATATACATCTTTGAAACTAGATTTTGGATATCAGTTTAGAAATTCCCATTTAGATTATATATATGTATATGGTTAGTATTAAGTTTTTTTTAATTAAGTTATTTTTTTTTGTTCATTTAGGTTTTTCCTTTCAATTTCTTTAACACCCTTTTTTGACCTCTTGATTATAATTGTTGAATTTTAAGCTTTAAATTTGTTGACTTTAAGTCACTTTAGAATTTATTAAGTTAGAAAATTTTAATCACCGATTTTGTAAGACTGACTTTAGATAGGCGTCGTAAGGGTGCTATAATCTTCCTTACATGTAACCGTACTCTTAAATCCTTTTCTGGTAATGAGACTAAACCATAGTTTTAAGCTTTATTCCTAGATTTATTTTAGATTTTAATCCTGGAACTTCAAGCTGTAGGTGACTAACCAAACTTACATAATTGATTAGTGACAAATCTACTTGTTTATGATTTTTGTGTCTAGTTTGTTTTACTCTTCGTACCCTAGCAATGATACAGATAAAAACTCTATGATAGAAGTAGGGTAAAGAGAGTATCATTCAATGTAAACAAGGACTTTGTATCCAGTTTTCTAGAAAGAGGCTCATTAGCCCTACGTTATACGAGAGGGCCAGTCAATGTATGGTCCAAAATTTCCAGAGCATTCTGACAGTCCAAAAAATCCTACATTTCCTTTATAACAGGTTGATTTCTAGTAAAATCAAAGCTCTCTTTAGGACTATTAACAATTAGCAACAACTTTCTATTTTTCCCATAAAATTCTCCTGATCTCAATACTATTATTACTATTTACTACCATAAACAGCTGATCGATAAAATTGCTGCTCACCTAAAGTGACAGAACAAGTAATGACCACATCAATTTGCCAATCTCCCTTCCAAGGTACCCAAATCCTCTCATTTGGTGCTTGTTCATAGTTATTTACAACTTTCCAACCTTTAAATTTCCTCTCATGGCTGTTTCCAGTAGACAAAGAATTTCAACTTTTAACTTATTTACCCTCCTAATAACCCCATTTTGCTTTAAAGGATTAGACCCAATGTGTTCCAAATTAAAATAGTCATGGAAACGCAATAATCAGGACTACTCCTCAGGCCTTGCTTAGTCACCTTTCCTTGCTTCCTTTTTTTTTTGTTGGTTGTCCTCTACTCTTTGGTTTAGTTTAGCTAATTCTACCAGCAGCTATTTTTTTTTTTTGTATATACAAATTAGGGAGGGGATGAGCATAATAAAACTTTAATCCTAGTATTTGGAATACGGACAAAGAATTTAATCACTCAACTACTTTTTTGTTAGGGTCATTTTTATTATTCATTTTCACATTTTATGTTATTACTAGAAATAATAGTATGCGCTTTTATTTCCTTGCCTAAGCAAAGTTCTTTAGAATGGGTTTCTATTACATAAAATATTGCAAAAGTTATAATAGTTTGTGTAATTGAATAATGCTTTGTATAATTAGTGTTACACAAAAATGAGATCCATAATAATTTGTATAGTTGTATAATGCTTTGTGTAATTATAAAGAAATATTACAATGGTTATAATAATTTGTATAATTAGAAAATATTTTATATAATTACATAAAATATTAAAAAGATAGTAATAATATGTATAAACCAATAAATGTTTGGTGTAATTGGAATTTATGGAAGTTTACTCTAAAAAGTTCATCCCAAAACTCTTCTTTAATTGAGTTTACTGATTTTGGAATTGCATTGGACGAGCTGGATTAAAAATCAATACGAAATAAAAAGTTGGACTAGTTAACTTGCGAATCGATTGAATTATTTTTTTATTTTATTTTTTAAAATATTTAATAATTTATACAATTAAACTACATGAATTTATCAAACCAGTTGAATCGAGAACAAATGATTTGACTATTTCAACCATCGATCTGAAACCCTTGGTTGAGTAGATAGAAAAACTAATTTTATTTCGAAATAATATTGAAAAATTATATTTATGTTTAAATGTTGCTTATAATTAAATTTAAATAAAAAAGATTTTTGTATATATAATAAAAAATATGAGTAAATATTAAGCTTATTTAAATCTATAAAACTTGTGTTGAAAATCATGAGCTGAATCTATCTAATAATTCTATTTTTAGATAGACACATTCACTGTCAAAACATTTTATTTAAATTTTCTATAATGACAACATAGACTAAATCCAAAAATCAAGAACTTGTTTGTGCTAGTAATTCTCCACTATGAGACAATCAATAGCCTGGCTCAATTGGCATAATGTTGCCACCTATGTTTTTAATCATCATCTCACAAGTTCATTTTTATTTAAACATCTTTAATAAATAATTTGAAGAATTATACTATATTTAAGTTTCAACGTGTCAAATACAAACATTTCAAACTTAATAAAGAATCGAAACAACAATTAGTCACACAAATTAATTGCACTAATATGGAACACAGACATGAGATTTTAATGTGTACAATTCGTCAGCAATATCACCCTTGATATCTGAGGTCCAAGACAAGAGAAAGTTGAAAAAAAAAGTTGCACCACCCAAATTCAACTTTTTCATGATTTTGGGCAGGCTAAAAGGCAAAAGATACTTAGCCAAATTCCATGAGATATCTAGGGAGGGTAGGCTGCTTTTTAGCTCGCGCCCACTCTGCCAACAATTAAGTTCAAAGACAAGAGTGTTCCAACAACAATGGCCATTGAAAGAATCCAATAACTATACATTTCTCCTTCCAACCCATTTCTATCCAACAACTTCATGACAAAACACTACATGAAAAAGAGATAGAGAGAGAAATAGGAAAAAAGAGGCTCCTCTTTTCTCAATGAAAGGGCTTGCATAGAGAAAACCATCCAACTCCAATGTCCAAAATATATTCTCTATTTCAACTCTTTGTCATCATTTTTTTCCGAATAAAAAAAATTGTAGATATTGAAATTCGAACTCGAAAACTAATGTAATCAACAAAAGTGAATAGAAGGTTGAAAGGTGAAAATAATATAAGAAGATCCCCCACCAAAAAAGGGGCACTCATCTTTGTTGAAAGGCCAATAGCTCTTGGCAACAAGCCGACAGAGAATCAACCATCCTTTTATTCTGCAAAAAGAATCACATCCAAGTGCTACATTCCATCTCAGTTTGGATTTTTTGTCATACCCTTTTCTTCCTATCATCTATTTTTACCTCAACATATTGCCACATAACTCTGCCTGCTTGGACTTTACATCTCAGCGGCCGATTCTACTTTTTTTTTTCCTTCCTTCTACAGCATTTAAAATAAATTGAAGGGGCTTACATTGAATAGATTAACGCTTTTAAAGCTTATAAATGTCCTATATATATAAGAATAAAGCAACCTCGGATCACCTTATGAGCATTCTCCTCAGTACCATTGATAGGCTCTAGTTTAATTTTCTGATGGGAAGGCAGAGTGAACCAGCTGTACATTCTTCCATTGCTCTCTTGCAAGAGAGGTTCCGGCGGTTGCAGAGAGCTAAGGAATTGAGGCAGGAAAGAGAGGTTTTACGGTTGCTATCTGAAGCGGAGAGGATCAATCAAGGCACACCGAATGAAGCATCTCAATTGTTTTTCCATTCCGAATTGATCCTTCAGCCTAGACCACCTCTCCAAGGATCTGTACACAGTGAATCTAGCATGCAAAATCGACGTCAGGTTATTGAGACTCCGATATTGTCGAACTTACAGCAGAGAGATATGGTCTTGCATACATCTACCTTTGGTGATTCAGATGTTGACACATCACTTCATCTGTGAACAACTGTACAACGTTAGTCTATTCTCATATTTTTGTTTCGTTCTCCAGTTTTTGGAGTCTTTACATCTTCTTATGGACCTGTAAGAAAATGGTAAGGGAAAAAGGGCAGCCTTCCAGGGGTGGGGGGGTAATGAGATAAAAAGAAATAGTGTAATATATATATATATATATAACTACTGTCCATAAGGACTTTCTTTATTCTCATTATGATCAGCAGTTATATAGTGATCTGAGAGGTAATCCTCTTGCCTCTTTCCAAATGCATCTTCTTCACCATTGTTACCATTATTTGAGTCTTCATCATTGCTTCGTTTCCTCTTCATGATTTTTGGAACCTTTGGAGTTACCTCCATGGTATCTAATAGAAATTCCTCATTGTTTATACATTCAAATCTAACGGCACTTACTTTTCGGGCATTTCCTGCCAATATCTGCACCAAACACAAATTGCCCACATTAAAGTGTTAGTAATACAGTTGACTAAGTTTTGGCCTTATAAACATTTTGAATCAATACAAAACTTGACAGAGAAGATGTATTTATGTAAAAAAAAGCTTTAGTCTACATCCTGCATGAAGAAGAGATGCCATGGCAAGTGCTCATCAGTGTTTCCTTCATAATAGCTTTACTGAACTATGTAACATATATTCTATGACCATTTTCTTGAAGGTGAGCATTCTTGTTTGCTTTCATTGTGATTGAGTACAACAATCAGTCCCACAATATCTCAGAAGAATATCAAAATTTGAATGATTCGTCTCAAAAGAAGGAAGATTCGTTTGCCATTAAGGTAAAAAGAAACTGATTTATAAGGAAAATATCGTAATGAATAAAAGTTCATCATAATTCCAATGACAAAATGTTTTTTACATTTCGTTTACTTGTTTTAGAGATTCTGATTATTCGTAATCCAGAACGCATAAGTTCTAACTGCATTCATTTTGTATGTATGCAACTAACTCTTTTTGAGGAACAATATTCAAAAGCAATGTTATGTAATACAAATGCATGTGGCAAAAGGATATCGTACCTCGAGTTTATAAATTTGATGCCTTTCCTTCGAATCATGATGATCAGATCCAGCTTCGGAATCCTCATCATCTTCTTCGTCCTCCTTTTCAAGGACTACCTTAATACTCTCACCTTTCCTTGGTATATATCCAAAGGCCTCACAGACAAAACCTGACACTATCTCATACTGATGTTCCTAAAAAACAGCAAAAACGAAATATATTTATTTGACAAGCATACACTTTATGTTTGTGGATCCAGTTCTTCATACTGTGAGGGGAGGTCCAACTTGTAGTTCCTTTTCCTCTAATACAGATATTCCATATGGATGGAAAATCACGATTTTAACATTGAAATGCATATTTATGAACATTTAAACTATTCTAGCAAACATCTGCAGGTAGAATGAAAGCTTATGCATGAGGATTTATATAAATAATATGTAATAGAAGTAGCTTACTTCTGGCAATTTGATATTTAGATCTTCAGAAAGTTGATAAATAGAAGTATTAGCATCAACATCAAAGATCCCCTCTGCTCGCATTACAATATAACCAGTTTTCTTCTGGATCTCCTCCTGTCATAGCAGGAAAAAAGTAAAATCATATAAACTTGAAAATGAAGTCCACATATGTATTAGTAGCATGGTTGATATAAGCATTACTTGATCCTCATTCCACCACCAAATCTTTGTGAATGCAATGCTAACATAATCAATGCAAAGTTGGGAAAAGATGTAGCAAGCCCTACTTTAGAATCATTTTCATCGAATATTTCACCAACAATCTCCTCAACCACATCTTCCAAGGTGACTATCTGCTCCAAAATAAAAAAGAAGAGATAAATGAATATATAGTGCATAATCGAATGATGGTGCAAGAGGGAGGGAGGTATAAATGCATATTTGTTTCTGTTGGGGTTTGCTAGATTTAAGCATATTGCAGATTCCAATCTCACCTGATTTTCTAACAAGAGTTAAAGGGACTTTGGAACATTTGACAACTCATTCAATTCAATTGCAGGTAAACATGTTTGTGTTCAGTTTCATACTAATACTGTATACAAAATAAGTTTAAATTATGCCATACAAATCATTTGGTGCTAGTTTAAGTGGGAATAGAGCAGATTATTAGCTACGCTATGTCAGCACTTCTATATAAAACATGAATATATGAAAACCACAGTTTTAACAAAAATCCATCTTACTTTGAGGTTCTTCCACGGCTAAGACAGTAAGACTCATTCAAGAATACAAATCTAAAAACCAATTCATGATTTAAAGTATAGCACGTACTCCAACAGTTCCACCATACTCGTTAAGAACAACAGCCATATGAACCTTCCTAATGCGAAACTCTCTAAGAAGATTCCAGACTGACATTGAATCTACAAAAATAAATTGTATAATTCTTTTTGTAATAGCTTCTCAGAATATAATCTATAATGACATGTAGACAAAAACATGTTAATGAATGATAATAAACTGAAGTGATAGATACCATTTGGCCAAATAGATGCAGAGTAAGACATGTAAAATTCAGCTGCATTTAAACTCAAAGCATGGAATTAACTGAAAAAACTAAGCTTAAAAATTACCAGGCACAAAGTATGCAGGTTTGTGAGCCATATCTCCCACAGTCATACTTTCTAGCAGTTCACCCTTCAAAATCAAACAAGTTATAATGCTGTGCACAATGATATTGTTGCATACTTCATAAGCCAAAAATTTATGATGATAAAAGGGGGAAAAAGAGAGTAGAAATTGTCTGACCTTTGCAACATAATCTAGTAGATCCATAGCATATGCAATGCCAACTATATTATCAACACGCTGCTCGAAAACGGGCACCCTGCAAAAATGTCAAAAATCTTTTAACAAGTTATTTTAAATTAAAAAGAACCTAGGAGAAAGTTCATGTAGACTATTTACCTTGAATATTCTTGAGTTAACCACAAATTGTGGAACTCAACAAGAGTTGAGCTTGCATCAATTGCAACAATATCGATAAGAGGTGTCATCACCTCTCTAACATGGGTATCTTTTGTCTCTAAGACATTTTCAATCATATCCTGCGAAGGATTCCAATATATAAGAGCACCGGAATAAAAAACAAAGAAAGAGGAACAATTTTTTTTTTTTTTTTGGGGGTGGGGAGTGGGGAGGTAATATGAACATTGAGAGCTTGAACTCATTGTAGATAACTTAGAATCAATCGCCATAGATTGACATGTCCACGGTGAATAAAGTTTTCCACAAAGACTATTATAACAACAAATAAGATATCTTTGGATCTATTGTGCTCATCAAGGAGCCAACGAGTTAATAATGTATGTTGCACTCAAATTTTCATCTAAGCAAAACATATAAAAGGGGAAGCAAAGGAAATTTTATTTGGGTGCATATGAAGACCCACTGGTCTAGGGTTATAAAAAAGAAGGTAATAGAAAAATATCTATTACAAATACAATATATGTGTCAACCAAATGCTCAATAAGTGTAGAAACTGTAGAAATAAGATTCTTCCTTTAGCTAATTAGGTTACAGGTATAAAAAGAGATAAACTACTCTAAGAAAGGAAATAATCCCTAAAAGATCTGTAATTATCCTAAGAATCAAGAACTATGATTAATTTCTATTTACAAGATTTCTCAATAATCTATCCCTAATTCTAGGGATTCTAACACTCCCCCTCAAGTGGAGTGTAGATGTTTATCAAACCCGACTTGCCAACATGTTGTTCAAACATGTTTTTGCTTAAACTTTTGTCAACATATCGCGCAACTCTTTATCCGGTAGATAGATAGGTAACGCTCACTTCCCGAGTGTATTTTCTCTTTTATGAAGTGTCGGTCTATCTCGACATGTTTGGTACGATCATGATGCACGTGGTTGTGAGCTATCTTGACACAAAAGACTTGGTTGTCACAATGCATTTGTATAGGTCTATTATAAGGAACCTTTAGTTCTCTCATCAGCCTTTGTATCCAAATTCCTTCACAAATACCTTGTGCAAGTGCTCGATACTCGTTTCGTGACCGCTGCTGCGTGCTACCTGCATTGTTTCTTACTCCTCCATGTCACTAGATTACCCCAAACATAGCTGCAATAACCATTTGGTTGATCGTCTGTCATTAATAGAACTCGCTTGATCAAGATCGGTAAACACTTCCACATTTCTGCTGTCATTTTTCTTGATGTATAGGCCCTTACCAGGAGTTCCCTTTAGGTACCTTAGTATCCGATATGCAACTTCTAGGTGTTTTTCCCTTGGAGCATGCATATATTGACTTATGACGCTGACACTAAAAGCAATGTCAGGACGAGTGTGAGCCAAGTAGATAAGTCTCCCTACTAGGCGTTGATATCTCCCCCTATCGACTTCTTCTCCATCTTCATTAGTACCTAACTTGAGATTAAACTCCATAGGAGTTTCAGCTGGTTTACAACCCATCATCCCAACTTCTCGATAGCAAATCGAGGACATATTTCCTTTGGGAGATAGAAATACCCTTTTTAGACCTTGCTATCTCCATGCCAAGAAAATATTTAAAATTTCCCAAATCTTTAAGTTCAAAAACTGTTCCAAGAAACTCTTTCAACCTTCCAATTTCACTTGTATCATCACCTGTTACTATTATATCGTCCACATAGACAATTAGAATGCAACATTTTCCTTGTCTTTGAATGCTTGTAGAACATGGTGTGGTCCGCTGTCTCCTGAGTATATTTCCTGCTCATCATAGCTTTTGCAAACCGATTAAACCACGCCCTTGGAGATTGTTTCAGCCCATACAAAGATTTTTTCAACTTACACACTTGGCCCTTTCTTTCTTCAAACCTGTGGGAAGTCCATGTAAACTTCTTCATTTAACTCCCATTGAGAAAAGCATTTTTAACATCCAACTGGTCAATTCCCAATTCAGATTATTGACAAAGAATGGACAAAAGGACTCTAATTGTGTTTAGTTTGGCAACCGGTGCAAATGTCTCCTCATAATCCAGCCCATAAGTTTGAGTGAAGCCCTTAGCCACTAGACGAGCCTTGTATCGATCAACTTGGCCATCAGGCTTGAATTTGGTAGTAAAAATTCATTTGCAGCCTACTGTTTTCTTTCCTTTTGGTAGATCCGAAACTTTCCACGTTCCATTATTTTTGAGGGCCTCCATTTCCTCCATCACGGCTTGTCTCCATTCTCACTGATTCAAATGCTTCTTCTATGGTTTTGGAGTTTTTATAGAATCAACATTAGTCACAAAGGTTTGATAAAACTTAGATAAGTTACCATAGGATACAAACCGAGAGATAGGATGTTGAGTGCAGCTCCTTGTCCCCTTTCGCATTGCAATTGGAAGATAGATAGATGGTGATGGAGGTGAGACTTCGCTTTGAGCAGTCCTCGGTTGAAGATGTGAGTGGCACCGCCATATCGATTCGGGACGTCGATTAAATCCGGAATAAACCGCAGATTCGCACTTTGCACTTTGTTGTTGCTTTGCTTTGTTTTCCTTGATCAAGGGACTGTTCGGTGATGGTGTTGGTATCGGGAAGTATAGTGTTAATTTCTTGCGGCATAGGAGGAGAAATAATGAAGATCAAGGTTGGAAGGTTTAGTGATAGTAGTGGTAGTAGGGTCGGAAGGTATAATAATAAAGGGTATTAAGGTTCTCATCTTCATTAAGAATCTCCCCACGAAGATGAGAAGGTCTAAAGAAAGGTCTGGTTTCAAAGAAGGTGACATCCCGAGAGACAAATAGCAGGTGTAAGGTTGGTGAGTAGCATTTGTAGCCTTTTTGAGTAGGAGAATACCCAACAAATATACAGAGGTGGGCTCGAGGATCAAGCTTGGATTGGTTGGGTTGATGATTATGGACAAAGGCTTTGCACCGAATATTTTTGTTGGAATAGTAGGAATATGAAATAGAGGAAATGATTTGTGAAGAGTGTTTAGAGGTGTTTGGAAATTTAGGACTTTTGAAGGCATCCTATTTATTAGGTAGCAAGCGAAGAAACGACTTTCGCCCCATAAATATTTAGGGGACGTTCATTGTGAACATTAAGGCTCGAGCAAAAGCAAAGGAGGTGTCGTTTTTTTCTCTCGGCGATCCCATTACGTTGAGGGGTGTTTGGGCATGAACTCAGGTGTATAATTCCTTGGTCTGAAAGGTATGACCTTAGGACAGAATTAAAGTATTCTCTCCCGTTGTCAGTGTGGAGAGTTTGGATGGTAGAGTTGAATTGGGTTCGAACCATTGAGTGGAATTTTTGAAAAACTTTGGGAGTTTCAGATTTGTCTTTTAAAAGATAGACCCAACATACCCTAGTGTGATCATCAATAAAAGTAATAAACCACTTCTCACCAGTAATGTTTTTCACTCGGCTAGCTCCCCATAAGTCACTGTGTATTAACGAAAAAGGTTTGGACTGTGTATATGGTTTGAAAGGATATGGAACACGGGTATGTTTGGACAATTCACAAATATCACACTTCAAGGAATTTATCTTTTTATTTCGAAATAACAGCGGAAGATGCTTTTTTAGGTACAAAAGATTTGGATGTCCTAACCTACGGTGCCATAGCATAATAGTATCCTCTTTTGCAGTAGATAGAGCTAATCCCCCTTGTGTGCTGTCTTTATTCCACACATACAGTCCATCATCAACCTTAGCAGTGCCAATCATCTTCCCCGATTTCTGTTCCTGTATTACACAACCAAATGCAGAAAATTCAGCAAGCATTTTCCCATCTTTAGTAAGTTTACTTATTGAAAGTAAATTACAAGATAATTTTGGAACATGTAGAACATTATCAAGGGAAAAATTCTCAGCTACTTTTACTTTCCCTACTCCAGCCACAGGTGAGTATGAACCATCAGCAATCCTGATTCGGGACTTGTTATGACAGGTGGTGTAAGTTTGGAATAGAGTGAGGTTACCTGTCATGTGGTCTGAAGCACCCGAATCTAGTATCCAAAGAGAGTGGTTATTAGATTCAAGAGCAATATTGAGGGCAGTACCTTGAGTGGCTAAATTCCCATGACTAGTAGAGGTACTCGTAATTTTATGGAGATTTTCGAGTTGTGTCTTGGTTAGGCGCACATCCAAAGACCTCATCGCCAGTATTGGAAGATAATGAGAGCGGTTTTCTTGTCTTTCTGTTTTTATCCGGATAACCATGGAGTTTAAAACATTTTTCCTTTGTGTGTCCAACACGATTGCAGTGACTACACCATGGTCTGTTTGATCCGGACTCATTCCCAAAGACGAGTTTTTTGTATTTGAGGACCTTTGGACACAAGAGAGCAAACAAATTCAAAGCAGTTGGTCAAGTAGAGATTATTGGTTTGGGTTCTCCCATCATGACAAGACGACGTTTCTTCTCTCTCACTTCGCAAAAGCTTCACAAATGGTTGGGAGCGGTGATGCGCCCAAAATTCGCCACGAACCTCGTCTAACTCATGCCTCATTGACTAGAAACTCATAGAGACGCTCGTTGTTGAGGTGAGTCATAAACCTAGTGTGTTCTAGGCCTTCCCCCAATTAGCTTCATAGTACATGTCTAACTCCCGCCACAATATTTTCATTGGGATTGTTGTAGTAGTGAGTTACCTCAAGTGTCCCCTTGTCGAATGTCTTTCAACTTGAGTTTGATCTCAAAAACTTGGGAAGCGTTTTCCAAGATCGAGTAGTTCTCTTTGATCGCATCCCACATGTCTTTTGCAGTCTTGAAGAGAAGATAAGTTCGGCTTATATGGCCTTAGTAGAATTGATCGACCATGTCATAACAATTGAGTTATTAAGTTCCCAAGTAGCATAGGTAGGGTCTGCTACATCAGTCGTGGGAGGTCTCCATTGATATATCCTAACTTACCACGACCACGAAGCACCATTAGGAATGATTGAGACCATTGTAGGAAGTTTTTCCCATCGAGTCGATGACTAGTGATTATTAGTGAAGAATTGAGGTCACTTTGATTGATCCTCGATTGTGATCCGAGATATTTGTGAGATCTCGATTTTGGACATGGTGTCATTGTGAAGATCACCCATGGAAAAATAGGAGAGGAAATTTTAGGAAGATGGCTAAGAAATCGGAGGAATTTTTAGGAAGATAGACAAGAGAATCGAATAATTCCTAAGGCTCCGATACCATGTAGAAACTGTAGAAATCAGATTCTTCCTTTAGCTAATTAGGTTACAGGTATAGAAAGAGATAAACTACTCTAAGAAAGGAAATAATCCCTAAAAGACTGTAATTATCCTAAGAATCAGTAACTATGATTAATTTCTATTTACAAGATTTCCTCAATAATCTATCCCTAATTCTAGGGATTCTAACAATAAGAGTTAAGCATAAATACTTATGAAATGAGTGAGGTATATGGGTTACCTGTTCCTCCTCCTCTATTGCTCCACTCAACTCTGCCCCTCGTAACATTAGCTTCAATTCATCTTCAGTAACATAAGGTTCACTAAGGAAAAAGAGAAAATGCATGAGGCATTCCAAAAGCATATAAAACAATGATGGCATATGTTGACAAACCACTGGAAAGAAACAAAAATGAAACATCATGATGAGTTAGAAATTGCAGATAGATTAAAAGCAAGTATTTGTTTTCTTCACCTTTTTCCTTTTAGACCAAGAATTTTGAGCATTCCCATGGATAGATATGTGACAACTCTTCCAATTGGATATAGTATTACAGAAAGCCATGCCACTGGCCTGACCTAGAAATATTGCAACCACTATCAGTCAGCCAGTTTTGATTTGGTAATGATTACTTTTGCAAAGTACCATGAGAGCCATGAAGCATATAGAATGAAATATAAGAGAAAAAGCTAGTGCTGTTTTAACACACATCTGGCCCGTGGCAAAATTAAATACCCAGATGTGGGGGAATATCAGAAAAAGCTTACCACAAATCTGGCAACTTCTGTGGGATTGTGAACAGCTATACTCTTTGGTGTGATCTCAGTGAGAAGCAATATGGCAACCTAGCACCATTAAGAAAATTTAACCAGTTTCCAAATGTATTGAAAGAAATATATTTGCCAACATTCATGTGTTGGCCAACCATGTTGGATATTTGATGAAGGAAAAATTGAAACAGAAGCAAAAAGAATAAAAAATTTTGAACAAGAATCAGCTTTTTAACTATTGTTTCATTAAAAACTGATTGCAATGTTTACAGGAATAAGAAAGCTTAAATAATCTAAAAATAATAATAATATAATTACAATTTGGTTTAATCTAGTAACTAGATTCATATAACTTTCTATTTCATTAGCTGATTTCAGTCTAATCAGCTGCCAATGTCTAATCAAAAAGATATTGTTTCAATGCAAGTTGGTAACTTGCAGAGTGAAGAGCTTGCAAGTGAGCTCTCAAGTTTGGTGAGCTCGCAGTCTTGGTAAGCTTACATTTTTTGGTGAGCTCGCAATTTTGGTGAGCTCGCAGTCCGCAGTTCGAATGGATGGTAATTTCACAACACTCCTCTTTGACCACCATGCTTCGAGCTCCAATATCATAACGCAGCTTTTCAAACATCATCTTTCCAAGTGCTTTTGTTAAAATATCAGCCAATTGATCATGCGAACTGTAATGTACCAAGGTTACTTCCTTTGCTTGTTCCACTTCTCTCACAAAGTGATATTTGATTTTTAAGTGTTTTGTTCTTTCATGAAATATCGGATTTTTTGTAATTGCAACAGCAGATTGATTATTGATTATCACACTTAATCTCTGTTGCTTCTTCTTGCTTTAAATTTAAATCATTCAACATTTTCCTCAACCAAATAGCTTGATTTATAGCTACTGTGCCTGCAACATACTCAGCTTCTGTAGTTGACTGCGCCACTGATTCTTGTTTTTTCGAGCTCCAACAGAACATACTTGATCATAGAGTAAAGAAATAACTTGAGGTACTATTCATGTCTTCAATGGATCCAACCCAATCACTGTCTGAATACCCAAGTAGCTTGACCTTTTCAGTCCTCATAAACTTCATTCCATGATCTAGAGTTCCTTTTATGTATCGTAGAACTCTTTTTGCTGCTTTGTAGTGGTTCACATTGCAGCAATGCATGTACCTTGACAACAAACTTACAACAAACATTATGTTAGATCTAGATGCTGTCAAGTAAAGCAAACATCTCACCAAGCTTCTGTAGCTTGTTTCATCAACCTTCTCAACATCTTCATTGTTGGTGAGCTTTTCACCTTGAGCGATAGGAGTGCTCGCAAGTTTACAATTCTCCATGATATATCTTCGCAGGATTTTTATTGCGAACCCCTTCTAGTTTATGAAGATTGCATCATGAGCTTGATTCACCTCTAGACCGACAAAGTATGTCATTTCACCTAAGTCTGACATTTCAAACTTGTCTTGCATCTAATCCTTAAATACAGTCACCAGTTTGTTATTGCTGCCAATCACAAGTAAATCATCAACATATAGTGAAATAATGAGAAATGTTTCATTATTAGTTTTCTTCACATATAAAGTGGGCTCGCTAATGCTTCTTTTAAACCCATTTTTGTCAGGTGACTATCAATTTTTTCATACCACGCTCTTGGTGCTTACTTTAAACCATATAGCGCTTTGTGCAGTTTGTACACCTTGGCCTCGCATCCAGGTATTGCAAACCCTTGAGGTTGTTCGATATAAATTTATTCCTTCAGAAAGCCATTTAGGAAGGCTAACTTTACATCCATTTGATGTATCCTCCAACCCTTTTGAGCAGCAAGAGTCAGTAGCAGTCTTATAGTGTCTAACCTCGCAACAAGAGCCAAGGTTTCAATGAAGTCCACTTCATATTGCTGGTTAAACCCTTTCACAACCAACCTCGCTTTATATCTGATGACTGATCCATCAGGATTCATCTTGGTTCTGAACACCTATATAACAAAAATTACTTTCTTGTGAACTGGTCTATCTACCAACTCTCATGTCTTATTTTTGTTGATCATGGTGATTTCATCATTCATAGCTGATAGCCATTCAGCTTCTTGAGCAGCTTCTTCAAAAGTGACTTGTTTTAGCTTCGCCAGATTAAACTGTTGATAGATTTCAGTGATGGACCTGGTTCCTCATACTGGTTGTTGATCAACTGCATCATTTTTATTTTGGTTCCCAGTGGCTCGCAAATCAGGTTTTGGACTCCCTTGTTCACACATCTCTTCTGTTGTGGTACAATTCAAGATTTTTCTTTCATCCAACTTCATATCTCTGCTTATGATCACTTTCTTGGTGAAAGGATTATAGATTTTGTATCCTTCCTTAACACTAGAATATCCAACAAATATCCCTGACTGCGATCTACTGTCTAGCTTGCTTCTTTTTTATTCTGGAACATGAACAAAACAAGTGCAACCAAATACTTTTAAATGTGAAACAAAGGGTTTAAAACCATACCAGGCCTCGAATGATGTCTTCCCTTCAACCGCTTTTGTAGGTAGTCTATTTAGCAGTGTGATAGTAGTATTTATCGCTTTCGCGTAAATCATTTGTGATTTACTTTCAAACAGTAAGCAGTAAGCCATGTTCATCACAGTTCTATTTTTTTTTTCACTTACACCATTCTGATGTGGGGTGTACACATTGCTCTATTGATGATAGACAACAGTTTCTTCGCAGAATTTTTCATACTTTTTTGAGGTGTATTTTGCCTCATTGTCTAATCTTACCATTTTGAGCTTGTAATCACTTTGGTTTTCAACCATGGCTTTAAACTTAAAGAAGATTTCAGCCACTTCGGACTTGATCTTCATGAAGTACACCCAACAGAACCTTGTATTGTCATCTATATATAACACAAAGTACCTACTTCCATTAGCGACTTTGTTTTCATGGGTCCGCAAATGTCAGTATGTACTAAGTGTAATTTTTCAGTAGCTCGCCATGCTGTGTTCGCAGGAAATGGAGATCTCACCTATTTTCCAAGTTGGCATACCTTACATACATCATCATGATCAGCCGTATTTGATAAATTTTCAACCAAATTATTCTTGGACATTTGAGTTAAGGATTTGTAGTCAACATGTCCCATTCTTTTTTCCACAATTTTGTTTCATCCAGTGAGTTGGTATATGCTACTGAAGTTGCTAAGTTCTAATTGACAGCAAAACTTCTGTCTGTTATCTTTGTTGATATGAGCTCGCATCCACTTAGATCAAGAATTAAACATTTGTTGTCCTTGAATACAACAAAATAGTTTTTCTCGAGCTGTTGACCTACACTTAGCAGATTTTGGTCTATGTCAGGAACTAAAAGAACATTTGTGACAAGATCGAAACATCTCCCTTTCCAACTGCTTCGATATACTAGTCATTTTCAACTTTCACCTTGGAATGGAACCTTTTGTCAACATTCTTGAAGATGCTCGCATCTGCTATCATATCACTCGTACAACCACTATCTTCTAGCCAATTATTCTTACTCTGCTGGAGAGTTCGCAAGGTGTGGCGAGCTGGGCTTCGCAAGAAATCGTGAACATCAGTTCTTTTACTTCTGCTATCTATGCCTCAGCATTTTGTTGTTGAGTACGCCCTTTGTTTTTACATACTTTCTCTATATGGTCAAACAGTTTACAATTTTTGCATTGAGCGTTAGGCCTGAACCAGCAGAACTTCTCAGGATGCCTCAACTTTTTGCAGTGTGAGCATGGTGGATATTTTTTCTTTCCACCTTATTTTTTTTATTTCTCCTTCTTATCTAACCAGCTCTTTTTTTCTTTTTGACTTAAGGAGCTCACAACATCTCTATTTTTGGCTTGAAAAGCTCATTCAGCACGTCCTTCTTTGTTTTATAGCATTTAGAGCATTGATTGCCTCTAAGAGTGAGATGGTTGATAGATCCCTTGAATCTTCTAGTAAGGATATCTTTGATACGTATCTCTCCGAAAGTGTGATAATCACCATCTTAACTACTCGACTATTCGCAAACTGATTACCTAGCAGTCTTATCTGGTTCACCACTGCCATGATTCGATCTGCATATTGCTTCACAATATCAGCTTCCTTCATCTTGAGGTTTTCAAAATTTCATCTGAGATTGATCATCATCTGCTGCCTTGTCTTCTATGATCCCTGGAACTCATCCTTGAACTTATCTCAAGCTTGTTTGGGAGTTTCACAGGCCATGATTCTTGTAAAGATCACGTCTAAAACACCGTTTTATAGGCAAGACATCGCCTTGTATTTTTTGGCACATTCCTCACTGTGTTGTTTCATTTGAGCAAGTGTGAGATTTGGCCTCAACACTGGTGGTTTATTTCAACATTTGCAACCTCCCAAAGATCAAAGGCTTGAAGATAGGTTTTCATTTTTACTACCCAGATGTGGTAGTTTTCTCCTGTAAATATGGGGGGGGGGGGGTGTAAAGTTTGCTAAAGACATTTTTATGAAAATAAGGCCTCAAAGATAAGTGACTCTTGATACCAATTGTTGGATATTTGATGAAGGAAAGATTGGAACAGAAGCAAAAAGAATAAAAAATTTTTAAGAAGAATCAACTTGTTAGCTATTGTTTCATTAAAAACTGATTGCAATGTTTACAGGAATAAGAAAGCTTAAATAAGCTAAAAATAATAATACAATAATTACAACTTAGCTTAATCTAGTGACTAAATTCATATAACCTTCTTTTTCATGGTCGATTTCAGTCTAATCAGCTGCCACAATGTCTAATCAAAAAGTTATTATTGTTTCAGTGCAAGTTGGCAACTTGCCGTGTGAAGAGCTCGCAGGTGAGCTCTCAAGTTGGGTGAGCTCACATTTTGTAGTGAGCTCACAATTCGCAGCTTGCATGGATGGTCATTTTGCAACAAACCACAAGTTAACTGAGTAATTATTTTACTGACTTAGCATAAATTCATGATATGAGATAGAAACGAAGATTTGCAGGCATGCCACACACACACACATGAAAATAAATCAAAGAACAGGATACTGAAACATACAGTCATTACTCCAGTTGCAGCACTAACACCAGCTTCTCCAAATATTTCAGTTGCAGCATCTGTGACTAAAGCGGTTGCTCCAATATTAGACGCACTGAGTACATAAATACAATCTACAATAAGAAATGCTTTGAAGCTTAAGCTGAAAAGAAATGGAAGAGGAAAATATCAAGGTGATGGTAAGGAAAGAGGAGTACGTGGTGCCTATAAGAATGGTAGTGAGAAACCGAGTTACATCACTACGAAGCATTTTGAACACACCATCTTCGGACTCTTTTTCCGCCAGCTCACGTATCTGAGACAGATTAACATCAGATTATCAATGGATGATAGATTTCTTAAAGGCTTGATGACCTGACAAACTAGAAACAACCAGTATACAAAGAAGAAAACTTGCATCAGATATTTTCTACTTCAGCCCTCTCTAACTAAAAAATTAAAGTGCAATCTATTTTTCAAAATATTTATCTGATGCCCTTATGTTGTTCCTATGGATTATAAAAAAAAGTTGCTTGTCTTTATTCTCTCTCCGTCTCTCCTTTCTTCACCCTTTACACTCTGAATGTTTTCCTGTATTCTATCTTGAAGAGATGAATATCACTAAAAAAGCTCAATTCACCATAATAATACGATATGGAATTTATATGGAAATTTGACATAGCAAATCAAAAACTGATTTATATCAACTTGAGCCAAATTCAAAAAGTGACCAAAGAAAATCACACAACAGTCAGGAAAGGGAAAATATTCAAAAGATAGCAGTAAAATTGACTGAAGCATCTAGATTCTTTCCAACTTGCAACAATCTGAAACCGCATTACTCACCAGAAATATGCATTCAATGAGTATAAAGCTATTAAATCCAGGGTCAAAGAAATAAATACCTTCCAAGGCCATAATGTAGTTATAGCAGTCTCAGCCATTGAGAAGAAGGCAGACAGACCTAAAAGCAGTGTCAAAACCACACCTTGCTCCTTGAATACTTTAAGAATCATAGATGCCTTAGGCCAAGCATTTCTCAACAGCAACATGGACTTCCCAATCACCACATAACCAGCATTAACCACTTCTTCTACAGCAAACACCCTTTTGCATCCAAGGATTAAAATACCACAAATCATTGCCCCCAAAATTCCCTTTCTCAGCCAACTCAACTTCTGTTCATTTTCTTCACTTGACAACCCCAAACGTGTTTGATCTCCAGAAGAACCGGTTTTTGGCAATCCAAAGGATTTGAAAACTCGGGGATTGGGAAAGCTGGAGAATTGAGGAGTTGGGCAATGCTTTATTTTGGATAAAAACTTTGATGGGAACTTCAAATTTCGTTTAAAAAACTTGAAAGGTGAGGACTTTGTTGAAGAAATAAAACTGGGTTGGCTCAGAAAGGAAGATTCAAGTGCCATTTCCATCAATAAGAATAAGATAATATTCTAAACCAAAAAAGGATCAAAACTTGTTTAAACAAAGAATGGAAGTAGAAAGAAAAAGAAAGGGACTCTCAGGTTCTATTGGGATGAAGAGGTTTCCCATGGAAGGGTGGGCCCTCCATCACTCTAAGAGGGGGTCTTTCAGAGAAGGCTTGCTTTTGGTGAAAGGGAAGATTTTGCTTGCAGCAAGTGCAGGAGTGAGTGAAGCAAAATCTACAAAACGTACCCCCCCCGCAAAAAAAAAAAAAAAAAGCCCCATTGATTTTACAATTACAACTCTCTCCCTATACTAACTGGAGTTTAGTTACCAGTCTCTGCTTTCTATCTACTTCAGAAAAAATGTGGTAGAAAACAATACATGGCTTGAATTTGGCAATATCCAGAACTCCAATCCAACTAAATTAAACCATGAATAAAATATGAAAATGACATGAATTTTAATATGAACAATTGAGAATATAGAACAGTTGTACTAATGGATAATGGTGAGTCAAAGAAGCAAGTGCCAAGTAACCAAAACTAGAATTTGTAACTATGCATAATGTTGCTTTCAACATAGTTCAAGAGTAAGGGCCACTTCTTCTCTGCTTTTCAAAAGTATTTCTAGCTCTAAAAACACTTTTTAGAAGAAAAGTTGTGCAAAAAAGTTCTTTTAATTTGAAATTTTTGACTTTTTTAAATCTTTTGTAAAGACTTACAAAACTAGAAGTTAAAATTTTTAACTTTTTCTCTCCCAAAAATACTTTTAGTGCTTAATTACTTTTTCACCCCTCTAATAACATAGTACTTTCCCCTTTGTTGTTGCTTAATTACAAATGTGTTAAAATCATTAATTAAAAATAAAAAAAATATTTTTTAAAATACTAATTACAAATATTTAATGGTTATATTTAAATATTTAAAATGTAGTTTATATAATTCTAATTAAATTTTATAAGTAATTAATATTCATTACTTAAAAATATTTAAAATTTATATTTCATATATTAAAATATTAATAAGTTACAGTAATTTTTTTATATTCTTACTAAAATATAATAATATTAACTAATTTAAATTTTATTTAAATGGATATTTGTTACTTGATAATAACATGTCTAAAATGGACATTTTGCTTCTCAAAAGCACTTTTTGACAGCAATGCTAAACACTCAAATTTTAAAGCAAACTTTTCAAAAGCACTTTTCCACAACACTTTTCAAAAGCATTGCCAAACTAGCCCTAAGCCAAGTTGGCAACTTGATATGTTCTTCCTCGAGCATTTTGGACTGTTTTTAAATTTTGGATAGCTCAAACATCGGCAGCAAGACATCAATTTTGGATGCCTGGTAACCAGTCCAGTGCACTAGTGTCACGGACTTAGAGTTTTCACAAACAATTCGTGCGGCCTTAGGCAGTTTCTTCGCTCAAAAATGCCTAAGTCAGCCTAGCTCGCAAATATCAAGGATTCAATAGAGCTCCTTTAAAGAACCCACGAAGAACAGCAGAAGAACGAAGTAAGAACGATCTTAAAAGATGAACAAAAGCCACAGAAAAATAAGAACACTTGAGAGAAAAGTTTGAGTGAATACTCTCAAAATTCTATTACTCACTGAATGAATTTACAATGAAGGGAGAGGCCTCTATTTATAGTAGAGCCTTCTCAATATCAACGGTACAGATCGAAATACATCAATGGCTACGGTTTAAAGTTATCTAGATATCAAATCTCTAAGATTACAGAATCGTATCTTCTAGAGATTACATTTAATGTCTAGGATCACATATCTTCAAAGATCCCCTTCCATATTTGCCAAGCATATCTTTGAAGATCACTTTCCATATTTGCCAAGCTCCGGAGATGGGCTTTCAATCTCTCCAAGCAATGGATCCGTCTGATTGGGCCGAATGACCTCCCTCGAATGCGATATATCGCACAAGTTCGTCATGGTTGCAGGATCCCATGCGCAACCCATGACACTAGGAAGAAGTAAGTTTGTCAAAGGAAAGCATCCTAAAGATTCATTTCCAAATTGGAATTTGGTTATTCACCATCTGTGAGATCGTTGCTAAACATCCATGATAATTGGTGAATTCCTAGGTTCAAATTATGTTGCAGCATGTAAAGGATATTCTAAGGTTCCAACTTAGGGGGAAATTGATTAATAGGATAGGATTGATACTGTTAATTTTCAACTCTGTAGGGACTGGGATCGTATAGAGTAATGTTTGGGTAGTTATTCATCTGTTCATTTGTTTTGGTTGGTTTTTTATGTACTTTGTAGCTGAATTATGCTTCTTTTTGGATGATAAAATTCATCACTTGTCCAAACAAACAACAACAAAAAATAATTAAAAAAATAAGGAATCTTACTTGATGCATTCGGAAAGGACCCTGAATAAATCTATTGGAATCAATTTTTATATCTTGGGGTGAAGCTAAGATTTTGATTGAGAGAGATTTTTTTTTTAAATAAAGAATCATATAAAATAAGTTACCTTTTTGTCTTTTTTTATGGATTATCTGGGAAGGAAACTTTTACACCCATGCATGCTTTTGACTTTGTAGAAGGAGATCTTGCTTTAAAGAAGAGAATATGTAGATCACAGATTTGGAGAAAGAAATGTGAATCCGTATAATAGCTCAAATTTCAGCGATGTCTGAAATAGTGGTTCGAGACTACCAAATCCGAAAAATAAATTCGTAGATTATATTATTTAATATTTACGAGCCAAATGTAGCTTTTAAAAGATTTTTAAAAAAAGTAAATTGTGTTTTATAAAGATTTATTTGGTTAATAAATTGAAAAAAAGAGGTATCGAGATCTCGGTGTTATAAACTGAGCCATAAATATTTTTATGAATATTTATGGAGTGTCAATAAGATAGTATTAAAATTTCGTTAGAAAATTTTGACGTCCGGGTGGTTAATTAAATAAAAAGAACTAAATTGAAAAAGGTGTAAAAGTTGCTAGAAGGATTAAATAGCTCAATTGTCAAATGAGGAAGGACCTAAAGTGAAAATAAGCCCAAAGGAGATATTTTGGGTGGCAATAGCTGAGAAAAATCAGGAAATTGGTGAAATAAGGGCAAAATTAGAAAATTGCCAAAATTAGTTAAATAAAAATGGGACCAAATTGGAATATCTAGAATTCTCATCATTTTTCTTCATATTCATCAGCTGAAAAACAACCATGGAAGCTGGTTTTCATACTTTAGCTTCATGTAAGTTTAATTCTTGCTTTCTCCTTGAAATTTCTTAGTTTTTGGACTTTTACAATTGGGTCCAACTTACTATGTCATTAGTTTTTGATTCCATGGCTAATTTTTAAAGTTGCTATGGATGAGTGTTGGAAGCATATGATGAATAAACATAGAATTGAAGCTTTAATTTTGATATATGATGATTTTATTAAGTAAAATTGATGGAAATTTACTTTAGGACCTAATAGTAAAAGAGTTTGGAATTAAGGTCTAGTGCTAAAGTTTTGATTTCCAAGGGTTATGAAGTAGTTTAAAATGATAGAATAAAGTATTAATTGAGAAAAATTAGCTCAATTAAGAGGTTAATTGAGCAAGGACTGAATTGTATGAACTGTAAAATTTGGGGCAAAATGAAAATCAACATTTTGCACTAAAACAGTTTTGGACAGTAGCAGTAGTCTAACTTTGAAAAATCACAAAAAAATGTATAAATTGAATTAGAAGATGAATAAAATATGAAATTAAAGCTTATTGAGTCTAGTTTCTTATAGAAGAAACGGTGTAAGCAATAGAATTGTGAATCATGAGATATAATATATTTTGTGAGCCAAGGTTAGAATGATTTCGGGTTCCCCTGTTCTGACTTTGGAAAACAATCAAAAATTGGAGGAAAATAATTATGGGTTATAATTTATATGCTTAAAATCCTTAATGAGTTTATTTTCAAAAGAAACAAATAGGAACATTATGCAAATGAGATAATAAATTTTTAGTGAAGAGGGTTCGGAACTGTCAGACAGCAGAACAAGGGTGACTTTAAAGACTAAACTGTACTTATTGGCTAAACAAAAAATTCTGAAAATTTTATGGTAAGAAGATATGTGAGTCTAGTTTTACAGAAAATTAGCAGATCTTAATTTGGAGTTCTGTAGCTCAAGATAAAAATAATTTAGCGACTATGACACGGATGGACAGCTTGAATATCCATATAAGTAAATAGTGAAAATTATAGATAATGTTACTTACAAGTGCGTTATTTATACTAAGGATATGGATGGAGAGGAGGAGGAAGAAAAATATTGATCACATGCCCGATTATAATCGATAAATGTTAAATTAGAAATGATATAATGTTTTATTTCGAATATTTATTATGAAATTGTGATTATCGTTATGATATAAAAATTGAATTTGTAAGTTTGTATGTAAATAATACATCGTTTTTTATTTATGTTTTAATATTTTGTTATATTATATGAGATATGGCTGAATATGGAGTAATTATTTGATGTAAATTATGAAATGTGATTGATTATGGATGAATTGGTAAAATGTTGAAAAGTGAGAATTCCCGGTTGAACCTTCGGAATATAAAAGATACGAATGAGGTAGTTAGGTCACATGTGTGGTACTAAGTGTAGGCCACTATGTGTACAAAAGAGCTACGAGATGGTTTTAGGTCACGTGTGTAGTACTAAGTGCAGGCTACTACGTGTACCAGACGGATAGGTCGCATGTGTAGTACTAAGTGCAGGCTACTATGCGTACCCGATGGCTTCGATCACATGTGTGGTACTAAATGCAGGCCACTATGTGTAAGTGATGGTTTTGGTCACATGTGTAGTACTAAGTGCAGGCTACTATGTGCACCATATAGCTTCGGCTACAAGGGTGGTACTATGTGCAGGCCACCGTGTATCTGTTATTATTCTGATGAGTTCAACGGGAAATTGACTAAGTGAAAATACATGTGATCATGTAACGACTAAGTGTAATTGAATATGACTATGTGATGAATTGACGGATAAGTCCATGGTTTCACCATGGCATAATGATAGTGAAGATGTAAGACCATAGCTGAGCTATGGCATTCTAGTGAAAAGATCATAGCTATGCTATGACATCAGTGATTATCAGTGAAATTCAGTGCATACCGGTGCAGACCAATTCTGTAATACGTTCACTAATTTGACAAAGCTTGGTAAGTGTTATATGGAATTATGTGATATAAGGAAATACGAGTTGATGAGACATGAACATAAATCTTGGTTGATGAATGAGTTGTGATTATATATTTGTACACCTTGAGTGTATTATCCGTATGAATTGGTATTCCAAATGAGTTAATGAGAAAAGTTCTAATATGAAATAATCTGGATTCGAAAATGAAATATTATGAAAACGTACTTGAAATACATTGGTATATCTTGTATATGTTATTTGAATTCATAATAATGTATGTGGAAATTTGAGATGATGATATTTGTACATGGAATCTATTGGTGGATACGTACATCCAAATTTATATGATAAATTTTAGTGAACATTAAATTTGGACTCAATAAGTGATTTGTCAATTTAAATTGTAATTGGCAGGAAGAGTTAGTGAGTTGCATGTTTATGAATTGTTACACATATTTGCCTGAAATACAAGGAAATTATGGTACTTGATACATGGAAATATGAGAATGTGATATATAAAAATATGGAATATGTTTGATAAATGTGTTTATTCATAATTATAGAATTGTACACCTCAAGTGTACTATTTGTGTAAAGTTGATGTTCAAATGATTTGATGAGTAGAACTCAAATATGAAGTAGTTAGAAACCAAGACAAATTGTTATGAAAATGTATATGAAATACAGAGGTATGATTATTATATGTGATATGAATACATAATGTAACACCCCTAACCCATAAACATCGCCGGTCTAGGGTTAAGGAGTATTACCGGATATAACAGAACTTTTACGATCACTTCTCAAACATAATTACTCCATCATCATATCATAACAAATCATATACATAGAGTCCCTTAAAAAGGTTGACGAGACCTTAAACATGGATTAGGAAGGGGTAGAGACTAAACCGAGCTCATATAAATTTTTCCCGAAAACTTAACATTTTTCAAAGTTGGAGAGGTCACATGCCCGTGTGAATAGGCCGTGTGCCTCACACGGCCTCATACACACCCGTGTGTCAAAGCCGTGGAAAAACAGGACATAAATACTGACTTGTCCACACGGTCGAGGACATGCCCATGTGCTTGACCTGTGGGTAACACTGACTTAATTAACACGGCCTGTCACACGCCCGTGTGTCTGGCCCGTGTGCGAGTCTGTCTTGTTTCGAATTACAATCTTAAGGGACACGGTCGAGACACACGCCCGTGTGCTCTACCGTGTGGGCAAATATAGGCCATTTGCAAGGCCAATTTGCCACCCAAATTTTGGGTCACACCTACAAGCATCAAGCCATACTAAATTCATATCTCAAATGCATCCAAAACATGCCAAAACATGCACCATTTAACCTTCAACTATATCATTTACTTCCATTTCAATTCCTACTCAAGCATACCAATCCAAAGTATCAAATTCACATCAAAACATGTATTCCATACATCATTCAATCCTTACCAAATCTTAGCATAAAACATACCACTTACATATCACCAAATCATATCATTATGATCATTCACACAACATCACATATACACCTTATAACTATCATTTTCACATATTCAAAATTCATACCAAAGTCATTCAACTATCAAGCCATATCACATGGAAAGAACTATACATCTCAAAACATTTCATAACCACTAGCCTATACATGCCATATACCAAATATACAACTTCCAAAAGTACCAAAACAGATGGCCGATAGTGTGATTGAGTCGCTAACGATCCCCGGATCCGAGCTAGCTTTAAAGACACTGTAAAATAGAGAAAGACTTCACACAGTAAGCTTTAAAGCTTAGTAAGTTCATAATATAACACATTTAAATCAACAAATCAATTTTAATATACAAAGTAAACTATCACTTGGTTCAATTCACATCAATATTCAATCTCACCCATAGCTAATACTCACACTCATACCACATCTATAGGTTCAAGTACAAGTATTTTTAATGCTACTCAAACCATCTCTTTTTCATCATTCAATCACATAATCTTCTATCTATCTCTTTCACAATATCATCAACCACATAGATTCTGTATATACCTGTATCACCACGTATATATCTATCACATTTACCACTCAGTGCTCAATGCTATAATTCGTTCGATCCTCTTTAAACGTTCGATGAATACGCACACTCAATGCCATTTAATCAGCCGAAGCTACAATAATATCGCACACTTAGTGCCATCACATTAAACCGGAAATAACTCGGTATCGCACATACAGTGTCAACCAATATAGCCGAAGCTTTCTTTATTTCGCACACTTAGTGCCATTCATCACTGTAACGGTTCTATTTACGCACACTTAGTGCCACCTATCTTCGAACTCACAATCCACATTACCCAATTCCACAATTTACATTTCCATTCATTTCATCACATAAGAATATTAATTAATCAATATGTATTATACACGAACTTACCTCGGACGTAGAATTAACGACACCAGTCGATCAATTGAGCTCTTTGTCTTTGCCTCGATCTCGATCCAAATCTCTCTTTTCTTGATCTATATAATATTAAACTCAACTCATTCAATCACATTTTCATCCAAAACAATCCACAACACATAGTTAAAGCATTTTACATTTTAGCCTTCATATTTTCACATTTTGACATTTTAGTCCCTATTTCGTAAAATCGCAAAATACACATAATTTCATTACACACATACCTAGCCAAATTTTCCCCTAGCTCAAATAAGCCCACTTATTTCATTTATTTTACATTTTAGTACCTCAATTTATCATTTTCACAATTTAGCCCAAAATAGTCAAATTCATCAAAAATTCAAAGACAAAATATGTTAACCCAACATTAAACTTTCATATATCACCAACTATCAACACAAAGTTCACATATTCATCAATGGCTTAACTCACAATCTTCATCAAAATCTAAAATTAAGGCATGGGCTTGATAGAACACAAAGCAACGATCATAAAAACGTAGAAATTATCAAAAACCGAACAAAACTCATACCTAAATCAAGCTATACAAGTGCCGAAACCTCCAAAGCTCAAGAACCCTATTTTCTTTTCTGATTTTCAGTGAGAAGATGATTAGTAATGGCTTTCATTTCTTTTGTTTTAATTAATAAACATTAATAATCAAATTACTATTTTATCCATTAATAAATTAACATGAAAACCATTTAATACAAGCCCATTTATGTCAAATTCCACTTACAATGGTCTAATATCAACATAAGGACCTTTCATTTAATAAGCCATGTCAATTAAGCACTTCTAACAACTAGCACACAGCTTTTGCATTTTACGCGATTACATCCTTTTTCGCAAATTAACACACAAACGATAGAATTTTCACTCAGAATTTTCACACATGCTTAATAACATACTGTAAACACTAAAAATAATATTAAAATATTTTTTTGACCTCGGATTTGTAGTCCCAAAACCACTATTCTGACTAGGGTCTAAACCGAGCTGTTACAACTATCCCCCTCAGGGATTTTCGTCCCCGAAAATCTTACCAATGAATAGATTCGGATATTGCTCTCTCATAACATCTTCAGGCTCCCACGTAGCCTCTTCAACTCCGTGTTTGTGCCACAACACTTTCACTAAAGAAATTTTCTTATTTCTCAATTCCTTGATCTCACGTGCTAGAATTCGAATCGGTTCTTCATTATAAGATAAATCCGACTGAATCTCAACCTCAGTAGGGGTAATCACATGCGATGGGTCAGATCTATATCGTCGAAGCATCGATATATGAATCACATTATGAATCTTCTCTAACTCAAGTGGCAACAACAATCTATAAGCAACCGACCCGATACGTTCGATAATCTCATACAGCCCGATGAACCTCGGACTCAATTTGCCTTTTCTGCCGAATCGAAGTATTTTCTTCCATGGAGACACTTTCAAAAACACTTTATCACCGATCTCAAATTCAATATATTTCCATTTCAAATCTGCGTAAGACTTCTGACTATCTGACGCTGCTTTCAAATTGTCACAAATCACTTTCACTTTCTGCTCAGTTTCTTTAATCAAATCAACCCTGTGAATCTTATTCTCACCAAGCTCAGTCCAATACAATGGAGTTCTATATTTACGACCGTAAAGATCCTCATATGGTGCCATTTTAATGCTTGATTGAAAGCTATTATTATACGCAAATTCAATCAACGGCAGGTACTTTTCCCACGTACCTTCAAACTCAAGAATACAACATATCAACATATCCTCGAGAATTTGAATGATCCGCTCAGATTGACCATCCGTTTACGAATGAAATGCTGTACTGAAGTGCAACTTCGTACCTAAAGCCTCTTGCAGTTTCTTCCAGAACCTCGAAGTAAATCTCGGATCTCTGTCAGACACAATAGATAATGGTACTCCGTGTAATCGTACAACCTCGGATATATACAGTTTAGCTAACTTATCAAGAGAATAATTTGTTCTCACTGGAATAAAATGAGCTGATTTTGTCAATCTATCAACTATCACCCAGATTACAACTTTCTTTCTCAGATATAGGGGTAATCCCGACATAAAGTCCATTGTGATTCTCTCCCATTTCCACTCAGGGATCATGATCGGTTGTAACAAACCGGATGGCACCTGATGTTCAGCTTTAACTTGCTGACAAACTAAACATCTCGAAACAAACTCTGAGATATCTCTTTTCATACCTTGCCACCAATAAAACTATTTTAGATCATTATACATTTTCGTACTTCCCGGATGAACAGATAAACGGCTACTATGGGCCTCATTCAAAATCAATTCAATCAACTCTGAATTTCTCGGAAGACAAATTTGATCTCGAAATCTCAAACAATCGTTACTATCAACTCGAAATTCTAAATCAGAATTCAAACCACACTGAGCTCGTTTTGCCATCATCTCAGTATCAATTTTCTGGGAATCAAAAATTCGACGTATAAACATTGGCATCACTTTCAACTCAGCCAAGACCGAACCATCATTACACAAATCTATCTGAGTACTCATTGCTCGTAAAGAAAATGATGACTTTTGGCTCAAAGCGTCAGCAACAACATTAGCTTTTCCCGGATGATAGTCAATTACTAGTTCATAGTCTTTTAGTAACTCTAACCATCTCCGCTGTCTCAAATTCAATTCTTTCTGAGTCATCAGATATTTCAAGCTCTTGTGATCAGTATAAATGTGACACTTTTCACTAAATAAGTAGTGACGCCAAATTTTCAATGCAAATACAATAGCTGCTAATTCAAGATCATGCGTCGGGTAGTTCTTTTCATGTGGTTTTAACTGTCTCGAAGCATAGGCTATAACTTTGCCCTCTTGCATCAACACACACCCTAAACCATTCAACGGTGCATCACTATAAACTATGAATTCTTTACCCAATTCAGGTTGAACTAACACTGGTGCTTCTGTCAACAATACTTTCAACTGTTCAAAACTCTGCTGACACTTTTCTGACCACTCAAATTTAACATCTTTCTATAGCAATTTCGTCAATGGAGTTGCAATCATCGAGAAGCCTTTCACAAATCATCTATAATATCCCGCTAGTCCCAGAAAACTACGGACTTCGGACACATTTCTCGGAGGTTTCCAATCTAAAATTGCTGAAATCTTGCTCGAATCGACTCGTATTCCCGCAGTTGACACTATATGTCCCAGAAAACCAACTTCGTGCAACCAGAACTCACATTTACTAAACTTTGCATACAATTGCTTCTCACGCAGAATCTGTAACACAATTCTCAAGTGCTTGGCATGTTCCGTCTCATCACAAGAATAAATCAAAATATCGTCAATAAGCACAACGACAAATCGATCCAAATACGGTCTGAATATCCGGTTCATCAAATCCATAAATATCGCAGGAGCATTTGTTAGTCCAAAAAGCATAACTAAAAATTCATAATGTCCATACCTCGTTCTAAAAGCAATTTTCGGCACATATGATTCTTTGAATCTCAATTGATAATATCCCTGTAATATCCCGGTTTAGGGCCTAGTCGGAATAGTGGTGCGAGACCACAAATCCGAGGGTTATGAATGAGTTTTTGAGGTTTATATTATGTATGCATGCTAGTGTGAAAGTTTCATGAAGCAATTTTGTGAAATTGTGGTTGAATTGTCCAAAAGGACTACATTGCAAAAGTTGCAAAATGTGTGTTTCTAGAAGCTATATGTGTGAAATAGCTTTAGATTATTAATTAGAGGTCCTTAAATAGTAATTTATCCAAATTCTAATTTTTGGACAAAAATGGGCATGGATGAGTTAAAATTTGAAGTTTATCAAAAAGGGCATTTTGGTCATTTAGTTATTAAGTGATTAAATAGGTGAAAAGATGACAAAAATTCACTCATCTTCTCCCCCAAGCTGCCAAAAATTTCAATAGCCATTGTTAGGGCTCTTTCAATTTTTCAAGCTTGCTAGTAAGTGCTCCTAAGCCCGGTTTTTGATATTCTTCGTATTTTTGAAGTTCTAGTAGCATGAGTAAGCTATTTTTAGCTTTTTGGTGAGCTATTATGGATGTTCAAAAATGTACATATGTATGAAATACATGTATTTTTTTGTTTTATGGAAGAATATGAAAGCTTGATGTAGTCGAAACATCTTTTGCTAAGTGATTTTCCATGAAAATGCATGTAGGGACTAGTTTGTGAAAAACTTTAGTTTGGTCATACATATGTGGTTTAGTGAGAATTGGTGATAGCTTTAGTTGAATAAGTGGTTCGACTAAGAATGAAAGACTAGAAAGTTGAATAAAAATCACTCTACGAGCCTTTGGGACTAAAGTGTAAATATGAGAAAGTTTAGGGACAAAATAGTAATTTTGCTAAAGTATGAGATGTGGGTCAATTTAGTCAATGTATGTATTAAATAAGCTGATTTATTCATTATAGATCAAGAAAGACGAAGCCCGGATCAAAACCGAGGCAAAAGCAAGGCGGTGGACTAAATTGCATATTTCTATACTTTTGAGTATCGAGGTAAGTCTATGCATAAACAATGCATTCATACTTACAATTTGTTGATGATAGCTAGTGTGTAGCTTGTTCGAGATTGATTGAGAACCTATGTGGTCCAAGTAGAATGAATGTAGTAGAATTGTGAATGGATGTTTAATTGAGTAAGTAGACATGTGAATGTGTAGTGATAATGCTAGATGGTAGGCTAAGTGCGATACCATCCTAATGCATATTGACGATGAGCTGGCTATGTGCGATGCTATCGTGAGGTATATCATTTAGTGGGCTAAGTGAGAAACCCTTATGATTATCTTTGTGGTAGGCTAGGTGCGATACCACCTTATTAATCGATTGTGGTGTGCTAAGTGCGAAACCACAGAGACATTTGCTGTGTGGGTTAACTGTGTGGATTAGCCATGTGATTGCATTATTGAGTAAAATAGCTGTGTGGATGTATTATTAAGTTAATTAGCTGTGTGGATGAATTATTGAGAAATAATGATGTGTTGTATATTATGTAAATGTGACATTGAAAGCAGGGGTGCATTTCGATGGTTATGAGTATGTGACTCATGATGTGTTGGCAATGTGGTAAGGGATAGAAAGAGTAAGCATAGTTGTGAATTACTTGTTGGTATAATGCTAATGGTTGCTTAGCTTATACTATGTTGCTTAATTGTTTATGTGTAAACTTACTAAGCCCAAAGCTTACTCTCTTTCTTTTCCCTTGTCTTATAGATTAAAAGCGTTAAATCGAGACACGAGGATCATCGGAAGACATCCTGCATATCAGCACACTTTGGTACATGAAACTTAATGCTTTGTATATGGCATGTATAGGGGCTAGACAAGTTAGTGGATTTTGTTGTAAATGGCTAAGATGTGTTGGCCTTTAGATGGATAGCTTATTTTGTATAATGCCATGGTTGTTGGCTATTACATTATATGAAAGAAAGATGTAGTTTTCTATGTGAGAATGCACTTCAATTTGAGTTGATTATGATGGTGTTAGATGAGTATATGTTGTGTATGCTAGAGGGGTGAAAAGAGCTTGACACATAGCTTTGTTCTTGCCTATGTGGATAGACACACGGGCGTATATCTAGGCCATGTGTGACATACGGTCAGCCCACGGGCGTGCGCTTTGGCCGTGTGTCCCCTGCATGTTAGTATTATAAATCAGAATAGATCACGGACTAGCTACACGGGCGTGTGTCTAGGGCGTGTGGGATTATCCAGTGTGGGCCACGGGCTAGCCACACGGGCGTGTGTCTAGACTCTAGGCCGTGTTAAGTAGTCAGTGTGCACCACGGGTGGTAAGCACGGGCGTGTGCCTTGGCCGTGGGGCATTGGCAGAATGCTGGGTTTTTAGGCACGGTATGGGGACATGGGCGTGTGTGTCCATGCACGGGCGTGTCTAATCTTGCACAGGCGTGTGAGACCTGTATAAAGAGAAAATTTTTAAGATTTGAAAAAGTTCCGATTTAGTCTCGAGAGTCCTCGTGTGTAGGAGTGAGGCCTCGTAAGTCGAGAATGAGGTTGTTGAGATGACTTCAGAGAGTAGTTACGATGAGCCTAAGTGGTGATCAGGTGGTTTGAGTTCGGTAATGCCTCGGGCCCGGTTCCGGCGTAGAACCTGGGTAAGGGGTGTTACATTTAGTGGTATCAGAGCTATAGTTTAGTCTTTTTTAAGACTACCGTAGCAGGTGTAAGAGTCTAGCTATACATGCCATAAGTGTACAATGATAGTGTGGTGGTTTCTGATGATTTAAATATTGTTTTATATAGTATATGGATCCCGATCCATTGACTGCTGATGAAGCAGCTAGTAATGCATCGGCTCCTGCGCAAGGAACCGCACTTTGTTGAGAGTGGACCCAAGGTTAGGGGTCAAGGGGAAGAGGCTCGGGAAGCCTTTCTCCAGATGATGAGTAATTGGTACTCGGATTATGTTCGAGCGAACCCTAATGCTCAACCTCCTCCACCTCCTCCTCCTATACCTCAGCCAAATCCAGTGGCTCCTCAAGGTATGGATGTAGTGAGGATATCAAGCACCCGGTGGATAAGATTAGGAAGCATGGGGTGAGGAGTTTAGAGCTAAGGTAGATGATGACCACGAGGCGGAGTTCGGTTGGAGAACTCGATGAGGTGTTCGATGAACTCTCATATACGCTGAAGAGAGTTTGAAGTGTGTTTGTATCCTTCTTTGAGAGATTCGGCATACCATTGGTGGAAAACATTGATGCTAGTGGTCCCGAGAGAGCGGGTGACGTGGGACTTCTTTCTGGAAGAGTTCTGGAAGAAGTATATAAGCCAGAGGTTTACTGATCGAAAAAGGAAGGAATTCCTTGAGTTGAAACAAGGAAGAATGACAGTGGCGAAATATGAGCGTGAGTTTGTTAGGCTTAGAAAATACACTCAAGAATGTGTATCGACTAAGACCATCTTGTGTAAGAGGTTCGAAGATGGGCTGAATGAAGACATCAAACTCCTAGTGGGCATTTTGGAGTTGAAAGAATTTGTGGTATTAGTTGAGAGGGCAAGTAAGGCCGAAGAGCTGAGTTCAGAAAAGATGAGGGCTGTGAGTGAAGCCCGAGATGCTAGAAAGAGGCCGATGGGCAAGTCATATCAAGCCTAGTCGAAAAGATCCAATGAAGTGAATTCTCGGACGACAGCACCAGTGGGTTATTTGCATCGAGACTTGGGCAATACTCGCTCGGGTTTGAGAGCCCAAGCTCTCTCGATGGAAAGTGTGGGCAATACAAAGAGTAAACCGGAGTTTCCCAGTTGTGGTAGGTATCACACCGGAGAGTGTTGGGGAAATACTCAAAAATGTTATAAGTGTGGTTCCCCTGACCACTTTATCCGTAACTGTCCCGAGAGGGATGAAAAGGAAGAGAGGCAAGAGCTGAGACCTAGTGATGTGTCTGCGAGGGGTAGACCACCAAGGAACCCGAGAGGCGGGAATAGTGGTAGAGGTGTGCCTAGAGATTCTGCTGTGAGACCAGAGGGTCGGGCACCTGTGAGGACGTATGCTATTCGCGCTCGCGAAGAAGCATCCTCCCCTGATGTGATAACGGGTACTTTTTCTCTCTATGACACCTTCGTTATTGCTTTAATAGATCCAGGGTCTACTCATTCTTATATTTGCATGAGATTAGCATCTAGTTTGAGTATGACCGTTGAGTCTACGGACATAGTGGTTAAGGTGTCAAACCCGTTAGGAAAGCATGTGTTAGTGGACAGAGTGTGTAAGAATTGTCCTTTATTGATTGAGAATCATTATTTTCTGGCGAACCTTATGTTGTTGCCGTTTGATGAGTTTGATTTAATCCTAGGCATGGATTGGTTGACTACCCATAGTGTCTTAGTGAATTGTGGTAGTAAGTTTATTGAATTGAAATGTGAGAGTGGAGATGTGGTTCGGGTTGAATCAGGTGGATCGGATAGTCTACCAGTGATGATTTCTTCCCTAGTGGCTGAGAAATGTTTGAGAAAAGGATGTGAGTCCTATCTTGCTTTTGTGTTGAATACTCGAGAGGTTGGAGTAGAGTTTGAAACAGTGCTAGGGGTATGTGAGTACCCAGATGTATTTCTGGAAGAGTTACCCGGATTACCTCCAGAGAGAGAGGTTGAATTTGGAATTGAGTTGGTTCCGGGAACGGCACCTATTTCGATTGCTCCGTACAGAATGGCACCAGTAGAGTTGAAAGAACTGAAGGTTTAGTTGCAAGAGTTGACAGATAAGGGTTTTGCAAGACCGAGCTACTCGCGTGGGGTGCTCCGGTATTATTCGTGAAGAAGAAAAGATGGGTCTATGAGGTTGTGTATAGACTATAGACAATGAACAAGGTGACGGTGAAGAATAAGTATCCTTTACCAAGGATTGATGATCTCTTTGATCAAGCTGAAGGGAGCTACTGATGTTCTCCAAGATAGACTTAAGGTGCAGTTATTATCAGCTCAGAGTGAAAGAGCAAGATGTGTTGAAAACTGCATTTCGGACAAGGTATGGCCATTATGAGTTTTTGGTTATGCCATTTGGTTTGACGAATCCACCTGCGATTTTTATGGATCTGATGAACCGTGTTTTCAGACCATATGTGGACAAGTTTGTAGTTGTCGTCATTGACGACATATTGATCTATTCTCGGGATGAGAACGATCACGAAGAGCATTTGAGAATTGTCTTGCAAACTTTGAGAGATAAGCAGTTGTATGCTAAGTTTAGCAAGAGTGAGTTTTGGCTCCGAGAGGTCGGATTCCTAGGACACATGGTGTCAGGTGATGGTGTCAGAGTTGACCCAAGTAAGATATCAGCTGCTGTGGATTGGAAACCGCCAAGGAACGTGTCAAAAATTAGAAGTTTCTTGGGATTAGCGGGATATTACAGACGTTTCGTAAAGGGGTTCTCTGTGATTGCCACCCCGATGATGAAACTATTGCATAAAGATGTCAAGTTTGAATGGACTGAGACATGTCAACAGAGCTTCGAGAGACTGAAAACAATGTTGACTGAGGCACCGGTTTTGGTTCAACCAGAATCGGGGAAAGAGTTCGTGGTTTACAGTGATGCGTCGTTTAATGGTCTCGGCTGCATGTTGATGCAAGAGGGTAAGGTAGTCGCTTACGCCTCGAGGCAGCTAAAGCCGCACGAGAAGAATTATCCGACTCATGATTTAGAGTTGGCTGCGATTGTTTTTGCGTTAAAGATTTGGCGACATTACTTGTATGGTGAGAAGTGTCGAATCTTTACGGATCACAAGAGTTTAAAGTATTTGATGGATCAGAAGGATCTGAATCTGAGACAGAGACGGTGGCTTGAGTTGTTGAAAGACTATGAGTTAGTCATTGATTACCACCCAAGAAAAGCGAATGTGGTTGCGGATGCCTTGAGTAGGAAATCCTTGTATGCTCTAAGAGTTATGAGAGTGAGTTTAGCATTGTCTATGATGGTTCTATTTTGGCAGAGTTGAGAGCTAAGCCACTATTTGTTCAACAAATGTGTGAGGCTCAGAGAAATGACAGCGAGATGCAAGCTAAGATAGCTAGGTGCGGGTCGGAATGTGATTCTTATTTTCAAATGGGTTCGAATGGTTGTTTGCTTTATCGCGACAGAATTTGTGTTCCTAAAAATGAGGAGTTGATTCGAAAGGTTTTGCAGGAGGCCCACAGTGGATGTTTGTCAGTACATCCGGGCAGTACAAAAATGTACAACGATTTGAGGAAGTTTTATTGGTGGCCAGGAATGAAAAGAGATATTTCAGAGTTTGTGGCAAAGTGTCTAATTTGTCAACAAGTGAAAGCTGAGCATCAAGTGCCTTCGAGATTTCTTCAGCCAGTGATGGTTCCCAAATGGAAATGGGATCGGGTTACCATGGATTTTGTGACGGGGTTGCCGATGACTCCGAGAAAGAGAGATGTTGTGTGGGTTGTTGTGGATAGATTGACAAAGTCGGCTCACTTTATTCCGAGACGTGTTGATTATTCCTTTGGATAAGTTAATTTGAGTTGTATGTGGCAGAGATAGTGAGATTGCATGGTGTACCTGTGTCTATTATATCGGATAGAGATCCGAGGTTTACTTCGAGATTTTGGAAGAAGTTGCAAGAGGCCATGGGTACGAGATTGAATTTCAGCACTGCGTTCTATCCGCAAACCGATGGTCAGTCAGAAAGAGTGATTCAAGTTCTTGAAGATATGCTTCGATGCTGTGTGCTAGAATTCGAAGGTAGCTGGGAGAGATATCTACCTTTGGTCGAATTCGCCTATAACAACAGTTATCAGTCAAGTATACAGATGGCACCGTATGAGGCTTTGTATGGTCGTAAGTGTCGGACTCCTTTGTATTGGACCGAGCTTAGTGAGAAGCGGATCCATGGGGTCGATCTAGTGAAAGAAACCGAAGAGAAGGTGAAAGTAATCCGTAATAGTCTGAGAGCTGCTTCGGACCGACAGAAGTCGTACGCGGATTTGAAAAGAAAAGAAATTGAGTTTGAAGTGGGCGACAAAGTGTTTTTGAAAGTGTCCCCGTGGAAGAAGATTATGAGATTTAGGCGAAAAGGAAATTGAGTCCAAGGTTCATAGGGCCGTATGAGATTACTGAGATAGAGTTGGGCTGTAGCATCTTTGGTTGGCTTTACGGTAGAGTTGGAAAAGATTCATAACGTGTTCCATGTGTCGATGTTGCGACGGTATCGCTCCAATCCTTCACATGTGATTCCTTCGACGGAAATTGAGATAAGACCGGATATGTCTTATGAAGAGGAGCCGATTAAGATCTTGGCTCGAGAAGTGAAACAGTTGAGAAATAAGAGCATAGAACTAGTGAAAGTGTTATGGTAGAAACATGGTGTGGAAGAGGCTACGTGGGAAACGGAAGAAGCTATGAGAGAGCAACATCCAAACCTCTTTACTGGTAAGATTTTCGGGGACGAAAATCTCTAAAGGGGGAGAGTTGTAACATCCTGATTTAGGGCCTAGTCGAAATAGTGGTGCGAGACCACAAATTCGAGGGTTATGAATGAGTTTTTGAGGTTTATATTATGTATGCATGCTAGTGTGAAAGTTTCATGAAGCAATTTTGTGAAATTGTGGTTGAATTGTCCAAAAGGACTAAATTACAAAAGTTGCAAAATGTGTGTTTCTAGAAGCTATATGTGTGAAATAGCTTTAGATTATTAATTAGAGGTCCTTAAATAGTAATTTATCCAAATTCTAATTTTTGGACAAAAATGGGCATGGATGAGTTAAAATTTAAAGTTTATCAAAAAGGACATTTTGGTCATTTAGTTATTAAGTGATTAAATAGGTGAAAAGATGATAAAAATTCACTCATCTTCTCCCCCAAGCTGCCGAAAATTTCAATAGCCATTGTTAGGGCTCTTTCAATTTTTTAAGCTTGCTAGTAAGTACTCCTAAGCCTGGTTTTTGATATTCTTCGTATTTTTGAAGTCCTAGTAGCACGAGTAAGCTATTTTTAGCTTTTTGGTGAGCTATTATGGATGTTCAAAAATGTACATATGCATGACATGCATGTATTTTGTTGTTTTATGGAAGAATATGAAAGCTTGATGTAGTAGAAACATCTTTTGTTAAGTGATTTTCCATGAAAATGCATGTAGGGACTAGTTTGTGAAAAACTTTAGTTTCGTCATACATATGTGGTTTAGTGAGAATTGATGATAGCTTTAGTTGAATAGGTGGTTCGGCTAAGCATGAAAGACTAGAAAGTTGAATAAAAATCACTTTACGAGCCTTTGGGACTAAAGTGTAAATATGAGAAAGTTTAGGGGCAAAATAGTAATTTTGCTAAAGTATGAGATGTGGGTCAATTTAGTCAATGTATGTATTGAATAAGCTGATTTATTCATTATAGATCAAGAAAGACGAAGCCCGGATCAAAACCGAGGCAAAAGCAAGGTGGTGGACTAAATTGCATATTTCTATACTTTTGAGTATCGAGGTAAGTCTATGCATAAACAATGCATTCATACTTACAATTTGTTGATGATAGCTAGTGTGTAGCTTGTTCAAGATTGATTGAGAACCTATGTGGTCCAAGTAGAATGAATGTAGTAGAATTGTGAATGGATGTTTAATTGAGTAAGTAGACATGTGAATGTGTAGTGATAATGCTAGATGGTAGGCTAAGTGCGATACCATCCTAATGCATATTGACGATGAGCTGGCTATGTGAGATGCTATCGTGAGGTATATCATTTAGTGGGCTAAGTGAGATTATCTTTGTGGTAGGCTAAGTGCGATACCACCTTATTAATCGATTGTGGTGTGCTAAGTGCGAAACCACTGAGACATTTGTTATGTGGGTTAACTGTGTGGATTAGCCATGTGATTGCATTATTGAGTAAAATAGCTGTGTGGATGTATTATTAAGTTAATTAGCTGTGTGGATGAATTATTGAGAAATAATGATGTGTTGTATATTGTGTAAATGTGACATTGAATGCAGGGGTGCATTTCGATGGTTATGAGTATGTGACTCATGATGTGTTGGAAATGTGGTAAGGGATAGAAAGAGTAAGCATAGTTGTGAATTACTTGTTGGTATAATGCTAATGGTTGCTTAGCTTATACTATGTTGCTTAATTGTTTATGTGTAAACTTACTAAGCCCAAAGCTTACTCTCTTTCTTTTCCCTTGTCTTATAGATTAAAAGCATTGAATCGAGACACGAGGATCATCGGAAGACAGCCCGCATATCAGCACACTTTGGTACATGAAACTTAATGTTTTGTATATGGCATGTATAGGGGCTAGACAAGTTAGTGGATTTTGTTGTAAATGGCTAAGATGTGTTGGCCTTTAGATGGATAGCTTATTTTGTATAATGCCATGGTTGTTGGCTATTACATTATATGAAAGAAAGATGTAGTTTTCTATGTGAGAATGCACTTCAATTTAAGTTGATTATGATGGTGTTAGATGAGTATATGTTGTGTATGCTAGAGGGGTGAAAAGAGCTTGGCACATAACTTTGTTCTTGTCCATGTGGATAGACACACGGGCGTGTGTTTAGGCCATGTGTGACACACGGTCAGCCCACGGGCGTGCGCTTTAGCCGTGCGTCCCCTGCATGTTAGTATTATAAATCAGAATAGACCACGGACTAGCTGCGCGGGCGTGTGTCTAGGGCGTGTGGGATTATCCAGTGTTGGCCACGGGCTAGCCACACGGGCGTGTGTCTAGACTCTAGGCCGTGTTAAGTAGTCAGTGTGCACCACGGGTGGTAAGCACGGGCGTGTGCCTTGGCCGTGGGGCATTGGCAGAATGCTGGGTTTTTAGGCACGGTATGGGGACATGGGCGTGTGTGTCCATGCACGGGCGTGTCTAATCTTGCACGGGCGTGTGAGACCTGTATAAAGAGAAAATTTTTAAGATTGGAAAAATTTCCGGTTTTGTAACACCCCAAACCCGGCCTACACGTTACGACCGAATCTGGTATGTCACAAGGAAAGGTAGTTAAAAAAATTCGCGATCGTTTAAAAATTTCGAGTTTTGATTATCAATAGTTTTTGAACCGTTCATTAATATTTTGGAAAACAGTTATTTGTGTTTTTAGGAAAACTCCGCATTGATCATTTCATCATAGATAATAACCGCATTAAAAAAAAACCAAATTAAAATCCCAGTGGCCTTATTACAAAACATAATCCCGAATTAAAATGAAATTTAAAAGAAAATAACACTTAATTTACTAAAGTGACGACGTATGGCCACCACAGAGTCCATCTCAGCTCCAAATCCTCAAGCTAGGGATTACCTGCAAAAGTTAAAGCAGAGGGGTGAGTCATTGAGACTCAGTGTGTAAATCCCCATTAAACGAAATCTGGGCCTTAAGCCCACAGATGCACATTGGGCCTTAGCCCATTCAATATAGCGTATATCACATGTATGTAATGCAGCCCAGCCCAACCTAGTTTTCCATCCTCTACACACCACCCGTACCAACCCAACACACCGTGGGGATTTCTACAATCAACCCTCCATCCGCTACACACCTCATATGTGGCACCAAGCCACTCGTGGTTCCAGACCACCGTGATACTAGATCACCGTGACAAAGTCACTATTATCATGCGTGGGGCTAACCCACCGTGGTATCAAACCACCGTGACAATCCCTGAAGAATATATGTGGGGCCAACCCACTGTGGTACCAAACCACTGGGACGAGTCACTAAATCATCATATATATACATGGTATTAAACCATCGTGGCACCAAGCCACCGAGACATGGTCACTGAATCAGTTATATGTGGGGCCAACCCACTTGTGGTACCAAACCACCGTGACAGTCTCCAACACTTCCCTTTTCGCATCATATTCCAAACCCATGCAATATGACATAATAATTCGTGTATGCAGTATGTCATGTATGCAAAACATATATCAAATATAACGTATAACATGGATTACCATCATAATCAGATAAACGGAATACAACATAATCAAGCTAATCAACCTCTAAGGGTATAACAGTAATTTTACCTACTAAGGGTATTATCGTAATTTACCTTTCGAGGGTATTTCAGTAATTTCGCACTTGCAATGATCTTTTCGAAAACCTAACGAGCGACTCGGCTACCATTTTTGGTCATTACCGGGCTATTGGGCCTAAAACCCGATTTTGGCCCATTCGGGCGCACACGCTCGTGTGGCCCAACTAGCACAAATTTAGCCACAAATATGAGATTCACCTAGTCCAGTCTAATATATACTACACAATCATACAATCTACTCACAAGGGCCCACGGGCCTATTGGGCCCACGGGCCTATTGGGCCCACTTGGCCCCCTATCGGCCCATCATGGCCCAAACGACATCAACCCACAAGAACACTAATGATGGCCTAAACTATTGCGTCGAAGCCCCAACACGTGCGCTCGCACGCTCGTGTGGCTACTATCGCCGTGTGACCGGCATTCGTCATTTTCCGCTCTACAACTAGAGTAGAGAGAATACAAACTTGATAGGAGTCTGAAGCTTATCCGCGCTCCGAATGCTCCTATGCCCAACGCCAACCAGGTATGCCCCCTCTCCCAACATAGATAGCTCTATATATAGCTAGCTTCTCACCTTCCATCTTTGTATCTCTCCGATCTGGGATCCCTCCACTAGCAGAGTTTAAATCCAACTCAAACTCTGGCCGTCCAATCTGCAAAATAAATACTCCCTTGCTGATCCCAAGACTTGAACCTCAGACCTCTTGCCAGCTGTAACACCACCTTGCCACTAGGCCACAAGCTCCTCTTGTGTCTATAACCATGCGCAACTAAATATAAGTCTATGGCCAATGTCTAAATCCATTTAACAAAATAATCTAAAAGAAATGCAAGTTCCACGCCTTGAACCTTGGACCTCCTTCCTTCCTTGTGGCGTCACCCCCTTGCTCCCTAAGTGGCGTCACTTTGCCACTACACCACACACTCCACTTGTGTCATTTTCCTCCACATTTTATTCTTAAAGCCTACCTACTAACTCCCAGGGTTTTATTCACCTAAAACCAAAATTTCTCCTAAGCCCAAGTTTGATCCCGGGACTTCATAGAAGCCCCCTAACCTTCCAAAATCACTCACCTAATAGGTCCAACTTGCACTAAAGCCGATCTCTTGTTCTCAAAAATTTTAAACGCTACTACGCTCAAGGCCTATTGGGCCCAATCCTACTAGGTCCAATTTCAGGATGTTACAGGTTTAGTCTCGAGAGTCCTCGTGTGTAGGAGTGAGGCCTCGTAAGTTGAGAATGAGGTTGTTGAGATGACTTCAGAGAGTAGTTACGATGAGCCTAAGTGGCGATTAGGTGGTTTGAGTTCGGTAACGCCTCGGGCCCAGTTCCGGCGTAGAACCCGGGTAAGGGGTGTTACAATCCCGATTTCAAATCTATCTTCGAAAACACTGTAGCCCCTTTTAACTGATCAAACAAATCATCAATTCGCAGTAGAGGATACTTATTGTTTATCGTCACTTTATTCAACTGTCGGTAATCAATACACATCATCATAGTTCCATCTTTCTTTTTCACAAACAACACAGGAGCACCCTAGGGCGAGAAACTCGATCGAGCAAATCCTCTATCGATCAACTCTTGCAGCTGAGATTTCAACTCTTTCAATTCTGTCGGTGCCATTCCATATGGAGCTATTGAGATAGGAGTCGTCCCCAGCACTAAATCAATACCAAACTCAACTTCTCGTATCGGAGGTAATCTCGGTAGTTCTTCAGGAAACACATCAGGGAATTCACAAACCACAGGCACAGATTCAACTCTCTTTTCTGTCACTTTTGTATCTATCACATATGCAAGATAAGCTTCACATCCCTTTTTCACATAATTCAAAGCTTTCATTGAAGATATTACAGCCGGTAACCCATTCAAATCACTGGATTCAATTTGAACTGTCTCACCATTCTGACTTCTCAAATCAATACTCTTACGTTTGCAATTCACAATAGCATTATGCAACGTTAACCAATCCATACCCAGAATTATATCAAATTCATCAAAGGGTAACAGCGTTAGATTAGCCAGAAAACAAATATCCTGAAACATCAACGGATAATTCTTGCACACTTTATCAACTAGAACACACTTGCCTAAGGGGTTCGATACTCTAATTACAAACTCAGTAGACTCAACAGGTAGAGTCTTACTAGATATTAGGTTCACACACATATGAATGAGTAGATCCTGGATCTATCAATGCAATCACATTAGTATCAAAAAGAGTAAAAGTACCAGTTATAACGTTTGGAGATGACGCTTCTTCTCGAGCACGAATAGCATAGGCTCGGGCAGGTGCTCTCGCCTCAGATCTCACAGCTGTATCCGTTGTTCCTCTCTGACTACCACTCACATTTCCAGTGTTTCTGAGTGGTCTACCCTAGCTGTCGTGTTACTCGGCCTCGTACTCTGAACATTATCTTTCTCAGCTAACTTCGGGCAATCCCGAATAAAGTGATCTCATGATCCAAATTTATAGCAAGCTCTATTATTATACTTGCCCCAGCATTCTCTGATATGACATCTTCCACACTGTTTACACTCAGGCTTATTACTTCTGACACTTCCAACACTTGATTCAGTTGGAGTTTGAGTTTTAAGACCAGTATTTTGTTTCACACGATCTTTACTCGAATGTCCAGATGATACATTTGAGCTATTAGTTGCATCTCTAAATCTCTTTGATGAAGATTGATACGACTTACTTATCAACCTTTTCTTTTTGGCCTCTAGCTTCTGAATTTGCTTTTCTTTTCTTTACTAATCTCCTCGGCTTTGCAGGCTATTTCAACCAATACCACAAATTCATTTAAATCAAGAATTCCAACCAAAAGTTTAATGTCTTTATTCAATCCTTCTATGAATTGTTTACACATAGTAGCTTCTGTCAAAACACATTCTCGCGCATACTGACTCAATCTTACAAATTCCTACTCGTATTTCGTAACAGACATACGGCCCTGTTTCAGCTCTAGGAACTCTTTATGTTTTTGGTCTATAAACCATTGACTGATATATTTCTTCCGGAATTCAGCTTGAAAGAAATCCCAGGTGATTCTTTCTCTCGGAACCACAGATATCAATGTTTTCCACCAATGATATGCTGTATCTCTCAACAATGAAACAACACATTTTAAACATTCATCAGGAGTACATGATAATTCATCAAACACTCTAATGGTATTCTCAAGCCAAAATTCAGCTCGATCTGCATCATCATCAACTGTGGCCCTGAACTCTTCGGCCCCGTAATTTTGAATTTTATCTACAGGAGGCTTACTCAATCGGATCAGATCTGAAACTTGTGGCACTACCGGAACTTGTGGGGCGGAGGTTGTTGAGCAGCCGGATTCGTTCGAACGAACTCGGTAGACCACTCACTCATCATTTGGAAAAAGGCTTGCTTTGCCTCTCCCTCGTGACTACTAGCTATTGGCCTAGATTTAGCCGGCGATATCCCTTGAGCAGGAGCAGGCGCATTACTCTCAACATCATCAGCAACTGCTTAATCGGGATCCATTACTATACGAAAACACATTTTTAACTGTCAGGAATCATCACACTATCATAGGTATATATATGGCATGTAGAACTAGACTCTCACACGCTACATTAGTCCTAGAATCGACTAAACCGTAGCTTTGATACCAATAAAATGTAACACCCCTAACCCGTAACCATCGCCGGTCTAGGGTTAAGGAGTATTACCGGACATAACGGAACTTTTAAGATCACTTCTCAAACATAATTACTCCATCATCATATCATAACAAATCATATACATAGAGTCCTTTAAAAAGGTTTACGAGACCTTAAACATGCATTAGGAAGGGGTCGGGACTAAACCGAGCTCATATAAAATTTTCCTGAAAACTTAACATTTTTCAAAGTTGCAGAGGTCACACGCCCATGTGAATAGGTCGTGTGCCTCACACGGCCTTAGACACACCCGTGTGTCCAAGCCATGGAAAAATAGGGCATACATACTGACTTGTCCACACGGCCGAGGACACGCCCAAGTGCTTGACCCGTGGGCAACACTGACTTAATTCACATGGCCTGTCACACACCCGTGTGTCTGACCTGTGTGCGAGTCTGTCTTGTTTCGAATTACAATCTTAAGGGACACGGTCGAGACACACGCCCGTGTGCTAAACCGTGTAGGCAAATATAGGCCATTTGCATGGCCAATTTGCCAACCAAATTTTGGGTCACACCTACAAGCATCAAGCCATACTAAATTCATATCTCAAATGCATCTAAAACATACCAAAACATGCACCATTTAACCTTCAACTATATCATTTACTTCCATTTCAATTCCTACTCAAGCATACCAATCCAAAGTATCAAATTCACATCAAAACATGTATTCCATACATCATTCAATCCTTACCAAATCTTAGCATGAAACATACCACTTACATATCACCAAATCATATCATTATGATCATTCACACAACATCACATATACACCTTATAATTATCATTTTCACATATTCAAAACTCATACCAAAGTCATTCAACTATCAAGCCATATCTCATGGCAAGAACCATACATCTCAAAACATTCTATAACCACTAGCCTATACATGCCATATACAAAATATACAACTTCTAAAAGTACAAAAATAGATGGCCGATAGTGTGATTGAGTCGCTGACGATCCCCGGATCTGAGCTAGCCTTAAAGACACTGTAAAACAGAGAAAGGCTTCACACAGTAAGCTTTAAAGCTTAGTAAGTTCGTAATATAACACATTTAACTCAACAAATCAAATTTAATATACAAAGTAAACTATCACTTGGTTAAATTCACATCAATACTCAATCTCACCCATAGCTTGTAACAGCCCGATTTTGGGGCTAGTCGGAACAATGGTTCGGGATCACTTATTTGAGGTTGAGGAAAAATTATTTTGATGATTATGTTATGTGTTATGGCATTAATATGTGGCTATATGAAAATTTAGGTGCTTTAATTTTAGCGATAGCATGCTAAATTGTGAAAAAGGACTAAATCGCATAAAGTGCGAAAGTTCTATTTTTCAAGGTAGAGGTGTCAAATAGCCATGGAATATGAAATTGGAGGCCCTTAAAGTGCAATAAGGCCATTTTAAATGTGTTGATCGGCCATAGAAAATAAGGGAGACAATAGCATTAAACGTTGGTCATAGTTGGTGACTAAATGAATAAAATAAGATGAACAAAAGAAAAGCTATCATCTTTTTCATTTCTCTTCCTCTCCTACCGAAAATATCAACAAGAATAGTGGTTTAGAAACTTGAAATTTTTAGCAACTTACGCTCCTTGCAAGTAAGTGATTTTGATGGTTTTAGTTGATAATTTTTGTGTTTTTAGAGTCCCCAAAGCTTGAGCTAGCTAATGAGGGGACTAATTTGCAATATGGTTGAAAGTCTTGGGACTTGCCATGAGAGAGTTTATGTTGTTAGCTGAGTTTTTATGGAAGAAAATGAATGCTAGGGAGATGAGAAACAACTTTTGTGAAAGGTGTTAACATGAAAACACCTAAATAGGACTTGATTGCAAAGATTGAAATTGTGTAATAAATGCATGAAATACTTGGATTTATGAGTAGTTGTAAGATTAATAAATGTTCAGCTAGGCTTGGTTAATGAGAAAATGTGATGAAAAATGATTTACGAGCCTAGGGACAAAATCGTAATTTTGCCATAGTACAAGGGCAAAATGGTCATTTTGCCTAAGTAGAGATTATAATGCATTATGATCATAAAATGTTTTAAATGATCGAATTTTGTTGTTATAGATCAAGAAGAGCGCGGAATTAACCTTGACCGGGGAAAAGGCAAGGTTTCGGAGTAAACCACCAATTTAACACGTTTTGAAACAAGGTAAGTTTATGTGTAAACTACTCAATTCGAGTACGCATGTTGCTTGTAGATGGTGCATTGTATTCATGATTGAGACAAATTGAATTCAATAGATATTGAGTAATTCCCGTGTATGTCTAATTAAAGATAAGTGGTGAGCTATGTGAGAAACCACCGTTAATACTTGTAATGGTGGGCTAAGTGCGATACCACCGTAAATAATCTCATGGGTGGGCTATGTGCGATACCACCCCATTAAAGTTAGATGATGGGCTAAGTGCTAAATCACCGAGTGATTGGTAATACGATGAATGGAATATTGTGAAATTGTTGAGTGTTATTTCATGAGCTTATGTGGTGATAAGTGTAGGGTTGTATGTTAAATAATGTGAGCATTTGGCTTGTGATATGCTCGGAACGTGGTAAGGGATAAATTGAGTAAACATGATCTTGGAATGTGAATTGTTCATATCTATTATGTAATGCTATTTGTTGATTAGCACACATTATGATGTTTATTGTTTACATGTAAACTTATTAAGCGTAAAGCTTACTCCCTTTCCTTTACCCTTGTTTTATAGTGCCAAAGAGCCGGATCGAAATACGTGGATAATTGGAAGATCACCCACACTATCAACTCGTCTTGGTATATCTAGTTTTAGTGTTTTGAGCATGGCATGTATAGGGGCTAGACTAGATGTATTGTTTTGTTATTTTGGCCAAGTATGTATTGGTTCCCTTGAGGGTGAATTCTTTTGTATATTGCCATGGTTGATGGCTCAACATGTTTAAGCTATAAAATATGAGGTTTTTCAAGGAAGTGTTGTAGTATATAATGAATGGCTTGATTATATGTTGGATGGAATTATGTTATGTGAGCTAGGGTGGTAAAAAGAGCTTGGTAAATAGTCTTGTTCATGTCCACACGGGTAGGCACACGGGCGTGTGTTTAGGCCGTGTGTGACACACGGTCAGCCCCACGGGTGTGTGGTTTGGCCGTGTGTCCCCTGTATGTTAGTATTTCAAGTCAGTCTCGACCACGAGCAAGCCACACGGGTGTGTGCCTAGGCTGTGTGTCCATTATGAGACTGCTGACGTCACAAACAGAATACTCAGGTTTTTACACACGGGCAAGGACACGGGCGTGTCTAGGCCGTGTGGAGCACACGGGCCATGAACACGGGCGTGTGTCTAGCCGTGTGAAAACCCCTGTAGGTTCGAATTGAAAATAAATCCCACACGGGATAGGGACATAGGCGTGTGTGACCACACGGCCTGCCCACACAGGCGTGTCCCATTACACATGGGCGTGTGGCCCCTGTTTAGATAAAAAATTTCTAGTACGCGAAAGTTCCCGGTTGGATTTCGAGACCCTCCATATGCTTGATTAAGGACTCGTAGGCTGTTAATGGGAATGTTTTGTTGTGAAAGAGCTATATTATAGATCAAAGTTGTTTCACCTAGAGAGTTAGGTCCGGTAACGCTTTGTACCCGGTTCTGACGAAGGATACGGGTAAGGGGTATTACATAGCTAATACTCACACTCATACCACATCTATAGATTCAAGTACAAGCATTTTTAATGCTACTCAAACCATCTCATTTTCATCATTCAATCATATAATCTTCCATCTATCTCATTCACAATATCATCAACCACATAGGTTTTGTACATACCTGTATCACCACGTATATATCTATCACATTTACTACTCAGTGCTCAATGCTATAATTCATTTTATCCTCTTTAAACGTTCGATGAATACGCACACTCAGTGCCATTTAATTAGCCGAAGCTACAATAATATCGCACACTTAGTGCCATCACATTAAACCGAAAATAACTCGGTATCGCACACACAATGCCAACCAATATAGCCGAAGCTTTCTTTATTTCGCACACTTAGTGCCATTCATCACTGTAACGGTTCTATTTACGCACACTTAGTGCCACCTATCTTCGAACTCACAATCCACATTACCTAATTCCACAATTTACATTTCCATTCATTTCATCACATAAGAATATTAATTAATCAATATGTATTATACACGAACTTACCTCGGACGTAGAATTAACGACACCAGTCGATCAATCGAGCTCTCTGTCTTTACCTCGATCTCGATCTGAATCTCTCTTTTCTTGATCTATATAATTTTAAACTCAACTCATTCAATCACATTTTCATCCAAAACAATCCACAACACATAGTTAAAGCATTTTACATTTTAGCCCTACATTTTCACATTTTGACATTTTAGTCCCTATTTCGTAAAATCGCAAAATACACATAATTTCATTACACTCATGCCTAGCCGAATTTTCCCCTAGCTCAAATAAGCCCACTTATTTCATTTATTTTACATTTTAGTACCTCAATTTCTCATTTTCACAATTTAGCCCAAAATAGTCAAATTCATCAAAAATTCAAAGACAAAATATGTTAACCCAACATTAAACTTTCATATATCACCAACTATCAACGCAAAGTTCACATATTCATCAATGGCTTAACTCACAATCTTCATCAAAATCTAAAATTAAGGCATGGGCTTGATAGAACACAAAGCAACGATCACAAAAACGTAGAAATTATTAAAAACAGAACAAAACTCATACCTAAATCAAGCTATGCAAGTGTCGAAACCTACAAAGCTCAAGAACCCTATTTTCTTTTCTAATTTTCGGTGAGAAGATGATGAATAATGGCTTTCATTTCTTTTATTTTAATTAATAAACATTAATAATCAAATTACTATTTTATCCATTAATAAATTAACATGAAAACCATTTAATACAAGCCCATTTATGTCAAATTCCACTATCAATGGTCTAATATCAACATAAGGACCTTTCATTTAATAAGCCATGTCAATTAAGCACTTTTAACAACTAGCACACAGCTTTTGCATTTTACGCAATTAAGTCCTTTTTCGCAAATTAACACTCAAACGATAGAATTTTCACACAGAATTTTCACACATGCTTAATCACATACTGTAAACACTAAAAATAATATTAAAATATTTTTTCGACCTCAGATTTGTGGTCCCGAAACCACTGTTGCGACTAGGGTCTAAACTGGGCTGTTACATATAATGTGAACAAGTATAGGTATAAGAGGAATTTAATAAGAATTGAGCCTATATACGTTTCTTGTTATTTATATAAAGTGTACGACTAACAAATGGTAATAAGTATAAGTGTAACACCCCTAACCCGTAACCATCGCCAGTCTAGGTTTAAGAGGCATTACCGGAAAATCAGAAACTTTTACAGACATTTCGAATCATAATGTATATCATCGTCAAATCATAGCAGAATACAAGCATATAGTCCCTTAACGAGGACTACGAGACCCTAAACATGAATTAGAAAAGGATCAGGACTAAACTGGGATCATACAAATTTTTTCCGAAAATTAAACATTTTTCAAAGTTACAGAGGTCACACGCCTGTGTGGGCAGGCCGTGTGCCTCACACGACCTCAGACACACCCGTGTGTCTAAGCCATGCCAAAACAGGGCATACATACTGACTTGTCCACACGGCCTGAGACACGCCCGTGTGCCTCACCCGTGGTCGACACTGACTTTCACCACAAGACAAGTCACACGCTCGTGCGTCCAACCCGTGGTCGAGTCTGACTTGTTTCGAAATACAACCACAAAGGACACGGTCGAGCCACACGCCCGTGTGCTCAAACGTGTGGGCGATTATAGGCCATTTTGCAAGACCAATTTGCCACCCACACATTGGGTTATATGTAACACCCTGAAAATTTGAGTAATTTATTTTCTATGTGTGCTTTGAGTAATTATTCTAGAAAGTAAAATTTTCTGATTTATTTTCGTGGTTAGTATAGTCTGAAGAAGGGTTTAAAATTTTTTTAGAAGGAATAATATTAATTTTGAGAATTTATGGAAATAGACTAAGTGGCATTGACACATAAATTAATTTAAGTGTCAATGTGTAGCATAAGATGAGTAGTTGGACAAGTGGTGATGGCGCATGAGCTAGTACATGGGGTGAAGGTTCGAATCCCTAAATAGCATCTAGGTGAATTTTTATTTTTGATTTTTACGCCCATGTATAGCAAGTGTCGGCCAAGAGCAAATATGGAAGGTGTTGACTTGTTATTTTTGGTTAGTATATCAAAGGAATAAGGAAAATTTGAACTTAAGGAAGGGTATCAAAAGAATAAGGAAAATGTGAGGATATGAGGCATGAATCAAGGAGTTGTTTAAGGAAACAATATCTTGGCCTAAAGACCAAGCATATGGGCGGCATTATGGCTAGGGGGCCGAATTTTGGTGATAGTTTGGCTAGGAATTTTAGTCTTTGGTTTTGGTCATTTTGTTTAGTTTGTGCAAGTTTTGAAAATTCTCTCAAACTCTCTTTTCCTTGGCCGAAATTGTGCACTTGGTAAGCCTAGTTTCTTTTGTCAAATTGGTCATTTTGTTTTACACTTTGGTGTCAATTTTGTGCCTTTCTCTTTGTGCCGATTTTACCAATACCTAAAGAGACCATTCTTTTCTTTTCTTCTCCCCATTGCCGATTATACATTGCTCTCAAAACTTATCTTTTCTTTCTTTTCTTTTCCATTCTATTTGGAAACCGAAACATCATCACCATCTCTCTCCTATTTGATTTCTTTCAATCGAAATTCTCTCCACCTACACTTTCATGGCGAATGTTAAAGTGCCTATAACCGATTTTATTTTCTCTTTTTCTTTGTTTCTTCATAGCCGAATTCTTCTTAGATCCATATTATTCTCAAATCCTATCTTTTCGACGTGGAAATAGGTAAGAATCCTTTTCGTTTCGATTAGTTAATAGTGGTTATGGCCGAATATTGATGATGGTTTGAAAGCTTTATTAGATCAAAATAAACGTTCCTTCTTTTAACGTTTATTTTGTTATACTAGTGCGATAACGGAAGTTTGGAATCAAGAAGTCGTGGGTGACAAAACGTTGGAATCAATTTTGTGGTAAGGAAATCATATCTTTAAAACCTTAGGATTATTTTGATATCATTGGATTAACGATCTTTGTCCTTGAAGACATTCAAAATAGGGAAGAAAAGGGCGGTGTTTAGCCTTCGGAAGAAGGAGGTTCATTATTCCCCTAAGTACAAGCAAAGGACTATTTGCAATCAGGGATTTCCCACGGGTTGTGGACGTTCAACCGAGGAAAATCAACTGTTGAAGTCGTTCGTACTCTCGAACCATTATTTGTTCGTGGATTCGATTCGATTAGCGAACCATCGATCGGAGAAAAATCGCAAGTAGAAGTCTTACGAAAATCCGAGGGTAAATTTCTAGATCGCTATAGTTAGATCGGTTTTATTATAGATTATAGTGTTTTAATTAACACAATACGTATAGGTGTTGAAAAGCGGGAAAGTTTAGTTCTCTCCATAACCGGTGTGTAACTTCACACTCATTTTGGGTTGGACATCATGTTGTAAGTTACGTGATAAATTCGTAAAATAGTAAAAACGGAAAAATACGTAGTAACTCATATTTTGAGTAAATGCATGAAAACGGTTAAAACCGAGATAATAAAGTCCGATAATACTCTAGTTTGATAAAATGGGCGATAATACTCTAGTTCGATAAAATGGGCGATAATACTCTAGTTCAATAAAATGGGCCGATAATACTCTAGTTCGATAAAATGGGCCGATAATACTCTAGTTCGATAAAATGGGCCGATAATACTCTAGTTCGATAAAATGGGCGATAATACTCTAGTTCGATTAAATGGGCGAAAATACTGTTCGATAAATTGGGCTAAAATGGGCCAAAGTCACTAAACTACTAAATGGGCTAGTTGATAAATTGTTTATATGAGCCTAATGAAGGGTTAATTGATAAGCCCACCGATGATATGGATTAATGAAAATCTGTTATATGATTATATTTGTTATATACGCATGATTGCATGGGGTGGGTTATATGAAGAGAAGAATGGCCAGTTGCCACAAATTTGGCTCATTGCCTCTAGTTCGGTGGCTCTGCCACAATATGGCTCATTGCCTCTAGTTCGGTGGCTCTGCCACAATATGGCTCAATGCCTCTAGTTCGGTGGCTCTGCCACAAATTCGGCTAAATGCCTCTAGTTCGGTGACAATGTCACAATCTAGTTGATGAGTGCACTACAAAATTATTTAAGGGCTTTAAGCCCATGATTGGTGTGTTTGGCGGGGTGGGTTGACTTGATCCCCACAGGTGTGTTGGTTGGTACGGGGGTGTTAGCGGATGGATACTAGGTTGGTTTGGGAAATTCATATTTCATGCATTCTTCTCTTTAAATTATGTTACTTTACGATGTATGGTTGAAATCTGTTAATGGGCTCAAGCCCGACATGATATCTTGACGATTTGACCTAAAAATGGTGGTAAGTGAGTTGCACACTCGAGTTCTTTGTAACTCACCCAAATTTTATTAACCATTTCGGGTAATGGAAATTGACGTGGACTTGGGGCGGAGATGACTTGGTGGAGGCCATACTACAAACTTGGGTTTTAATAAACTATGACTTTATTTAAGTTTTTATTTTAATTGCTATTATTGGGTTGATGTAATAAGGCCTCTTATATGTTTTTATGGATTTTATTGTGTGGATGGCTTAAATTTTATTTCTAAACTTTTAATATGGTTTTATCTTAAATATGTTAAGTTTTCTTAAGAACATTGGTTTTATAACAAAAAGTTTTGTAGCACTATTTTATCTTAACCCTATGAAAATAAACGAATATATGATTGGTGTGACAAACCAAATCTTGTCTAAACGCATAGACCGGGTTTGGGGTGTTACATTTAGAGTTGTAACACCCTGAAAATTTGAGTAATTTATTTTCTATGTGTGCTTTGAGTAATTATTCTAGAAAGTAAAATTTTCTGATTTATTTTCGTGGTTAGTATAGTCCTGAAGAAGGGTTTAAAATTTTTTTTAGAAGGAATAATATTAATTTTGAGAATTTATGGAAATAGACTAAGTGGCATTGACACATAAATTAATTTAAGTGTCAATGTGTAGCATAAGATGAGTAGTTGGACAAGTGGTGATGGCGCATGAGCTAGTACATGGGGGTGAAGGTTCGAATCCCCTAAATAGCATCTAGGTGAATTTTTATTTTTGATTTTTACGCCCATGTATAGCAAGTGTCGGCCAAGAGCAAATATGGAAGGTGTTGACTTGTTATTTTTGGTTAGTATATCAAAGGAATAAGGAAAATTTGAACTTAAGGAAGGGTATCAAAAGAATAAGGAAAATGTGAGGATATGAGGCATGAATCAAGGAGTTGTTTAAGGAAACAATATCTTGGCCTAAAGACCAAGCATATGGACGGCATTATGGCTAGGGGGGGGAGCCGAATTTTGGTGATAGTTTGGCTAGGAATTTTAGTCTTTGGTTTTGGTCATTTTGTTTAGTTTGTGCAAGTTTTGAAAATTCTCTCAAACTCTCTTTTCCTTGGCCGAAATTGTGCACTTGGTAAGCCTAGTTTCTTTTGTCAAATTGGTCATTTTGTTTTACACTTTGGTGTCAATTTTGTGCCTTTCTCTTTGTGCCGATTTTACCAATACCTAAAGAGACCATTCTTTTCTTTTCTTCTCCCCATTGCCGATTATACATTGCTCTCAAAACTTATCTTTTTCTTTCTTTTCTTTTCCATTCTATTTGGAAACCGAAACATCATCACCATCTCTCTCCTATTTGATTTCTTTCAATCGAAATTCTCTCCACCTACACTTTCATGGCGAATGTTAAAGTGCCTATAACCGATTTTATTTTCTCTTTTTCTTTGTTTCTTCATAGCCGAATTCTTCTTAGATCCATATTATTCTCAAATCCTATCTTTTCGACGTGGAAATAGGTAAGAATCCTTTTCGTTTCGATTAGTTAATAGTGGTTATGGCGAATATTGATGATGGTTTGAAAGCTTTATTAGATCAAAATAAACGTTCCTTCTTTTAACGTTTATTTTGTTATACTTTAGTGCGATAACGGAAGTTTGGAATCAAGAAGTCGTGGGTGACAAAACGTTGGAATCAATTTTGTGGTAAGGAAATCATATCTTTAAAACCTTAGGATTATTTTGATATCATTGGATTAACGATCTTTGTCCTTGAAGACATTCAAAATAGGGAAGAAAAGGGCGGTGTTTAGCCTTCGGAAGAAGGAGGTTACATTATTCCCCTAAGTACAAGCAAAGGACTATTTCAAAGAATCAAGGATTTCCCACCGGGTTGTGGGACGTTCAACCGAGGAAAATCAACTGTTCGAAGTCGTTCGTACTCTCGAACCATTATTTGTTCGTGGATTCGATTCAGTTAGCGAACCATCGATCGGAGAAAAATCGCAAGTAGAAGTCTTACGAAAATCCGAGGGTAAATTTCTAGATCGCTATAGTTAGATCGGTTTTATTATAGATTATAGTGTTTTAATTAACACAATACGTATAGGTGTTGAAGAGCGGGAAAGTTTAGTTCTCTCCATAACGTGTGTGTAACTTCACACTCATTTTCGGGTTGGACATCATGTTGTAAGTTCTGTGATAAATTCGTAAAATAGTAAAAACGGGAAAAATACGTAGTAACTCATATTTTTGAGTAAATGCATGAAAACGGTTAAAACCGAGATAATAAAGTCCGATAATACTCTAGTTTGATAAAATGGGCCGATAATACTCTAGTTCGATAAAATGGGCCGATAATACTCTAGTTCAATAAAATGGGCCGATAATACTCTAGTTCGATAAAATGGGCCGATAATACTCTAGTTCGATAAAATGGGCCGATAATACTCTAGTTCGATAAAATGGGCCGATAATACTCTAGTTCGATTAAATGGGCCGAAAATACTCTGTTTCGATAAATTGGGCTAAAATGGGCCAAAGTCACTAAACTACTAAATGGGCTAGTTGATAAATTGTTTATATGAGCCTAATGAAGGGTTAATTGATAAGCCCACCGATGATATGGATTAATGAAAATCTGTTATATGATTATATTTGTTATATACGCATGATTGCATGGGGTGGGTTATATGAAGAGAAGAATGGCCAGTTGCCACAAATTTGGCTCATTGCCTCTAGTTCGGTGGCTCTGCCACAATATGGCTCATTGCCTCTAGTTCGGTGGCTCTGCCACAATATGGCTCAATGCCTCTAGTTCGGTGGCTCGCCACAAATTCGACTAAATGCCTCTAGTTCGGTGACAATGTCACAATCTAGTTCTGTAGTGCACTACAAAATTATTTAAGGGCTTTAAGCCCATGATTGGTGTGTTTGGCGGGGTGGGTTGACTTGATCCCCACAGGTGTGTTGGTTGGTACGGGGGTGTTAGCGGATGGATACTAGGTTGGTTTGGGAAATTCATATTTCATGCATTCTTCTCTTTAAATTATGTTACTTTACGATGTATGGTTGAAATCTGTTAATGGGCTCAAGCCCAAAGATGATATCTTGACGATTTGACCTAAAAATGGTGGTAAGTGAGTTGCACACTTGAGTTTTTGTAACTCACCCAAATTTTATTAACCATTTCAGGTAATGGAAATTGACGTGGACTTGGGTAGGAGATGACTTGGTGGAGGCCATACTACAAACTTGGGTTTTTAATAAACTATGACTTTATTTAAGTTTTTATTTTAATTGCTATTATTGGGTTGATGTAATAAGGCCTCTTATATGTTTTTATGGATTTTATTGTGTGGATGGTTTAAATTTTATTTCTAAACTTTTAATATGGTTTTATCTTAAATATGTTAAGTTTTCTTAAGAACATTGGTTTTATAACAAAAGTTTTGTAGCACTATTTTATCTTAACCCTATGAAAATAAACGAATATATGATTGGTGTGACAAACCAAATCTTGTCTAAACGCATAGACCGGGTTTGGGGTGTTACATTTAGTGGTATCAGAGCCCAGTTCAAAACTCGGCTGTGGTTTGGGTTCAATAAAGAAATTTGTTTGAAAATAATTTCTAGAGTTTTGAGTAAAGGTAGTATGGCACCATGAGCATCCCGCGCAAGTCAAGTAAGTATCTCAGATCTTTGTATGTTTATTATCATTGTGATATGATTATAAGAAACACTCTAGAACTTCTAGTTTTAGGTGTTAAAACCGTAGAGATTGAGACAATAGGATATTGATGCGAAAACACTCTATCTCTTTCATATCATAAGACATCGTTAATAAACAATTGAAATATTATTTCGATTCATAAAACTCTTAATCAGATTAAATCGAATTATTCGCCATGAGCACTAGAGGACGTGGTCGTGGACGCGCGGAGGCGTGGCCGTGGTAGAGGACGAGGTGTTAGGGGCATGGCCCGATGTGCCGGGTTATATGTCGGAAATGGATGCACTGCGTCACTCGAGTGAGAGACGGGATCGCACGACCATATGGAAGAGGATAATCTTTGTGACACGAGCAATGCTGCGAGTACTTGAAAGGGTCATTTGGATCCGAGCTGGACCAACCGCTCGTGGGTCGATATCGGAGCGACCGAAATCCGGTGGGTGAGGTTTTCAGAGGTGTCTCTGGTGTAGCTCCCAATGTCGCTGAATATTGGCTTGAGGCGATGAGAGCGAATTATGGACGATCTTGAGTGCTTTGTGGAACAAAAGTTAAGAGGAGCGGTATCTTTGTTGAGAGACGAAGCTTACCAATGGTGGCTTACTATCCGAGATGGCACCGATGTCGCTTTTTAATTAATCGGGAATTTTTCAAGGCTTCCTTTCAAGGGAAATATGTGGGAACAAGCTATGTGGATGCCCGAAGGAAGGAATTCTTGAACTGGTGCAAGGAAATAAGGCGGTGGCGACATATGAGGTCGAGTTCTTACGTTTGAGTCGCTATGCTCGAACGATAGTGGCAAATGCACCATGAGCGTTGTGTGCGCTTCGAGGGCGGTTTGAAAGACGAGTTGCGGGTTACGATAGCCCCACAACAAGTTAGAACTTTTGCCGCTCTTGTGGAGAAGGCCAAGATAGCCGAAGAGGCTAAGAACTCGGAACGTCAAAATCGGGAGCAAATTCGAGGCAAGAGAAAGATCGAAGCATTCGGGTTCTTGAGAAGATTCTGAAGAGGCCGGAATGAGGAACCAGCTCAAGGAAGAGCACCGATGAGTTTAATAATCAGTCGGGATTGTGCTTTGAATGTGGGAAAAGACATTAGGAGAATGTTGGAGGAAAGCGGGTGCTTGCTATAAATGTGGATCGACGGAGCATCAATATAGGAGTTGCCTCTCGGCGTATGGATACAACTCAAGAAGTTAGGTGCTCTTCGATGCACCACCGGCAAGAGGAGTTCGAAGCAACCACCGAGAGGTCGGGGACCGGTCGTGGTGGTAATGGGGCTGGACGTGGTCAAGGTGCGTGGTCGAGGCAATGGTCCTAGAGGCAACGCGGATGCAAGACGCCGGGATTGGTGTATGCGGTCGACGTCGTGAGGATGGCAATGCACGATGTGATAAGCGATACGTTCTTCATTTACGATGTACCCGTTATTGCCTTGATAGATATTGGTTCTACTCATTCGTACATTGCTAGCACCATAAGCGGAAACTTGAAATTAGACTCTGAAATTTCCGATAAAGAGATGAGGTGATTAGTCCCTTAGGTCGGTCGGTGGTGGTTAATAAGCTCGTTTAGAGCGTGCCCTTAGTTATTCAAGGAGAAACATTCTTGGCAAATTTGATGGAATTGCCTTTTGGCGAAGTCGATATCATTCTCGGGCATGGATTGGTTGGTTAAGCACCGGGCGCAATTGGACTCGTGGCTTTGAAAAGCGGATGTTGATAAGAATCTGCGGAGGATAAGGAGATAGTTATGATAGGCGGCGGAGAAATTTCTTGACAAACGTGATTTCTGCGTTAAAGGCGGAGAAGTTGGTACGAAAAGGATATGGAGCATTTTTAGCATTTATTAGTGCTTTAGATGCCAAAGAGCCGCTGTCGGTGGAAGATGTGAGAAGCGGTGAAGGAATTTTCGGATGTTTTTCTGAAGAACTTCTGGTGTACCTCCGGATCGGAAGTGGAATTTGGTATTGAGCTTTTGCCCGGGGGCGCTCAAAGTGTCCATTGCTCCTTATAGAATGGCACCGAAGGAGTTGTCTGAGCTTAAAGCCCAAATTCAAGAACCGCTAGATCGTGGTTTTATTCGACCGAGTGTGTCTCCGGGAGCACCGGTTTTGTTTGTTAAGAAGAAGGATGGGTCAATGCGTATGTGTATCGATTATAGGCAATTGAATAAGGCGGCGATCAAGAATCGGTACCTCTCGCCGAGGATTGACGACTGTTTGATCAATTGAAGGAGCTTCGTTTTCTCCAAGATTGATTTAAGGTCGGGTTACCACCACCACTTAAGGTGAAAGAAGCGGATATTCACAAGACGGCGTTCGAACCCGTTACGGACACTATGAGTTTTTAGTGATGCCGTTTGGGTTGACCAATGCACCAGTTGCATTTATGGATATGATGAACCGGGTCTTTCAACCATTCTTAGATCGGTTTGTGGTGGTATTCATAGATGACATTCTGGTTTATTCGAGAGCGAAGAAGAACATGACTCGCATTTGCGGATTGTATTGCAAGTGCTTCGAGATAATCATTGTATGCCAAATTCGAGTAAATGTGAATTTTGGTTAAGAGAAGTGACTTTCTTGGGTCATGTGGTATCACCGAAGGAATAAGGGTGGATCTCGGAAGATTGAGGCGGTATTGGATTGGAAACCACCGAAGTCGGTAAATGAGATTCGGAGTTTCTTGGGTTTGGCTGGATATTATAGACGCTTTGTTGAGGGTTCTCATTGATTGCCGCACCTCTAACTAAGCTTTTGCGGAAGGAGTGTTGTTTATATGGGTGATAAGCAGCAAGAAAGTTTCGAGCGATCAAGAAGGTTTAAGCAAGCGCGGTATTGATTCAACCCGAGGTGGGAAGGAGTTCTGATTTATTGTGATGCGTCACATACGGGTTTAGACTGCGTATTGATGCAAAGTGGGAAAGTTGTAGCTTACGCTTCTCGTCAATTGAGACCGCACGCAAGTGAACTACCCTACTCATGATTTGGAGTTAGCAGCAGTGGTGTTTGCCTTAAAGATTTGGAGGCATTACCTCTATGGTGAAAAGTCTATCATCTATACGGATCACAAGAGTCTTAAGTATCTTCTTACTCGAAGGAGTTAAACTTGAGACAACGAAGATGGGTGGAGTGTTAAAGGACTATGATTTCTCTATTGAGTATCATCCTGGAAAGGCTAATGTAGTGGCGGACGCATTAAGTCGTAAGGTGGTATCTCGATTTGAGAGCTATGTTTGCCCATTTGAGTTTGTATGAGGATGGTAGTTTGATAGCGAATTTCAAGTGAAGCCTATGTGGTTAGAACAAATTAAGGAAAACAGATTTTAGATGAGAAGTTGAGACTTTTATTTCAAACAAGTGGAAAATGGTGAAATTGAGGATTTTGGAATAAATTCGAGAAGGTGTATTGTGTTTTCGTGAAAGGGTGCAGTATGCCTAAGGATTCAGATCCGAGGCAAATGATTTTGAGGAGGCGCATAGTAGCCCTTATGCTATGCACCGGAGGAAATAAGATGTATCGGGATCTTCGTGAGCATGTATTGGTGGCACTGGGTTGAAAGCGTGAGATTTGAATTTGTGGGAAAATGCTTAACTTGTCGCAAGTGAAGGCGAGCATCAATTGCCGTCAGGTCTTTTGCAACCAGTTAAGATTCCTCTTTGGAAATGGGAGCGGATAACAATGGATTTTGTTAGTGGGTTACCTTTAACACCTACTAAGAAAAATTCTGTTTGGGTAATTGTTGATCGTCTGACGAAGACTGCTCATTTTCTACCAGTGCGTACGGACTACTCGTTGCAGAAGTTGGCGAAGCTGTATGTATCCGAAATCGTGAGGTTGCATGGGGTACCTGTATCGATTATATCGGATCGGGATCCTAGGTTTACATCTCGATTTTGGAAAGCTTTGCATGAAGCCTTGGGTACAAAGCTTAATTTTAGTACGGCTTTTCATCCTCAGTCTGATGGTCAGTCGGAGAGAGTGATTCAGATTCTGGAAGACATGTTAAGGGATGTGTAATCGACTTCAAAGGTAGTTGGGAGGATTTTCTACCGTTAGCGGAATTTGCGTAACAACAACGGCTACCATCTAGCATTCGGATGGCACCCTACGAGGCATTGTATGGTCGTAGGTGTCGTTTCTCCTATTTGTTGGGTGAGTTGGGTGATCGGCGATTGTTAGGACCGAGATGATTTCGAAACGGAAGAAAAAGTGAAAGTTATTCGCACGCAGTTAAGGGAAGCTTCGGATAGACAGAAGTCGTATGCGGATCCAAGCGTAAGGATATCGAGTATGCCGTAGGAGATCAAGTTTTCTGAAGGTCTCACCTTGGAAGAAGATATTGAGATCGGGAAGAAGGGCAAGTTGAGTCCTAGATACATTGGACCATATCGTGTGGTGAAACGAGTTGGTCCAGTGGCCTATCAGATTGAGTTACCTCCGAATTGAGCCAAATTCATAATGTTTTCCACGTGTCCATGTTGAGGCGCTATAGATCGGATCCTTCGCACATAGTACCGGTAGAAGAAGTGGAGTTGAATTTGGATTTGTCTTTTGAGGAGGAACCGGTGGAAATCTTAGACCGAGACGTGAAGGTGCTAAGAAAGAAGATCTGTGCCGTTGGTCAAAGTGTTGTGGCGTAACCACGGAATGGAGGAAGCTACGTGGGAGCCTCGAGGATGCAATTCGGCAACAATACCCTCACCTTTTTCAGCCAGGTAAATTTCGAGGACGAAATTTTCTTTTAGGGGTAGAGTTGTAACACCACGAAAATTTGAGTAATTTATTTTCTATGTGTGCTTTGAGTAATTATTCTAGAAAGTAAAATTTTTCTGATTTATTTTCGTGGTTAGTATAGTCTGAAGAAGGGTTTAAAATTTTTTTAGAAGGAATAATATTAATTTTGAGAATTTATGGAAATAGACTAAGTGGCATTGACACATAAATTAATTTAAGTGTCAATGTGTAGCATAAGATGAGTAGTTGGACAAGTGGTGATGGCGCATGAGCTAGTACATGGGGGTGAAGGTTGAATCCCTAAATAGCATCTAGGTGAATTTTTATTTTTGATTTTACGCCCATGTATAGCAAGTGTCGGCCAAGAGCAAATATGGAAGGTGTTGACTTGTTATTTTTGGTTAGTATATCAAAGGAATAAGGAAAATTTGAACTTAAGGAAGGGTATCAAAAGAATAAGGAAAATGTGAGGATATGAGGCATGAATCAAGGAGTTGTTTAAGGAAACAATATCTTGGCCTAAAGACCAAGCATATGGACGGCATTATGGCTAGGGGGGCCGAATTTTGGTGATAGTTTGGCTAGGAATTTTAGTCTTTGGTTTTGGTCATTTTGTTTAGTTTGTGCAAGTTTTGAAAATTCTCTCAAACTCTCTTTTCCTTGGCCGAAATTGTGCACTTGGTAAGCCTAGTTTCTTTTGTCAAATTGGTCATTTTGTTTTACACTTTGGTGTCAATTTTGTGCCTTTCTCTTTGTGCCGATTTTACCAATACCTAAAGAGACCATTCTTTTCTTTTCTTCTCCCCATTGCCGATTATACATTGCTCTCAAAACTTATCTTTTCTTTCTTTTCTTTTCCATTCTATTTGGAAACCGAAACATCATCACCATCTCTCTCCTATTTGATTTCTTTCAATCGAAATTCTCTCCACCTACACTTTCATGGCGAATGTTAAAGTGCCTATAACCGATTTTATTTTCTCTTTTTCTTTGTTTCTTCATAGCCGAATTCTTCTTAGATCCATATTATTCTCAAATCCTATCTTTTCGACGTGGAAATAGGTAAGAATCCTTTTCGTTTCGATTAGTTAATAGTGGTTATGGCCGAATATTGATGATGGTTTGAAAGCTTTATTAGATCAAAATAAACGTTCCTTCTTTTAACGTTTATTTTGTTATACTTTAGTGCGATAACGGAAGTTTGGAATCAAGAAGTCGTGGGTGACAAAACGTTGGAATCAATTTTGTGGTAAGGAAATCATATCTTTAAAACCTTAGGATTATTTTGATATCATTGGATTAACGATCTTTGTCCTTGAAGACATTCAAAATAGGGAAGAAAAGGGGCGGTGTTTAGCCTTCGGAAGAAGGGAGGTTCTGTTATTCCCCCTAAGTACAAGCAAAGGACTATTTCAGCAATCCGGGATTTCCCACCGGGTTGTGGACGTTCAACCGAGGAAAATCAACTGTTCGAAGTCGTTCGTACTCCCGAACCATTATTTGTTCGTGGATTCGATTCAGTTAGCGAACCATCGATCGGAGAAAAATCGCAAGTAGAAGTCTTACGAAAATCCGAGGGTAAATTTCTAGATCGCTATAGTTAGATCGGTTTTATTATAGATTATAGTGTTTTAATTAACACAATACGTATAGGTGTTGAAGAGCGGGAAAGTTTAGTTCTCTCCATAACGTGTGTGTAACTTCACACTCATTTTGGGTTGGACATCATGTTGTAAGTTACGTGATAAATTCGTAAAATAGTAAAAAGCGGAAAAATACGTAGTAACTCATATTTTTGAGTAAATGCATGAAAACAGTTAAAACCGAGATAATAAAGTCCGATAATACTCTAGTTTGATAAAATGGGCGATAATACTCTAGTTCGATAAAATGGGCCGATAATACTCTAGTTCAATAAAATGGGCCGATAATACTCTAGTTCGATAAAATGGGCGATAATACTCTAGTTCGATAAAATGGGCGATAATACTCTAGTTCGATAAAATGGGCGATAATACTCTAGTTCGATTAAATGGGCGAAAATACTGCTTTGATAAATTGGGCTAAAATGGGCCAAAGTCACTAAACTACTAAATGGGCTAGTTGATAAATTGTTTATATGAGCCTAATGAAGGGTTAATTGATAAGCCCACCGATGATATGGATTAATGAAAATCTGTTATATGATTATATTTGTTATATACGCATGATTGCATGGGGTGGGTTATATGAAGAGAAGAATGGCCAGTTGCCACAAATTTGGCTCATTGCCTCTAGTTCGGTGGCTCTGCCACAATATGGCTCATTGCCTCTAGTTCGGTGGCTCTGCCACAATATGGCTCAATGCCTCTAGTTCGGTGGCTCGCCACAAATTCGGCTAAATGCCTCTAGTTCGGTGACAATGTCACAATCTAGTTCGGTAGTGCACTACAAAATTATTTAAGGGCTTTAAGCCCATGATTGGTGTGTTTGGCGGGGTGGGTTGACTTGATCCCCACAGGTGTGTTGGTTGGTACGGGGTGTTAGCGGATGGATACTAGGTTGGTTTGGGAAATTCATATTTCATGCATTCTTCTCTTTAAATTATGTTACTTTACGATGTATGGTTGAAATCACATTAATGGGCTCAAGCCCGGCATGATATCTTGACGATTTGACCTAAAAATGGTGGTAAGTGAGTTGCACACTCGAGTTCTTTGTAACTCACCCAAATTTTATTAACCATTTCAGGTAATGGAAATTGACGTGGACTTGGGTAGGAGATGACTTGGTGGAGGCCATACTACAAACTTGGGTTTTAATAAACTATGACTTTATTTAAGTTTTTATTTTAATTGCTATTATTGGGTTGATGTAATAAGGCCTCTTATATGTTTTTATGGATTTTATTGTGTGGATGGTTTAAATTTTATTTCTAAACTTTTAATATGGTTTTATCTTAAATATGTTAAGTTTTCTTAAGAACATTGGTTTTATAACAAAAAGTTTTGTAGCACTATTTTATCTTAACCCTATGAAAATAAACGAATATATGATTGGTGTGACAAACCAAATCTTGTCTAAACGCATAGACCGGGTTTGGGGTGTTACATTATACCTACAAGCATTAAACCAATTCAAATCATACCAAAATGACCATCTTTTCTAAGCATTCAGGAACATTTCAAGCACACCATCTTATGCAACATTTACTTCATTCTCATCACAAGCATTTTTAAGTGTAATTTAACCAAAACATACCATTTCTTTATAACAACCTTTCATCAACAATATGCTAACTTTGCATCATAAAACATACCATTAATATGATCATCTCATTAGCCATCAAACCATACCAAACTATGCATCATATAACATGACTACTCATTTACATAACATTCAACTATCTAGCCATATCACATGGCTATACACACATCTCAGACATCAACCATTACCACTAGACTATACATGCCATACTTAATATATATATATGATCATAAGGTACCAAAATGTGATTGGATAGTGTGACGACGATCCTCGACGATCCCCGAGCCTTCTGTAGCTTTAACGATCTATAAAACAATGCAAACACACACAAAGTAAGCTTTCAAAAGCTTAGTAAGCCATATACAAATAAACTTAACATATAAGCATTCATTATTCAAATCAAATATAAGATCACTAATAGCTCAATTGCACATTCATAATTCTTTTTTGGCTCATTTGTTTAGCTATTTGCTTTCAAACAAACACATCATCATGTACTCCATTTGTAACACCCCTTACCCGTATTCTATGCCAGAACCGGGCCCGAGGCATTACCAGACTTAATCTACTTAATCACACCACTTTAGTCCCAACTTGACATATCTCTATAGCCATCACAACAACCTCATTGAGGACCTACGAGGCCTTAAACATACATACGAGGGGTTTCGGAACCAAACCGGAAACTTTTGCGATCTTAAAATTTCTTTCACCTAGACAGGGGCCACACGCCCATGTAAAATAGGACACGCCCGTGAGAGAAGGCCGTGTGGTCACACACGCCTATGTCCTTACCCTGTGTGGGATTTATTTTTATTTCGAACCTACAGGGGTTTTCACACGGCCGGACACACGCCCGTGTGCTTGGCCCGTGTGCTCCACACGGCCTAGGCACGCCCGTGTCCTTTCCCGTGTATAAAAACTTGGGTATTCTGTTTGTGACGTCAGCAACCTTATAAGGGTCACACGGCCTAGGAACACACCCGTGTGGCTAGCCCGTGGTCGACACTGACTTACAACACCAACATGTAGGGGACACACGGCCAAGTCACACACTCATGGGACTGACCGTGTGTCACACACGGCCTAGACACATGCCCGTGTGCCTACCCGTGTGGACAAAAACAAGGCTATTTGCCAAGCTCTTTTCATCCCTTAAGCTCACACAACATGAATCCATTCAACAAATCACTAAACAACTCATATTTTGCAATATAAACTTCCATGAATAACTACATCTTTTCATATATATAACGAAGTGTACCATTAACCATGGCAATATAAAAAAATAGTTTATCTTTCAAAGGGGCCAACACACTTTTGGCCAAAATAACAAAACAATCTAACTAGTCTAGCCCCTATACATGCCATACACATTGCACTAAATCTAGATATACCGAGGTAAGCTGATAGTGTGGGCGATCTTCTGGTTATCTGCGTATCCTGACCCGGCTTTTAAACTCTATAAAACAAGGGAAAAGAAAAGGGGGGTAAGCTTTAAGCTTAGTAAGTTTACATGTAAACAAATAACGTCATAGTATGTGCTAAACAATAAATAACATCATATACTAAACAAAAGCAATCCACATTCACAATCATGCTTACTCATTTTCTCCCTTACCATATTCCAACCATATCACAAGCTTAATGCTTACATTCATTAACTCGCATCCCTGCACTTAACACCACAAATTCTCATGATACAACATATCATAATTTCTCATTAAACCAATCACAAAACCCAACTACTCGGTGGGTTCGCACTTAGCCCACCATCAATCTTTAATAGGGTGGTATCGCACTTAGCCCACCAAAAGAATAGTTACGGTGGTTTCACACATAGCCCACCAAATATTAATATAAACGGTGGTATCACACACAGCCCATCGTAGTTAAGTAATGAGGTGGTATCGCACTTAGCCCACCATTAAGTGTTGTCATTACACACTTACATATCCATATCGTAATTCATACGATAATTAATCAATAACTACCACATTCAATTCACTTTAATCATACATGTTCTCAATTATGCCATGCACCAATTAACAACAATGTGTATATAAAATGCATCATTTACACATAAACTTACCTCGGTGCAAAACGTTTCAATTTGCGGTTTAATCCCTAACCTTGCCTTTTCCCCGGTCAAGGTTAATTCCACGCTCTTCTTGATCTATAATAATAAAATTCACTCATTTAGATCATTCTATGATAATAATGCATCAAAATCTACACTTAGGCAAAAATGACCATTTTGCCTTTGTACTATGGCAAAATTATGATTTTGCCCCTAGGCTCGTAAATCATTTTTCAACACATTATATCAATAAAGAAGCCTAGCTGAACATTTATTTCTCTTACAACTACTCACAATTCCAACTATTTCATGCATTTATGACACAAATTCAATCTTTGCATTCAAGTCCTAATTAGGTGTTTTCATGCCAACACCTTTTACAAAAGTTGTTTCTCACCACCCTAACATTCATTTTATTCCATAAAAACTCAACTAACAACATAACTACTCTCATGGCAAGTCCCTAGACTTTCAACCATATCACAAATTAGTCCCCTCATTAGCTAGCTTAAGCTTTGGGGATCCCAAAAACACAAAAATCATCAATTAAAACCATCTAAATCACTTACTAGCAAGGAGATAGCTTGGCTGAAAGTTTGAACCCCAAAAGCTCTATTTTTCTCTTCAATTTTCGGTGGAAAGAGATGAGTGAATAGTGAAAGATGATAATTTTTCTTTTTACCATATTTTATTCATCTTTTGTCACCTAATTCACCCAATTTTGACCAAAAATTTAATGCTCTTGTCCCCTTATGCCATATGGCCGGACAACCCCCATCTATTGGCCTAATTTCACTTTAAATACCTCCAAATTAACATTCTATAACTATTAGGTACCTTTACCTTGTAAAATAGAACTTTCGCACTTTATGCGATTTAGTCCTTTTTCACAATTAAGCATGCTATCGCTAAAATTAAAGCACCAAAATTTCCACATAGCCTTGTAATAATGCTATAACACATAAAATAACATCAAAATGATTTTCCCTAACCTCGGCTTAGTGGTTTCGAAACCACTGTTCTGACTAGCCCTAAAATCGGGCTGTTACACCATTAGATCATAGCTTATTCATTTATAAATCACATTTTGTCTCGTCAAAATATGCATATATTTCATATATGTCTCTTCATAAATACATACCTTACATACTCAATTGTAAAGTACATTTCAAACGTACCTGAATCGATTACACATTCATCATAATCTTTCATTACTCAAAATTTGCCCGTTGAACCATTCGGAATCAAATAGGATACTTGGAATAATCGTACACATGTAACCAAATATCGACGCCACTGTCCCAGACAGGGTCTTACACGAATCAAATACGATGCTAATGTCCCAGACATGGTCTTATACGTAAATCTCAAATCGACGCGAACATCACAAACGTGGACTTACACGATATCACGTATCAAAAATCTATGTCATGATATATAAACCTACCTATTCCTAGGTTCGTACGAGACTTTTCGGACATTGATTCATTGTCGATTCTTTCTCAATTTTCATATATATATGTGTGTATCATCCAAACCATACATCACAATTCAATAATATATGAGCATGAATAAATCGACTCAAATACATTTATTTGTATATAGACTTACCTCGGATTCGGATAAACAAACGGATTCGGCTACTCAATCACTTTCGACTTTCCTCGGTCTAAATCTATTTTCTTTGGTTCTTGATCTATATATATTCAAATATAATCCATTCATTCACCAAATCAATCAACTCAATCCAAAAACACATATTTAGGACAATTTACAAATTAGCCCTCATATTTTCACATTTTGACATTTTAGTCCCTATTTCATAAAATCACAAAATACACATAATTCAACATAAACCATGCTTAGTCGAATTCTATATAGGTCCCTAGCGACCCATATTTTTCATTTATTTCACATTTTAGTCCTTCAAAATATTATTTTCTCAATTTAATCCAAATTACTCAAATTCATCAAAAATTCAAAGACAAACTATGTTAATCTATCACATATCTTTCATATTTCATCTTCAAACATCACAAAACTCATGAATTCATCAATGGCACATTTCAAAATCATCATCAATTTATAAAATTAAGGCATGGGTTTTGAAGTATTCGAAGCAACGATTACAAAAACGTAGAAATTATCAAAAATTGAGTCAAAACATACCTCAATCCAACCCAAAAATGTGTCGAACCCTACCTTGTTCTTTTTCTTTTCTTTCCTAATGATTTTCGGCAATGGATGATAAGAAAATGCCATCCACTTTGTTTTTATTTTAATTATAATTACAATAATAACCAATTTACTTATATACCCTTTTTAATAACATAAAAAATATTTCACTAACCATGTCCATCTTTGACATTTAAAACATCCAATGGTTAAATAAACACATAAGGACCTTATCTATATAAAGACACAACACATAAGTACTTTTAACACATGGCATGCTAATTTTGCATTTACTGTGATCTAGTCCTTTTCTCAAATTTAGCACACAAATAACAAAATTAATTCACGAAACTTCCACACATGCTTAATCACATACTACCAACACAGAATATAATATTAAAATATTTTTTTGCCTTAGATTTGTGGTCCCAAAACCACTATTCCGACTAGGGTCTAAATCGAACTGTTACAATAAGGCTTGGTTGAATATCTTAAATTGGTACTTGACTGTATTAAAATGTTGGTAAAGACAAAGTATCAAGTGAGTGAGAAATATGGTTTGGAAAATAGCCTAATTTTCGTCCACACAGGTAGACACGGGCGTGTATTTAGGCCGTGTGTGACAAACGGTCTACCCCATGGGAGTATGGTCCGGCTGTGTGTCCCCAGTCACACGGACGTGTGACCCTTATATGCGAGAAAAAATTTAAAAGTAGCGAAAAATTTTCCTGAGGATCTGATTTAGTCTCGACCCGATCTTAATGCATGATTTGGACCTCGAAGGTCCATTAAAGGAACGTTTATAATTAGTCTCGGTATTTGAACGATAATGATTTCAAATTATCTGTAAGTGTTCTGTACTCCTTGGTAATGCCTCGTAACACTGTTCCGGCGACGGATACGGGTTGGGGGTGTTACATTTAGTGGTATTAGAGCTACGGTTTAGTTGGTTCTCAGACCGAACGTAGCATATGTGAAGTCTAGAAATACATGTCATTATAAAACCTGTGATAGTGTGATATCTCTCGACCTTGATGAGAATTATTTTACTAATAGATAGAGATGCTTCCAACCGAGCTAATTCCAATAGTGATGAAAGTGATATTTGAGTATTTAATAGAAAAAGGGGAATTGCCTATGATGAGTAAAGATTTATAAAGGTACGAAATAAGTGTTTGTAATGAATATATTGATGATAAAAGTTATGTTATGTGTGCATATATGAAAGCCAAATTTTGAGGCTTTATGACCTCTGCCCCCTCATAAGTTTAGTTTTATACAGAGAAATTTACCAGATTTATATTGATTAAGTTTACAAGTGTGAAATTGAAGAGTTCAGTGGCTAAATGATTAATAACGCAAATAGAACTAAGAATGGGTTAGTTAGTAAAAATGATTACAATTGAGATATCAAATCATTTATTTTGAAGATTATTCAGAATATACAATATTATTAATAAGAAAGAACTTATTCATGAGGAATCGATTTATTCAAGTATGGTATTTACAAAACGAAATTTCTGAAAAAAAATCTTCTGAATTAGTTCCTTTAGTGAACTGAATAATTTGATATTATTGATTGCTTTAGTAGTCAATGGAGTAGTAATGAAGTTATAAAAATATCTGAAAGCAGTTGTTGTAATTAAATATGATGTAGCGATTTCTTTTGGGTATTTTACATGATCTACTATTTTCAGAAATATATGTGAATGTTCATTTTCAAATGTGATTCTTATTTACATGGAAAGGTTGTTTGATTATGATATTGGAAGGAATTATTGAAAGTCTTGATAAACTATGAGCGGTACTGTTCTATCCTTCTCTGGTATTCTAATCGATTATGCTTGAGAAGACACTTGATGGAAACATTCATATGATATTACTTTCTACTTCTATTAGGTCGAAGCTCCGAATTGCAAATATGATTTATTCGTGAAAGATATTCATTGATCGAAGATGAAAGTTCTGTTGACCGAAGCATCAGTTCTAGTTCAGCCTAAATCGGGTAAGAAAGTTGTGGTTTACAGTGATATATCATTGAGTGGGTAAACTGTGTTTTAATACAGTAAGACAAAGTAATGGTCTATACTTTTAAACAATTAAAAATTATATGAAAAAGAATTACCTGATATATGATTTAGAAGTGGCCGTTAATGTTTCAGCCTTGAAAACTGGTGATACTATTAGTTAGTGAAAAATATCTGAATCTCTCCACTGAAGGAATTTTTTAGGACGAAAATTCTTAAAGGGGGGAGAGTTGTAATAGCCCAAATTTTAGCGATGTCGAAAATAGTGGTTCAAGACCACCAAATCCAACAAATAAATTCGTAGATTATATTATTTAATATTTACGAGCCAAATGTAGCTTTTAAAATATTTTTGAAATAGTAAATTGTGTTTTATAAAGATTTATTTGGTCAAGAAATTGAGAAAAAGAGGTATCGAGATCTCGATGTTATAAACTGAGTCATAAATATTTTTATGAATATTAACAGAGTGTCAATAAGGTAGTATTAAAATTTCGTTAGAAAATTTTGACGTTCGGGTGGTTAATTAAATAAAAAAGACTAAATTAAAAAAGGTGTAAAAGTTGCTAGAAGGATTAAATAGCTCAATTGTCAAATGAGGAAGGACTTAAAGTGCAAATAAGCCCAAAGGAGATATTTTGGGCGGCAATAGCTGAGAAAAATCAGGAAATGGGTGAAATAAGGGCAAAATTGGAAAATTACCAAAATTAGTTAAATAAAAATGGGACCAAATTGGAATATCTAGAATTCTCATAATTTTTCTTCATATTCATCTGCTGAAAAACAGCCATGGAAGCTGGTTTTCATACTTTAGCTTCATGTAAGTTTAATTCTTGCTTTCTCCTTGAAATTTCTAAGTTTTTGGACTTTTACAATTGGGTCCAACTTACTATGTCATTAGTTTTTGATTCCATGGCTAATTTTTAAAGTTGCTATGGATGAGTGCTGGAAGCATATGATGAATAAACATAGAACTGAAGCTTTAATTTTGATATATGATGATTTTATCAAGTAAAATTGATGGAAATTGACTTTAGGACCTAATAGTAAAAGAGTTTGGAATTAAGGTCTAGTGCTAAAGTTTTGATTTCCAAGGGTTATGAAGTAGTTTAAAATGATAGAATAAAGTATTAATTGAGAAAAATTAGCTCAATTGAGGGGTTAATTGAGCAAGGATTGAATTGTATGAACTGTGAAATTTGGGGCAAAATGAAAATCAACATTTTGCACTAAAACAGTTTTGGACAGTAGCAGTAGTCTAACTTTGAAAAATCACCAAAAATTTTAGAAATAGAATTAGAGGATGAATAAAATATGAAATTAAATCTTATTGAGTCTAGTTTCTTATAGAAGAAACGGTGTAAGCAATGGAATTGTGAATCATGAGATATAATAAATTTGGTGAGACAAGGTCAGAATGATTTCGGGTTCCCCTGTTCTGACTTTAGAAAATCATCAAAAATTGGAGGAAAATAATTATGGGTTATAATTTATATGCTTAAAATCCTTAATGAGTCTATTTTTAAAATAAACAAACGGGAACATTATCCAAATGAGATAATTAATTTTTAGTGAAGAGGGGTCGGAACTGTCAGACAGCGGAACAGGGGTGACTTTAAGCTAAACCAAAAATTCTGAATATTTTATGGTAAGAATATATGTGAGTCTAGTTTCAGGGAAAATGAGCAGATATTAATTTGGAGTTCTGTAGCTTAAGATAAAAATAATTTAGCGACTGTGACACGGATAGACAGCTTGAAAATCCATATAAGTAAATAGTGAAAATTATAGATAATGTTACTTACAAGTGTATTATTTATACTAAGGATGTGGATAGAGAGGAGGAGGAGGAAAAATATATGAATGACTTGTGTATAAATTGATCACATGCCCGATTATAATCGATAAATGTTAAATTAGAAATGATATAATGTTTTTTTTCAAATATTTACTATGAAATTGTGATTATCGTTATGATATAAAAATTGAATTTGTAAGTTTGTATGTAAATAATACATCGTTTTTTATTTATGTTTTAATATTTTGTTATATTATATGAGATATGGCTGAATATGGAGTAATTATTTGATGTAAATTATGAATTGTGATTGATTATGGATGAATTGGTAAAATGTTGAAAAGTGAGAATTCCTGGTTGAACCTTCGGAATAGAAAAGATTCGAATGAGGTAGCTAGGTCACATGTGTGGTACTAAGTGTAGGTCACTATGTGTACAAGAGAGCTATGAGATGGTTTTAGGTCACGTGTGTAGTACTAAGTGCAGGCTACTACGTGTACCAGACGGATAGGTCGCATGTGTAGTACTAAGTGCAGGCTACTATGCGTACCCGATAGCTTCGATAACATGTGTGGTACTAAGTGCAGGCCACTATGTGTAAGTGATGGTTTTGGTCACATATGTAGTACTAAGTGCAGGCTACTATGTGCACCAGATAGCTTCGGCTACAAGGGTGGTACTATGTGCAAAGCCACCGTATATCGTTATTATTCGATGAGTTCAACGGAAATTGACTAAGTGAAAATACATGTGATCATGTAACGACTAAGTGTAATTGAATATGACTATGTGATGAATTGACGGATAAGTCCATGGTTTCACCATGGCATAATGATAGTGAAGATGTAAGACTATAGCTAAGCTATGGCATTCTAGTGAAAAGACCATAGCTATGCTATGACATCAGTGATTATCAGTGAAATTCAGTGCATATCGGTGCAGACCAATTCTGTAAGACGTTCACTAATTTGACAAAGTTTGGTAAGTGTTACATGGAATTATGTGATATAAGGAAATAAGAGTTGATGAGACATGAACATAAATCTTGGTTGATGAATGAGTTCATTTGTGATTATATATTTGTACACCTTGAGTGTATTATACGTATGAATTGGTATTCTAAATGAGTTAATGAGAAAAGTTCTAATATGAAATAATCTGAATTCGAAAATGAAATATTATGAAAACGTACTTGAAATATTATGAAAACGTACTTGAAATACATTGGTATATCTTGTATATGTTATTTGAATTCATAATGTGGAAAGTAAATGTATGTGGAAATTTGAGATGATGATATCTGTACATGGAATCTATTGGTGGATACGTACATCCAAATTTATATGATAAATTTTAGTGAACATTGAAATTGGACTCAATAAGTGATTTGTCAATTTAAATTGTGATTGGCAGGAAGAGTTAGTGAGTTGCATGTTTATGAATTGTTACACGTATTTGTCTGAAATACGAGGAAATGATGGTACTTGATACATGGAAATATGAGACTGTGATATATAAAAACATGGAATATGTTTGATAAATGTGTTTATTCATAATTATAGAATTGTATACCTCAAGTGTACTATTTGTATAAAGATGATGTTCAAATGATTTGATGAGTAGAACTCAAATATGAAGTAGTTAGAAGCCAAGACAAATTGTTATGAAAATGTATATGAAATACAGAGGTATAATTATTATATGTGATATGAATACATAATGTGAAAAGTATAAGTATAAGAGGAATTTAATAAGAATTGAGCCTATATACGTTTTTTTGTTATTTATATGAGGTGTACGACTAATAAATGGTAATAAGTATAAGGCTTGGTTGAATATCTTAAATTGGTTCTTGACTGTATTAAAATGTTGGTAAAGATAAAGGATCAAGTGAGTGAGAAATATGGCTTGGAAAATAGCCTAATTTTCGTCCACACGGGTAGACACGGTCGTGTGTCTAGGCCGTGTGTGACAAGCAGTTTACCCCATGGGCGTATGGTCCGGCTGTGTGTCCCCAGTCACATGGGCGTGTGACCCTTATATGCGAGAAAAAATTTAAAAGTCGCGAAAAATTTTCTTGAGGATCCGGTTTAGTCTCGACCCGATCTTAATACATGATTTGGACCTCGAAGGTCCGTTAAAGGAACGTTTATAATTAGTCTCGGTATTTGAACGATAATGATTTCAAATTATCTGTAAGTATTCTGTACTCCTTGGAAATGCCTCGTAACCCTGTTCCAGCGACGGATACGGGTTGGGGTGTTACAATCCGCATATTACAAAAACCGTTCAAAAGATTACAATGATGATGCTTTTATAAATGAGAAGAGATTATACAGCATTATTAGATTCCTAACACTTTTAATTTCATTCCATGAAAATTTGTCTTCGACAACCTACAAGACTCAGTGCTTTATTATTTTCTACAACTGTTTATGGAAGCAAAAAAGAAAGGATTGTGTTGCACAAAACATCCTGCGTTGCTTTCACCCTAATGAGCACCTGGACTCTTCTACATGAAGATGTAAAATTAACACCTGATTTTTGCCACCATCTAATCCAGTCAACTTCATTTTGATCTCATACTGTACTCCGCTACAAGCTGTGCAAAAGATGATGACTTGTTTTCTAGCAATCTAGCCGGGGAATCGTATTCTTCAATAACTCCTGCAACAATTCTACAAGTTTTAAATGGAGTGCAACTTCAAAGAGTGTCGCAAGCAAATCATAATTTACTGCAATACTAACCCTGACTTAGAAGTAGAACCATATCACTATCAACAACCGAAGTTATTCGGTGGGCAATTGTTATGACCGTACAGTCACAGAAGTGCTCCCTTAAGGTTGTCTGGATCAGATTATCAGTAGCTGTATCAACCGATGCCGTTGCTTCATCAAGTACTAAGATCTTACATTTCTTGAGCAGTACACACCCGAGGCAGACCAGCTGCCTTTGCCCCATACTCCAATTCTCTCCATTCTCGCTAACTGTTGAAGCAATGTCATCAAATCATAATACTGTCTTTCAAAAACTCAAATCAAGTAGATCTTAAACAATTTGTATGACATTCAAAAGGAAAAACAACCAATTTGTATGTTATGTTATAGGATTGGACCTGAAGACTCTAGCTTGCCTTCCTTCTTTCTAACTTCATCCCCAAGTTGGCACTTATCCAACACCTTAAGGCACCATTGATACATGTCAGGATTCAAATACTAATCATAAAAGATTGCATTCATTAGAAAGGAAATGGTACGGATCAAAATGATATGAATCCACCTCCCAAATCTGTTCATCTGTGTACTCTTCGAGAGGGTCCATATTGCTTCGTACAGTCCCTTCAAACATAGTAGGATCCTGAGGAATGATGCTGAGTCTTAAACGCAAATCATGCGGTCCAATTGATGAGATACCGACACCATCAATTATAATCTGGCCTGCTGCAGGTTCAACAATTCGGAACAGTGTTTGTATGAGAGTTGTTTTGCCACTGCCTGTTCGCCCTACAATGCCGGTTTTCAAACCTCCAGGAAATGTGCACGTCAGACCTCGTAAGACAAGTGGCATGTGCGAGGCGTACCTCACCTACATAGATCATCATCATTAACTTCAAAAATAATACATCAAATTAGAGTCATAAACGTCATTCAACTGCATTACCTGCAGATCATGAATATGAACTTCTCCACAAAATGGCCAAGATGGGTCCGGCCTATTAGTTTCTATTACAAGAGCAGGTTCACTAGGGATGCTACTGTACTGAAGAATTCTCTCAACAGATATAATTCGATTCTCCATACTGCAAATATTCCATACTACCCAAGCTTGCAACATATTTAGATTGAGCCCATATGTCACAGCTAAACCCGCAATGGCTAAAAGCGAAAAAATATATTCAGTCATTCTCCTTTACAGAAAACTAAAATTAAGATGCCAATCTGCAATCACTTACCTGGATCAATAATTCCCTTAGGTATAGAGATCAAAAAGAACAAAGAAAAGGCAAAAGTAATAGAAGATAACATGTCGAGGCGGAAGCACAGCCATTCCATTGCACCAGCAACATAAAATTTTGGACGAGAATAAGCATCCATTAGTTCCATGTTCTTCTGCTGGAATCTTGATTCTTGATCAAAGCTCCTGATAGTTGTTGCCCCTAAAATTGTTTCAGAAAAGCTCTGTATTACTGGAGCTTTGCATACTCCAACCAACCGTGCAAGCTCTCGAGCAGAAGATATGTAATATTGCTGCAAGGCTACATGTTTATAAGAATTCGTATCTCCAAGCATTATGCAAGGTTGAATATTTTCTCAAACCAAGCTTTGGGAACTATAATATATTGGCACATGGTTGCAAGTTAATGAGGTCATGTATTTGATATCCACAATTTGGCTTACAACATAGTAGAACAAGATTTACCTGATACCAAATGCAGGTAGCGATCACGGGTATAAAAATGACAAAGATCTGCCAAGCAACCTGAGACATGACGGCAATGATTCCAAGGAGTTGGATAACTGAAAAGGTGAATGCCCCGACTAGTAATGGCATGGTCAAATCCACTACACTTTGATCTGTAGAGGCCTATAAGAGTCGGGAAAAGAAAATTTTAGAATCAAGGGAGGCATGCCGGAAAAGGGACATGAATACCAGATACTTACTCTGTTTAGGATTCTTCCACTAGGTGTGGAATCAAAGAACAACATGGGCGCACGGAAAATGCATAAATGCATCTTTTTGAAAAGAAGAGTGGCTGTTTTATATCCAGCTGTATTAAGAAGCATGGATCTGGCAAAGACAGAAAAAGCACTTGCAAAGGCCAAAGCTAAATAGACAATAATTAGTGTAAGGTTGGTAACAGGAGGTTTGACATCGGCAGACACAGGAGATGCCCAAGCCATCCAATAATTGCTTCCAATTTGAAAAACCTGAAAGAGAATCTGTGCCAGCAATATAAAAGGTATAAGAGCTCCTCCATAAGCTGTTGTGATATACTTCCAGTAGACTGAAAACCCAACTCTTCCTTTCTCTCGCTCTTCTTCTTGGACAAGCTGTCCTTTTGGCCCATCATCATCTACTTTACCATTCTCGTTCCCTTCTTTCAGCATTCCCCCACTGGCACTTCCTGAAGCACCATCTCCTTCGCTGACACGTTTTTCAGAAACAGATCCTGCCTCAACAGTATCGAGGGCTGACAATGCTTTCTTATGTGCACCCACAAGTTCCATAAAATCAGCACCTGAATTCAGAATGTCATTATACTTTCCAGCTTGTGTAATCCTCCCATTTTTCATCACCTAATAAAAAAAAGTAGAAGTTGAACCGAGTAATTTATATTATTTCATGAACCTGAGGGATAGGATAAAAAAACACTGAAACTATAAATAGCTTACCAGGATTAGATCAGCAGCTGGTAAAAACTCAACTTGATGAGTGACATATATCACTGTTTTTGAACTCAAAATGCCAAGTAAAACTTCCTGCCATTCAAAGATAAACATATACAATCAGGCAACGTACCAACAAAAGAAGAAAGATCAATTGATTTTTTACTTTAAACTAAAGAAAGATGCAAATATTAGCATTTGAATTGATTACCTCAAATACAACAGTATAGCTTTCTGCATGAAATAAAAGTATGAGAACTTTAATATGCATGCTATAGTATCAGACGAAGACAAGATTTTACCTTAAATAAATGAGAGCCCGTATGAGCATCGACAGCACTAAAAGGATCATCAAAAAGATATATATCAGCATCTTGGTATAGAGCACGTGCAATCTGTATTCTTTGCTTTTGTCCGCCGCTCAAATTAATTCCCCTCTCACCTATAACTGTCTGATCACCGAATGAGAGGATTTCAAGATCCTTCTTAAGGCTACAACCTTCAAGCACTTGGTCGTACCTTTCCCTGTCCATCGCCTTACCAAATAATATGTTCTCTTCGATCTTGCCACTTTGTATCCAAGGTGACTGAGCAACATAGGCTTTTGTACCACAGAACTTAAGAGTTCCAGATATTTTGGGTATTTCTCCCAAAATACAGGAAAGTAAACTCGACTTGCCAGAGCCAACTGTACCACAAACAGCAACCCTCATACCATGGAAAACTTTCAAATTTATGTCTTTTAGTGTTGGAGAGGAAGAAGACAAGTCCCATGAGAAATTCCCATCAGCAATTTCAATTGCTGTATTGGAACTACCTCTTGGGAGCTTCTCCATAGCATCAGGCTGCAAGTCATCAAGCCGAAGGAAGGTTGCAATTCTATCAAGAGACACCTTTGTCTGAACTATCATTGAAATCGTGTCAGGAAGATTGTAAATAGGCTCTTGAAGGATCCTGAATGTTGCAAGTGCAGATAGTATCTTCCCTGACTCCAGTGGGATGCCTAAAAGTATACAAGCACCAAAAGTGGCTACAGATACAAACGACGGTGCAATCCAGAAAAGAAAGCTGGTCATAGCATTAGTATAAACAAATCTTTTTAACCATCCTTCCTCAACGCTCCTTAGCCCGATAATCTTTGACAAAAACTTCATTTCCCAACCCTGAAGTTTGAGAATTCTCATGTTCCTCAAAATTTCAGATGTGGCCTTCATCCGTTCATCTTTCGATTTCATCAACTTGTCCTGAAATTTCTCTAGCATTTTCCCCAAAGGAATGTTTGCCAACATAACAAGTATTGTTGTGACAAAAGCTGCAATGGCTGCTAGCCCGAGATTTTTATACAAGATCAACAAGGCTAATGTAACTTGCAAAGCAACCATCCATAGATCATGCATGTACCAACAAAAGTCACCCACCCTCTCTGCATCAACAGTCATATAATTGATGATCTCTCCGCTGGTCTGGCTCTGCTTCGACTGGCATGAAAGAGTTAAACCCTTATTATAAATCATTGCAATCAACACTGCTCTCAACCTAATTCCAACTTGCTGCAACTTAAAGAACCACCACCACTGAGATATACACTCTACAAGCTTTGCAACAAAGAAAGCAGTAACCAAAAGATACCCTTCATTTTCAAACACCCGTTGCCCATTCAAGTACTGAACAAAAGTGTCAATGAGATAGGGGCCAACATATGAAGCCACAGTGTACATAAAAACAAACAAACCTGTCCAAAGAATATCTTTCCAAACTGAGAAGAACAATGCCTTTACCAACTTAAGTGTCGTAACTCCAGTTTCCTCACCATCAGCTGCCTCAAGCCTGTTTCTAAATTTCGGAAATGCCCCTACGACACTGTCCCTGCTATCCAGCTGAGGAACATCCTCAAGGTCTAAAGTTTTCTTATTGCCTGCAGCAATAGTAGGTCCCATCCATGAAAATGTAAGAATGCTGAAAATGCCAGCATTGGAATATGGAGTTACAGTATCACCCCCTCTTTTCTTACTCAACTCGACACCATTACTGACACTAGAATCTCCACTCAAGAGGGGTTCCTCAAGGAGGGCATCTTCACCCTCATTTCTAGGAAAAAACGCCACCATATTTAGGAAAAAACCAGTAATAACAGAAAAAACATCGGATACTAAATACTGGCTTGGGAAAGACGCATGTTTTTTTAGAACAACAATGTCTACAACAAGACTATAACAAGAAAATGAAAAATAAAAACCCCACCAAATTCTCAACAAAAACGGGAACCTTTTCTGTTCACCGTAATTGGAGAATTGACAATGCAAATAAACACACATCGCACCCCAAGCAAGGATTTTCAGCACATAGTCAGAAAGAGTTACTAACTTATCCTCAGACCAACCATTTCTATACTGATAAAAATAACTTAGCAAACACAAGACAATATTAAAAGCTGAAACAGCAAAACAACAGCCTAAAGTTTGCTTATACCACGAAACCTTCCTTTGCCTTAACGTCTCCTTTGAACCTTCCTCACCAGCTTCTTTAACTCTGTTCACTACCCATAAGACCAACAAGAAAAGCAACAAAACCATGTGCAGTGCTGCAGAAAACCCATGAAGAAAAATGGGTTTTAGGAGAAAATCAAAACTAGTATCTAAACTCATCAGTAACGCTAACTCGGAACCAAAAAGATTCACTTTTATTTTGGTATTTTTACTGAAGTTAAGCTTGGGTTTTGGGTTCTGCACAAGATTTTGTTTGGTTGAGCAGTAGAAAGTTTCTATTTTCGTGAGTTCTATTCTTTTCAGAAAAACGAGACTTAAAAAGAGTCTTAAAGAGTCCAAAGGCAAATTACTTGGGGAAGGGATATGCGGGGCAAGCAAGCTTGGAGACGGAGAGTACTAAGTGAAGGGGAATGCTTAAGCCTCAAAGGACAGACAAAAAGGGGTTAAGATTTCCAGGAAAGGCGTGATCTTTGAGAGAGACATGAGAGTGATACAATGAGAGAAAAAAGAGACCATGGAAAAGGAAATGCGAAATTTAAAATTTCCTTGTATCCGGTAGAAACCGTTGGATTTTTCAAACCATAAATGGGAAGAGAGGAGAGGAGCGAGTCAATGGGGATGCCTACGTGACTCCGAATTGCGTGCTCAAAAATTCATCCAAAAGTCCGAGATTCTGTTTGGGTCGTTGTTGTTTGGACAGAAATAGAATCTTGCCTTCGAAAGTAGAGGTGTGCATAGACCGGGTCAGGTTGGGTTTGGGTCGGGTCTAAAAAAATTTTTAGCTCGTTTTTTTAGGCTCGGGCTCGGCCCGACTCGAAATATAAGCCTGAAAAATTATTCAAGCCCGACCTGACATAAAATTAGTATGCCCGAACCCGGCCTGGCTAATATTAATTTTTAAACTTATTATATTAAAAAATAAAATATAATAAATCAAATACATTTAAAAAAATAAAAACAAATATTAAAATAAGAAACAAATAAAAAATAATACTAAAATAAAATACAAAAACTTCTAAGATAAAGTTCATGACCCTATATCATATTTAGCCCTTCAATAATTTTAATTTGTCAAATGTTGTTGGTCTCATCATTTGAAGTGAGCTGGTCCATTGGAGTTAACTTTCTGGTGTTATACTACTGTGGTCAATGATGAGAAATGTTAGATTAGGAAATGGGAGCTGTACCCCCTGTTTTGCTATTATAAATCATGTCCCATCAGACAAGTAAACTTTGCAACATGTTTAAATTTACTCTTTTACCTCTTAACTTATGCATGTTCTATATATACACAAACATTATATATACTGTATGTATTAGATATCCCTATATACTAAAAATTGTAAAGAGAATGGAATGGAGCAATATAAAGAGATTATGAATGTGATCAACATGCACGATGGCAGATGTTTATCATTCATTGAAGAATAGTTTGGCCTGCAGATTGCGACTGGTTTGAGGGACCACGGTGCAAATGCTGTAAAAGGAGGGGAAAAAAAAAGTTCTACAACTAGAAACTAAAATTATTATAGAAATTGAAGGTAAAGGTAAAAATTAAAAAAAGATTAAAAAATAAATTATTTAATATGTATTTCGGGCTGGGCCGGGCCGGGCCCGGGCCAAGAAATTCTTACCCGAGGCTCGGCCCGTTTTTTAAACGGGCCTCATTTTCTGCTCAAGCCGTTTTTGGGCCTATATTTTTACCGAAACCTCCCATTTTAGGGTGGCCTTCTGGTGGGCCACTGCTCACTCTATTCGAAGGGACAAAACGGGAATTCAAGACAATAATAATAAGTGATTGGAAATGGGCCTCGCTTTCTTCATCAAGTAGGCTCTTCAGTCAACTATGAACTGCTCCAATAGTACAACTTGTTTATGAATGGGATGGGATGGGACGGGACGGGACGATTCAATTTTTTACCTTCTCTTTTCGTTTAGATTCCTTTTTATTGTCAACATCACGGGGTAAAGAAGTTTTGGGTTGATATTCGATATTAGGGTTTCAATTTTGTGTAGCTTATTTTCACTCCAAAATTACAGTGTCTTATCGAGTTTAAATTTTATTATTTATAATTACGATGTGTAGATTTCAGTTTCACCATATTTATATGTTATATGTAATTTTTTTATTTTATTTTTTGGATTAGTTTGATTTTATTTGGTTATTAATCTATAATGCGTTGTACTGGTTGGATTTTATATGTAATTGGTTATATTTATTTACTTGTATCCATATTGTATTTGTGCTACTGATATAAAAGCCTAATTTCAGTGAAATAGGAACAGTGGCTTCGGGATCACAAATACGATCCGAAAATAAAAATTATTTTTATTTTATTATATGGTCCATATTATGATAGACATGTCGTGTGAAAATTTTGATACGAAAATTTTATCGATTAAGTGTTTAATTACGAGAAGGACTAAATCGCATAAAATGTGAAAATTGAATTCTAGTAGCTATAAGGATTAAATAGCTATGGAATTCAAAACTTGAGGTCCTTATATGGTAATTAGACCATTAAAGAAAAGTATGTAGATTTTTGGTGACTCATCTATGGAAATTTAGAAAAAGGGCAAGGACTAAATTAGAATTTGAAAAATATTTAATTAAGTAAAAGATGAAAAGAAAATATCATCTTATTTTCTCATCTTCTTTAACCTAAAATACATGGAAACCCTAGGAGAGAGAGAAGAAACTTTCATGGTTTAATTGGGTAAGTTTCCTTGTCCCGTTTTTAGTAATTTTGATATTTTTGAAACCAGGATAGCTTAATTTATTTATTTGGGGGATTAATTTGAAAAGTTATCAAGGTATGAAATTTGGGTCATGGAGAATATGCTGAAAATTAGAAATTTATGGTAGAAAATGAAAGGTTGTTGATAGATAAACAACTTTTACAAAGTGATTTTTGATGAAAATATGATTTAGGGACTAAAATGTAAAATTGTGAAATTGAAGAAAAATACTGAATTTTTATGAATACATGTGCTGTAAATTTTGTAATGGGATTTTGGTTAGGCTTGGAATAGGGAGTAAATTGCACAAGTTTCATTTTCCGAGTCTAGGGACGAAATTGAAATTTATGGAAAAGTTAGGGGCAAAATGGTAATTTTTCCTAGGATATAAATTGAGTCCAAATGAGTATGAAATATGAGAAATTGATGATTAAAGCTATTTATATAGATCCGGACAACACAAATTCGAGGTTAGACCGAGGAAAAGAAAAGGTTTCGAATTAGTAGATTACTTACGCGAACAAGTGTCGAGGTAAGTTCGTGTAACTTAATCGAGCATGTAATTATGTTTAATTGAATGTTGTGTTTGTATGGAATGTAACTTATATTGATGCACATTATTTGAATGCTATAATGAAAAACTTAATACATGCTTGAAATGGTGAAAAAGGGGTTAAGTCCCGATTGAACATTGAATTCCGATGGATATATGTGCTTTCCCGAAATGGATGAGGTCCTGCATTTGTTGCTGACGGATTTAGCTCAGACGAGTAATCCTATTGACTTCATTATAGAAAGGATTTAGCCCGGACGAGTAATTCTAATATAATACCTCTCGAGTATACGTTACGGTTAGGGTTTAGCCTGGACTGGTAATCATAATTGAGCTCCTCTTAGCATACGTTATATAAAGGATTTAGCCTGGACTGGTAATCCTATTATACGATATGTGGCTAGAGAGTGTTTTCCTTGATTAAGTGCCCTAATGGGTACTCTTGAAAAAGAATTGACGGGTTATTGAATCATACACCTCGAGTGTACCACTTGAGTATCCATCGGAATTTCAATGATTCAATGGACATAAAACTCTTGACATGGTATAAGAATTATGAGATGAAATGATAATGTCTTGAAAGAATATTGCATGATGAACTCATCTATCCTTACTTGATGTATATGTAAAGTTTGTGACTAACATGTTTGATTGGATGCATGTGTTTAGGCAATTTTGTCAAATGGATGGAAAACATGATATTGTATGCTTAGATTTAATAAACGGGATTGGTAAGTTTAGTTTCTGTTATACGAACTTACTAAGCATGTAATGCTTACTCCGTTTTATTTCCCCCTATTTTATATTGCTCGAAAGCTCGCTAAGGTTGGAGATCATTGAAGTATTGTCAATCTATCAACTAGCTTATTTTGGTATATGTAGTAAAATCATTTTGGTATAATGACATGTATAAGACAACTTGGCCTTTAATGGCTTGATAATGATGTTTGTAATCTAGCCATTGGAATGGCTAGTAATGGTTGTTTTGATATACTTGTAATGACATGCCATGGTAGCTATATATATATATGCTAAGTAGTTGATCAAATCATGTTTAACACATGGATTAAACCAAGGTAAGATAGTAAATATGTATGCTTGCAATGATATGCCATGTTAAATGATGGAAATTACTTAATTTGAATGTTTGAAATGGTTGGAATGTGTTTGGTATGTTTTAGTGCAGGAAAATGGTAAATTTGGGTGACAAATGAGGCTAGGAAATGGCTTTATTTTGTCCACACGGGAAGACACACGGTCGTGTGTGTCTAGACCGTGTGTGACACACGGCCGGGTCATGGGCTTGTAGTTAGGCCGTGTGTCCCTTGCACCTTAATTTTGAGAAACAGAATGATCAGAATTGAGCACACGGGTAGAGACACGAGCATGTGTCTCAGCCGTGTGTGCTACACGGCTTAGAACACGAGCGTGTGTCTTGGACGTGTGAAACCTGCACCTAATTTTGAAATGAATTAATTAACCACACGGCCTAGCACACGGGCGTGTGGCATAGCCGTGTGCACAAGTCAGAGAGTTACACGGGGTCAAACACGGCTGCAAAGACGGGCGTGTCCTGTGGTCACTGCAGGCGTGTCCTCGGACCACACGGGCGTGTGAGCCCTGCACCTTGGAAAATTTTTGAAATTTCACGAAAAATTCTTAGAGGTTTCGATTAAGTCCCGACTCGATTCTAATGCTCGTATTGGGCCTAATGATTTCAGAACTTGAATAGTAACTTGCATGAATTATCTGTAAATGTTTCTGAATGTTCCGGTAATGTTTTGTAACCCTATTTTGGAGACGAATACGGGTTAGGAGTGTTACATTTAGTGGTATTAGAGCTACGATTTAGCCGATTCTTGGACTTAACGTAGCGAACATGGGTTTAGCTATACATGCCATTATATAAATTGTGATAGTGTGATGACTCCTGATCATTTTAATTGTGTTTTTCAAATAGTAATGTCATCCAACCAAGCTAGAGCTGAATCCGAGGAAGCTGAGAGCAATGTTTCAGCTTCAGTTCAAAGAGTTACTTCTGCGTCTAGTAGTGAAAGGCCCGTGTCTGAGGGCCGAAGTGAGGAGGCAAAACAAGCCTTCTTTCAAATGATGAATGAATGGTTTGCACAGTATCTGAGAACAAACCCCGTTGTATAATGACCTCCCCCACCTGCTCCTCAACCGGTTCCTGAGGTACCACAGGGTGCTGAACCCGCTAGAATTGGTAAGCCTCCAGTAGATAAAATTCGTAAATATGGGGCAGAAGAATTTAGAGTTACCGCCGATGATGATCCGAAATGGGCTAAATTTTGGTTAGAAAATACTATCCGAGTTTTTGATGAATTATCTTGTACACCTATTGAATGTCTAAAATGTGCAGTATTGTTACTGAAAGATACAACTTATCACTGGTGGAATACCATAACTTCGGTGGTACCGAGAGAGAGCATTACCTGGGAATTCTTCCAAATTGAATTCAGAAAGAAATATGTGAGTCAGAGACTTATGGATCAGAAAAAGAAAGAATTTTTAGAGCTCAAGCAGGGAAATATAACTGTGTCTGAATATGAACGAGAATTTGTTCGGCTGAGTAAATATGCCAGAGAATGGGTCCAATCTGAGGCCGAGATGTGTAAACGCTTTGAAGAGGGTTTAAATAAAGACATCAAATTGTTGATCAAAATTCTCGAAATAAGGGAATTTGTGGTACTGGTTGAACGAGCACATAAAGCTAAAGAATTGAGTAAAGAGAAGAAACAAGCTGAAAGAGAGGCTCGGGTTTCTGGAAAAAGAACTATAAGTAAGTCACAATCATTTGCTTCTAAGAAATTAAAGAAGTATTATGATCTTGTTACCACCTCTACGGGATATTATGGAAGAGAGCGAGGCTCTCAACATTCTAACTCGAGGTCTTCATCTCCATCTGTGACCAGTGTGGGTAGTGTCGGTAATCCCAAACCGAAATGTAAACATTGTAACAAATTTCATCATGGGGAATGTCGATCTAAAAGTGGAGCTTGTTTTGGATGTGGTTCACTTGACCATTTTCTCAAAGATTGTCCAGAAAGAGTTGAAAAAGAAATAGAACCAGTTCCAAAGCCTAGTATTCCTGTCTCAAGAGGAAGACTGCCCCGTCACCCCGAAAATGTTAGTGGTAGTCGAGGTACTACCAAGGATACAACAGTTAGATCTGACACATGAGCACCTGTAAGAACATATGCTATTTGTGCTAGAGAAGATGCATCTATGCCTGATGTCATTACTGGTACATTTTCTCTACTTGATACTGATATTACTACTTTGATTGACCCTGGTTCCACATATTCATACATATGCACGAACTTAGTGACTATTAAAAATTTACCTGTTGAATTCCCTGAATTTGTGGTTAAAGTTTCAAACCCTCTGGGCCAGTGTGTTATGGTGGATAAAGTTTGTACGAACTGTCCATTGATGGTAAATGGTTATTGCTTTTCGGCTGACTTGATGTTATTGCCATTCGATGAATTTAATGTAATTTTGGGAATGGATTGGTTAACCCAATATGATGCAGTGGTGAATTGTAAACAGAAATATATTGTATTGAAATGTCACAATGGTGAATTACTTCATGTTGAATCTGATAACTAGATGGATTACCTAACGTAATTTTAGCAATATCAGTACAGAAATATGTCAGAAAGGGTTATGATGCTTATCTTGCATATGTGTTGGATACTAAAGTATCTGAGTTAATGATCCAGTCAGTGCCGGTTGTATGTGAATTTCTTGATGTATTCCTAGAGGAATTACCTGGTTTACCATCGGATAGAGAAGTGGAATTCTCTATAGATCTTGTTCCGAGGACAACACCGATATCCATAGCACCTTACAGAATGGCTCCTATTGAATTGAAAGAGTTGAAAGCGCAATTGCAAGAATTGATTTTAATGGGTTTTCCTCGACCTAGTTTCTCACCTTGGGGTGCGCCAGTTCTGTTTGTAAAGAAGAAAGATGGATCGTTGAGGCTGTGCATTGATTACAGATAGCTCAACAAAGTTACAATAAAGAACAAGTATCCATTGCCTCGTATTGATGACTTGTTTGACCAGTTAAAATGTGCCACTGCATTTTCAAAGATTGATCTCCGTTTTGGTTAATATAAATTACAGGTAAAAGATTCAGATGTACCCAAGACAACTTTTAGAACCAGGTACAGACACTATGAGTTTCTTGTGATGCTATTCGGCTTGAAAAATGCACCTGCAGTGTTTATGGATCTGATGAACAGAATTTTTAGCCCATATTTAGACAGGTTTGTGGTGATATTTATAGATGATATTTTGGTTTACTCCCGAGATGAAAATGAACATGCTGAGCATTTGAGAATAGTGTTGCAAACTCTACAAGAGAAACAATTGTATGCCAAATTTAGTAAATGTGAATTTTGGCTACGGGAAGTTAGTTTTCTTGGGCATATAGTATCTGCTAAAGGTGTCAGGGTAGACCCGAATAAAATTTTAGCCATTGTTAATTGGAAGCCACCGAGGAATGTGTCTGAAGTCTGAAGTTTTCTGGGATTAGCTGGTTATTATCGGAGGTTTGTAAAAAGTTTTTCAATGATAGCTTCTCCGATGACCTGTTTGTTATAGAAAGATGTAAAGTTTGAGTTGACTAACAAATACCAGCAGAGTTTTGACAGATTAAAGGCTTTATTGACAGAAGCACCAGTGTTAGTTCAGCTTGAATCGGGTAAGGAATTCATAATTTACAGTGAGACGTCATTGAATGGTTTAGGCTGTATTTTGATGCAAGAAGGTAAAGTAGTAGCCTATGCTTCAAGACAGCTAAAACCACATGAAAAGAACTCCCGACACATGATCTTGAATTATCAGCTATCTTGTTTGCATTGAAAATCTGGCGGCATTACTTGTTTGGTGAAAAATGTCACATATTCACTGATCATAAAAGTTTGAAGTATTTGATGTCACGGAAAGATTTGAATTTGAGACAGCGCAGATGGCTTGAATTACTGAAAGATTATGATCTTGTTATTGACTACCATCCGGGAAAAGCCAATGTAATGGCAAATGCTCTGAGCAGAAAATCTCTGTATACTTTGCGAGCAATGAACACCCGATTGTCATTATCTAATAATGGTTCAATCATAGTTGAGTTAAAAGCTAGACCAACGTTTTTACAGCAAATCTCTGAAGCTCAGAAAAATGACAGTAAGTTGCAAGCAAAACGGATACAAAGTGAATCGACACCTGACTCAGAATTTCAGATCGGGACTAATAGTTGTTTGTTATATAGAGATAGAGTATGTGTACCGAAAAGTTCAGAACTAGTACAGAAGATTTTGAATGAAGCTCATAATGGTAACATGTCTTTTCATCTTGGTAGTAATAAAATGTACAATGATCTGAAAAAGATGTACTAGTGGCCAGGAATGAAACGAGATATTTCTGAGTTTGTATCTAAATGTTTGATATGTCATCGAGTAAAAGCTGAACATCATTTGCCTTCTAGACTATTACAGCCAGTTACGATACCAGAATGGAAATGGGAAAGAAGTACCATGGACTTTGTATCAGGGTTACCCCCGTCTCCAAAGAAGAAAGATGCCATTTGGGTGATTGTTGATCGGTTGACAAAGTCTACACACTTTATTCCAGTACGTATGGATTTTTCCTTGGATAGATTGGCTAAATTATATGTCTCTGAGATTGTCAGATTGCATGGAGTGCCTGTCTCCATTATTTTAGATAAAGATCCTCAGTTTACATCTCGATTCTGAAGCAAATTACAAGAAGCTCTAGGTAGTCGAGTTACACTTTAGCATCGCATTTCATCCCCGCATGATGGTCAATCAATCGAACAGTGATCTGAGATCTTGGAAGATATGCTTGGTGTTGTATACTTGAGTTTGAAGGTAACTGGGAAAGGTATTTGCCTTTGGTTGAATTTGCTTATAATAACAGTTATCAGTCTAGCATTAAAATGGCACCGTATAAAGCCTTGTATGGACGCAAATGTAGAACTCCATTGTATTGGACTGAATCAGTGAGAAAAAGTTACACGGAGTTGACTTAGTCCGTGAAACCAAGGAAAAAGTGAAAGTAATTCGAGACAGTTTGAAAGCAGCCTCTAATCGTCAAAAGTCTTATGCTGATCTGAAAAGAAAAGAGATAGAATTTCAGGTCGGTGACAAGGTATTCTTGAAAGTATCGCCTTGGAAGAAAGTTCTCCGGTTTGGTCGTAAAGGAAAACTGAGTCCACGGTTCATTGGACCATATAAGATTACAGAAAGAATTGGACCGGTTGCATATCGGTTAGCTTTACCACCAGAACTTGATTGGATTCATAATGTTTTTCATGTGTCTATGTTACGACGGTACCGATCCGATCCTTCACATGTTATTTATCCGGCAGAGGTAGAGATTCAACCTGATATGACATACAGTGAAGAACCGACCAAAATCTTAGCTCGAGAAACAAAAGAGTTAAGAAATAAAAAGGTAGCATTAGTAAAAGTTCTTTGGCAACGACACAGTATTGAAGAGGCTACCTGGGAACCGGAGAACACTATGAGGAAGCAATACTCGAATCTTTTTACTGGTAAGATTTTCGAGGACGAAAATCCTTAAGGGGAAAGAGTTGTAACAACCCAATTTCAGTGAAATCGGAACAGTGGTTTTCGGACCACAAATCTGATCCTAAAATAAAGTTTATTTTTATTTTATTATATGGTCCGTATTATGATAGACATGTCATGTGAAAATTTTGATACGAAAATTTTATCGATTAAGTGTTTAATTACGAGAAGGACTAAATCGCATAAAATGTGACAGTTGAATTCTAGTAGCTATAAGGATTAAATAGCTATGAAATTCAAAACTTGAGGTCCTTATATGGTAATTAGACCATTAAAGAAAAGTATGTAGGATTTTGGTGACTCATCCATGGAAATTTAGAAAAAGGGCAAGGACTAAATTGGAATTTGAAAAACATTTAATTAATTAAAAGATGAAAAGAAAATATCATCTTATTTTCTCATCTTCTTTAACCTAAAATACATGGAAACCCTAGGAGAGAGAGAAGAAACTTTCATGGTTTAATTGGGTAAGTTTCCTTGTCCCGTTTTTAGTAATTTTGATATTTTTAAAACCTGGATAGCTTAATCTATCTATTTGGGGGATTAATTTGAAAAGTTATCAAGGTAAGAAATTTGGGTCATGGATGAATATGCTGAAAATTAGAAATTTATGGTAGAAAATGAAAGGTTGTTGATAGATAAACAACTTTTACAAAGTGATTTTTGATGAAAACATGATTTAGGGACTAAAATATAAAATTGTGAAATTGAAGAAAAATACTGAATTTTTATGAATACATGTGCATTAAATTTTGTAATGGGATTTTGGTTAGGCTTGGACTAGGGAGTAAATTGCACAAGTTTCATTTTCCGAGCCTAGGGATGAAATTAAAATTTATGGAAAAGTTAGGGGCAAAATGGTAATTTTTCCTAGGACGTAAATTGAGTCCAAATGAGTATGAAATATGAGAAATTGATGATTAAAGCTATTTATATAGATCCGGACAATACAAATTCGAGGTTAGACCGAGGAAAAGAAAATGTTTCGAATTAGTAGATTACTTATGCGAACAAGTGTCGAGGTAAGTTCGTGTAACTTAATCGAGCATGTAATTATGTTTAATTGAATGTTGTGTTTGTATGGAATGTAACTTATATTGATGTGATTTATTTGAATGCTATAATGAAAAACTTAATACATGCTTGAAATGGTGAAAAAGGGGTTAAGTCCCGATTGAACATTGAATTCTGATGGATATATGTGCTTCCCGAAATGGATGAGGTCCTGCATTTATTGCTGACAGATTTAGCTCAGACGAGTAATCCTATTGACCTCATTATAGAAAGGATTTAGCCCAGACAAGTAATTCTGATATAATACCTCTCAAGTACACGTTACGATTAGGGTTTAGCCTAGACTGGTAATCCTAATTGAGCTCCTCTTAGCATACGTTATATAAAGGATTTAGCCTGGACTGGTAATCCTATTATATGATATGTGGCTCGAGAGTGTTTTCCTTGATTAAGTGCCCTAATGGGTATTCTTGAAAAAGAATTGATGGGTTATTGAATCGTACACCTCGAGTGTACCACTTGAGTATCCATCGAAATTTCAATGATTCAATGGACATAAAACTCTTGACATGGTATAAGAATTATGAGATGAAATGATAATGTCTTGAAAGAATATTGCATGATGAACTCATCTATCCTTACTCGATGTATATGTAAAGTTTGTGACTAACATGTTTAAATGGATGCATGTGTTTAGGCAATTTTGTCAAATGGATGGAAAACATGATATTGTATGCTTAGATTTAATAAACGGGATTGGTAAGTTTAGTTTCTGTTATACAAACTTACTAAGCATGTAATGCTTAGTCCGTTTTATTTTCCCCTGTTTTATAGTGCTCGGAAGCTCACTAAGGTTGGAGATTATTGGAGCATCGTCACACTATCAACTAGCTTATTTTGGTGTATGTAGTAAAATCATTTTGGTATAATGGCATGTATAGGACAACTTGACCTTTAGTGGCTTGATAATGATGTTTGTAATCTAGCCATTAGAATGGCTAGTAATGGTTGTTTTGATATACTTGTAATGTCATGCTATGGTAGCTATATATATATGCTAAGTAGTTGATCAAATCATGTTTAACACATGGATTGAACCAAGGTCAGATAGTAAACATGTATGCATGCAATGATATGCCATGTTGAATGATGGAAATTGCTTAATTTGAATGCTTGAAATGGTTAGAATGTGTTTGATATGTTTTTGTGCAGGAAAATGGTAAACTTGGGTGACAAATAAGGCTAGGAAATGGCTTTATTTTGTCCACGCGGGAAGACACACGGGCGTGTGTCTAAACCGTGTGTGACACACGGCCGGGTACATGGGCGTGTAGTTAGCCGTGTGTCCCTTGCACCTTAATTTTGTGAAACAGAATGCTCAGAATTGAGCACATGGGTAGAGCCATTGGCGTGTGTTGGCGGTGTCAAACCTGTACCTAATTTCAAAATGAATTAATTAACCACACGGCCTAGCACACGGGTGTGTGGCATGGCCGTGTGCACAAGTCAAAGAGTTACCCGAGGTCGAACATGGCCTGCATCACAGGCGTGTTCCAGGGTCACACGGGCGTGTCCCCTGGACTACACGGGCGTGTGAGCCCTGCACATTGGAAACTTTTTGAAATTTTGTGAAAAGTTCTTAGAGGTTCCGTTTAAGTCCCGACTCGATTCTAATGCTCGTATTGGGCCTAGAGGGTTCATTTAAGGGACGTTACGAATGATTTTGGAATTTGAATAGTAACTTGCATGAATTTTCTGTAAATGTTTCTAAATGTTTCGGTAATGCTCTGTAACCCGGTTCCGGCGACGGATACGGGTTAGGGGTGTTACAAGTGAAATTTTTAAAAATTTTAATAATAAAAATTAAAAATATATTAATTTTTATATTTCTATAAATATATTTAAATAAAAATACTTTTTTACTTAGGGGTTGTTTGATAAACTGAAAATTTAACTACTGAAGAATTAAGTATAAAATTTTTATTACAAAAATTTTGTAAGTGTTGAATTTATACTATAGAATTATTTGTTATGTTAGTAAAAGTTAAGTACTGAATATAACTATGTTGCTTAAATATAATGAAATTTTATTTTTGAAAATTACTTAATTTATAATTTTAGTGGTCTTCGTACCCGTTTTATGATCCATGTTCAGGGTTCGTGGTTGTGCTTCCCAACAATGTCATTTTCAAAGATCGAACCTACGTTTTCTCTTTGGGAGTGTAATGTACTGTCGGACCTTTGGTAATGTTGGAAAAATCAGTTTAGTAAAATGATATTTTGACATAACATAGTTTTAAATTTTTTCTTAAAACCAAACCATTGTGATATTTATATCAATAAACCTTGTTACTCGAATTATACATGCGTTTTTGGATTAGGTGGACTTGATTTTTCTCTTCTTTCTACTACTCGATCTTCTTCACTAATCTCAACCTCAGTTTGCTAGAGTGTGAGCTCTATTCACAAATCCATGATAACAGTGTACGCAAAAGAGGCTAGAAACCAAAGATGATAACAGTGAGCTCTACTCACCTTGTCCTGCGATTAAGCAGTGAATTCTATAAGTTCTGATGAACTTAGTGAGAATATCCTTTACAACATTATATAACTAATCTGGCAAGTAAACATTAAGAGATAAGTTTTTTTACAGAGATATCAACTACTTATCTCCTCTTAATATATAACAGATTTACCAGAGTTGCGGTGGTCTCTTTATTTCTCTTACAACTTTTGAATTTTTATTCGTTCTTCACTATTCTTGGCAAACTGTTGTCTACTCAATTGTCAACGAACTTATTCCGCTTCGACAAACCTTCACCTACGCATCCATGTGGTCTAGTTCTGCTTGATCACTTATTGTTTGAATTCTCCTATTTCGTTGACGATCTAATCTTAATGACCAACCATTTGCAACATCTTCTCCCCACAATATGCCAGTGGTCCATTGATCGACGTAAGGCTCGTGGCCTTAAGGAAGTAGGGTTTTGCCTTGTATATGCTTTTCCCAAAGGATTTACTGTTTCTCTAGCGGACTCGATAGTCCTATTGTTGGTCTCATTTTGCATCGCCCTTGGCGAATCCCTTTTATTAATCCAGAGATCCACACCCTCAGGTGTATCTCGCTGATGCATACTTATAGTTTAACACCCCATTCATGCTACTCTTTCTGTCTTAGACCATGGCGTACATTATGTATGGTGAACTTCCAGCTAGGGTCTCACATCTCTTATCTTGGCGAACATTTAGAATTTATCATCTCAGCGGACTTTCTGAAATGTCGTAATTCCATGCCACCATGGTTTAATTGAGCATAATACCCATGTTTAATGTCCTGGCGTACTGTCTGCACTTACATACTGGTGGATCCTATTGGTTACCTTAGTCGAACTAAGGTCTTACACCCTTCTCGCCACTTACTCCCTTAGTCCTGATAGATCACCCCATGTTTGCTGTCCTGATGAACTGACTATTTTGTGTTTATTGTCCCAACAAATTGCATGTTCCGTGTTTACTATCCTAGCAGATTGTCTGTTCTGTGTTTATTGTCCCAACAGACTTACCTTGTATTTACTTTCCTGATGGACTTTCTCTGTGAATGTCATGGAGTCTTTCATCGACGGTCTTATATTGGTTCACCATCTTGGCATATTATTACATTATGCCATGTAGTCTTCCATCTATGGTCTTACTCATCATACCTGGTTGTCATTGCATCTTTCATCTATGGTCTTACACCGTATATCGTATACCTTATACTATGCCACCATGGCATCTTTCTTCCATGGTCTTATGTTACGTACTTCATACCAGACTGCCATAGCCTCTTTCATCTATAGTCTTACGCCATATACAATCGTCATGGTGTTGTCCCGAAGGACCAGTCAATATTGACATCACGGTAAATACCTTTCCATGATTTCATTTCTCGAATCCTCTTCCCATTACCTCTTTTACATCACCTAACCTTGATGTTTGAACACTGCAGTGTTCCCTTCGCAAGGTTCAGAGCTTTTCCTGAGGTGGTAACTAAAGGTTCACTCCCTATTTCCCATCCTAACTTTTTCTATCCCATATAGGTTTATCCCCAGTTATCATGCAATAGATGCATCTAATCATCACTTATCTTAAAACAATAACAATCAGCTTGTGATGATTCAACAACATTATTCATGCATTTTCTAGTTCATGCAACTAACATATTTTCATTACTTACCCAAAAGCAGGGTACAAAAACTCACTTTATTCCCTTATTCTTGTCTCTATAGATAACCCGAACGCTAGTGTTTCTATAGACCTTTTAGCTTTTCCTCGATTATTTTATTTTTATTAGACTTTCGTGTCTACGACTACTGCAACATGCAAAGTCTCCCACAATTACAACCTCTTCTTCTTCAAGACGACTGAAGAAGAAGATAATAATTTCTGAAGAGAAGAATGTGTAAACGGGATTAAGGAATCCTCATTTCTCTCGTTCTCCTATCTATATATGTATCCTTATGGTGTGATCTTCACAGATTATCACCATCACACAGTCCTAATTATTATTTTTCCCGCCACTTAATTAGCATATCCCAATCTAACCAAATCTGATTACAAATCTAACCTCATCCTAACTAGCCACTTAATTTTCCAATTTTCTCGCTAGTGCCCACAACTTTCCTTTACTATTCAATCAGCTCCCTAACTCCTCTTTGAGTTCAAGTATTTGGAAATTTAGGTGTGATAACTCTTCCACCATTAAAGAAAATTTCGTCCTCGAAATTTCCAGTCGGGGTAAATCTGGAGCAGTCTCTAAATAAAATTGTCCTTCTTAGGACATCCCCTCCCAACTTAGAGGCTACCATTCCCATTCACCCAGGTAGTCTAGCCCATTCCCAATATTTTAAGCCACTCCGCCTGAGTGGTAGATTCAAAATTTTTACGAGTAGAGGCCATCAATCGACAAGTGTTTTCTCAGCCTTCCTGGTGGAGTATTTTAGCATACTTTACATCAAATTCACTAGATTGAGTCCAGTACTTCTGACGGGTACTTAATAATCATTTGGCTCTGGCAAACATTCCCGCTTTTCCTAATTGCTTTATAGGTGTCACCCACTGATTTCAATAAGTTGAATCGTCTGATTTATTTCAACTAAACTTCCCTTGTACGTTTGGCTATTTAAATCGAGACGTGAAGTAATGAGGTGTATTGCTTGAAACTTTCACTCTCTTCCTTGTCGAATAAGTTACTCTAAAATTTCCCTATTTTATACTTCTCTGTTCTTCCCCATCTGAGTTTGCTTTCTTCTTTCCTTGACTACCTCTCACAGGTTTCTCATGTAATTTCTCAAGGCTATCTTTTTCCTTTTTTTTGTTATCCCCAAAATGGTTAGGATCAAACTTAGTCATCACGAAGGGGTCAACCATCGCGGTAGTGGTAGTAAGAAAGGGCGTAATGGTAATGATGATGGTTATGGGGTTGGGCCCAGTGCTTGTATAACACATACTTCGGTGGAGACCATCCCCTTTCATTGTACTATATCCTATAGGGAAATGGTCCACTACTTGGACGTCTGCTACTTGAATGTTAATTGAGTGACACATCTGATGACATCCTCCTTTCGCTACACCTATTTGAGGTTGAATTTCATCTCCCCCTCAATTCTTTCTTCTTTTCTGTTCTTAATGAGTATGGGATCACACCTGGGCAACTCACTAACTTTTCTTGGTGGACCTTGGTAGCTTATTTCATTGATTGTAGCCTGAGGGGCGAGCCACCTCTTCTTGGTGTTTTTCAGTGATTGAACCAATTAAAGGTTACTTCTCGGAGAGCCTCGAATGGGTTGGCCCATTTTAGCGTTCGTCTAAGGTATGAGCCCATAATTAAAAACTGGGCTCCAACCTTCATCTTAATAGAAACAAGTTTATTCGGGTGAGGTGTAAGCTAAGGGGTGGGTTTGGGTTCCCGACCTAATGGTCTATTCCTTCAGAGCATGTTTGTAACCACATGCAGTAGCTGTATAATAAGGCCACAACGAATCCGTTTAACCACATGATGTTGGGCCGCTCTCTTGTGCTAGAGAATCTTATTCTTGCCATAAACATTTTTCGTTTCTGCCTAAACAACCACAGTCCTAATGGTTACAAGCCTTTAGTAAATACTCTTGAGGCCATTTCTTGGGTCGCATGCCTTTCAAACTCAGTATGGCCCCACAAAGCTTCTGATGACTTAGTCACTATTTTGGTTGAGAAGAAAGAGGAAGGTTTGAATTTCTTTTAGTCTTACTGTAGGCTACGCAAACGCCTCTGATCCTTTCCTCCTACAAGGGTTGCGGATGAGCCCCCTAAATAAAAAAATTGCTCCTCGTCTGACTGATCTTGATTTTTTTCTTTTTGCAAGTTCTGCTCAATCGTCTACACATTCTCTGACTTCAAACAACATAGATGTGTGTAATAGCCCATTTTTGGGTCAAATCGAAATAGTGGTTTTGGGAGCACAAATCCAAAGTATAAATATTTATTTTATTATTTCTCTAAGGTCTATAGCATGATAGAATGATTGTGTGAAAATTTTGTTAGGAAATTTTATCGATTGAGTGCTTAATTTGTCTAGAAGGACTAAATTGCAATAGGTGTCAAACTTGCGTTCCCTTAGCTAAAGGTGTTTAATTGCTATGAAACTTTAAATTGGAGGTCCTTAAATGGTAATTAGACCATTATACTTCATAATGGTCAAATACGGACATGGTTAGGTGAATTTCCAAAGTTTTACATTAAGGGCATTTTGGTAAACTAGTAATTAAATGATTTAATAAGCTAAAAATAGGTCAAAATTTTTATTCATCTTTGTCCTCCTATGCCGAAATTTCAAGGGAGTCCATGTCTAGGGTTTTGGTCACTTTCAAGCTCGATTGTAAGTCCGTTCTTGACCCATTTTTCATGATTTTTATGTTTTTGAAGTGTCTCAACCTAATCTAGCTATTCTAAGGACAAACTTGAATGAAAATAAAAGTGAAGAAGTTTACCTAGGTTGAATGAAGAAATTGGATGAAAATCGTTTTATGAGCCTAGGGACTAAAATGTAAAATGTCAAAAGTTTAAGGGCAAAAATGTAATTTTGCCATAGTGTGTTTTTGGGATGAATTGAATAATGTGATGATTAAATACGTTAAATTTGATGTTATAGATCAAGAAAAACGAAGTTCGAGTTTAGACTGGGGAAAGAACAAGGTTGTGGACTAAATCGAACTAATATCCATTTTTGTAACCGAGGTATGTTCATATGTTAAATAAGCTTTAATATAATTGTATTTAAATGCTTTAATATTGCATGAACTGTATGATTGATTATGTGGACGAGTCTAATTCTATGAACGAGTTTGACAATGATTCGACAAGTAAGAAATCCCGTTTGAACCTTAGGAGTAGATTAGGATACAAGTGACATGTCACTAGGGTTACCATGTGTTATGTGATTATGTGATCTGGGTGCTGGTCATGTACGTCCTACTGGTGGCTGAGTATACTGGCATATGTTGCGGTTACTTGACAGCTTGTGTGAGTAGCACCATGTAGTTATGTCTTGACCGACATCTTGTGTGAGCAGGCCCGTTGATAGCCCGAGAGCGAGCAGTTATGAAATATGAGATTTATGTAGCATTAGCTACATATGTGGCACTTAGTGTGCAAGATTCCCGAGTATCCGGCATTATTATTCCGAATGGTACACAGGTATGTCAAAGACGAGAATATGTGTAAATTCATTTCGAGATAGTACAGGTATGTACATAAAGCTTATGTTTATGGAATTTCGAGAAATGATGAATTCGAGGTAAGTTTATGAAGGAATGAATTATGATGGTGAAACTTATGGTAAATAATATCATCTTACATTATATCTCTTGAATGTTGATTGTATGGTATGGCTTGCTTATTTCTTGCATACGAGCTTACTAAGCTATATAGCTTACTCCGTTTATTTTCCATGTTTTATAGTGTCGCCAAGCTAGCTCGGATTGGGGATCGTTTGAGATTCGCCTCACACTATCAAAACTATCATTTTGGGTATTGATGAAATTTAGCATTCTGAGTATATGGCATGTATAGGGACTTGGTCATTCTGGGTATATGTGTCATTATGATTTGGCCAAAAGTATTGGCTTGTAATTGATAAATGTTTTATTTTGTATAAGGCCTTGAAAGATGGCCTATCTTGGTTAAGTTGGATGTGAGTTATGCATGGGCTAATGTTATTTGTGATATGCCTTTTAATTGATTGGTGGATGAATTATTGTGGCTTAATAACTTAGGTGTTAAATTGGGAGAATTGGCTTGATGGTAAGTTAGTGAAATTGGGTTAGACTATACATATTGAAAGTAATCATATTGAATACTTGTGGATGTGCTTGTGGTATGTTTGAGTTTGGCAAAGTATGATGTTTTAAGCATGATAGATGTTGGCTTTTAAATGACATGTTTAGGCCTTAGTTATGATGGTATCGGTTGCTTGTTTGTGCTATGAATTATGCTATTGAAGTTGTGTACAAGTGTGTGCAAATGAGGGTGGCAAATAGCTTGGTAAATAGCCTTTATTTTGTCCACACGGGTAGGCACACGGCCTGTCCCACGGGCATGTGTTTCAGCCGTGTGTCCCCTGCACCTTAATTTTGAGAAACTGAATGTCCAGAATTAAGCACACGGGCAGAGACACGGGCGTGCGTCTCAGCCGTGTGTGCTACACGGCCTAGAAATGGTTGAATACAAATGGTTTTAATTTGGACGTAAATTTATGACTCGAAATTGTATGATTGCTTGTGTTGTATGTCTGGTAATGCCTCGTACCCTGTTTCAGCGTTGAATACGGGTAAGAGGTGTTACATTTATTGGTATCAGAGCTACGATTTAGTCGATTCTCGGGCTAACACAGCGAGTGTAAGAGTCTAGCTATACATGCCATATATAAATTGTGATAAGTGTGACGACACCTGACAATTTGAACTGTGTTTTCATATTGTAAATGGATCCCGACCGAGAAGTAGCTGATGATGTTGAAAGTAATGCACCGGCTTCCGCTCAAGGGGCACCGGCTCCCGCTCAAGGGGCACCGCCATCTGAAAGTAGACGAGTGACGGTCAGTGAGGGAGAAGAGGCTAGGGAAGCCTTCTTTCAAAGGATGAATGAGTGGTTTGCTGAGTTTGTTCGAACAAATCCGGTTGCCTAACATTCTCCACCCCCACCTAACCCCCAACCGGTTTCCGTAGCTCCCCAATGTGTGGAATTGTTAAGACTGAAGAAGACTCCAGTTGATAAGATTCGAAAATAAGGGGCTGAAGAATTTAGAGCCAATATTGATGATGATCCCGAGAGAGCAGAGTTTTGGCTTGAGAACTCTATCAGGGTATTTGATGAACTTTCTTGCACACCAGAGGAGTGTTTGAAATGTGCTATATCACTTCTGAGAGACTCGGCATATCAGTGGTGGAATACTCTTATATCTATGGTACCAAGAGAAAGGGTTACTTGGGATTTCTTCCAAGACGAGTTTAGAAAGAAATACATCAGTCAACGGCTTATTGACCAGAAATGCAAAGAGTTCTTAGAGCTAAAGCAGGGCCGCATGACTGTGACTGAATACGAGTGAGAGTTTGTTAGACTCAATAAATTTGCTGGGGAATGTGTTTCGATAAAAGCTATCATGTGCAAGAGGTTCGAAGATGGGTTGAATGAGGATATCAGACTATTAGTTGGGATTTTGCAACTGAAAGAATTTGTTGTGCTAGTCGAACGGTCTTGCAAAGCCGAAGAGTTGAGCAAAGAAAAGAGAAAAGTTGAGTTTGAGACTAGAGATTCGAGAAAGAGGCTGATGAATAAGCTGTTTCAATCTTCGTCAAAGAAATCGAGGAGTTTGTATACTCATGCAAATGCTTCAGTTGGGTATCCCAACAGAAAGCGTGAGAAGCAATATTCGGGTTCAAAGGTCGAAACTACCTCAATAGCGATCGTTGGTAATGCTAGGTCTAATAGACCTGAATGTTAACACTGTGGTAGACGACATCCCGGTGAAGGTAGAATGAATAACCGGGCTTGCTTTAAATGTGGCTCCAAAGATCACTTTATTCGAGACTGCCCTGAAACGGCTGAGAAAGATGATTTTCAAAATGCAAGACCGAGCAACACTGCCACTAGAGGAAGGCCACCAAGAAATACGTGGAATGGGGCTAGTAGCAAAGGTGTATCGAAAGATTTAACTGTGAGATCGGAGGTCAGAGAACCTGCAAGAGCCTACGCTATTCGCGCTTGTGAAGATGCGTTATCCCTTGATGTGATCACTGGTACATTTTCTCTTTATGATAGTAATGTAGTTGCATTGATTGATCCTGGACCGACTCATTCTTATATTTGCATGAATTTGGTATCTAATAAGAATTTACCTGTTGAGTCTACTAAGTTTGTGATTAAAGTGTCGAACCCCTTAGGTAAATATGTTCTAGTCGATAAAGTTTGCAAGAGTTGTCCTGTAATACCCCGTACCTGTGTTCAAAGCTAGAACCGGATATGTGGCATTACCGAACTCAACTTGCTAAAACCTACAAAATTGGGTCATAAAATTTCGTTTCAACTTAGGACTTTTCCTTCATACTCATAACGTCCCTACTATGGGCATACGTGACCCAAAATTTTGTACCCGAAATGATTCGGGACTAAACCGGAAACTTTTGAACACTTAGACAAATTTGACATAAAATAGGGCCACACGCCCGTGCAAAGGGGAGAACACGCCCGTGTGGAATTATTTCTCAATTTGAACCTATAAGGGTTTTCACACGGCCGGACACACGCCTGTGTCCCTCACACGGCCTCGACACACCCGTGTGCTCCACCCGTGGTTGACACTGACTTGTATCACACGGCCTGTCACACGCCTGTGTGTCTAGCCCATGGTCGACACTGACTTGTATCACTAACATGCAGAGGAAACACGGCCTATCCCCACGCCCATAAGGCTAACCGTGTGTCACACACGGCCTAGACACACGCTCGTGTGTCTACCCGTGTGGACAATTGTAAGGCTATCTACCAAGCCATTTACCCCCTACAAAGCAACCGCACTTATACCAATTCAATTCAACTTATATCATGACCATAAGGCACTTCTAAGGACTCCAAACCAAAACATCCACACAAGCATGCATCTCATGAATTTCATCATCATTGAAAATATGAACTTGTCAAGTATTGGCCAATTTCAAATGACCATTTACAAAATGAATTTGATAACATAAATAGTCAACATTTTGGCTAACAAATGTGACATAACAAAATGACCAAGTCCTATACATGCCATACTCAAAATGAATCTAACTTGGATATACCAAAAAGAAGTTGATAGTGTGATTTTCGAACTCCGACGTTCCACAAATTCCCGGGCTAGCTTGGCAATATTACAAGGATAAGGGAAATGAGAGGGGTAAGCATAAAGCTTAGTAAGTTTGCATGAAATAAATAACAACATAAGGTTCATAATGTCATCCATCCATACCATTAAATATACACAAAGTCTTAGCACAATGCCATAACTTACTCATGCTTACTCTTATGAATTGCGTATCATATCACATATCGTAAACTTTTCTCGTGAATTACTCACATGTACCTGTACCACTTCAACACACGGACTTAGCACTATTCTCATCTCTATTACAAGCTTAACTATTACCCCATTGATCACATAAGATACTCAAAGGTACATAATCATCATCATTTACATAAATACGACGCCAATGCCATATCCCAGATATGGTCTTACTTGGGGTCACCTCTAGATGCCAATGCCATATCCTCGATATGGTCTTATACGGGATCTCATATCGGTTGTCGATGCCATATCCCAGATATGGTCTTATACGATTCTCATATTCGATGCTGATGCCATATCCAAGATATAATCTTATACGGGATCTCAATTCGGTACCGAGGCCATGTCCCGGACATGGTCTTATACAGGACCTTACCTTTATCAAGTCTTGATGATATTATTATCTCATTTATTAAAGTTTAACCGGGACTTCCACATCAAAATCCTAAACAATTTCTCATTCAACATCATTGTTCAAATTCATGGTAATATTATACAACATCATCAATATCAACATTTAGAAACTTAAATAACACGATGTTGAATTTATTGCGCACAAACTTACTTCGATTTCAAAATAGGCCAAACTGCCAATTTAGTCTGATACCTTGCCCTTTCCTCTGTCAAGGTTAATTATTCGTTCTTCTTGATCTATAATGAAAAATTAGCTCATTTAATTATCACATTAATCATCACATTTCAATAATCATAGTTTGGCAAAATTAACATTTTGCCCACACACTTTCACAAAATGACTATTTTACCCTAGGCTCGTAAATCAATTCTAGTTGAATTTCTTCCTTTTACAAGCCTAGATGAACATTTATTGCTCTCATGGAAACCATCAAAACTCAATATTTCACACATTTACCTCTTATTTTACAACCTTTACAAAAAGGTCCTTTGAGGTGTTTTCATGATGACACCTTTCACAAAAGTTGTTTATCTAACAACTAGGACTCATATTCTTCCATAAAAATGAAGCAAACAACATGAATGCTCACATGGAAAAACCCTATGTTTTCAACCATTTTGCAAAATAGTCCCCTCATTAGCTAGCTTAAGCTTTAGGGGTTCCAAAAGAACAAATATCATCAAGAAAAACCATTAAAATCACTTACTTGTAAGGTGAAGAGCTTGCTTAATTTTTTTTGGGTTTTCAAACCCCTTTTTGCTGCTAATTTTTGGTGGAAGAAGATGAGTGAATAGAAGGATATCATCTTTTCTTTATTTTATTCTATTTCATCAATTTAATCCACCCACTACACCAACTTTGACTAATTTTGACTTCTTTGTCCCCCTATGGCTGGTCACCCTATAATTAAGGATCAATTTGCACATTAAAGGCCTCCAATTAATATTCTATGGCTATTTGGCACCTTTAACTTGTAAAATAGAACTTTCACACTTTATGCGATTTAGTCCTTTTTTGCGATTAAGCATGAAATTGCTAAAATTAAAGCACCAAAATTTTCATGCACCTATATAATCATGCTCTAAATCATAAAATAACATTAAAATGACTTTCTCTAACCTTGGATTAGTGGTTTCAAAACCACTATTTTGACTAACCCTTAAATCGGGCTGTTACATGTCCTTTAATGATTCGGGGTCATCGCTTTCTGGCTGACTTAATGCTTTTACCGTTTGATGAATTTGATGTAATTCTTGGAATGGATTGGTTGACTCTACATGATGTCGTAGTAAATTGTAGATGAAAGACTATTGAATTGAAATGTCAAAATAATGAAATTCTTTGGATTGAACCGGATGAGTCAGGTGAGTTGCCTATTGTAATTTTGTCGATGCCGGCTATGAGATATGTAAAAAAAGGTTGCAAAGCGTTTCTTGCGTACGTAATGAATACGAAGGTGTCTAAATTGAAGATCGAGTCTGTGCCGGTAGTTTGTGAATATCCGGATGTGTTTCCAGAAGAGTTACCTGGATTACCACCGATTAGAGAGGTGGAGTTTGCTATTGGTTTGGTACCGGGAACTTCACTGATATCGATAGCTCGGTATAGAATGGCTCCGAATGAATTGAAAGAATTGAAATCTCAGTTGCAAGAGTTGACAGATAAGGGTTTTACGAGACCAAGTTTTTCTCCCTAGGGTGCATAAGTGTTATTCATCAAGAAGAAAGAAAAATCCATGGGACTTTGTATTGATTATCGTCAACTTAATAAGGTTACGGTAAAGAACAAGTATCCTTTACCAAGAATTGATGATTTGTTCTATCAGTTGAAAGGGGCAACAATGTTCTCGAAGATAGACTTGAGATCAGGCTATTATCAGTTGAGAGTTAAAGAGTCGGATGTGTCGAAAGCCATGTTTAGAACGAGGTATGGGCATTATGAATTTCTTGTTATGCTTTTTGGGTTAACTAATGCTCCTGCTATTTTTATGGATTTGATGAATCGGATCTTCAGACCGTATGTGGACAAGTTTGTAGTCGTGTTCATTGATGACATCCTGATTTATTCTCGAGACGAGTCTGAGCATGTCGCACATTTAAGAATTGTATTGTAGACTTTAAGAGATAAGAAATTGTTTGCTAAATTCAGTAAAAGTGAGTCCTGGCTCCGAGAAGTCAGATATTTGGGACACATTGTTTTAGTAGAAGGCATACGGGTTGATCCGAGTGAGATTGTGACAGTTGTTGATTGGAAACCATCGAAAAATGTATCTGAAGTTAGAATCTTTTTGGGCTTGGCTGGTTATTATCGATGTTTTGTTAAAGGATTCTCGATGATTGCTACACCTAGGACAAGATTGTTATAGAAAGATGTTAAGTTTGAATGGTCTGAGAAATGTCAAAAGAGTTTTGAACAGTTGAAAGCATTGTTGACTGAGGCACCGGTATTAGTGCAACTTGAGTTGGGAAAAGAGTTTGTGATTTACAGCGACACGTCACTGAATGGCCTTGGTTGTGTGTTGATGCAAGAGGGAAAAGTGATAGCTTACACCTCGAGACAGTTGAAACCACATGAAAAGAATTATCCTATGCATGACTTAGAATTGGCTGCCACTGTGTTTGCTTTAAAATTTTGGCGATACCATTTATTTGGTGAAAAGTACCACATATTTACCGATCATAAGAGCTTAAAGTACTTGATGGCTTAGAAGGATTTGAATCTATGACAATTGAGATGGCTCGAGTTGTTGAAAGATTATGAGTTGGTAATCGATTATCGTCTGAGAAAGGCGAATGTAGTCACCGATGCTTTAAGTAGGAAATCTTTGTTTGCTTTGAGAGCAATGAATACGCGACTGACTTTATCCGATGATGGTTTGATTCTAGCTGAGTTAAAAGCTAGACCGGTATTTCTTCAGCATATTTGCGAAGCTCAAAGAAGTGACAAAGAACTTCAAGCTAAAAGAGTTTAGTGCGAATCGACTAGTGATTCAGACTATCAGATTAGGACCAATGATTGTTTGATGTTCCGAGGTAGGATTTTTGTACCGAGAAATACTGAGCTTATTCAGAAAATTCTTCATGAGGAACATAACGGTTGTCTATCTATTCATCTTGGAAGTACAAAGATGTATAATGATTTGAAGAAATTATATTGGTGGCCAGGCATGAAACGAGATATTTCTAAATTCGTATCAAGATGTTTGATTTGTCAACAAATAAAGGATGAACATCAAGTACCTTCGGGTTTACTTCAGCCTGTGATGATTTCTGAGTGGAAATGGGACAAAATTATGATAGATTTCGTAACCGGGTTACCTCTGACACAAAAGAAGAAAGATGTTGTTTGGGTCGTATTTGATAGATTGACGAAATTAGATCATTTTATTCTGGTACGTACCGACTATTCACTTGATAAGCTAGCAGAATTGTACATTGCTGAGATTATTAGATTGCACGGGGTGCCTATTTCTATTATTTCAGATAGAGATCCGAGGTTTATGACGCGGTTTTGGAAGAAATTGCAAGAAGCTTTGGGTATGAAATTGAACTATAGTACCGCATTTCATCCACAAACCGACGGTCAATCTGAAAGAACTATTCAGGTTCTCAAAGATATGCTTCACTTTTGTATTTTAGAGTTCGAAGGTAATTGGGAAAAATATCTACCTTTAGTCAAATTTGCTTATAACAATAGTTTTCAGTCGAGTATAAAGATGGCACTGTATGAGGCATTGTATGGCCACAAGTGTCAAACTCCGTTGTACTAGACCGAGCTCAGTGAGAGACAGATTCACGGGGTTGATTTGGTTAGAGAAACCGAAGAAAAAGTGAAAGTAATTTGTGATTGTTTGAAAGCAGCTTCGGATAGACAGAAATCATACGCGGATCTAAAACGAAAGGGAATTGAATTTAAAGTCGGTGATAAGGTACTTCTGAAAGTGTATCCGTGGAAGAAAATTCTTATATTTGGTCGCAAAGGCAAGTTGAGTCCGCGTTTCATTGGGCCGTATGAGATAGTTGAAAGGATAGGGCCAGTGGCTTATCGGCTAGCTTTGGCATCGGAATTAGAAAGAATCCATAATGTATTTCATGTGTCTATGTTGTGACGATACCGATCAGATCCTTCGCACATAACTTCACCGACAGAGGTTGAGATTCGACCCAATATGACATATGGTGAAGAACCGATCAAAGTGTTAGCTCGAGAGGTTAAACAGTTGGGAAATAAAAGCATAGCCCTAGTGAAGGTTTTGTGGCAACGACACGGGGTCGAAGAATCTACGTGGGAACCCGAGGAAGCTATGAGAAAACAGTACCCAAACCTCTTTTCTGGTAAGATTTTCGGGGACGAAAATCCCTAAAGGGGGGAGAGTTGTAACAGCCCGTTTTTGGGTTAAATTGGAATAGTGGTTTCAGGACCACAAATTTGAAGTAGAAATATTTATTTTATTATTTCTCTAAGGTCTATAGTATGATAGAATGATTGTGTAAAAATTTCAATAAGAAATTTTATCAATTGAGTGCTTAATTTGTCTAAAAGGACTAAATTGCAATAGGTGTCAAACTTGAGTTCCCTTAGCTAAAGGTGTTTAATTTCTATGAAACTTTAAATTGGAGGTCCTTAAATGGTAATTAGACCATTATACTCCATAATGGACAAATATGGACATGGTTAGGTGAATTTCCAAAATTTTACATTAAGGGCATTTTGGTAAACTAGTAATTAAATGATTTAATAAGCTAAAAATAGGTAAAATTTTTTATTCATCTTCATCATCCTATGCTAAAATTTCAAGGGAGTCCATAGATAGGGTTTTGGCCACTTTCAAGCTCGATTGTAAGTCCGTTCTTGCCCCATTTTTCATGATTTTTATGTTTTTGAAGTTGTCTCAACCTAATCTAGCTATTCTAAGGACTAACTTGAATGAAAATAAAAGTCTAGAAGTTTAACCATGTTGAATAAGCTTGTATTTTGATACTTAATGGTAGAAAATACATGTTTGTTGTTAGTTAAACAACATTTACAAAGTGATTTTTTTGATGAAAATGTCAAAAAAGGACCTATTTGTAAAAAGTTATAAAATGTGTGGTAAAATGTGAATAAATGGAAAATGTGGGCTGTTATGAGCCTGAAAAAGGTTTGGCTAGGCTTTGGTAATGAAGAAATTGGATGAAAATCATTTTACGAGCCTAGGGAATAAAATGTAAAATGTCAAAAGTTTAGGGGTAAAAATGTAATTTTTGCCATAGTGTGTTTTTGGGTTGAACTGAATAATGTGATGATTAAAAAAGTTAAATTTGATATTATAGATCAAGAAAAATGAGGTTTGAGTTTAGACCGGGGAAAGAACAAGATTGTGGACTAAATCGAACTAATAGCCATTTTTGTGATCGAGGTAAGTTCGTATGTTAAATAAGCTTTAATATAATTGTATTTAAATGCTTTAATATTGCTTGAACTATATGATTGATTATGTGGATGAGTCTAATTCTACGAACGAGTTCGACGATGATTTGACAAGTAAGAAATTCAGTTTGAACCTTAGGAATAGATTAGGATACAAGTGACATGTCACTAGGGTTACCATGTGTTATGTGATTATGTGATCTGGGTGTTGGTCTTGTACGTCCTACTGGTGGCTGAGTATATCGGCATATGTTACGGTTACTTGACAGCTTGTGTGAGCAGCACCGTGTTGTTACGTCTTGACCGAAAGCTTGTGTGAGCAGGCCCGTTGATAGCTCAAGAGCGAGCAACTATGAGATATGAGATTTAGGTAGCATTAGCTACATATGTGGCACTTAGTGTGCAAGATTCTCGAGTATCTGACATTATTATTCTGAATGGTTCACGGGTATGTCAAAGACGAGAGTATGTGTAAATTCATTTTGAGATGGTATAGGTATGTACATAAAGCTTATGTTTATGGAATTTCAAGAAATGATGAATTCGAGGTAAGTTTATGAGGGAATGAGTTATGATGGTGAAACTTATGGTAAATTATATCATCTTACGTTATATCTCTTGAATGTTGATTGTATGGTATGGCTTGCTTATTTCTTGCATATGAGCTTACTAAGCTATATAGCTTACTCCATATATTTTCCTTGTTTTATAGTGTCGCCAAGCTAGCTCGGATTTGGGATCGTCGGAGATTCGCCTCACACTATCAAAACTATCAATTTGGGTATTGATGAAATTTAGCATTTTGAGTATGTGGCATGTATAGGGACTTGGTCATTTTGGGTATATGTGTCACTATGATTTGGCCAAAAGTATTGGCTTGTAATTGTTAAATGTTTTATTTTGTATAAGGCCTTGAAAGATGGCCTATCTTAGTTAAATTGGATGTGAGTTATGCATGGGCTAATGTTATTTGTGATTTGCCTTTTAATTGCTTGGTGGATGAATGGTTGTGGCTTAATAACTTAGGTGTTAAATGGGGAGAATTGGATTGATGGTAAGTTAGTGAAATTGGCTTAGACTATACATATTGAAAGTAATCATATTGAATGCTTGTGGATGTGCTTGTGGTATGTTTGAGTTTTACGAAGTATGATGTTTTAAGCATGATAGATGTTGGCTTTTAAATGACATGTTTAGGCGTTAGTTATGATGGTATCGGTTGCTTCTTTGTGCTATGAATTATGCTATTGAAGTTGTGTACAAGTGTGTGCAAATGAGGGTGGAAAATGGCTTGGTAAATAGCCTTTATTTTGTCCACATGGGTAGACACACGACCTATCCCACGGGTATGTGTTTCAGCCGTGTGTCCCTTGCACCTTAATTTTGAGAAACAGAATGTCCAGAATTGAGCACACGGGCAGAGACACGGGCGTGTGTCTCAACCTTGTGTGCTACACGGCTTAGAACACGAGCATGTGTCTTGGCCGTGTGAAACTTGCATCTTAAATTAATTAAGCACACGGCCTATCACACGGGCGTGTGACATGGTCGTGTGGTGCAAGTTAGAGAGCTACCTAAATCGAACACGACCTGTAGCACAGGTGTGTCCTAGGGTCACGCAACCGTGTCCCTTGGACCACACGGGCGTGTGAGCCCTGCTTATAGCAAAAATTCTAAAGTTTTGTAAAAATTTCTAAAGTTCTTAGTTTAGTCCCGAACCACTTCCAAAGCATGTTTTGGGCCTCGTGGGCTCGTATTAGAGACTTTATGATTGAATACAAATGGTTTTAAGTTGGACGTAAATTTATGACTCGAAATTGTATGATTGCTTATGTTGTAAGTCCGGTAATGCCTCGTACCCTGTTTCGGCATTGAATACGGGTAAGGGGTGTTACATTTAGTGGTATCAGAGCTACGGTTTAGTCGATTCTCGGACTAACGTAGCGTGTGTAAGAGCCTAGCTATACATGCCATATATAAATTGTGATAGTGTGACGACCCTTGACAATTCGAACTGTGTCTTCATATAATAAATGGATCCCGACCGAGAAGTAGCTGATGATGTTGAAAGTAATGCGTCAGCTTTCGCTCAAGGGGCAGTGCCATCTGAAAGTAGACCAGTGACGGTCAGTCAGGGAGGAGAGGTGAGGGAAGCCTTCTTCTAAAGGATGAATGAGTGGTTTGCCGAGTTTGTTCGAACAAATCTGGCTGCCCAACATCTTCCACCCCCACCTAACTCCCAACCGGTTCCCGTAGCTCCCCAAGGTGTGGAACTGTTAAGACTGAGTAAGCCTCCAGTTGATAAGATTCGAAAACAAGGGGCTGAAGAATTTAGAGCCAATATTGATGATGATCCCGAGAGAGTAGAGTTTTGGCTTGAGAACTCTATCAGGGTATTTGATGAACTTTCTTGCACACCGGAGAAGTGTTTGAAATGTGCTATATCACTTCTGAGAGACTCGACATATTAGTGGTGGAATACTCTTATATGTATGGTACCGAGAGAAAGGGTTACATGGAATTTCTTCCAAGACGAGTTCAAAAAGAAGTACATCAGTCAACGGTTTATTGACCAGAAACGCAAAGAGTTCCTAGAGCTGAAACAGGGCCGCATGACTGTGACTGAATATGAGCGAGAGTTTGTTAGACTCAGTAAATATGCTCGGGAATGTGTTTCGATAGAAGCTATCATGTGCAAGAGGTTTGAAGATGGGTTGGATGAGGATATCAGACTATTAGTTGGGATTTTGGAACTAAAAGAATTTGTTGTGCTAGTCGAACGAGCTTGCAAAGTCGAAGAGTTGAGCAAAGAAAAGAGAAAAGTTGAGTTTGAAACTAGAGATTCGAGAAAGAGGCCGATGAATAAGCTGTTTCAATCTTCATCAAAGAAATCGAGGGATTTGTATACTCGTTCAAATGCTTTAGTTAGGTATCCCAACAGAGAGTGTGGAAAGCAATATTCGGGTTCTAATGCCCGAACTACGTTAATAGCGAGCGTTGGTAATGCTAGGTCTAATAGACCTGAATGTCAACACTGTGGTAGACGACATCCCGATGAATGTAGAATGAATAACCATGCTTGCTTTAAATGTGGCTCCCAAGATCACTTTATTCGAGACTGCCCTGAAATGGCTGAGAAAGATGATTTTCAGAATGCAAGACCGAGCAACACTGCCACTAGAGGGAGGCCACCAAGAAATACAGGGAATGAGGCTAGTAGCAAAGGTGTATCGAAAGATTTAACTGTGAGATCGGAGGTCAAAGCACCTGCTAGAGCCTACGTTATTCGCGCTCGCAAAGATGCGTCGTCCCCTGATGTGATCACTGGTACATTTTCTCTCTATTACCCAGACGGAATCTTTCTTAGTAGGTGATAAGGGTAACCCACTAACAAAATCCATCGTTATCCGTTCCCACTTCCATAATGGAATCTTCACCGGTTGTAGCAATCCCGACGGCAATTGATGTTCCGCCTTCACTTGTTGACAAGTCAAGCACCTACTTACAAAATCCGTAACCTCTCGCTTCAATCCTGGCCACCAATACTGCTCTCGTAGATCTCGATACATCTTACTTCCTCCGGGGTGCATAGCATAAGGGCTACTATGCGCCTCACGCAGAATCATTTGCCTCAAATCCGAATCCATGGGCATACAAACTCTTTCGCGAAAACACAACACTCCATCCTTATTCATTCCAAAATCCCTATTACACCACTTTCAACTTGTTGAACTAAGGGACCCAACTTTTAATCGATATTTGCTTCTCCTTAATCGACCCAACCACACAAAGCTTCACGAAGTTCGGCTAGAAGACTACCATCTTCATACTGATGAGATGAGTGAACATCGTTCTCAAATCCGATATTACCTTACGAATCAACGCGTGCGCTACCACGTTAGCCTTTCCGGGATGATACTCGATTGAGAGATCATAATCCTTTAATGACTCTATCCATCTCCATTTGTCTTATGTTCAACTCCTTTTGGGTAATGAGGTACTTTAAACTCTTATGGTCCGTATAAATGATCGACTTCTCACCATAGAGATAATGCCTCCAAATTTTTAAAGCAAAAACCATCGCAGCCAACTCCAAATCATGGGTAGGATAGTTGACTTCGTGTGGCCTCAACTGACGAGATGCATAAGCTACCACTTTTCCACCTTGCATCAACACACATCCCAAGCCCGTGTGTGACGCATCGTAGTAAAAAATGAACTCTTTTCTAGCCTCATGTTGAATCAGTACTGGCGCTTCCGTCAAAATCTTCTTCAATTTCTTGAAACTCTCTTGTTGTTTAACTGCCCACACAAACGGTACTCCCTTTCGCAACAATTTAGTTAGGGGTGCAGCGATCAACGAAAACCCCTCAACAAAGGGTCTATAATAGCCAGCCAAACCTAAGAAACTCTGAATTTTAGCCACAGGCTTCGGTGGTTTCCAATCCAACACTGACCTCTACCTTCCGAGGATCAACTCGATTTCCTTGGTCGACACATGTCCCAAGAAAGTCACTTCTTTCACCAAAATTCACACTTACCGAATTTGGCATAAAGTTGCTTTTCTCGCGATGATTTGCAATACTTTGCGCAAATGTGAGTCATGCTCTTCTTCATTCTGTAGTATACTAAGATATCATCTATGAACACCACTACAAACCGGTCTAAGTAGGGTTGAAAGACTCGGTTCATCATGTCCATAAATGCACGGTGGTGCATTGGTCAAACCAAAAGCGGCATCACCAAAAACTCATAATGTCCATAACGAGTTTGGAATCTTTGTTTTATGAATATCTGTCTCCTTAACCTTGAGTTGATGATAACCCGATCTCAAATCTATCTTGGAGAAAACTGAAGCTCCTCTCAACCGATCAAACAGTCATCGATTCTCGGCAATGGATACCTATTCTTGATTGTCAATTTATTCAAGCGCCTATAATCAATGCACATACGCATCGACCCATCCTTCTTTTTGAAAAACAAAACTGGTGCTCCCCACGGAGACACACTCGGTCGAATAAATCCCCGATCCAACAATTCTTGAATTTGAGCTTAAAGCTCTGCTAACTCTTTCGGCGCCATTCTATAAGGAGCAATGGACACCGGAGCCGTTCCGGGCAAAAGCTCAATGCCAAACTCTACTTCCCGGTCTGGAGGTAGACCCGGAAGTTCTTCGAGGAAGACATCTGGAAATTCTTTCACCGTTCTAACACCTTCCACTGATAATTCCTTGGCATCCAAAGCACTAATGAAGGCTAGGAACGCTCCATACCCTTTTCGCACCAACTTTTCTGCCTTTAAAGCAGATACCACATTTGCTAAATAATTTGTCCGTTTGCCTCTCATCACAACTTCCTTATCTTTCAAGGTCCTTATCGACATCTGCTTTGTAGCACAATCCAAATGCGCACGATGCTTCACCAACCAATCCATGCCCAAAATAAGGTCGAACTCGCCGAAAGGCAGTTTCATCAAATTCGCCAAAAATACTTCTCTTTGAATTTCTAAAGGCACGTCTCTATACAATTTATTCACAATCACAGACTGTCCTAAAGGACTAATTACCGTCATCTCTCTATTGGTAATCTCAGATCTAATATTCAGATTTCCTGATATAGCACTAGCAACATACGAGTGGGTAGACCCGATATCTATCAAAGCAGTAACAAGTAAATCAAATATGAAGAACATACCGGTTATCACATTAGGTGCATCGCCATCCTCCCGACGCCTGACCGCATAGACTAACCCTGGTTGTCTCTCCTCCGCGTTACCTCTGAAGCCATTACCTCTACCGGGTGCACCTTAACCTCGACCAGCGCCATTACCACCACGACCTGGTCCACGGCCCCTCGGTGGCTGCTGAGCGCCTCTAGCTGACTGTGCATCAGGGTTACGAGCTTCTTGAGTCGGAACAGTCTGTCGAGACAATTCTTAAGCTGGTGGTCCTTAGAACCCCATTTAAAACAACCACCGGTTCTCTTCCAGCATTCCCCGGGGTGTCGTCTTCCACAGCCAGCACACAGTTGAATCTTATTGGTAGCCGCAGGTGCTCTAACTGGAGCTAGCTCATCATTCTTGGGCCTCTTTTGGAACCTTTTAGCAGAACCCGAGTACTTAAAGTCCCTCTTGACCACTGCCTCTTTCTCGGTTCTGACGTTTTGAGTTCTTAGCCTCTTCAGCGATTTTGGCTTTCTCCACGAGCTTGGCAAAAGTCCTTTCTTGTTGTGGGGCTATCAGTACCCGCAACTCATCGTTCAACACATCCTCAAAATGTACACAGCGCTCATGATCAGTTGGCACTATCGTCTGAGCATAACGACTCAAGCGTAGAAATTGCAGCGCCGTAAGTCGCCACCGTCTTATTTCCTTGAACCAGATTCGAATTCCTTCCTCCGGGCATCCACATAACTTGCCCGACATACTTTCCTTGGAATTCGGTTTTGAAGAAATCCCAAGTAACATGTTCACTGAGCGCCTTCTCGAACGATAAGCCACCATTGATACGCCTCGTCCCTCAACAAGGACAGCTCCTCTCGGCCGCGCTTTCGGTGGTGCATTCCAAATCATCCATGATCCGCTCCATCGCCTCCGGCCAATACTCCGCTACATTTGGAGCACGAGACACCCTAAAAACCTCGGGACCACTTGATTTAAGTCGTTTCGATATTGATCCCACAGTGCCGCCCGGTTCTAGCCCCAACAACCCTTTCTAGGACTCGCAACATTGCTTGGGTCAAAGCAATGTCCTCTCTCATATGGTCATAGGATCCATTTTCCAACACAGGTGATGCCGGTGCATCCATTTCTGGCATATGTCCCGATGCCTCAGACACGGCTCTAGCTCCTCGGCCTCTACCACGGCCACGTCTACCACGTCCATGTCCTCTAGCGCTCATATTGACTAATTCGGTTTAATCGATTACAAGTTTTATGAATCGAATACTATTTCAAGATGTTTATTAACAATATTTTATGAGATATAAGAGATAGAGTTTGTTTTCGCATACACATCCTATAGTCTCAATCTCTATAGTTTAAACACCTAAAACTAGAAGTTCTAGAGTGTTCCTATGATCATATCACAATAATAATCATTCAAGATATGAATACTTACTTGACTTGGTCTTTGGATACTCGTGGTGCCATACTACCTTTAAAACATAAATTCTATAAATTCAAAGCAGCTTTTAAACAAAAATTGTTGTTGAACCCAACCACAGTAGAGTTTTGGCTGGGCTATGATACTATAAAATGTAACACCCTAAACCCTTGCCTCATGCGTTAAGACCGATTTGACATGTCACACGAAATGATCATATGTAAAGTCTCTTAAAGGTTTGTAGAAAATGGATTTTAAAAATAAAGATGTTGAAAAGGTGTTTATTAAAAACCGAGGTTGATTGTTAAATTTAATAATTTAAGACGTAAGAGTTTATAATTTGAAAAATAAAATACTTGATTCAATATCCCGAGAAATGTAAAAGAGTTCAAAAGAAATTTTTGAAAATAAGATTTTAAAAAGAGTTGTTCTGAGAAAAATGTTACCGAGTTAAAATTAACTAAGAATGAAATCCTTTTAAAGACGTTTATTTATGAAAACATTTTTTCTATTTTTAGAAAAGAAATCCCATTTAAGTATTTAAAACGTAATATAAAATCCATCCACAAGTAAAACATCCATAAAAATTTAACAGAGGCCTTATTACATCACAACTTAAAAGCAAATATTAAAAAGTACTTTAAAGAAATCCAAGTTTAATTAACCCATTAATCGTAGTATGGCCTCCACTGAGTCGTCCCCGGCCCAAGCCTCCGTCACTGATCATTACCTGGAAAGGGTAAAGAAAACAGGATGAGTTACTTAGAACTCAATGTGTAACTCACTTACCATAGTCCATCGAGCCAAAACCATTTAAGCATTTATTTGGGCTCGAGCCCATTACAAATATAACAATTTAACATGTATAGAATGCATGTGATATGCAATTTCCCAAAACCAATCCTAAGTTTCCATCCGCTACACACCACCCGTACCAACCAGCACACCTGTGGGGAGCTTTAGTCACCCACCCCGCCAACACACCAAACTGGAATTAAGCCATATATCAAACTGGGCACGAAGCCATATTTCAAACTGGGCACGAAGCCATATTTCAAATCGCACGGTTATCGTAATTTTGTAGCAAAGCTACGGAACTTCTCTTCATCCAAAAGCCCAACCCATGCAATCATGTATATAATATGCATAATAATCCATTCTTATAATAATTCCAACATAAGGCTCATTATAAAAGTTATCACAAACTGGCCTTTTTCACATTTTGGCCCACATAATCTCATATCACATTTGGCCCATTTAGCAGTCATCACATATGGCCCATTTATCAAAATCACTTATGGCCCATCTATCAAAATCACATATGGCCCATTTATCAAAATCACATATGGCCCATTTATCAAAATCACATATGGCCCAATAAGTCACTTTTATCGATTTAGCCCATTAAGGGCAATTTTGTAATTTTCATAATGTCGATACCAATTTCATAGTTTTTACTATTAAAGTGTTAAAATATACCATTTTACCCGATTTCACCAACTTTGTGAATTTAATCTAACATTATTACGATGTGGTTATCTAACTCATGAGATATGGTGTGAGATTACACACTGACACAGTGAGCACTACACTTTCCCGATCGTCAACACCTAAAATGTTATAACGCTCGATTAGAACACTAACACTTAAAATAAATCTATGCTAATGTAAGCGGTCAATATTTTTACCCTCGAAATCTCGAATAACTACTATTTGTCGGTTCTCCCCGGTTGACGGTTCACAACCCGTTGGAAAATCCCGAACAGCTAATGGCTCAGAACTACGAACAACCTCGAATAACTAGTTTTCACCGGATGAGGGTCCACAACCCAGTGGAAAATCTCGGATTGCCGAAATGGCCCTTTGCTTGAATCTAGTGGGAATAGCGAATCCGCCCCTATTCTGATCACTATTCACCACCCTTTTTGACCCTATCTTGCTTGCCTCCATTGACATAAGAATATTAGTCCAACTATTATTTCGAAAATTAAGACGATTGATTTTAAGGGGCGAAATCGGCTTACCATGAAATCCTTACGTTCAAAGGATGAAAATCAAGCGATAGCGTTCCTAAGATAAAATCGATTAGTAAACCCCATCATTAACGAAATAATGAGTAATATGGAATTCCTTGATAAAAACCCTTACCTTAAAACTTTGGACCGAATCCTAGCGATTCACGATGATTTCAGACACTCCAAATTTTTGGCCTTCCACTAAGTTTCTAAAATAGAGAAAAGATTCGAGTGAGTCATGGTATGATGATGATATCGATCCAAAAGACCATCCCACACCAACATGAAATTTCGGCACAAAGGAAAAAGGGAAAATAAGAATACTAGAGTATTATATTAGCCACTTACCGAGCGATTAAAGTGTGAGAAGAAAAGAAGGAAATGGTTTGAGAAGAAGATAAGTGTTGTAAAATATTCGGCTATGAAGAGAAAAATTTGAAGGAGATGGTGTTAGCAACATTCGGCCATGGAGGAAAAGAAAAGGGATAAAATGTTGAATAAATTTTGTAAGAATAAGGAGATGAAATAAAGGTATATGACAATTAGGTGTTTCAGTTTTGGTTCATTTCAAGAATAGAAGATGAACAAAGCGAGAGGTTTGAGACTAGAGAGCAATCGACAATGGAGGAAGAAAAGAAAAGAGAAAATGGCCTTCAAGGTTTTGGTGTTTTCGGCACTAGGGGAAATGACTTGAGAGAATAGGCAAATTTAGACCAAAATGGTCAAAATGGAATGACCAAAAGAAAAACGAAAGATGCTTACCTAATGCTCAATGTGCATTAGGCTAGGGAGAGAAAAGATGAAGAGAAAATGTTTTGAGAGAAAGCAAAAATGACCCAAAAAGAAATATGCCCAACAAGCACCTATCCTTATTCAAAAGTCTTTAAAAATTCGGCCACCCCCTTAGCCCCTAAAACCGTCCAAGTACATGGACACCAAAGTCAAAGTTTGGCCATTCCAAACTTTCCAAAACACATTCCTTAAAATGTGCCTTGTGTTCCCCCTACATACCATAATCTCATGATTCCCTACCTTAAGTTCAATTCTTGCCTTAATCCATTAGCCACCTTACCATAAACTAAAAGTCCAACTTTCCAAAAATAAAGCTTGGCCGACACATGCTAGATGAGTACAAAAATTAAAAAAAATTTCTCATGCATAACAAGGGATTTGAACCTCTTCCCTCTAAGTATGCTTATGGCGTCAACTCCTCTTTACTACTAGCTCATCTTATGCTAACTTTTGCCACTTAATTTCCTTAAACATCAAGGTTACTTGTTCCACTTCAATAAAGTTCTATTTACCAAAATTTATTCCAAAATCCAGTTAAATCCCGAACCTTCTCAGGACTATTTTAACACACACATAGGATAAATAAACTAGCTGAGCACCAAAGTAATGTAACATATAAAAATTCAAATTTTAGGATGTTACAATTCTACCCCTCTTAAAGAAAATTTCGTCCTCGAAATTTACAGTTAAAAGAGGTGAGGGTATTGTTGCCGAATTGCATCCTCGGGCTCCCACGTAGCTTCCTCCGCTCCCGACACGCCATAGAACCTTAACCAACCAGATCGACTTCTTTCTTAGCACTGAACATCACGATCTAAAATTTTCTTTGGTTCCTCCTCGAAAGACAAGTCAGGCCTTAACTCAACCTCCTCTACTGGTACTATATGAGACGGATCCGATCGGTAACGCCTTAACATTGAGACGTGAAAAACGCTATCAATCTGACTCAGTTCCGGAGGTAATTCAAGCTGATAAGCCACTGGTCCTACACGCTTCAACACACGATACGGTCCGATGAACCTAGGGCTCAACTTGCCCTTTCATCCAAACCTGAAGATCTTCTTCCAAGGTGAGTTCTTTAGAAAGACCTGATCTCCCACCGTAAACTCAATATCCTTACGCTTCAGATCCGCATACAATTTCTGTCTATCTGAAGCTTCCTTTAACCGAGCCTGAATTACCTTTACCTTTTCTTCCGTTTTTGATATCAGCTCAGGACCCAATAATTGTCGTTTGCCCAATTCAGTCCAACAAGTAGGAGTACGACACCTCACGCCATACAATGCCTCGTAGGGTGCCATCCGAATCTTTGGGTGATAGCTATTGTTATATGTAAACTCGCCAACGGTAGATAATCCTCCCAACTACCTCTGAAGTCAATCACACAACCCTTAACATATCTTCCAAAATCTGGATTACTCTTTCCGATCGCCCATCCGATCGAGGGTGAAAAGCCGTCATCAAGTTTAACTTTGTTCCCTGAGCCTCATGCAAAGCTTTCCAAAACCGTGATGTAAACCTAGGTCCCCGCCCAAAATAATAGACACTGGTAGCCCATGCAACCTCACGATCTACGATACATACAACTTAGCCAACGCATCGTGATCGAGTAATCCATACGAACTGGTAGAATATGGGCAGTCTTCGTCAATTGATCCACTATTACCCAGACGGAATCTTTCTTAGTAGGTGATAAGGGTAACCCACTAACAAAATCCATCGTTATCCGTTCCCACTTCCATAATGGAATCTTCACCGGTTGTAGCAATCCCGACGGCAATTGATGTTCCGCCTTCACTTGTTGACAAGTCAAGCACCTACTTACAAAATTCGTAACCTCTCGCTTCAATCCTGGCCACCAATACTACTCTCGTAGATCTCGATACATCTTACTTCCTCCGGGGTGCATAGCATAAGGGCTACTATGCGCCTCACGCAGAATCATTTGCCTCAAATCCGAATCCATGGGCATACAAACTCTTTCGCGAAAACACAACACTCCATCCTTATTCATTCCAAAATCCCCTATTACACCACTTTCAACTTGTTGAACTAAGGGACCCAACTTTTAATCTGATATTTGCTTCTCCTTAATCTGACCCAACCACACAGGCTTCACCTGAAGTTCGGCTAGAAGACTACCATCTTCATACAGACTGAGATGAGTGAACATCGTTCTCAAATCCGATATTACCTTACGAATCAACGCGTCTGCTACCACGTTAGCCTTTCCAGGATGATACTCGATTGAGAGATCATAATCCTTTAACAGCTCTATCCATCTCCGCTGTCTTAAGTTCAACTCCTTTTGGGTAAGGAGGTACTTTAAACTCTTATGGTCCGTATAAATGATCGACTTCTCACCATAGAGATAATGCCTCCAAATTTTTAAAGCAAAAACCATCGCAGCCAACTCCAAATCATGGGTAGGATAGTTGACTTCGTGTGGCCTCAACTGACGAGATGCATAAGCTACCACTTTTCCACCTTGCATCAACACACATCCCAAGCCCGTGTGACGATCGCATGATAAACAATGAACTCTTTTCTAGCCTCAAAGTTGAATCAAGATCTTGGCGCTTAGTCAAAATCTTCTTCAATTTCTCGAAACTCTCTTGTTGTTTAACTGCCCACACAAACGGTACTCCCTTTCGCAACAATTTAGTTAGGGGTGCAGCGATCAACGAAAACCCCTCAACAAAGGGTCTATAATAGCCAGCCAAACCTAGGAAACTCTGAATTTTAGCCACAGACTTCGGTGGTTTCCAATCCAACACAGCCTCTACCTTCCGAGGATCAACTCTGATTCCTTCGGTCGACACAACATGTCCCAAGAAAGTCACTTCTTTCAGCCAAAATTCACACTTACTGAATTTGGCATAAAGTTGCTTTTCTCGCAGTATTTGCAATACTATGCGCAAATGTGAGTCATGCTCTTCTTCATTCCTGTAGTATACTAAGATATCATCTATGAACACCACTACAAACCGGTCTAAGTAGGGTTGAAAGACTCGGTTCATCATGTCCATAAATGCAGCTGGTGCATTGGTCAAACCAAACGGCATCACCAAAAACTCATAATGTCCATAACGAGTTTGGAATGCTGTTTTATGAATATTTGTCTCCTTAACCTTGAGTTGATGATAACCCGATCTCAAATCTATCTTGGAGAAAACTGAAGCTCCTCTCAACTGATCAAACAGGTCATCGATTCTCGGCAATGGATACCTATTCTTGATTGTCAATTTATTCAACTGCCTATAATCAATGCACATACGCATCGACCCATCCTTCTTTTTGACAAACAAAACCGGTGCTCCCACGGAGACACACTCTACGAATAAATCCGATCCAACAATTCTTGAATTTGAGCTTTAAGCTCTGCTAACTCTTCCGGCGCCATTCCATAAGGAGCAATGGACACCGGAGCCGTTTCGGGCAAAAGCTCAATGCCAAACTCTACTTCCCGGTCTGGAGGTAGACCCGGAGGTTCTTTGAGAAAGATATCTGGAAATTCTTTCACCGTTCTAACACCTTCCACTGATAATTCCTTGGCATCCAAAGCACTAATGAAGGCTAGGAACGCTCCATACCCTTTTCGCACCAACTTTTCTGCCTTTAAAGCAGATACCACATTTGCTAAATAATTTGTCTGTTTGCCTCTCATCACAACTTCCTTATCTTTCAAGGTCCTTATCGACATCTGCTTTGTAGCACAATCAAAATGCGCACGATGCTTCATCAACCAATCCATGCCCAAAATAAGGTCGAACTCGCCGAAAGGCAGTTTCATCAAATCCGTCAAAAATACTTCTCTTTTAATTTCTAAAGGCACGTCTCTATACAATTTATTCACAATCACAGACTGTCCTAAAGGACTAATTACCATCATCTCTCTATCGGTAATCTCAGATCTAATATTCAGATTTCCTAATATAGCACTAGCAACATACGAGTGGGTAGACCCGATATCTATCAAAGCAGTAACAGGTAAATCAAATATGAAGAACATACCGGTTATCACATTAGGTGCATCGCCATCCTCCCGACGCCTGACCGCATAGACTAACCCTGGTTGTCTCTCCTCCGCGTTACCTCTGAAGCCATTACCTCTACCGGGTGCACCTTAACCTCGACCAGCGCCATTACCACCACGACCTGGTCCACGGCCCCTCGGTGGGTTCTTTGGCGCCTCTAGCCGATCGTGCATCGGGGTTACGAGCTTCTTGAGTCGAACGATCTGTCGAGACAATTCTTAAGTGGTGGTCCTTAGAACCACATTTAAAACAACCACCGGTTCTCTTCTAGCATTCCCCGGGGTGTCGTCTTCCACAGCCAGACTACGATTAAATCTGATTGGTAGCGCGCAGTGCTCTAACCGAGCTAGCTCATCATTCTTGGGCCTCTTTTAGAACCTTTTAGCGAGAACCCGAGTACTTAAAGTCCCTCTTACCCGCCTCTTTCTGGTTACGACGCTCGAGTTCTTAGCCTCTTCAGCGGTTTTGGCTTTCTCCACGAGCTTGGCAAAAGTCCTTTCTTGTTGTGGGGCTATCAGTACCCGCAACTCATCATTCAACCCATCCTCAAAATGTACACAGCGATCATGATCGGTTGGCACTATCGTCCGAGCATAACGACTCAAGCGTAGAAATTCCGCCGTAAGTCGCCACCGCCTTATTTCCTTGAACCGCATTCAGAATTCCTTCCTCGGGCATCCACATAACTTGCCCCCGACATACTTTCCTTGGAATTCAGTTTTGAAGAAATCCCAAGTAACATGTTCAAACTGGCGCCTTCTCGAACAGTAAGCCACCATTGATACGTCTCGTCCCTCAACAAGGACACAGCTCCTCTCAGTTTTTGCTCGGTGGTGCATTCCAAATCATCCATGATCCGCTCCACTGCCTCCAGCCAATACTTCGCTACATTTGGAGCTACACCTGAGACACCCCTAAAAACCTCGGGACCACTTGATTTAAGTCGTTCTGATATTGATCCACGAGCTGCTGGCCCAGTTCTAGCCCCAGCAACCCTTTCTAGGACTCGCAACATTGCTTGGGTCAAAGCAATGTCCTCTCTCATATGGTCATGGGATCCATTTTCTGACACAGGTGATGCCGGTGCATCCATTTCTGGCATATGTCCCGATGCCTCAGACACGGCTCTAGCTCATCGGCCTCTACCACGGCCACGTCTACCACGTCCACGTCCTCTAGCGCTCATATTGACTAATTCGGTTTAATCTGATTACAAGTTTTATGAATCAGAATACTATTTCAGTGTTTATTAACAATATTTTATGAGATATAAGAGATAGAGTTTGTTTTCGCATACACATCCTATAGTCTCAATCTCTATAGTTTCAACACCTAAAACTAGAAGTTCTAGAGTGTTCCTATGATCATATCACAATAATAATCATTCAGTATATGAATACTTACTTAACTTGGTGCCGGATACTCGTGGTGCCATACTACCTTTAAAACATAAATTCTATAAATTCAAAACAGTTTTAAACAAAAATTGTTGTTGAACCCAACCACAGCCGAGTTTTGAAACTGGGCTCTGATACTATAAAATGTAACACCCTAAACCCGGTCTGTGCGTTAAGACCATATTTGACATGTCACACGAAATGATCATATGTAAAGTCTCTTAAAGGTTTGTAGAAAATGGATTTTAAAAATAAAGATGTTGAAAAGGTGTTTATTAAAAACCGAGGTTGATTGTTAAATTTAATAATTTAAGACGTAAGAGTTTATAATTTGAAAAATAAAATACTTGATTCAATATCCCGAGAAATGTAAAAGAGTTCAAAAGAAATTTTTGAAAATAAGATTTTTAAAAGAGTTGTTACAGAAAAATGTTACCGAGTTAAAATTAACTAAGAATGAAATCCTTTTCGTACGTTTATTTATGAAAAACATTTGTTTCTATTTTTAGAAAAGAAATCCCATTTAAGTATTTAAAACGTAATATAAAATCCATCCACAAGTAAAACATCCATAAAAATTTAACCAGAGGCCTTATTACATCACAACTTAAAAGCAAATATTAAAAAGTACTTTAAAGAAATCCGAAGTTTAATTAACCCATTAATCGTAGTATGGCCTCCACTGAGTCGTCCCTGGCCCAAGCCTCCGTCACTGATCATTACCTGGAAAGGGTAAAGAAAACAGGATGAGTTACTTAGAACTCAATGTGTAACTCACTTACCATAGTCCACTGAGCCAAAACCATTTAAGCATTTATTTGGGCCTGAGCCCATTACAAATATAACAATTTAACATGTATAGAATGCATGTGATACGCAATTTCCCAAAACCAATCCTAAGTTTCCATCCGCTACACACCACCCGTACCAACCAGCACACCTGTGGAGAGCTTTAGTCACCCACCCCGCCAACACACCAAACTGAAATTAAGCCATATATCAAACTGGGCACGAAGCCATATTTCAAACTAGGCACGAAGCCATATTTCAAACTGGGCACGAAGCCATATTTCAAATCAGGCACGGCCATCGTAATTTTGTAGCAAAGCTACCGTAACTTCTCTTCATCCAAAAGCCCAACCCATGCAATCATGTATATAATATGCATAATAATCCATTCTTATAATAATTCCAACATAAGGCTCATTATAAAAGTTATCACAAACTGGCCCATTTCACATTTTGGCCCACATAATCTCATATCACATTTGGCCCATTTAGCAGTCATCACATATGGCCCATTTATCAAAATCACTTATGGCCCATCTATCAAAATCACATATGGCCCATTTATCAAATTCACATATGGCCCATTTATCAAAATCACATATGGCCCAATAAGTCACTTTTATCGATTTAGCCCATTAAGGGCAATTTTGTAATTTTCATAATGTCGATACCAATTTCATAGTTTTTACTATTAAAGTGTTAAAATATACCATTTTACCCAATTTCACCAACTTTGTGAATTTAATCTAACATTATTACGATGTGGTTATCTAACCCGCGAGATATGGTGTGAGATTACACACCTGATTACGGTGAGCACTACACTTTCCTGATCGTCAACACCTAACATGTTATAACGCTCGATTAGAACACTAACACTTAAAATAAATCTATGCTAATGTAAGCGGTCAAGATTTTTACCCTCGAAATCTCGAATAACTACTATTTGTCGGTTCTCCCCGGTTGACGGTTCACAACCCGTTGGAAAATCCCGAACAGCTAATGGCTCAGAACTACGAACAACCTCGAATAACTGGTTTTCACCGGATGAGGGTCCACAACCCAGTGGAAAATCTCGGATTGCCGAAATGGCCCTTCGCTTGAATCTAGTGGGAATAGCGAATCTGCCCCTATTCCGATCACTATTCACCACCCTTTTTGACCCTATCTTGCTTGCCTCCATTGACATAAGAATATTAGTCCAACTATTATTTGAAAATTAAGACGATTGATTTTAATGGGCGAAAAATCGCTTACCATGAAATCCTTACGCTCAAAGGATGAAAATCAAGCGATAGCGTTCCTAAGATAAAATCGATTAGTAAACCCCATCATTAACGAAATAATGAGTAATATGGAATTCCTTGATAAAAACCCTTACCTTAAAACTTTGGACCGAATCCCAGCGATTCACGATGATTTCAGACACTCCAAATTTTTGGCCTTCCACTAAGTTTCTAAAATAGAGAAAAGATTCGAGTGAGTCATGGTATGATGATGATATCGATCCAAAAGACCATCCCACACCAACATGAAATTTGGCACAAAGGAAAAAGGGAAAATAAGAATACTAGAGTATTATATTAGCCACTTATCGAGCGATTAAAGTGTGAGAAGAAAAGAAGGAAATGGTTTGAGAAGAAGATAAGTGTTGTAAAATATTCGGCTATGAAGAGAAAAATTTGAAGGAGATGGTGTTAGCAACATTCGCCATGGAGGAAAAGAAAAGGAGAAAATGTTGAATAAATTTTTGTAAGAAGAAGGAGATGAAATAAAGGTATATGACAATTAGGTGTTTTGATTTTGGTTCATTTCAAGAATAGAAGATGAACAAAGCGAGAGGTTTGAGACTAGAGAGCAATCGACAATGGAGGAAGAAAAGAAAGAGAAAATGGCCTTCAAGGTTTTGGTGTTTTCGGCACTAGGGAAATGACTTGAAAGAATAGGCAAATTTAGACCAAAATGGTCAAAATCGAATGACCAAAAGAAAAATGAAAGATGCTTACCTAATGCTCAATGTGCATTCGGCTAGGGAGAGAAAAGATGAAGAGAAAATGTTTTGAGAGAAAGCAAAAATGACCCAAAAAGATATATGCCCAACAAGCACCTATCCATACTCAAAAGTCTTCAAAAATTCGCCACCCCTTAGCTCCCTAAAACTGTCCAAGTACATGGACACCAAAGTCAAAGTTTGGCCATTCCAAACTTTCCAAAACACATTCCTTAAAATGTGCCTTGTGTTCCCCCTACATACCATAATCTCATGATTCCCTACCTTAAGTTCAATTCTTGCCTTAATCCATTAGCCACCTTACCATAAACTAAAAGTCCAACTTTCCAAAAATAAAGCTTGGCCGACACATGCTAGATGAGTGCAAAAATTAAAAAAATTTCTCATGCATAACAAGGGATTCGAACCTCTTCCCTCTAAGTATGCTTATGGCGTCAACTCCTCTTTACTACTAGCTCATCTTATGCTAACTTTTGCCACTTAATTTCCTTAAACATCAAGGTTACTTGTTCCACTTCAATAAAATTCTATTTACCAAAATTTATTCCAAAATCCAATTAAATCTCGAACCTTCTCAGGACTATTTTAAGACACACATAGGATAAATAAACTAGCTGAGCACCAAAGTAATGTAACATATAAAAATTCAAATTTTAGGATGTTACACGGTTATTATCGACGTTTTGTTAAGGGATTCTCGATGATTGCTACACCTATGACAAGATTGTTACAAAAAAATGTTAAGTTTGAATGGTCTGAGAAATGTCAAAAGAGTTTTGAACAGTTGAAAGCATTGTTGACTGAGGCACCAGTATTAGTGCAACATGAGTCGGGAAAAGAGTTTGTGATTTACAGCGACGCGTCACTGAACGGCCTTGGTTGTGTGTTGATGCAAGAGGGCAAAGTGATAGCTTATGCCTCGAGACAGTTGAAACCGCATGAAAAGAACTATGAGACGCATGACTTAGAATTGGCTGCCATTGTGTTTGCTTTAAAAATTTAGCGACACCATCTATTCAGTAAAAAGTGCCACATATTTACCGATCATAAGAGCTTAAAGTACTTGATAACTCAGAAAGACTTGAATCTGCGACAACGGAGATGGCTCGAATTGTTGAAAGATTATGAGTTGGTAATCGATTATCATCTGGGAAAGGTGAATGTAGTCGCTGATGCTTTAAGTAGGAAATTTTTGTTTGCTTTGATAGCAATGAATACGCGACTGACTTTATCCGATGATGGTTTGTAAATGAAAAAATATATAGGATATTTCCTATGTAATTTATCACCTTTTTACTTAAATCCGTTGTTAAAACTAAGTAATTGTTTAATAAATTAATGAAATATGTGAAAATATAAAATTAGGACATAGAAATTATTAAAATGTGATTTTATGCTTTATTATATTGTTTTCATGCAATAAATGTCTTATTTTTTTTATTAATTTGAATATATTATATTTTTTAAGACATAAAGTGGGCCATGCATGATTAAATTAAATAATAAAATATAAAATTATATTTAATAATTAATTTTAAAATATTTCATTAATAATTTTAATTAATTAATTAAATTAGATAAATTTTTTTCTTTGGTCCTCTAATTTATTGATTTATTTTAGACAGGTTTGGTAGCTTTATTTGATTACAAAATCGTCCAAATTGGGGACCAAGTCAACCCAAAATTTGGCTCCACATTGCTGTCCATAAACCACTCTTTAGTTTAATTGCACAAGATCCTTGAAGAGTTGAAGAAATTAGAGATTTACCTGAAGATTTGCACTTGACCGAATCTCTGTCCTGAGTTGTTGTGGCACTCACATTGACCAAAAATCAAGCAAAAATCAGCTCAACTTCCTCAATTTATGGCCGGCCACCCATGGAAGATGATTGAAAAGATGAAAACTCCTATTTTTAGTAAACTATCCCCCTCTCCTCACCTATAAATAAGACCTCATTCTCACATTTCTACTCATCCCTCCATCATTCCTCATTCATTCTCATCATTCGTCATTCTCTCTTCTCTCCAAATTCTCTTAGCATTTTCCATTCCCACGCCTAGCATCATCTCTTCATAGAGATTTTAGCAATTAATCCTCTTAAAGAACCCTTGGTCGGCCACCTTGGAGAGCCATCAGCAAATGAGCAAAGCAAAGGAACGAATGAGCCTCGTCAGTAAGAGTCTTGGGTGACAGCCACTCTGAATTGGGTTTAATCTTTCTTTTCTTTAATTTAATCTAAAGATGTTTGCTATGTGTTCTTTGTTCTTGTTTAAAAAAATGTTAGCTTATTTTTATTTAAGCTAGGATGATTGCTTTGATTAAATAACATTTATTTGATTCATGCTTATAATGTTTGTGCCTCAATCGATCATGTTTTCAATTAAAATCAAGTCTATATTTTGTTCATACGTTATTGAAATGCACCTGAATTAGCTAAGTGATCTTGACCAGACGATGGCTAATAGACACATAATTGAAATGTGCATGCTCAATTTAGATCCTGACCCGATTAAATTGTAGGTTGCATAACAACTCTGACCAAGCTCATTATACGCATAGTTTTTAGATTTGTGTGATTAAACTGTTTCAAACCTGACACGTCCCTGTTACCTCACACGAATGCTATGAAACCCTTAGTAAATAAGGATCAGTAAAATGCATATTTACTAAGTAAAGGATTCCGAAAGGACCTAATGTGGTTTCCAAACTCATGAAAGATCGAGTTGCCATGGAATGTTTTTCCGAATATTATTAAGCATGTTGATAATAAATTGAGTTTAATTAAAGTAATTGTCCTAGTTTATTTATGTTATAATTGTTGCAAATTGTGTTTAATTTTACTAAAATCTTTTTCATTCATATAGTTTGCATACTTAGGATAATTTGCATAAGGGTCATTGCATTCGGTTTAATATATTTTAATCATCAGTTCTCAACTATATTGTGTTTTTATTTACCAAATTGTTAATATAATTTTACAAATTAAGTGACTTAGCACAAATACAATCCCTGTAGAGACGATAACTCGATACTTATTTATTACTTGATAACATTGTGTTCACTTGCACAAACCTACGCGTTACAAGTTTTTGGCGCCGTCGCCGGGGATTGTCAACTGTTGCCATAGTAATTTCTTTCGTGAAATTATTTATTTTCAATTTGATTTATTTCTAACATTACTAACTTATTCTCTTTATGTAATATCCCGGGTTAGGGGCTATTTTGTTGTTGCATGATATTGCATGTGTTGGTGTGCTGTGTTGCTGTTTGTGTAGTGTCGGGGCTTAATTGTAGGCTAGGAGTGTGCCTGAGTAGGTAGGAAAATTTTAGTTTTTAGGCTTTATAGGAGGGGAGCTGATGGAGCTGAGGGATATGTGTTTTAGTTGGAGTTTTATTGCACAAAAAAGAAGCTGGCAAGGTGGCAAGGCATGCGCTACTTGGGAGCTAGGTGTGGCGTCAACTGCATGAGGTGGAGATCTTGAGTTCAAGTCGCAGAGTTCCCCATTTTGGCTTCATTTTGGACGGCATGGAGGAAGAGGTAGAAGACAAGTAGAATTCTTCCTTGGACTTGGTCTCCACATTCAAATGGAAGGTGGAGAGCAAATAGTGGAGGGAGACTTGGTAAACTCATTTGAAATGGGTGGCTTGGAGTGATTGTGGGGATGTGGCCGAATATTGAGGAGTGTTGGGGGGTGTTGGTATGAAACTTGGATGCTTGTGGGAGAGGTTGGCCGGTTTTGGTAAGGGGTAGGAGGGTGTGCCAATGCATTTTGGCATTTTGTTTCTTTTGGCTGTTTCGGTCACACTTGGTAAAAGAGAAAGTCTCTTTTTGGTCTTGGGTTAGCCGATTGTCAAGAGAGCTTCATCACATTTTCTTTTCTCAAACCGAAAGCTTCAAACAAAAATTTACTTTGCCTCTTCTTAATTTTGTGCTTGTGGCCGAATATTCTCCTCCATTCTTCTTCTTTTGTCTTTTGGGGTAAAACCGAAAGTGGTATTCTCTCTTTCCACATTTTCCTTCTTTTGTTGAATAATTGGTAGCCGAAATTGCTTTGCTTTCTTTTACTTTGTGTCGAATACTCTCTTCTCTCCCTCTCATAATTTCTTTATTTTCATAAGAGCCTAAAACTTACCATTTTCTTCCCAACCAATTTCTCCATTCATCTTTTCATCTCTTGTCGAAACCCTACTCACATTTCGCAATCTTTTCTTTCTCTCATTGCTATCCAAGTTGAATTCTTTTTCTTGTGAAGAGTAGGTCGAATCTCTTCCCCTCTCCCTTGTAGCTCTCTTGGCCGAATATCAGTGAAGGGTGGATCTTGGTTGGTTGTTCAACCCTTGAACAAGGTAAGTGGGGTGGCCGAATGGCCATTTGTCCCTCTCTTGTCTTTTCTTTGGTTATGGTTTGGTTAAGGGCCGAATATGGTTATTTTGGAAGGGTATTAATCTCTTCGTTATAGGGTCATTGGAGTGTGGAAGCAAGCAAGAGGAGCCGTTTTTCTATTAACCGATTGTTAAGTGGTGGTAAGAGGATTATTTGTTAGACTATTCTTTTGGATTTCAATAAGATAAGGCTTCAAGTGTTTTAACTGTTCTCTTTTTAGGGGTGGCCGATTGTTAAAGGAGAACCACTGCTTGGTTCAGGTTTGGTAGGAAACCAAATCATCTTCAAGGTAAGGGATTGATATTAACCCCTTTGGGTTTGATAGTAACCTCTTTGGTTAATTGATGTTGGCCGAATGGTATAGATGCCTAACTCCTATTTGACCGATTGTAGGAGCAAGTAATCAAGGAGCCTAGACCGTTTCTTTTGGTATTGGAGATTGTGCTTTAACAGGTGTGTAAACTAACACACTTCTATTTAGTAATGTGATTGATAACCTTGTTGTGATTAATGAAACAGTAATGATTGATATGATACCCTATTGGGTATGATCTTGACTCTGTAAGTCAAAGCATTATTATTATAAGTTTCTTGATGATCTATATGATACCATGACTATGGATATATGCGATATGGGATATGATGTAAAACATATTAGCATGATATGCATGGCTTGTATGATATGCATGATCACATGAGTATGGTATGTTGATGGGTGATATGAGTGGAGGGAGAATGATGATATCCGTGTCTTTGGGACACTGTGTCTTTGGGACACCAGAGGTTTGGCACCTCCGGTGGTTTGGTACCACAGATTGATTTTGTGACTTCGGTCACCAAAGTGATTTGGTATCACATTTGTGTCTTTGGGACACCAGAGGTTTGGCACCTCATTGCGACTCGCCCTCGTGGTTAACACCACCGTGGGTTGGCCCCACTTTGAGATATGGGATCGTCTGCGCTAGTGATTTGGTATCACGCGATGGGTTGGCCCCATCATCGGATTTGTGGATGCGGTCACCGGTGATTTGGTATCACACTTGTGTCTTTGGGACACTGAGAGGTTTGTCACCTCATTGCGACTCGCCCTCGTGGTTAACTCCACCGTGGGTTGGCCCCACTTTGAGATATGGGATCGTCGCTAGTGATTTGGTATCACACGATGGGTTGGCCCCATCATTGGATTATTCGTGACTTTGGGTCACCAAAGTGGTTTGGCACCACACTTATGGATATCGTGACTTTGGGTCACCCGGTGGTTTGGCACCACCGGTGGTTTGGTACCACACGGGGTAGAAAGGTGATATGGATGGTTAGGATCGGGGGTGCATTGATTATGTTGCTATGATATGATGTGTGTTAGCATGATGTATTATAGGGAGCGGGATTTATGCACCGAGTCTTGCGACTCACCTCTCCTTTGACTTTCGGGTGACACTTAGACGCAGAGACACGAGCCGGGATGGACTCGAGGTGCTCATGCCATGCTTTAATAAAGATTTGCTCTGACTTCACAAAATTTGGTACTTGGGTTTATTTCTTACTATTTGGTTTTATTTTGGGTTGTAAATGGCCTTTAAATTTGGTTTTACTATGTTTATGCTTAAAGTAGCTTTCTAATATGCCTTAACAAATTAATTGAGTTAAAATTGCTAAAAACTTGGAAGGTCAACGATTTCAAAACTATAACGCAATGTGTTTTAAACTTTACCATCGGGTATCACTCTAAAACATTAAAATACGACAAAGCAATCATGCCAAGATTTCGAAAAGTATAAAATATGACAAGGAGTTTCTCATCGAATCTTTAACCAGAAACCTAACCCTTCAAATGCGATTTTCCCCGTAACATGCCAGATTCGGTCGTGGTGTATTGACGGGTTTGGAGTGTTACAATTGTGGTATCGTGAGCCAAGTTCAAAGGTTTTACTGTGGCCCGAGGCCCAAAATGCTTTCAAAAGTCTGTTTTAAGTGTTTTGTTTGAAATAAATGGTTTGAAGGGCATGACACCGAGTCTCTGCACCGATTCGCCTGTAAGTACCCCTTACTATTGCTTGTGATTTGTTGGATGTGATGTGATTTGATGATTAGCAATAGTGGATTACTTTAGAAACTCAAATCGATAGGATTCTCGTGAACTCGCGAGAACAAATCTCCTTAAATATTCATAAGATTTGCTTTAAAACAATGGAATAAATATCGATGCATAAAACTTCTAAATCGAGCACGTAGAGAATTTAGTCATGAGCGCTAGAGGTGGACGTGGTCGTGGACGCAGGTCGTGGTAGGATGATCGTTTTCGAACCCGTAGGGTCCGGGCCGTGGGTCGAGAAATGAGATACATCGGCACCGCCACCGGTGGAGGTGGTGAGTTTCAAGATCGATGGGGATGACGCAGTTGTCACAGCGATGCCGCGAGTGTTGGAAAGGGTAGCTGGTGTAGGTGGTGGTGCGGGAGTTAGAAATCGCTCCCGAGTGACTCGGGCAAACGGGGCCGAATTCTTTCGAGGTGTTTCTGGTGTTGCTCCCAGCACTGCTGAGTATTGGCTGGAGGCAACGGAGCGGATCATGGATGACCTGGACTTGACTGCCGAAGAGAAGCTGAAGGGCATAGTATCGCTTCTCCGGGATGAGTCATATCAGTGGTGGCTCACGGTTCGGGACAGTGTGGCAGCAGAGGATCTGACATGGGATTATTTCAGGGCTGCGTATCAAAAGAAGTACATTGGGGCTAGTTATATTGACTCTCAAATAAAGGCATTTCTGAGGCTTGTCCAAGGGAGTAAGTCTGTTTCCGAGTATGAGGCTGAGTTCTTGAAGCTGAGCCGGTATGCTAAGGGTATTGTGGCTACTGAACACGAGAGGTGTGTTCGTTTCGAGGATGGTCTGAGAGACGAGTTGAGGCTGCTGATTGCTCCCCAGCAGGAGCGTGAGTTTGCTGTCCTGGTTGAGAAGGCTAAGGTAGCCGAGGGTGTTAAGGAGTCCGTGAGGCAGGGTATGGACAGGAACAGGCATAAGAGGAGCTTTGGGTCTTCTGGATCGTCGGGTAATCCTCAGAAAAGGGCTAGACAGAGTGGGCCGAATCGATGCCAGTAGGGTTGTTGCCGCTAGTCGGGGACCGCGCAGTGTAACCATTGTGGGAGATATCATTGGGGAGGCTGCTGGACCGGTGGAAAAGGTTGTTTTGAGTGTGGTTCTCTGGATCATCGCGTGAGGGACTGTCCGCGTAAGTTGGCCAGGATTCAGTCTGAGAGTCAGGGCCGTACTCAGTTTAGGAATAATGTACCGCCACCGCAGAGGGGCCGTGGTAATGGCAGAGGTAGTAATGGATCTGGTCGGGGCCGTGGAGCACCGAGCAGGGGTGCGGGTAGTTCTGACGCCGCATACTGGGTTAGTGTATGCAAAGAAGGCGCCGAGAGGAGGCGGCGACTTGACCGGACGTCATAACCCAGACGCGTTCTTGATCTTTGGTTCTCCTTTTACTGCTTTGATTGATGTGGGTTCGACGCATTCTTACATGGCCAGTAGCATAGTAGAGACCATGGACTTAGACTCTGAGATATCTTCTAGGCAGATGACTGTAATTAGCCCTTTAGGTCACTCGTGGTAGTAGATAAGTTGTTTAGAGATGTACCCTAGAACTCCAAGGGGTAGTGTTTGCTCGGCCGATCCGATGGAACCGCCATTTGGGGAGTTCAATTTGATTCTTGGGATGGGTGGTTGGTTAAGTACCAGTGAGAAGTTGGATTGCGCGCTAAGCGCATGGTTCTAAGGACGATCGAGGTGATGAAATGGCTATGATAGGTAATAGGAGAGATTACTTATCAAATGTGGTATCGCGCTCAAGGCGCAGAAGATGGTCGGAAGGGTCGTGAAGCGTATGTGGTTCATGTGTATGCCTTGGAGGCTAAAAGAGTCTCAGAGAAAAAGTCCGAACAGTTAAGGAATTTGCTGATGTGTTTCTCGAGGAGCTTAGGGGTTTGCCGCCGGATCGTGAGGTAGAGTTCGGGATAGATCATATGCCGGCTGCGCGCTGTCTATTGCTCCGTATAGGATGGCGCCAAAGGAATTGGTGGAGCTTAAGGCTCGCAGATCCAGGAATTATTGGATCGAGGTTTTATCGAGCCAAATGTTTCGCCGTAGGGTGCGCGGTACTCTTTGTTAAGAAGAAAGATGGTACGATGCGGATGTGCATAGACTACCGCCTTGAATAAGTCGACGATTAAAAACAAGTATCCGCTGCCACGGATAGATGACTTGTTTGATCGGTGAAGAAGGTGTCGCGGTATTCTCGAAGATCGACTTGAGGTCAGGTATCACCAGTTGAAGGTTAAGGAGGCTGATATCCATAAGACGGCGTTTGAGACTCGGTATGGGCACTACGAATTTACGTAATGCCGTTCGGGTTGACTAACGCACCGGCAAAGCATTTATGGATATGATGAATAGAGTGTTTCAAAGAAGATCTCGGATCGGGCCTCGTGGTTTTCATAGACGACATCTTGGTGTATTCAAGAACAGAGGAAGAGCATGATGCGATTTGAGAGTTGTGCCGCAGATTTTGAGGAAAAGCGACTCTATGCTAAGTTCGATGAAGTGCGAGTTACGCTTAGAGAAGTGACTTTCTTGGGTCATGTAGTGTCGGGTCGAGAGGATTCGAGTAGATCCTCGTAAGATTGAGGCGATTTTGGGTGGAAGCCGCCTAGGTCAGTGGTCGAGATTCGGAGTTTTCAGGTTTGGCCGGATATTACCGAAGGTTTGTTGAGGGTTTCTCGTTGATAGCAGCGTACCGATGACCAAGTTGTTGAGGAAAGAGGTTCCGTTTGTTTGGACCGAGAAACAATGAGGAGAGTTTCGACAAGCTTAAGAAGATTCTAAATGAAGCTCCAGCTTTGATTCAACTTCGAGGTGGTAAGGAATTCACGGTCTCATCGCGATGCATCACATACGGGGTTGGGTTGTGTGTTTGATGCGAGGAAGGTAAAGTTGTGGCTTACGCATCTCGGCAGCTGAGGCCACATGAGGTCAACTATCCGACGCACGATCTGGAGTTAGCGGCTGTAGTCTTTGCGTTGAAGATTTGGAGGCACTACTTGTACGGAGAGAGATCAATAGTCTACACCGATCATAAGAGTCTGAAGTACCTCTTGACTCAGAAGGATTTGAATTTGAGGCAGCGCAGATGGGTTGAGTTGCTTAAAGATTACGACTGTTCGATTGAGTATCATCCGGGCAAGGCTAACGTGGTGGCAGACGCGTTGAGCCGTAAGGTTGTTTCGGACTTAAGAGCGATGTTTGCTCACTTGAGTTTGTATGGCAGCGGAAGTATCCCGCGAGTTGCGATTAAGCCTACTTGGGTTGAAGCGGATCGAGAGAGCAAGTTAGAGGATGAGGTTACGAGTGCGCGGAGGTTGCAGGTACAGAGTGGTGGTTCGGAAGGTTACAACTTGTCTAGTGATGGGGTGCTGTGTTTTTAGGGTAAGGCTTGTATGCCTAAAGATGTTGAGCTGAGACAGAAGATTCTTCAGGACGCACATAGCGATCCTTATGCTATGCATCCTGGAGGTAGCAAGATGTATAGAGATCTTAGAGAGCGATTTTGGTGGCGGGCTTGAAGAAAGAGGTGACAGAGTTTGTAGGAAAGTGTCCGACATGTCACAGAGTCAAGGCTGAACATCGATTGTCGTCGGAGTTTGCTTCACTGTGAAGATTCCTCGATGGAAGTGGGAAAGGATAACCATGGATTTCGTCGGTGGGTTACCGCTACGCCAAGCAAGAAGGATTGATTTGGGTAATTGTGGATCGACCGACTAAATCAGCTCATTTCATTCCGGTGAGAGTTGACTACTCACTCAGAGGTTGGCGGCCGTATGTTTCGAGATAGTAAGGTTGCACGGGTGCGATTTCGATAATCTCGGATAGGGATCCCCGATTTACGTCAAGGTTCTCGAAAGCGTTGCATCGGGCTCTGGCACGCGGTTGGATTTCAAAGACGACTTTTCACCCGCAATCGACGGTCAATCGAAAGGGTTATTCAGATCTTAGAGGATATGCCGAGAGGTTGTGTTCGGATTTTAGAGGTAGTTGGGAAGAGTTTCTACCATTAGCATGAGTTTGCCTACAACAACGATTTACAAGCGAGTATCAAGATGGCACCATATGAGGCGTTGTATGGTAGGAAGTGTCGATCACCTACGTGTTGGGCGGAGTTAGGTGAACGCCGATTGTTAGGACCCGAGTTGGTTCTTTGAGACCGAAAACAAGGTTAAGATGATTGAGCTCGGTTAAAGGAAGCTTGGACCGGCGAAGTCTTATGCCGATCTTAAGCGGAGAGACATAGAGTTTTCTCGTGGGGATCAAGTGTTTCTGAAGGTCTCGCCATGGAAGAAGGTTTTGAGGTTCGGAAAGAAAGGCAAGCTAAGTCCGAGGTTTATTGGGCCGTATAAGGTTTTGAGACGAGTGGGACCAGTGGCGTATCAACTGGAGTTGCCAGCAGAGCTTAATCAGATTCACGACGTATTTCACGTTTCGATGCTTCGGCGTTATCGCTCGAGATCGCGTCACATGTGGTAGCGATGGAAGAGATCGAGGTAAATTCAGATTTGACTATGGAAGAAGAAACGTGCGCATTCTAGATCGGGATGTGAAGGTTCTGCACAGAGGAAGTCTGTACCTTTGGTTAAGGTACTTTGGCGGAATCATGGCGTAGAAGAAGCTACGTGGGAACCCGAGGATATGATGAGACAAAGCAATACCCGCAACTCTTACGATCGGGTAATTTCAAGTCGAAATTATTTTAAAGGGTAGAAGCGTAATATCCCGGGTTAGGGGCTATTTTGTTGTTGCATGATATTGCATGTGTTGGTGTCTTTGTGTTCTTTGTTTGTGTAGTGTCGGGGCTTAATTGTAGGCTAGGAGTGTGCCCGAGTAGGTAGGAAAATTTTAGTTTTTAGGCTTTATAGGAGGGGAGCTGATGGAGTGAGGATATGTGTTTTAGTTGGAGTTTTATTGCACAAAAGAGAAGGCGGCAAGGTGGCAAGGCATGCGCTACTTGGGAGCTAGGTGTGGCGTCAATCTGCATGAGGTGGAGATCTTGAGTTCAAGTCGCAGAGTTCCCCATTTTGGCTTCATTTTGGACGGCATGGAGGAAGAGGTAGAAGACAAGTAGAATTCTTCCTTGGACTTGGTCTCCACATTCAAATGGAAGGTGGAGAGCAAATAGTGGAGGAGACTTGGTAAACTCATTTGAAATGGGTGGCTTGGAGTGATTGTGGGGATGTGGCCGAATATTGAGGAGTGTTGGGGGTGTTGGCGAAACTTGGATGCTTGTGGGAGAGGTTGGCCGGTTTTGGTAAAGGGTAGGAGGGTGTGCCAATGCATTTTGGCATTTTGTTTCTTTTTGGTCTGTTTTGGTCACACTTGGTAAAAGAGAAAGTCTCTTTTTGGTCTTAGGTTAGCCAGATTGTCAAGAGAGCTTCATCACATTTTCTTTTCTCAAACCGAAAGCTTCAAACAAAAATTTACTTTGCCTCTTCTTAATTTTTTGTGCTTGTGGCCGAATATTCTCCTCCATTCTTCTTCTTTTGTCTTTTTGGGGTAAAACCAGAAAGTGGTATTCTCTCTTTCCACATTTTCCTTCTTTTGTTGAATAATTGGTATAAGAAATTGCTTTGCTTTCTTTTACTTTGTGTTTCGAATACTCTCTTCTCTCCCTCTCATAATTTCTTTATTTTCATAAGAGCCAGAAACTTACCATTTTCTTCCCAACCGATTTCTCCATTCATCTTTTTCATCTCTTGTGAAACCCTACTCACATTTCGCAATCTTTTCTTTCTCTCATTGCTATCCAAGTTGAATTCTTTTCTTGTGAAGAGTAGGCCGAATCTCTTCCCTCTCCCTTGTAGCTCTCTTGGCCGAATATCAGTGAAGGGTGGATCTTGGTTGGTTGTTCAACCCTTGAACAAGGTAAGTGGGGTGGCCGAATGGCCATTTGTCCCTCTCTTGTCTTTTCTTTGGTTATGGTTTGGTTAAGGGCCGAATATGGTTATTTTGGAAGGGTATTAATCTCTTCGTTATAGGGTCATTGGAGTGTGGAAGCAAGCAAGAGGAGCCGTTTTCTATTAACCGATTGTTAAGTGGTGGTAAGAGGATTATTTGTTAGACTATTCTTTTGGATTTCAATAAGATAAGGCTTCAAGTGTTTTAACTATTCTCTTTTTAGGGGTGGCCGATTGTTAAAGGAGAACCACTGCTTGGTTCAGGTTTGGTAGGAAACCAAATCATCTTCAAGGTAAGGGATTGATATTAACCCCTTTGGGTTTGATAGTAACCTCTTTGGTTAATTGATGTTGGCCGAATGGTATAGATGCCTAACTCCTATTTGACCGATTGTAGGAGCAAGTAATCAAGGAGCCTAGACCGTTTCTTTTGGTATTGGAGATTGTGCTTTAACAGGTGTGTAAACTAACACACTTCTATTTAGTAATGTGATTGATAACCTTGTTGTGATTAATGAAACAGTAATGATTGATATGATACCCTATTGGGTATGATCTTGGACTCGGGTAAGTCAGCATTATTATTATAAGTTTACTGATGATCTATATGATACCATGACTATGGATATATGCGATATGGGATATGATGTAAAACATATTAGCATGATATGCATGGCTTGTATGATATGCATGATCACATGAGTATGGTATGTTGATGGGTGATATGAGTGGAGGGAGAATGATGATATCCGTGTCTTTGGGACACCGTGTCTTTGGGACACCAGAGGTTTGGCACCTTCAGTGGTTTGGTACCACAGTTGATTTTGTGACTTCGGTCACCAGTGATTTGGTATCACATTTGTGTCTTTGGGACACCAGAGGTTTGGCACCTCATTGCGACTCGTCCCTGTGGTTAACACCACCGTGGGTTGGCCCCACTTTGAGATATGGGATCGTCTGCTAGTGATTTGGTATCACGCGATGGGTTGGCCCCATCATCGGATTTGTGACTGCGGTCACCAGTGATTTGGTATCACACTGTGTCTTTGGGACACTAGAGGTTTGGCACCTCATTGCGACTCGTCCCTGTGGTTAACTCCACCGTGGGTTGGCCCCACTTTGAGATATGGGATCGTCTGCTAGTGATTTGGTATCACACGATGGGTTGGCCCCATCATTGGATTATTCGTGACTTTGGGTCACCAGTGGTTTGGCACCACACTTATGGATATCGTGACTTTGGGTCACCAGTGGTTTGGCACCACCAGTGGTTTGGTACCACACGGGGTAGAAAGGTGATATGGATGGTTAGGATCGGGGTGCATTGATTATGTTGCTATGATATGATGTGTGTTAGCATGATGTATTATCGGGAGCGGGATTTATGCACTGAGTCTTGTGACTCACCCTCTCCTTTGACTTTTCAGGTGACACTTAGACGCGGACACGGAGCCGGGATGGACTCGAGGTGCTCATGCCATGCTTTAATAAAGATTTGCTCAGACTTCACAAAATTTGGTACTTGGGTTTATTTCTTACTATTTGGTTTTATTTTGGGTTGTAAATGGCCTTTAAATTTGGTTTTACTATGTTTATGCTTAAAGTAGCTTTCTAATATGCCTTAACAAATTAATTGAGTTAAAATTGCTAAAAACTTGGAAGGTCAACGATTTCAAAACTATAACGCAATGTGTTTTAAACTTTACCATCGGGTATCACTCTAAAACATTAAAATACGACAAAGCAATCATGCCAAGATTTCGAAAAGTATAAAATATGACAAGGAGTTTCTCATCGAATCTTTAACCAGAAACCTAACCCTTCAAATGCGATTTTCCCCGTAACATGCCAGATTCGGTCGTGGTGTATTGACCGGGTTTGGGGTGTTACACTTTAATTTCTGTGATTTTCTTTTTAGGTTTTTTTGAGCATAGATCGAATTATCGATTTACTCCCTATAGACCTTGAAATTGAGCGAACTTTCAGAAAAAGAAGGCGTGAACGAACAGCTCAAAGACAAGTCGAGATGGACCTTGGAAATCAAAATCAAGACCAAGGTAATGAAGCCGATCATGTACGAAATCTCATCCTTATTGCCGATGATAGGGATCGATGCATCAGACAATATGCTGTACCAATTTTCAGTGAGTTAAACCCAGGAATTAGAAGGCCAGATATTGAGGAAACCCAATTTGAATTGATACCAGTGATGTTTCAAATGCTACAAACGGTGGGCCAATTTAGTGGTATACCCACGGAAGATCCACATCTCCACCTTCGATTGTTTATGGGGGTGAGTGATTCATTCAAGATAGCCGGTGTGACTAAAGACGCACTGAGGTTGAAGTTGTTTCCGTACTCGTTGCGAGATTGAGCACGAGCATGGCTCAATTCATTTCCACCAAGTTCCATATCTACATGGCAAGAATTAGCAGAGAGATTTTTGGTTAAGTATTTCCCACCTAGCAAAAATTCTAAGTTGAGGAACGAGATCACAACTTTCCAACAATTGGATGACGAGTCTTTGTATGAGGCTTGAGAGCAATTCAAGGAGTTACTTCGTAAGTGTCCTCATCATGGGATTCCTCATTGTATCCAGTTGGAGACATTCTATATTGGTCTCAATGCACATACAAGATTGATGGTAGATGCTTCAGCGAATGGTGCAATTTTGTCTAAGTCTTATAATAAGTCTTATGAGATCATCGAGAGGATCACGAGTAATAACTATCAATGGCCAACAAATCGAATAGCTTCAGAAAGACGTGTAGCCGAAGTTCATAAAGTTGACGCCCTCACTTCATTATCAGCTCAGGTATCGTCTATTTCCTCCATGTTAAAAGAGTTTACTGCTAGTAGTGTTAATAATTTTGTAGCTCAGCCACCAAGTCCGTTTGAAGTAGTTTCCTATGTGTATTGTGGGAAAGGTCATTCTTTTAAGAATTGTCCATCAAATCCTGAGTCAATGTACTATGTGGGGAACTAATATCAAAATAGGAGTGGACAAAGACCCAGTCCAACTTCTACAATCCTTCATGGCGTAATCATCCTAACTTTTCTTGGAGCAACCAAGGAAATGGACCGAACAACAAGTTATTGTAGCAAAGACCCAACCAATCTCAAGGGTTTAATCAGCAAGCTCTAAAACCACCTCAGGCTAAGGCATCAAACAGTTTGGAGAACTTGTTGAAAGCTTACATGGCAAAGAATGACGCTTTGATCCAAATCCAAGCAGCAACACTGAAAAATTTGGAAAACCAAATGGGTCAGTTAGCTACGGAGCTTCGTAATAGACCATAAGGAACCTTGCCGAGCGATACTGAGAATCCAAGAAGTTTGGGTAAAGAACATATCAAGGAAGTGGCATTGCGAAGTGGTAAAATTTTGGAACCCCGATTGATTAATGTCGAAGATAAGCCCATTAAGAAGAATCAACCAGCTATTGAAATTCCTACACTAAAGGAATCAGAATCTGCAAAGTCTGACAAGGTAAACCCTAACTTAGTGAATTCAGATATTTTAACATCTTCTTTGGATGAAGATTTACCTACTCAAAAAAGTTGTCCGGTTCAACCAAAAGTACCATCACCTCCATATCCGCAAAGATTGTAGCAACACAAGCAGAAATATGAGGTGCAATTCAAGAAGTTTTTGGATGTTCTGAAGCAGTTACACACCAATATTCCGTTGGTGGAGGCTTTAGAACTAATGCCGAATTATTTGAAGTTTATGAAGGATATACATTCGAAGAAGAAACGACTGAGTGAGTATGAGACTGTTGCCTTGACAAAGGAGTGCAGTGCATTCTTGCAGAACAAACTGCCATCGAAATTGAAAGACCTAGGAAGCTTTACTATACCCTGTAACACTGGTGAATCTTACTGTGGTAAAGCTTTGTGTGACTTAGGAGCGAGTATCAATTTGATGCCTAAGTTTATTTTCAAGATGTTAGGGATAGGTGAAGTAAGACCTACAACTGTGACCCTTCAGCTAGCGGATCGATCTTTAGCATATCCCGAAGGAAAGATCGAGGATGTTTTGGTAAGAGTCAATAAATTTATTTTTCCTGTTGATTTCATTGTCTTAGATTTTGAAGCAGACAAGGAAGTGCCGATCATCCTTGGGAGACCTTTCTTAGCCACGGGAAGAAAGTTAATTGATGTGCAGAAAGGTGAACTCACCATGCGAGTTCAAGACGATCAGGTAACCTTTAACATTCTTAAAGCGATGAAATTTCCCGATCCGGTAGAAGAGAGTTCAGTTATGGAAGAGATAGAAACCTTGGTTTCTATGGAAAGCAATCTTGAAGAAGATCTATTGGGTAAAGCTTTAGATCTTGACCCTTTGGAGGATGAAGAAGGTGAAGAAAACATGGATTTGATGGAAGCCAATCTGAGAAATTTTATTCAATCCACATGGTTTGAACCGTTGGAGTTGGAAGGTAGAGAATTTGTGTAACCCAAGTTGTCAATTGAAGAACCACCTAAACTCAAACTAAAGGTACTTCCTTCCCATTTGAAATACGTTTATTTAGGTGATTGTTCTACTTTACTTGTGATTATTTCAGCGGAACTGATGAAAGATCAAGAGGAGCAACTAATTTTTGTTCTAAAGAAATTTAAAAAAGCAATTGGTTGGACCATAGCTGATATTTGAGGTATAAGCCCTTCTTTTTGCATGCATAAAATCAATTTAGAAAAAAGTGAAAGAGCTTCAATTGATGGGAAAATGAGGCTCAATCCTATTATGAATGAGAAAGGAAACGATCAAATAGTTAGATGCAGGAATCATCTATCCTATTTCAGATAGTTTGTGGGTAAGTTTAGTGCAGTTTGTGCCGAAGAAAGGTGGAATCACGATTGTTGAAAATGAGCATAACGAGTTAATTCCAACGAGAACTATTACCGATTGGAGAATTTGTATTGATTACAGAAAGTTGAACAAAGCCACTCGGAAGGACCATTTTTTGTTGCTTTTTATGGATCAGATGTTAGACCGACTGGCTGGTAATGAATTCTATTATTTTTTAGATCGCTATTCAGGATATAACCAAATAGTTGTAGCCTTGGAGGACCAACATAAAACAACCTTTAGTTGTCCATACGATACGTTTGCTTTTAGGCGAATGCCTTTTGGTTTATGCAATGCACCTGCAACTTTTCAACGATGCATGATGGCAATATTTACTGATATGGTTGAAAATTTTGTGAGGTTTTCATGGATGATTTTTCTGTCTTTGGTAACACTTATGATATCTGTTTGAGTAATTTGGAAAAGGTACTGAAGAGATGTGAAGAAACGAATCTTGTCTTTAATTGGGAAAAATGCCATTTTATGGTCAAGGAAGGGATTGTCTTAGGTCATAAGATCTCAAAGAAAGGAATAGAAGTCGATAAAGCAAAGGTGGATGTAATTGAAAGATTACAGGCCCTAATGAATGGGAAAGGAGTCAGAAGTTTCTTAGGCCATGCTGTTTTTACCGAAGGTTTATCAAAGATTTCTCGAAAATTTCTAAACTATTGTGTTTGTTGTTAGAGAAAGATACAGTGTTTGATTTCAACAAAGCATGTTTGGAAGCTTTTGAAGATCTAAAGAAGCGGTTAATCTCAGCCCCAATAATCGTTACACCTGATTGGAACTCACCTTTTGAGTTGATGTGCGATGCAAGTGACTATGCCGTTGGAGCTCTGATGGGTCAAAGAACAAACAAAGTGTTTCACCTTATTTACTATGCAAGTAAAACTTTGACGGGAGCCCAACTCAATTATACGGTAACTGAAAAGGAACTCTTCGCTATAGTTTTTACTTTTGACAAATTCCGCTCATATCTTATAGGTACCAAAGTTACAGTATTTACTAACCATGCAGCCATTAAATACTTACTCACGAAGAAAGATGCAAAACCAAGGTTAATTCGTTGGATACTTTTACTCCAAGAATTTGACCTTGAGATCCAAGACAAAAAAGGTGTCGAAAATCAAATAGCTGATCATCTGTCGAGGTTGAAGCAAGATGAGATAACTCAGTCATGTGTGCCTATCAATGAGAATTTCCCAGATGAACACTTATTTGAGGTAAATCAAATTTATGAAATACCCTGGTTTGCTAATTTTGCCAATTATCTTGCATGTGGAATAATTCCTCGAGAAATGGCATACCAACAAAGGAAAAAATTCCTTCATGGTAGTCGGTATTATCTTTGGGAGGATCTGTTTTTGTTTAAATAATGTGCAGATAATATAATCCGAAAGTGTGTAGCTGGAAGTGAGATTGCTGAGATCATGTATCATTGCCATTCATATCCAAGTGGGGGACACTTTGGTGGTTCACGTACTACAGAAAAGATTTTGCAAGCAGGTTTCTTTTGGCCTACACTATTTAAAGATGCTTATGCTTATGTGAAGAACTGTGATAAATGCCAAAGGACCAGAAATATATCAAGGAGGAATGAGATGCCATTGACAAACATTTTGGAGATTGAATTTTTCGACGTATGGGGCATTGACTTCTTAGGCCCGTTTCCTTCTTCGTATGGGAACAAATACATCTTAGTTGCCGTGGACTATGTATCCAAGTGGGTTGAAGCTGAAGCATACCTAACAAATGATGCTAATTCCTACATAAGCATATGTTTACACGATTTGGGACACCAAGAGCTATTATTAGTGATGAAGGTTCTCACTTTATGAATAAATGGCTTAAGTGGTTGCTTGACAAATATGATGTGAATCACAAGATTGCTACTACCTATCACCCCCAGTCTAATGGGCAAGTTGAAAGAGTGAATCGCGAAATCAAAGGTATCCTTGAAAAGGTAGTACGCCCTAGCAGAAAAGATTGGTCTCGAAGGCTCGATGATGCATTATGGGCCTATCGAATAGCATTTAAGACTCCGTTAGGAATGACTCCTTATCGGTTAGTCTTTGGAAAGGCATGTCATTTGCCAATAGAGTTGGAGAATAAAGCTCACTGGGCTTTGAAGCAGTTAAACTTTGATTTTAAGCAAGCCGGTGAGAGAATGATGTTATAACTTGATGAGTTGGAAGAGTTGAGGTTGTTTTCCTATGAGAATGCCAAAATGTGTAAAGAAAGATCAAAGAGATGCATGATAGACATATACAACCTCGCGAGTTTAAAGAAGGTCAGAAGGTTTTGTTGTTTAATTCAAGGTTGAAGTTATTTCTTGGGAAGCTTAAATCCCGATGGAAAGGACCTTATACCATCTACCGAGTTTATCCTTATGGAGCTATTGAATTATACAACAATTACGGAGGTACGTTTAAAGTTAATGGTCAACGTCTCAAACACTACTGGGATGGTCAAGTTGAGCGAGTTGAATCCTCGTTCAAATTAACAAACCCTTAATTTTTCATGAACTCTTTTTGTAAATAAGTAAATAATTAGAACTTATTTTCTTAACTTATTACATTTAATTAATTCTGTCTAAGGAGATTGGAACTTAAGCGGGACCGCTGTGACCCCTCCAACCTTTCCTGGGAATTAATTTAATGTAATTTGTTAAGAAGAAATTTTCTAATTAAGATTTAAAAATTTTAAGTTTCATTTGTTCTATTTAAATTTAAATTTTTATGTTAATAAAGGGGTCAAATTTCCCAAGTACTAATCATTTTTTTAGGAAGATACAGTCTGAGTTTGAGGCCCAAGACAACAAAAAAAGGAGGGAAAAATCCATGCCTTGCCGTCACACCCATTGCTTGCCGCCCAGGTAACCCTAATGTAGCTAAATTTTTGCTACATGTTTCCCTAATTTTTCCCTATATAAACCCCTCTCAATTCTACTAATTTTCATATCCCTCAAAGCAATTTGCTTACACCCTAAAAATCCCTAAATCTCCTTTTTGTGCTGTCAACCTCAAATCCCGAAAGAAACCCTAGTTCTCTTCCTTTTTTGTCAAAATTCCCTATAGCCGTAGCAAAGAGATTGCCGAAGCACCGTCGTTGCTGTCACATACTGTTGTCACCGCTGCACCATCCTTGCTATCGCAAGATTTTTTCCGTAGCAAGTTCTACCCACTTTGCCGATTTCTCTTTTCTCTCTTGTGCAGAAACTTTGCCGAATTTTTGGGAAAAGATACCATGTCTCGTAAAAGAACCAGATCTTTAAAGACTACTCCTGAAAACCCAATTTTGATCGATGAAGAAGTTAAAGAGAGATTTGATTCAATCTTCAAGCATCAACCTATGATGCAGGAAAAAGGTTTTGACTTGAAGAGTAATGATTTGATGGTTGTTCCTATACCGATTTGAAAGAAAATCAATGCTCTCAAGTGGGAACGATTTTTTGATGCTTGTTCACTTTCTGATGATGAACTAGTTCGAGAATTCTACGCTAGTTTGACTACGCAAGATGCTACTGATGTCATCGTTCGAAAGAAAAAGGTTCCCCTTACTTCTATGTCCATCAATGATTTGTTTAATTTACCTGATGTTGAAGAAGATGAGTACTACCCTATGATGAACAATATCAATTTGGATTTTCTTCAACAAGTGCTTGATGTTGTGACAAATCCAAGATCCCAATGGATTATAAGAAATTATGGAAGCCATTCTTGTCGAAGAGAATACTTAAAACCAGTAGCAAAGGTATGGTTTTATTTCGTTCACTATAGTTTTATGCCTATCTCACATAGTTCCACCATCTCGATGGAACAGATGCTTTTGTTATATGCAATTTTGACAGAAAAGTCCATTAATGTTTGGAAAATTGTCCTCAAGGAGATTTACGATTGTACTAAAAAGAAGGCAAGAAGTGCTTATTTCCCATCATTAATTACTTCACTTTGCTTAAGGGCCCGTGTTAAAACACAAGCAAATCTGAAGGGGCGATATGTTCAAGGGTGCATTACAAATTATGATCTTGAAAGGTTAGTAGAGAGGGTGCATGAGCTAAATAAAGGCGAGCAAGAAGAGACAACTAAGCCAGATACCGAGGAGTCAACAGATGGAACTGAGACTAAAGCTAATTCAGTTACAGACACTTAAGAGGAAGAATCTAATAAGAAACCAAACAGTCGTAAACCAGTTGAAGGATCTGAAAACCCTAAACCAAGCGTTGAGCTAGAAGAAGAACCAGTCAAGCTAAGTGTTGAACCTGAATATACAACTCCCATGCTGACTTCTGCAAGTACTTCAAGGAAATCAGAGTTGTAAACTTTGATGGATATGTGCAAGTTCATGCACAATCAACAACAAACTTACTAAGAATATGCAAAAATTAGAGATGACTCAATTTGAAATACTTTTAAAAATATCTCTAATACTTTTTTTCCGGAGTTCCCAGATGCTATCTTTGAGACATGGACGGAAGATACTGACTATGCAAGCAGAGATGGAGCTGAAGAAGACAAGGGGAATGAGGCAGAAAAATAAAAGGGTGGATTCTTGTCTTATTATTTAATTATGTTTAGGTCTTTAGAAATTTATTTCTTTCGTAATTAGGATTTAATTTCTGCAGAATAAAACATAGCAAGTATGAGCAAACTTAACACTTCTTTAGAAAGAATAAGACTAAGTGATGTGGCAATGGGAATGAACATGTCTAGGATTGGGTTATTAGGGAAGACTTGGTATTTAAGCAGTCTTAATGACTCACCTCTCTTTCTTTACAACCCTATCTGGTGTTCAGTTTTCATTCATTACTTTGTTCTTGCAATCAGAACATTGCTTCTTTTTAAAGGGGGTAAGGCAAATAAATTGCTCAAACTTTTAAATTTTTCAAGTATGTTTCAATCATTTCTTTCATAAGTATGTTTTAATAAATGAATGTTTAGAGATATTTTTTGTTATGGAGATAGTTTGTATGCAAGTATGAATGATGATTTTATCTAAGTGAAAGTATGCTATCATGAAGAATGGAATGCTTGCATGATCTTAGCCTTAGTAATATTTGCCATGAAAACTTAGTTTATTGAGATTAGACATGCATGAAGGTTTATATCTTTAGACTTGACTTAGTAACTTTCTTAAGGAAAAATCCTAGGGAACATAAAAATCTAAAATGATATAGGCACTATTTCTTTGGACCGTTTGAGCCTTTTCAAGCCAACCCTATGATATTAGACCCTTGAAACTGTAATTTTGAGCTTAAAGGCCTGTTTTTTGCAATGAACCTACACTATAAGCCAATTACCATCTTTTTAAAGCTATCCTAATTTTGTGCACCTATCTTAACTAAAGTTGTCTTGGGAATCAACATTTGAGGAAATTTTCATAAAGATGTATGTGCTCATGCTTAAAAAAAAAGAGAGTAGAAAAGTTTGCTCAGTCTCCAACAAAGGAAAAATGTTTGAGCTTGAATTCAAAATAAGTTTGGGGGTGTTCCGAAGGTTCACTTAAAGAAAAAGGTTGTACTACGAGAAAACCAAGACAAAGTTAAAGGTTAAGATTTTTTTAAAACTGAAATGTCCCATCTCTTAAAAAATCCCACATTTAAAAGACCTATTGATTTGATGATTATGTCACCTACATTAGTGGAGAGGAAGTCCTGAGTTCAACATATAAAGATCATAAATAAGCCTTGTGATTGTTTGCTTGATTGATAGGAAATTAGGTTGAATGAAGAATGTTATCTATGGCTGTGACATACATGCAAACTATGATTCATGTTGACATATTTTGAAGCTTAGTATAATCTTAAGGAATGTTTGCATATGAATTACTTGTTAATAAAGAAGATCGATAAGATGAAGTTATTAATGCATGATTATGGGACAAAGATTGATGCTGCTTACACAATTAGCAATTTTGCCTTAGCAAGCCTTTTTGCTGTGCATAAACATTACTCGGGACGAGCAATGATTTAAGTTTTGGGGTGTGTAAACGGAAAAATATATAGGATTTTTTCTATGTAATTTATCACCTTTTTACTTAAATCCGTTGTTAAAACTAAGTAATTGTTTAATAAATTAATGAAATATGTGAAAATATGAAATTAGGACATAGAAATTATTAAAATGTGATTTTATGCTTTATTATATAGTTTTCATGCAATAAATGGCTTATTTTATATTAATTTGAATATATTATATTTTTTAAGACATAAAGTGGGCCATGCATGATTAAATTAAATAATAAAATATAAAATTATATTTAATAATTCATTTTAAAATATTTCATTAATAATTTGGGTTTTAATTAATTAATTAAATTGGATAAATTTTATTATTTGGTCCTCTGATTTATTGATTTATTTTGGACAGGTCTGGTAGCTTTATTTGATTACAAAACCGTCCAAATTGGGGACCAAGTCAACCCAAAATTCAGCTGCACGTGGCTGTCCATAAACCACACTTTGGTTTAATTGCACAAGGTCCTTGAAGAGTTGAAGAAATTAGAGATTTACCTAAAGATTTGCACTTGACTGAGTCTCAGTCCTGAGTTGTTATGGCACACAAATTGACCAAAAATCAAGCAAAAATCAGCTCAACTTACTCAATTTATGGCCGGCCACCCATGGAAGATGCTTCAAAAGATGAAAACTCCTATTTTTAGTAAACTATCCCCCTCTCTTCACCTATAAATAAGACCTCATTCTCACATTTCTAATCATCCCTCAATCGTTCCTCATTCATCCCTCATCATTCATCATTCTCTCCTCTCTAAATTCTCTTAGCATTCTTCTTTTCTCCCCACGCCTATCATCATCTCTTCATAGAGATTTTATCAATTAAGCCTCTTAAAGAACCCTTGGTCGGCCACCTTGGAAGGCCATCAGCAAAGGAGCAAAGCAAAGGAACGAAGGAGCCTCGTCAGTCAGAGTCTTGGGTGACATCCACTCTAAATTGGGTTTAATCTTTCTTTTCTTTAATTTAATCTAAAGATGTTTGCTATGTGTTCTTTGATCTTGTTTACAACAATGTTAGCTTAATTTTATTTAAGCTAGGATGATTGCTTTGATTAAATAATATTTATTTGATTCATGCTTATAATGTTTTTGCCTCAATCGATCATGTTTTCAATTAAAATCAAGTATGTATTTCGTTCATTAGTGATTGAAATGCACCTGAATTAGCTGAGCAATCCTGACCAGACGATGGCTAATGGACACATAATTGAAATGTGCATGCTCAATTTAGATCCTGACCTGATTAAATTGTAGGTTGCATAACAACTCGACCAAGCTCACATTATCTCGCATAGTTTTTAGATTTGTGTGATTAAACTGTTTTCAAACTCGACACGTCCTGTTACCTCACACGAATGCTAAGAAACCCTTAGTAAATAAGGATCAGTAAAATGCATATAAACTAAGTAAAGGATTCTGAAAGGACCTAATATGGTTTCCAAACTCATGAAAGATCGAGTTGCCATGGAATTTTTTCCCGAATATTATTAAGCATGTTGATAATAAATGGAGTTTAATTAAAGTAATTGTCCTAGTTTATTTATGTTATAATTGTTGCAAATTGTATTTAATTTTACTAAAATCTATTTCATTCATATAGTTTGCATACTTAGGATAATTTGCATTCGGGATCATTGCATTTAGTTTAATATATTTTAATCATAACTTCTCAACTATATTGTGTTTTTATTTACCAAATTGTTAATATAATTTTACAAATTAAGTGACTTAGCACAAATACAATCTCTGTGGAGACAATAACTCGATACTTACTTATTACTTGATAACGACTGTGTACACTTGAACAAACCTACTTGTTACATGGTTTGATTCTAGCTGAGTTAAAAGCTAGACCGATATTTCTTCAGAAAATTTGTGAAGCTCAGAGAAGTGACAAAGAACTTCAAGCTAAAAGAGTTCAGTGCGAATCGACTAGTGATTCAAACTATCAGATTGGGACCAATGATTGTTTGATGTTCCGAGGTAGGATTTTTGTACCGAGAAATACTGAGCTTATTCAGAAAATTCTTCATGAGGAACATAACGGTTGTCTATCTGTTCATCCTGGAAGTACAAAGATGTATAATGATTTGAAGAAATTACATTGGTGGCCGGGCATGAAACGAGATATTTCTGAATTCGTATCGAGATTTTTGATTTGTCAATAAGTAAAGGCCGAACATCAAGTACCTTCAGGTTTACTTCAACCTGTGATGATTGGAAATGGGGCAGAATTACGATGGATTTCGTAACCGGGTTACCTCCAACATCAAAGAAGAAAGATGCTGTTTGGGTCGTTGTTGATAGATTGACGAAATTGGCTCATTTTATTTTGGTACATACCGACTATTCACTTGATAAGCTAGCTTAATTGTACATTACTGAGATTGTTAGATTGCATGGAGTGCCTATTTCTATTATTTCGGATAGAGATCCGAGGTTTACGTCGCAGTCTTGGAAGAAATTACAAGAAGCTTTGGGTACGAAATCGAACTTTAGTACCACATTTCATCTGCAAACTGACGATCAATCTGAAAGAACGATTCGGGTTCTCGAAGATATGCTTCACTGTTGTGTTTTAGAGTTCGAAGGTAGTTGGGAAAAATATCTACCTTTAGTCGAATTTGCTTATAACAATAGTTTTTAGTCGAGTATAAAGATGGCACCGTATGAGGCATTGTATGGCTGCAAGTGTCGAACTCCATTGTACTGGACCGAGCTCAGTGAGAGATAGATTTACGGGGTTGATTTGGTTAGAGAAACTGAAGAAAAAGTGAAAGTAATTCATGATTGTTTGAAAGAAGCTTCGGGTAGACAGAAATCGTGTAACAGCCCGATTTAAACCCTAGTTAGAATAGTGGTTTTGAGAGCACAAATTTGAGGTCAGAAAAAATATTTTAATATTATTTTTCGTGTTTACAGTATGTGATTGAGCATGTGTGAAAATTCTGTGTGAAAATTTTATCGATTGTGTGCTTAATTTGCAAAAAGGACTTAATCGCATAAAATGCAAAAGCTGTGTGCTGATTGTTAAAGTACTTATTTTGCATGGCTTCTAAAATGGAAAGTCCTTATGTTGTTATTAAGCCATTAATAGATTGGATGGACATATATAGGCATATAATTGATGATTAAATGGTTTAATAACAAAGGGTAAAATGGTAAAAAGCATATTAATGTTATTATAATTAAAACCAAAAGAAATTAAAGGCCATTCTCATCATCTTTGGCAAAAATTAGCAAGAAAAGAAAAGAAAAAGAGAGTTAGGGATTCGGCACTTGTGACCTTCAATTGGTATGTGTTTTTAACTCGGTTTTTGATGATTTCTACGTTTTTGTGATCGTTGCTTAGTGTTCTAGCTAGCCCATGCTTTAATTTTTGAATTTGTTGGTAATTTTGAGAGGTGCCATTGATAAATGCTTGAACTTTGTGTTGATAGTTGGTGAAATATGAAAGTTTGATGTTGGGTTAACATATTTTGTCTTTGGATTTTTGGTGAATTTGACTATTTTGGACTAAATTGTGAAAATAAGATATTGAAGGACTAAAATGTGAAATAAATGAAATATGTGGGCTTGTATGAACATGATAAATATTTGGCCAAGCATGGGAATAATGAAATTGTGTATATTTTGTGATTTTGTGAAATAAGGACTTAAGTATCGAAATGTGAAAATGTGAGGGCTATTTTAAAAAATGCCTTAAATATGTGTGTTTGAACTAAATTGAAAGATTTGGTAATTGAATGAGCTAAATTTGAATATGTATAGATCAAGAAAAGCGAAATTTGGATTTAGATCGAGGCAAGAACAAAGTGCTCGATTGATCGACTTGTTTTGTAACTTCGACGTCTGAGGTAAGTTCGTTTATAATACAAATTGTTTAAATTATGCTCATGTGTTATATAATGAAAGATTATGTGGTTAATAAATTGGTAATGTTAAATGTGGATTGAGAGATGTGGCACTAAGTGTGCGAAATAGAATTGATACAGTAGAGAACAGCACTGTGTGTACGAAATAAAGAAAGCATCAACTACATTGATTGGCACTGTGTGTGTTATACCGAGTTAAATTCGGTTTAATGTAAAAGCACTAAGTGTGCGATGATATATAAGTTTCGGCTAAGAAGTTGGCACTAAGTGTGCGAAATAATCGAATGAATAATGAAGATCGAAATGTGGTATCGAGCATTGAGTAGCAAGAATGATCGTTAACTAAGTGTTGGAAAAGGTATGTTCAAAACCTATGTGGTTGATGATTTCGTAAATGGTTATATGGATGGTTGAGTGAGCATGGCTGCTATGGATGAGATTGTATATTCTTATGAAATAATCTATGTGATTGTTTATGTTGTGTATTGAATTTGAATCATTGAGTTAAATGTATTATATTACGAACTTACTAAGCTTTAAAGCTTACTGTGTGAAGTTTTCTCTGTTTTATAGTGTATTTAAAGCTAGCTCGGATCCGGGGATCGTCAGTGACTCAATCACACTATCGGCAATCTATTTTGGTACTTTTGGAAGTTGTATATATTTGGTATATGGCATGTATAGGCTAGTGATTTATAGCATGTTCTGAAGTGTATAAGTTTTGGCATGTGATATGGCTTGGTAGTCTGATGATTTTGGTGTGTGCCTTAGATGTGTAAGAAGGATGGTTAAAGATGTGTTTATGTGTTTTATGTGAGTGATCATTTTGGCATAAATTAACAAAATGGAAATGGTATGTTTCATGATAGATTTGGTAATGATGAATGGATAATATGTTTTGAATGTAAATTTGATACCTTGAATTGGTAAGTTTGAGTTGGAATTTGAATGAGAAATGAGTAGTGATGTTAAGAGGTTAAAAATGTGTTTACTTAGTATGTTTTGATTGCATTTGAGGCATGCTTTGAAATTGGTTTGATGCTTGTAGGTGATTCCAAAGTGTGGATGGCAATTGGGCCTTACAAATGACCTATAATTGCCCACACGGTTGAGCACACTGGCGTGTGGCTCGACCGTGCCATTTAAGTTTGCAAATTGAAACAAGTCAGGCTCGCACACGGGCTAGACATACGGGTGTATGACTGGCCGTGTGGTGCAAGTCAGTGTCAACCACGGGTGAGGCACACGGGCGTGTCTCCGGCTGATCCTGTGTCGAGAGTCTTAATATTTATATAATGAATGATCTAGCCTAAAAACTAACTATCACCACGATTGAGGCAAGTGCACCTATTGAACATTAGTATAGCTTAGTGGCAAGACCGGATTGTCGAACCCAAAGGAACCAAAAGTACTAATACTGACTTTCTTTTTATTATTTAGCCTAAGAATTAAAGGATTTGTTGTTTATTCTAAAATTAACTAACTACTAAGCTAAAGTCGCTAAGACACAGAGAATGAATTGGGGAAAATACTTGTGGGAAAAACCAATTGATTAAGACGATACCCAAGGAAGAATCCACCTAGACTTCACTTGTTATTTAACTCTGAACCAGACGGTTTATTCACTTGACTTGATCCGTAGGATTCCCTAATTTATATTAATACCTCTCTCGAGGCTACTAACGTCTAACCCTAGGTTGATTAATTAAAATATCTTTCTAATTAAAACCCCTAGGATTGCATTAACTCGATCTATGGACTCCCATATTAGGTTTGACCCTAATCCGGCAGATTTTCGTCATCCTATCTCTAGGGTTGCGATCAACTCCGCTTAAATATGCTAGATCTACTCTTAAACAGGGAATATTCCTCCACTGCCTAAGCACATCAATACTTGAATCAATATCCTGAAATATCAAAACAAGAATTAAGAACACATAGTTAAGAACAAATCAAGTATTTATCATATAGTTCAGAAAACAATAACAAGATCCGTCTTAGGTTTCACCCCCCTCAGGTATCTGAGGGGTTTAGTTCATAATCATAAAAGAATACATCTCAGAAGAAAATATAAAACAAAACATAAGGAAACCCTAAAACCCCTTGAAGGAATTGAAGGAGAGATCCTCCGTCTTGAGTATGATTTTGGCTTCTTGAGATGAATCAACTGGCTTTCTTCGAGTAAACCCCACAATTCTGACCTCTCTGGCTTGGCTCCTTGGCCTACCTGGACGTCCCCTGATGGTTGGCCTTTAGGGTGTTTATAAAGGCTTTTTGAATGTCTTTCTTTGTCTCTAAGTACCTTATTCCAAGTGAAATTTCTCTTTGTCACGGCAGGGACACGCCCGTGCAACACGCCCGTGTGAGTCGAATCCAGGTCGTGGTCGAGCCTGCTAAAGGGGCACGGCCGTGTGGCTTGGGCCCAGGCCGTGTTGATATCTTACTTTGGTCCATTTCCTCCGTTTTCGATCCGTTTCTCGTTCTTTTCATCCTCCTATGCTTCCCTTAGTATAAAACATGAAATTAAATGATTAGGAGCATCAAATTCCTCAAATCAAGGGATTAATCATCCAAAAAGCATGCTAAATGTGGGATTAAATTATGTATATATTACGGTTTATCAAATACCCCTAAACTTAAGCTTTTGCTTGTCCTCAAGCAAAATTCTCAACTTACAATTTAAAATAGAATTTTCTCAATTCATAACCTTCATCAATAATGTTTCATCATAATTCATAGGTAATTCATACATTTATAATTTAACCAGAAGGTTCCTAAAGATTCAAACAATCAAAGTCATAGTTTTTATAGTACGAAAAATAGGTGTTTCCCCTCATGTATCTAATCACCTCTAATTCAAAATTGACAAGGGTTGACATCCTCACTAAAGATTCACTCAAATCACTCGAAGTGTTTAAGGTTCAGGAAAAAGCACTTATAAGTCAAACATGAAAAGTTAATCCCATAGGCTTGCATGAAAATCAAATCTCCACCACTATAAAATGGGATGGTACACAAATCGAAAGGTCTTTAAAAAGGGTTGTAATGGGGCTAGGGTTAAAGGTGTTGATAAAGGCTGAATTAGAGGGTTAGTATCGATATTGAATTGATAAATTACTTAACTAGAAAAAATAAACTAATACTGAATAGTTGCATTAAAATTTCATAACACGAGCTTCTTCTCAAGATGTGGAATTTAAACGTATAAGCTCAATTAACATAGAACTAATAATGGATGAACTTCAAATAATAATAGATTTTTTTTAACCTTTTGATTTGTGTATCATAATTTTTTTTTGGTGAATCTTAAAAGTGCCTAACTTTTTGCATTATTCTCAAATCCCTGAATTATGTCTTGTTTTTAAGTAATTTTCTCATGTTACTATTAGAATGAAATTTCTTTTGATTTATGATTTTCATTGCTATGTTTCGGATTAAGTCATAGTTAATTGTGCAGTGATGATTTAAACTTTAGGAGACTAGAGAATCAAGCATGATGAGTCTATTTTCAAAAATTTTGTTAGGTTGTCTACATGAATATAACTATTACTTTGAAGTTTGAAATTTACAAGGTTGACATCAAAAAGCCCATAATTTTTGTGAGATCTTGAGCCTTTTAGAGCATACATTCTTTTCGTGCTCACTTTATTGATTATGAGTGTGTCAACATTGATTTGTTATTCTAGAACTTGCTTTGATTATACATGTCGAGACCACACCTTTGATTTGATATACAGAGATGATAAAGGCACTTAGGTTTTAACCCACTTACTCCATAAAAGCCTACCCTCACAATTAACCCCTAGTGAACCCCTTTGATCCTAACAACCCTTTTATTGACTCACCCACTAATATTAACTCAAAACCCATCTTGTATTTGTTATCACCATTTTTCTTGACCACCCTTATATCGAGTTTTGATTTGATCAGTTGCCTAATTATTTTATTCATTTCAGTAGTTGAATCCATCTTTTAAATACTTGATTTGTTCTTAAAAAAAATAAGAAGAGGAAAGAAAAAAAAATAAAAAAAAGGTTTCATCCCCCTCAGGTATCTGAGGGGGATGAAACCTTTTTTTTAAGAACAAATCAAGTATTTAAAAGATGGATTCAACTACTGAAATGAATAAAATAATTAGGCAACCGATCAAATCAAAACTCGATATAAGGGTGGTCAAGAAAAATGGTGATAACAAATATAAGATGGGTTTTGAGTTAATATTAGTGGGTGAGTCAATAAAAGGGTTGTTAGGATCAAAGGGGTTCACTAGGGGTTAATTGTGAGGGTAGGCTTTTATGGAGTAAGTGGGTTAAAACCTAAGTGCCTTTATCATCTTTGTATATCAAATTAAAGGTGTGGTCTCGACATGTATAATTGAAGCAAGTTCTAGAATAACAAATCAATGTTGACACACTCATAATCAATAAAGTGAGCACGAAAAGAATGTATGCTCTAAAAGGTTCAGGATCTCATAAAAATTATGGGATTTTTGATGTCAACCTTGTAAATTTCAAACTTCAAAGTAATAGTTAGATTCAGGTAGACAACCTAACAAAATTTTTGAAAATAGACTCATCATGCTTGATTCTCTAGTCTCCTAAAGTTTAAATCATCACTGCACAATTAACTATGACTTAATCCGAAACATAGCAATGAAAATCATAAATCAAAAGAAATTTCATTCTAATAGTAACATGATAAAATTACTTAAAAACAAGACATAGTTCAGGGATTTGAGAATAATGCAAAAAGTTAGGCACTTTTAAGATTCACCCCCCACACTTAAGATGTACATTGCCCTCAATGTACAAAGATATATATGAACAATACATTAAGAAAATCAAAAGAGAGGGAGAGAGGTGAAACTTCCTGAATTTCGGATGGATTCCTTGAGTTAGGAGTGTACAAATTTGATTCGGAGGTGAAAGATAAAGTGGAGGAGGCGTCTCTGGTGGTGGTATGGTGGTTGCCCACATTCGCTGCGCTAGATGAAGAAATTGGGTAGGTCGTGAAGAAAAAACCAGGAAATAATAAGAAAAATTCAAAATAAACTAATTATGTATTTAAGGACAAGGAAGATAAAGAGAAGGAAAATAAATGAGAAGAGAAAAGACATAGGTAAAATAAATGGACTCAAATGTCCTTGGCTTGGGGAGTAAATGAAGCGGCCGGCATGAACTTATGTGGCTTGGTCTCGCACGGGGAGACTGTGCTAGGGTCCTTCCATTTCTTCGGCATGGGGATGGTGGTGAGGATGGTGAAAGAAAAGGAATGAGGGGAAGGGGAAGGGGAAAATGAAGGGAGAGGATAGTGAGGAGGGAAAGGGGTTGGTGGCTGGGAGTTGGTGGAAGAAGGATTTGGGGAGAAGGTGAGAACAAAAGGGGGAGGGCCTTAAATAAGAAACAAGGACCTAGTGCTGCCTTCGCCCGTGTGTTGTGGGCGTGTTCGGTCACACGGCTGTATCACATGGCCGTGTGGTGGCTCGTTCGTTTCTCCCACGCCTATGTAGAGATCTCCACGCCCATGTTTCTTTCTCAGTGTCGGCCACGACCTCAAAGCACGGGCGTGTCTCATACCCGTGTGAGTTCCTTAGTGTCGGCCACGGCCATATCGTACGGCCGTGGCAATTTATAGCCGTCCGTGATCTGGGGATTTTTTGTCCTTGGCTCGTACAACCTCTGCCATGCCAGTGTGTAAATCCGTGATGCCCACACGGCCACAGCCACGCCCGTGTGCAAGGCCGTGTGGCACAGAAACCTATACTTTATTTACTTTGGTTAGCCTTTAGTTAGGTACTAAAAATCAAAGATATGAAAATAAAGGGGGTTAGTGCTCGGGTTGCCTCCCGAGAAGTGCTTGTTTAAAGTCCTAATCTAGACTTACCTTTCATTAGCACGATCATGGTGTTTTGAGGAGTTAAAACTCCTCTTCCCTGCTATCAATTCTAACAATATATGGTTTGAGTCGAGCGATGTTTACCTTAAAAGTTCCGAATTCAGGATTAGTTACCTCGACTGTTCCGTATGGGAAGACATTCAGTACCGTAAAAGGATTTCTTCGTTTGTATTACGTTCTGAGATAGCGACTCGAGGGTCTTTCTCATCCAACAATACTTGATCTCTCCTATTTTGAAGTGATTCGCTGTTCCTTTAAGCTCATTTGGGGGTTCCCTCGGTTTTTCTTTATGTGTTCCTATTTTCTCCTTGAAATGTGTTTTCCACTCGTATAGTTCATCAATATGAAGCCTTCGATCCTCATGAATTACTTCTTTGTTGTCATGATGTCTAGGATCCGCTCGATTGTGTGGTTACGTGGTGCTTCCTGAAAAGAAGGTTTAACTGAATGGTCATTAATAAAATAAAATTTCTCACCTTGATTACTTGATGTCCTAGCTGAATCAAGAGCCTGAAGACTGATTGATTCGTTACCTACACGGAGTATGAGTTCACCTGTACCAACAAACCGAATGGTCATTAATAAAATAAAATTTCTCACCTTGATTACTTGATGTCCTAGCTGAGTCAAGAGCCTGAAGACTGATTGATTCGTTACCTACACGGAGTATGAGTTCACCTGTACCAACATCAATTTTAGTTCTACCAGTTGCTAAAAAGGGTCTTCCTAAAATTAAAGGGATCGTGTTATCCTCATCCATGTCTAAAATGACAAAGTCTACTGGGAATACAAATTTATCAATTTTCACGAGTACATCTTCGACTATACCCCTAGGAATTCTAATAGTTTTATCAGCTAATTGAATGCTCATCCTAGTTTGTTTGGGTTTCCCTAGACCTAGCTGTTTAAACATTTTATAAGGCATAAAATTTATACTTGCCCCTAAATCAGCTAAATCATTATTAACAGATAAACTACCAATTAAGCATGGAATTGTAAAACCCCCTGGATCTTTTAATTTTCGTGGTAGTCTATTTTGCAACATTGCTGAGCATATTGCGTTTAGTTCCACATGCGACTCTTCGTCTAACTTTCGTTTGCTTGTCAAAAGCTCTTTTAAAAATTTCCTTGAATCTGGCATCTGCGAAAGAGCTTCGAGAAACGGTAAGTTAATATGTAATTTCTTTAAAAGTTTAAGAAATTTAACGAATTATTCGTCTGTGTTGTCTTTCTTCATTGCATTGGGATATGGCACACGAGGTTGGTACTCTTTAATTACCGGTTTTGGCTTATCATGACTTTCCTCAGCTTTACCTTTGTAATATCCCGGGTTAGGGGCTATCTTGTTGTTGCATGTTATTGCCTGGTTGTGGTGTGCTGTGTTGCTATTTTTATGTCTTAGGGGCTTAATTATAGCCTAGGTGTATGCCTGAGGTAATGGAAGAATTTTGGTTTTTGGGTATTAAGTGAAGGGGGCTGAGGAAGCTGGGGTTTTTAAGTTATTTTTGGTATTTCATAGCACAAAAAGAAGAGTGGCAGAGTGGCAGAGCATGCGCCACTTGGGAGTTTGGTGTGGCGTCATTTGCAAGGAAGGGGGATGGCCTGAGTTCGAGCTGCGAAACTCCCATTTTGGTTGCATTTTGGGACGGCATGGAGAGGAGGCAGAAGGCAAGTGGAACTCTACCTTGGACTTGGTCAAAAGGGTGACTTGGATGGTGGAGAGCAAATTAAGGAGGAAGACTTGTTCAACTCATTTGAAATGGGTGGAGAGGAGTGTTTGGGGGGATTCTTGGCCGAATTTGTGGGGTGTTGGAGTGGGGTTGTGGACGGTTTGGTAGGGGGAAGGGAGGTGTGCCGAAATGCACTTCTCATTTTGTGCATTTTCGGCCAAAAGCACTTGTAAAACAATTCTCTCTTTGTGCCTTACCAAAACCGAAAGACTAAGCACTTGCCGAATTGTTTTTGCTCATTTTTGTTTGTTTTCCAATTTTCCTTTGCTAGCCGAATACTCTCCTCCTCATCTTCTTTTCTTTTGTCCATTGTGAAGCCGAATTCTCCATTTCCTTTCTCCTTTCTTTTTGTGCCGAAACTCTACCCATTGACAACCTTTTTCTCTCCTTTACACTAAAGCCGAATTCCTTTCTTTCACAAAACTTGGTAGCCGAAACTTTATTTCTTTTGGGTAGACCGATAGAACCCCTCCATTCATCTTTGTATCTTCTTCTTTCTTAGCATTTTGTTCTCAATCGTTCTTCCCATCTCTCTCAAGGCCGAATCTCCCTTCTCCTAGGGTGGTGTGACCGAATCTTTATTGGTGTTGGGTGTTGGTAAGTGCAAGGCCGAATGGCCATATCTTCTTTTGTTTTGGTTCTTTGTTGGTTATGGTTCGGTTAAGAGCCGATTCCAGTCTTTGCTAATAAGAGAAAATCGTCGGTTTGAAACCGATTCGCATTTTAAGGCCTTTTGATCGTGGGGTGTTAGAGGAGGCGATCAATTGGAGCTTTATTTGCAAGTGGCCGATTGGTAAGTAAAAGGGTAAGCAGTTGGTATATTTGTGTCAGTACAATTAGTTGATTTCGATTAAGGTTCAAGTGATTAATGATTCCATTTTCTTTTAGGTGGAGGCCGATTGTCAAAAAGAACCACTACTGGTTCGAATATTTGGTAGGAAACTGAACCAAGTGAAGGTTAGGGATTGAAACTAACCCCTTTGGGTTTAGATGTCTTTGGCCGAATGGTCTTAGTACCTAACCCCTATGTTTGGTCGATTGTAGGAGTTAGCAATCGAGGGACGTAGATCGTTCGTTGGGATTTTAGACTCGTAGCTATCAGGTGTGTATACTAACACACTTATATTTAGTAATATTGTGAGTAACCTGTGCAATGACTAATGAAACAGTGGTGACTGTTATGATACCCTCATGGGTACGAGTTTGGACTCGGGTAAGTCGATGCTATTATTATGAGTTATTGATGATCTGTATGATATCATGGTTATGGATATGTGACATGGGGTATGAGATTAGACATATTGGCATGATATGCATGATAGTATGATATGCATGATAGCATGATATTCATGATTACATGAGTTTGGCATGTTGATGGGTGATACGAGAGAGGGAGCGATTATATTTTGTCCGACGAGCACCAGTGCTTTGGTAGCACACTTTGTGACTTTGGGTCACGGAGGTTTGGCACCTCCAGAGGTTTGGTACCTCGGCGTCTCGTCCCCCGTAGTTAACACCACCGTGGGTTGGCCCCACTTGTGAGATCTGGGATTGACGCCAGTGATTTGGTATCACACGCGATGGGTTGGCCCCATCACCGGTCGTGACTACGGTCACCGGTGCTTTGGTAGCACATTGTGTCTTTGGGACACCGGAGGTTTGGCACCTCATTGCGACTTGTCCCTCGTGGTTTGACCACCGTGGGTTGGCCCCACTAGAGATATGGGATCGTCTCGCTAGTGATTTGGTATCACACGATGGGTTGGCCCCATCATCATTGGATTCGTGACTTCGGTCACCGGTGCTTTGGTAGCACAACCGTGTCTTTGGGACACCGGTGCTTTGTAGCACATTAGCGGATATTGTGTCTTTGGGACACCGGTGCTTTGTAGCACATTGTGACTATATGTCACCGGTGGTTTGGCACCACCAGTGGTTTGGTACCACACGGGGTAGAAAAGCGATATGGATGGTTAGGTTGGGTTGCATTAATTATGTTGCTATGTATGATGTGTGTTAGCATGTTGTTTTATCGGGAGGCGGGATTTACACACTGAGTCACTCGACTCACCCTCTCCTTTGACATTTCGGGTGACTCGTGAGACCCGCGGACTTGGAGCCGGATGGACTCGAGGTGCTTATGCCATCTTTGAATAAAGTTCTTACTCGGACTCTATGTTGCGGGTACTTTAGCTTATTTACCTTTATTTGGGTTTTATTTTGGATTTGTAAAGGCCTTTAAAGTTATGTTTTATGTTGTTGATGTTTTAAGTTGATTTGTGACATGCCTTAACAAAGTAACTTGGAATAAGTTTTACTAAAACTTGGAAAGATAATGATTTCAAAATTATAACGCATACTGTGTTTTTAAACCATACCATCGGGTATCACATCTGAGTTTTCATACTGAAACAAAAACAAGCTGGTTTCCAAATTCGAACTTGTAGTTCTCCTAGGTTTAAGTGTTTTATGTGTCACTAAGAAACTAATGAGGATTTTATATGGTAATAACTCGTTTTAACTACACATTCTGGCTAAGTTCTCGAAATCTTCGGATTTCAAATGTATCAACTGATTTCAAACAAGTCTACTCAAATTGTTTTTAAAATACGCTGTGTTTTCACTAGGTTTTAAACGGAAACTCTAACTTTTCAAAAATGATCTCCCCGTAGCATACCAGATTCGGACGTGGTGTCTTGTCCGGGTTTGGGGTGTTACATTTGTGGTATCAGAGCCAAGTTCAAAGGCTCGGCTGTGGGCCTGAGGCCCAAAAAGGTTTTCAAAAGTCTATTTAAGTGTTTGTTTTGGAAAGTATGGTTTGAAAGGCATGGCACCGAGTCTCCGCACCGATTCGCGGTAAGTACCCCATACTATTATTTGTGATCCGATTGGATATGACATGATTTGATGATTAGCAATGGTATGCTACCTTAGAGATTGAAGCGATAGGATTCTCGTGAACTCGCGAGAACAAATCCTCATTAAATATTCATAAGACTTGCTTTTAAACAAGTGGAATAAATACTGATGCATAAAATTCTTAACCAGATACGTAGAAAGATTAGTCATGAGCGCTAGGGGTGGACGTGGTCGTGGACGAGGTCGTGGTAGGATGACGGTTTACGAGCCCGTAGGATGCAGGCAGGTTTGAAAAATGAGATACGGCCCGCCACCGGTGGAGGTGGTGAGTTCCAAGATCGAGACGGGAGGCAGCCGCAGTGTCACGAGCGATCTTTGCGAGTGTTGGAAAGGGTAGCTGGGGCTAGTGGTGGTGCAGGAGTTAGGAAATCAGTTCCTGAGCGACTCCGGGCTAATGGGGCCGAATTCTTCCGAGGTGTCTCTGGTGTTGCTCCTAGCACTGCTGAATATTGGCTGGAGGCAACTGAACGGATCATGGATGATCTGGACCTGACGGCTGAAGAGAAGCTGAAAGGTATCGTGTCGCTTCTCCGGGATGAGTCATATCAGTGGTGGCTCACGGTTCGGGATAGTGTGGCAGCAGAGGATTTGACATGGGATTATTTTCGGGCAGCATATCAAAAGAAGTACATCGGGGCTAGTTACATCGACTCCCAGAGAAAGGCATTTCTGAGGCTTGTTCAGGGGAGTAAATCATTTGCGAGTCGAGGGTGAGTTCTGGTGAGTAGGTATGCCGGGGGCATTGTGGCCACCGAGCATGAGAGGTGTGTTCGTTTTGAGGATGGTGCGAGAGACGAGTTGAGGTCTTGATTGCTCCTCCTCAGCAGGGAGCGAGTTTCTTTGTCTTAGTTGAGAGAAGGCTAAGGTAGCCGAAGGTGTTAAGGAGTCCGTGAGGCGAGCATGGGCGAGAGTAGGCTTAAGAGGAGCTTGGGTCTTACGGTTCGTCGGGTAACTGCGCGAAAGAGGCTAGACCGAGTGAGCGAGAATCGATCTGCTAGGGTTATTCTTGCTAAGCGAGGGACCGCCGCAGATGTAATCGGTGTGGGAAATCTCATTGGGGTGGTTCTTTGGGGTGGTGGAAAAAGGTTGCTTCAGTGTGGTTCTCTCGGATCATCGCATTAGGGACCGTCCCGCGTAGGATGGCGAGGATTCGGAGAAGTCGAGCCGTGTCGATTCGAGAGGTTATGGACCGCCACCGCATGAGAGGGCCGTGGTAATGGCAGAGGTGGTTATGGTTCAGTGGGCCGTGGAGCACTGGCGAGGTGCGAGTAGTTCGACACTAGACAACCTGGATTGGTATATCTTTGCGAGGCGCCGAGAGGAGCGAGCGCACGCAGGCACGTCATAACCGAGTACGTTCTTGATTTTTGGTACTCCTTATCATCGCTTTAATTGATGTGGGATCGACGCACTCTTATGTTGCCAGTAGTATAGTAGAGACAATGGACTTAGACTCTGAGGTATCTTCTAGGCAGATGACTGTGATTAGTCCGTTAGGTCACTCTGTAGTAGTAGATAAGCTGTTTAGAGATGTACCTCTAGAACTCCAAGGGGTAGTATTTGCTGCTGATCTAATGGAACTGCCGTTTGGGGAGTTCGATCTGATTCTCGGGATGGATTGGCTGGTTAAGTACCAGGCAAGGTTGGATTGCGCGGCCAAGCGCATGGTTCTTAAGACGGTTGATGGCGTTGAGGTGGCTATGATAGGTAATAAGAGGGATTACTTATCAAATGTGGTATCTGCTCTGAAAGCGGAGAAGATGGTCAGGAAGGGCTGCGAAGCATATGTGGTTCATGTGTATGCCTTGGAGGCTAAAGAGTCTGCTGTTGAGAAGGTCCGTACTATTAAGGAATTTGCTGATGTGTTTCCTGAAGAGCTTAGGGTTTGCCGCTTGATCGTGAGGTAGAGTTCGGGATTGATCACATTGCCCGGCTCGCGCCGGTGTCTATTGCTCCGTATAGGATGGCACCAAAGGAATTGGTGGAGCTTAAGGCTCGAGATCCGGGAGTTATTGGATCGAGGTTTTATTAGGCCAAGTGTTTCGCCGTAGGAGTGCGCGGTACTCTTTGTTAAGAAGAAAGATGGTACGATGCGGATGTGCATAGACTACGCCGATTGAACAAGGCGGCGATTAAAAACAAGTATCCGTTGCCGCGGATAGACGATTTGTTTGATCAATTGAAGAAAGTGCTGCGGTATTTTCAAGATCGACTTGAGGTGCAGGTATCACCAATTAAAGGTTAAGGAGGTGATATCCATAAAGCGGCGTTTTGGACTCGGTATGGGCACTCACGAATTCACAGTAATGCCATTCGGGTTGACTAACGCACCGTGGCGTTATGGATATGATGAATAGGGTGTTTCAGTGAGATCTGGATCGGTTCGTGGTGGTTTTATAGACGACATCTTAGTGTACTCAAGGGCGGAGGAAGAGCATGATGCGCATTTGAGAGTGGTGCTGCAGATTACGAGGAAAAGCAACTTTATGCTAAGTTCGATGAAGTGCGAGTTCGGCTTAGAGAAGTGGCGTTCTTGGGTCATGTAGTGTGGTGAGGGGATTCGGGTAGATCCTCGCAAGATTGAGGCGATTCGGATTGGAAGCCACCTAGGTCGATGCATTTGAGATTCGTAGTTTTCGGGTTTGGCGGATACTACCGAAGGTTTGTTGAGGGTTTCTCGTTAATAGCGGCGCCGATGACCAAGTTGTTAAGGAAAGAGGTTCCGTTTGTATGGGTGAGAAACAGCAGAAAGAAAGCCGATAAGTTAAAGAAGATCTTGACCGAGGCTCGGTTTTAATTCAACTTTGAGGTGGTAAGGAATTTACCGTGTATTGCGATGCATCACATACAGTGCAGGTTGTGTCTTTGATGCGGGAAGGTAAGGTTGTGGCTTACGCTTCTACGGCATTTGAGGCCACACGAGGTCAACTATCCGACGCACGATTTGGAGCTAGCGGTGTAGTTTTCGCCTTAAAGATTTGGAGGCACTACTTATATGGAGAGAGATCGATAGTCTACGGATCATAAGAGTCACGAAGTATCTACCGACTCGGAAGGATTTGAATTTAAGGCGGCGTAGATGGGTTGAGTTCTTTGAAGGATTACGATCGTTCTATTGAGTATCATCCGGGCAAGGCTAACGTGGTGGGCGCACGCGTTGAGCCGTAAGGTTGTTTCGGACTTAAGAGCATTGTTTGCCCATTTGAGCTTGTATGACGACGGGAGTATTTTGGCGAGTTGCAAGTTAAGCCTTCTTGGGGTGAGCGGATCGAGAGAAGCAGTTGTTGGATGAGGTTACGAGTGCGCGAAGGTTGCAAGTGCAAGATGGTGGTTTGGAGGGTTACTGATTTGTCTAGTAGCGAGGTTACGTGTTTTCAAGGTAAGGCTTGTATGCCCAAAGATGTTGAGTGAGTGAGAAGATTCTTCAGGCGCACATCATGATCCTCATGCTATGCATCTGGAGGTAGCAAAATGTATAAGGATCTTAGAGAAGCGATTTTGGTGGCTTTGGTTTGAAGAAAGAGGTGACAGAGTTTGTGGGAAAGTGTCTAACTTGTGTCACAGGTCAAGGTGAACATCGATTGCCGTCGGGATTGCTTCACTGTAAAGATTCCTCGATGGAAGTGGGAAAGGATAACCATGGATTTTGTCGGTGGGTTACCGCTTACGCCAAGCAAGAAGGATTCGAGTTTGGGTAGTGGTGGATCGTCGACTAAATCAGCTCACTTTATCCGGTGAGGGTTGACTACTCACGCCGAAGTTAGCGGCCGTATGTTTTGAGAGATAGTGAGGTTGCACGGCGTGCTGTTTCGATAATCTCGGATAGGGATCCAGATTTACGTCAAGGTTACGAAAGCGTTGCATCAAGCTCACGGGTACTCGTTTGGATTTTAGCACGGCTTTTCACCCGTGATCTGACGGACAATCAGAAAGGGTTATTCAGATCTTAGAAGACATGCTGAGAGGTTGTGTCTTGGATTTCAGAGGTAGTTGGGAGGAGTTTCTACCATTAGCTGAGTTTGCCTACAACAACAGTTACCAAGCGAGCATTAAGATGGCTCCGTATGAGGCGTTGTATGGCAGGAAGTGTCGCTCACCTACATGTTGGCGAGTTGGGTGAGCGTCGGTTGTTAGGACCTGAGTTGGTTACTGAGACCGAAGACAAGGTTAAGTTGATTCAGGCTCGATTAAAGGAAGCTTCGGACCGGCAAAAGTCTTATGCCGATCTTAAGCGAAGAGACATAGAGTTTGCTGTGGGGGATCGAGTTTTTCTGAAGGTCTCGCCTTGGAAGAAGGTTCTGAGGTTCGGGAAGAAAGGCAAGCTAAGTCCGAGGTTCATTGGGCGTATAAGGTTTTGAGAACCGAGTTGGACCAGATCGCGTATCAGCTTGAGTTGCCAGCAGAGCTTAGTCAGATTCACGACGTTTTTCATGTTTCGATGCTTCGGAGGTATCGTTCAGATCCGTCGCACGTGGTAGCGGTGGAAGAGATCGAGGTGAATCCAGACTTTGCGTGGAAGAGGAACTCGTGCGCAGATTCTTGATCGGGATGTGAAGGTTCTGCGTAGGAAGTCTGTGCCTTTGGTTAAGGTACTTTGGCGGAATCATGGCGTAGAAGAAGCGACGTGGGAACCCGAGGATGCGATGAGACAGCAATACCCGCAACTCTTTTGACCAGGTAATTTCGAGGCGAAATTATTTTTAAGGGGGTAGAAGCGTAATATCCGGGTTAGGGGCTATCTTGTTGTTGCATGTTATTGCCTGTTGTTGTGTGTGTCTTTGTGTTGCTATTTTTATGTCTTAGGGGCTTAATTATAGCCTAGGTGTATGCCTGAGGTAATGGAAGAATTTTGGTTTTTGGGTATTAAGTGAAGGAAATTTGAGGAAATTTGGGTTTTTAAGTTATTTTTGGTATTTCATAGCACAAAAGAAGAGTGGCGAGTGGCGAGCATGCGCCACTTGGGAGTTTGGTGTGGCGTCATTTGCAAGGAAGGGGATGGCACGAGTTCGAGTGCTGAAACTCCCATTTTGGTTGCATTTTGGGACGGCATGGAGAGGAGGCAGAAGGCAAGTGGAACTCTACCTTGGACTTGGTCAAAAGGGTGACTTGGATGGTGGAGAGCAAATTAAGGAGGAAGACTTGTTCAACTCATTTGAAATGGGTGGAGAGGAGTGTTTGGGGGGATTCTTGGCCGAATTTGTGGGGTGTTGGAGTGGGGTTGTGGACGGTTTGGTAGGGGGAAGGGAGGTGTGCCGAAATGCACTTCTCATTTTGTGCATTTTCGGCCAAAAGCACTTGTAAAACAATTCTCTCTTTGTGCCTTACCAAAACCGAAAGACTAAGCACTTGCCGAATTGTTTTTGCTCATTTTTGTTTGTTTTCCAATTTTCCTTTGCTAGCCGAATACTCTCCTCCTCATCTTCTTTTCTTTTGTCCATTGTGAAGCCGAATTCTCCATTTCCTTTCTCCTTTCTTTTTGTGCGAAACTCTACCCATTGACAACCTTTTTCTCTCCTTTACACTAAAGCCGAATTCCTTTCTTTCACAAAACTTGGTAGCGAAACTTTATTTCTTTTGGGTAGACCGATAGAACCCCTCCATTCATCTTTGTATCTTCTTCTTTCTTAGCATTTTGTTCTCAATCGTTCTTCCCATCTCTCTCAAGGCCGAATCTCCCTTCTCCTAGGGTGGTGTGACCGAATCTTTATTGGTGTTGGGTGTTGGTAAGTGCAAGGCCGAATGGCCATATCTTCTTTTGTTTTGGTTCTTTGTTGGTTATGGTTCGGTTAGAGCCGATTCCGATCTTTGCTAATAAGAGAAAATCGTCGGTTTGGAAACCGATTCATTTTAAGGCCTTTTGATCGTGGGGGTGTTAGAGAGGCGATCAATTGGAGCTTTATTTGCAAGTGGCCGATTGGTAAGTAAAAGGGTAGCGAGTTGGTATATTTGTGTCGATTACAATTAGTTGATTTGATTAAGGTTCAAGTGATTAATGATTCCATTTTCTTTTAGGTGGAGGCCGATTGTCAAAAGAACCACTCTTTGGTTCGAATATTTGGTAGGAAGCCCAGAACCAAGTGAAGGTTAGGGATTGAAACTAACCCCTTTGGGTTTAGATGTCTTTGGCCGAATGGTCTTAGTACCTAACCCTATGTTTGGTCGATTGTAGGAGTTAGCAATCGAGGGGCGTAGATCGTTCGTTGGGATTTTAGACTCGTAGCTATCAGGTGTGTATACTAACACACTTATATTTAGTAATATTGTGAGTAACTTTGTGCAATGACTAATGAAAGCAGTGGTGATATTATGATACCCTCATGGAGTACGAGTTTGGACTCGGGTAAGTCGAGTGCTATTATTATGAGTTATTGATGATCCGTATGATATCATGGTTATGGATATGTGACATGGGGTATGAGATTAGACATATTGGCATGATATGCATGATAGTATGATATGCATGATAGCATGATATTCATGATTACATGAGTTTGGCATGTTGATGGGTGATACGAGAGGAGGGAGCGATTATATTTTGTCTTTGACGAGCACCGGTGCTTTGGTAGCACACTTTGTGACTTTGGGTCACGAGAGGTTTAGCACCTCCAGAGGTTTGGTACCTCAGCGTCTCGTCCACGTAGTTAACACCACCGTGGGTTGGCCCCACTTGTGAGATCTGGGATTGACGCCCGGTGATTTGGTATCACACGATGGGTTGGCCCCATCACGGATTCGTGACTACGGTCACGGTGCTTTGGTAGCACATTGTGTCTTTGGGACACGGAGGTTTGGCACCTCATTGCGACTTGTCCACCGTGGTTTGACCACCGTGGGTTGGCCCCACTAGAGATATGGGATAAATGCGCTAGTGATTTGGTATCACACGATGGGTTGGCCCCATCATCATTGGATTCGTGACTTGGTCACGGTGCTTTAGTAGCACAAGCGTGTCTTTAGGACACGGTGCTTTGGTAGCACATTGAGCGGATATTGTGTCTTTGGGACACGGTGCTTTGGTAGCACATTGTGACTATATGTCACCGGTGGTTTAGCACCACCGGTGGTTTGGTACCACACGGGGTAGAAAAAGCGATATGGATGGTTAGGTTCGGGTTGCATTAATTATGTTGCTATGTATGATGTGTGTTAGCATGTTGTTTTATCGGGGCGGGATTTACACTTTGAGTCACTCGACTCACCCTCTCCTTTGACATTTCAGGTGACTCGTGAAGACGCGGACTTGGAGCGGGATGGACTCGAGAGTGCTTATGCCATCTTTGAATAAAGTTCTTACTCGGACTCTATGTTCGCAGGTACTTTAGCTTATTTACCTTTATTTGGGTTTTATTTTGGATTTGTAAAGGCCTTTAAAGTTATGTTTTATGTTGTTGATGTTTTAAGTTGATTTGTGACATGCCTTAACAAAGTAACTTGGAATAAGTTTTACTAAAACTTGGAAAGATAATGATTTCAAAATTATAACATACTGTGTTTTTAAACCATACCATCGGGTATCTGCTTTGAGTTTTCATACTGAAACAAAAACAAGCTGGTTTCCAAATTCGAACTTGTAGTTCTCCTAGGTTTAAGTGTTTTATGTGTCACTAAGAAACTAATGAGGATTTTATATGGTAATAACTCGTTTTAACTACACATTACGGCTAAGTTCTCAAATCTTGGATTTCAAATGTATCAAGCGATTTCAAACAAGTCTACTCAAATTGTTTTTAAAATCTGTGTGTTTTCACTAGGTTTTAAGCGGAAACTCTAACTTTTCAAAAATGATCTCCCGTAGCATACAGCATTCGGACGTGGTGTCTTGTCCGGGTTTGGGGTGTTACATTTGTGATATCGAGCCAAGTTCAAAGGCTCATTTGTGGGCTGAGGCCAAAAAGGTTTTCAAAAGTCTATTTAAGTGTTTGTTTTGGAAAGTATGGTTTGAAAGGCATGGCACCGAGTCTCCAGCACGAGTTCGCCCGGGTAAGTACCCGTACTATTATTTGTGATCGATTGGATATGACATGATTTGATGATTAGCAATGGTATGCTACCTTAGAGATTGAAACCGATAGGATTCGCGTGAACTCGCGAGAACAAATCCTCATTAAATATTCATAAGACTTGCTTTTAAACAAGTGGAATAAATCTTGATGCATAAAATTCTTAACCGATCGTAGAAAGATTAGTCATGGCGCTAGGGGTGGGCGTGGTCGTGGGCGAGTCGTGGTAGGATGACGGTTTCGAGCCCGTAGGATGCAGGCGGGGTTGAGAAAATGAGATACTGGTTCCGCCACCAGTGGAGGTGGTGAGTTCCAAGATCGAGGAGGAGACGAGCCGCAGTGTCACGAGCGATCTTTGCGAGTGTTGGAAAAGGTAGCCTGGGGCTAGTGGTGGTGCGGGAGTTAGGAAATCGGTTCTGGCGACTCAGGGCTAATGGGGCGAATTCTTCCGAGGTGTCTCGGTGTTGCTCCTAGCACTCTTTGAATATTGGTGGAGGCAAGCTGAGCGGATCATGGATGATCTGGACTGACACCAAGAGAAGGTGAAAGGTATCGTGTCGCTTCTCGGGATGAGTCATATCGGTGGTGGCTCACGGTTCGGGATAGTGTGGCGAGAGGATTTGACATGGGATTATTTTCGAGGCGACATATCAAAAGAAGTACATCGGGGCTAGTTACATCGACTCCCGAGAAAGGCATTTACGAGGCTTGTTCGGGGAGTAAATCATTTTTAGCAGTCTGGTGAGTTCTGGTGAGTAGGTATGCCGGGGCATTGTGGCCACCGAGCATGAGAGGTGTGTTCGTTTTGAGGATGGTGCGAGGCGAGTTGAGGCTGCGATTGCTCCTCGGCGGGGCTTGAGTTTCTTTGTCTTAGTTGAGAAGGCTAAGGTAGCCGAAGGTGTTAAGGAGTCCGTGAGAGGCGAGCATGGACAGGAGTAGGCTTAAGAGGAGCTTGGGTCTTACGGTTCGTCGGGTAACTGCGAGTAAGAGAGGCTAGACCGAGTGAGCGAGAATCGATCTGCTAGGGTTATTCTTGCTAGGCGGGGACCGCCGCTTGATGATGTCGGTGTGGGAAATCTCATTGGGGTGGTTCTTTGGACTGGTGGAAAAGGTTGTTTCGAGTGTGGTTCTCGGATCATCGCATTAGGGACTGTGTCGCGTAGGATGGCGAGGATTCGGTCGGAGTCGAGCCGTGTCGATTCAGAGGTTATGGACCGCCACCGCGAGAGGGCGTGGTAATGGCGAGAGGTGGTTATGGTTAGTCGGGGCCGTGGAGCACTGGCAGAGGTGCGAGGTAGTTACGACGCTAGACAACTGGATTGGTATATGCCGCGCGGCAGAGAGAGGAGGCGACGCACTGGGCGTCATAACCGAGCACGTTCTTGATTTTTGGTACTCCTTATCTTTGCTTTAATTGATGTGGGATCGACGCACTCTTATGTTGCCGAGTAGTATAGTAGAGACAATGGACTTAGACTCGAGGTATCTTCTAGGCGGATGAGCGTGATTAGTCAGTTAGGTCACTCTGTAGTAGTAGATAAGGCACATTTAGAGATGTACCTCTAGAACTCAAGGGGTAGTATTTTTCTTCTTGATCTAATGGAACCGCCGTTTGGGGAGTTCGATCGATTCTCGGGATGGATTGGTGGTTAAGTACCGAGGCAAGGTTGGATCTTGTGACCAAGCGCATGGTTCTTAAGGCGGTTGATGGCGTTGAGGTGGCTATGATAGGTAATAAGAGGATTACTTATCAAATGTGGTATCTGCTCCGAAAGCGGAGAAGATGGTCGGGGAAGGGCTGCGAAGCATATGTGGTTCATGTGTATGCCTTGGAGGCTAAAGAGTCTACTTGTTGAGAAGGTCCGTACTATTAAGGAATTTCTTTGATGTGTTTCTGAAGAGCTTAGGGTTTGCCGCCGGATCGTGAGGTAGAGTTCGGGATTGATACATTGCAGGGATTTGCGCCGGTGTCTATTGCTCCGTATAGGATGGCACCAAAGGAATTGGTGGAGCTTAAGGCTCGAGATCCAGGAGTTATTGGATCGAGGTTTTATTAGGCCAAGTGTTTCGCCGTAAGTGCGCGGTACTCTTTGTTAAGAAGAAAGATGGTACGATGCGGATGTGCATAGACTACCGCTTGATTGAACAAGTGACGATTAAAAACAAGTATCCGTTGCGCGGATAGGCGATTTGTTTGATCATTTGAAGGGTGCTGCGGTATTTTCGAAGATCGACTTGAGGTCCAGGTATCACCAATTAAAGGTTAAGGAGGTGATATCCATAAAGCGGTGTTTCGGACTCGGTATGGGCACTACGAATTCTGGTAATGCCATTCGGGTTGACTAACGCACCTGCTGGCGTTTATGGATATGATGAATAGGGTGTTTCATTGATATCTGGATCGATTCGTGGTGGTTTTATAGAGCGACATCTTAGTGTACTCAAGGGCGGAGGAAGAGCATGATGCGCATTTGAGAGTGGTGCTGCAGATTCGAGGAAAAGCAACTTTATGCTAAGTTCGGTAAGTGCGAGTTACGGCTTAGAAGTAGCGTTCTTGGGTCATGTAGTGTCGGTGAGGATTCGGGTAGATCCTCGCAAGATTGAGGCGATTTGGATTGGAAGCCACCTAGGTCGGTGGGTGAGATTCGTAGTTTTACAGGTTTGGCGGATACTACCGAAGGTTTGTTGAGGTTTTTCGTTAATAGCGCGTGCCGATGACCAAGTTGTTAAGGAAAGAGGTTCCGTTTGTATGGGAGAAAGCAGCGAGAAAGCCCGATAAGTTAAAGAAGATCTTGACCGAGGCTCGGTTTTAATTCAACTTCGAGGTGGTAAGGAATTTACCGTGTATTGCGATGCATCACATACAGTGCAGGTTGTGTCTTTGATGCGGGAAGGTAAGGTTGTGGCTTACGCTTCTCGGCGGTGAGGCCACACGAGGTCAACTATCCGGCGCATACGATTTGGAGCTAGCGGCTGTAGTTTTCGCCTTAAAGATTTGGAGGCACTACTTATATGGAGAGAGATCGATAGTCTACACGGATCATAAGAGTCCAAGTATCTCTTGACTCGAGAAGGATTTGAATTTAAGGCGGCGTAGATGGGTTGAGTTCTTTGAAGGATTACGATTTATTCTATTGAGTATCATCCGGGCAAGGCTAAGCGTGGTGGCGACGCGTTGAGCCGTAAGGTTGTTTCGGACTTAAGAGCATTGTTTGCCCATTTGAGCTTGTATGACGACGGGAGTATTTTGGCGAGTTGCAAGTTAAGCCTTCTTGGGTTGAGCGGATCGAGAGAAAGCTTGATTGTTGGATGAGGTTACGAGTGCGTGAAGGTTGCAAGTGCAAGATGGTGGTTTGGAGGGTTACTGATTTGTCTAGTGACGAGGTTACGTGTTTTCAAGGTAAGGCTTGTATGCCCAAAGATGTTGAGCCGAGGCGAAGATTCTTCGGGGCCTTTATATGATCCTCATGCTATGCATCTGGAGGTAGCAAAATGTATAAGGATCTTAGAAGCGATTTTGGTGGCACTGGTTTGAAGAAAGAGGTGACAGAGTTTGTGGGAAAGTGTCTAACTTGTCAGAGTCAAGGTGAACATCGCTTGCCGTCGGGATTGCTTCAGCCTGTAAAGATTCCTCAGTGGAAGTGGGAAAGGATAACCATGGATTTTGTCAGTGGGTTACCGCTTACGCCAAGCAAGAAGGATTCAGTTTGGGTAGTGGTGGATCGTCTGACTAAATCAGCTCACTTTATCCCGGTGAGGGTTGACTACTCACTTCAGAAGTTAGCGAAGCTGTATGTTTCAGAGATAGTGAGGTTGCACGGCGTGCCTGTTTCGATAATCTCGGATAGGGATCCCAGATTTACGTCAAGGTTCTGGAAAGCGTTGCATCAAGCTCTGGGTACTCGTTTGGATTTTAGCACGGCTTTTCACCCGCAGTCTGACGGACAATCAGAAAGGGTTATTCAGATCTTAGAAGACATGCTGAGAGGTTGTGTCTTGGATTTCAGAGGTAGTTGGGAGGAGTTTCTACCATTAGCTGAGTTTGCCTACAACAACAGTTACCAAGCGAGCATTAAGATGGCTCCGTATGAGGCGTTGTATGGCAGGAAGTGTCGCTCACCTACATGTTGGACAGAGTTGGGTGAACGTCAGTTGTTAGGACCTGAGTTGGTTACTGAGACCGAAGACAAGGTTAAGTTGATTCAGGCTCGATTAAAGGAAGCCGGACGGCAAAAGTCTTATGCCGATCTTAAGCGAAGAGACATAGAGTTTCTTTGTGGGGATCGAGTTTTTTCGAAGGTCTCGCCTTGGAAGAAGGTTACGAGGTTCGGGAAGAAAGGCAAGCTAAGTCCGAGGTTCATTGGGCCGTATAAGGTTTTGAGGCGAGTTGGACCAGATGGCGTATCGGCTTGAGTTGCCGCCAGAGCTTAGTCGATTCACGGCGTTTTTCATGTTTCGATGCTTGAGGTATCGTTCGATCATGCGCGCGTGGTAGCGGTGGAAGAGATCGAGGTGAATCCGGACTTGTATGCGTGGAAGAGGAACTCGTGCAGATTCTTGATCGGGATGTGAAGGTTCTGCGTAGGAAGTCTGTGCCTTTGGTTAAGGTACTTTGGCGGAATCATGGCGTAGAAGAAGCGGCGTGGGAACCCGAGGATGCGATGAGACAGCAATACCCGCAACTCTTTTGACGACTGTAATTTCGAGGCCGAAATTATTTTTAAGGGGGTAGAAGCGTAATATCCCGGGTTAGGGGCTATCTTGTTGTTGCATGTTATTGCCTGGTTGTGGTGTCTTTGTGTTGCTATTTTTATGTCTTAGGGGCTTAATTATAGCCTAGGTGTATACTGAGGTAATGGAAGAATTTTGGTTTTGGGTATTAAGTGAAGAAATTTGCTGGAGGAAGCTGGGGTTTTAAGTTATTTTTGGTATTTCATAGCACAAAAGAAGAGTGGCAGAGTGCAGAGCATGCGCCACTTGGGAGTTTGGTGTGGCGTCATTTGCAAGGAAGGGGATGGCACGAGTTCGAGTGCGAAACTCCCATTTTGGTTGCATTTTGGGACGGCATGGAGAGGAGGCAGAAGGCAAGTGGAACTCTACCTTGGACTTGGTCAAAAGGGTGACTTGGATGGTGGAGAGCAAATTAAGGAGGAAGACTTGTTCAACTCATTTGAAATGGGTGAGAGGAGTGTTTGGGGGATTCTTGGCCGAATTTGTGGGGTGTTGGAGTGGGGTTGTGGACGGTTTGGTAGGGGGAAGGGAGGTGTGCCGAAATGCACTTCTCATTTTGTGCATTTTCGGCCAAAAGCACTTGTAAAACAATTCTCTCTTTGTGCCTTACCAAAACCGAAAGACTAAGCACTTGCCGAATTGTTTTTGCTCATTTTGTTTGTTTTCCAATTTTCCTTTGCTAGCCAGAATACTCTCCTCCTCATCTTCTTTTCTTTTGTCCATTGTGAAGCCGAATTCTCCATTTCCTTTCTCCTTTCTTTTTGTGCGAAACTCTACCCATTGACAACCTTTTTCTCTCCTTTACACTAAAGCCGAATTCCTTTCTTTCACAAAACTTGGTAGCCGAAACTTTATTTCTTTTGGGTAGACCGATAGAACCCCTCCATTCATCTTTGTATCTTCTTCTTTCTTAGCATTTTGTTCTCAATCGTTCTTCCCATCTCTCTCAAGGCCGATCTCCCTTCTCCTAGGGTGGTGTGACCGAATCTTTATTGGTGTTGGGTGTTGGTAAGTGCAAGGCCGAATGGCCATATCTTCTTTTGTTTTGGTTCTTTGTTGGTTATGGTTCGGTTAAGAGCCGATTCCAGTCTTTGCTAATAAGAGAAAATCGTCGGTTTGGAAACCGATTCTGTTTTAGGGCCTTTTGATCGTGGGGGTGTTAGAGGAGGCAGTCAATTGGAGCTTTGACTGCAAGTGGCCGATTGGTAAGTAAAAGGGTAAGCGGTTGGTATATTTGTGTCGATTACAATTAGTTGATTTCGATTAAGGTTCAAGTGATTAATGATTCCATTTTCTTTTAGGTGGAGGCCGATTGTCAAAAAGAACCACTACTGGTTCGAATATTTGGTAGGAAACTGAACCAAGTGAAGGTTAGGGATTGAAACTAACCCCTTTGGGTTTAGATGTCTTTGGCCGAATGGTCTTAGTACCTAACCCCTATGTTTGGTCGATTGTAGGAGTTAGCAATCGAGGGACGTAGATCGTTCGTTGGGATTTTAGACTCGTAGCTATCAGGTGTGTATACTAACACACTTATATTTAGTAATATTGTGAGTAACCTGTGCAATGACTAATGAAACAGTGGTGACTGTTATGATACCCTCATGGGTACGAGTTTGGACTCGGGTAAGTCAGTGCTATTATTATGAGTTATTGATGATCTGTATGATATCATGGTTATGGATATGTGACATGGGGTATGAGATTAGACATATTGGCATGATATGCATGATAGTATGATATGCATGATAGCATGATATTCATGATTACATGAGTTTGGCATGTTGATGGGTGATACGAGAGGAGGGAGCGTTTATATTTTGTCCGACGAGCACCAGTGCTTTGGTAGCACACTTTGTGACTTTGGGTCACCAGAGGTTTGGCACCTCCAGAGGTTTGGTACCTCAGCGTCTCGTCCCTGTGGTTAACACCACCGTGGGTTGGCCCCACTTGTGAGATACGGGATTGACGCCAGTGATTTGGTATCACACGATGGGTTGGCCCCATCACGGATTCGTGACTACGGTCACGGTGCTTTGGTAGCACATTGTGTCTTTGGGACACGGAGGTTTGGCACCTCATTGCGACTTGTCCACGTGGTTTGACCACCGTGGGTTGGCCCCACTAGAGATATGGGATCGTCTGCTAGTGATTTGGTATCACACGATGGGTTGGCCCCATCATCATTGGATTCGTGACTTTGGTCACGATGCTTTGGTAGCACAACCGTGTCTTTGGGACACCGGTGCTTTGGTAGCACATTGCGGATATTGTGTCTTTGGGACACGAGTGCTTTGGTAGCACATTGTGACTATATGTCACCGGTGGTTTAGCACCACCAGTGGTTTGGTACCACACGGGGTAGAAAAGCGATATGGATGGTTAGGTTGGGTTGCATTAATTATGTTGCTATGTATGATGTGTGTTAGCATGTTGTTTTATCGGGAGCGGGATTTACACCTTTGAGTCACTCGACTCACCCTCTCCTTTGACATTTCGGGTGACTCGTGAGACGCGGACTTGGGCCGGGATGGACTCGAGGTGCTTATGCCATGCTGAATAAAGTTCTTACTCAGACTCTATGTTCTGGGTACTTTAGCTTATTTACCTTTATTTGGGTTTTATTTTGGATTTGTAAAGGCCTTTAAAGTTATGTTTTATGTTGTTGATGTTTTAAGTTGATTTGTGACATGCCTTAACAAAGTAACTTGGAATAAGTTTTACTAAAACTTGGAAAGATAATGATTTCAAAATTATAACGCCCTGTGTTTTTAAACCATACCATCGGGTATCACACTGAGTTTTCATACGAAACAAAAACAACTGGTTTCCAAATTCGAACTTGTAGTTCTCCTAGGTTTAAGTGTTTTATGTGTCACTAAGAAACTAATGAGGATTTTATATGGTAATAACTCGTTTTAACTACACATTCTGGCTAAGTTCTCGAAATCTTCGGATTTCAAATGTATCAACTGATTTCAAACAAGTCTACTCAAATTGTTTTTAAAATACGCTGTGTTTTCACTAGGTTTTAAACGGAAACTCTAACTTTTCAAAAATGATCTCCCCGTAGCATACCAGATTCGGACGTGGTGTCTTGTCCGGGTTTGGGGTGTTACAACCTTCTTCTACCACATTCTCTTACTTTAAATTGGGCTCATCTAACCCTACACTATCATGAGCTGTTATGGCTTGAATTTGCTCCTTTGGGTTAGTCTCAGTGTTGCTTGGTAGGCTTCCTTGCGGTCATTCGGAGATCAGCTTAGCAAGTTGCCCTAACTGGTTCTCGATCCCCTGAATCGATGCTTGTTGATTTTTGAGTGTTGTCTCGGTGTTTTGGAAACGTGTTTCTGACACCGCTATGAATTTTGTCAGCATCTCCTTAAGGTTCGGCTTCTTTTCCTGTGGGTAGGGCTGTTGTTGGAATTTTGGAGGGGGTTGTTGTTTCTGATTTCCTTGACCACTCCATGAAAAATTGGGGTGGTTCCTCCAACTTGGATTATAAGTATTACTATAAGGGTTAGTTTGAGATCTGAAATTGTTACCCATATAGTTCATCTGTTCGTTTTCCATGCCATGTCCGTAGGGTGGACACTCAGGATTTGCCACACCTCCACTTGTTTCGCACTGCATTACCGGATGTACCTGCGAAGAACAAAACCATCAATCTTTTTGTTTAACATCTCTACCTGAATTGATAGCATGGTTATTGTGTCGAGGTTGAAAACTCTGGCTGTTTTTGTTGGCCTTGTCCTTGTGACTTGCCACTGATAGTTATTCAGTGACATCTCTTCTATAAACTCGTAGGCCGCTTCAGGAGTTTTTTTGTTCAGCGTTCCGCCGGCGGCTAAATCGATCAATTGCCTCGTTGAGGGGTTCACACCATTGTGGAAGGTTTGAACCTGAAGCCACAAAGGTAGCCCATGGTGTGGGCACCTTCTCAACAAATCCTTATATCTCTCCCATGCATCATATAGTGTTTCTAGATCCATCTGCACAAAAGAAGAGATATCATTCCTCAACTTGGCCGTTTTGGCCGGTGGAAAATATTTTAACAAGAATTTTTCGGCCATTTTATCTCATGTAGTAATTGACCCTCGTGGAAGAGAATTCAACCACTGTTTGGCTTTATTCCTCAAAGAAAAGGGAAATAACCGAAGACGGATGGCATCATCAGAAACGCCATTTATTTTGAAAGTATCGCAAAATTCTAGGAAATTTGCTAAGTGTGTGTTAGGATCCTCATCCTGCAAACCCTCAAACTGAACAAACTATTGTATCATCTATATAGTGTTAGGTTTCAATTCAAAATTATTTGCAGCAATAGCAGGTCTAACAATACTTGACTCAGTTCCTGTTAAATTAGGTTTATCATAATCATACATAGTTCGATGAGCATTGATAAACCGTAAAAGTAACATATTTTAATCCCATATTTAGCATGCTTTTGGATGAATTATCCCTTATTTTATGTAATTTGGTGCTCTTAATCCTTTATTTTCATGTTTTATACTCAGAGAAGCACCGGAGGATGAAAAGAAGAAGAAACGGTCTTAAAACGGGCCAAATGGGCTAGATCACGAAATCGGCACGGCCTGGACCCAAGACCACACGGCCGTGCCTCGTTAATTAAGTCCAACATGGCCTGGCCACGACCCACACGGGCGTGTGCAATGGCCGTGCCCCTGCCGTGGCAAAGAGAAGTTTCATTCGGATTGGGATACGTAGGGGCAAAGAAACACATTCCAAAAGCCTATATATACACCCTAAGTATGACCTAAAAAGGGGAGCCCAAGGCTATCGTCTAGGGGAGTCTTGCTAGGCCAGAGAAGGCAGATTTGTGGGGATTAACTCGAGGATAGCCAGTTGATTCATCTCTAGAAGCCGAAATTATACTCAAGACGGAGGATCTCTCCTTCAATTCCTTCAGGAGATTTTAGGGATTTCTTATGTTTTGTTTTATCCTTTCTTCTGAGATGTTTTCTTTTATTGCTATGAACCAAACCCTCAGATACCTGAGGGGGATGAAACTTAGATGAATCTTGTTATCGTTTGCTGAACAATATGATAAATATTTGACTTGTTCTTAATTCTTGTGTTGATATTTCCGGGATATTGATTCAAGTTTGATGTGCTTAGGTGGAGGAGCAAAAGTCCCTGTCTAAGAGTAGATCTAGCATAGTTAAGCGGAGTTGATCGCGCGCCTATAGATAGGGTGACGAGATTTTGCCGGATTAGGGTGAATCCTAATATGGGATTCCATAGATCGTGTTAATGCAATTCTAGGGGTTTTAATTAGAAAGAGATTTCAATTAATCAACCTAGGGTTAGACGTTATTCGCTTCGAGAGAGGGTTTAATATACATTAGGGAATCTTACGGATCAAGTCAAATGAATAAATCGTATGGTTCAGAGTTAGATAACAAGTGAAGTCTAGGTGGATTGTTCCTTGGGTGTCGTCTTAATCAATTGGTTTTTCCTCAAGTTATTTTCCCCAAATTCATTCTTCTTTGTCTTAGAGTCTTTAGTTTAGTAGTTAATTAATTTAGATTAAACAACAAATTCCCTTTATTTTAGGCTAGATAATAAAAAGAGAGTTAGTATTAGTACTTTTAGTTCCTTTGGGTTTGACATTCCGGTCTTGCCACTAAACTATACTCTTTGTTCGATAGGTGCGCTTGCCTCAAATTGTTGTCATAGTTAGTTTCGTGTTCGATCATTCTTTTTATAAATTTTAAGACTTTGACATCGCGAAAACAACGATCAAGTTTTTGGCACCGTTGTCTTGGGAACTAAAATATTAAGAAAGCTTAATTTTTATTACTTTAGCCATTTTTATTTTTTGCAATTTAATTTTATTTTAATTTTTAACTTAGCTAATTTTTCTTCTCATTATTGTTTCCTCCTTTCATGTACCTCTAGTTTATGACTAGAAGGAACCCGACAGGACCCTAATCTCTGACAGTGATATTGAAAAAGAACATTCGCAGAAATCGTAGAGAGATAAAGCTGAAGCTTAAACTACATAGATGGAGAGTAGGAAGGCGAAACCAATCCTACTTTGAAGGGATGGTGAGAATCATCCGCCACCTCAAGAGATGGCCGAAAATCATGCTCCACGTACTATGTATGATTATGCTAAACCTAGTTTAACAGAGGCTGAATCTAGTATTATTAGGCCCACTATTGCTTTGCAAATAATTTTGAGCTGAAACCTAACACTATCTGAGATGATACAACAATTTGTTCGATTTGATGGTTTGTAGGATGAAGATCCTAACACACACTTAGAAAATTTTCTAGAATTACGTGATACCTTCAAGATAAATGGCGTTTCGATGATGCCATCCGTCTTGATTATTTCCCTTTTCTTTGAGGAATAAAGCCAAGCAGTGGTTACATTCTCTTCCACGAGGGTCAATCACTACATGGGATCAAATGACCGAAAATTTTTACTAAAATATTTTCCACCAGGCCAAAATGGAAAAATTGAGGAATGATATCTCTTCTTTTGTGCAGATGGATTTAGAGACACTTTATGATGCATGGGAGAGATACAAAGATCTCATTAGGAGGTGCCCACACCACGGATTACCTTTGTGGCTACAGTCCAAACTTTTACAATGGTGTGAACCCTTCAACAAGGCAACTAATCGATTCATTTGCCGGTGGAACCACTGAACAACAAAACTCTGAAGCGCCTACGAGTTTATAGAATAGATGTCACTAAATAACTATCGGTGGCAAGTTACAAGGACAAGGCCAGCCAAAGCAGCCGGAGTTTTCAACATTGATGCAGTGACCACGCTATCAAACCAGGTAGAATTATTACATAAAAAATTTGATGGTTTATATGGTTCTTCTTGAGCACATCCGGTTATGCGATGCGACGCAAGTGAAGGAGTGGTGAATCACGAGTACCCACCCTACTGAGCGGGGGCATGGAGAGTGAACAAATGAACTATATGGGTAACAATTTCCGATCTAACAATAACCCTTATAGTAATACTTATAATCCAGGTTGGAAGAACCACCCCAATTTCTCATGGGGCGGTCAAAGAAATCAAAAGCAACAACCATCCCAAAACTTCCAATATGACCTACCCACGGAAAAGAAGCCAAACCTTGAAGAGATCTTGACAAACTTCATAGCGACCTCGTAAATACGTTCCCAAAATCTGAAACACGTTTCCAAAAGATAGAAGCAAAACTTGAGGCATTGACGCAAGAGTTCAAGGACCAAATCAGGCAACTCACTAAGTTAATCTCTGAAACACGATTAGAAAGCTTACCAAGGGAAACAGAGTAGGTACAGGCTGTGACACTAAGAAGTGGAAGGGAGTTAATCGAAACAAAGAAAGAGGTACCACATGAAACCGAGAAGGCAAAGATAACACCAACCCATGAGGAAATCAAACCAATAATTCCATACTCAGCAAAGCTAAAGAAAGACCGCTTAGACGCACAATATGGTAAATTTCTTGAACTTTTCAAACAGCTGCATATTAACTTACCTTTTGTTGAAGCTATTTCACAGATGCCAACATATGCAAAATTTTTAAAGGAGCTTCTAACAAATAAAAGGAAGTTCGAGGAAATTTCAACAGTAGAACTTAATGAAGAATGCTCAGCTATCATCCAAAACAAGCTGCCAACCAAATTGAAAGATCCATGAAGTTTCACTATTCCTTGTTTAATTGGTAGTTTGAGCATAGAGAAAGCATTAGCTGATTTAGGTGCCAGTATTAATCTAATGCCTTATATAATGTTTAAGCAACTTGGTCTCGGGGAACCAACACCCACTAGGATGAGTATTCAGTTAGCTGACAGATCTATTAAGTATCCTAGGGGAATTATGGAAGATGTTTTGGTAAAAGTAGATAAATTTATATTCCCTGTTGATTTTGTTGTGCTCGACATGAATGAGAACGTAGAGGTACCTTTAATTTTGGGACGACCCTTTTTAGCTACTGCTAGGGCTGCCATTAATGTTGGTGATGGTAAACTTGCACTAAGGGTCGGAGATGAGGAAATTGTTTTCCAAATTCATGATGCCATGCGATATTCTAGAGAACAAGATGATTCTTGTTACTTTGTTAATGCCACTGATCACATTTTTCAATAATCTTTGCAGGAAATCATGCACAGTGACACGATGGAACTGTGTCTTTCACAAGGTGAGGGGAAAGATGACGATACTGATGAAGAGAATCCCAATGCATCATCTTCTAGACAGATAAAAATAGAGGACATCAAGATTAATGACGAATTAAAAAAGAAACCCTCTATTGATGAGCCGCCCAAGCTAGAACTAAAACAATTACCAAAGCATTTAGAATATGCATTCCTGGGGGATAATTCTATGCTACCAGTAATCATCTCTTCGGAACTAGGACCCAAGGAGAAAGAAGAGCTGCTAAGGGTACTAAGGAAGCACAAAAGGGCCATAGCGTGGAAAATGTCAGACATTAAAGGAATAAGCCCATCATTTTGCACCCACAAAATTTTAATGGAAGATGAGTATAAACCATGTGTGCAACCTCAGAGACGGTTAAACCCCAATATGAAAGAAGTTGTCAAAGCCGAGGTAATTAAACTTATAGATGCAGGAATAATTTATCCTATTTCTAACAGCACTTGGGTAAGTCCTGTGCAGGTAGTTCCGAAGAAAGGAGGAATGACTGTGGTAACCAACGAAAAGAATGAATTGATTCCCACTAGAACAATCATAGGTTGGAGAGTTTGTATACACTATAGGAAGCTGAACGACGCCACCAGAAAAGATCACTTCCCTCTACCCTTTATAGATCAGATGTTAGAAAGATTGTCTGGGCATATGTACTACTGCTTCTTGGACGGACTCTCCGGCTACTTCCAAATCCCAATAGCTCCTGAAGATCAAGAGAAGACAACATTTACATGCCCATACGGTACGTTTGCTTATTGTAGAATGCCTTTTGGATTATGTAATGCTCCTGCTACTTTTCAGCGCTGCATGTTGGCCATCTTTGATGAACTTGTGGAAGACATTATGGAGGTATTTATGGATGACTTCTCGGTATTTGGTAATTCTTTCCACCTTTGCCTTAAAAATTTAGAACGAGTTCTAATAAGATGTTAGGAAACGAATCTTGTCTTAAATTGGGAAAAATGTCACTTTATGGTTAGAGAAAGAGTTGTGTTAGGACATAAGATTTCTAGTAAAGGGATTGAGGTAGATAAAGCAAAGATTGAAACCATAGAAAAATTACCTCCCCCTAGTTCAGTTAAGGCTATTAGAAGCTTTTTAGGACATGCTGGATTCTATAGAAGATTCATTAAAGATTTCTCGAAAATAGCTAAGCCTTTAACAAAATTACTAGAAAAAGATGTTCCTTTCAATTTCGATCAGGAATGTTTAGATGCATTTAATATCCTCAAAGATAAACTAATAAATGCTCCGATTATAATTGCACCTGATTAGAATTTACCCTTTGAACTAATGTGTGATGCAAGTGATTTTTGCGATGGAGTGCGATTGCAGGACAACAAAGAGACAAGCATTTTCAGCCAATCTATTATGCTAGCAGAACATTGACACCTGCACAAGAAAACTACACCACCACAGAGAAAGAATTGCTAGCTGTAGTTTTTGCTTTTGACAAATTTAGGCAGTATTTAATATTATCTAAAGTTGTCATTTACACTGACCATTCAGCTCTTCGTTATCTTTTAACTAAAGCTGATGCAAAACCTCGACTCATACGATGGATCTTACTCTTACAAGAATTTGATTTGGAAATACAAGATAAAAAAGGAGCTAAAAATCTTGCAGCAGATCACCTCTCTAGGCTTGAGAACCCACATATCGAAGAGCTCGACGAAAGTGAGATAAATGACTCATTTCCCAAGGAACAACTCTTTTATATAACCAACTCTGAGGTACCATGGTTTGCAGATATTGCGAATTATTTAGCTGCTAACATCTTACCAAAAAGATTAACACATCATCAAAAGAAGCGATTCTTTACTGATGCGAAAAACTATTTTTGGGAAGACCCCTTTCTTTTCCGTATATGTGCAGATCAAGTAATTCGGAGATGCGTTACAAAGGCAGAAGTGAGTAAAATCCTAGATCATTGCCATTCATGACCTTCAGAAGGACATTACAGTGGGATTAAGGCAGCACACAAAGCGCTCGAATCAGGATTTTACTGGCCAACTCTTTTCAAAGATGCCAACAGGTATGCCGCTTCGTGTGATAAATGCCAGAGAACAGGTAATATCTCTAAACGCGATGAAATGCCTCAGACATATATGTTATCATGTGAGATATTTGATGTATGGGGTATTGATTTTATGGGTCCGTTCCCCAGTTCATTGAAACAAATACATCTTAGTAGCGATGAGATTACATGTCAAAATGGGTGGAAGCCCAAGCTTTACCTACTAACGATGCTAGAGCTGTAGTAAAGTTTCTTAAGAAACTTTTCTCTCGTTTTGGAACACCCAAAGCAATCATCAGCGATAGGGGCACTCACTTTTGCATTACTCAATTTGAAAAAGTCTTAAGAAAATATGGAGTACACCACAGAACAGCTACCCATTATCATCCTCAAACCAGTGGGCAAGTGGAAGTGGCAAACCGAGAGCTTAAGCGAATCCTAGAAAAAATAGTTGAATCAAATAGGAAAGATTGGGCAGTAAAAGTAGATGACGCTTTATGGGCCTACAGAACAGCATTTAAAACCCCTTTAGGGACATCCCCGTACAAACTTGTTTACGGAAAGAGTTGTCATCTACCATTTGAGTTAGAACACAAAGCCTACTGGCTATAAAATTCTTGAATTACGATCTTAAAACTATAGGTGAGAAGAGGATGATGCAGTTAAATGAACTAGATGAATGGGGAGCTGAGGCTTATGAGAATTCATGACTATATAAGGAGGCAACAAAACGACGCCATGATGCTCGTTTAAAACAATCAAAGTAATTCGAAGTAGGAGACTTAGTCCTGCTGTATAATTCAAGGCTCAAACTATTTATTGGAAAGCTAAAATCAAGGTGGTCAGGCCCATTCGTGATAAAATCTATTTTTCCTTACGGCACAGTCGAGGTAACCCATCCAACTCAAGGAACATTCAAGGTAAATGGCCATCGACTGAAACTTTATAAGGGTGAAGATTTCAAGGAATTGAGAGAGGAGTTTCAGCTCCGTGAACCTTCTTTCAGGAATGAAAACAGGGTGAGTCTAGTTTAAGACTTTAAACGAACGCTCCTCGGGAGGCAACCCGAGCACTAACTTCACTAACCCTATTAATTTTTCACATTTTAATTTTAATTTTCTTTTTAACACCTAAATCAAACTAACTGATTCAGTAAAGCGCAGGTTTTCTACCACACGGCCTTACACACGGGCGTACCCATGACCGTGTGGTCAACATAGGATGAAAAACAGGCGTGCAGGTAGACGTGTGAGAAAACAAAGAGAAAATTTCCCCAACACGGGTTGCGATAAAAAGACCACGGCCGTGCGATGCGACCGTGGTCTATCCTAAGTAACTAAGCACGGGCCTGAGCCACGCCCGTGCCTACCAACCGTGTGAAACACTAACTATATACACACGGGCGTGGCGACCTAAAGCATGGGCGTGGGAGAAGCGACCATAATAGCACACGCCCAGGGAACACGGGCGTGGGCAACATCGCAAACATGCCCAAATTTGAAAATCGCAAAAAACACGGGCTGAATAGTAAACACACGGGCGTGGGCTCTGCCCGTGTCACCTTTCTTATTAAAAAAACACAGCCCCGTTTTCCCCAAATTTCTTCCCAAACCGCAACCCTAGCCGTTCTCCCTCTAAAAGAGACTACCCCCACCGACAAGAACGACCCCGAGGACATTACTGATGATGTCCCACCACCACAGGAGGCGCCAATCCCGAGCCAGCATCCCTCCCATACACCAACTTCACTCTCGGATATTTCTGCACGCCTCACTCGGTTTGAGCACTACTGTACTCAACAATTCAATGATACTGCTCGACGATTTGACGGTATTGAGGCCACACTTCAGCAAATTTGTCACCACTTTCATATATCGCCGCCTCAACAACCCAGCGATTCAGCAGATGACGAGGACCTTTGAGTCCTTTTTCTTATCTTTATTTACCAATTTTTTTAAGTTTCAGTTATTAAACTTAAAATTTTTACTTGCTAGAACTTTTATTTAGTACAGTTCAGTTTCTTTTATCACTGGCTATCTAACCCTCGAGTATCTCTAATAACTTTCATTAAATATTTCTCCCTAAACATTTCACTGATGACTTTGCAGATTAAATATAATTAATATACTACTCAAGGAACAAAATTATCACCTATACCTAGTCATCACATCCATCATGAAACATCCTCCAAGGATCTCATCCATAATTCAGGAAGTTTCACTTCCCTCACTATCTTATGATCTTATGATCTTGCTATTATCTATCTTTGTACATTGAGAGCAATGTACATCTTAAGTGTGGGGGGGATAACTATAGTATTATTTGAAAATCCCTGAATTATGCTTTGTCTTAAAGTAAGTTTCTCATATTATAATTAGAATGAAATTCCTTTGATTTATGATTTTTATTGATGTGTCTTGGATTAAGTCATTGATAATTGTGCATTGATAATTAAATTCTAATATACTAGAGAATCAAGCATGACAAGTCTATTTTTCAGAAATTAAAAATTTTTCTAGGTTGTCTACCTGAATTTGAATATTACTTTGTAATTTAAAATTTACGAGGTTGACATCAAAATACCCATAATTTTTGTGAGATTTTGAGCCTTATAGAGCATATTCTTTTTCTCTTGCTCACTTTATTGATTATGAGTGTGTCAACATTGATTTGTTATTCTAGAACTTGCATCGATTATACATGCCGAGACTACACCTTTTATTTGATATACAGAGATGGTGAAGGCACCTAGGATTTAACCCACTTACTCCACTAAAAGCCTACCTTCACAATTAACCCCTAGTGAACCCTTTTTAATCCTAACAACCCTATTTATTGACTTACCCGCTAATATTAACCCAAAACCCTTTTTATTTGTTATCACCATCCTTTTTGACTACCCTTATATCGAGATTTGATTTGATTAGTTGCCTAACTATGATTTTTATTTCAGTAATTTATCCTTTATTATGTATGTACTTATGAAAAAAATAAAAAAAACGAAGTATATTCATTATTAGTTTTGTGATTAAATGAGCTTATACGTTTGAATATTGAAGAAGAAGCTCGAATTATTAGTACTATTAGTTTTCAATTGATGTAATTACTTATATTCAGTTTGTTGTTTTTGGTTAGGTAATTTGTCAGTCCAATCTCGATTCTAACCCTCTAATTCAGCCTTTATCCATACCTTAACCCAAGCCCCGTTACAACCCTGTTAAAGTCCTTTTGATTTGTGCATCATCTTATATTATAGTGGTGGAGATCTGATTTTCATGCAAGCCTATAGGATTAACTCTTCATGTTGACTTTTGAGTGCTTAATTCTGAACCTTAAATGCTTTGAGTGATTTGAGTGAATCTTTAGTGAGGATGTCAATCCTTATCGGTTTTGAATCAAAGGTAATTATTTAGATGAAGGGAAACACCTATGTTTTATGCTACAAATGTATGACTTAGATTGTTTGAATCTTTAGGACTCTTTGAGTTGAATTATCCATGTATAAATTATCTTTGAATTATGATGAAACATTATCAATGACTATCATGAATTGAGGGAAGTTCGTTTTAATTATGAGTTGAGAATTTTGCTTGAGGACAAGAAAAAGCTTAAGTGTGGGGGTATTTGATAAACCGTAAAAGTAACATATTTTAATCCCACATTTAGCATGCTTTTGGGTGAATTATCCCTTATTTTATGTAATTTGGTGCTCTTAATCCTTTATTTTCATGTTTTATACTCAGGGAAGCACCGGAGGATGAAAAGAACAAGAAACGGGCTTAAAACGGGCCAAATAGGCCAGATCACGAAATCGACACGGCCTGGACCCAAGACCACATGGCCGTGCCTCATTAATGAAGTCTAACATGGCCTGGCCACGATCCACACGGGCGTGTGCCATGGTCGTGCCCCTGTCGTGGCAAAGAGAAGTTCCATTCGGATTGGGATACTTAGGGGAAAAGAAACACATTCCAAAGCCTATATATACACCCTAAGTATGACCTAAAAAGGGGAGCCCAAGGCTATCGTCTAGGGGCATCTTGCTAGGCCAGAGAAGGTAGATTTGTGGGGATTCACTCGAGGATAGCCAGTTGATTCATCTCTAGAAGCCGGAATTATACTCAAGACGGAGGATCTCTCCTTCAATTCCTTCAGGGGGTTTTAGGGATTTCTTATGTTTTGTTTTATCCTTTCTTCTGAGATGTTTTCTTTTATTGCTATGAACTAAACCCTCAGATACCTGAGGGGGATGAAACTTAGATGAATCTTGTTATCGTTTGCTGAACTATATGATAAATATTTGACTTATTCTTAATTACGTGTTCTTAATTCTTGTGTTGATATTTCTGGGATATTGATTCAAGTTTGATGTGCTTAGGTGGAGGAGCAAAAGTCCCTGTCTAAGAGTAGATCTAGCATAGTTAAGCGGAGTTGATAGAGCGCCTAGAGATAGGGTGACGAGATTTTGATAGATTAGGGTGAAACCTAATATGGGATTCCGTAGATCGAGTTAATGCAATTCTAGGGGTTTTAATTAGAAAGAGATTTCAATTAATCAACCTAGGGTTAGACATTATTCTCTTCGAGAGAGGGTTTAATATACATTAGGGAATCTTACGGATCAAGTCAAATGAATAAATAAATGCAGTTTGAGAGTTAGATAACAAGTGAAGTCTAGGTGGATTGTTTCTTGGGTGTCGTCTTAATCAATTGGTTTTTCCTCAAGTTATTTTCCCCAAATTCATTCTTCTTTGTATTAGAGTCTTTAGTTTAGTAGTTAATTAATTTAGATTAAACAACAAATTCCCTTTATTTTAGGCTAGATAATAAAAAGAGAGTTAGTATTAGTACTTTTAGTTCCTTTGGGTTCGACATTCTGGTCTTGCCACTAAACTATACTACTGTTCGGTAGGTGCGCTTGCCTCAAATCGTTGTCATAGTTAGTTTCCAGGTTCGATCATTCTTTTTATAAATTTTAAGACTTTGACATCGCGAAAACAACGATCAAGCATGATTTTCAGCCACCTCTGGAGGTAGCGGATTATTCTCAGCCATCTCTTCGGTAGTATTGGTTTCGTCTTCTTGCTCTTCTTCTATGAAATTTAAGCTTCGCCTTATTTCTCTACGATTTCTGCGAACGGTACCTTCAATATCACTGTCGTAAATTAAGGGTCCTGTCGGGTTCCTTCTAGTCATAAACTAGGGGTACCTACTAGGAACAAAATAAAAGAAGAAAAATTAGCAAAGTTAAAAACAAAATAAAAGTAAATTGCAAAAATAAAAATGGCTATAGTAATAAAAATTAAGCGTTCTTAATATTTTAGTTCCCCGGCAACGGCGCCAAAAACTTGATCGTGTGCCAAGAGTCTTAATATTTATATAATGAATGATCTAGCCTAAAAACTAACTATCACCACGATTGAGGCAAGTGCACCTATCGAACAATAGTATAGCTTAGTGGCAAGACCGGATTGTCGAACTCAAAGGAACCAAAAGTACTAATACTGACTTTCTTTTTATTATTTAGCCTAAGAATTAAAGGATTTGTTGTTTATTCTAAAATTAACTAACTACTAAGCTAAAGACGCTAAGACACAGAGAATGAATTGGGGAAAATACTTGTGGGAAACACCAATTGATTAAGACGACACCCAAGGAAGAATCCACCTAGACTTCACTTGTTATTTAACTCTGAACCAGACGATTTATTCACTTGACTTGATCCGTAGGATTCCCTAATTTATATTAATACCTCTCTCGAGGCTACTAACGTCTAACCCTAGGTTGGTTAATTGAAATCTCTTTCTAATTAAAACCCCTAGGATTGCATTAACTCGATCTATGGACTCCCATATTAGGTTTGACCCTAATCCGACAGATTTTTGTCATCCTACCTCTAGGGTTGCGATCAACTCCGCTTAACTATGCTAGATCTACTCTTAAATAAGGAATATTCCTCCACTGCCTAAGCACATCAATACTTGAATCAATATCCTAAAATATCAAAACAAGAATTAAGAACACATAGTTAAGAACAAATTAAGTATTTATCATATAGTTGAGAAAACAATAACAAGATCCGTCTTAGGTTTCATCCCCTCGTGTATCCGAGGGTTTAGTTCATAATCATAAAAGAATACATCTCGAAGAAAATATAAAAAAAAAGCAGAAGAAAACCCTAAAACCTCCTGAAGGAATTGAAGGAGAGATCCTTCGTCTTGAGTATGATTTCGGCTTCTTGAGATGAATCAACTGGCTTTCTTCGAGTAAATCCCACAATTCGACCTCTGCGGCTTGGCCTTGGCCTAGTTGGGCCGCCTGAAGGTTGGCCTTTAGGGTGTTTATATAGGCTTTTGGAATGTCTTTCTTTGCCTCTAAGTACCCTATTCCGAGTGAAATTCCTCTTTGTCACGGCAGGGACACGCCCGTGTGAATCGAATCCAGGTCGTGGTCGAGCCTGCTAAAGGGGCACGGCCGTGTGGCTTGGGCCCAGGCCGTGTTGATTTCTTACTTTTGCCCATTTCCTCTATTTTCAGCCCGTTTCTCGTTCTTTTCATCCTCCTATGCTTCCCTTAGTATAAAACATGAAATTAAAGGATTAGGAGCATCAAATTCCACAAATCAATGGATTAATCATCCAAAAAGCATGCTAAATGTGGGATTAAAATATGTATATATTACGGTTTATCACCGGCTGTGTGGACAAGTCAGTATGTATGCCCTGTTTTGCCACAGCTTGGACACACAGGTGTGTCTGAGGCCATGTGAGGCACACGGCCTACCCAAACGGGCGTGTGACCCCTGTAGCTTGTAAAAATGTTAAGTTTCAAAAAAAATTCGCATGTGTTCGGTTTAGTCCCGACTCATTTCTAATGCATGTTTAAGGTATCGTAGACCTATATAAGGGACTCTATGATTCTGAATGATTAAGTTAAGATGTGAAATTATTATAAATGTTCTGAATGTTCGGTAATACCTCTTAACCCCATTTTGGCAACGATTATGGGTTAGGGGTGTTACAAATCGTACGTGAATCTAAAACGAAAGGAAATCAAATTTCAAGTTGATGATAAGGTATTTCTGAAAGTGTCTCCATGGAAGAAAATTCTTATATTTGGTCACAAAGGCAAGTTGAGTCTGCGTTTCATTGGGCTGTATGATAGTTGAAAGGATAGGGCCAGTGGCTTATCAGCTAACTTTGCTGTCAAAATTAGAAAGAATCCATAATGTGTTTCATGTGTCTATGTTGCGACGATACCGATCAGATCATTCGTACATAATTTCACTGAAAGAGGTTGAGATTCGACCTGATATGACATATGGTGAAGAACCGATCAAAGTGTTAGCTTGAGAGGTTAAATAGTTGAGAAATAAAAGCATAGCCCTAGTGAAGGTTTTATGGGAACGACACGGGGTCGAAGAATCTCCGTGGGAACCCGAGGAAGCTATGAGAAAATAGTACCCAAACCTCTTTTCTGGTAAGATTTTCGGGGACGAAAATCCCTAAAGGGGGAGAGTTGTAACATCCCATTTTTGGGTCAAATCAGAACAGTGGTTTCGGGACCACAAATTCGAAGTACAAATATCTATTTTATCATTTCTCTAAGGTTTACAGCATGATAGAATGCTTGTGTGAAAATTTCGTTAAGAAATTTTATAGATTGAGTGTTCAATTTGTCTAGAAGAACTAAATTGCAATATGTGTCAAACTTGAGTTCCCTTAGCTAAATTTGTTTAATTGCTATGAAAATTTAAATTGGAGGTCCTTAAATGGTAATTAGACCATTATAATTCATAATGGACAAATATGGACATGGTTAGGTGAATTTCCAAAGTTTTATATTAAGGGCATTTTGGTAAACTAGTAATTAAATGATTTAATAAGCTAAAAATAGGTCAAAATTTTTATTCATCTTCAGCCTCCTTTGTCGAAATTTCAAAGGAGTCCATAGCTAGGGTTTTGGCCACTTTCAAGCTCGATTGTAAGTCCGTTCTTGCCTCGATTTTCATGATTTTTATGTTTTTAAAGTTGTCTCAACCTAATCTAGCTATTCTAAAGACTAACTTGAATGAAAATCAAAGTCTAGAAGTTTACCCATGTTGAATAAGCTTGTATTTTGATGCTTAATGGTAGAAAATGCATGTTTGTTGTTAGTTAAACAACATTTACAAAGTGATTTTTTGATGAAAATGTCAAAAAGGGACCTATTTGTAAAAAGTTATAAAATGTGTGGTAAAATGTTAATAAATGGAAAATGTGGGCTGTCATGAGCATGAAAAAGGTTCAGCTAGGCTTGGGTAATGAAGAAATTGGATGAAAATCATTTTACAAGCCTAGGGACTAAAATGTAAAATGTTAGAAGTTTAGGGGCAAAAATGTAATTTTTGCCATAGTGTTTTTTTGGGTTGAATTGAATAATGTGATGATTAAATAAGTTAAATTTGAACAAAGTTCGAGTTTAGACCGGGGAAAGAACAATGTTGTGGACTAAATCGAACTAATAGCCATTTTTGTAACCAAGGTAAGTTCGTTTGTTAAATAAGCTTTAATAAAATTGTATTTAAATGCTTTAATATTGCATGAACTGTATGATTGATTATGTGGATGAGTCTAATTCTACGAACGAGTTCGACGATGATTCGACAAGTAAGAAATCCCTTTTGAACCTTAGGAATAGATTAGGATACAAGTGACATGTCACTAGGGTTACCATGTGTTATGTGATTATATGATCCGGGTGCTGGTCCTATACGTCCTACTGGTGGCTGAGTATACCGGCATATGTTACGGTTACTTGACAACTTGTGTGAGTAGCACCGTGTAGCTACATCTTGACTGGCAACTTGTGTGAGCAGACCCGTTGATAGCTCGAGAGCGAGCAACTATGAGATATGAGATTTAGGTAGCATTAGCTACATATGTGGCACTTAGTGTGCAAGATTCCCGAGTATCTGACATTATTATTCCGAATGGTTCACGGGTATGTCAAAGACGAGAATATGTGTAAATTCATGTAACACCCCAAACCCGGCCTAGACATTACGACAGGATCTGGCATGTCACATGGATAAGTTATTTGAAAACTAAGTGTTCGTTACAAACTCCGTATTCTTTTTGAAGCCTTCAAGCTATGTTGTGTGTGAAATTCAAATCTGCTTTTACGGTGTTGTTGTAAAAACGTTGTTAATTCTTTTATTTTGAAACTTTGTTTATAACAGAAATCAGATTCAGTGATTTGAGAAATTGTGATATCTTGAAAATTGTTTTCGACGTTTAAGAGAACCCAGTATTTTATCAATTATAGTTTGTAAACCGTACGTTAACATTTTGGAAAACAGTTATTAATGTTTTAGGAAAATCTCGTATTGAACATTTAATAGTAAACATCAACCGAATTAAAAGCTAAAACCAAATTAAAATCCCAAAGGCCTTATTACAAAACATAACCCAAATTAAATAATTTTAAAATAAAGTAAAACGAAATTTACTAAAGTTACGATGTGTGGCCACCACAGAGTCCGCCTCAGCTCCAAATCCTCAATGCTGGGGATTACCTGCAAGATTAAAGCAGAGGGGGTGAGTTACGAGAACTCAGTGTGTAATCCCCTAATCGGACATTAACTGGGCCCGAGCCCATTCAGATGCAAACTGGGCCTTAGCCCTTATGGAAACAAATTGGCCTGAGACCCATTCAGAATCAAACTGGGCCTTAGCCCTATTAGCATGGTTATACAGATAATATATGCAATGCAACCCGACCCAGCCTAGTAATCCATCCACTACACACCACTCGTACCAGCCCAACACACTTGTGGGGATTTCTACAATCAACCCTCCATCCGCTACACAGCTCGATGGCAGTCACGCTGCTAATCACCGAAATTGTGGCAAAGCCACCAGAATAACAGAATATACGTGGCATAGCCACTGGACAAAAATGTGACAGAGTCATTGCAATATGTGGCAGAGCCACGATTACACTTCCCCGATCATCAATATCCCGATCCCATGCAACATACCATGACATAATAATATAGTGCATGCATTAACGTACCAATATAGTAGATAAACAGAATACACAGTCATGCCAAATCTACCCGTAAGCGTATAATCATAAATTACTAACCTAGGCTATTTCTAATTCACCCACTAGGGTATCTTATTAGCTCACCCATTAAGGGTATTTCGGCTTTAAACCGACACACAAAATAATACATAACAAAATGAATAAAGGTGTAAAATTACACACCTGATACGAGCATAGATTGAATCCTTGAGATTACGTACCTATGAATCCATACACTTAAACCATTAGTCTTAATCTCAGTAGGACATATCCATAAGATTGAAAAAGACAACCCAATTCACGCCTCTTACCAAGAACGTCGGCAACTTCTTGCTACGTTTGAGAGTTCGGTTCACTTCCTCCGATCACAAATCGAGTTCCTAAGAAAGGGGTACAAGTTAGCGATGTTATCACAAAATAACAAAGGAACGGCCTTTCGGCCTAAATAAACTTAGGATAAGAACGTCCATCTATCACCTATATTCGGCCAAGACCAACTTACCACCCACTTCACGAAAACCCAAAGCTAAAAAGAGGCCGAGAGAGTGTGCTAGCACTCCAACAGGTTCGGCCTTAGAGAGAAGGAACAGAGTGAAAATTTCGGCTTTTAGAGAGGAGAGAAAAACAAGAACCGATGGCAAAGAAATAAGAAAAAGATATTACCTTGTGCTCACAATGGTGCCAAATAGCCAAGGTAGGTTCGGCAGACAAAAGAGACTACAAGTACCTTGCTTCTTGATGCTTGGCTAAGGGAACAAAATGAATGAAAAAGAGAAGCAATAGACGAAAGAAAGAGAAAAAGATAAGTAAGGAAGGGTTCGACTCTTATCAAAGGGTAGTAGGAACAACTTGAAGTTTGAGAGAAGAGAGGGAGAAGATGAATTCGGCCAGCAAAAACAAAAACAAGAAAGGAATAGACTTGTAATGCCTTGAGGAAAGAAAAGATGTACAAAACGTAGGGGGCAAAGAAACAAGAAAAGCTCCCATAGAATTTCGGCACACAACCTCCCCCAAAACCGAATGTGCATCCCTCTACCCCCTAGCCGAATTTCACCCCCCAAACACTTCCCACTTTCGGCCAAACTCCCCACTCCACCGAATCCCATGATTCTCTCCCCAACTTGCTCCTCAATCCATTCCCCATCATCGATTCAAATCCCTTGACCAAGTCCTCCACTATCCCATTAGAGTTCTATCCAAACTCAGCTACTTCCCTTTCCTGAGCATAAAAATATAACTCCTTTTGTAGCATGTGGGATTCGAACCCCACTCCCCTTGCTTGCATGCTGACGCCAACACCACTAAGCCATATGCTCATTTTTGTGATAACAAAATACACTTAATTAACCTTAAGTCCTACTTTCACTAGCTCACCCCACTAAAGTGCTCAAAAACCAAACTTTCACCAGGGCCTAGGCTCGACCCCGAGCCTTCCCAGGACCCCGAACACACCCAAATCACAAGCTTAGCTAGCCAAACACATAGAATAGTGCAAAATGCCGAACCCTTAATTTTAGGATGTTATAGTTCTACCCCTCTTAAAGAAATTTCGGCCTCAAAATTTACCTGGTTAAAAGAGATGAGGGTACTGCTGTCGCATTGCCTCTTCCGGCTCCCATGTGGCTTTTTCGGAACCATGATTCCGCCACAACACTTTGACCAATGGAATAGATTTCCTCCTCAACACTTTAATGTCCCGATCCAAAATCTGCATGGGTTCCTCCTCAAAAGACAGATCAGGTCTAACCTCAATTTCTTCCACCGGCACTACATGAGAAGGATCTGAACGATAGCGCCTCAGCATCAAAACATGGAATACATCATGTATCCGATTTAACTCCGGGGGCAACTCAAGCTGATAAGCGACTGGTCCCACACATTTCAACACTCGATAAGGCTCGATGAATCTGGGCTTTTAGTTCTACCAGCTCCTTCGGCGCCATCCTATAAGGGGCAATGGACACCAGAGCTGTTCCCGGAAGTAGCTCAATGCCAAATTCCACCTCGCGATTCGGAGGCAACCCCTGAAGCTCTTCAGGAAAAACATCCTGAAACTCCTTCACAGTTCTGACATCCCCAACAAACAATTCCTTAGCACCAGGTGCACTGACAAAAGCTAGAAACGCCTCATACCCCTTTCGCACCAACTTCTCAGCCTTTAATGCCGAAATCACATGAGATAGATAATCCCTTCTTTCTCCTACCACCATCACCAGGTGCGTCACCATCCTCTCGACGTCTAGCCGCATAAACCAACCCCTGCTGCCTTGCATCTGTATTTCCAGCACCTCTGCCCGGTGCTCCACGGCCTCGACCAAAACCATTCCCCCCTCTGGCTGGACCACGACCTCTCGGTGGCTACTGACCACCTCTCCCTGGCTGCACAGGTCCCTGACCTGCAGTCTGCACCCTAACGGGCTCCCGTGGATAGTCCTTATTCAGATGATCCCTAGACCCACATTTGAAACACCCACCAGATCTTCTCCAACATTCCCCCGGATTGGTTTTCCCACACTGCACACAAGGTCGCCACTGACCCACAGCAACTGGCATCCCAGCTCGAACTGGCCCATCTAACCTAGACCTCTTTTGGAAACCCCCAGAAGAACCTGACGTCCCAAAATCCCTCTTATTCTTGCCCCTATCCTTATCTCGGTTTTGCCTATCAGAACGTTTCACTTCTTCGGCAATTTTTACTTTTTTTATCAGAATGGCAAAATCTCTTTCCCGCTGCGGAGCTATCAGTACTCGCAGCTCGTCCCGCAGACCATCCTCGAACCGAACACAACGCTTATAATCAGTTGCGACTATACCCCGAGCGTAACGACTTAAACGCAGAAACTCCGCCTCATACTCTGCCACAGATTTATTCCCTTGAACCAAATTCAGAAATGCCTTCCTCTGGGCGTCAACATAACTCGCCCCAACATATTTTCCCTGAAATGCTGTCTTAAAGAAGTCCCAGGTGATACGATCCGCTTGAGTACCTTCCCTCACTGTGAGACACCACTGGTATGCCTCATCTCGAAGGAGAGACACTGCTCCTTTCAATTTTTCCTCTGCTGTGCAGTCCAGGTCATCCATAATTCACTCAACTACCTCCAACCAGTATTCAGCTATGTTTGGGGCTACACCAGAAATGCCCCTAAATACCTCGGCCCCGTTTGCCCGGAGTCACTCTGGAATAGATTTCCGGGCTACCGATCCAGTACTTGCTCCAGCAACCCGTTCCAAAACTCGCAGCATAGCTTGGGACAAAGCAGCGTCCCCTCCAGTTCAGTCTTGAGACCCTGCTTTCGCTACTGGTGATGCTGGCACTTCGCCTTCCGGCACATGCCTTGATTCTGAGGATCCAGCCTCAGCACCCCGGCCTCTACCACGGCTGCGTGTACCACGTCCACGTCCTCTTGTACTCATGTTACTGAATCGAGTTAATCTGATTAGAAATTTTATGAATTAGTATGTAATCCCAATGTTTATTAACAGATGTTTTATGTACAACAAGTATAAGAGTTGTTTTCGCAGATCGAATTTCCTAATGTCTCAGCCTCTACAGTCTTAGCTCTTATAGCTAACAGTCTCAGTATATTATCACTAACTCTAGTAGTTTCTTACTACAATCATTTTAACATAACATCAGAAATAGGGTAACTTACAGATTTGGTGCCGGAGACTCGGGTGCCATACTTTCATAAATACATATTTTTTCTAGACTAAAATTTCAAACGAATTTTGAAAAACATTTTCGAACCCATTCCACAAGCCGAGTTTCGTAACCTAGCTCTGATACCATAAAATGTAACACCCCAGACCCGGCCTAGATGTTACGACCGGATCTGGCATGTCACATGGATAAGTTGTTTGAAAACTAAGTGTTCGTTACAAACTTCGTATTCTTTTTGAAGCCTTCGAGCTATGTTGTGTGTGAAATTCAAATCTGCTTTTACGGTGTTCTTGTAAAAACGCTGTTAATTCTTTTATTTTGAAACTTTGTTTATAACAGAAATCAGATTCAGTGATTTGAGAAATTGTGATATCTTGAAAACTGTTTTCGACGTTTAAGAGAACCCAGTATTTTATCAATTATAGTTTGTAAACCGTACGTTAACATTTTGGAAAACAATTATTAATGTTTTAGGAAAATCTCGTATTGAACATTTAATAGTAAACATCAACCGAATTAAAAGCTAAAACCAAATTAAAATCCCAAAGGCCTTATTACAAAACATAACCCAAATTAAATAATCTTAAAATAAAGTAAAACGAAATTTACTAAAGTTACGATGTGTGGCCACCACAGAGTCCGCCTCGACTCCAAATCCTCAATGCTGGGGATTACCTGCAAGATTAAAGCAGAGGGGGAGAGTTACGAGAACTCAGTGTGTAATCCCCTAATCAGACATTAACTGGGCCCGAGCCCATTTAGATGCAAGCGGGCCTTAGCCCTTACGGAGGCAAAGCGGCACGAGGCCCATTGAGAATCAAAGCGGGCCTTAGCCCTATTAGCATGGTTATACAGATAATATATGCAATGCAACCCGACCCGACCCTAGTAATCCATCCGCTACACACCACCCGTACCAGCCCAACACACACTGTGGGGATTTCTACAATCAACCCTCCATCCGCTACACACCTCGATGGCGGTCTGCGCTCATCGCGCAAATTGTGGCAAAGCCACGAATAACGAGAATATCACGTGGCATAGCCACTAGACAAAATGTGATGAGTCACGAGATATATGTGGCAGAGCCACCGATTTACTTCCTCGATCATCAATATCACGATCCCATGCAACATACCATGACATAATAATATAGTGCATGCATGAGCGTACCAATATAGTAGATAAACAGAATACGCAGTCATGCCAAATCTACCCGTAAGGGTATAATCATAAATTACTCACACGGGCTATTTCCAATTCACCCACTAGGGTATCTTATTAGCTCACCCATTAAGGGTATTTACGACTTTAAACCGCATTACGAGAATAATACATAACAAAACGAATAAAGGTGTGAAATTACACACCTGATACGAGCGTAGATTGAGTCCTCGAGATTACGCACCTATGAATCCATACACTTAAACCATTAGTCTTAATCTCAATAGGATGTATCCATAAGATTGAAAATGACAACCCAATTCACGCCTCTTACCAAGAACGTCGATAACTCCTTGCTACGTTTGAGAGTTCGGTTCACTTCCTCCGATCACAAATTGAGTTCTTAAGAAAGGGGTACGAGTTAGCGATGTTATCACAAAATAACGAAGGAACGGCCTTTCGACCTAAATAAACTTAGCATAAGAACATCCATCCATCACCTATATTCAGCCAAGACCAACTTACCACCCACTTTACGAGAACCCAAAGCTAAAAAGAGGCCGAGAGAGTGTGCTATCACTCCAACAGGTTCGGCCTTAGAGAGAAGGAACAGAGTGAGAATTTTGGCTTTTAGAGAGGAGAGAAAAACAAGAACTGATGGCAAAGAAATAAGAAAAAGATATTACATTGTGCTCACAAAGGTGCCAAATAGCCAAGGTAGGTTCGGCAGACAAAAGAGACTACAAGTACCTTGCTTCTTGATGCTCGGCTAAGGGAACAAAATGAATGAAAAAGAGAAGCAATAGACGAAAGAAAGAGAAAAAGATAAGTAAGGAAGGGTTCAACTCTTATCAAAGGGTAGTAGGAACAACTTGAAGTTTGAGAGAAGAGAGGGAGAAGATGAATTTGGCCAGCAAAAACAAAAACAAGAAAGGAATAGACTTGTAATGCCTTAAGGAAAGAAAAGATGCACAAAACGCAGAGGGAAAAGAAACAAGAAAAGCTCCCAAAAAATTTCGGCACACAACCTCCCCCAAAACCGAATGTACATCCCCCTACCCCCTAGCTGAATTTCACCCCCCAAACACTTCCCACTTTCGGCCAAACTCCCCACTCCACCGAATCCCATGATTCTCTCCCCAACTTGCTCCTCAATCCACTCCCCATCATCCATTCAAACCCCTTGACCAAGTCCTCCACTATCCCATTAGAGTTCGATCTAGACTCAGCTACTTCCCCTTCCTGAGCATAAAAATATAACTCCTTTTGTAGCATGTGGGATTCGAACCCCACTCCCCTTGCTTGCATGCTGACGCCAACACCACTAAGCCAAATGCTCATTTTTGTGATAACAAAATACACTTAATTAACCTTAAGTCCTGCTTTCACTAGCTCACCCCACTAAAGTGCTCAAAAACCAAACTTTCACCAGGGCCTAGGCTCGACCCCGAGCCTTCCCAGGACCCCCGAACACACCCAAATAACAAGCTTAGCTAGCCAAACACATAGAATAATGCAAAATGCCGAACCCCTAATTTTAGGATGTTACAGTTCATTTCGAGATGGTACATGTATGTACATAAAGCTTATGTTTATGGAATTTCTAAAAATGATGAATTCGAGGTAAGTTTTGAAGGAATGAATTATGATGGTGAAACTTACGATAAATTATATCATCTTAAATTATATCTCTTGAATGTTGATTGTATGGTATGTCTTACTTATTTCTTGCATACGAGCTTACTAAGCTATATAGCTTACTCCGTTTATTTTCCATGTTTTATAGTGTCACCAAGCTAGCTCGGATTGGGGATTGTCAGAGATTCGCCTTACTCTATCAAAACTATCATTTTAGGTATTGATGAAATTTAGCATCTTGAGTATATGGCATGTATAGGGACTTGGTCATTTTGGGTATATGTGTCATTATGATTTGGCCAAAAGTATTGGATTGTAATTGATAAATGTTTTATTTTGTATAAGGCCTTGAAAGATGGCCTATCTTAGTTAAATTGGATGTGAGTTATGCATGGGCTAATGTCATTTGTGATATGCCTTTTAATTGCTTGGTGGATAAATGATTGTGGCTTAATAACTTAGGTGTTAAATGGGGAGAATTGGCTTGATGGTAAGTTAGTAAAATTGGGTTAGACTATACATATTGAAAGTAATCATATTGAATGCTTCTGGATGTGCTTGTGGTATGTTTGAGTTTCGCAAAGTATGATGTTTTAATCATGATAGATGTTGGCTTTTAAATGACATGTTTAGGCCTTAGTTATGATGGTATCAGTTGCTTGTTTGTACTATGAATTATGCTATTGAAGTTGTGTACAAGTGTATGCAAATGAGGGTGGCAAATGGCTTGGTAAATAGTGTAACACCCCTAACCCGTATCCGTCGCCGGATTAGGGTTACGAGGTCTTACCATAACAATTACCAAGTCCATACACTCCATCCAACTAACACTTGATAAATTCATATCATTTCATGCTATCAAAAATGAATATATATACATATTCTATCAGGTCTTAATATAACAACTTGCATTATAAAATCACATGGTCATTTAAAAAAAAAACAACGACTACATAAGTATATAATATTTAGACATTTATTCACCTATAACATGAACACAAAAAAAAATCTAATAGTCACTTACATATTTAATCAAATAAAATAGCCATTTTCGCAAGGCTATTCATATATATACAAGGCCGAAAGTCATTAATCTAAACCTTAGTCTAACCTATACATGCCTTCGGTTCAAAACTAAGATTAAATACCACAAGGGGAGATAGTGTGGTTGAATTTTTCGACGATCCTCAGATGCCCGTAGCTTAATGGAAAATCTATAAAACAGAACAAAGAGCACACACAAAATAAGCTCACTAGCTTAGTAAGTCTTAAGCATTTACGAAACAACAGTCAAATATTCCAACATTTAGCACACATACATATATAAATATACCTGTAAATTCAAGTAATTTAACAAATAATAATTTCAATATGGTCGAACAGTACGCCTATGTAACTTATCATCTATTATTCCCTCATTGAAGGTATACAACCCTTCCAGCACTTTAAGCCTTAAGTATTCGCATATTACCTTATTAACAAGTATATATATACAGATATGCATTTTCAATAACTTTCACTTTTGAAATTTTTACCTTTGACCGAATCTCAAAGATATCACCAAGCTTATATTCAATATACATATCACACTTATTAATGAATAATTCAAATACACATATCATAAAGACTCATTATCAAAAACTTTAACCATTCTACCACTTATGTAATTTGAAAGGAAAGATAATCACATACCTTGTTCCTTGCATCCATAAATCTTTATATTTACCCGAGCATTTTGTTTATTTAAGTATTTACATCCCACCTTGTAAAGGATTTATAACACATCACCGGCATTAAGCACGCTGCTAGGCAATAAGCTGATATACATCACCAAGCACAAGGCACCGCTGGGCTCATAGCCCGAATTACATCAGGCACAAGGCACGCTAGGCATTTAGCCCGATAAATAACACCAAAGACAAAGCCTGCTAGGCTTAAAGCCCGATATAGATATGATCATTAATTCAACACTCATTTCATAACATCAACAATGCAAACAACTCATATAGATCATATTACCTTCACATACCAACCAAAACATATTTATATACTTTTCGTTTTACAAAGTAAATTCAATTCAATACCATTCTTCTACATTCAGCTATTATCTATAATTATACTTTAAATATTCAAGTTTCATTATTCATCATAGTCGTAAATAAATTTTTAACGTATATTTGCTTAAGGACTTACCCCGGTTGTCGATAGACCGTGTAAATTGGCTATTCGAGAACCTTCGTCTTTCCCCGATCCAATTTCGCTTTTCTTTGCTCTTGATCTAAAACATATTAAATTCAGCTCATTCAAGTACATTTCAATTCAATTTTGTCCCAAATCACATAATTAGACAAATTACCATATAACCCCTAATATTTCACTACCTTGCAATTTAGTCCTATTTTGCATAACACACAAAATACATCAAATTAGCTAATACTATACAAGGGCCGAATGTTCCTAGGGACTTTACAAGCCCTCACATTTCATTTATTTTGCAATTAAGTCCCTCTAAAATTTCATTTTTACAAATTAGCCCTAAATACAAAATTTTCACCAAAATTCCTAATACAAAATTTGTAAATCTTTAACATATCATTTATCTCAAATCATAAATCACCAAAAATCACAAGAACCTAGCAATGGCTGAATCTCATACATGCTCATTTTCAAAAATTCTAACATGGGTCAACTACGATTCGAAACAACGATCTCAAAAACGTAAAATTTATCGAAAACTAACTAAAAACTCACCTTGAATTTTAGCTTCAAAGTGCCGAAATTTCAAAGAACCAAAAGCTTATTTCTTCCTCCACATTCGGCCATGGATGAGTGAAAAGATGATGGCTTTCTTTTCTTGGTTATTTTAACATATAATAAATAAATACCAATTTACTAAACTAACCTTATAATTAAAAATAACTAAACATTTTAACTTAAGGACAAACTTGTCCATGGCCGACCACTAACATCTAAAATGGGTTATTTACCCATTATGTACTTCATATTATAAAGCCATGATCAATTAAGCACATTTCACTTTAGTCTACCACTTTTTCACTTTACGCGATTAGGTCCTTTTTAACAAATTAAGCACTCAAACGATAAAAATTTTCTCTGAAACTTTCACACACATTAATTCACATATAAAAGACTCAAAATATAATATTAAAATATTTCTCGGACTCGGATTCGTGGTCTCAAAACCACCGTTCGATTAAGGTCAAATTCGATGCATTACAACTCTCCCCCTTTTAGGATTTTCGTCCCGAAAATCTTCTTTGATAAACAAAGTCGGATATTGTTGTCTCATTAAATCCTCGAGCTCCCACGTAGCCTCTTCAACTCCGTGGCGATTCCATAGTATCTTCACTAATGTAATTCTCTTGTTTCTCAACTCTTTTATTTCCCGAGCTAAGATACGGATCGGTTCTTCATCATATGTCATATCGGGTGGATTTCAATCTCGGATGGAGCAATCACATGTGACGGATCGATCTATATCTACGAAGCATCGAAACGTGAAATACATCATGTATCTTTTCTAACTCAGAGGGCAACTTCAATTTATAAGCAACCGGCCCAATACGTTCGATGATTTCATACGGTCCGATAAATCTCGGACTCAACTTGCCTTCCGACCAAATCGGAGTACTTTCTTCCACGGAGAAACTTTTAAGAATACACGATCTCCGACACGAAATTCAATGTCTTTACGTTTGGATCAGCATAGGACTTTTGACGATCCGGCGGCTTTCAAATTGCCTCTAATAATAGGTACCTTACGCTCTGTTTCTTTAATCAAATCAACCCGTGTATCTTATTCTCGTGAGCTCGATCCGATTATAACGGTGTTCGACATTTTTACCCGTACAAGGCTTCATAAGGCACCATTTTAATACTAGATTGAAAGCTATTATTGTAAGCAAATTCAATCAAAGGTAGGTATCGTTCCACGTACCTTCAAATTCGAACGCAACATCTCAACATGTCCTCAAGTATCTGAATAGTTCGCCAGATCGACCGCGTCATGCATCTGCGGATGAAAGGTCAGTACTAAAATGAAGTTTAGTGCCTAAAGCATCTTGCAACTTCTTCAAAACCGCGATGTAAATCTCGTGTCTCTGTCGAAACAATGGAACTCGGTACACCATGCAATCTCACAACTGTGATACGTACAATTCGGCAAGTTTATCGAGTGAAAAGTGCATCTAACCGGCACAAAATGAGCTATTTTAGTCGAGTCTATCAACTATAACCTGGCGGCATCTTTCCTATTCGGTGTCATAGGAGACCGGATACAAAATCCATTGTAATTCTATCCCATTTCCATTCGGGTATCATGATTGGGTGAAGTAGTCCGGATGGCATTTGATGCTCGGCTTTTACTTGGCGACAAACTAAGCATTTCGAAACAAATTCGAGATATATCCCGTTTCATGCGAGCCACCAATAGAATTGTTTCAAATCGTTATACATTTTTGTGCTACCCGGATGTATCGATAGTCGACCACTATGGGCCTCACTCGAGAATCATCTGTATCAAATCGAGTTCTTGAACACACATTCGGCTTTTAAAATTCAAAGCGATCATTTGCATCAATCTGAAAATCGATTACGCACCTTTTTCTGCCCGAATTCGACTAGTAATCAAATCTTTGTCAACTTTACGTGCATCACAAATTTCTTGAATAAACATCGGTCTTGCTTGTAACTCGGCTATGATCGAACCATCACGAACATAGCTATCTGCGCGCGTTCATTGCACGAAGAGCAAACAATGATTTTTGACTTAACGCATCGCAACAATGTTAGCTTTTCCGGATGGTAGTCAATCACCAATTCATAGTCTTTCAACAATTCCAACCACCTGCGTTGTCTTAAATTCAGTCTTTTGAGTCATCAAATACTTCAGACTTTTATGATCCGAGTAAACATGGCATTTCTCGCCGAATAAGTAATGACGCCAAATCTTCAGTGCGAACACAATGGCTGCAAGCTCCAAATCATGCGTCGGGTAATTTCTTTCATGCGGCTTCAATTGTCTTGATGCGTAGGCTACTACTCTGCCTTCCTGCATCAATACGCAGCCCAAACCATTTAAGGAAGCATCAGAATACACAACAAATTCCTTACCCGACTCAGGCTGAGCTAACACTGGAGCTTCCGTCAAAAGGGCTTTCAACTGATCGAAACTCTTCTGACAATTTTTCGACCACTTGAACTTTACATCTTTCTGTAGTAGCTTTGTCAAAGGTGTAGCTATTACAGAAAAACCTTTCACAAACCGTCTGTAGTAGCCCGCAAGTCCCAGAAAACTTCGAATCTCAAAAACATTCTTCGGTGGCTTCCAATCAAGTATAGCCGAAATTTTGTTCGGATCGACTCGAATACCTGATGCTGAAACAACATGTCCCAAAAAGCTGACCTCTTTCATCCAGAACTCACACTTACTAAACTTCGCATACAACTGTTGATCTCTCAAAGTTCGTAGCACTAATCTCAAATGCTCGGCATGCTCGGTCTCATTTTTAGAATAGATTAGTATATCATCAATAAACACTACTACAAACCGATCCAAAAACTGTCTGAAAACTCGATTCATTAGATCCATAAAAAAAGCAGGTGCATTAGTGAGTCCAAAAGGCATAACCAGAAACTCAAAATGTCCGTACCTCGTTTGGAATGCAGTCTTTGGTACATCTGTATCTCTGACTCACAACTGATAATAGCCTGATCTCAAATCTATCTTCGAAAATACTGAAACCCCTTTTAGCTGATCAAACAAGTCATCAATCCGAGGTAACGGGTATTTATTCTTTATAGTTACCTTATTTAGTTGTCGATAGTCGATACACATTCGCATGGTCCCATCTTTCTTTTTCACAAATAAAATCGGTGCACCCCAAGGAGAGAAGCTCGGTCGTACAAAGCCCCTATCTGTCAATTCTTGCAACTGCGCTTTCAACTCTTTTAACTCCGTAGGTGCCATCCGATACGGAGCTATCAAAATCAGTCGTTCGGTACTAATTCAATGCCAAACTCAATCTCTCATATCGGTGGTAAGCCGGTAGTTCTTCAGAAACACATCCGGGTATTTACACACAACTGCATGATTCAATATGCTTTTGGACACTTTATTATCCAATTACATACGCCAAATAAGCTTCACACCCTTTTCTCACATTTTTCCGGGCTAACATCGAAGATATTATCGTAGGAAACCCACTTAAATCACTTTGGATTCAATTCTCGATAATCTCCCGTTCGACATCTCAAATCAATTAGCTTTCTTTTGCAATTCACCATTGCATCATGTGAAGTTAAAGTCCATTCCCAAAATTATATCGAACTCATCGAAGGGCAACAACATTAAATCGGTACGGAAAGCAAGAACCCCGAATCATCAACGGGCAACCTTTACACACTTTATTAACAAGCACACATCTACCCAAAGGGTTGGACACACGAATCACAAACTCGTGAGACTCAATGGCGCGAGTCTTACCGAATACTAGAGTTTCACACACATATGAATGAGTCGAACCGGGATCAATCAATGCAATCACGGTAGTATCATAAAGGGTGAAAGTACAGGTAATGACATCGGGGAGGAAGCATCCTCTCGGCTCGTGTGGCATAAGCTCTAGTGGAGCTCTAGCCTCGGATCGAACTACAGTGTTCTTCATTCCTCTCTGACTACCACCTACATTGCTTGAATGTATGGGTGGCCTGCCTCGCGCTGATGTGTTGCTCGACTTAATGTTTTGAACTGTATTCTGCTCAACTAACATCAGACATTCTCTAATAAAATGATCTGATGATCCGCATTTAAAGCAAGACCGATCATGGAATCTACAACTCCCGAAATGCCATTTCCCACAGTGCTTGCATTCTACTCGATTCTGTGGAACGTTACCAACACTGGCCATCGAGGTAGCTCGGGAGCCCACTGGAGGTCGATCACGTCTAGGTAAATCTGAAGTAGCTTTATGTCGACTGAAGTCATCTCTGAACTTCTTAGATGTGGAATGGAAATTCTTACCCGACGATCTCTTACGAGTGTCTCTAGTTTCTGTCTCAGCCTTTCTTTTCTCCTTCCCGAGCTCTTCAGCTTTGCAAGCTCGCTCGACTAGTGTCACAAACTCTTTGATTTCAAGAATGCCAACAAGGAACTTTAAATCTTCATTCAAACTGTCTTCGAACCTTTTGCACATAATGGCTTCAGTTGATACACATTCCCGAGCATAACGGCTCAATCTGACAAATTTTCGCTCATATTCAGTCACGGTCATTTGCCCCTGTTTTAGTTCAAGAAATTCTTTTTGTTTTTGATCAACGAATCTTTGACTGATATATTTCTTGCGGAATTCATCTTTGAAAGAAATCCCACGTCACTTTTTCTTTCGGACTCACGATACTAGTGTATTCCACGGTGATACGCAGTGTCCCGAAGTAAAGATATAGCACACTTCGGGCATTCATCCGGAGTACAAGATAGCTCATCAAGTACCGAATAGTGTTATCAAGCCACATTTCATTTCGCTCTGCGTCATCATCATCGTTGGCCTAAATTCTTTGCCCCCAAATTTCTGATTTTATCAAGCTGGAGGCCTACTAGATCTCATCGGATCTATCATCGAAGTCTTTGAAGGTATCGAGTTGAATTATTCGGGGTGGAGGTTGGTGTACAGCCGGGTTAGTCCGAATAATTTGGGTAAACCACTCGTTCATCATCGATAGAAGGCTTGTTTAGCCTCCCCTCGTGGCTACTGAATCGTCGAGAGTCTCTCAAGATCGATCGTGTGCACGATCAGGCACTACACTCTCTACATCATCTGCTACGGCTCTTTTAGGATCAGTGTCCATTTACTATATAAAACACAGTTCAGAATGTCAGAAGTCACCACACTATGAATATATGATAAAGGCATGTAACACTGTGTGGTGACTAAATCGTAAGCTCTGATACCAATCAAATGTAACACCCCTAACCCGTATCCGTCGCCGGATTAGGGTTACGAGGTCTTACCATAACAATTACCAAGTCCATACACTCCATCCAACTAACACTTGATAAATTCATATCATTTCATGCTATCACAAATGAATATATATATATATATTCTATCAGGTCTTAATATAACAACTTGCATTATAAAATCACATGGTCATTTAAAAAAAAACAACGGCAACATAAGTATATAATATTTAGACATTTATTCACCTATAACATGAACACAAACAAAAATCTAATAGTCACTTACATATTTAATCAAATAAAATAGCCATTTTCGCAAGGCTATTCATATATATACAAGGCCGAAAGTCATTAATCTAAACCTTAGTCTAACCTATACATGCCTTCGGTTCAAAACTAAGATTAAATACCACAAGGGGAGATAGTGTGGTTGACTTTTCCGACGATCCTCAGATGCCCGTAGCTTAATGGAAAATCTATAAAACAGAACAAAGAGCACACACGAAATAAGCTCACTAGCTTAGTAAGTCTTAAGCATTTACTTAAACAACGAGTCAAATATTCCAACATTTAGCACACATACATATATAAATATACCTGTAAATTCAAGTAATTTAACAAATAATAATTTCAATATGGTCGAACAGCCGTCTATGTAACTTATCATCTATTATTCCCTCATTGAAGGTATACAACCCTTCCAGCACTTTAAGCCTTAAGTATTCGCATATTACCTTATTAACAAGTATATATATACAGATATGCATTTTCAATAACTTTCACTTTTGACATTTTTACCTTTGACCGAATCTCAAAGATATCACCAAGCTTATATTCAATATACATATCACACTTATTAATGAATAATTCAAATACACATATCATAAAGACTCATTATCAAAAACTTTAACCATTCTACCACTTATGTAATTTGAAAGGAAAGATAATCACATACCTTGTTCCTTGCATCCATAAATCTTTATATTTACCCGAGCATTTTGTTTATTTAAGTATTTACATCCCACCTTGTAAAGGATTTATAACACATCACCGGCATTAAGCCTGCTAGGCAATAAGCCTGATATACATCACCGGCACAAGGCCTGCTAGGCAATAAGCTCCGATATACATCATCAGGCACAAGGCCCGCTAGGCTCATAGCCGAATTACATCAGGTACAAGGCACGCTAGGCATTTAGCCCGATAAATAACACCAAAGACGAAGCTCGCTAGGCTTAAAGCCCGATATAGATATGATCATTAATTCAACACTCATTTCATAACATCAACAATGCAAACAACTCATATAGATCATATTACCTTCACATACCAACCAAAACATATTTATACACTTTTCGTTTTACAAAGTAAATTCAATTCAATACCATACTTCTACATTCGGCTATTATCTATAATTATACTTTAAATATTCAAGTTTCATTATTCATCATAGTCGTAAATAAATTTTTAACGTATATTTGCTTAAGGACTTACCCCGGTTGTCGATAGACCGTGTAAATCGGCTATTCGAGAACCTTCGTCTTTCCCTGATCCAATTCCGCTTTTCTTTGCTCTTGATCTAAAACATATTAAATTCAGCTCATTCAAGTACATTTCAATTCAATTTTGTCCCAAATCACATAATTAGACAAATTACCATATTACCCCTAATATTTCACTACCTTGCAATTTAGTCCTATTTTGCATAACACACAAAATACATCAAATTAGCTAATACTATACAAGGGCCGAATGTTCCTAGGGACTTTACAAGCCCTCACATTTCATTTATTTTGCAATTAAGTCCCTCTAAAATTTCATTTTTACAAATTAGCCCTAAATACAAAATTTTCACCAAAATTCCTAATACAAAATTTGTAAATCTTTAACATATCATTTATCTCAAATCATAAATCACCAAAAATCACAAGAACCTAGCAATGGCCGAATCTCATACATGCTCATTTTCAAAAATTCTAACATGGGTCAACTGATTCGAAGCAACGATCTCAAAAAACGTGAAATTTATCGAAAACTAACTAAAAACTCACCTTGAATTTTAGCTTCAAAGTGCCGAAATTTCAAAGAACCAAAAGCTTATTTCTTCCTCCACATTCGGCCATGGATGAGTGAAAAGATGATGGCTTTCTTTTCTTGGTTATTTTAACATATAATAAATAAATACCAATTTACTAAACTAACCTTATAATTAAAAATAACTAAACATTTTAACTTAAGGACAAACTTGTCCATGGCCGACCACTAACATCTAAAATGGGTTATTTACCCATTATATACTTCATATTATAAAGCCATGATCAATTAAGCACATTTCACTTTAGTCTACCACTTTTTCACTTCACGCGATTAGGTCCTTTTTGACAAATTAAGCACTCAAACGATAAAAATTTTCTACGAAACTTTCACACACATTAATTCACATATCTCAAAATATAATATTAAAATATTTCTCGGACTCGGATTCGTGGTCCTGAAACCACCGTTCCGATTAAGGTCAAATTCGGTCTGTTACAAATAGCCTTTATTTTGTCCACACGGGTAGACACACGGCCTATCCCACGGGCATGTGTTTCAGTCGTGTGTCCCCTGCACCTTAATTTTGAGAAACAGAATGTCTAGAATTGAGCACACGGGAAGAGGCACGGGCATGTGTCTTGGCCGTGTGAAACCTGCACCTAATTTGAAGTAAATTGATTAACCACACGGCCTAGCACCCGGGCATGTGACATGACTGTGTGGCGCAAGTCAGAGAGCTACCTAAATCGAACACGGTCTGTAGCATGGGCGTGTCCCATGGACCACACGGGCGTGTGAGCCCTGCTTATAGCAAAAATTTTCTAAGTTTTGTAAAAAATTTTAAAGTTCTCGGTTTAGTCCCGAACCACTTCCAAAGCATGTTTTGGGCCTCGTGGGCTCGTATTAGGGACTTTATGATTGAATAAAAATGGTTTTAATTTGGACGTAAATTTATGACTCGAAATTGTATGATTGCTTGTGTTGTAAGTCCGGTAATGCCTCGTACCCTGTTCTAGTGTTGAATACGGTTAAGGGGTGTTATAATGTGGATGCTGTAACAACCTATTTTCAGTCAAATCAAATAGTGGTTTTGGGACCACAAATCTGAGGTTGAAAAATTTATTTTATTATTATTTTAATGTTACATCATATTAATAGTGTTGTATAAAAATTTCGTTAAAAAATTTTATCGTTTGCATGCTTAATTTGATAAAAAGGACTAAATTACATAAAGAGTAAAATTTGGGTTCTAATAGCTAAAGGTGTCTAATAGCTTTGGAACTTTAAAGTGTAGGTGTAACACCCCAAACCCGGTCAACACACCATGACCGAATCTGGCATATTACGGAGTGAAAACGTTTTAAGAAAAACAAGTTTGCCGATTTATTTCTATTGAAAATGTTGTTATCGTTTTAAGGTTTAGAAAACCCCGTATAAAGTGATGTTGAAATCGTTTTAGTGTTGTTTTAAAATCCAAAAAATAAGTTTGGAACATCCAATTGCTGTTTCCAGTTTTGGAAAACATTTCGATACTTATTAAAAACCGAGTGATTTTGAACATAGTCAAGTTTAAAACTTTTGCATTTGTAGTTGTTTGAAAATTTAGGTTTGAAAACCATCTATATTACCTTTGTTATTACCCTATGAATAATGTTACCCGATGGTAACGTTTGAAAATTCTAAAATAGAGTATAGTTTTTGAAAACGTTGTTATTTATCCGATTACTTAAGCAATATCAAATTGTTAATCACAAGCATAAGATAGGTAAAATAAAATCCAGAAATAAAACCCAAAATAATACCTAGCGGCCTTATTACAAAACCAAACCAAATTTAAAGTAAAATAGATAAAACTAGAGTAGTAATTTAAAATCAAAAACCCAAAAATAAGTTTGCATGGCCACCTCGAGTCCTCCCCGGCTCCCTATCCGCGATCTATGCCTCATCTGCAAAGTATAAGGGAAGGGGTGAGTCACCGAGACTCAGTGTGTAAATCCCCAACCCGATGGAATAGCACTTACACAAATCATTAATAAAACATGCAATCATGCACCCCAACATCTAACCATCCAATCTCCTTTATCTACCTCGTGTGGTCAAAACCACTCGTGGTCAAAACCACTCGTGACCGAAGTCACAAAATATATATATCGGTGTGGTCAAAAACCATGGTGACCGTAGTCACAAATCAAGTGATGGGGCCAACCCATCATGTGGTCAAAACCAGCGATGACAATCCCGTATCAATCATGTGGGGCCAACCCATCGTGGTACCAAACCACCGGGACGCGAGTCACAATATCCATATGTGGTCAAAACTTTGGTGACCATAGTCACAATATCATATATGTGGTCAAAACCACTAGTGGTCAAAACCACGGGACTTAGTCACAAATAATAATATCAAAGCGAGGGCCAACCCGTGTGGTGGTCAAAACCACTTGGTGTGACAGTCCAAATCATTTTTCCCTCTCCTCTCAACAATCCCACCACCATGTCCATATCAATCGTGGCATAATAACGTATGATGATGCAAATAACACATGGCATAGCATTAAACAATGACATGATAGCATATATCGAGATCCATAATTAGGGGACTTACCCGGAGTCCACGCTCATGCTCACAAGGCATAACTACCGGTTTCAATGGCTATTAACAGTAACATAATAAACATATCATACTAACGAAGTGTGTAAGCATTACACACCTGATTACTAACGTGATTACTGAATCCCGAAGGTCCCGATCTATCGCACTAGATCCCCTTTTCCTACATTCGGCCCACACTAAGATCATTAGCAAAAGCCATTCGGCTATACTAGCAAATCCCGAAGGGTGAGATAACGCACAACCAAACACAACCCTCACCTTACTGCCTTTCAAACGCTAACCACAACCCAAGATGTGCGAGACTGATCTTTCCCCTACAATCGGCCAACATTAACACTTAATCTTAATAGCCTTTGGCTTTTCAGATCGAATCGGCATGAAACCTAACCACTAACTTACCGAAATTGCTTGACAGGAAATAGATGACCCTGATCTACTGCTTCAAAATCCCGAAGGTCCTATAAGAAACCGATTGCATGGTCGATTAAAAGCCAAGACAAATGTCGAAATTTGGCTTTTGTCTACACATGTCGACAGAGAAAAAGAGAAAGTGAGAATAAAGTTTCGGCCAAGATTACTTACCCTCTTCAAATCCGATTAGAGAAGAACCAAGGGAGATCTATGCTTGGTTGATATTCGGCCAAAATAAAATAAGAAAAAAGTAGGGAGATTTCGGCAATGGTGATGGACTTCAATGTGATCCGGCTATGGCTGAAAGAAGAGAAAAGCAAATAAGATTCGGCTAAAGTGAAAGGAGAGAATGGGAGAAAGATGAATGGTATTCGGCTTTGGTTTAGAGAAAAGATATTAAGGGAGTTTCAGCAAAAAGGAGGAAGAAAAAGAAGAAGATTCGGCACAAGAGAGAATGAAGAGAAAGGAAAGTTGTTGATTTGAGAAGAAGAGACTGTTGATGCGGTTTTGAACAATTATGAGAGAAATAAAAAAGAGAGATGGGAGAGAAGGAGATTCGGCCAAGCACTTGAGAAGAAGAAGAAAAAGAAATAAAACTAAGGAAGTTTAGGTGGACATTCGGCTAGGTGCTTTCAAGAGAATTCGACAGGTGCAAAAAGGGATTTCGGCTTTTGCTTCAACATGGTGCATTAAGGGAAAATCGATGAGCAAAGAAGAGTTTCGGTTTGCTTCTCAACCGAATGCACTATAGCCTAGACTATCCAAAAATGTCCTCCTAAGCTAACTATGGAGGGACGGCACACCTAGCAAGTTCCCCAACCGAACACTCCTCCTTCACTATTCAAGATTCGGCAAACACCTCAAATTTCTCCTGACCAACAATTCAAATGTGTTTGAATTCCACAAGCTCCTAAATTTTTTCTTCTCTACCAGTTTAAATTAATTTGACTTAATCAACAAATCTGATAGAGTTTGAGCTGAGCACAACTCTTCCCTCCTTGGCGTCAAAATGGTAAGCAGAAAATGGGATCTCCGCTGCTCGAACCTGAGCTCCCCCTTCCCTGTATGTGGCGTCACTCTCAAGGCCCTAAGTGGCGCCTCCTTGTCACTTTCCCAAGCCAATTCTTGTGCTTAATTTCACCCCGAAATATATTTAACCCCTCGCTCCTTCAGCTCCCCTTGACCAAAGCTTAAAAACAAAATTTTTCTTATAGCTCGGGCCTACCCTCGGCTTATACCTAGACCCTAGAACACCTCAATTAATACCACAATCAATACATACCCATGCAAGAACAATTTAAACACAATAGCCCCTATTTAAGGATGTTACAGTAGGTTCTTATGTGGTAATTAGACCATTTTTATTGTGAGTGGACATTATTGGACACTAAATGGATATTTTTAATGGTTTTATAACAAGGTTAATTAAGTAATTTAATAAATAAATTAAATAAAACAAAAACAAATTGATTAAGGTATCATCTTCCTAAGCTATAGTTGACAGAAATTGGAGAAGAAAACTCCATTCTTAACACCTTGAAGCTTCCGTACTTGAAGTCTTTGCAGGAGATCAATTTTTAGGTTAGTTTTTAGTGATTTCTATATGGAGTCGTTGTAGCTTAATCTAGCTATCCCAAAGACTAATTTGCAAAACTGTTAAAAGTCTAGGGTTTTACCATTGATGAATGTGTAGTTTTGATGTTTAATGGTAGAAAATGAATGATTGTTGTTAGATAAACAACATTTATTAAGTGATTTTGAATGAAATTGCAAATTAGGGATTAAATTGAGAAATGTAATAAATTATGTGGTAAAAGTGTGAATATGTGAAATATATGTGCTGCTATAAGCATGTAAGAAATTCGGCTAGCATGTGTGTGGATTACATTGCATGAATTTTTCATTTTTATAAGTTAGGGACTAAATTGTAAAGAAGTTAAAATAATAGGGGTAAAGGTGTAAATTTTAAAAAATATGTATTTTTGAACTGAATTGTATAGAATGAAATCTAAATGGATTGAATTTGATTATTTAGATCAAATTAAGCCTCGTACGGAACTAGATTGAGGGAAAGATAAAGTTTTGGACTAGTCGATCCTATTTCGTCGTTTTTGTTATCGAGGTAAGTTTGTATGTTTAATAAGCACTAAATTATATGTATTTGAATGCTTAATCGATATAATTGTGATGATACGACATCACGAAAATTCTCAATGAGTTATCGGCCATGTATAAGTCCCGGTTGAACCTTAGGAATAGATAGTGTAACACCCCAAACCAGGTCTATGCGTTAAGACAAGATTTGGTTTGTCACACCGAACGAACATCCAAAATTCTCTAATGATTTAAGTAAAACAGTAATGCAAAACCTTTAGAATTAAGGTTTAATAAAAACTAAGTAAAATGATTATGAATTAAGAAAAATACTTGCTTGAAATCTTATATATATATTAGTCGAAACCTTAACATAGTTTTAAAAGAATTTGAAAGAAATTGAAAAGTAATTTAGGTGTCCAAAATTGTTATAAAACACAATATTTTTAAGAAAACTTTATAGATTTAACATAAGCCCATATTAAGAGTCTTAAAATAAAATTAAATCCATCCACACATAAAAAAATCCATAAAAACATAATTAGAGGCCTTATTACATCATACCCAAAATAGTAATTAAAATAAGTAACTTAAATAAGTTCATAGTTTATGAAACCCAAGCTCGTAGTATGGCCTCCACCAAGTCATCCCCAGCCCAAGTCCACATCAATTTCCATTACTTGAGATGGATAATAAAACGGGGTGAGTTACAAAGAACTCAGTGTGTAACTAACTTACCACCATTATTGGGCCAGACCATCAAGGCATTAATTTGGGCTTGAGCCCAATTACAAATTTTAACAATATAAAAATGAAATAAAGTATATAAAATGCATGTAAAATGAATTTCCCAACCAAGCCTAATTTCCATCCGCTACACACCCCGTACCAACCAAAGACACTGTGGGGATCAAGTCAACCCACCCCGCCAAACACACCAATCGTAGGCATTTAGCCTTTTAAATAATATTGTAGTGCACTACTGAACTAGATTGTGACATAGTCACCGAACTAGAGGCATTAAGCCAAATTTGTGGCAGAGCCACCGAACTAGATACGTGGCCACATGTGCCTTTCTTCTCTTCATCAAATCCCATCCCATGCATTTATGTATGAATAACAAACTTTAAATCATAAAAATTTTATCAAGTAACCCATAACACAAATGAGTCTTTAATAAAACCTTTCATTTGGGCCTATTAACAATATAGTATTAAACTTTGGCCCATATCTCGAAATCTGGAGGGTTTTGGCCCATTAGCGATCTAGCAAACTTTGGCCCATATTTATCTATCTAGCGCTTTATGGCCCAATTTATCGATCTAGCGATTTTATGGCCCAATTTATCGATCTAGCGCTTTATGGCCCAATTTGTCAATCTAGCGCTTTATGGCCCAATTTATCGATCTAGCGCTTTTATGGCCCAATTTATCGATCTAGCGATTTTATGGATTTACACAAAAGTACTAATTACTACAACATTTTCGATTTGGCCATTTTACGATTTATCAAATTTCTTACGGTTTAGTATCTAACCGAAAGATAAGTATGAAGTTACACACTGGTTATAGTGAGAACTAGACTTTCCGCTCGTCAACACCTATACGTATCACGATAATTAGAATACTATATTTTATTAACTAAATCAATCTTAGAAATTAACGATCTAACTTTTACCCTCAGATTTTGAACTACTTCTACTTGCGGTTTCTCCCGATTGATGGTTCGTTAACCGAATCAAATCCACGAACAAATAATGGTTCGGGAGTACGAACTACTTCAAACAATTGATTCTCCTCGGATGAACGTCCACAACCCGGTGGAAATCCGGATTCTTTGACTTGATCCTTTGTTTATACGTAGGGGGAATAACGGAACCACCCCTCTTCCGAACACTATTCACCGCCCTCTTCTTCCCTATTTTGATTTTCTTCAAAGACAAAAGATCGTTAATCCAATCTAATATTACATCAAAATATGACTAAGGGTTTAAGGGTGAAATTTACTTACCACAAAGATCCTTGTTCCAAAATAAGAGAATCGAGCAAATCGTTCTATGATACTCACGAACACTTGAGTTCCGGTCTTCCACTATTGCACTAAAGTATAACGAATAAAAACGTTAATAGAATGAACGTTTATTTCGATCTAAGAAAGCCTTTATACCCCTTATCAAGATTCGGCCATGACAACTATAACTAACATGAACTAAAAAGAATCCTTACCTATTGTCCACGGTTGAAAAAGAGATGATTGAGAAAGATGTTTGTGCAAGATGGAGGATTCGGCTATAAGACCAAAGAAAATAGAAAAAATGATTCGGCTATAGGTATATCAACATTCGGCCATGAGAGAAAATAATAGAGAAAGTATGAGTGAAAAGAAATAAAATATAAGAGAAGAGATGATGATGATGATGTTTCGGTTTTCAAAGAGAATAAAAGAGAAAGAAAGAAAGAGATGAGTTTTGGGAGCAATGTATATTCGGCAATGGGGAGAAGAAAAGTAAAGAATGGCTTTTTGGTGTTGGTAGAATTGGCACTATGAGAAAGGCACAAAATTGAACACTTAAGTGAAAAGCAAAAATGACCAAATGGTCAAAAGAATTAGGCTTACCAAAAGATCAAATTCGGCCAAAGGAAAAGAGGTTGAAAAGAGAATTGCAAACCTTTGCATAAAATGCTAGGAATGACCAAAACAAACTCCTAATCCTAGCCAACTACTAGCATAATCGGCCAACCTTCCCCCCTAGCCATATTGCCGTCCAAATTCATTGGTCAAATGACCATGAATTTGTTTCCAAAACACTTTCCTTGATAAATGCCTTATGTCCCCTTATCTTTCAAAATTTCCTTGATTCCATACTATAAGTTAGCTATTTCCTTATTCCTTTAGTCTACTAACCAAAATAACAAGGTCAACACTTACCATAAATAAGCTTGGCCGACACTTACCATAGAAGAGCAAAATAAAAGTTATCTAAATGCTATACAAGGATTCGAACCACTCCCTCATGCAATATCTCATGCGCCAACACCACCTTGCCATTTACTCATCTTATGCTACTTTTTAACACTTAATTTAACTTAAGTGTCAATGCCACTTGCTTCACCTCAATAAATTCTCAAACTAAAAATTATTCCATACCCGAATAATTCTATACTCTTCTTCAGGACTATAATAGGCACGAAAAGAAATAAGAAAATTTTCCTTCATAATCTAAACACCAAAACATGCAATAAATCGATACTTGAATTTTAGGGTGTTACAACTCTACCCTCCTAAAAAAAATTTCGTCCTCGAAATTTACCTGGTTGAAAAAGGTGAGGGTATTGTTGCCTAATTGCATCCTCAGGCTCCCACGTAGCTTCCTCCGCTCCGTGATTACGCCATAAAACTTTGACCAACGGCACGGTTTTCTTTCTTAGCACCTTAACATCTCGGTCTAAGATTTCCACTGGTTCTTCCTCAAAAGACAAGTCTGACTTCAACTCCACTTCTCCTACCGGCACTATGTGCGAAGGATCCGATCTATAGCGCCTCAGCATGGAAACATGAAAAACATTATGAATCTGACTCAACTCCGGAGGTAATTCGATCTGATAGGCCACTAGACCAACACGCTTCACCACACGATATGGTCCAATGTATCTAGGACTCAACTTGCCCTTCTTCCCAAACCTGAAAATCTTCTTCCAAGGTGAGACCTTCAAGAAAACTTGATCCCCCACAGCATACTCGATACTTCTACGCTTCAGATCTGCATACGACTTTTGTCTATCCGAAGCTTCCTTTAACCGTGCTCAAATAACTTTTACTTTTTCTTCCGTTTCAGAGATCAGCTCAAGACCTAACATCTGTCGTTCGCCCAATTCGGTCCAACAACTAGGAGAACGACACCTACGACCATATAATGCCTCGTAGGGTGCCATCTGAATGCTAGACTGATAGCTATTTTTGTAAGCAAATTCTGCCAACGGTAGAAAATCCTCCCAACTACCTTTGAAGTCGATTACACATCCCCTCAACATGTCTTCCGAATCTGAATTACTCTTTTCGATTGACCATCCGGTGAGGATGAAAAGTCGATGAAGTTTAGCTTTGTTCCCAAAGCTTCATGCAAAGCTTTCCAAAACCGTGGCGTAAACCTAGGATCCCTATCGATATAATAGACACGGTACCCCATGCAACCTCACGATTTCGGATACGCACGACTTAGCCAACACGTAACGAGTAATCCGTGCATTTAATGGTAGAAAATGAGCAGTCTTCGTCAAACGATCAACAATTACCCAAACGGAGTTTTTCTTAGTAGGTGTTAAAGGTAACCCACTAACAAAATCCATTGTTATCCGCTCCCATTTCCAAAGAGGAATCTTTACCGGTTGTAATAATCCTGACGGCAATTGATGCTCCGCCTTCACTTGCTGACAAGTTAAACATTTTCCCACAAATTCAGAAATCTCACGCTTCAACCCTGGCCATCAATATTGTTCACGAAGATCCCGATACATCTTATTTCCTCCGGGGTGCATAGCATAAGGGCTACTATGCGCCTCCCGTAGAATCATTTGTCTCAGATCTGAGTCCTTAGGTGTAACACCCCAAACCTGGTCAATACACCACGACCGAATCTGGCATGTTACGGGGAAAATCGCGTTTGAAGGGTTAGGTTTCTGGTTAAAGATTCGATGAAAAACTCCTTGTCATATTTTATACTTTTCGAAATCTTGGCATGATTGCTTTGTCATACTTTAATGTTTTAGAGTGATACCCGATGGTAAAGTTTAAAACACATTGCGTTATAGTTTTGAAACCGTTGACCTTCCAAGTTTTTAGCAATTTTAACTCAATTAATTTGTTAAAGCATATTAGAAAGCTACTTTAAGCATAAACATAGTAAAACCTAATTTAAAGGCCATTTACAACCCAAAATAAAACCAAATAGTAATAAATAAGCTAAAGTACCCAATTTTGTAAAGTCCGAGCAAATCTTTATTAAAGCATGGCATGAGCACCTCGAGTCCATCCGGCTCCATGTCCGCGTCTAAGTGTCACTGAAATGTCAAAGGAGAGGGTGAGTCGCAAGACTCAGTGCATAAATCCCACTCCCGATAAAACAACATGCTAACACACATCATTTCATAGCAACATAATCAATGCACCCCGATCCTAACCATCCATATCACCTTTCTACCCCGTGTGGTACCAAACCACTGGTGGTGCCAAACCACTGGTGACCCAAAGTCACGATATCCATAAGTGTGGTGCCAAACCCTTTGGTGACCCAAAGTCACGAATAATCCAATGATGGGGCCAACCCATCGCGTGATACCAAATCACTAGCAGACGATCCCATATCTCAAAGTGGGGCCAACCCACGGTGGTGTTAACCACAGGGACGAGTCGCAATGAGGTGCCAAACCTCTGGTGTCCCAAAGACACAGTGTGATACCAAATCACTGGTGACCGCAGTCACAAATCCGATGATGGGGCCAACCCATCGTGTGATACCAAATCACTGGCGTCAATCCCGTATAATCAACTGTGGGGCCAACCCACTGTGGTGCTAAGCCACTGGGACGAGACGCTATGAGGTGCCAAACCTCTGGTGTCCCAAAGACACAAATGTGATACCAAATCACTGGTGACCGAAGTCACAAAATCAACTGTGGTACCAAACCACTGGAGGTGCCAAACCTCTGGTGTCCCAAAGACACAGTGTCCCAAAGACACGGATATCATATTCCCCCTCCTCTCATATCACCCACACATGTCATACTAATGCAAATGATATAAAACATGCAATCATGCTAACATGCTCAAATGACATCTCATGGTATTTACATCATAAAACATGTTATCACATATATCACTACAGATCTCGTAATGAAACGGACTTACCCGTATCCGTGCTTATACCCCATCGGGTACCAAATCCATCAATCATATTGTTTCACTTTAATAAATAATTAGGTTATTAATCATATTACTAAACAGAAGTGTGTTAGTTTACACACCTGAAATAGAGAAGGTTTTAATCCTAAGAACCGGTCTAAGACCCTCGATCCTTTTGCTCCTAAAAACAATCGACCAACCATGGGTTAATCACTTAAACCATTCGGCCATAACCATATAAACCAAAGGGTATATCGATTAACCCTTACCTTGCAAACGTTTGGTTTCCTACCAAACCCGAACCAACAATGGTTCCTCTTTCAACAATCGGCACACCCTATTAAAAAGAACAGTTAATCCCTTGTCACCCTTGACTTAATCGAAACCAAAAGATTGAACTCATAAAATAATACCAATCACTTACCCCTCACTTACCAATCGATTAACAAAGGGGAAAGGCTCCAACCGATCGCTTTGAAATCTCGATTGCCCTAACATGAGATGTTTAAGCGAATGGTTAACCCTCTTCCATAAACCAAAATCGACATAACACTTGAGAGAAAGAGGAATGGCCATTCGCCAAGAGCTTACCAACACCCAATATTCGGCCAAAATAGGACTTCTAGGAGAGAACCACAAGAGATTCGGCCAAGGCTTGCACCAAAAGAAGAACAAAATATTCGGCCAAGGAGACTCACTGGGAGAAGGGAAATATTCGGCTAAGTTGAAAGCAATAGAAAGAAGAAATCGGCACTAGGTGTTTAACACCTCTATTTTCGGTTTTGAGAAGAAAAGAAATGGAAGGGATGAATGGAGATTCGGTTTAGGCAAGGTAAATTTCGGCTTTAGCGTTTCAAAAGAGAAGAAAATGAGGTATGAGAAGAGGGAATACTAGTTTTGGTTTACACACACGAAGAAAGGGAGGATAGGTATTCGGCTACCAAGATGTTTGAGGAAAACAACACAGAAAATTCGGCAAGGTGCTTGTGCTTTTCGGTTCGAGGAAGAAAGTGTGAAGAAGCTTTGTTGAAGAAATTCGGGTAACAAAAGACTAGAAGGGAACTTTCTCTTTTTACCAAGTGTGACCGAAAACAACCAAAAAGAATGCCAAAAATGCAAAAAAGCATTTCGGCTACCAACTCCCCACACCAAGCCGTCCACTCCCCACTCCAAACTCCTCAAATTCGGCCATAATCCCCCAATAGCTCCCAACCACACATTTCAAATGTGTCTACCAAGTCTTACTCCTACAATTACTCTCCACCCAACATTTGAACTTTTGACTTGGTCCAAAGTGGAATTTGAACTACATCCAACTCTTCCCTCCTATGCCGCCCAAAATGAAGCCAAAATGTGAGGTCTTTGCGGCTTGAACACAAGACCTCCACCTCATGCAGTTGACGCCACACCTAGCTCCCAAGTAGCGCATGCCTTGCCACTTTGCCGGCTCCTCACTTGTGCAACAAGCACCAAATAAAATACATATCCTCAGCTCCATCACTCCCTACACCTAAAGCTCAAAAACTAATTTTTTCCCATTCCTCGGGCATACTCCTAGCCTACAACTAAGCCCCTAAAACATAGAAATAGCAACATAGCAAGCTCTAACACATGCAATATCATGCAACAACAAAATAGCCCCCAACCGGGATATTACAGTTCTACCCCTCTTAAAATAATTTGGCCTCGAAATTACACGATCAAAAGAGTTGCGGATCGCTATCTCATCATATCCTCGGGTTCCCACGTGGCTTCTTCCACGCCATGATTCCGCCTAAAGAACCTTAACCAAAGGCACCGAGGCTTTCTACGCAGAACCTTCACATCCCGATCAAGAATGCGCACGGGTTCTTCTTCCAAAGTCAAATCTGGATTTATCTCGATCTCTTCCGCTTTGCTACCACATGCGACGGATCGAGCGATAACGTCGAAGCATCGAAACGTGGAAAACGTCGTGGATCGACTTAGCTCTGCTGGCAACTCAAGCGATACATGCTGGTCCCACTCGTCTCAATACCTTATACGCCCAATAAACCTCGGACTTAGCTTGCCTTTCTTTCCGAACCTCAAAACCTTCTTCCATGGCGAGACCTTGAGAAAAACTTGATCCCCACAGAAAACCCTATGTCTCTCCGCTTAAGATCGGCATAAGACTTTTGCCGGTCCGAAGCTTCCTTCAACCGAGCTGAATCAACTTAACCTTGTCTTCGGTCTCGGCAACCAACTCGGGTCCCAACAAGCTGGCGTTCACCTAATTACGTCCAACACGTAGGTGATCGACACTTCCTACCATACAACGCCTCATATGGTGCCATCTTGATGCTCGCTTGGTAATCGTTGTTGTAGGCAAACTCGACTAATGGTAGAAACTCCTCCCAACTACCTCTAAAATCCAGAACACAACCCCTCGGCCATATCCTCCAAGATCCGAATAACCCTTTCCGATTGTCCGTCGATCTGCGGGTGAAAAGCCGTCTTTGAAATCCAACCGCGCACCAGAGCACGATGCAACGCTTTCCAAAACCTTGGCGTAAATCGGGATCCCTATCCGAGATGATCGACATTTGGCACACCGTGCAACCTCACTATCTCTGAAACATACGGCCGCCAACCTGCGAAGTGAGTAGTCAACTCTCACAGGAATGAAATGGTGATTTAGTCGGTCGATCCACAATTACCCAAATCTGAATCCTTCTTGCTTGGCGTAAGCGGTAACCCACCGACGAAATCCATGGTTATCCTTTCCCACTTCCATCGAGGAATCTTCACGGTCAAGCAACCACGACGGCAAGCGATGTTCAGCCTTGACTCTGTGACATGTCGGACACTTCCCAACAAATTCTGTCACTTCTTTCTTGAGACAGGCCACCAAGCGCTCTCGAGATCCCTATACATCTTACTACCTCCGGGATGCATAGCATAAGAAGGCTGCTATGTGCGTCTGAAGAATCCTCTGCCTCGACTCAACATCCTTGGGCATACAAGCTTTTACCTTGAAAACACAAAGCACCCCATCACTAGACAAACTATAACCCTCCAAACCACCATCCTGCACACTGCAACCTCTGCGCGCACTCAGAACCTCATCCTCTAAGCTTTGTTTCTCTACGATCCGCTCAACCCAAGTAGGCTTAATCGCAACTCTGCGAGAATACTCCCGTCGTCATACAAACTCAAATGGGCAAACATCGCTCTTAAGTCCGAAACAACCTTGCGGCTCAACGCGCGTGCGCCACCACGTTAGCCTTGCCCGGATGATACTCAATTGAGCGATCGTAGTCCTTAAGCAACTCAACCCATCTACGCTGCCTCAAATTCAAATCCTTACGAGTCAAGAGGTACTTCGGACTCTTATGATCGGTGTAGACTATTGATCTCTCTCGGTACAAGTAGTGCCTCCAAATCTTCAACGCAAAGACTACGGCCGCTAACTCCGGATCGTGCGTCGGATAGTTGACCTCATGTGGCCTCATTTGCCGAGATCGTAAGCCACAACCTTACCTTCTGCATCAAAGACACAACCCAACCCCGTATGTGATGCATCGCAGATGGGCGTGAATTCCTTACCGGCCTCGGGTTGAATCAAAGCGGAGCTTCTGTTAGAATCTTCTTAAGCTTGCCGAAACTCTCTGCTATTTCTCGGTCAAACAAAGCGGAACCTCTTTCCTTAACAACTTGGTCATTGGTGCCGCAATCAACGAGAAACCCTCTACAAACTTCGGTAGTATCTGCCAAACCCAGAAAACTCCGAATCTCAACCAGCGACTTAGGCGGTTTCAATCCAAAAGCGCCTCAATTTTCCAGGATCCACTCTAATCCCCTCGGTGACACTACATGTCCCAAGAAAGTCACTTCTCTAAGCGAACTCGCACTTTGCGAACTTAGCGTAAAGCGCTTCTCCTCAAAATCTGCAGTACCACACGCAAATGCGCATCATGCTCTTCTTACGTTCTTGAATACACCGGGATGTCGTCAATAAAAACTACCACGAATCTGGTCGAATATCTTTGAAACACCCTATTCATCATATCCATGAATGCCGCCGGCGTTAGTCAACCCGAACGGCATTACCAAAAATTCGTAGTGCCCATACCGAAGTCCAAACATTTGTCTTGTGAATATCCGCTTCTTTCACCTTTAATCGGTGATACCCGGACCTCGAGTCAATCTTAGAAAATCTTCTTTGCACCCTTCGGTGATCAAACAAGTCATCTATCCGTGGCAGCGGATACTTGTTTTTGATCGTCGACTTATTCGGTGGCGGTAATCTATGCACATCCGCATTGTACCATCTTTCTTCTTAACAAAGAGTACGGCGCACTTACGGTGAAACACTTGGCCCGATAAAACCTCGGTCCAATAACTCTTGGATCTCGAGCCTTAAGCTCCACCAATTCCTTTGGCGCCATCCTATACGAGCAATAGACACAGCGCGATTAGAATAACAGATCTATCCCAAACTCTACCTCACGATCCGCGGCAAACCGGAAGTTCTTACGGAAACACATCAACAAATTCCTTAGCTGTTCGGACTTTTTCTACGTGAGACTCTTTAGCCTCCAAGGCATACACATGAACCACATACGCTTCACGGCTCTTCCTCACCATCTTCTCTACCTTTAGAGCAGATACCACATTAGATAAGCAATCTCTCCTATTACCTATCATAGCCACTTCATCACCCTCGATCGTCTTTAGAACCATGCGCTTAGCGCGCAATCCAACCGCACTGGTACTTAACCAACCAGTCCATCCCAAGAATCAAATCGAACTCCCAAATGGTAGTTCCATCGGATCGGCGCAAACAAACACTACCCCTTGGAGTTCTAGGGGTACATCTCTAAAATGACTTATCTACTACCGCTGGAATGACCTAAAGGGCTAATTACAGTCATCGCCTAGAAAATATCTCGAGTCTAAGTCCATGGTCTCTACTATACCATCGCCATGTAAGAATGCGTCGAACCCACATCAATCAAAGCGAGAAAAGGAGAACCAAAGATCAAGAACGTCACGGTTATGACGCCGGTGCGTCGCCCTCCTCTCGGCGCCTTGCTGCATACACTAACCCAGCTGTGCGGCGTCGAACTACCGCACCGCTGCTCGGTGCTCCACGGCCCGACCGGATCCATTACTACCTCTGCCATTACCACGGCCCCTCTGCGGTGGCGGTACATTATTCTGGCCCGAGTACGACCCGACTCTCGGATGAATCTGGCCAACTTACACGGACGGTCCCTCACGCGATGATCGAGAGAACCACACTCAAAACAACCTTTTCCACCGGTCCAGGCCTCCCCAATGATATCTCCCACAATGGTTACACCGCGGCGGTCCACGACTAGCAAAGCAACAACCCTACAGGCCCGATTCGGCCCACTGTCTAGCCCCTTTTCGAGGATTACCCGCGATCCGAGAAGACCCAAAGCTCCTCTTATGCACATTCTGTCCATGCCCCGCCTCACGGACTCCTTAACACCCTCGGCTACCTTAGCCTTCTCAACCGGGACAGCAAACTCACGCTCCCGCGAGGACCAATCAGCGACCTCAACTCGTCTCTCGGACCATCCTCAAAGCGAACACACCTCTCGTGTTCGGTAGCCACAATACCCCTAGCATACTGGCTCGGCTTCAAGAACTCGACCTCATACTCGGAAACAGACTTACTCCCTTGGACTAGCCTCAAAAATGCTTTTCATTTTGCGGCGTCGATGTAGCTAGCTCCAATGTACTTTTCTCAAATGCGGCCCTGAAATAATCCCATGTCGGATCCTCTCTTTGCACACTGTATCCGAACCGTGAGCCACCACCGGTATGACTCATCCCGAAGAAGCGATACTATGCCCTTGACTTCTCCTCGCAGATCAAGTCGGATCATCCATGATCCGCTCCGTTGCCTCCGGCCAATACTCGGCGGTGCTAGGAGCAACACGAAACACCTCGAAAGAATTCGGCCCCGCTTTTGCGAGTCGCTCAGAGCGATTTCCTAACTCCCGCACCACCACCTACACACGGCTACCCTTTCCAACACTCGCAAAGATCGCTGTGACACCGCTGCATCATCGGTCGATCTTGAAACTCACCACCTCCGGTGGTGGCGGATGCCGGTATCTCATTTTCTGACCCCTGACCAGACCCTACGGGTTCAGAAACCGTCATCCTACCACGACCTCGTCCACGACCACGTCCACCTCTAGCGCTCATGACTAAATTCTCTATGTATCTGATTTAGGAGTTTTATGCATCAGTATCTATTCCACTGTTTTAAAGCAAAGTCTTATGAATAGTAAAGAAGCTTTGTTTTCGCGAGTTCACAGAATCCTATTAGTTTCACTTTCTAAAGTAATCCACTATTGCAATCATCCAATCACATCAATAAATCACAAGCAATAGTAAGGGGTACTTACCTGGGCGGACTGGTGCCGGAGACTCGGTGTCATGCCCTTCAAACCATTTATTTCAAACAAAACACTTAAAACAGTCTTTTGAAAGCATTTTGGGCCTCAGGCCCACAGCCGAGCCTTTGAACTTGGCTCTGATACCACAATTGTAACACCCCAAACCCGGTCAATACACCACGACCGAATCTGGCATGTTACGGGGAAAATCGCGTTTGAAGGGTTAGGTTTTTGGTTAAAGATTCGATGAAAAACTCCTTGTCATATTTTATACTTTTCGAAATCTTGGCATGATTGCTTTGTCATACTTTAATGTTTTAGAGTGATACCCGATGGTAAAGTTTAAAACACATTGCGTTATAGTTTTGAAACCGTTGACCTTCCAAGTTTTTAGCAATTTTAACTCAATTAATTTGTTAAAGCATATTAGAAAGCTACTTTAAGCATAAACATAGTAAAACCTAATTTAAAGGCCATTTACAACCCAAAATAAAACCAAATAGTAATAAATAAGCTAAAGTACCCAATTTTGTAAAGTCTGAGCAAATCTTTATTAAAGCATGGCATGAGCACCTCGAGTCCATCCCGGCTCCATGTCCGCGTCTAAGTGTCACCTGAAATGTCAAAGGAGAGGGTGAGTCGCAAGACTCAGTGCATAAATCCCACTCCCGATAAAACAACATGCTAACACACATCATTTCATAGCAACATAATCAATGCACCCCGATCCTAACCATCCATATCACCTTTCTACCCCGTGTGGTACCAAACCACTGGTGGTGCCAAACCACTGGTGACCCAAAGTCACGATATCCATAAGTGTGGTGCCAAACCACTGGTGACCCAAAGTCACGAATAATCCAATGATGGGGCCAACCCATCGCGTGATACCAAATCACTAGCAGACGATCCCATATCTCAAAGTGGGGCCAACCCACGGTGGTGTTAACCACAAGGACGAGTCGCAATGAGGTGCCAAACCTCTGGTGTCCCAAAGACACAGTGTGATACCAAATCACCGTGACCATGATCCACAAATCCGATGATGGGGCCAACCCATCGTGTGATACCAAATCACTTTGGCGTCAATCCGTATAATCAATCGTGGGGCCAACCCCTTTGTGGTGCTAAGCCACTGGGACGAGACGCTATGAGGTGCCAAACCTCCGGTGTCCCAAAGACACAAATGTGATACCAAATCCTTTGGTGACCGAAGTCACAAAATCAACTGTGGTACCAAACCACTGGAGGTGCCAAACCTCTGGTGTCCCAAAGACACAGTGTCCCAAAGACACGGATATCATATTCCCCCTCCTCTCATATCACCCACACATGTCATACTAATGCAAATGATATAAAACATGCAATCATGCTAACATGCTCAAATGACATCTCATGGTATTTACATCATAAAACATGTTATCACATATATCACTACAAATCTCGTAATGAAACGGACTTACCCGTATCCGTGCTTATACCCCATCGGGTACCAAATCCATCAATCATATTGTTTCACTTTAATAAATAATTAGGTTATTAATCATATTACTAAACAGAAGTGTGTTAGTTTACACACCTGAAATAGCGAAGGTTTTAATCCTAAGAACCGGTCTAAGACCCTCGATCCTTTTGCTCCTAAAAACAATCGACCAACCATGGGTTAATCACTTAAACCATTCGGCCATAACCATATAAACCAAAGGGTATATCGATTAACCCTTACCTTGCAAACGTTTGGTTTCCTACCAAACCCGAACCAACAATGGTTCCTCTTTCAACAATCGGCACACCCTATTAAAAGAACAGTTAATCCCTTGTCACCCTTGACTTAATCGAAACCAAAAGATTGAACTCATAAAATAATACCAATCACTTACCCCTCACTTACCAATCGATTAACAAAGGGGAAAGGCTCCAATCGATCGCTTTGAAATCTCGATTGCCCTAACATGAGATGTTTAAGCGAATGGTTAACCCTCTTCCATAAACCAAAATCGACATAACACTTGAGAGAAAGAGGAATGGCCATTCGGCCAAGAGCTTACCAACACCCAATATTCGGCCAAAATAGGACTTCTAGGAGAGAACCACAAGAGATTCGGCCAAGGCTTGCACCAAAAGAAGAACAAAATATTTGGCCAAGGGAGACTCTTGGGAGAAGGGAAATATTCGGCTAAGTTGAAAGCAATAGAAAGAAGAAATCGGCACTAGGTGTTTAACACCTCTATTTTGGTTTTGAGAAGAAAAGAAATGGAAGGGATGAATGGAGATTCGGTTTAGGCAAGGTAAATTTCGGCTTTAGCGTTTCAAAAGAGAAGAAAATGAGGTATGAGAAGAGGGAATACTAGTTTGGTTTACACACAGAAGAAAGGGAGGGATAGGTATTCGGCTACCAAGATGTTTGAGGAAAACAATACAGAGAAAATTCGGCAAGGCTGCTTGTGCTTTTCGATTCCAGAAGAAAGTGTGAAGAAGCTTTGTTGAAGAAATTCGGGTCACAAAAGACTAGAAGGAACTTTCTCTTTTACCAAGTGTGACCGAAAACAACCAAAAAGAATGCCAAAAATGCAAAAAGCATTTCGGCTACCAACTCCCCACACCAAGCCGTCCACTCCCCACTCCAAACTCCCTCAAATTCGGCCATAATCCCCAATAGCTCCCAACCACACATTTCAAATGTGTCTACCAAGTCTTACTCCTACAATTACTCTCCACCCAACATTTGAACTTTTGACTTGGTCCAAAGTGGAATTTGAACTACATCCAACTCTTCCCTCCTATGCCGTCCAAAATGAAGCCAAAATGTGAGGTCTTTGCGGCTTGAACACAAGACCTCCACCTCATGCAGTTGACGCCACACCTAGCTCCCAAGTAGCGCATGCCTTGCCACTTTGCTGACTCCTCACTTGTGCAACAAGCACCAAATAAAATACATCCTCGGCTCCATCAGCTCCCTACACCTAAAGCTCAAAAACTAAATTTTTCCCATTCCCTCAGGCATACTCCTAGCCTACAACTAAGCCCCTAAAACATAGAAATAGCAACATAGCAAGCTCCTAACACATGCAATATCATGCAACAACAAAATAGCCCCCCAACCCGGGATATTACATTAGGCATACAAACTCTCCCACGAAAACATAACACACCTTCCGCGTTTATGCCAAAATCCTCTATTCCACCATTTTCAACTTGTTGAATTAACAGTCCCAATTTCTTATCTGATATCTGTTTTTCCTTGATTTGCTCTAACCACAGAGGCTTCACCTGAAGTTCCGCTATCAGACTACCATCCTCGTACAAACTCAAATGGGCAAACATTATTCTCAAATCAGATACCACCTTACGACTTAACGCGTCTGCTACCACATTAGCTTTTCCAGGATGATACTCGATTGAGAAATCATAGTCCTTTAACATCTCCACCCATCTTCGTTGTCTCAAGTTTAATTCCTTCTGAGTAAGAAGATACTTAAGACTCTTGTGATCCGTAAAGATGATAGACTTTTCACCGTAGAGGTAATGCCTCTAAATCTTTAGAGCAAACACTACCGCAGCTAACTCCAAGTCATGAGTAGGGTAGTTTACTTCGTGCGGTCTCGGTGACGGAAAGCATAAGCCACCACTTTCCCACTTTGCATCAATACACCTCCTAAGCCCGTGTGTGACGATCGCGATAAACTATAAACTCCTTTCCACTTCAAAGTTGAATCGATCTTGGCGCCTGTTAAAATCTTCTTCAATTTCTCGAAACTTTCTTCTTTGTTTATCGGTCCATATATATGGTACTCCCTTATAAAAAGCTTAGTTAGGGTGCAAAGCAATCAACGAAAACCCCTCAACAAAGCGTCTATAGTAACCAGCCAAATCCAAGAAACTCCGAATCTCGACATCGTCTTTGGTGGTTTCCAATCCAATACTGACCTCAATCTTACGAGGATCCACCCTTATTCCTTGGTGATACCACATGACCCAAGAAAGTCACTTCCTTAACGAGAATTCACATTTACCGAATTTGGCATACGATTGATTATCTCAAGTAATCTGCAATCTGATTCGCAAATGCGAGTCATGCTCCTCTTCATTCCTTGAATATACCAGAATGTCATCTATGAATACCACCACAAACTGGTCTAAATATGGTTGAAAGACCCGGTTCATCATATCCATAAATGCAGCTGGTGCATTGGTCAACCCAAACGGCATCATCAAAAACCCATAATGTCCATAACGAGTTCGGAAAGCCGTCTTGTGAATATCCGCTTCTTTCACCTTAAGCTGGTGATAACCCGATCTCAAATCAATTTTGGAGAAAACAGAAGCTCCCTTCAATTGATCAAACAGGTCATCAATTCTTGGCAGAGGGTACCTATTCTTGATTGTCAATTTATTTAATTGCCTGTAGTCAATACACATACGTATCGACCCATCTTTCTTCTTAACAAACAAAACCGGTGCTCCCCATGGAGACACACTCGGTCGAATAAAGCCTCGATCTAGCAATTCTTGAATTTGAGCTTTAAGCTCTGCCAACTCCTTCGGTGCCATTCTATAAGGAGCAATGGACACTGGAGCCGTTCCGGGCAAAAGCTCAATACCAAATTCCACTTCTCGATCTGGAGGTACACCGGGAAGTTCTTCGGGAAATACATCCAGAAATTCCTTCACTGTCCTCACATCTTCCACTGATAACTCTTTGGCATCTAAAGCACTAATAAATGCAAAAAATGCTCCATACCCTTTTCGCACCAACTTTTCTACCTTAAGTGCAGATACCACATTTGCCAAGTAATTCCTTCGCTCGCCTATCATAATTATTTCTTTATCCTCCACCATCCTTATTGACATCCGCTTTTCAGCACAATCCAATTTCGCCCGGTGCTTAACCAACCAATCCATGCCCAAAATGATATCGAACTCGCCAAAAGGCAATTCCATCAAATTCGCCAAAAATATTTCTCCTTGAATTTCTAAGGGCACATCTCTAAACAGTTTATTTACCCATACCGACTGTCCTAAAGGACTAATTACCTTCATCTCACTATCAAAAATTTCAGAGTCTAATTTCAAGTTTTCAGATATGGTGCTAGCAACGTACGAATGGGTAGAACCAATATCTATCAAAGCAATAATGGTACACCAAAAATGAAGAACGTGCAGTTATCACATCAGTGCATTGCCATCCTCACGGCGTCTAAGCGCATATACCAATCCCGGTTGTCTTGCATCCGTGTTGCCTCTAGGACCATTGCCTCGAGCGCCGCACCTTGACCACGCCCGCCCCATTACCACCACGACCTGGTCCACGACCTCTCGGTGGTTCTTTGAATTACTCTTGCCGGTGGTGCATCGATACGAGCTTCCCGAGTTGTATCCATTCGATGAGGGCAATTCCTATATTGATGATCCATCGACCGCATTTATAGCAAGCACCGTTTTCTTCCAAAGACTCTCGAATGCCTTTTCCCACAATCAGCACAATCTCGACTCTGATTCACAGATTCAGGTGTTCTACCTTGAGCTGGTTCATCATTCCGAGGCCTCTTCAGAAACCTTCTTGAAGAACCCGAATACTTCATATCTCTCTTGCCTCTAGCTCGTTCCCGATTTTGACGTTCCGAGTTCTTAGCCTCTTCGGCTATCTTGGCCTTTTCCACAAGCGTGGCAAAAGTTCTAACTTGTTGTGGGGCTATTAAAACCCGCAATTCATCGTTCAAGCCATCCTCAAAGCGTACACAACGCTCATGATCCGTTGCCACTATTGTTCGAGCATAGTGACTCAAGCGCAAAAACTCACTTCATAAGTCGCCACGTCTTATTCCTTGGACCAGATTCAGGAATTCCTTCCTTCTGGCATCAACATAACTCGTTCCTACATATTTCCCTTGGAAGGAAACTTTAAAGAATTCCCAATTAACTAATGCGACTTGATTGCCTTCTCTGACAAGATAAGCCACCATTGGTATGCTTCATCCCTTAACAAGGACACGCGCCCCTTAGTTTTTGTTCCACCGTACACTCAAGATCATCCATAATTCGCTCCACTGCCTCAAGCCAATATTCAACGACATTTGGAGCTACACCTGAGACACCTCTGAAAACCTCAGCACCACTTGATTTCAATCATTCCGATATCGACCCACGAGCTGTTGGCCCAGTTCTAGCTCCAGCGACCCTTTCAAGGACTCGCAGCATTGCTCGCGTCACCGCATTATCTTCTTCCATATGATCATGTGACCCCATCTCACTTTCGAGTGACGCAGGTGCATCCATTTCCGGCATATGATCCGGCGCTTCAGTTGCGCCTCTAACACCTCGTCCTCTACCATGGCCACGTCTACCGCATCCACGACCACGTCCTCTAGTGCTCATATCGACTGATTTAATCTGATTATGAGTTTTATGAATCAAAATACTATTTCAGTGTTTATTAACGATGTTTTATGATATAAAAGAGATAGAGTTGTTTCCGCAATCATATCCTTATTGTCTCAATCTCTACAGTTTCAACACCTAAAACTAGAAGTTCTAGAGTGTTTCTTATGATCATATCACAATGATAATAAACAATCAATATACAGATACTTACTTGACTTGGCGCGGGATGCTCATGGTGCCATACTACCTTTAAATCAAAAAGTCTAGAAATTTGAGTTGTTTCTCAAACAAATATCTTTGTTGAACCCAAACCACAACCGAGTTTTGAAACTAGCTCTGATACCATTAAATGTAACACCCCAAACCAGGTCTATGCGTTAAGACAAGATTTGGTTTGTCACACCAAACGAACATCCAAAATTCTCTAATGATTTAAGTAAAATAGTAATGCAAAACCTTTAGAATTAAGGTTTAATAAAAACTAAGTACAATGATTATGAATTAAGAAAAATACTTGCTTGAAATCTTATATATATATTAGTCGAAACCTTAATGTAGTTTTAAAAGAATTTGAAAGAAATTGAAAAGTAATTTAGGTGTCCAAAATTGTTATAAAACACAATATTTTTAAGAAAACTTTATAGATTTAACATAAGCCCATATTAAGAGTCTTAAAATAAAATTAAATCCATCCACACATAAAAAATCCATAAAAACATAATTAGAGGCCTTATTACATCATACCCAAAATAGTAATTAAAATAAGTAACTTAAATAAGTTCATAGTTTATGAAACCCAAGCTCGTAGTATGGCCTCCACCAAGTCATCCCCGGCCCAAGTCCACATCAATTTCCATTACCTGAGATGGATAATAAAACGGGGTGAGTTACAAAGAACTCAGTGTGTAACTCACTTACCACCATTATTGGGCCAGACCATCAAGGCATTAATTTGGGCTTGAGCCCAATTACAAATTTTAACAATATAAAAATGAAATAAAGTATATAAAATGCATGTAAAATGAATTTCCCAACCAAGCCTAATTTCCATCCGCTACACACCCCCGTACCAACCAGCACACCTGTGGGGATCAAGTCAACCCACCCCGCCAAACACACCAATCGTAGGCATTTAGCCTTTTAAATAATATTGTAGTGCACTACCGAACTAGATTGTGACATAGTCACCGAACTAGAGGCATTAAGCCAAATTTGTGGCAGAGCCACCGAACTAGATACGTGGCCACAGGCCTTTCTTCTCTTCATCAAATCCCATCCCATGCATTTATGTATGAATAACAAACTTTAAATCATAAAATTTTTATCAAGTAACCCATAACACAAATGAGTCTTTAATAAAACCTTTCATTTGGGCCTATTAACAATATAGTATTAAACTTTGGCCCATATCTCGAACTGGAGGGTTTTTGGCCCATTAGCGATCTAGCAAACTTTGGCCCATATTTATCGATCTAGCAGTTTTATGGCCCAATTTATCGATCTAGCTGTTTTATGGCCCAATTTATCGATCTAGCAGTTTTATGGCCCAATTTATCGATCTAGCAGTTTTATGGCCCAATTTGTCGATCTAGCAGTTTTATGGCCCAATTTATCGATCTAGCAGTTTTATCGCCCAATTTATCGATCTAGCAGTTTTATGGATTTACACAAAAGTACTAATTACTACAACATTTTCGATTTGGCCATTTTACGATTTATCAAATTTCTTACGGTTTAGTATCTAACCCGAAAGATAAGTATGAAGTTACACACCTGGTTATAGTGAGAACTAGACTTTCCCGCTCGTCAACACCTATACGTATCACGATAATTAGAATACTATATTTTATTAACGAAATCAATCTTAGAAATTAACGATCTAACTTTTACCCTAAAATTTTCGAACTACTTCTAGTTGCGGTTTCTCCCCGATTGATGGTTCGTTAACCGAATCAAATCCACGAACAAATAATGGTTCGGGAGTACGAACTACTTCAAACAATTGATTCTCCTCGGATGAACGTCCACAACCCGGTGGGAAATCCCGGATTGCTGAAACAGTCCTTTGTTTATACTTAGGGGGAATAACGGAACCACCCCTCTTCCAAACACTATTCACCGCCCTCTTCTTCCCTATTTTGATTGTCTTCAAAGACAAAAGATCGTTAATCCAATCTAATATTACATCGAAATATGACTAAGGGTTTAAGGGTGAAATTTACTTACCACAAAGATCCTTGTTCCAAAATAAGAGAATCGAGCAAATCGTTCTATGATACTCACGAACACTTGAGTTCCGGTCTTCCACTATTGCACTAAAGTATAATGAATAAAAACGTTAATAGAATGAACGTTTATTTCGATCTAAGAAAGCCTTTATACCCCTTATCAAGATTCGGCCATGACAACTATAACTAACATGAACTAAAAAGAATCCTTACCTATTGTCCACTGTTGAAAAAGAGATGATTGAGAAAGATGTTTGTGCAAGATGGAGGATTCGGCTATAAGACCAAAGAAAATAGAAAAAATGATTCGGCTATAGGTACATCAACATTCGGCCATGAGAGAAAATAATAGAGAAAGTATGAGTGAAAAGAAATAAAATATAAGAAAAGAGATGATGATGATGATGTTTCGGTTTTCAAAGAGAATAAAAGAGAAAGAAAGAAAGAGATGAGTTTTGGGAGCAATGTATATTCGGCAATGGGGAGAAGAAAAGTAAAGAATGGCTTTTTGGTGTTGGTAGAATTGGCACTATGAGAAAGGCACAAAATTGAACACTTAAGTGAAAAGTAAAAATGACCAAATGGTCAAAAGAATTAGGCTTACCAAAAGATCAAATTCGGCCAAAGGAAAAGAGGTTGAAAAGAGAATTGCAAACCTTTGCATAAAATGCTAGGAATGACCAAAACAAACTCCTAATCCTAGCCAACTACTAGCATAATCGCCAACCTTCCCCTAGCCATATTGCCGTCCAAATTCATTGGTCAAATGACCATGAATTTGTTTCCAAAATACTTTCCTTGATAAATGCCTTATGTCCCCTTATCTTTCAAAATTTCCTTGATTCCATACTATAAGTTAGCTATTTCCTTATTCCTTTAGTCTACTAACCAAAATAACAAGGTCAACACTTACCATAAATAAGCTTTAGCGACACTTACCATAGAAGAGCAAAATAAAAGTTATCTAAATGCTATACAAGGGATTCGAACCACTCCCCTCATGCAATATCTCATGCGCCAACACCACCTTGCCATTTACTCATCTTATGCTACTTTTTAACACTTAATTTAACTTAAGTGTCAATGCCACTTGCTTCACTTCAATAAATTCTCAAACTAAAAATTATTCCATACCCGAATAATTCTATACTCTTCTTCAGGACTATAATAGGCACGAAAAGAAATAAGAAAATTTTCCTTCATAATCTAAACACCAAAACATGCAATAAATCGATACTTGAATTTTAGGGTGTTACAGATAGGATACAAAAGACATGTCATTAGGGGTTACTATGTTTTGGGTGCTAGTCTGTACGTTCTACCGGTGGCTGAGTTTTTTGGCATGTGTTGCGGTTACTCGTCAGCTTGTGTGAGCAGCACTGTGTAGCTACGTCTTGACCATCAGCTTGAGTGAGCAGGCCAAGTATTAGCTCGAGAGTGAGCATTTATATGAGATATGAGATTGAGATGATTTCGACCATGTATTTGCACTTAGTATGTGTAACAGCCCGTTTTTAGTCAAATCAAAACAGTAGTTTTAGAACCACAAATTTGAAGTCAAAATATTTATTTTATTATTTTATTAAATTTTACAGCGTGATAGAATTATTGTGTGAAAGTTTCGTAAAGAAATTTTTCTGTTTGAACGCTTAATTCGATAAAAAGGACTAAATCGCGTAAAGCGTAAAACTTGTGTTCTATTAGGTAAAAGTGTCAAATAGCTATAGAACATTAAAGTAATGGTCCTTAAAGGGTAAATAGGCCATTTATGGGTTAGTAGATGATGATAGCATGGCAATTGGTGTAATTTATAATATTTTTAATGGTTAATTTAGTAATTTGGTAAATAAAGGTTAATTTAATAAAACCAAAAGTTATTTTTATTCATTGTCATCTTCCTTAGCCGAAACTAAGAAAAAAGAATAGCAATTTTTGTTCATTTAACGTTCGGCCACTTGAATCCTTGATTAAGGTACGGCTTTTGCTCAATTTTTAATGATTTCTATGTTTTTGAGTTAGTTACAGTTTAATCTAGCTAGCCCGTACCTTCGATTTCGAAACTGTTAAAGATTTAATATGTTGCCATTGTTGAATGTTTGAGTAAATTGATATTGATGATAGATTATGAAGGTTTATTGATAGATTTACTAGTTTTGTAAAGTGATTTTTGACAAAAAATGTCAAAAAGGGATTAATTTATGAAAATGTAAAATTATGTAGGTAAGAGTATGAATAGATAAAATATATGGGCCGCTAGGGACTCCATTAAAATTCGGCTAAGCATGGGTTTGTGATTAATTGCATGAATTTGCAATTTTATGTGATATGGACTAAATTGTAAAAGTGTGAAACATTAGGGGAAAATGTGTAAATTTGCCAAAATATGAATTAAAGGTTAAATTGAATAGATCGGATATTGAATGTGCTAATTTTGAAATATATATAGATCAAGATAAGCAAGGATTGAATCTAGATCGGGGAAAAGGAAAGGTTGACGATTAGCCGATATTTGTTATCCGAGCAATACGAGGTAAGTTCGTATAATTAGAATCAAACTTTTAAATACTTATAATTATTTGAAATGAATGTATGTAATTGAGTAAATGATCTACTTGAAATTCAAATGCCTTATTGATATAGTCTGATGGTTACCTAGCCCCGTTTGAACCGTAGGAATTCGTAGGATACGAGTGACATGTCACTAGGGTTACCGCTTAGGTTGAGATCTTGCATGTGTTGCAGACTCACCGCGGCTCGTATGATCTTATCGATATATCAGCTCGTAAGAGCTTACTGTTGTAAGCTCGTTGGAGCTTACCGTTTCAGCTCAATAGAGCTTACTGTCCACCAACTCAAGAGGAGCTTACTAACCATAGCACGAAAGAGCAGAAATGATAATGAATCGATGAATTACTGATTTATATGTAATGTATATCACCCGAGTATCCCTTGATATTCTAATAGGTTCAACGGGCATAAATTCTTTTATTGGTTATGTGAAAAAGTTATATGTTATACGGATGAATTACTGGTTATATAAATGGATCGTCGATTATATGAATGTGAATGAATTGTTACATGTGTTATATATGTTACATGAATTTGATATGAAATAATACATTGATGTATGAAATTGAGATAAAGGTTGATTATATGTACTTATGAGACTAACATATTGATGAATGCTTGTGTATAGGCATTTGGCAAGTCAATTTGATATACTTTGTTTAATTGTTTGATTATGTATAAATGGTAAGTTAAATTTTGAATTATACGGGCTTACTAAGCTATAAAGCTTACTCTGTTTCTTTTCCATGTTTTATAGAGGTTTGATAGCTCGCTCGATTCGGATAGGTCAGAGTTACGTATCACACTATCCAGTTGTCGATAGGTACCTTTAAATTTATGGATATATGTATAGGCTAGTTATAAGATGATAGTTACAGTTATTTGAGATAGTGATTTTGGTACATGTTGTGGTCTAAGATAAAGCCTTGTGATTTGGCTTAACTTGGTATAATGTTTTGGTTGTGTATAAGTAATCAAATATGGTAAGTTTTGGCAAGTAGTAGATGGAATGGAAATATGCAAATGTTGTCTTGATATGTAGTAGGCATATGAATGGAAAAAGCATGATATTAATTTAGGTATTTGAATACTATGTTGAATTGGTATAATATGTATATGAAATGTTATGGATTGACTGCCTATTGAGTTATAAATTGTTGCAAAATATGCTTGTGCAGCTATGTAAAATTAGGGTGGCAAATTGGCTTAGTAAATGGCCTATTTTTGTCCACACGAGCGTATGTCTCAGCCGTGTGTGACACATGGTCATGTTACACGGTTGTGTGTCCCCCTGTATTGACATTAAAATGAAGTCAGTATACTTCACACTGTCTCACACACGGGCGTGTGACTGGCCGTGTGGTACAAGTCAATATACCCCCTAATTGGCACACGACCTAAATGTTATAAATGTTATAAGTCTGGTAATGCTCCGTATGTAACACCCCTAACCCGTAACCGTCTCCAGAACAGGGTTAAAGGTGTTACTAGACCGATTAGAAACTTTTACGGACATTTCATGAAATAACACATGAAATGCAGTCAAAACGTCCCTTAAATAGGTCAACGAGACCATAAACATGCATTAGAATAGGGCCGGGAGTAAACCGAACACATACAGAAATTCTCAGAAATTTAAAATTTTTTCTAAGTTACACAGGTCACACGCCCGTGTGGGCAGGCCGTGTGCCTCCCACGGCCTCAGACACGCCCGTGTGTCTAAGTCGTGTCAAAACAGGGCATACATACTGACTTGTCCATATGGCCGTGGACACGCCCGTGTGCCCCACCCTTGGTTGATCCTGACTTGCACCACACGACAAGGCACACGCCCGTGTGTCCAGCCCGTGGTCGATCCTAACTTGATTGAATTTCAACCACGAGGGACACGTCAAACCACACGCCCGTGTGCTCAACCGTGTGGGCAATTATAGGCCATTTTCAAGGCCAAATTGCCACCCACACAAGGGTAATCCCTACAAGCACATACAAGCCATTTTCCACACACAATTGGCAACCAAAAACAAGTCAAATGATCAACATCTCATCCTATCCAATCTCCTTTCAAGTCATGCCAACCTATATACCAAATCACACAACTAAAACACATATATAACAAAGCATGATACATCCACATCTTACCTTTCATATAACCATTTCATTGACTAAACATGTGAACTCATATTGCATCAATAGACTTACCATAACTCTTGACCATTTCACTTGCCATAAAGCCATACCCAAAACATGCATCAATAGACTTTTGAATCAATTACATAAGCAAAATAAGCTTCATAACCCTTTTTCATATAATTCTGAGCTTTCATCAGTGATATCACAGCAGGTAACCCAGTCAAATCATTATACTCAATCCGAACTATTTCATCATTCTGACATCTCAAATCAATAGTCTTTCTTTTGCAATTTACAACAGCATCATGCAATGTCAACCAGTCCATTCCCAAAATTATATCAAACTCATCAAATGGTAGTAGCATCAGATCAGCAGGAAAACAGATATCTCGAAACATCAATAGACAGTTCTTGCATACTTTGTCAACCATGACACTTTTACCTAAGGGGTTCGATACTTTTATAACAAATTCAGTAGACTCTACAGGCAAAGTCTTACTGGATACCAAATTCATACATATTTACGAATGAGTAGAACCAGGGTCTATCAATGCAATCACAGAAGTATCATAAAGAGTAAATGTACCCGTTATAACATCCGAAGATGAGGCTTCCTCACGAGCTAGGATGGCATACGCTCTGGCAGGCGCTCTGACTTCATATCTCGCAACTGAGTCTTTCGTAGCTCTCTGGCTACCACTGACGTTTCTTACATTTCGGGAAGGTCTTCCTCTCACTGAAACATTCTAAGATCTCAAATTCTGAGCAATCTCTTGCTCAACAGACTCTGGATAGTCTTGGATGAAATGATCTAACGATCCACATCTAAAGCAGGCTCGGTCATTCAACCTACAACTTCTCGGATGCCATTTTCCACAATGTTTACATTCAGGTCGCTCTGATCGGACATTTCCAACACTGGCCATTGAAATTGCAGGAGCTTTGAAATTTGACTGTGACCTATCTCGATCTCTATTCGAATGTCCCACATTAGCTTTTGATCGGCTTTGTTCATCTCTAAATTTCTTTGAAGCAGACTGAAATGTTTTACTCGAAAATCTCTTTCTAGCATATCTAGTTTCAAAATCAACTTTTCTTTTCTCTTTCTCGAGTACCTCAGCTTTGCACGCTCGATCAACAAGCACAACAAACTCTTTTATCTTTAAAATCCCAACAAGCAAACGGATGTCTTCATTTAGGCCGTCTTCAAATCTTTTGCACATTATTTCCTCGGTTGATACACATTCCCAAGCTTACTGACTTAATCTCACAAATTCTCGTTCATACTCGGTGACAGTCATGCGACCATGTTTCAATTCCAGAAATTCTTTTCGTTTCTGATCAATAAATCTCTGACTAATGTATTTCTTCCGGAACTCAATCTGAAAGAAATCCCATGTGACCCATTCTTTAGGAACAACGGAAATCAAAGTTTTCCACCACTGATAGGCTGCATCTCGTAACAATAATACAACACATTTTATGCATTCTTCCGGAGTCAGTGACATCTCATCAAATACCCGGATTATGTTCTCGAGCCAAAACTCGGCTTTCTCGACATCGTCATCACTAGTAGCCCTGAACTCTTCAGCCCCATACTTACGGATTTTGTCGAACGGAGGCTTGTTCAACAGATTCAGATTCATAGTTGGAGGCATAGTAGATGTCTGAGGGGGATTAGGCGGGGGCGGAGGTTGTGAAACAGTCGGATTATTTCTTACGAATTGAGTGAACCACTCACTCATCATCTGGAAGAAAGCTTGTTTAGCTTCTCCCTCTTGACCGCTCGTAGCCGGTCTCGAATCAGATGGCGTTGTCCCTTGAGCGGAAGCAGGCGCATTACTTTCAACGTCATCAGCTACGACTCTTTCGGGATCCATTACTATACATTAAACACATTTTACTCGTCAGGATTCATCACACTATCACATTTCATATATAAGGCATGTATAGCTAGACTCTCACATGCTATGTTAGTCCGAGAATTGACTAAACCGTAGCTATGATACCAATCAAATGTAACACCCCTAACCCGTAACCGTCGTCGGAACAGGGTTAAAGGTGTTACCGGACCGATCATAAACTTTTACGGACATTTCATGATATAACACATCAAATGCAGTCAAAGCGTCCCTTAAATAGGTCAACGAGACCATAAACATGCTTTAGAATAGGGGCGAGAGTAAACCGAGCACATACGGAAATTCTCGAAAATTTAAAAATTTTTCTAAGTTACAGAGGTCTCACGCCCGTGTGGGCAAGCCGTGTGCCCCCCACGACCTCAGACACGCCTGTGTGTCTAAGCTGTGTCAAAACAGGGCATACATACTGACTTGTCCACACGGCCGTGGACAAGCCCGTGTGCCCCACCCGTGGTCGATCCTGACTTGCACCACATGGCCAGTCACACGCCCGTGTGTCCAGCCCGTGGTCGATCCTGACTTAATTGAATTTCAACCACGAGGGACACGGTCGAACCACACGCCCGTGTGCTCAACCGTGTGGGCAATTATAGGCCATTTTCAAGGCCAAATTGCCACCCACACAAGAGTCATCCCTACAAGCACATACAAGCCATTTTCCACACACAATTTGCAACCAAAAACAAGTCAAATGATCAACATCTCATCCTATCCAATCTCCTTTCAAGTCATGCCAACAAATATACAAATCGCACAACTAAAACACATATATAACCAAGCATGATACATCCACATCTTACCTTTCATATAACCATTTCATTGACTGAACATGTGCACTCATATTGCATCAATAGATTTACCATAATTCTTGACCATTTCACTTGCCATCAAGCCATACCCAAAACATGTATCATATACCATATTCACTAATACACATTATCAACATTCACCCAGCCACATCACATGGCTATTTACACTTCTCAAATATGTACCAAAATAACTAGCCTATACATGCCATATTTTGCTATTTACACATTCAAAAGTACCAAGGTTGAGTTTGATAGTGTGGGGATGATCCTTGACGATTCCCGAGCCTTTCGTAGCTTTGACGACCTATAAAAAAGAGTAAACACACACACAAAGTAAGCTTTCCAAAAGCTTAGTAAGCCATATACAAATAAACTTAGCATATAAGCATTCAAAACATATAATCAATATGGATTCACTAATAGCTCAATTGCATAGCCATAATTCTTCTTGGGACATTTACTTAGCCATTCATCTTTCAATCTTGCATATCAGCATATTCTTTATTGGATCATAGCTTTTCCAATCATGTAACACATTTACATTCTCATATTCAAATACATAACTCATCTAGGTAAGTTTATGAATATACTTACCTTATTATACCCACAATGTGTACATATCAAACGTACCTGAAACATATATACAAATCACATAGTCGTCCATTTCTCAAACTTGCCCGTTGAACCGTTCAGAATTAGATAGGATACTCAGAATGCTCAGAATAGTCATACAATGCCAACGTCCCAGACGAGGTCTTACATGTACTCAGATATCGATGCCACTATCCCAGACAGGGTCTTACACGAATCAATACGATGCCAATGTCCCAGACATGGTCTTACACGTAAATATCATATCGATGCCAACGTCCCAGACGTGGTTTTACACGAAATCTCGAATCAATGCCAACGTCCCAGACGTGGTCTTACATGATCTCACTTATTAGAACCTATGCATGACATATGCTAACCTATCTATTCCTAGATTCAAACGGGACTTCTCGGACATTTATAACTTGTCGATATATCCACAGATTTCATATACATTCCATCTCAAACATTATTCATAGCCATTTAGATTTCATAGTTGCATAAATGACTCAAATCAAATATATTTATTTGTATATAGACTTACCTCGTATGGAAGGAACGGAGATAAACGGCTATTCAATAACTTTCGATTTCCCGGGATCTAAGTTCATTTTCTTCGGTTCTTAATCTATACATATTCAAATTTAACTAATTTATTCACTACTTTATTCAATTCAATCCAAAAATACATATTTAGGGAAATTTACAAATTAGCCCTCGTATTTTCACATTTTGACAATTTAGTCCGTATTTCACAAAATCACAAAATACACCAAATTTTCATATACCCATGCTTGGCCGAATATACCCCATGATCATATCAATCCACACATTTCATTTATTTTACAAATTAGTCCTCCAAAATTTCATTTTCTCAATTTAATCCAAAATACTCAAATTCAACAAAACTCCAAAGATAAACTATGATAATTAAACACATATCTTCTATATTTCACTATCAAACATCACAAAACACAATAGTTCATCAAAGGCTCATTTCAAAAACATCATCAATTCTAAAAATTAGGACATGGGTTTTATAGTATACGAAGCAACGATTGCAAAAACATAGAAATTATCAAAAACTGAAATCAAACATACCTTGAATTGAGCTTAGAAGTGGCCGAATGCCCTAGCTAGTTTTTCTTTCTTCTTTTTCTTTCAATATTCGGCTAGATGAATGAGCATTATGGCTTATTTTCATGTTATTTTTATTATAACATTACTTATTAATTCATTTACTATATTAACCTTATAATTAAACATATAAAACATATAAATACAAGGTCATTTATGACCCTTTGCCATCCACTTACTAAAATAGTGGCTAAATTGCCACATAAATCCTCCACATTTAAAAGCCACCTCGATTTAATCATTAATCAAATAGAAAGCCACTTTTACCTTTTGTGTAATTTAATCCTTTTCTCAAATTAAGCACACAGACAGACAAATTAACCTATGGAACTTTAACACATGCTTAATCACATATCAAAGGCATAGAAAATAATATTAAAATATTTTTCTGACTCGGATTTTTGGTCCCAAAACCACTGTTCTGACTAGGGTCTAAACTGGACTGTTACAATTCTCTCCCTTAGGGATTTTCGTCCCCAAAAATCTTACCGTTAAATAGATTCAGATGTTATTGTCTCATTGAATCTTCAGGCTCCCACGTAGCCTCTTCTATTCCGTGTCGATGCCGCAACACTTTCACTAACGGAATTTTCTTATTTCGCAATTCTTTCACTTCACGAGCTAAGATACGGATCAGTTCTTCTTCCGAGGTCATATCAGATCGAATTTCAATCTCAGACGGAGTAATCACATGTGACGGATCAGATCAGTATCGTTTAAGCATCGATACATGAAATACATTATGTATCTTTTCTAGCTCAGGTGGCAACAACAATCTGTACGCAACTAGCCCAATACGTTCGATAATTTCATACGACCCGATTAACTTCGGGCTCAACTTGCCTTTTCATCCAAATCTAAGTACCTTTTTCCACGGAGAAACTTTCAAGAACACTTTGTCACCGATCTCAAACTCAATATCTTTTCGTTTTAAGTCCGCATAGAACTTCTGACGATCAGACGCTGCTTTCAAACTGTCACGAATCACTTTCACTTTCTGTTCAGTGTCTTTTATCAAATCAACCCTGTGTAGCTTATTTTCACTGAGTTCAAACCAATACAAGGGTGTTCGACATTTACATCCGTACAGAGCTTCATAAGGTACCATTCTGATGCTCAACTAAAAACTATTATTGTACGCAAATTCAATCAATGGCAAATATTGTTCCCACGAACCATTAAACTCAAGAATTCAACATCTTAACATGTCCTCGAGAATCTGAATAATCCACTCGGATTGACCATCCGTCTGCAGGTGAAAAGCGGTACTGAAATGCAATTTCGTACCTAAAGCCTCTTGTAATTTCTTCCAGAACCTTTATGTAAACCTCGGATCTCTATCAGATACAATAGACAACGACACCCCGTGTAATCTCACAATATCAGAAATATAAAGCTCGGCTAATCTATTAAGTGAGTAATCAGATCTCACTGGAATAAAATGGGCAGATTTCGTCAATTGATCAACTACGACCCAAATCGCATCTTTGTTTCTCGGAGTCAAAGGCAATCAAGAAACAAAGTCCATCGTCACTCTATCCCATTTCCACTCGGGAATCAGAATAGGTTGTAGAAAACCAGATGGAACCTGATGTTTAGCCTTAACTTGCTTACAGACTAAACATTTTGACATAAAGTCAGATATGTCTCGTTTCATACTAGACCACCAATAATGTTGCTTCAGATCATGGTACATCTTCGTACTTCCCGGATGAACGGTTAGGCGACTATTATGAGCTTCATTTAAAATTGACCGAATCAATTCTGAGTTTCTCGAAACACATAATAAATCTCGAAATCTCAAGCAATCATCAACATCAACTCGAAATTCAGAATCAGAGTTCGAATCACACTGAGCTCGTTTTGCTATCATTTAATTATCAACTTTTTGAGCATCACAAATTTGTTGTATAAACAACTGTTTCGCTTTCAATTCAGCTATCACTGAACTATCATCAGACAGATCTAATTGAGCATTCATTGTACGTAATGCAAACAGTGATTTCTGACTCAGTGCATCAGCAACAACATTTGCTTTACCCGGGTGATTATCAATTACAAGTTCGTAGTCTTTCAATAACTCTAGCCATCTTCTCTGTCAAAGATTCAAATCTTTTTGGGTCATCAAATATTTCAAACTTTTATGATCTGAAAACACGTGGCATTTCTCACCAAAAAGATAATGGCACCAAATCTTTAATGCGAATACAATCGCAGCTAGCTCAAGGTCGTGTGTTAGATAATTATTTTCATGAGGCTTCAATTGTCTCGAGGCATAAGCTATAACTTTGCCTTCTTGCATCAGTATGCATCCCAGACCATTCAACGAAGCATCACTGTAAATCACAAATTTTTTACCCGATTCTGGCTGTATTAAAACCGGAGCTTCAGTCAACAGAGTTTTAAACTGATCAAAGCTTTTCTGACATTTATCAGACCATTCATATCTCACATCTTTCTGAAGCAGTCTGGTCAACGGAGTAGCTATCATTGAAAAGCCTTTTACAAACCTTCGATAATAACCAGCAAGTCCCAGAAAACTACGGACATCAGACACATTTTTCAGAGGTTTCCATTCTAGAATAGCAGAAATCTTGCTCGGATCAACTCGTATTCCAGAGGCCGATACAATATGTCCCAGAAAATTAACTTCACACAACCAGAATTCACATTTGCTGAATTTCGCATACAATTGCTTTTCTATCAGAGTTTGTAACACAATTCTCATATGCTCAGTATGTTCAATTTCATCCTGTGAATAAATCAAAATTTCGTTAATGAATACAACAACAAATCGATCTAGGTACGGTCTAAAAATTCTGTTCATCAGATCCATAAAAATAGCAGGAGCATTTGTTAGTCCGAAAGGCATAACTAAAAACTCATAATGCCCGTACATCATTCTAAAAGAAGTTTTCGAAATGTCTGAGTCTTTTACCCTCAACTGGTAGTAACCCGATCTCAGATCTATCTTTGAAAATACGGTGGCTCCTTTAAGCTGATCAAACAAATCTTCAATCCTGGGCAACGAATATTTATTCTTTATGGTCACTTTGTTCAACTGACGATAGTCAATGCACATTCTCATCGTGCCGTCTTTCTTTTTCACAAATAGAACAGGAGCACCCAAAGGTGAGAAACTCGGTCTTGCGAACCCTCTGTCGGTTAACTCTTACAACTGAGATGTAACAGTCCGATTTATACCCTAGTCAGAACAGTGGTTTTGAGACCACAAATCTGTGTCTGAATTATATTTTAATATTATATTCTGTGCCGTTGGTATGTGATTAAGCATGTGGTAAATATCCGTAAGTTAATTTGTCCGTCTGTGTGTTTAATTTGATGAAAAGGATTGAATTGCATTGAAATGCAAATTTGCATGTTTAATGAAAATATGCTTATTTGTTATGTCTTTATAAGTATGGAGGATTTATATGGCAAATTAGCCATTTCTATGGTTAGTGGACGGCAACATATATATACATTATGCTTTTATTTGTTATTTTATAAGTTAAATTTATATTATACTATTTTATAAGTTATGTTATTATAATAAAAGAAACATGAGTTAGTGGCCTCATTTTGTCATCTTCTTGCCGAAAAACACAAAGAAAAAAAGAAAGAACTTAGGCTTGTTAAGGTTCGACCATTTGAGAGTTTAAATTCAAGGTTAGTTTTTGATCCGTTTTTGATAATTTCTACGTTTTTGTAATCGTTGCTTTGAGAGCTACAAAACCCATGTATTAATTTTGTGAATTGATGATGTTTTTGTAATGTGCCATTGTTGATATGTTGAGCTTTGTGATGATTTATGGTGTTAAATGAAAGATTTGAGTTAGATGAACATGTTATATTCTTGGATTTTTGATGAATTTAGCTAAATAGGGCTAAATTGTAAAAATATTATTTTTGAGGACTAAATTGCGAATTTGATGAGAAATATGGACTTATATAGTCCCTAGGGAGATTTGGCTATGCATGTGTGTGAACAAATTTTTGTGAATTTGATGTTTTGAGAAAAATGGACTAAATTGATAAAATATGCAAATGTGAGGGCTAAATTGCAAATAGCCCTAAATGTGTGTCCTTGGATTGAATTGAATGAATTAGTGAATAAAAAGGTTAATTTTGAATATGTTTAGATCAAGAACCGAGGAAAACAGATTTAGATCGCAGGAAAGCGATAGTAAGCGAGTAGCCGTTTTCATTCCTATAGACCGAATTCGAGGTAAGTCACTATGCAAATAAACGTATTTGTATGAAATTGTAATTGTTTATATGAATAATGTTGGTAATGGATGCTTATGGGAGAATTATGCATATGAATTCCGAGATAAGTTTGATATAGTGACTAAGTCCGAGAAGTCCCGTACTAACCTAGGAATAGATAGGATTAGCTATGTCATGACATAGGTATCTGTTCTGTTTTCATCATATAAGACCATGTCTGGAATGTTGGCGTTGATTTGAGACTCGTGTAAGACCACGTCTGGGACGTTGGCATCGATATGAGCTTTACGTGTAAGACCACGTCTGGGACGTTAGCATCGTGATGATCCTTGCGTGTAAGACCATGTCTGGGACATCGGCATCATATTGATTCATGTAAGACCCTGTCTGGGATAGTGGCATCGATATTAGAGTACATATAAGACCTCGTCTGGGACGTTGGCATTGTATGACTATTCTGAAATTTCTGAGTATCCTACTAGATTCCTTACAGTTCAACAGGCAAGTCTGTGATATGAATTGTAAACCCGAGCTTTGATAAATTGAGTGAATGAATATCCGTTTCAGGTACGTTGCTTATATACTAATTGTGTATATAAGGTAAGTATCTATCTGAGCATATTATGATGTTATGTATATGGAATTGATGATACGATATGTAAAGTCATGACTAGATGAACTATATGCATATACGGTAAGTTATGGATAAGCATATGAGCTTGAGAAAGAAAGAGGTGATTTTTGTCATGAGAACCATATTTGTCATCTTATTAAATTGGTTATGTGCAATCCATGCTAAGTTTGTTTGTATATTGACTTACTAAGCTTTTGGAAAGCTTACTCTGTGTGTCTTTTCTCTGTTTTATAGGTCGTCAAAGCTACTGAAGGCTCGGGACCGTCAAGGATCATCGTCACACTACTAAACCTATTTTGGTACATTTTGGAAATGTATAAAGCTAGATATGGCATGTATAGGCCAGTATTTTGGTATAAGTTGATGTATAGACTTGGTCATGAGATGTGACTAATTATTGGTTCATATTTTGCCTTGATGAATGTGGTATGTGTAGTTATTTTGGTATGGTTTGCTGCTCATGATATGGTCAAGTTTTTGGGTAGGAAAATGATTGAGAAATGCTTTAGTTATATATATATTTTTGTCTTGAAATTTGGCATGAATGAAATGGGTATTGAATGTATAGATTGAATGGTTAATTTGGTATGATTTTGTGTGTCATTTGAGTATGAAATGAGTTGGTAAACATTGCTTGTAGATGTGACCTGAGTGGGTGGCATTTTGGCCTTGCAATGGCCTATAATGTCACACGGTTGTGGCACACGGGCGTGCCTAGTGACCGTGGGGCTAAGTCAGTAGCTAGCCTAATAGGACACGGCCATGACACACGAGCGTGTCTAGTAGCCGTGTGAGAAAGTCAGTTTTGGCCTATGAGTACACGGCCTTAGCACACGGGGTGCTGGGTGGCCGTGGGTGTAAAGACAGATTCGACCACGGCCAAGGTACACGGGCGTGTTTAGTGGCTGTAGATGTGAGGTCAGATTCAACCACGGCCAAGGCACACGGGCGTTCTTGGTGGCCGTGGATGTGAGGTCAGTTTCAACCACGGGGAGGACACACGGGGGTGTCCAGCAGCCGTGGGAGGTACACGGCTTGCCTACAGGGGCGTGTAACCCCTAAAACTTAGAAAAGTTTTAAATTTTTGAGAAATTTTGTACGTGTTTCGGTTTAGTCCCGACCCATTTTATAAGCATGCTTATGGTCTCGAGGACTCATTTAAGGGACATTATGCTTGAGAATGATGATTGAATGTATGAACTTCTTTAAATGTTTCCGATCAGTCCGGTAACGCCTTTAACCCTAGTCCGGCGACGATTACGAGTTAGGGGTGTTACATTTGGTTGGTATCAGAGCTACGGTTTAGCCGATTCTCAGACTAACGTAGCGTGTCAGAGTCTAGCTATACATGCCATATGTCTGAATTGTGATAGTGTGATGAATCCTGACGTATAAATGTGATTTCTGTATAGTAATAGATCCCGAAAGAGCCGTAGCTAACGATGTAGAAAGCAATGCGCCTGCTCCCACGCAAGGGATATTGCCCTCTGATCCGAGACCGGCTACTAGCGGTCAAGGGGAAGAAGCTAAAGAAGCTTTCTTCCAGATGATGAATGAATGGTTCACTCAATTCGTAAGGAATAACCCGACTGTTTCGCAACCCCTGCCCCCGGTTAATCCCCCTCAGACATCAGTTGTGCCTCCGGTGTTGGGTATAAATCTGTTGAATAAGCCTCCGGTAGACAAGATCCGCAAGTATGGGGCTGAAGAGTTCCGAGCTACTAATGATGATGATGCTGAAAAGGCCAAATTCTGGTTAGAGAATACTATCCGGGTATTTGATGAAATGTCCCTTACTCCGGAAGTGAAACACCCCAAACCCGGCCCACGAGCCTTGACCGGATCTGGTATGTTCCTCGAAGAAAACCGGTTCAAAATTCGTTTTGTTACTTAGAAAAAAAACCATGTGTTTTGAAGAAAGTTTGTTTGTGGGTTGGGCTCGAGTTGAAAACAAGTTTGTTTTATATTGAAAACCCGTTTATTTTAGGTGACAAAATATTTAAAGTTTATTTCAAATTAAATTTGCTTAGTCTTTAATGAACACAAAGTTCGTAACATGAAAAATAAACAAAACATAAATAAAAGAGTTCACTATGGCCTTATTACATCAAATAAAAACCCAAATAATTTAAAGTACTTAAATGAAATAAAATGTCCAAATAAAATAAACTTCAAGCTGAGCATGGCCACCGTAAGTCCTGCCGTCCCGGTCCGTCACCTGAAACATGTTCCCACAACGGGGTGAGTCAACAGACTCAATGTGTAACCAACACTAAAATTAACAATTCAGGCTTACATAATCATATCACAGATAAAAATAATGATGCAACCCGAACCCAAACCTAGATGCCATCCGCTACACATCACCCGTACCAACCTGCAAACCGTGGGGACTACTAAGTCAACCCTCCATCCGCTACACACCATCGAAGGCAGTCGCTGCAGTCGACGTGCTCATCGCCCTTATAAATATTCGTGGTCTTAGGTCACCACATTCAGATATCGTGGTCTTAGGTCACCACGTTCAGATATCGTGGTCTTAGGTCACCACATTCAAATATCGTGGTCTTAGGTCACCACATTCACTTCCCCTTTTTCAATAACCCATATGCCCCAAATCATACTTATCATGCATTAACATGCCAAATTTCACATTCTTATCACTTATCCCATGTTAAATATAACATATTTCATAATCCTAGTAGGAGTAGGAACGTACCTGAGTACTTTGTACCATAACATGGTACCTTAGCCACATTCTTACACTTTCATATTAACACATGTATCAAATTTAAGCCATATATCTTTTAAGATTAGTTTGGGGTACACACCTGATTCGCTTAACAATTCACTGGAATCCCGAAATCCGATGTACTGCCCTAGATCCTTAACTTCCTACATTCGGCCATCACTTTAAAAATTTAATGAAGACCATTCGGCCATAAAACCAAATCCTATTAGGATTGTTATTACTCAAAACTTACCTTGGTGCCGATTGATGTGTAATCAAATACCGGAAACTTGTATTCTTCCCCTTTGAAATCGGCTAATCACTAGATCCCTTGAATCGGTTAGTTTTCGGTTAGAACAAATAGATCTAAATACTTAAGATAGGGCCTTGGCCGAATATGTGAGTACACTTACCTTGAAATTCTCAAATCCCGAAAAGTATCCCTTGCCTCAGATGTCTGTCGAAATTCCCATGGATTTATGTTAGATCAATTCCTATCATTTGAACACATTAAGAATGGCCTAAGGCCGAATGTCATCTTACCTTGAATCTTAAAAATCCCGAAAGATCTTTCCTTGATGTCGACAACACATAAATCCCGAAACCTCCCTTCCATAATTCGACCAAGATTGATAATAGAGATTAGTCCCTAAATTTTGGTAAGTCTAAAATATAAAGAATGGAAACCAAATTTGGATCTTACCCTTACTTGATGAAATCGACAGCACCTTTGTTTGAAGCCCTTCAATGATTCGGCTATGAAGACTTGGAGACTGGATGGCTATGGTCACTTATGTATTTCGGCTCAAATGAATTGAAAAGAGAGGATAAGAACTTAGGGAGAATCGGCAATGGTGGACTTGGGGAGAGGAGGAATTCGGTTTGACAAAAGAAGAAGAGAAAGAAGATGTTGCTTAGAGAATTCAGCAGAGAATGGGAAGGAAAAGGAAGAAGAATGAATGATAGCCTTAATCTCCTCCCCTTTTGCCGAAATTATCACCAAGAGAATCCCTTACTTGGCCATCACTTCTATTTTGATGGCTTTATCACCTTAATTAAAAATTAAAGAATAAATCCTTATTTATCTCTTGAAAATAATCTAAAATAAATCTATTATTTATCCACCCTTAGCCGAAATTTTAAGAGAATTTAAACTCTTCTTCAAGTGCCTTGGTGCCGTCCATTACCTCCCCCTTGTGCCAAAAAAAAATAAAAACTTTATTTTGCTTCCTAAGTGACTCGAACTCAAGACCCTTTGCACCTGCATGTGGCGTCACTTGCTAGGCCCTTAAGTGGCGCCTTGTAGCCATTTTACCAAGGCTATTTGTATGTCATATTTCACATACATTTTCTCTTAAGACCACTTTGCCTTAGTTTCCCCTTTTTAAACTTTAAACTTAACATTTTCTATGACATTTCCTTACATTTCCAAGTTTCCAAAAATGTTCACTTTCCTCTTTTAAACTTAACATTTCTAAATCATTTCCTTGCATTTCCAAGTTTCCAAAAATGTTCACAATACATTCATAATGCATAAGACATGCCATTTCGTATAATTAAATCAAAAATGCTTAGGCCCATTTCGGGATGTTACAGGAAGAATGCATTAAGTGTGTTGTATCACTGCTCCGAGATGCAGCGTATCAATGGTGGAAAAATCTGATATCTGTTATTCCAAAAGAACGGGTGACATGGGACTTCTTTCAGAGCGAGTTCCGGAAGAAATATATCAGTGAGAGATTCGTTAATCAAAAACGAAAGGAATTTCTAGAACTAAACAAGGCCGAATGACTATTTCAGAATATGAACGAGAGTTCGTGAGATTGAGTCAGTATGCTCGAGAATGTGTATCATCTGAAGCTATAATGTGCAAAAGGTTCGAAGATGGGCTTAATGAAGACATTCGTTTTCTAGTCGAAATTTTAGAAATAAAAGAGTTTGTTGTACTCGTTGACCGAGCGTGCAAAGCTGAGGCACTCGGTAAAGATAAAAGAAAAGCTGAGTTTGAAGCTCGAGATATGAGAAAGATATTTCAGAGTAAATCATTTCAGTCTACTCCGAAAAGATTCAGAGATAATCAAAGTCGTTTCAGAGATAATATGGGTCATTCAAATAGAAATCAATCTAGGCGCAAATGAGTTCTAAAACTCCGGCAACCGAGTGGCTAGCGTTGGTAATGCTCGATCGAGAGACACGAATGTAAATATTGTGGAAAAAGGCATCCAGGAAAGTTTGTAGATTAAATGATGAGCTTGCTTCGGATGTGGATCACTTGATCATTTTATCCGTGATTGCCCGAGTCTGTCGAACTGAGACCTATTTTCGAAATCGAGATCCGATAATGCACTGTAAGAGGTAGACCTTGAAGAATGTAAGAAATGTCGGTGGTAGTTAGAGAAGCTGCGAGAGAGGCATTGTGAGATCTCGAAGCTAGAGTGCTCGCGGAGCGTATGCTATCGAGCTCGTGAGAAAGCTTCATCTCGATGTTATAACAGTACTTTTACTCTTTATGATACTTACGTGATTGCATTGATAGACCACGGTTCTACGCATTCATATATATGCATGAATTTAGTATTCGATAAGACTTTGCTGTAGAGTCTCTGAGTTTATTGTAAAAGTATCGAACCCCTTAGGTAAAAGTGTCCTGGTTGACAAAGTATGCAAGAAGCGCCCATTAATGTTTGAGATATTTGTTTCCTGCTTTGATTTGATGCTTTTGCCATTTGATGAGTTTGATATCATTCAGGTATGGGTGGTTGTTTTTCGCATGATGCTATTGTGGATTGTAAAAGAAAGACTATTGATTTGAGATGTCCGAATGATGAAATTGTATGGATTGAATCTAATGATTTGAATGGTTTACTCTTTGTGATATCGGTGTTAAAAGCTCAAAAATATGTGAAAAAGGGATATGAAGCATATTTTGCTTATGTAATTGATTCGAAAGTATCTGAAAGGAAAGTTGAGTCAGTGCCTATTGTCTGTGAGTTTTCCCTGAAGAGTTACCGGGTTTGCCTCCGATTCGTGAAGTTGAGTTTGGTATTGAGTTGTTACCTGGTACTACACCTATTTCGATAGCTCCGTATAGAATGGCACCAACAGATTTGAAAGAGTTAAAGTCGTAGTTGCAAGAATTAACTGATAGAAGGTTTGTTAGACCGAGTTTCTCGCCTTGGGGTGCTCCTGTTCTATTTGTGAAAAAGAAAGATGGCACAATGAGGATGTGTATCGATTACCGTCAGTTGAATAAAGTGACGATAAAGAATAAATATCCGTTGCCCAGGATTGATGATTTATTCGACCAGTTAAAAGGAGCTACTGTATTTTCTAAGATTGATCTGAGATCGGGGTATTACTAGCTGAGAGTTAAAGATTCAGACATTCCGGAGACTGCTTTCAGAACGAGGTACGGGCATTATGAGTTTTTAGTTATGCCATTTGGACTAACCAATGCTCATGCTATTTTTATGGATTTGATGAACAGAATTTTCAAACTGTACCTAGATCGATTTGTTGTGGTGTTCATAGACAATATTTTGATATATTCACGGGATGAAACAGAGCATGCTGAACATCTGAGAATTGTGTTGCAAAATTTTAGAGAAAAGCAATTGTATGCGAAATTTAGCAAATGTGAATTTTGGCTACATGAGGTTAGTTTTCTGGGACATATTGTGTCAGCTTCTGGAATCCGTGTTGATCCGAGCAAGATTTCTGCTATTCTGGATTAGAAACCTCCGAAAAACGTGTCTGAAGTCCGAAGCTATCTGGGACTTACTGGTTATTATCGCCGATTTGTAAAAGACTTTTCGAAGATAGCTACTCCATTGACTAAATTGCTTCAGAAGGATGTTAGATTTGAATGGTCGAATAAATGTCAGAAAAGTTTTGATCAGTTGAAAATTTTGTTAACAGAAGCTCCAGTGTTAGTACAACCAGAATCGGGTAAGGAATTTGTAATTTACAGTGATGCTTAGTTAAATGGTCTGGGATGTGTTCTGATGCAGAAAGGCAAAGTTGTAGCTTATGCCTCAAGACAATTGAAGCCTCATGAAAAGAACTATCCGACGCACGACCTTGAGTTAGCCGCTGATAAACCGTAAAAGTAACATATTTTAAACCCACATTTAGTATGCTTTTGGATGAATTATCCCTTACTTTATATAATTTGGTGCTCTTAATCCTTTCTTTTCATGTTATATACTCAGGAAAGCACCAGGGGATGAAAAGAACGCAAAATGGACTTAAAACGGGACAAATGGGCCAAAGCATAAAATTGACACGGCTTGGACCAAAGATCACACGACCGTGCCTCCTTAAAGATCTCAAACACGGCCTGTAACACGATTTACACGGTCGTGCCCCATCAACGAAGTCCACACGGCCTGGCCACGATTCACACGGGCGTGTGCCATGGCCGTGTCTCTGCCGCAGCCAAGAGGAGTTTTACTCGGATTTGGATGCTTGAAGGCAAAGAAAACACTCCAAAGTCTAATTAAACCCCCAATTAGGAGTTGCACTCAAATTAGGATACTTGGAGGAAAAGTAACACATCTCAAAGCCTATATAAACACCCTAGGGGGCAACTTAATTGGGAGTTCGACAGAAACCCTCTGTCGGAGGAGTCGACGGGCGGTCAGCTAGGCCAAGGAGTCGAGCCGAAAAGGTCAGATTTGTGAGAAACTCTCAAGGGATAGCCAGTTGATCCATCTCAAGAAGCCGGAATTCTACTCAAGACGGAGGATCTTGTAATATCCGGGATTTAGGGGTTGTGCATTTTTGCTTAAATATATGTGGCAGCATGTCTATGTGTAGGTTGAGTGTGTTTTATAAATTTCGAGAACTTTAGAATGCAGGAGAATGCCTTAGAAAATATTGTATTTTAAGTCTTAAAGGGGGAACTAAGCATGATAGGCCTTAAGAAAATTTAAAGGGAAATTGGACATACAAATGGGCTTGTTAAAGTGGCAAGGAGGCGCCACTTAAAGCCTTAGTAAGTGACGCCACAAGCAGTGTAAAAGGGCCTAGGTTCGAGCAGCAAGGGATGCAAATAGGAGTTTTATTTTGCTGCAAGGATGAGCAGTGGTGGACGGCAATGGGACACTTGATAGATGAGCATTTGATCAAGTCAAGTACATTCAAAATACGGCTAAGGTAGGGAGATAATTATTGGCTTATTCAAATTATTTTTGAATGGGTAAAGAAGAGAGATAATAGGAGAAAAAGAATGGATTAGATAGGGGGAAAGAGAGTTGGCCGAATGGAGGGGTCTAGGTGTGGTATTTTCGGCCAAAGGGAGGGGAATGAGGCCATTTGTTTTCTCTTCTTTTCAATAGTTCCTCTGCCGAAATTCTTTCTCTGTTGAATCTTCTCTTCTCGTTTTATTTTGTCAAAGCCGAAATATTCCTTGTGCTAGCCGAATCTTCATTTATCACCATTGCCGAGTTTCTCAACCTTTCTCTTCTTCTTTTCACAATTTTCCAAAAGCCGAAAGTGAGTTCTTTCTAGACCATAGCCGATTATTCATTAAGCCCCAAAAGCCGAAACCAATTGATCTACATCTAGCCTACATAGCCGAATATCTCTGTGGGTTCAAGCAAGGTGTGATCGATTTACGTAGTAAGGGTAAGGATCAACTGTCATTCTTTTCTTTCTTTTCTTTTAGCCGAAATCAAGACTCTAATCCCTTTTATCCTTTTTGGCTGAAATCTTGAAGAGGGATTTCGGGATTCCTATTGTAACCGACTTCAAGAGAGGAGATCTTCGGGATTTCTAGGTCTAAGGTAAGCGAGTATGATCATAGGCCGAAGGCCATTTATTGTGTTTAAATGTTAGAATTGGATCTAACATATGCTTCTAGGAATTTCGACAGATACCTCAAACAAGTGACAATTTCGGGATTTAGATCCGCAAGGTAAGTAAATATGAATATTCGACTAAGGTCATATCAAGTGTTAGTGTCTAGCCGATTCTAACTATGATCTTTAGGGAGGAGTATAAGTCATTACTAATGGACTTTGGGATTGATGAACACGTTGGTAACCAGTGTGTAGCCCTACACTAACTCCTAATAGACTAATGATATGAATATTATGTATGTACTAATGGAAATATGAAAAGTGTGGCTAAAGGTACCATTCAATGGTACAGTGGGTTCAGGTACGTTACCCATTAATGCTCTGTTAATAATATTATGAATATTGAACATGAAACATATGAGAAATTGTTACGAATGTGAAATAAGGTAAATTGTGTTATTTCTGCATGTTGTATGACGCATGGGGCATACGGGTGATATTGAAAAGGGGAAGTGATCTGGTGGTTTTACCACAATATCTGGTGACTTATGTCACGTAATCTGAATGTGGTGACTTATGTCACATATTGTTATCTGGTGACTACGGTCACATATTAATATCTGGTGACTTTGTCACATTATCTGGTGGCTATGCCACAATTTATAAGGGCAATGTGCATGTCGTCTGCAGCAACTGCCTTCGATGGTGTGTAGCGGATGGAGGGTCGATTTAGTAATCCCCACGGTTTGATTGGCTGGTACGGGTGATGTGTAGAGGATGGTTATTTAGGTTTGGGTTCGGGATTGCATCATTGCTATATTTGTTATATGTATGAATTTGTTATGCCTAAATCGTTTAGGGGTTTGTGTGGTTGTTACACATTGAGTCTGTTGACTCACCCCTTTGTGGGATATCTTTTCAGGTGATACTCAGTGACATGGACCGGGTCAGCGGAGACTATGTGGTGGCCATGCTGAACGATTTCGGGATTTTAAATGGTTGAATTCACGTTTTCTATCATTTTATTTTCGGGATTTATTTTGTATTTTTCAGATGTAATAAGGCCACTACTTAGACGTTTAAGTTTTTATGCTTTACATTTTACCTTTCATTTAATAATCGGTATATGAATTAATCAAATGTTTTCGCAAACTCTAAATATTTTATTACCTAATCAACTACGGCTTACAAATTTAATAACCATTTCAAAAAAAAAATCGACAACCCCACTCATTTTTTTTCAAATTATAAAACAAACGTTTGCTTAAAAATACAAACTCGAATCACATCTTACTATTTCAACACGCCAAAAACTTATTTTAGAAGCTGACAAGCTTTAGCAAACACAAAATCATCACAGTTTTCCAAAATGCAAACCAGATTTAGTTAAAGTTTTTCCTAAGGAACATGTCAGATCCGGTCAAGGCTAGTGGGCCGGGTTTGGGGTGTTTCAATTTTGGTATCAGAGCCCAGTTTTAAACTCTCGGCCTTGGGTTTAAAGCCCACAATGTTTTCAAAATTAAGCCCAATTAAGTTTTTGAGAAAATTTTTGTGAAATAAGCAGGTTTCTCTGGCATGGCACCTAAGTCTCCGACCCGAAGTCCACCAGGTAAGTACCCCTAACTGTTGTATGATTTATGGTATGATTTGTATGTGGGTATAACAGGAACGTAGATGAGTACATTAGGAGTTATTGAACCCTAGGATTAGCTTACTCCAACACAGAATTACATAAAATTTAAGGCCTAATTAAACAAACCTGTGAGTAAGTCGCCGAGTTAGGGTGTGGCAACCATTGTGCGCATGTCTAGGATTGGATTCAAGGAGAGCCTGGTATTTAAGCAGTCCTAGTGACTCACCTCCTCTTCGCTCGAATCCTACCAGTACGTAGTAACGGTTCACCTAACCAAGAGGACTTATTCACGGGCTAAATTCAATAATTAAAACCCGAAAGGGACCAGCTACACTGTTTTATAAAAACCTTAGTTTTAAAATCACCAAATTACCCCTTTGATTTGTAAAAACTATTTTAGACCTTAAAAAGAAAATTTTTCGAAATATTTCCGATTTACAAAAATTACCCAAATACCCCTGGGTTGTAAAATTACTAAAATACCCTTGGTTTATAAAATTACCATACTACCCTCGATTTTTACTAAAACATTTTTTTTACTTTACAAAAACACCAAAATCCCTATTTCGCAAAATATCAAGATACCCTGATTTTGGAAAATTACCAAAATACCCATATAGGACAAATTACGAAAATACCCCTGGGATTGGATCGGTCGAAAATGTTCGAGTGATGAATGTGTGTAGTAGGTACTACTGAATGAATGTGCTTCTCTGAACTAGGATAGAAGACTCGAAACAAAAACTCTGAAATGATCGAAAGAACTACTACTAAACTCCTTTACATAAAATTTCTTCGTGGGTAATCAGTGGAACAAAGACTAATGCATAAAACTTTTTAAAACAGATTGAATCACGATCGTAGACATGAGTTCTAGGGGACGTGGTCGTAATGTGCGAGGGCGTGGTAGAGGCAGAATAGCCATATCGAAACCCGTTAGGTCTAGTCAAGGGTCCAAGAATGAGGTACCACCACCACCAGCTGCTGGCGTTGAGCATTAGGATCAGACGGGGGATGATGCAGTATTGCAAGCGATGCTGCGGGTTCTTGAGATGGTGGCTGGAGCAGGTGGAGGTGGGGGAGCTCGAAAATCTATACCCGGGCGACTCCGAGCCAATGGAGCCGAGGTGTTCCGTGGTGTATCCGGTGTGGCACCCAATACGGCTGAGTATTGGTTGGAGGCGACGGATTGAATTATGGATGAGTTGGATCTGACTGCTGAGGAGAAACTAAAAGGAGTGGTTTCGCTACTTCGCGATGAGTCATATCAATGGTGGCTCACAGTTCGGGATGGTTCTATAGCTGAGGATCTCACATGGGAATATTTTAAGGCGGCGTATCAGAAGAAGTATATTGGGACTAGTTATATTGATGCGCAGAGGAAAGCATTTCTGAGGTTGGTTCAAGGGAATAAGTCCATAGCAGAGTACGAAGCGGAATTCTCAAGGTTGAGCCGGTATGCTCGAGGAATCGTGGCTACGGAGCATGAACGATGTGTCCGGTTTGAGGGCGGGTGAGGATGATCGAGGTTGTTGATAGCTCCACGGCGGGAGCGGGAGTTTGCCGTGTTGGTAGAAAAGGCTAAGGTAGCCGAAGGAGTTAAGGAATGCTGTGAGACGAGAATACGGATAGGAACAGGCAAGGAGAGGTTTTGGAGCATCGGGGTCATCGGGAATGTCCAAAAGAGACGAGAGAGTTGATGGGCGCGAGGTCGCAGGTTGCTACAAGAGGCGTCACTGTACTTGTACTCAGTGTGGGAAGATGCACCTAGGAGAGTGTTGGAAGAAGACAGGGGGATGTTTCAAGTGTGGGTCCAAGGAACACATGATTAGGGGCTGTCCCATGAAAACCAGCCGGGACCGACCCACCAGTCAGGGTGCTAATCAAGGCGGGAAGAGGTGGACTGCGGCCACCGGGGTCGTGGTCCGATTGGCAGATGTAATGGTTCAGGAAGAGGATGGGGAACACCGGGCAGAGGTGTTGGTAATACAAAGGCAAGACAGCTGAGTCTGGTGTATGCAATTCGTCGGAGGGAGGATGGAGACGCACCGGACATCATAACCGGTATGTTCCTTATAGCTGATAAGCCTTACCTTGCTTTAATTGATGTTGGCTCGACCCACTCGTATGTTGCAAGTAGAGTAGTTGAAACGCTAGGCATAGCATCCGAAGCTGTCTAATAGGAGATGATTGTAGTAAGCTGTTAGGTCAAGCGTAGTGGTGAATAGGATATTTGAGAATGTACCTCTAGAGATTCAGGAGTGGTATTCCCTGCCGATTTGATGGAGCTACCTTTCGGAGAATTTGATCTCATTCTTGGCATGGATTGGCTAGTGGAACATCGGGCTAAGTTGGATTACGCGGCTAAGCGAATGGAGTTAAGGACCCCGGAGGATGAGGAGATAATTATGATAGGAGAAAGAAGAAACTATTTGTCTAACGTAGTTTCGCATTAAAGGTCGATAAGATGGTGCGAAAAGGGTGCAAGGCGTTTTTGACCTTCGTTAGTTCGTTGGATGCAAAAGAAGACGGTGTTAGTGGAGTTAGAACAGTAAGGGAATTTGTGGATGTCTTCCCGGAGGAGTTACCGGGAATACCCCCGAACAGGGAGGTGGAGTTCGAAATTGACTTATTTCCTGGAACGGCGCCGGTATCTATCGCTCTTTATAGAATGGCACCAAAGGAGTTGGTTGAGCTCAAGGCTCAAATCCAGGAGTTGTTTGATCGTGGGTTCATTCGACCCAGTGTGTCTCCATGGGGAGCACCGGTCTTGTTTGTGAAGAAGAAGGACGGGACTATGCGTATGTGGATAGATTATCGTCAGTTGAATAAGCTGACCATCAAGAACAAGTACCCGTTGCCAAGGATAGGCGACTTGTTCGATCGGCTTAAGGGACGCGGTATTTTCAAAGATAGATTTACGATGCGGATATCATCGGCTTAAGGTGAAGGAGGTGGATATCCATAAGCGACTTTCGGACAAGATATGGGCATTATGAGTTCGTAGTAATGCCGTTCGGATTGACGAACGCCCCAGCCGCGTTCATGGATATGATGAACCGGGTTTTTCAACCCTACTTGGATCGATTCGTCGTTGTGTTCATAGACGACATCCTAGTGTATTCCAAGTCGGAGGAGGAACATGACGAGCATCTCCGGATAGTGTTGCAAGTGTTAAGGGAGAAGAGGCTCTATGCCAAATTCAGCAAGTGTGAATTTTGGCTGAAGGAGGTTGCGTTCTTAGGGCATGTAGTGTCTGTAGAAGGGATAAGGGTAGATCCTAGGAAGATTGAGGCAGTGCTAGACTGAAAACCACCTAAGTCTGTGGCTGAGGTACGTAGTTTCTTGGGATTGGCAGGCTACTACAGATGGTTCGTGGAAGGGTTCTCATCAGTGCATTTGCTCCTTTGTGAAGTTGTTGAGAAAGGAGGTACCTTTCGTATGGACAGATAGATAGGCAGAGAGAGCTTTGAGAAGCTTAAGAGGGTATTGACTGAAGCCCAGTCTTGATTCAGCCTGAGGCAGGGAAGGATTTTGTGGTGTACTGTGATGCTTCCCACACAGGGTTAGGATGTGTTTTAGTGCAAGATAGGAAAGTAGTCGCTTATGCGTCTCGGCAGTTAAGGCCACATGAGGTTAACTATCCGATGCATGACTTGGAATTGGCGGCGGTGGTCTTCGCTCTTAAGGTATGGAGGCACTATCTATATGGAGAAAAGTCAGTGATTTACACGGACCACAAGAGCCTTAAGTATCTGGCGACTCGAAAGAGTGAACTGAGGCAGCGAAGGTGGGTGGAGTTATTAAAGGACTACGATTGTTCCATAGAGTATCACCTGGGCAAGGCAAATGTGGTAGCAGATGCCCTAAGTCAGAAAGTAGTGGCAGATCTGAGGGCGATGCTTGCACATCTTAGCTTGTATGACGACGGAAGTTTATTGGCAGGATTGCAAGTTAAGCCGACATGGCTGAATGAGGTGAAAGAAGGGCAGTTGGCAGATGATGATTTAAGTGCTAAGTTGCGGAAAGTGCAGAATGGATGGCTAGAGGATTATGGTGTTAACAGCGATGGAGTATTGTGTTTCAAGGGTAAGGTCTGTATGCCGAAGAACGAGGAGTTAAGGCAAAGAATTCTTCATGAATCGCATAGTAGCCCTTATGCTATGCATCCTGGAGGTAGTAAGTTTTATAGAGATCTAAAGGAACAGTTTTGGTGGCCTGGTCTTAAGCGAGAAGTCACGGAATCTGTAGGGAAGTGTTTAACGTGTCAGCAAGTCAAAGCTGAACACCAAGTTCCGTCAGGATTGCTTCAGCCGATAAAAATTTCGCGGTGGAAGTGGGAGAGAATCACCATGGACTTTGTTAGTGGGCTTCCCCTTACGCCTACTAAGAAGGACTCGGTATGGGTGATAGTGGATCGATTGAAAAAGTCCGCGCATTTCATACCAGTGCGGGTTGACTATTCTTTGCAAAAGTTGGCGAGGTTGTATGTGGCTGAAATTGTGCGATTGCATGGAGTACCGGTTTCGATTATTTCAGAGAGGGATCCAAGGTTTACGTCTCGGTTTTGGAAAGCGCTACATCAGGCTCTAGGCACGGACTAGATTTCGATGACGGCATTTCATCCATGATCGGACGCCGATCGGCGAGTGATCCAGTGTTAGAGGATATTTGAGGATGTGTGATAGACTTCAGAGGAAGTTGGGGAGAATATTTGCCTTTAGCGGAGTTTGCATATAATAACAGCTATCAAGCCAGTATTCGGATGGCACCGTATGAAGCGCTGTATGGAAGGAAGTGTCGCACTCCTACGTGTTGGACAGAATTGGGGGAACGTCAAGTTTAGGGTCCGGAAATTGTGGTAGAATCTGAAGAGAAGGTTAGGGTAATTCGGACACGGTTGAAGGAAGCATCTGATAGGCAAAAGTCGTACGCAGTTCTTAAGCGGAAGGAAATAGAGTTTGCTGTGGGAGATCAGGTGTTTCTTAAAGTTTCTCCATGGAAGAAGGTGATGAGATTTGTTCGCAAAGGGAAGTTAAGTCCCAGGTTTATAGGACCTTATCGGGTATTGAAGCAAGTTGGACCAGTGGCATACCAGTTAGAGTTGCCTCCGGAGTTGAGACAGATGCACGATGTATTCCATGTTTCTATGCTACGTCGTTATCGATCGGATCCGTCTCATGTAGTACCCGGTTGAGGAGGTGGGGCGAGACGATTTGTCCTATGAGGAAGAGCGATTCAGATCTTGGAGCGAGATGTGAAGGTGTTGCGGAGGAAATCAGTTCCTCTAGTCAAAGTGTTATGGCGTAACCATGGATCGGAAGAAGCTTCGTGGGGCGAAAAAAGCAATGCAACAAGATACCCTCACTTATTTTAGCTTGAGGTAATTTCGAGGTCAAAATTATTTTAAGGGGTAGAAGCGTAATATATACGGGATTTAGGGGTTGTGCATTTTGCTTAAATATATGTGGAAGCATGTCTATGTGTAGGTTGAGTGTGTTTTATAAATTTTGGGAACTTTAGAATGTAGGAGAATGCCTTAGAAAATATTGTATTTTAAGTCTTAAAGGGGAAGTAAGCATGATAGGCCTTAAGAAAATTTATAGGGAAATTGGACATACAAATGGGCTTGTTAAAGTGGCAAGGAGGCGCCACTTAAAGCCTTAGTAAGTGACGCCACAAGCGGTGTAAAAGGGCCTAGGTTCGAGCGACAAGGGATGCAAATAGGAGTTTTATTTTTTGCAAGGATGAGCGATGGTGGATGGTAATGGGACACTTGATAGATGAGCATTTGATCAAGTCAAGTACATTCAAAATACAGACTAAGGTAGGGAGATAATTATTGGCTTATTCAAATTATTTTTGAATGGGTAAAGAAGAGAGATAATAGGAGAAAAAGAAGGGATTAGATAGGGGAAAGAGTGTTGGCCGAATGGAGGGGTCTAGGTGTGGTATTTTTTACGCCAAAGGGAGGGAATGAGGCCATTTGTTTTCTCTTCTTTTCAATAGTTCCTCTGCCAAAATTCTTTCTCTGTTGAAGCTTCTCTTCTCCTTTTATTTTGTCAAAGCAGAAATATTCCTTGTGCTAGCGAATCTTCATTTATCACCATTGCCGAGTTTCTCAACCTTTCTCTTCTTCTTTTCACAATTTTCCAAAAGCCAAAAGTGAGTTCTTCCTAGACCATAGCCGATTATTCATTAAGCCCCAAAAGTCGAAACCAATTGATCTACATCTAGCCTACATAGCCGAATATCTCTGTGGGTTCAAGCAAGGGTGCGATCGATTTACTGTAGTAAGGGTAAGGATCAACTGTCGTTCTTTTCTTTCTTTTCTTTTAGCCGAAATCAAGACTCTAATCCCTTTTATCCTTTTTGGTGAAATCTTAAAGAGGGATTTGGGATTCCTATTGTGGCGACTTCAAGAGAGGAGATCTTGGGATTTCTAGGTCTAAGGTAGCGAGTATGATCATAGGCCGAAGGCCATTTATTGTGTTTAAATGTTAGAATTGGATCTAACATATGCTTCTAGGAATTTCGACAGATACCTCAAACAAGTGACAATTTCGGGATTTAGATCCGCAAGGTAAGTAAATATGAATATTCGACCAATGTCATATCAAGTGTTAGTGTCTAGCCGATTCTAACTATGATCTTTATGGAGGAGTATAAGCTGTTACGGCAGACTTTCGGGATTCAGTGAACACGTTGGTAACCAGGTGTGTAGCCCTACACTAACTCCTAATAGATTAATGATATGAATATTATGTATGTACTAATGGAAATATGAAAAGTGTGGCTAAAGGTACCATTCAATGGTACGAGTGGGTTCAGAATCGTTACCCATTAATGCTCATTAATAATATTATGAATATTGAACATGACACAAATGAGAAATTATTACGAATGTGAAATAAGGTAAATTGTGTTATTTCGCATGTTGTATGACGCATGGGGCATACGGGTGATATTGAAAAGGGAAGTGATCGGTGGTTTTACCACAATATCCGTGACTTATGTCACGTCCCGAATGTGGTGACTTATGTCACATATTGTTATCTGGTGACTACGGTCACATATTAATATCCGGTGACTTTGTCACATTATCGAGTGGCTATGCCACAATTTATAAGGGTGATGTGCATGTAAATGCGATGGTGGATCGCCGATGGTGTGTAGCGGATGGAGGGTCGATTTAGTAATCCCACGGTGTGATTGGGTTGATACGGGTGATGTGTAGAGGATGGTTATTTAGGTTTGGGTTGGGATTGCATCATTGCTATATTTGTTATATGTATGAATTTGTTATGCCTAAATCGTTTGGGAGTTTGTGTGGTTGTTACACATTGAGTCTGTTGACTCACCCCTTTGTGGGATATCTTTTCAGGTGATACTCGGTGACATGGACCGGGTGTGGAGACTATGTGGTGGCCATCTTTGAACGATTTGGGATTTGAAATGGTTGAATTCACGTTTTCTATCATTTTATTTTGGGATTTATTTGGTATTTTTCAGATGTAATAAGGCCACTACTTAGACGTTTAAATTTTTATGCTTTACGTTTTACCTTTCATTTAATAATCGGTATATGAATTAATCAAATGTTTTCACAAACTCTAAATATTTTATCACCTAATCAACTACGGCTTACAAATTTAATAACCATTTCTAAAAAAAATCGGTAACCCAACTCATTTTTTTTCAAATTATAAAACAAACGTTTTCTTAAAAATACAAACTCGAATCACATCTTACTATTTCAACACGCCAAAAACTTGTTTTAGAAGCTGACAAGCTTTAGCAAACACAAAATCATCACAGTTTTCCAAAATGCAAACCAGATTTAGTTAAAGTTTTTCCTAAGGAACATGTCAGATCCGGTCAAGGCTCGTGGGCCGGGTTTGGGGTGTTTCAGATCTCCTCTTCAATTCCTTCAGGGGGTTTTAGGGATTTCTTATGTTTTGTGTTATCTTTTCTTCTGAGATGTTTTTCTTAATTATTATGAACTAAACCCTTCAGATACCTGAAGGGGATGAAACCTAGATGAATCTTGTTATTGTTTTCGAACTATATGATAAATACTTGATTTGTTCTTAATTATGTGTGCTTAATTCTTGTGTTGATATTTCGCGGATATTAATGCAAGTATGATGTGCTTAGGTGGTGGAGCAAAAGTCCCGCTTAAGAGTAGATCTAGCATAATTAAAGCGGAGTTGATCGCGCGCCTAGAGATAGGGTGACGAGATTTTGCGGATTAGGGTGAAACCTAATATGGGATGTTCATAGATCGATTTCTTTGCTATTCTAGGGGTTATTATTCGAGAAAGAGATTTCCGTTAATTAACCTAGGGTTAGGCGTTATTCGCCTCGAGAGAGGTTTAATATACGTTAGGGAGTCCTACGGATCAAGTCAAGTGAATAAATAAATGCAGTTCGGTGTTAGATAACAAGTGAAGTCTAGGTGGATTCTTCCTAAGGGTATCATCTTAATCAATGAGTTTTTCCCAAGTATTTCCCCAATTCATTCCTTTTGTCTTTGCATCTTTAGCTTAGTAATTAGTTAATTTAGATTAATAAACAACTTCACTTATTTTAGGCTAAATAATAGAAAGAAAGTTAGTATTAGTACTTTTAGTTCCTTTGGGTTCGACAATCTGGTCTTGCCTAAACTATACTACTGTTCGATAGGTGCACTTGCCTCAATCATTGTCATAGTTAGTTTCCAGGTTCGATCATTCTCTTTATAAATTTTAAAACTCTGACTTCACAGCGATCAAGTTTTTGGCGCCGTTGCCGGGGAACTAAAATATTAAGAAAGCTCTATTTTTATTACTTTAGCCGTTATTTTTTTATTTTTCTGCAATTTACTTTTTTTTAAGTTTTAATTTTAACTTTGCTAATTTTTGTTTCTTTTTTTTTCCTAGCAGGTACCTCTAGTTTATGACTAGAAGGAACCCGAGAGGACCTTTAGAATACGACAGTGATATTGAAGCTACCGCTCGTAAAAATCGCAGAGAAATTAGGCGAGCCCTAAATTACCAAGAAGAAGAGCGAGAAGACAGATATAATCCTACTGAAGGGATGGACGAAAATAATCCTCCACCACAAGATGTGGCAAAAATAACGCTCCGCGTACTATGTTTGATTATGCTAAACCTCATTTAACAGGAGCCGAATCTAGTATAGTTAGGCCTGCTATAACTGCTAATAATTTTGAATTAAAGCCTAACACTATACAAATGATTCAACAGTTTGTTCAATTTGATGGTTCGTAGGACGAAGATCCAAATACTCATATAGCTAATTTTTTAGAGTTCTGTGATACCTTCAAAATAAATGGCATTTCTAATGATGCCATAAGGATTCAGTTATTTCCCTTTTCATTAAGGAATAAAGTCAAACAGTGGTTACACTCGTTACCAAGAGGGTCAATCACTACATGGGAACAAATGACCGAAAAGTTCTTATTAAAATATTTCCCACGGGCCAAAACGGCCAAATTACGGAATGATATCTCTTCTTTTGTGCAGATGGATTTAGAGACATTATATGACACATGGGAGAGATATAAGGATCTCTTGAGAAGGTGTCCGCACCATGGTTTACCCTTGTGGCTCCAAGTCCAAACTTTTTATAACGGTGTAAACCCCTCAACGAGGCAACTAATCGATTCAACCGCCGGTGGAACCCTGAACAATAGAACTCCTGAAGCAGCTTACGAGTTTATTGAAGAGATGTCACTGAATAACTATCAGTGGCAGGTTACAAGGACAAAACCAACAAAATCCGCCGGAGTTTTCAACATCGATGTAGTAACCATGCTATCAACACAGGTAGAGATGATGAATAAAAAGCTTGATAGTTTGTGTTCTTCATAGGTACATCCAACAATGCAGTGCGACGTAAGTGGAACCGTGGCGAATCCTGAGTACCCACCCTACCAACCGAGCACAGAGAACGAACAGATGAACTATATAGGTAACAATTTCAGATCTAATAATAACCCATATAGTAATAATTATAATCCAGGTTGGAGGAACCACCCAAATTTTTCGTGGGGAGGTCAAGGAAATCAAGGAAATCAAAGACAACAACCTCCTCAAAATTTCCAAAATCAGCCCTATCTGCAGGAGAAGAAGCCGAACCTTGAAGAGATGCTGACAAGATTCATGGCATCCATAGAAAACCATCTCCAAGACACTGAAACCACCCTTAAGTCTCAACAAGCATCAATCAAAGGGATCGAGAGCCAAGTTAGGGAAGTCACTAAGTCAGTTGAGGAAGTTTCTAAGTCAGTTATACAACTTGCTAAGCTGACCTCAGAACTACCACAAGGAAGCTTGCCAAGCAATACTGAAACTAACCCGAGAGAGAAAAATCAAGCCATTTACGATAGTGAAGGGTTAGACGAACCAAACCCAAGGGAAGAACCTGTGGTAAGTGAAGGTAAGGTTGAAGTGTGCCATGATATGCCAAAACCGGCAATTACAGAGTACCAACCTCGTGTGCCATATCCCGATGCAATAAAGAAAGACCACACAGAGGAAGAATTCAGTGAACTCACACTTTGTGTAGACGACGAAACAATCACTCTTCAAGCTCTTGACTCAGCTAGGACATCGAGTAATAAAGGTACGAACGTTAATTCTATTAATAGCCATTTGGTTCAACCTTCTTTACAGGAAGCATCACGAAATCACCTAGCTGAGCTAGATCTTAGACCTCGTACCCATAAAGAAATAAGTCATGAAGAACTAAGGCTTCAGGTCGATGAACTAGACGAGTGGAAAACACACTTTAAAGAGAAACTAGGAATACACGAAGTGAAACCGAAGGAAACCCCAGACGAGCTGATAGGAACAACAACTCACTTCAAAATAGGGGACCAGGTATTGTTGAATAAGAAAGACCCTCGAATCACCAATTCAGACCTCAAGACAAATGAAGAAATCACTTTTGAGGTACTTAATGTCTTCCTATACGGCACAGCCGAGGCAAGCAATCCTAAATTCAACACTTTTGAGGAAAACAATACTCGACTTAAACTATTTATCAAAAACTGAATTGATCGCATGAGAAAGGATTTTCACCTCCTCAAACCACCATGACCATATGAATGAGAGGTAAAGTCTATCTTAAGACTATAAACGAGCGCTTCTCGGGAGGCAACCCGAGCACTAACCCCATTATTTTTTACATTTTTTTTAATTCTTCTTTTACTTTTATTTTTCCTTTTTAGCACCTAACTATAAACTAACCAAAGTGCAGATTTCCATACCACACGGCCTTGCACACGGTCGTGGCCGTGGCCGTGTGGCCACCACATGAAGGTACAAGGGCGGGGGCAATCACCAGATCCATAATTTTTCTTTAACCCCCTTCTTCCTTTTTCTTTTTCAGTTATTTTTCTTTTTTTTTTCATTTTCCATTATTTACTTTTACTTTTATTTTTATTTTTATTTTTATTTTTATTCTTATTTCTTTTAATTTATTTTTATTTTCTTTATTATTTTCTTCTTATTATTCATTCCATTTAGATTTATCTTAGGATACAATAAAATTAGGATGGCTGCTTCGAGGACTCAAACAGTTCGAGACGTTTCCCCACGTTCACCTCCAATCCTATCCGGTTTCTTTTCATTGGCTTCATCCAAAATTCAAGAAGTTTCACTTCTCTCCCCATCTTACGATTTTATGATTATTTTGATATTATCTATCTTTGTACATTGAGGACAATATACATCTTAAGTGTGTGGGGGGGTTAACTATAGCATTATCTGAAAATCCCTGAATTATTCCTTGTCCTACAGTAAGTTTCTCATATTATGACTAGAATGAAATTCCACTAATTTATGATTTTTATTGATATGTTTTAGATTAAGTCATTGATAATTGTGCATTGATAATTAAATTCTAAGAATACTAGAGAATCAAGCATAATAAGTCTATTTTTTGGAATTAAAATTTTTTTTTAGGTTGTCTACCTGAACTTAAATATTACTTTGAAGTTTGAAATTTACGAGGTTGATATCAAAATACCCATAATTTTTGTGAGATTTTGAGCCTTATAGAGCATATATTCTTTTTCATGCTCACTTTATTGATTATGAGTATGTCAACATTGATTTGTTATTCTAGAACTTGCCTCATTTATACATATCGAGACCACAACTATGATTTGATATACAGAGATGATTAAGGCACCTAGGTTTTAACCCACTAACTCCATAAAAAGCCTACCTTCACAATTAACCCCTAGTGAACCCCTTTTAATCCTAACAAACCCTTTTTATTGACATAACCGCTAATATTAACCCAAAACCCTTTGTATATTTGTTATCACCATTCCTTGACTCTTTTTTTGTCGAGATTTGATTTTGAACAGTTGCCTAACTATGTTCTATATTTCAGTCGTTAAAGTTCTTTATTATTACTTGAGTTTTTCTTAAAAAAAATCAATCGAAGTATATTTATTATTCATTATTAGTTATGTGATTAAGTGAGCTTATACGTTTGAATTCAAAATATTGAAGAAGAAGCTCGTATTATTAGTTTAAAGTTTCAATCCATTATGTAATTTTCCAGTTAGGTATTTTGTCAATTCAATCTCGATTCTAACCTTTTAATTCAGCCTTTATCCACACCTTTAACCCAAGCCCCGTTACAACCCTGACAAAGACCTTTTGATTTGTGCATCATCTCATATTATAGTGGTGGAGATTTGATTTTCAGGCAAGCCTATGGGATTAACTTTTAATGTTCGACTTTTGAGTGCCTAATTTTGAACCTTAAACACTTTGAGTGGTTTGAATGAATCTTTAATGAGGATGTCAATCCTTGTCGATTTTGAATCAAAGGTAATTATTTAGATACGGGGAAGCACCTATGTTTTGTGCTACAAATGTATGACTTAGACTGTTTGAATCTTTAGGACTATTTGAGTTGAATTATCCATGTATGAATTATCTCTGAATTATGATGAAACACTATTAATGACTATTATGAATTGAGGGAAGTTCGTTTTAATTATGAGTTGAGAATTTTACTTGAGGACAAGCAAAAGCTTAAGTGTGGGGGTATTTGATAAACCGTAAAAGTAACATATTTTAAACCAACATTTAGTATGCTTTTGGATGAATTATCCCTTATTTTATATAATTTGGTGCTTTTAATCCTTTCTTTTCATGTTATATACTCAGGAAAGCACCAGGGGATGAAAAGAACGCAAAAAGGACTTAAAACGGGACAAATGGGCCAAAGCATGAAATCGACACGGCCTAGACCAAAGATCACACGGCCGTGCCTCCTTAAAGATCTCAAACACGGCCTGGACCATGATTTACATGGCGGTGCCTCATCAACGAAGTCCACACGGCCTAGCCACGATTCACACGGGCGTGTGTCATCGTCGTGTCCCTGCCGCGACCAAGAGGAGTTTTACTCAGATTTGGATGCTTGGAGGAAAAGAAACACACTCCAAAGTCTAATTAAACCCCCAATTAGGAGTTGCACTCAAATTAGGATACTTGGAGGCCAAGTAACACATCTCAAAGCCTATATAAACACCCTAGGGGGCAACTTAATCGGGAGTTCGATAGAAACCCTCTGTCGGGGGAGTCGACGGGCGGTCAGCTAGACCAAGGAGCCGAGCCGAAAATGTCAGATTTGTGGGAAACTCTCAAGGGATAGCCAGTTGATCCATCTCAAGAAGCCGGAATTCTACTCAAGACGGAGGATCTCCTCTTCAATTCCTTCAGGGGGTTTTAGGGATTTCTTATGTTTTGTATTATCTTTTCTTCTGAGATGTTTTTCTTTATTATTATGAACTAAACCCTTCAGATATCTAAAGGGGATGAAACCTAGATGAATCTTGTTATTATTTTCTGAACTATATGATAAATACTTGATTTGTTCTTAATTATGTGTGCTTAATTCTTGTGTTGATATTTCACGGATATTAATTCAAGTATGATGTGCTTAGGTGGTGGAGAAAAGTCACGCTTAAGAGTAGATCTAGCATAATTAAGAGAGTTGATCGCGCGCCTAGAGATAGGGTGACGAGATTTTGCCGGATTAGGGTGAAACCTAATATGGGATGTCGATAGATCGATTTACTGCTATTCTAGGGGGTTATTATTCAAGAAAGAGATTTCCGTTAATTAACCTAGGGTTAGACGTTATTCGCCTCGATAGAGGGTTTAATATACGTTAGGGAGTCCTACGGATCAAGTCAAGTGAATAAATAAATGCAGTTCGGTGTTAGATAACAAGTGAAGTCTAGGTGGATTCTTCCTAAGGGTATCGTCTTAATCAACCGAGTTTTTCCCAAATATTTCCCCAATTCATTCTTTTTGTCTTTGCGTCTTTAGCTTAGTAATTAGTTAATTTAGATTAATAAACAACTTCACTTATTTTAGGCTAAATAATAGAAAGAAAGTTAGTATTAGTACTTTTAGTTCCTTTGGGTTCGACAATCCGGTCTTGCTTAAACTATACTACTATTCGATAGGTACACTTGCCTCAATCATTGTCATAGTTAGTTTCCAGGTTCGATCATTCTCTTTATAAATTTTAAAACTCTGACTTCACAGTGATCAGCCGCAATTGTGTTTGCACTTAAAATTTGGCGCCACTATTTATATGGTGAGAAATGTCACGTATTTTCAGATCCTAAAAGTTTGAAATATCTGATGACTCAGAAAGATTTGAATATGCGACAGAGAAGATGGCTAGAGCTTTTAAAAGATTATGAGCTTGTGATAGATTATCATCCGGGTAAAGTAAACGTTGTTGCTGATGCATTGAGTAGAAAATCATTGTTTGCACTACGTGCTTTGAATGCTCAGTTAGATTTATCTAATGATAGTTCTGTGATGGCTGAATTAAAAGTGAAACCGTTGTTTATACAGCAGATTTGTGATGCTCAGAAATCTGATAAGGAGTTATTAGCAAAACGAGCTCAGTATGGTTCGAATTCTGAATCTGAATTTCAAGTTGTTGATGATTGTTTGAGATTTTGAGATCGTATCTGTGTTCCAAGAAATCTGGAATTGATTCAGTTGATTTTGAGTGAAGCTCATAACAGTTGTCTATCTGTTCATCCAAGAAGTACTAAGATGTACCATGATCTGAAGCAACTCTATTGGTGGTCTGGTATGAAACGGGACATTTCTGACTTTGTTTCGAAATGTTTAATATGTCAACAAGTTAAAGCTGAACATCAAGTTCCGTCTGGGTTGCTGCAACCGATTCTGAATCTTGAGTGGAAATGGGATAGAGTAACGATGGACTTTGTTTCTGGTTTGCCTCAGACTCCGAGAAAGAAAGATGCAATATGGGTCGTTGTTGATCGATTGACGAAAGCTGCCCATTTTATTCCGGTAAAATCTGATTATACACTTGATAGATTAGCCGAGCTTTATATTTCTGAGATTGTGAAATTGCACGGAGTGCCACTATCCATTGTGTCAGATAGAGATCCTAGATTTACATCGAAGTTTTGGAAGAAATTGAAAGAAGCTTTAGGCACGAAACTACATTTCAGTACAGCTTTTCATCCGCAAATAGATGGTCAATCCGAGCGGATTATTCATATTCTTGAAGATATGTTAAGATGCTGTATACTTGAGTTTAATGGTTCGTGGGAACAGTATTTTCCATTGATTGAATTTGCATACAATAACAGTTTTCAATCAAGCATCAAAATGGCACCATACGAAGCTTTGTACGGACGTAAATGTCGTACGCCTCTGTTTTGGACCGAGCTCAGTGAAAATAAGCTACATGGGGTTGATTTGATAAAAGACTCAGAACAGAAAGTAAAATTGATCCGAGATTGTTTGAAAATAGTATCTGATCGTCAGAAGTCATATACAGACTTGAAACGAAAAGATATAGAATTTGAGATCGGTGACAAAGTGTTCTGAAAGTGTCACCGTGGAAGAAAGTACTCTGTTTCGGACGTAAAGGCAAGTTGAGTCCGAGATTCATCGGACCGTATGAGATCATTGAGCGAGTTAGACCTGTCGCATATCGATTGTTGTTGCCATCCGAGCTTGAAAAGATCCATAATGTATTCCATGTCTCGATGCTCCGTAAATATCGATCAGATCCGTCACATGTGATTGCTCCATCTGAAATTGAAATCCGATCTGATATGACATATGAAGAGGAACCGATCTGTATCTTAGCTCGTGAAGTAAAAGAGTTGAGAAACAAGAAAATTCCGTTAGTGAAAGTATTATGGAATCGGCACGGAATTGTAGTGGCAACGCGGGAACTGGAAGATTCAATGAGGCGGCAATATCCGAATCATTTAACGGTAAGATTTTGGGGCGAAAATCCCTAAGGGGAGAATTGTATGATCCGCTTTTATACCTAGTCGAAGCAGTGGTTTCGGGAACACAAATCCAAGTCTAAATAATATTTTAATATTATATTCTGTGCCGTTGATATGTGATTAAGCATGTGGTAAATTTCCGTAAGTTAATTTGTCCGTTTGTGTGTTTAATTTGATGAAAAGGATTGAATTGCATTGAAATGCAAACTTGCATGTTTAATGAAAATATGCTTATTTGTTATGTCTTTATAAGTATGGAGGATTTATATGGCAAATTAGCCATTTCTATGGTTAGTGGACGGCAACATATATATATACATTATGCTTTTATTTGTTATTTTATAAGTTAAATTTATATTATACTATTTTATAAGTTATGTTATTATAATAAAAGAAACATGAGTTAGTGGCCTCATTTTGTCATCTTCTTACCGAAAAACACAAATAAAAAAGAAAGAACTTAAGCTTGTTAAGGTTCGGCCATTTGAGAGTTTAAATTCAAGGTTAGTTTTTGATCCGTTTTTTATAATTTCTACGTTTTTGTAATAGTTGCTTTGAGAGCTACAAAACCCATGTATTAATTTTGTTAATTGATGATGTTTGTGTAATGTGCCATTGTTGATATGTTGAGCTTTGTGATGATTTATGGTGTTAAATGAAAGATTTGAGTTAGATGAACATGTTATATTCTTGGATTTTTGATTAATTTAGCTAAATAGGGCTAAATTGTAAAAATATTATTTTTAGGACTAAATTGCAAATTTGATGAGAAATATGGACTTATATAGTCTCTAGGGAGATTCGGCTATGCATGTGTGTGAACAAATTTTTGTGAATTTGATGTTTTGAGAAAAATGGACTAAATTGATAAAATGTGCAAATGTGAGGGCTAAATTGCAAATAGCCCTAAATGTGTGTCCTTGGATTGAATTGAATGAATTAGTGAATAAAAGGGTTAATTTTGAATATGTTTAGATCAAGAACCGAGGAAAATGGATTTAGATCGCGGGAAAGCGATAGTAAACGAGTAGCCATTTTCATTCCGATAGACCGAATCCGAGGTAAGTCACTATGCAAATAAACGTATTTGTATGAAATTGTAATTGTTTATATGACTAATGTTGATAATGGATGCTTATGAGAGAATTATGCATATGAATTCGAGATAAGTTTGATATAGTGACTAAGTCCAGAAGTCCGTCATGCGAACCTAGGAATAGATAGGATTAGCTATGTCATGACATAGGTATGCATTGCTCATTTTCATCATGTAAGACCACGTGCGGGGCGTTGGCGTTGATTTGAGACTCGTGTAAGACCACGTGCGGGACATTGGCATCGATATGAGCTTTACGTGTAAGACCACGTTTGGGGCGTTGGCATCGTTATGATCCTTGCGTGTAAGACCATATGCGGGACATCGGCATCATATTGATTCGTGTAAGACCTGTATGCGGGACGAGTGGCATCGATATTAGAGTACATATAAGACCTCGTCTGGGATGTTGGCATTGTACGACTATTTCGAACTTTACGAGTATCCTACTAGATTCCTTACGGTTCAACGGGCAAGTCTGTGATACGAATTGCAAATCCGAGCTTTGATAAATTAAGTGAATGAATATCCGTTTCAAGTACGTTGCTTATATAGTAATTGTGTATATAAGGTAAGTATCTATCTGAGCATATTATGATGTTATGTATATGGAATTGATGATACGATATGTAAAGTCATGACTAGATGAACTATATGCATATACGGTAAGTTATGGATAAGCATATGAGCTTGAGAAAGAAAGAGGTGATTTTTGTCATGAGAACCATATTTGTCATCTTATTAAATTGGTTATGTGCAATCCATGCTAAGTTTGTTTGTATATTGACTTACTAAGCTTTTGGAAAGCTTACTCTGTGTGTCTTTTCTCTGTTTTATAGGTCATCAAAGCTACTGAAGGCTCGGGACCGTCAAGGATCGTCGTCACACTACTAAACCTATTTTGGTACATTTTGGAAATGTATAAAGCTAGATATGGCATGTATAGGCTAGTATTTTGGTATAAGTTGATGTATAGACTTGGTCATGAGATGTGACTAATTATTGGTTCATATTTTGCCTTGATGAATGTGGTATGTGTAGTTGTTTTGGTATGGTTTGCTGCTCATGATATGGTCAAGTTTTTGGGTAGGAAAATGATTGAGAAATGCTTTAGTTATATATATATTTTTGTCTTGAAAGTTGGCATGAATGAAATGGGTATTAAATGTATAGATTGAATGGTTAATTTGGTATGTTTTTGTGTGTGATTTGAGTATGAAATGAGTTGGTAAACATTGCTTGTAGATGTGACCTAGGTGGGTGGCATTTTGGCCTTGCAATGGCCTATAATGTCACACGGTTGTGGCACACGGGCGTGCCTAGTGACCGTGGGGCTATGTCAGTAGCTAGCCTAATAGCAAACGGCCATGCCACACGGGCGTGTCTAGTAGCCGTGTGAGAAATTCAGTTTTGGCCTATGAGTACACGGCCTTAGCACACTGGGTGCTGGGTGGCCGTGGGTGTAAAGACAGATTCGACCACGGCCAAGGCACACGGGGGTGTTTGGTGGCCGTGGATGTGAGGTCAGATTCGACCACGGCCAAGGCACACGGGCGTGCTTGGTGGCCGTGGATGTGAGGTCAGTTTCGACCATGGGCAGGACACACGGAGGTGTCCAGCAGCCGTGGGAGGTACACGGCTTGCCTACACGGGCGTGTAACCCCTGAAACTTAGAAAATTTTTAAATTTCTGAGAAATTTTGTATGTGTTTCGGTTTAGTCCCGACCCGTTTTATAAGCATGGTTATGGTCTCGAGGACTCATTTAAGGGACATGATGCTTGAGAATAATGATTGAATGTATGAACTTCTGTAAATGTTTCCGATCAGTCTTGTAACGCCTTTAACCCTAGTCCGGCAATGGTTACAGGTTAGGGGTGTTACATGAGACTTCAACTCTTTTAATTCCGTCAGTGCCATTCTATACGGAGCTATCGAAATAGGAGTTGTACCAGGCAACAGATCTATACCAAATTCAACTTCGCGTATCGGAGGCATTCCCGGTAATTCTTCAGGGAACACATCAGGGAACTCACAAAAAACTTGCACTGATTCAACTTTCTTTTCAGTTACTTTTGGATCAATTAAATAAGCAAAATAATCTTCATAACCCTTTTTCATATAATTCTGAGCTTTCATCACTGATATCACAGCAGGTAACCCAGTCAAATCATTAGACTCAGTCCGAACTATTTCATCATTCTTACATCTCAAATCAATAGTCTTTCTTTTGTAATTTACAACAGCATCATGCAATGTCAACCAGTCAATTCCCAAAATTATATCAAACTCATCAAATGGTAGTAGCATCAAATCAGCAGGAAAACAGATATCTCGAAACATCAATAGATAGTTCTTGCATACTTTGTCAACCAGGACACTTTTACCTAAGGGGTTCGATACTTTTATAACAAATTCAGTAGACTCTACAGGCAAAGTCTTACTGGATACCAAATTCATACATATATACGAATGAGTAGAACCAGGGTCTATCAATGCAATCACAGAAGTATCATAAAGAGTAAATGTACCCGTTATAACATCTGGAGATGAGGCTTCCTCACGAGCTCGGATGGCACACGCTTTGGCAGGCGCTTTGACTTCAGATCTTGCAACTGAGTCTTTCGTAGCTCTCTGGCTACCACTGACGTTTCTTACATTTCGGGAAGGTCTTCCTCTCACTGAAACATTCTTAGATCTCGGATTCTGAGCAATCTCTTGCTCAACGAACTCTGGACTGTCTCGGATGAAATGATCTAACGATCCACATCTAAAGCAGGCTCGGTCATTCAACCTACAACTTCCCGAATGCCTTTTTCCACAATGTTTACATTCAGGTCGCTCTGATCGGACATTTCCAACACTGGCCATTAAAATTGCGGGAGATTTGAAATTTGACTGTGACCTAGCTCGATCTCTATTCGAATGTCCCACATTAGCTTTTGATCGGCTTTGTTCATCTCTGAATTTCTTTGAAGCAGACTGAAATGTTTTACTCATAAATCTCTTTCTAGCATCTCTAGTTTCAAAATCAACTTTTCTTTTCTCTTTCTCGAGTGCCTTAGCTTTGCACGCTCGATCAACAAGCACAACAAACTCTTTTATCTCTAAAATCCCAACAAGCAAACGGATTTCTTCATTTAGGCTGTCTTCAAATCTTTTGCACATTATTGCCTCGGTTGATACACATTCCCGAGCATAATGACTTAATCTCAAAAATTCTTGTTCATACTCGGTGACAGTCATGCAGCCCTGTTTCAATTCAAGAAATTCTTTTCGTTTCTGATTAATAAATCTCTAACTAATGTATTTCTTCCAAAACTCAATCTGAAAGAAATCCCATGTGACCCGTTCTTTAGGAACAACGGAAATCAAAGTTTTCCACCACTGATAGGCCGCATCTCATAACAATGATACAACATATTTTATGCATTCTTCCGGAGTCAGTGACATCTCATCAAATACCCGGATTGTGTTCTCGAGCCAAAACTCGGCTTTCTCGGCATCGTCATCAGTAGTAGCCCTAAACTCTTCAGCCCCATACTTACGGATTTTGTCGACCGGAGGCTTGTTCAACAGATTCAGATTCATAGTCGGAGGCATAGCAGATGTATGAGGGGGATTAGGCGGGGGCAGAGGTTGTGAAACAGTCGGATTATTTCTTACAAATTTAGTAAACTACTCACTCATCATCTGGATGAAAGCTTGTTTAGCTTCTCCCTCTTGATCGCTCGTAGCCGGTCTCGAATTAGATGGCGCTGTCCCTTGAGCGGAAGCAGGCGCATTACTTTCAACGTCATCAGCTACGGCTCTTTCGGGATCCATTACTATACATTAAACACATTTTACTCGTCAGGATTCATCACACTATCACATTTCATATATATGGCATGTATAGCTAGACTCTCACATGCTACGTTAGTCCGAGAATCGACTAAACCGTAGCTCTGATACCAAGCAAATGTAACACCCCTAACCTGTAACCGTTGCCGAAACAAGGTTAAAGGCATTACCAGACCGATTAGAAACTTTTACGGACATTTCATGATATAACACATCAAATGCAGTCAAAGCATCCCTTAAATAGGTCAACGAGACCATAAACATGCTTTAGAATAGGGCCAGGACTAAACCAAACACATACGGAAATTCTCAGAAATTTAAAATTTTTTCTAAGTTACAGAGGTCACACGCCCGTGTCGGCAGGCCGTGTGCCTCCCACGGCCTCAGACACGCCCGTGTGTCTAAGCCGGGTCAAAATAAGGCATACATACTGACTTGTCCATACGGCCGTGGACACGCTCGTGTGGCCCACCCGTGGTCGATCCTGACTTGCACCACATGGCCAGTCACATGCTTGTGTGCCTAGCCCGTGGTCGATCCTGACTTGATTGAATTTCAACCACTAGGGACACAGTCGAACCACACGCCCGTGTGCTCAACCGTGTGGGAAATTAGAGGCCATTTTCAAGGCCAAATTGCCACCCACACAAGGGTAATCCCTACAAGCACATACAAGCCATTTTTCACACACAATTGGCAACCAAAAACAAGTCAAATGTTCAACATCTCATCCTATCCAATCTCCTTTCAAGTCATGCCAACAAATATACCAAATCGCACAACTAAAACACATATATAACCAAGCATGATACATCCACATCTTACCTTTCATATAACCATTTCATTGACTAAACATGTGCACTCATATTGCATCAATAAACTTACCATAATTCTTGACCATTTCACTTGCCATCAATCCATACCCAAAACATGTATCATATAACATATTCACTCATGCACATTATCAACATTTACCTAGCCACATCACATGGCTATTTACACTTCTCAAACATGTACCAAAATAACTAGCCTATACATGCCATATTTTGCTATTTACACATTCAAAAGTACCAATGTTGAGTTTGATAGTGTGGTGATGATCCTTGACGATTCCCGAGCCTTTCGTAGCTTTGACGACCTATAAAACAGAGTAAACACACACAGAGTAAGCTTTCCAAAAGCTTAGTAAGCCATATACAAATAAACTTAGCATATAAGCATTCAAAACATATAATCAATATGGATTCACTAATAGCTCAATTGCATAGCCATAATTCTTCTTGGCACATTTACTTAACCATTCATCTTTCAATCTTACATATCACCATGTAATTTATTGGATCATAGCTTTTCCAATCATGTAACACATTTACATTCTCATATTCAAATACATAACTCATCTAGGTAAGTTTATGAATATACTTACCTTATTATACCCATAATGTGTACATATCAAATGTACCTGAAACAGATATACAAATCACATAGTCGTCCGTTTCTCGAACTTGCCCGTTGAACCGTTCGAAACTAGATAGGATACTCAGAATGCTCAGAATAGTCGTACAATGCCAACGTCCCAGACGAGGTCTTACATGTACTCAGATATCGATGCCACTATCCCAGACAGGGTCTTACACGAATCAATACGATGCTAATGTCCCAGACATGGTCTTACACGTAAATCTCATATCGATGCCAACGTCCCAGACGTGGTCTTACACGAAATCTCGAATCAATGCCAACGTCCTAAACGTGGTCTTACATGATCTCACTTATTAGAACCTATGTCATGACATATGCTAACCTATCTATTCCTAGATTCAAACGGGACTTCTCGGACATTTATAACTTGTCGATATATCCACAGATTTCATATACATTCCATCTCAAACATTATTCATAGCCATTTAGATTTCATAGTTGAATAAATGACTCAAATCAAATATATTTATTTGTATATCGACTTACCTCGTATGGAAGGAACGGAGATAAACGGCTATTCAATAACTTTCGATTTCCCGCGATCTAAGTCCATTTTCTTTGGTTCTTGATCTATACATATTCAAATTTAACTCATTTATTTACTACTTTATTCATGTCAATCCAAAAATACATATTTAGGGCAATTTACAAATTAGCCCTCATATTTTCACATTTTAACAATTTAGTCCCTATTTCACAAAATCACAAAATACACCAAATTTGCTTATACCCATGCTTGGCTGAATATACCCCATGATCATATCAATCCATACATTTCATTTATTTCACAAATTAGTCCTTCAAAATTTCATTTTCTCAATTTAATCCAAAATACTCAAATTCAACAAAACTCCAAAGATAAACTATGATAATTAAACACATATCTTTCATATTTCACTATCAAACATCACAAAACACAATAGTTCATCAAAGGCTCATTTCAAAAACATCATCAATTCTCAAAATTAGGACATGGGTTTTATAGTATACGAAGCAACGATTGCAAAAACGTAGAAATTATCAAAAATTGAAATCAAACATACCTTGAATTGAGCTTAGAAGTGGCCGAATGCCCTAGCTAGTTTTTCTTTCTTCTTTTTCTTTCAATATTCGGCTAGATGAATGAGCATTATGGCTTATTTTCATGTTATTTTTATTATAACATTACTTATTAATTTATTTACTATATTAACCTTATAATTAAACATATAAAACATATAAATACAAGGTCATTTATGACCCTTTGCCGTCCACTTACTAAAATAGTGGCTAAATTGCCACATAAATCCTCCATATTTAAAAGCCACATCGATTTAATCATTAATCAAATAGAAAGCCACTTTTACCTTTTGTGCAATTTAATCCTTTTCTCAAATTAAGCACACAGATGAAAAAATTAACTTACGAAACTTTAACACATGCTTAATCAAATATCAAAGGCACAGAAAATAATATTAAAATATTTTTTTGACTCAGATTTGTGGTCCCGAAACCACTGTTCTGACTAGGGTCTAAACTGAACTGTTACACTGTAACCCTATTCTGACGTTGAATACGGGTGAGGGGTGTTACAGTGTGCGAGATTCCTGAGTATCTGATATTATTCCAAATGGTTCAACAGGTATATTGATGATATAGAAGAGTAAGAGATTGATACGTATCAGTGCAGGTATGTAAGTAAATCATATAAGCATTGAATCCATGAAATTTGTGAATTTCATGTTTAACTATGTGGATGAATACATGTTAAGCTTGTGATTAAAATTTAGTTGTATTATATTATGTTTAATTACTTAAATTGTGAATGAATGGTAAGATATACTTGTTAGCCATACGAGCTTACTAAGCTTAATAGATTACTCTGTTTACTTTTCCATTTTTTATAGTGATTTTGAAGCTTGCTCGGATTGGAAATTGTCGGAGATCTCATCACACTATCCAGCCGTTGTTTTGGTACTTTTGAACTTGTGTATTTTGGTTATATGGCATGTATAGGTTATTTGGCTAATGAAAGCCCATATGTTTTGGTTATGTAACTAGTCATGTAATATGACTTGATTTGGCATATGATGGTATATGTATGTATATATGTAGTTATTCTCATCTTGTGTTCATTTGGATTGCCATGGAATATGTTTGGATATGTAAATGTGTGCAAATGGCCCTTTGATATGTAGTTTATAATTGCTATGTGAAGGCCTTAATTGTGTATTGTATTTTGAGTACCAAATGGTTGAATTTTGAGATATGGTATGCATGTTGATTTAGGCACAAAGTCTACTAAGTAAGCTTGATCATTTAGGTGATTGTTGGGAGTCATATTGGTATGATTTTGAATTCCTAGTTGTGAAGTTATGAACATTATTATTGTTGGTATTTGTATAGGTTGATTTGGACTTGGATATGGTTGGTTTGAATGCCTATTGATGATATGGTCATATGCCATTTGATATGTTTAGGTTAAAACCATTTTGGGTGAGAAATAAGGCTTGTAAAATGGCCTATTTTTGTCCATACGGGCGTGTGTCTCAGCCGTGTGTGACACACAGTCAGGGGAAACGACCGCGTGTCCCTTAATACTTATTTAGAAACCAAGTCAGTGGCTTCACATGGCCTAGCACACGGGCGTGTGGCTTGGCCGTGTGGCACAAGTCAGTATACCCTCAAGTTTTCACACGGCCTGGCACACGGGCGTGTGAGGCCATTTCAAAGGGTACACGGGTTAGTCACATGGGCGTATAGTTGGCCGTGTAACCCAATTCAGTGAGTTACATGGGGTTGAACACGGACTGGGACACAACCATGTGATCCTATTTCGAATATCCACACGGCCTGTGGCACGGGCGTGTCCTTCAGTCATGTGAGACACACTGTCTGTTCACACGGGCGTGTGTCCCCTGTACTTTGAAAATTTTCCATGTTTTCCTAAAGTTTCGTTGAATTCTTGGTTTAGTTCCAAACCATTGCTAATGATTTTTTTTGTAACGCCCCGAAATTGGGCCTAGTAGAATTGGGCCTATTGGGCCCCGAGCATAGAAACATTTTAGAATTTTGGGAAGATGAGAACGGCATTATTTCAAGTTAGACCTATTAGGAAGGTGATTTTGGGAGGTTACGGGGTTTCTATGAAGTCCCGGGGTCAAGTTAGACCATAGGCAAAATTTTGATTTTTGGGCACTTTAGGGGGAGGACAGTTGGAAGCAAGACATAAGGAAATTTGGTTGTGTCTTGCTAACACAAGGAGTCTAGTGGCAAGGTGGCTATGGCGTCAGTAGGGAAGCAAAGTGAGCTGGTGTTCGAATCCCACATGCAGCATAAGGGAATTTTATTTTTGTGCTCAAAGAGGAGAAGAGGTGGAGTTGGAGTAGAACTCTACATGGTGGATGGGGATACTTGGTCAAATTGTTTGAATGGGTGATGGAGAGCAAAGTTAGGAGGAAATGGTGGAGGAAATCAAGGGATAGAGGAGTGTGCAAGTGGTGGCTGAATTTGGGTAAGTGGGGTTAGGTAAATTCAGACATGAGAGGTCTTATGAGGGATTGGAACATTCTGTTTTAAGTGAGGGAAGTGTCGAATTTTTGCAAAAATTATTCTTAGAGAAGTGTTGGCATTTTGGTATTTGGTAACTATTCAGGCCGCTTCTTCTTTTTGAAAACTTGTTGCTTCTTCCTTTTTCTCTGACCCTGGCCAAATTCCCATTGTTTGCATCTCATTTTCTCATCTTATTCCTCCTTCTTTCTCCTGTTAGGTGTCGAATTGGTAAGTCTTGCCTTCATCTCTTTTCTTCTTATCACTCGTTCCTCTTGTGTACCCCTAAGCCGTACCAACAAATCTTCCTCCCCTCTTTCTATCATACTTATCGTTTGTCTCTTCCAAGGGCTGAACTTTCACTTCTCTTCTTCGTTCATCATTAGTTCGTGGTGCTACTCTTTGTACTGAAACCTTCTTTCCCATTCGGCTCATCCCTGATCAAGGCCGAATCTATTAACTTTTCTCCAACCCGAGACATTCGTGTTCCGTTTGGTGAGGGCCGAAACTCATTAGGGATCAAGCTTATCTTTTTTTTCTGATCATTCAACATTCGAGCATCAGTAAGTGATTATATCCTTTTCTTTTTAACTGATCTCTCATCGACTACCTTCTTCTTGTTTAAGGCCGTACCTGAATACTTTGCTCCATCTAAAGTCTCGTTTGTTCTCTTTTTGTGTAGAAGTCGAAACCTTGAGCAACTGTCATCTTTGGTGGAACTTTGCTAATCAAGAGTTCTTCATGGAGGCTGGTGGTAACCAATCTAAGGGGGGATTAGGAAAAGGGCCTAATGGAAGTGGATCCGTAGCCCCTGCTCCCAAGTTTAAACGGTGTAGGGTGTCAGCGGTTCGGGACTTTCCACCGGGTTGTGGAAGGGAGTCGACATCTGGTTTTGATAGACATATAGCGGTTGCTCGCTCTAGTGAGGGTGACAACGATCGTGAGTGTGTAGTTCTCTGCGTGATCAAGTGTGTAATCTCACACCCCGTTCAATGATGGCATGCAATGTTCTGTGAAACGGCTAAAAGCCAAAAAGCCAGAAAACCGGCATCTGTGACCCCTCGAGTATGCTAACGGTCGTAGGGGTAAATCGAGATACGAATCGTGACGTTAAGTCATTAAGGGTGTCACGAGCACTCTCGCGATACTGAGGGTGTAACGGGCCTAACCAGGTCGAAAACGGGCCAAATGGGCCCAATAGGCTATCCGGCCTATTTGGGCAAAACTGTTGGGAAACTAGTAAATGATAGGTTCGAATGCGAAATCTTAAAATCTGAGACTGAAACTGTGTGTAATGGGCCACACGAGTGTGTGGGCCCGTTTGGGCCTGAAATGGATTTCAGGCCCAATAGTTCCGTAGAGACCCAAAAAAGGTGTTGTGTCGCGCGAGGCGACAGCAGGCCTTTGGAGAGGCCGTTAAATGCAAGATTACCAAAATACCCTTGAAGGGTAAATGACTGTTATACTCCTAGTGGTAGCTTAAGTGATATATGTGTGATATTTATATGATTGTTTATAATTGTGACATACTGCATACACGAAATATTTATGACATGACATCATGCATTGGGTTGGGATTGATGATCGGAGGAAGTATATTCTGGTGGCTCTGCCACATATTCTGGTGGTTCTGCCACATATTCTGGTGGCTTTGCCACAATCGGTATAGTGGCTATGCCACGTATATTCTGATATTCTGGTGGCTTTGCCACAAATTCTGTGATGAGCAGCTTGACTGCCATCGAGGTGTGTAGCGGATGGATGGGTCGATTTAGAAATCCCCACAGGTGTGTTGGGCAGGTACGGGTGGTGCGTAGCGGATGGAATATTATGTTGGGCTGCATTCTATATTTGCATGATCATGTTTATAGGGCTAAGGCCCAGATTGTTATTGAATAGGGCTTCGGCCCAGTTTGCTTCTGTATGGGCTTCGGCCCAATTTAATTCTGTATGGGCTTCGGGCCAGTCTGTTTCCACATGGGCTCTGGCCCAGTTAATAACTGATTAGGGGATCACACACTGAGTTCTTGTAACTCACCCCTCTACTTTAATCTTGCAGGTGATCCCCAGCGTTAGAGGATTTGGGGCGGCGGAGGACTCTGTGGTGGCCATACATCGGGAACATTTCCCGGGAACTTAGTAAATTTTCGTTATCGCTTTATTTTGGTTTTAATTTATTTTGTGTTAATATTTTTGTAATAAGGCCGTTGGTTTATTTTCTTTTAAGTTTTCTTTAATAACTGTTAAATTTATAAATACGTGGTTTCTTAAAGCGACACAAACTGTTTTCAAAATATCACATCTTCGCAATTCACAGAATTTGATTTCTGTTTTAAACAAGTTTTTGGGAAATAATAATAATAAGAATAATAATAGCAATAACAACATTTTTTAACAAGAAAACCTTAAGCGCGAAACTGAATTTCACAAACTACAAAGCTCGAAGTCTTCAAAAAGAATACGGAGTTTAACGAAAACGCAGTTTTTAAACAACCCTTTCATGTGGCATGCCAGATCCGGTCGTAACGTCTAGGTCGGGTTTGGGGTGTTACATTTTATGGTATCAGAGCTCGGTTGCAAAACTCAGCTGTGGAATGGGTTCGAAAATGTTTTTCAAAAATTTGTTTGAAATATAGTTAGAAAATATATGTTTTTATTGAAAGTATGGCACCTCGAGTCTCCGGCACCAAATCCGTAAGTCCTCTTACTTTATCTGATAATATGATGTGATAACTGTAGAGAGAAAACTACTAGAGTTAGTGGTAGTACACTGAAACTTCTAGCTGTAGGAGCTAAGACTATAGAGACTGAGACATTAGGAAATTTGATCTGCGAAAACAACTCTTATACCTGTTTCCATAAGACATTTGTTAATAAACATTGGAATCATTGACTAATTCATAAAATTCTTAATCAGATTACCTCGTTTCAGCAGTATGAGTATGAGAGGACGTGGACGTGGTAGACGTGGCCGTGGTAGGGGCCGAGGTGCTAGGGGTGGATCCTCAACATCAGGGCATATGCTCGAAAGGGAGGCGCCGGTATCACCAGTGATTAAGACGGAGTCTCATGACCGAGCCGAAATTGATGAGCTGACTCAGCTAGTTGAGGGGTATTGGAGGAGGTTAAAGAAATTGGTGAAACACTTCGAGTTGGGTGCGTGGACTGTAAGAAGAAAAGAGATTGCAGTTCTCTAGAGTCACATTCTCGTTCTGTGAAGCATGTTAAGGCACGTCCAAACTTTCCGACTTGCGAATATTGCAAAAGGCGACATCCGAGTGAATGCCGGAGAAGCTCGGGAGCATAAGGCTCGGGATTGTTCCATCACCAATAAATCGGGTACGTTTTGGTTGGAAGTGGGGTTTGAATATAGAAAATTTATGAATTTGTGATAAGTACCTGTTTGCTTCTGTGGTTGGATATCTGGTTGGGTGAAGAGATTTCTAGATTAGGTTAGAAGTGTATTGGTGTTACTGGAATCAGAGTGCGCAGCGGTAGTGTGGTAGAGTAGTCTGTGATAAACCACTATTAGATAGCTAGAAATTCCGAGGACGAAATTTCTTTAAGGGGGTAGATTTGTAATGCCCCGAAATTGGGCCTAGTAGAATTGGGCCTATTGGGCCCCGAGCGTAGAAACATTTTAGAATTTTGGGAAGATGAGAATGGCATTATTTCAAGTTGGACCTATTAGGAAGGTGGTTTTGGGAGGTTACAGGGTTTCTATGAAGTCCCGGGGTCAAGTTAGGCCATAGGCAAAATTTTGATTTTTGGGCACTTTAGGGGGAGGACAGTTGGAAGCAAGACTTAAGCAAATTTGGTTGTGTCTTGCTAACACAAGGAGTCTAGTGGCAAGGTGGCTATGGCGTCAGTAGGGAAGCAAAGTGAGCTGGTGTTCGAATCCCACATGCAGCATAAGGGAGTTTTATTTTTGTGCTCAAGGAGGAGAAGAGGTGGAGTTGGAGTAGAACTCTACATGGTGGATGGGGAGACATGGTCAAATTGTTTGAATGGGTGATGGAGAGCAAAGTTAGGAGGAAATGGTGGAGGAAATCAAGGGATAGAGGAGTGTGCAAGTGGTGGCCGAATTTGGGTAAGTGGGGTTAGGCAATTTCAGACATGAGAGGTCTTATGGGGGATTGGCACATTTGGTTTTAGGTGAGGGAAGTGCCGAATTTTTGCAAAAATTATTCTTAGAGAAGTGTTGGCATTTTTGTATTTGGTAACTATTCAGGCCGCTTCTTCTTTTCGAAAACTTGTTGCTTCTTCCTTTTTCTCTGACCCTGGCCGAATTCCCATTGTTTGCATCTCATTTTCTCATCTTACTCCTCCTTCTTTCTCCTGTTAGGTGTCGAATTGGTAAGTCTTGCCTTCATCTCTTTTCTTCTTATCACTCGTTCATCTTGTGTACCCCTAAGTCGTACCAACAAATCTACCTCCCCTCTTTCTATCATATTTGTCGTTTGTCTCTTCCAAGGGCCGAACTTTCACTTCTCTTCTTTGTTCATCATTAGTTCGTGGTGCTACTCTTTGTACCGAAACCTTCTTTCCCATTCGGCTCATCCCTGATCAAGGCCGAATCTATTAACTTTTCTCCAACCTGAGACATTCGTGTTCCGTTTGGTGAGGGCCGAAACTCATTAGGGATCAAGCTTATCTTTTTTTTTCTGATCATTCAACATTCGAGCATCGGTAAGTGATTATATCCTTTTCTTTTTAACTGATCTCTCATTGACTACCTTCTTCTTGTTTAAGGTCGTACATGGATACTCTGCTCCATCTAAAGTCTCGTTTGTTCTCTTTTTGTGTGGAAGCCGAAACCCTGAGAAACTGTCATCTTTTGTGGAACTTTGCTAATCAAGAGTTCTTCATGGAGGCTGGTGGTAACCAATCTAAGTGGGGATCAAGAAAAGGGCCTAATGGAAGTGGATCCGTAGCCCCTGCTCCCAAGTTTAAACGGCGTAGGGTGTCAGTGGTTCGAGACTTTCCGCCGGGTTGTGGAAGGGAGTCGACATCTGGTTTTGATATACAAATCGTGGTTGCTCGCTCTAGTGAGGGTGACAACGATCGTGAGTGTGTAGTTCTCTGCGTGATCAGGTGTGTAATCTCACACCCCGTTGAATGATGGCGTGCAATGTTCTGTGAAACGGCTAAAAGCTGAAAAGCCAAAAAATCGGCATCTGTGACCCCTCGAGTGTGCTAACACTCGTAAGGGTAAATCAAGATACGAATCGTGACGTTAAGTCGTTAAGAGTGTCACGAGCACTCTCGCGATACTGAGGGTGTAACGGGCCTAACCAGGCCGAAACGGGCCAAATGGGCCCAATGGGCTATCCGGCCCATTTGGGCAAAATTGTTGGGAAACTAGTAAATGATAGGTTCGAATGCGAAATCCAAAAATCTGAGACCGAAATTGTGTGTAATGGGCCACACGAGCGTGTGGGCCCGTTTTGGCCTAAAATGGATTTCAGGCCCAATAGTTCCGTAGAGACCCAAAAAAGGTGTTGTGTCGCGCGAGGCGATAGCAGGCCTTCGGAGAGGCCGTTAAATGCAGGATTACTAAAATACCCCTAGAGGGTAAATGACCGTTATACCCCTAGTGGTAGCTTAAGTGATATATGTGTGATATTTATATGATTGTTTATAATTGTGACATACTGCATACACGAAATATTTATGACATGACATCATGCATTGGGTTGGGATTGATGATCTGAGGAAGTATATTTTGGTGGCTCTGCCACATATTCTGGTGGTTCTGCCACATATTCTGGTGGCTTTGCCACAATCGGTATAGTCGCTATGCCACGTATATTCTGATATTCTGGTGGCTTTGCCACAAATTCTGTGATGAGTAGCTTGATTGCCATCAAGGTGTGTAGCAGATGGATGGGTCGATTTAAAAATCCCCACAGGTGTGTTGGGCTGGTACGGGTGGTGCGTAGCGGATGGAATATTATGTTGGGCTGCATTCTATATTTGCATAATCATGTTTATAGGGCTAAGGCCCAGATTGTTACTGAATAGGGCTTCGGCCCAGTCTGCTTCTGTATGGGCTTCGACCCAATTTGATTCTGTATGGGCTTCAGCCCAGTCTATTTTTGTATGGGCTCGGGCCCAGTTAATAACCGATTAGGGGATTACACATTGATTTCTCGTAACTCACCCCTCTGCTTTAATCTTGCAGGTGATCCCCAGCGTTAGAGGATTTGGGGCGTCGGAGGACTCTGTGGTGGCCATACATCGGGAATATTTCCCGGGAACTTAGTAAATTTTTGTTATCACTTTATTTTGGTTTTAATTTATTTTGGGTTAATATTTTTGTAATAAGGTCGTTGGTTTATTTTCTTTTAAGTTTTCTTTAATAACTGTTAAATTTATAAATACGAGGTTTCTTAAAACGACACCAACTGTTTTCAAAATATCACATCTTAGTAATTCACAGAATTTGATTTCTGTTTTAAACAAGTTTTTGGGAAATAATAATAATAAGAATAATAATAGCAATAACAACGTTTTTAACAAGAAAACCTTAAGCGCAGAACTGAATTTCACAAACTACAAAGTCGAAGTCTTCAAAAAGAATACGGAGTTTAACGAAAATGCAGTTTTTAAACAACCCTTTCATGTGGCATACCAGATCCGGTCGTAACGTCTAGGCCGGGTTTGGGGTGATACAGTTTTTGGCCTCGAGGGCTTGTATTAGAGACTATATGTCTGAGTTTGAATAGTTTTATTTCTGAATAGAGATTGAATGTGAAATGTATGGTTGTTTATGAGATATGTCCGGTAATGCTCTGTAAGCCTATTTCGGTGATGGATACGGGTTGGAGGTATTTCATTTATTGGTATTAGAGCTACGATTTAGTCGATTCTTGGACTAACATAGCGTGTGTGAGTCTAGCTATACATGCCATATTTAACCTATGATAGTGTGATATCTCCTGACTGTTTTAAACCATGTTTTCATATAGCTATGGATCTGAATTGAACAGTTTCTGATGATGTAGAAAGTCATCCTCCAGCCTCTGTTCACAGAGCAGCGCCTTTGAATCGAGACCCGTATCTGATGGTCGTGGAGGAGAGGCCAAGGAAGCTTGCTTCCAAATGATGAATGAGTGGTTCTCTGAGTTTTTCTGAATGAACACGGCTACTCAGCAACCTCTACCCCCACCTATTCCCCAATCGGTTCCCGTAGTTCCTCAAAGTTTAGAACCTTTGCGTATGAGTAAGCCACTTGTTGATAAAATTTGAAAGTATGGTGCTGAAGAGTTTAGAGCTACAATTGATGATGATTTTGAGAGAGCAGAGTTTTGACTAGAGAATATGATTCGAGTTTTGGTGAACTGTCTTGTACGCCAGCGGAATGTGTTAAATATGTTGTATCACTTCTGAGAGATACTGCATACCAATGGTGGAACACTTTAATATATGTGGCACTGAGAGAACGGGTCACGTGGGAATTCTTTAAGACTGAGTTCAGAAAGAAATATATAAGTCAGCGGTTCCTTGACCAAAAGTGCAAAGAATTTCTAGAATTGAAACAAGGTCTATGACAGTAGCTGAATATGAAAGATAATTCGTGAGATTGAGTAAATATGCTCAAGAATGCATTTCCATTGAAGAAATTATGTGTAAGCTGTTCGAAGACGGGTTGAATGAGGATATTAAGCCTTTAGTCAGAATTCTGGAATTGAAAGAATTTGTTGTGTTAGTCGATAGTGCATGCAAAGCCGAGGGGCTTAGCAAAGAAAAGAAAAGAGCCGATTCTGAGGTTAGAGACTTAAGAAAGAGGTGAATGAGTAAAATCTATCATTCCTCTTCAAAGAAATCAAGGGATTATTATAACTATTCAACTGCTTCAGTGGGGTATTCCAACAGAGATCGTGGGAAGCAACACATGAGTCCAAAAGCTCAAACTACTTCAGTGTCGAGCGTTGGTAGTGTCAAAGTCAACAAACCTGAGTGTCAACAATGTGGAAGAGGACATTTTTGGGATTGTTGGATGAATAATAAAGCTTGTTTTAGATCTGTCTCGCAATACCATTTAATTCGTGATTGTCCTGAGTTAATCAAAAAAGACATATTTCTAAATACAAGGCCGAGCAATACAGCTACCAGAGGGAGACCACCTCAAAATACTGAAATGTGACTAATAGCAAAGGTGCAACAAAGGATTCTACTGTGAGAACAGAGGCTCCAGTGCTAGCCAGAGGCTATGCTATTTGTGCTCGCGAAGATGCATCGGCACCAGATGTTATCATCTGTACATTTTCTCTATATGACACTGATGTAATTGCTTTGATTGATCTTGGATCGACTCATTCATATGTCTGTATGAATTTAGTGTCCCGTAAGAGTTTACCTATTGAGTCCACTGAATTCGTGATTAAAGTATCAAACCCCTTAGGTCAGTATGTCTTAGTTGATAAAGTTTGCAAGAATTGTTTTTTAATGACACGTGCTTACTGTTTTTCGGCTGATTTGATGCTTTTATCGTTTGATGAATTCGATGTGATTTTGGGTATGGATTGGTTGACTCTACATGATGCTATTGTAAACTGTAGACGAAAAACTATTGAGTTGAAATGTCAAAATAGTGAAATTCTTCATATTGAATCCGATGATTCGAGTGGGTTACCTGTTGTGATATCGTCGATGCTAGCGCAGAAATATGTGAGAAAGGGTTGCAATGCTTACCTTGCGTATTTGCTTGATACAAAAGTGTCTGAATCGAAGATTGAATCAGTGCTAGTGGTTTGTGAGTATCCAGATGTGTTTCCAGAAGAGTTACCTGGGTTGCCACCAGTCAGAGAGGTTGAATTTGCTATTGAGTTAGTACCGGGAACATCACCGATATCGATAGCTCCGTACAGAATGGCTCTAACAGAATTGAAAGAATTGAAAGCTCAGTTGCAAGAGTTAACAGATAGAGGTTTTGCACGACCTAATTATTCGCCCTGGGGTGCACCAGTTCTGTTTGTAAAGAAAAAAGATGGATCAATGAGATTATGTATCGACTATTGTCAGCTTAACAAGGTTACGATTAAGAATAAGTATCCTTTGTCGAGAATTGATGATTTGTTCGATCAGTTGAAAGGAGCAACAGTATTTTCAAAGATTGATTTGTGATCTGGCTATTATCAATTGCGGGTTAAAGATTTGGATGTGCCAAAGACTACATTCAGGACCAAGTACAGACATTATGAATTTCTTTTTATGCCATTCGGATTAACTAACGCTCCTGCAGTTTTTATGGATTTGATGAATAGAATTTTCAGACCGTATTTAGACAGAATCGTAGTTGTATTCATTGATGACATTTTGATCTATTCTTGAGTTGAATCTGAGCATGCTGAGTATTTGAGGATTGTGTTACAAATATTGAGAGATAAGCAATTGTTTGCTAATTTCAGTAAATGCAAGTTTTGGCTCCGAGAAGTTGGATTTTTAGGACACATTGTTTCGGCGGAAGGCATCTGATAAACCGTAATAGTAACATATTTTATCTCCACATTTAGCATGCTTTTGGATGATTTATCCCTTGAATTATGGAATTTGGTGCTCTTAATCCTTTAATTTCATGTTTTATACTCAGGGGAGCATAGGAGGATGAAAAGAACGGAAAACGGGCTTAAAACGGGCCAAATGGGCCAAAGTAGAAAATCAACACGGCACTGGGCCCAAAGCACTGCAGTCGTGCCCTTACTTGTGAGCTCAAACACGGCCTGAAGTCTATTCACACGGGTGTGCCACATGGGTGTGTCCCTGCCGTGACAAAGAGGAATTTCACTCGGAATAGGGTACTTAGAGGCAAAGAAAGCCATTCCAAAAGCCTATATAAACACCCTAGAGGGCTTTTGGTCGGGGGCGTCCGCTAGAGGCCAAGGCCAAGCCCAGAGAGGTCAGAATCGTGGGATTTACTCGAAGAAAGCCAGTTGATTCATATCAAGAAGCCGAAATCATACTCAAGACGGCGGATCTCTCCTTCAACTCCTTCAGGGGGTTTTAAGGTTTTCTTATGTTTTGTTTTATCTTTTCTTCTAAGATATATTCTTTTATAATTATGAACTAAACCCTCAGATACCTGAGGGGGATGAAACCTAAGACGGATCTTGTTATTATTTGCTGAACTATATGATAAATACTTGATTTGTTCTTAATTATGTGTTCTTAATTCTTGCTTTGATATTTCAGGGTATTGATTCAAGTATTGATGTGCTTAGCCAGTGGAGCAAAAGTTCCTGTCTAAGAGTAGATCTAGCATAATTAAGCGGAGTTGATCGCAACCCTAGACATAGGATGACGAAAATCTGCCGGATTAGGGTCAAACCTAATATGGGAGTCCATAGATCGAGTTAATGCAATTCTAAGGGTTTTAATTAGAAAGAGATTTCAATTAATCAACCTAGGGTTAGACATTAGTAGCCTCAACGGAGGTATTAATATACATTAGGGAATCCTACGGATCAAGTCAAGTGAATAAATCGTCTGGTTCAAAGTTAGATAACAAGTGAAGTCTAGGTGGATTCTTCCTTGGGTATTGTCTTAATCAATTGGTTTTTCCCACAAGTATTTCCCCAATTCATTCTCTTTGTCTTAGCGTATTTAGCTTAGTAATTAGTTAATTTTAGATTAAACAATAATTCACTTCAATTCTTAGGCTAAATAATAGAAAGAAAGTTAGTATTTGTACTTTTGGTTCCTTTGGGTTCGATATTCCGGTCTTGCCACTAAACTATACTACGGTTCGATAGGTGTGCTTGCCTCAATCGTTGTCACAGTTAGTTTCTAGGCTAGATCATTCATTATATAAATTTTAAGACTCTAACATAACGATCAAGTTTTTGGCGCCGTTGCCGGGGAACTAAAATATTAAGAACGCTTAATTTTTATTACTTTAGCCATTTTTTTTTGCAAATTACATTTATTTTTTTTTAACTTTGCTAATTTTTCTTCTTTTATTTTGTTCCTAGCAAGTACCTCTAGTTTATGACTAGAAGGAACCCGACAGGACCCTTAATTTACGACAGTGATATTGAAGGCACCGTTCGCAGAAATCGTAGAGAAATAAGGCGAAGCCTAAATTACATAGAAGAAGAGCAAGAGGACGATACTAATAACACGAAAGAGATGGCTGATCACCAGAATAATCCACTCCCTCCTATGGTTGCCGAAAATCCTCCTCCTCGAACTATGTATGATTATGATAAACCTAATTTAACAGGAACTGAGTCAAGTATCGTTAGACCTACTATTGCTGCAAATAATTTTGAACTAAAACCTAACACAATTCAAATGATACAGCAATTTGTTCAGTTTGATGGTTTACAGGATGAAGATCCAAACAATCACTTGGCAAATTTCCTAGAATTTTGTGATACTTTCAAAATAAATGGTGTTTCTGATGATGCCATCCGTGTTTGGTTGTTTCCCTTTTCTTTGAGGAATAAAGCCAAACAGTGGTTGAATTCTCTTCCACGAGGGTCAATCACTACATGGGAGTAAATGACCAAAAATTTTTTATTAAAATATTTCCTGCCGGCTAAAACGGCTAAGTTAAAGAATGATATCTCTTCTTTTGTGCAGATGGATTTAGAGACACTTTATGATGCATGGGAGAGATATAAAGATCTATTGAGAAGGTGCCCACACCATGGATTACCCTTGTGGCTACAAGTCCAAACCTTTTATATTGGTGTGAACCCTTCAACCAGAGTTGATTGATTGATTCATGCGGCGAGAACCTTGAATAACAAAACACACGAGGTCGCCTACGAGTTTATAGAAGAGATGTCATCGAATTACTATCGGTGGCAAGTCACAAGAGACAAGGCCAACAAAAGCGATCGAGTTTTCAACCTCGACTTGGTAACCATGCTATCAATCAGGTAGAACTCTTAAATAAAAAGATTGATGGTTTGTATAGTTCTTCGCGGTACATCCGGTGATGTAGTGTGATACGAATGGAAGGTCGAACAATACGGAACATCCACCTTACAACACTGGCGAGAAAGCGAGCAGATGAACTATATGGGTAATAATTTTAGATCTCAAAATAACCCCTATAGTAACAATTATAATCCAGGTTGGAGGAACCACCCCAATTTTTCATGGGGAGGTCAAGGAAATCAGAGACATCAACCCCCTCCAAACTTTCAACAACAGCCCTACCCACAGGAAAAGAAGCCGAACCTTGAGGAGATGCTGACAAAATTCATAGCGGTGTCAGAAACACGTTTCCAAAACACTGAAACAACACTTAATAATCAACAAGCATTGATTCAAGAGATCAAGAATTAGTTAGGACAACTTACCAAGATCATGTCAGAACGACCACAAGGTAGATTGCCAAGCAACACTGAAACTAACCCAAAGGAGCAACTTCAAGCCATAACCGCTCATGATAGTAAAGGGTTAGATGAGCCCAAATTAAGGCAAGAGAATGTGGTAGAGGAAGGTAAGGTCGAGGTAAGTCATGATAAATCAAAATCGGTAATCAAAGAGTACCAACCTCGCATACCATATCCCGAAGCAATGAAGAAAGATAACATAGAGGAATAGTTCGGTAAGTTTCTTAAACTTTTAAAGAAATTAAATATTAACTTCCCGTTCCTTGAAGCTCTTTCACAGATGCCAAATTCAAGGAAATTTTTAAAAGAGCTTTTGACAAACAAATGGAGGTTAGACGAGGCATCGCTTGTGGAGCTGAACGCAGTGTGCTCAGCGATTCTACAAAACAAACTACCACGGAAATTAAAAGATCCAGGGAGTTTTACGATTCCTTGTTTAATTGGTAGTTTATCAGTTGATAATGCTTTAGCTGATCTAGGGGCAAGTATAAATGTCATGCCTTATAAAATGTTTAAACAGCTAGGTCTAGGGAAACCCAAACAAACTAGGATGAGCATTCAATTAGCTGATAAAACTATTAGAATTCTTAGGGGTATAGTTGAAGATGTACTCGTAAAAATTGATAAATTTGTATTCCCATTAGACTTTGTCGTTTTAGACATGGATGAGGACAATACGATCCCTTTAATTTTGGAAGACCCTTTTTAGCAAATGCTAGAACAAAAATCGACATTGATACAGGTGAACTCATACTTCGTGTAGGTGATGAGACAGTCACTCTTAAAGCACTTGACTCGGCTAGGACATCAAGTAATCAAGGTGAGAAAATTAATTTTATTAATGACCATTCGGTTAAACCTTCTTTTCAGGAAGCACCACGAAACTACACAATGGAGCCAAATCCTAGACCTCATGCAAACAAGGAATTAACTCATGAGGAACGAAGGCTTCAAATCGATGAACTAGACGAATGGAAGACACATTTTAAAGAGAAATTAGGGATACACGCAGTAGAACCAACACCATTCCATGGGACAAACAAATTTAAGATCGGAGATCAGGTATTATTAGATAAAACAAATCCTCGAATATCTCCTTCAGACCTTAATACAAACAAAGAAATCCCTTTTACGGTACTAAATGTTTTCCCATACGGAACAGTCGAGGTAAGTAACCTTATTTTTGGCACTTTTAAAGTAAACGCTACTCGACTCGAGTTATATCATGATAGTAGAACTGATAGCCTGAGAGAGGATGTTCAACTCTTCAAACCACCATGAATGTGCGAATGAGAGGCAAGTCTAGCTTAAGACTTTAAACAAGCGCTTCTCGGGAGGCAACCCGAGCTCTAACTCCATTTATTTTTACATTTATTTCTACTTTTATTTCTCCTTTTGAGCATCTAACTATTAACTAACCAAAGTGCAGATTTCCATACTACACGGCCCTGCACACGGCCGTGGCCGTGGCCGTGTGGATACTACGGACATCCGTACTGACATGGCAGAGGTAGTACGAGCCAATGACGAAAGATTCCCAAGATCACGGATGATTATAAATTGCCACGGCCGTGCGATACAACCGTGGCCGACACTGAGGGAAGTCACACAGGCTCTGACTAAACACCCACGGTACATGCGATACGTAGTGGTGGTGATCTTATTTTATCAAACATGGGCGTGGTGACCACGAAATGGGCATGGGAAAAACGAATAAAGCACAACACAGCCGTGCGATACGGCCATGTGACCCAACACACCCATGGAACACGGGCGTGGGGATGTACCAGACTTGAAATCTTTATTTAAAAACACCCCTCTCCCTTTCCCACCTACTCCTCATTCCTTTTCTTCCATTCCCTTTCACCCTTCTCTTTTCCATTCCCTCTCATTCTCCTTTCCCAAACTCTTTATTTTCACCTTACCTATGTCGAAGAAGCCGAAGGACCCTAGCACAGTATCCCTATGGGAGACCGATCTACATAAGTTCATGCTGATCGCTTCATTTACTCGACAAGCCAAGGACATTTGAGTCAAATTATTTTACCTATGTTTTTTCTCTTCTCTTTGACTCTCTTATGCTTAATTTTATTTATTTTATTCTAGTTATTTGGTTTTAGGTTCTTCAGGCTGCTTGGGAATCACACCACCATGACCCTAGTATCCACCTCTACAGAAATGTCTTCCTCCAACGTGGCCCGAACTTCCCAGATTTTTTTCTCTGACTCCATCCAAAATTCAGGAAGTTTCACCTCTTTCTCTATCTTGTGCTTTTATTATTATAATTGTTATATTTGTACATTGAGGGCAATGTACATTTTAAGTGTGGGGGGTGAAATTTATTCAGGAAAGTGCCTAACTTTTTTCATTATTCTCGAATCCTGAATTATATCTTGTTCTTAATTAATTTTCTCATATTATGATTAAAATGAAACTTCCTTTGATTTATGATTTTCATTGATATGCTTTGGATTAAGTCATAGTTAATTGTGCATTGATGATTTAAACTTTAGGGGATTAGAGAATCAAGCATGATAAGTCTATCTTTCAGAATTAAAAATTTTTGTTAGGTTATCTACCCGAATCTAATGATTATCTTGAAGTTTGAAATTTACAAGGTTGATATCAAAAAGCCCATAATTTTTGTGAGATTTTGAGCCTTTCAGAGCATATTTTTTTTCTTGCTCACTTTATTGATTATGAGTGTGTCAACATTGATTTGTTATTCTAGAACTTGTTTCAATTATACATGTCGAGACCACACCTTTGATTTGATATACAGAGATGATAAACGCACCTAGGTTTTAACCCACTTACTCCACTAAAAGCCTACCCTCACAATTAACCCCTAGTGAACCCCTTTGATCCTAACAACCCTTTTATTGACTCACCCTCAACATTAACCAAAAACCATTATTGTTGAAATCCCTTTAATTAATTTGACCCACATTTAGTCGAGGTCTGATTTGAACAGATTACTTAGCTAAATTATGCTTTACATGTAACATCCCGGTTTAGGGCCTAGTCAGAATAGTGGTTCGAGACCACAAATCTGAGGGTAATGAATGAGTTTCTGAGGTTTATATTATGTATGCATGCTAGTGTGAAAGTTTCATGAAGCAATTTTGTGGAATTGTGGTTGAATTGTCCAAAAGGACTAAATTGCAAAAGTTGCAAAATGTGTGTTTCTAGAAGCTATTTGTGTGAAATAACTTTAGATTATTAATTAGAGGTCCTTAAATAGTAATTTACCCAAATTCTAATTTTTGGAAAAAAATGGGCATGGATGAGTCAAAATTTGAAGTTTATCAAAAAGGGCATTTTGGTCATTTATCAAATAAGTGATTAAAATAGGTGAAAAGATGACAAATTCATTCATCTTCTTCCCCTTTAGCTGCTGAAAATTTGAGAAGCCATTGTTAGGGCTCTTTCAACTTTTCAAGCTTGCTAGTAAGTGCTCCTAAGCCCGGTTTTTTATATTCTTCGTATTTTTGAAGTCCTAGTAGCATGAGTAAGCTATTTTTAGCTATTTGGTGAGCTATTATTGATGTTCAAAAATGTGGTCATGTATGACATGCATGTATTTTGATGTTTTATGGAAGATTATGAAAGCTTGATGTAGTAGAAACATTGTAACACCCTAAAATTCAAGTATCGATTTATTGCATGTTTTGGTGTTTAGATTATGAAGGAAAATTTTCTTATTTCTTTTCGTGCCTATTATAGTCCTGAAGAAGAGTATAGAATTATTCGGGTATGGAATAATTTTTAGTTTGAGAATTTATTGAAGTGAAGCAAGTGGCATTGACACTTAAGTTAAATTAAGTGTTAAAAAGTAGCATAAGATGAGTAAATGGCAAGGTGGTGTTGGCGCATGAGATATTGCATGAGGGGAGTGGTTTGAATCCCTTGTATATCATTTAGATAACTTTTATTTTGCTCTTCTATGGTAAGTTTCGGCCAAGCTATAAATATGGTAAGGTTGGACTTTTCATTTTTGGTAAGTAGACTAAAGGAATAAGGAAATAGCTAACTTATAGTATGGAATCAAAGAAATTTTGAAAGATAAGGGGACATAAGGCATTTATCAAGGAAAGTGTTTTGGAAACAAATTCATGGTCATTTGACCAATGAATTTGGACGGCAATATGGCTAGGGGGAAGGTTGGCCGAATATGCTAGTAGTTGGCTAGGATTAGGAGTTTGTTTTGGTCATTCCTAGCATTTTGTGCAAAAGGTTGCAATTCTCTTTTCAACCTCTTTTCCTTTGGCCGAATTTGATCTTTTGGTAAGCCTAATTCTTTTGACCATTTGGTCATTTTTGCTCATCACTTTAGTATTCTTTTTGTGCCTCTTCATAGTGCCGAAATTGCTAGTACCAAAAAGGCCATTCCTTTCTTTTCGTTTTCTTTCTTCATTGCCGAATGTACTTTGCTCCTAAGCACATCTTTTCTTTCTCTTTTCTCCTCTTTGAAAACCGAAACATCATCATCATCATCTCTTCTCTTATATTTTATTTCTTTTCACTCATACTTTCTCTATTATTTTCTCTCATGGCCGAATGTTGATGTAACCATAGCAGAATCATTTTCTATTTTCTTTGGTCTTATAGCCGAATCCTCCATCTTGCACAAACATCTTTCTCAATCATCTCTTTTCAACCGTGGACAATAGGTAAGGATTCTTTTTAGTTCATGTTAGTTATAGTTGTCATGGCCGAATCTTGATAAAGGGTATAAAGGCTTTCTTAGATCGAAATAAGCGTTCATTCTATTAACGTTTTTATTAGTTATACTTTAGTGCAATAGTGGAAGACCGGAACTCAAGTGTTCGTGAGTATCATAGAACAATTTGCTCGATTCTCATTTTTGGAACAAGGATCTTTGTGGTAAGTAAATTTCACCCTTAAACCCTTAGTCATATTTCGATGTAATATTAGATTGGATTAACGATCTTTTGTCTTTGAAGACAATCAAAATAGGGAAGAAAGAGGCGATGAATAGTGTTCGGAAGAGGGGTGGTTCCGTTATTCCCCTAAGTATAAACAAAGGATTTATTTCAAACAATCAAGGATTTCCCACCGGGTTGTGGACGTTCATCGAGGAGAATCAATTGTTTAAGTAGTTCGTACTCTCGAACCATTATTTTTTCGTGGATTTGATTCGGTTAACGAACCATCAATCGGGGAGAAATCGCAAGTAGAAGTAGTTCGAAAATCTGAGGGTAAAAGTTAGATCGTTAATTTCTAAGATTGATTTCGTTAATAAAATATAGTGATCCTAAATTATCGTGATACGTATAGGTGTTGTGGCGGGAAAGTCTAGTTCTCACTATAACCAGGTGTGTAACTTCATACTTATCTTCCGGGTTAGATACTAAACCGTAAGAAATTTGATAAATCGTAAAAATGGCCAAATCGAAAATGTTGTAGTAATTAGTACTTTTGTGTAAATGCATAAAACTGCTAGATCGATAAATTGGGCCATAAAACTGCTAGATCGATAAATTGGGCCATAAAACTACTAGATCGATAAATTGGGCCATAAAACTGCTAGATCAATAAATTGGGCCATAAAACTGCTAGATCGATAAATTGGGCCATAAAACTGCTATATCGACAAATTGGGCCATAAAACTGCTAGATCGATAAATTGGGCCATAAAACTGCTAGATCGATAAATTGGGCCATAAAACTGCTAGATCGAAAAATATGGGCCAAAGTTTGCTAGATCGCTAATGGTAGAAAACCCTCTAGTTCGAGATATGGGCCAAAGTTTAATACTATATTGTTAATAGGCCCAAATGAAAGGTTTTATTAAAAACTCATTTGTATTATGGGTTACTTGATAAAATTTTTATGATTTAAAGTTTGTTATTCATACATAAATGCATGGGATGGGAATTGATGAAGAGAAAGAAAGGCTGTGGCCACGTATCTAGTTCGGTGGCTCTGCCACAAATTTTGGCTTAATGCCTCTAGTTCGGTGACTATGTCACAATCTAGTTCGATGAGTGCACTACAATATTATTTAAAAGGTTAAATGCCTACGATTGGTGTGTTTGGCGGGGTGGGTTGACTTGATCCCCACAGGTGTCTTTGGTTGAGTACGGGGTGTGTAGCGGATGGAAATTAGGCTTGGTTGGGAAATTCATTTTACATGCATTTTATATACTTTATTTCATTTTTATATTGTTAAAATTTGTAATTGGGCTCAAGCCCAAATTAATGCCTTGATGGTGCGGCCCAATAATGGTGGTAAGTGAGTTACACACATGAGTTCTTTGTAACTCACCCCGTTTTATTATCCATCTCGGGTAATGGAAATTGATGTGGACTTGGTAGGGGATGACTTGGTGGAGGCCATACTACGAGCTTGGGTTTCATAAACTATGAACTTATTTAAGTTACTTATTTTAATTACTATTTTGGGTATGATGTAATAAGGCCTCTAATTATGTTTTTATGGATTTTTATGTGTGGATGGATTTAATTTTATTTTAAGACTCTTAATATGGGCTTATGTTAAATCTATAAAGTTTTCTTAAAAAATATTGTGTTTTATAACAAATTTGGACACCTAAATTACTTTTCAATTTCTTTCAAATTCTTTTAAAACTATGTTAAGGTTTAAACTAATATATATATATAAGATTTCAAGCAAGTATTTTCTTAATTCATAATCATTGTACTTAGTTTTAATAAACCTTATTTCTAAAGGTTTTGCATTCTTATTTTACTTAAATCATTAGAGAATTTTGGATGTTCATTCGGTTGTGACAAACCAAATCTCGTCTTAACGCATATAGACTGGTTTGGGGTGTTACATTTAATGGTATCGAGCTAGTTTCAAAACTCGGTGTGGTTTGGGTTCAACAAAGATATTTGTTTGAGAAACAACTCAAATTTCTAGACTTTTGATTTAAAGGTAGTATGGCACCATGAGCATCCCGCGCCAAGTCAAGTAAGTATCGTATATTGATTGTTTATTATCATTGTGATATGATCTTAAGAAACACTCTAGAACTTCTAGTTTTAGGTGTTGAAAATCGTAGAGATTGAGACAATAGGATATGGTTGCGGAAACAACTCTATCTCTTTTATATCATAAAACATCGTTAATAAACTTTGAAATAGTATTACGATTCATAAAACTCATAATCAGTTAAATCGGTCACTATGAGCACTAGAGGGCGTGGTCGTGGACGCGTGAGAGCGTGGCCATGGTAGAGGACGAGGTGTTAGAGGCGCAATCAGCTGGCTACTGGATCATATGCCGGAAATGGATGCACCTCGTCACTTGAAAGTGAGCGGGATCACATGATCATATGGAAGAAGATAATGCGGTGACGCGAGCAATCTTTGCGAGTCCTTGAAAGGGTCATTTGGAGCTAGAACCGGGCCAATGACTTGTGGGTCGATATCGAACGATTGAAATCAAGTGGTCTTTGAGGTTTTTGAGGTGTCTCGGTGTAGCTCCAAATGTCGCTGAATATTGGCTTGAGGCGATGGAGCGAATTATGGACGATCTTGAGTGTATGGTGGAACAAAAACTAAGGGGAGCGGTGTCCTTGTTAAGGGACGAAGCATACCAATGGTGGCTTCTTGCGAGAAGGCAATCGTTTGCATTAGTTAATTGGGAATTCTTTAAAGTTTCCTTCCAAGGAAATATGTAGGAGCGAGTTATGTTGATGCGGAAGGAAGGAATTCGAATCTGGTCCAAGGGAATAAGGCGAAAGTGGCGACTTATGAAGGCGAGTTTTTGCGCTTGAGTCACTATGCTCGAACAATAGTGGCAGCGGATCATGAGCGTTGTTGTGCGCTTTGAGGATGGCTTGAGCGATGAATTGCGGGTTTTAATAGCCCCACAACAAGTTAGAACTTTTGCCACGCTTGTGGAAAAGGCCAAGATAGCCGAAGAGGCTAAGAACTCGAAACGTCGAGAATCGGGAACGAAAGCTAGAGGCAAGAGAGATATGAAGTATTCGGGTTCTTCAAGAAGGTTTAGAAGAGGCCTCGGAATGATGAACCGACTCAAGGTAGAACACAGATGCTTTGTGAATCAGTCGAGATTGTGCTTTGATTGTAACACCACGGTTTAGGGTTTGTGCGTATGGGGTATAAATCAAGTGTTAGTAGGTTTTGGGAGTGCTTGGTTGAGTTTTAGAGGCTCTAAGAATGTTGGGATGAGAAGGAAGGCTATGGAAAATTTAGATTTTTAGGGTAAAAAGGAATTGGGCCTAGGAGAATTGAGCCCAATGGGCCTTAGGCGTAGTAGCGTTTAAATTTTTGGAGAACAAGAGACCGGCTTAAATGCAAGTTAGACTTATTAGGTAAGTTATTTTGGAAGGTTAGAGGGCTTCTATGAAGTCCCGGGATCAAATATTAGCTTTGGGAAATTTTTGTTTTAGGTGCAAAAAACCCTGGAAGTTGGCAGGTAGGCCTTAAGAATAAAATGTGGGGAAAAATGACACAAGTGGAGTGTGTGGTGTAGTGGCAAAGTGACGCCACTTAAGAGGCAAGGGTATGACGCCATAAGGAAGGAAGGAGGTCCAAGGTTCAAGTCTTGGCTTTTGCATTTTGGTTTTCCTTTTACTTGGACCTCGAGAATTTGGCTATAGATTTATATTTAGTTGCGCATGGTTTAAGACACAAGAGGAGCTTGTGGCCAAGTGGTTAACAGCGTGGATTATGTTGCAAAGGAGCACAGGTTGAATCTCATGAGAAGCAAAGGAGTATTTATTTTATGATGCTGGATTTGGAAGAGTTTGATTGAATTTAAACTCTCTCGTGAAGGGATCCCACATCGGAAAGATACAAAGAAGGAAGGTGAAGTGCTAGCTATATAAGGAGCATCCTAGGAGGAGAGTAAACACATCTTGGAGGGCGTTTGGGCACGAGGAGTGGTCGGTGCGGATTAACACGAGTCCTATCGGTGTGTAACTCTCTACTCTAGTTGTAGAGCGGCAAATGCCGAAGTGCCGATCACGTCAATAGTAGCCACACGGCGTGCGGCGCGCGCGTGTGGGGCTTCGACTCGATAGTTGAGGCCATCGTGAGTATTCTTGTGGGTTGGGGAAATTTTGCTTGGGGCGCGATGGGTCGAAGGGGCCCAATGGGCGTGGGCCCAATATAGTAAAATGTATGATGGTGTAGTATATAGTGAACTAGACTAGGTGAATCTCATAAACGTGGCTAGATTTGTGTTAGGTGGGCCACACGAAGGCGTGTGGGCCGAGATGGGCGGAATCGAGTTTTAGGCCCAATCGTCCAAGACTGACCAGGAAATGGTAGGTGAGTCGCTCGGGGTGACATTTGGGCCTTTGGGAAAGGCCATTGTAGGTGCAAAATTACAAAATTACCCTTGGTGGGTAAATTACCAAAATACCCACAGAAGGGTATATTACTTAAAATACCCTTGGTGGGTAAATTACCGATATGCCCTTGGTGGGTAAATTACGAAAATGCCCTTGGTGGGTAAATTACCGATATACCCTTGGTGGGTAAATTACGAAAATGCCCTTGGTGGGTAAATTACCGATATACCCTTGGTGGGTAAATTACGAAAATGCCCTTAGTAGGTAAAATTACGATTATACCCTTAAAGGTTGATTAGCATGATTATGTTGTTTAGTTTTGGCGATTGTAGGGAAGGCTTGATCTCGCATATCTCGGGTTGTGGCTAGTGCTCAAAAAAGTGTTAAGGAATGGGGATCTAGTGCGTTAGATCTTGATCTACGGGATTTGATAGTCGCATTAGTAATCAGTGTGTAAACTAACACACTTCTTGCTTTGTATATGTTTGATAAAGCTGATTGATTGGTAAAACCGAAATAGTATGGTTGAGTGATATGATACCCTATGGGGTATGTGCACGGATTCGAGTAAGTCCGTTTCATTATGAGTATTGTTATTGATACATGATGTCATGATTTATGATGTATGTGCTATGAGATGCAACGTTAAACATGTTTGCATGATTTGAATACTATACATGAGTTGGTATGATGATGGGTGATATGAGTGGAGGGGCAAAGTGATATTTTGTGCCGACGAGCACCGGTGTTTTGGTAACACAACTTTGTGACTTTGGGTCACCAGAGGTTTGGCACCTCAGAGGTTTGGTACCTCGTCTCGTCCTCGTGGTTAACACCACCGTGGGTTGGCCCCACTTGTGAGATACGGGATTGACGCCGCGGTGATTTGGTATCACCACGATGGGTTGGCCCCATCACCGCATTCGTGACTACGGTCACGGTGCTTTGGAAGCACATTGTGTCTTTGGGACACGAGGTTTGGCACCTCATTGCGACTTGTCCACGTGGTTTGACCACCGTGGGTTGGCCCCACTTGAGATATGGGATCGTCCGCTAGTGATTTGGTATCACACGATGGGTTGGCCCCATCATCATTGGATTTGTGACTTTGGTCACGGTGCTTTGGTAGCACATTGTGTCTTTGGGACACCGGTGGTTTAGTACCACATTGACGGATATTGTGTCTTTGGGACACGGTGTTTTGGTAACACATTGTGACTATATGTCACGGTGGTTTAGCACCACCCAGTGGTTTGGTACCACATGGGGTAGAAAAGGTGAATGGATGGTTAGGAGTGGGTGCATATTAATTGGATGCATGATGATTATGTTATGTTTGCATATGATGTTTTGCTAATCAGGGAAAAGGGTTGCACACTTGAGTCTTGGTGACTCACCTTTTTCCTTTAACCATTTCAGTATTGCATAAAAGTGGACCGGGATCGGAGAGGACAAGGTGGCCCATGCCAGAAGATGATGTTCAATTATTTCATGCTTGATTTTGATATAAGTACTTTATTTGAATTGTTGGGTTGTAATAAAGGCCATTTTATGTTTTTGGTATTACTTTAACTATGGTTTATTTAAATTAAATTGCTACGTGAAAATGATTTATGGTTTGCAACCTATTTATTCAAATTGGATATTATAAACTAAAGTTTTAAAAATGAATGAGTTTTATAGCAAAGTTTTATTCCAAAGATATGTTTTCCAAAATTCAAAGCAAACTACGATGTTTTAAGATTTTCAACCGTCTTTTCCGGTGACATAACCAGATTCTTGGTCGTAGCGAATGGGCCGGGTTTGGGGATGTTACACTGATTGTGGGAAAAGGCATTCGAGAGTCTTTGGAAGAAAACGGGTGCTTGCTATAAATGCGGTCGATGGATCATCAATATAAGAATTGCCCTCGTCGAATGGATACAACTCGGGAAGCTCGTATCTCGATGCACCACCGGCAAGAGGAATTCAGCAACCACCGAGAGGTCGTGGACCAGGTCGTGGTGGTAATGGGGCTAGACGTGGTCAAGGTGCAGCGGGTCGAGGCAATGGTCCTAGAGGCAACACGGATGCAAGGCAGAGCGAGATTGGTATATGCGGTTAGACGCCGTGAGGATGGCAATGCACTGATGTGATAAGCTGCACGTTCTTCATTTTTGATGTACTGTTATTGCTTTGATAGATATTGGTTCTACCCATTCGTATGTTGCTAGCACCATATCCGGAAACTTGAAATTAGACTCGAAATTTCCGATAGTGAGATGAAGGTAATTAGTCCTTTAGGACGATCGGTATGGGTAAATAAACTGTTTAGAGATGTGCCCTTAGAAATTCAAGGAGAAATATTTTTGGCGAATTTGATGGAATTGCCTTTTGGCGAGTTCGATATCATTTTGGGAATGGATTGGTTGGTTAAGCACCGGCGAAATTGGATTGTCTTTGAAAAGCGGATGTCAATAAGGACGGTGGAGGATAAAGAAATAATTATGATAGGCGAGCGAAGGAATTACTTGGCAAATGTGGTATCGCACTTAAAGCGAGAAAAGTTGGTGCGAAAAGGGTATGGAGCATTTTTAGCATTTATTAGTGCTTTAGATGCCAAAGAGTTATCGATGGAAGATGTGAGGACGGTGAAGGAATTTCGGATGTATTTCAGAAGAACTTCCGGTGTACCTCCGGATCGGGAAGTGGAATTTGGTATTGAGCTTTTGCGGAGCAGCTCCAGGTGTCCATTGCTCCTTATAGAATGGCACCGAAGGAGTTGGCGGAGCTTAAAGCTCAAATTCAAGAATTGCTAGATCGAGGTTTTATTAGACCGAGTGTGTCTCAAGTGGGGAGCACCGGTTTTGTTTGTTAAGAAGAAAGATGGGTCGATGCGTATGTGTATTGACTACTGGCAATTAAATAAATTGACGATCAAGAATAGGTACCCTCCGCCAAGAATTGATGACTGTTTGATCAATTGAAGGAGCTTCATTTTCTCCAAAATTGATTTGAGATCGGGTTATCACCGACTTAAGGTGAAAGAAGCGGATATTCACAAGGCGGCTTTCGAACTCGTTATGGACATTATGAGTTTTTGGTGATGCCGTTTGGGTTGACCAATGCACCAAATTTTGCATTTATGGATATGATGAACCGGTCTTTCAACCATATTTAGACCGGTTTGTGGTGGTATTCATAGATGACATTTCGGTATATTCAAGGAATGAAGAGGAGCATGACTTCGCATTTTGCGAATTGTATTGCGATTACTTGAGATAATCAAGCTGTATGCCAAATTCGGTAAATGTGAATTACAGTTAAGGAAGTGACTTTCTTGGGTCATGTGGTATCGGTAGAAGGAATAAGGGTGGATCCTCGGAAGATTGAGGTTGTATTGGATTGGAAACCACCAAAGGCGATGATTCGAGATTTGAGTTTCTTGGGTTTGGTTGGTTACTATAGGCGCTTTGTTGAGGGGTTTTCGTTGATTCTTTGCACCCTTAACTAAGCTTTTGCGTAAGGGAGTACCATATATATGGACCGATAAACAGCAAGAAAGTTTCGAGAAATTGAAGAAGATTTTAACGGAAGTGCCAGTACTGATTCAACCTGAAGCTGGAAAGGAGTTTATAGTTTACTGCGATGCGTCACACACGGGCTTAGGAGGTGTATTGATGCAAAGTGGGAAAGTGGTGGCTTATGCTTCCCGTCAGCTGAGACCGCACGAAGTAAACTACCCTACTCATGACTTGGAGTTAGCTGCAGTAGTGTTTGCTCTAAAGATTTGGAGGCATTACCTCTACGGTGAAAATTCTATCATCTTTACGGATCACAAGAGTCTTAAGTATCTTCTTACTCAGAAGGAATTAAACTTGAGACAACGAAGATGGGTGGAGCTGTTAAAGGACTATGATTTCTCAATCGAGTATCATCTGGAAAAGCTAATGTGGTAGCGCACAGCGTTAAGTCGTAAGGTGGTATCGATTTGAGAACAATGTTTGCCCATTTGAGTTTGTACGAGGATGGTAGTCGATAAGCGGAACTTGGTGAAGCCTCTATGGTTAGAGCAAATCAAGGAAAAACAGATATCGGATAAGAAATTGGGATCATTAATTCAACAAGTTGAAAATGGTGGAATAGAGGATTTTGGCATAAACGCGGAAGGTGTGTTATGTTTTCGTGGGAGAGTTTGTATGCCTAAGGACTCGAGATCTCGAGACAAATGATTCTACGGGAGGCGCATAGTAGCCCTTATGCTATGCACCCGGAGGAAATAAGATATATCGGGATCTTCGTGAACAATATTGGTGGCCAAGGTTGAAGCGTGAGATTTACGAATTTGTGGGAAAATGTTTAACTTGTCGCCAAGTGAAGGCGGAGCATCAATTGCCGTCGAGGATTATTACAACCCAGAAAGATTCCTCTTTGGAAATGGGAGCGGATAACAATGGATTTTGTTAGTGGGTTACCTTTAACACCTACTAAGAAAAACTCCGTTTGGGTAATTGTTGATCGTTTGACGAATTTGCTCATTTTCTACCGGTTAAATGACGGATTACTCGTTACTGAAGTTGGCTAAGCTGTACGTATCCAAAATCGTGAGGTTGCATGGGGTACCTGTGTCTATTATATCAGATAGGGATCCTAGGTTTACGTCACGGTTTTGGAAAGCTTTGCATGAAGCTTTGGGAACAAAGCTAAACTTCAAGATCTGACTTTTCATCCTCGATCGGATGGTCAATCAGAAAGAGTAATTCAGATTCTGGAAGACATGTTAAGGGGATGTGTAATCGACTTCAAAGGTAGTTGGGAGGATTTTCTACCGTTGGTAGAATTTGCTTACAACAATAGCTATCAGTCTAGCATTCAGATGGCACCCTACGAGGCATTATATGGTCGTGAGGTGTCGTTCTCCTAGTTGTTGGGTGAATTGGGCGAACGGCGGATGTTAGGTCCCGGTGATCTCGACACGGAAGAAAAAGTAAAAGTTATTCGAGCACGGTTAAAGGAAGCTTGGATAGACAAAAGTCGTATGCAGATCCAAGCGTAGAAGTATCGAGTAGTATCTTTGTGGGGATCAATTTTTCTTGAAGGTCTCACCTTGGAAGAAGATTTTCGTGTTTGGGAAGAAGGGCAAGTTGAGTCCTAGATACATTGGACCATATCGTGTGGTGAAGCGTGTTGGTCAGTGGCCTATCGATCGAATTACCTCCGGAGTTGAGTCGATTCATAATGTTTTTCATGTTTCTATCTTTGAGGCGCTATAGATCGGATCCTTCGCACATAGTGCCGGTAGGAGAAGTGGAGTTGAAGTCGGACTTGTCTTTTGAGGAAGAACGGTGGAAATCTTAGACCGAGATGTTAAGGTGCTAAGAAAGAAAACCGTGCCGTTGGTCAAAGTTTTATGGCGTAATCACGGAGCGGAGGAAGCTACGTGGGAGCCTGAGGATGCAATTAGGCAACAATACCCTCACCTTTTTCAACCAGGTAAATTTCGAGGACGAAATTTTTTTTAGGAGGGTAGAGTTGTAACACCCTAAAATTCAAGTATCGATTTATTGCATGTTTTGGTGTTTAGATTATGAAGGAAAATTTTCTTATTTCTTTTCGTGCCTATTATAGTCTGAAGAAGAGTATAGAATTATTCGGGTATGGAATAATTTTTAGTTTGAGAATTTATTGAAGTGAAGCAAGTGGCATTGACACTTAAGTTAAATTAAGTGTTAAAAAGTAGCATAAGATGAGTAAATGGCAAGGTGGTGTTGGCGCATGAGATATTGCATGAGGGGAGTGGTTTGAATCCCTTGTATAGCATTTAGATAACTTTTATTTTGCTCTTCTATGGTAAGTGTCGGCCAAGCTATAGATATGGTAAGGTTGGACTTTTCATTTTTGGTAAGTAGACTAAAGGAATAAGGAAATAGCTAACTTATAGTATGGAATCAAGGAAATTTTGAAAGATAAGGGGACATAAGGCATTTATCAAGGAAAGTGTTTTAGAAACAAATTCATGGTCATTTGACCAATGAATTTGGACGGCAATATGGCTAGGGGAAGGTTGGCGAATATGCTAGTAGTTGGCTAGGATTAGGAGTTTGTTTTGGTCATTCCTAGCATTTTGTGCAAAAGGTTGCAATTCTCTTTTCAACCTCTTTTCCTTTGGCCGAATTTGATCTTTTGGTAAGCCTAATTCTTTTGACCATTTGGTCATTTTTGCTCATCACTTTAGTATTCTTTTTGTGCCTCTTCATAGTGAAATTGCTAGTACCAAAAAGGCCATTCCTTTCTTTTCGTTTTCTTTCTTCATTGCCGAATGTACTTTGCTCCTAAGCACATCTTTTTCTTTCTCTTTTCTCCTCTTTGAAAACCGAAACATCATCATCATCATCTCTTCTCTTATATTTTATTTCTTTTCACTCATACTTTCTCTATTATTTTCTCTCATGGCTGAATGTTGATGTAACCATAGCCGAATCATTTTTCTATTTTCTTTGGTCTTATAGCCGAATCCTCCATCTTGCACAAACATCTTTCTCAATCATCTCTTTTCAACCGTGGACAATAGGTAAGGATTCTTTTTAGTTCATGTTAGTTATAGTTGTCATGGCCGAATCTTGATAAGGGGTATAAAGGCTTTCTTAGATCGAAATAAACGTTCATTCTATTAACGTTTTTATTCGTTATACTTTAGTGCAATAGTGGAAGACCGGAACTCAAGTGTTCGTGAGTATCATAGAACAATTTGCTCGATTCTCATTTTTTGGAACAAGGATCTTTGTGGTAAGTAAATTTCACCCTTAAACCCTTAGTCATATTTCGATGTAATATTAGATTGGATTAACGATCTTTTGTCTTTGAAGACAATCAAAATAGGGAAGAAGAGGGCGGTGAATAGTGTTCGGAAGAGGGGTGGTTCCGTTATTCCCCCTAAGTATAAACAAAGGACTGTTTCAGCAATCCGGGATTTCCCACCGGGTTGTGGACGTTCATCCGAGGAGAATCAATTGTTTGAAGTAGTTCGTACTCCCAAACCATTATTTGTTCGTGGATTTGATTCGGTTAACGAACCATCAATCGGGGAGAAACCGCAAGTAGAATTAGTTCGAAAATCCGAGGGTAAAAGTTAGATCGTTAATTTCTAAGATTGATTTCGTTAATAAAATATAGTGATCCTAAATTATCGTGATACGTATAGGTGTTGACGAGCGGGAAAGTCTAGTTCTCACTATAACCAGGTGTGTAACTTCATACTTATCTTTTGGGTTAGATACTAAACCGTAAGAAATTTGATAAATCGTAAAAATGGCCAAATCGAAAATGTTGTAGTAATTAGTACTTTTGTGTAAATGCATAAAAGCGCTAGATCGATAAATTGGGCCATAAAGCGCTAGATCGATAAATTGGGCCATAAAGCGCTAGATCGATAAATTGGGCCATAAAGCGCTAGATCGACAAATTGGGCCATAAAAGCGCTAGATCGATAAATTGGGCCATAAAGCGCTAGATCGATAAATTGGGCCGTAAAAGCGCTAGATCGATAAATTGGGCCATAAAGCGCTAGATCGATAAATATGGGCCAAAGTTTGCTAGATCGCTAATGGTAGAAAACCCTCTAGTTCGAGATATGGGCCAAAGTTTAATACTATATTGTTAATAGGCCCAAATGAAAGGTTTTATTAAAAACTCATTTGTATTATGGGTTACTTGATAAAATTTTTATGATTTAAAGTTTGTTATTCATACATAAATGCATGGGATGGGAATTGATGAAGAGAAGAAAGGCCTGTGGCCACGTATCTAGTTCGGTGGCTCTGCCACAAATTTTGGCTTAATGCCTCTAGTTTGGTGACTATGTCACAATCTAGTTCGGTAGTGCACTACAATATTATTTAAAAGGCTAAATGCCTACGATTGGTGTGTCTGGTGGGGTGGGTTGACTTGATCCCCACAGGTGTGCTGGTTGGTACGGGGGTGTGTAGCGGATGGAAATTAGGCTTGGTTGGGAAATTCATTTTGCATGCATTTTATATACTTTATTTCATTTTTATATTGTTAAAATTTGTAATTGGGCTCAAGCCCAAAATAATGCCTTGATGGTCTGGCCCAATAATGGTGGTAAGTGAGTTACTGCTCGAGTTCTTTGTAACTCACCCGTTTTATTATCCATCTCGGGTAATGGAAATTGATGTGGACTTGGGTAGGGGATGACTTGGTGGAGGCCATACTACGAGCTTGGGTTTCATAAACTATGAACTTATTTAAGTTACTTATTTTAATTACTATTTTGGGTATGATGTAATAAGGCCTCTAATTATGTTTTTATGGATTTTTATGTGTGGATGGATTTAATTTTATTTTAAGACTCTTAATATGGGCTTATGTTAAATCTATAAAGTTTTCTTAAAAAAATATTGTGTTTTATAACAATTTTGGACATCTAAATTACTTTTCAATTTCTTTCAAATTCTTTTAAAACTATGTTAAGGTTTCGACTAATATATATATATAAGATTTCAAGCAAGTATTTTCTTAATTCATAATCATTGTACTTAGTTTTAATAAACCTTATTTCTAAAGGTTTTGCATTACTGTTTTACTTAAATCATTAGAGAATTTTGGATGTTCGTTCGGTGTGACAAACCAAATCTCGTCTTAACGCATAGACCTGGTTTGGGGTGTTACAAACATCTTTTGTTAAGTGATTTTCCATGAATATGCATGTAGGAACTTGATTGTGAAAAACTTTAGTTTGGTCATACATGTGTGATTTAGTGAGATTTGATGAATGCTTTAGTTGAGTAAGTGGTTCGGCTAAGCATGAAAGGATAGAAAGTTGAATAAAAATCACTTTACGAGCCTTGGGGATAAAGTGTAAATATGAGGAAGTTTAGGGGCAAAATAGTAATTTTGCTAAAGTATGAAATGTGGGTCAATTTAGTCAATGTGTGTATTGAATAAGATGGATTATTCATTATAGATCAAGAAAGACGAAGCCCGGATCGAAACCGAGGCAAAAGCAAGGTGGTGGACTAAATTGCATATTTCCATACTTTTGAGTATCGAGGTAAGTCTATGCATAAATAATGCATTCATACTTACAATTTGTTAATGCTAGCTAGTGTGTAGCATGTTTGAGAACCTATGTGGGATGAATGTAGTAGAAAATGTGGAATGAATGTATGATCGAGAATGATTAAGTAAGTAGACTTGTGCATGTGTCGTGATAATGCTAGATGGTGGGCTAAGTGTGATACCATCCTAATGCATATTGACGATGAGCTAGCTATGTGCGATGCTATCGTGAGGTATATCGTTTGGTGAGCTATGTGCTGAATCACTATGAATACCTTTATGGTAGGCTAAGTGCGATACCACCTTATTAATCAATTGTGGTGTGCTAAGTGCGAAACCACTGAGATACTGGCTGTGTGGATTAACTGTGTGTATTAGCTGTGTGTAATAGTTGTGTGGATTAGCTATATGAACTAGCTGTGTGGATAGGGTGTGTAGATAAGTTATGTGGATAAACTGTGTGGATGTATTACGAGAAATGATGATGTGTTGTATATTGTGTAAATGTGACATAGAATACAGGGGTGCATTTCGATGGTTATGAGTATGTGACTCATGATGTGTTGGAAATGTGGTAAGGGATAGAAAGAGTAAGCATAGTTGTGAATTACTTATGTTGGTATAATGCTAATTGTTGCTTAGCTTATACTATGTTGCTTAATTGTTTATGTGTAAACTTACTAAGCTCAAAGCTTACTCCCTTTCTTTTCCCTTATCTTATAGATTTAAAAATGTTGAATCGAGATACGAGGATCATCAGAAGATAGCCCACACTATCAGCACACTCTGGTACATTAGACTTAATTTTTTGTATATGGCATGTATAGGGGCTAGACAAGTTAGTGGATTTTGTTGTAAATGGCTAAGATGTGTTGGCCTTTAGATGGATAGCTTATTTTGTATAATGCCATGGTTGTTGGCTATTACATTATATGAAAAGTTATAGTTATCTATGTGGGATTGCAATTCAATTTGAGTTGATTATGATTGTGTTGGATGAGTATTTATTGTGTATGCTAGAGGGGTGAAAAGAACTTGGCACTTAGCCTTGTTCTTAACCATGTGGATAGACACATGGGCGTGTGTCTAGGCCATGTGTGACACACGGTCAGCCCACGGGCGTGTGCTGTGGTCGTGCGTCCCCTGCATGTTAACATTTTAAATCAGGATGGTCCACGGGCTAGCCACACGGGCGTGTGTGTAACACCCCAAACCCGGTCAACACACCACGACCGAATCTGGTATGTTACGGAGCGAAAACATTTTTGAAATCATAAGGTTGTCGGAAAATTTTAAAAAAGACTCTTTTATTGCTTTAGGGTTTTAGAGAACTCAGTAATGAGGTTGTGGTTGTTTTAGTAGATGTTGTAATATTTGGAAAAACTCGCGAGTGAAAACCCATTTGTTACTGCCGATTTTAGGAAACATTGGTTACTTATTAAAACTGAATGCGATGAGTACAATCAAGTTTAAAACCATTTGCCTTTAAGGTGATTTGAAAATTTGAGTTATAAAAACATCCAAGTTACCTTATTATTGTGTGAACTTTGTTACCCGATGGTAACGTTTGAAAACCCGAAGAGATATAGTTTAGAAATCCTTGCTTTTTACCGGTTAATTTTATCATATCCATAAATCCAACATGTAATTTATAAGCAGAGTAAAATCAAGTGAAAATAAAACCAAAATAAACTTAGCGGCCTTATTACAAAACCAAAACCAAATTTAGGGAAAATCAAATAAACGAAATAATAAGTTAAAGTCAAAAACCTGAAAACAAATCTGCATGGCCACCCCGAGTCCTCCCCAGCTTCATATCCGCGATCTACGCCTCATCTGCAAAATGTAAGGGAAGGGGTGAGTCACCAAGACTCAGTGTATAAATCCCCAACCCAATAATTCAACCATTTACACAGATCATTAGCAAAACATGCAAATCATACAACCCATAACCTAACCATCCAATCTCCTTTAACTACCCCGTGTGGTCAAAACCACTGGTGGTCAAAACCACTGGTGACCGAAGTCACAAATACGTATATATCAATGATGGGGCCAACCTATCGTGTGGTCAAAACCACTGATGACAATCCCGTAATATCATGTGGGGCCAACCCATTGTGGTACCAAACCACTGGGACGAGTCACAATAATCCATGTGTGGTCAAAACCACTTTGGTGATCGTAGTCACAAATATCAATCGTGTGGTCAAAACCCTTTGGTGGTCAAAACCACGGGACTTAGTCACAAATCATATCAATAGTATGGTCAAAACCACTTTGGTGACCGTAGTCACAAATCAACCGATGGGGCCAACCCATCTTGTGGTCAAAACCATCGGTGACAGTCCGGATAAATCATCCCCCTCCTCTCATCAATCCCATCATCATCATGCTCATATCATACGTGTCATAATATCATGTATCATGCAATTAAGGCATAGCATAGCATTTAACAAGCCATGATGATGTATATCAAAAATCACATAGCGGGGACTTACGGAATCCAAGCTCATGCCCACGAGGCAAAGTCTCTAATGCCAATGGTTATAATGATAACATAATCACGCGATATTATACTAATAAAGTGTGTAAGCGTTTACACACCGACTATATGTAGATCTAATGCGAAATCCCGAAACTAGGCGATACTACGCGATCCCGAAACGTATGCCCTCACCTACAAACGGCCAATAGTTGTTAGTAACCCAAAAGCCCATTCGGCTCTACTAGAAATCCCGAAGGATATGTCGCCCAAATGTAGCACCCACCTTAAGCCGATTTGGTTACAAACCAAATCCCGAAGCCAGACAAAGAGTCCCCCTGTCAATCGGCCACACACTATCACATGAACACAATTAGCCTTCGGCTTTTGAACGATTAAGAAATAGATCCTGAAATGTTTAAGACCTTACCTAGGTCGACCAGCAACCCCAGAGATTCACTGCGTTTGACTTTACTCCTCCCTATAATCGGTTTTACACAACGCTTAGAATCCATAGGCCATTCGGCCATGATTAACAAATCCCGAAACCACATGAGTTGACGCCCCTTACTTTAATGACAAGTTCGGCTACCGAGCACCAACATTCGGCACCCCTAAGTGATGTTAGGGGTTTCGGCTATCAACATGAAACAAGAATGAAGTTTCAAAATCCCGACTAATAACGATTGGAAAAGTATAAAAAGAGAAAGGCAAAAGAGATTCGACCTTCACCAAATCAGTGTCGAAGAAGAAAAGGAAAATAGAAAGTCTACTTACCAAAAGATTTGACTAACCCAAATGGAAGAGATAGGTTTCGGCACTTGAATGAAGGCTAGATCACGTGAGAAGAGAAAGGAAAATCACTAGGAGTATTCGGCCAAGAAGAGAACAACAAGGTTTCGGCTTTTTGAACAATGGAAAGATGAAGAAGAATAATGCAATAGGGAAAAAGGGATTCGGCAAGGGTGAATGAAAGAACTTTCGGCACAAGGGGTTTTGAGAGAGAAAAGAAAAGATGCCGAATGGGGGGTGAGGTTGTTGGTTTCGGCTTTGAGCAAAAAGAAGAAAAAGAAGAGAACAAGGTGATTTCGGCAAAGAAGAGACTAACAAAGAGTGAACCAAAAAGAGAAGAAGAAGAAAATAGCTATGTGAGTTTCGGCTTTTACAACAGAATAGCAATATTTGGTTCGGCCAAATGCCCAATTTTCCGAAAGGGAAAATAGAGAAAGAACACCTGAGGTTCGGTTTTTAGCACAAAACGCAAAAAGAAGAAAGACCCTCTAAGCTAGCCGAAACACTCCTTTAAACCACCATAGACATTCGGCCAGCACCTAAAGGCTCCCCAAACCGACTACACTTCCTCCCCCCTAGAGTCCATGATTCGGCCAACACCTCAAAGCTCTCCCATCCACTCATTCAAATTGGTTTGAAAGAGTCAAACTCCACATTTTTCTCCCTTCCATCCATTCAAATTTGTTGACTCAATCCTCATCTATCCATGAGAGTCCCACCTGAGCACACCTCTCCTTGCTTGTAGCGTCAAAAATAAAGGCACAAAGGGATTCCCGCGGCTCGAACCAAGGCCCTCCTAGCTCCTGTGGCGTCACCTTCCTCCAAGCTCTAAGTGGCGCCTTCCGCCACTTTACCAAATGAAATTCTTGTGTCTTAGACCTCCAATAAATTCTTTTAACCCCTAACTCTCTGAGCTCCTTCTTCTTAAATGCTAAACAAAATTCTTAGCCCTAACTCAGGCCTAACTTAGAGTTATCACTAGACCCCAGGACATAAATAAATGAACATAATAGACATATCATCATATGCACACAAGCATAATGTAGAACCCCGATTTAAGGATGTTACAGCTCTACCCCCTTAAAAATAATTTCGACCTTGAAATTACACACAGTCGAGAAGAGTTGAGGGTATCATTTGCCACATCACATCCTCTCTGGTTCCCATGTGGCCTCCTCAGTACCATGGTTCCGCCATAATACTTTCACCAAGGAGGCCGACTTCGTCGCGAGAACCTTGACATCTCGATCCAAAATCCGTAATTGGTTCCTCCTCGAAAGACAAATCGGGACTCACCTCTATCTCCTCCATTGGTACAACATGTGACGGATCTGATCGATAGCGCCTAAGCATTGAAACGTGAAAGACCGTCATGAATCGACTCAACTCTGCGGCAACTCAAGGCGATAAGCTATCGGTCCCACTCGCTTCAACACCGTATATGGCCCGATGAACCTAGGGCTTAGCTTGCCCTTTCCGACCAAATCTCAATACTTTCTTCCAAGGCGATACCTTGGAAAGACCTTATCACCCATTGCATACTCAATATCTCTGCGCTTAAGATCGGCGTAAGACTTACGCTGTCGGCGCTTCCTTAAAACGAGCCGAATCGCCTTAACCTTATCCTCTGTTTACGTCACCAACTCCGGACCCAACATCCGCGTTCACCCAATTCTCGCCCAACACGTAGGAGTACGACATTTCCGTCCATATAGTGCCTCATACGGTGCCATCTCGAATACTTGCACGATAACTATTGTTATAAGCAAACTCGCCAATGGGAGATACTCCTCCCAACTACCACCGAAATCGAACACGGCCCCTTAACATGTCCTCTAGAATCTGGATTACCTTTCGATATCCATCGATTGCGGATGAAAATTTGTCTTTGAAATCCAATCCCGTACCCAAAGCCCGATGCAAAGCTTTCCAAAAACTCGGCGTGAACACGGGACCACATGCGAGATAATGGACACGCGGCACCCCATGCAAGCTGCACTATCTACGCCACATACAACTTGGCTAATTTACAGGCGAATAATCCACCCTCACGGTATGAAATGATCCGACTTAGTCAAACGATCCACTATAACCCAGACTGAGTCCTTCTTGCTAGGCGTAAGGGGAAGCCCACTGACAAAATCCATCGTAATCCTTTCCCACTTCCACTATGGAATCTTTATCGGTACGCAATGACCACGATGGCAAGCCGATGCTCGGCCTTAACTGCTTTGGCATGTCAAACACTTGCTTACAAACTCGGTTACTTCCGCTTAAGACACGGCCACGAAATTGTTCCTCAAATCACGATACATCTTACTGCCTCCAGGATGCATAGCGTATGGGCTGCTATGAGCTTCCTGAAGAATCCGTTGTCTCAATTCCGTGTCCTTAGGCATACATACCTTCCCCTGAAAACACAGTATTCCATCATCACTCAAACTGTAACCTTCAGATTCACCACTCTGCACTTGTACCCTCCGAGCATTCAAAACCTCGTCTGTCAGCTGTTTCTCCTTAACCTGATCAATCCAGTTTGGCTTTACTTGCAATTCTGCCAAAAGACTTCCATCATCATAAAGACTGAGGTGAGCAAACATCGCTCGCAAGTCAGCTACCACCTTACGGCTCAACGCATCCGCTACTACGTTAGCCTTACCCAGATGGTACTCAATCAAGCAATCGTAGTCCTTCAACAACTCTATCCACCTTCGTTGCCTCAAGTTTAAATCCTTCTGAGTCAAGAGGTACTTCAGACTCTTATGATTCGTATAAACTATCGACTTTTCTCCATATAAGTAATGCCTCCAAATCTTCAAGGCAAAAACCACTGCAGCTAGTTCCAAGTCGTGTGTCGAGTAGTTACCTTCATGAGGCCTCAACTGCCGAGATGCATACGCTACCACTTTACTATCTTGCATTAGCACACACCCTAAACCCGTATGTGATGCATCACAGTAGACCGTGAACTCCTTTCCTGCCTCAGGCTGAATCAAAACCGGAGCTTCAGTCAGGATCTTCTTTAACTTGTCAAAACTTTCTTGATGTTTCTCAGACCACACAAACGGAACCCCCTTCCTCAATAGATTAGTCAACGGCACTGCGATTAAAGAGAAACCCTCCATGAACCTTCTGTAGTATCCTGCCAAACCCAGAAAACTCTGAATCTCTGCAACCGACTTGGGTGGTTTCCAATCCAATACCGCCTCAATCTTACGAGGATCCACCCTAATTCCCTCAGCTGATACAACATGACCCAAGAAAGTTACCTCCCTAAGCCAGAACTCACATTTACTAAACTTGGTGTATAACTGCTTTTCCCTTAGCACCTGCAGAACCACTCGAAGATGCGCGTCATGTTCTTCCTCCGATTTCGAGTACACCAAAATGTTGTCTATAAACACTACGACAAATTGGTCCAGATACGGCTGAAACACCCGATTCATCATGTCCATGAATGCTGCCGGTGCATTGGTCAAGCCAAGAGGCATTACCAGGAACTCGTAGTGCCCATACCGAGTACGAAATGTCGCCTTATGAATATTAGCCTCCTTTACCTTGAGCTGATGATACCCCGACCTAAGGTCGATCTTAGAGAAAACTGATGCACCCTTGAGTTGATCAAACAAGTCGTTAATCCTGGGCAAGCGGATACTTGTTCTTGATTGTCAACTTGTTCATTTGGCGAGATATATACACATCCATCGCCCCATCCTTCTTTTTAACAAAAGCCTTTGGAGCTCCCAAGGTGATACACTCGGTCGTATGAAACCTCCGTCCAACAACTCCACGAATCGAGCCTTTAACTCCACTAATTCTTTTGGCGCCATCCTATATGGAGCAATAGATACTGGCGCAGTTCCGGGTAACAAGTCTATACCGAACTCAACCTCGCGGTCAGGAGGTATACCCGGGAGTTCCTCTGGAAAAACATTAGCAAATTCCCCTACAGTTCAGACATTCTTCATGGCTACATCTTTAACTTCCAAAGCACAAACATGCACCAAAAATGATTCACAACCTTTTCTAACCATTTTCTCGACCTTGATCGAGAGAGATAACATTAGATAAGTAATCTCTCCTATTACCTATCATCACCACCTCAACACCTTCCATGGTTTTCAACACCATGCGCTTAGCTGTGCAATCCAAACTAGCTTGATACTTAACTAGCCAATCCATCCCGAGAATCAGATCGAACTCCCCAAACGGCAGTTCCATCAAGTCGACCCGAAGCCACGACCCCTTGAAGTTCTAGGGGTACATCCCTATATAGTTTACTTACTTCTACAGAGTGACCTAGAGGGCTTATCACAGTCATCTTCCTAGAAGTAATCTCAGAGTCTAAGTTCATGGTTTCCCCTATGCTACTAGCAACATACGAGTGCGTCGAACCAACATCAATTAAAGCATTATAAGGTACTCCAAAAATTAAGAATGTACCGGTTATGACGTCCGGTGCATCGCCCTCCTCCCGACGCCTCGTTGCGTAGACCAACCCAGGCTGTCTCGCCTTTGTACCACCTGCACCTCTGCCCGATGCTCCACGACCCCTACCAGAGCCATTACCTCCCCGATCGAACCGGGGCCTCTCTGTGGTCTGCGATTATCCCTCCTAAAGCGTATGCGGCTCTGTTCCCTGGCTGCGGCCTAGGCCGATCTCTGTGGACAATCTCTAACTCGATGCCCCATCGAGCCACACTCAAAGCATCCTCTGTTACCGGTCCAACATTCTCCCGTATAAGACTTTACGCACCGAGCACCGTGGCGGCCGCGAGTGTTGTTAGCGCGAACCTAGCGACTTGATTTGGCCCACTATATCGAACCCTTTTACCTGCGATTCCCGGAAAACCCGGATGATCGAACTCCTTTTATTCCAACCCTTATCACGATTCCGCCTTACATCGCCTTACCCTTCCGCAACCTTAGCTTTCTCCACTAGAGCGGCAAACTCGTTCTGCTTTGTGGGGCAATTATCATCCGCACTCGTCTCTCGGCCCATCCTCAAACCGACAAGCATTCATGCTCCGTACCCACAATACCCGAGCATACCTACTCAACCGAAGGAATTACGCCTCATATTTCGCTCTGATCTTATTACCCCGAACCAAATTCAAGAAATCTCTGTGGCTGCGTATCAACATAACTAGCCCCTATGTACTTCCTCCGATAGGGTCGCCTAAAGAACTCCCAAGTGAGGTCATACGCCATCGCTCCATCCCCTAAGCGTGAGCCACCAGCGCGATATGACTCATCTCGCGCAGAGAGATACTATGCCCTTGACTTTTCCTTAGCTGAAAAATCCAGATCATCCATGATGCGTTCCGTCGCCTCCAACCAATATTCCGCTGTACTAGGTGCCACACCAGATACACCTCTAAATACCTCTGCACCATTAGCCTTGAGTCGCTCGGTCACAGATTTCCAAGCTCCAGTTCCTACTCCTGCACTCGCAACCCTCTCCAGCACTCGCAGCACAGCCTGCGACACTACGTTATTACCACCCGTCTGATCCTGATATTCCGCGCCCACAGCTGGCGGCGGTGGTTCCTCGTTTTCTGACCCATGTTCGGACCCTACCGATTCTGAGACTATCATCCTACCCCTACCTCGTCCACGAGTGTTACGCCCACGTCCACGTGTACTCATATCTACCTGTATATTCAAGCTGATTAAAAGTTTTACGCGTTAGACTTTTATTCCATTGTCTATTAAAGCACAGTCTTATGAGGGGTTTAATAAGAGTTTGTTTCGCGAGTACACACCATCCTATTATTCCAGTCTCTATAGTAGTTCCTACTACTAATCAGTCATGCCATCATCATCATAATCATATAATCATATCATCACAAGCAACAGTTTGGGGTACTTACCTGGGCGGATTGGTGTCGGAGACTCGGTGCCATGCTTTCCATCACTATACTTTTCCCATAAAAGCTTTTCACAATCTCTTTTTTTTAAAACATTTTTGGGTCTCGGACCCATAGCCGAGCTGTTGAACCTGGCTCTGATACCACAATTGTAACACCCCAAACCCGGTTAACACACCACGATCGAATCTGGTATGTTACGGAACGAAAACATTTTTGAAATCATAAGGTTGTCGGAAAATTTTAAAAAAGACTCTTTTATTGCTTTAGGGTTTTAGAGAACTCAGTAATGAGGTTGTGGTTGTTTTAGTAGATGTTGTAATATTTGGAAAACTCGCGAGTGAAAACCCATTTGTTACTGCCCATTTTAGGAAACATTGGTTACTTATTAAAACTGAATGCGATGAGTACAATCAAGTTTAAAACCATTTGCCTTTAAGGTGATTTGAAAATTTGAGTTATAAAAACATCCAAGTTACCTTATTATTGTGTGAACTTTGTTACCCGATGGTAACGTTTGAAAACCCGAAGAGATATAGTTTAGAAATCCTTGCTTTTTACCGGTTAATTTTATCATATCCATAAATCCAACATGTAATTTATAAGCAGAGTAAAATCAAGTGAAAATAAAACCAAAATAAACTTAGCGGCCTTATTACAAAACCAAAACCAAATTTAGGGAAAATCAAATAAACCGAAATAATAAGTTAAAGTTGAAAACCGAAAACAAATCGCATGGCCACCCCGAGTCCTCCCGACTTCATATCCGCGATCTATGCCTCATCCGCAAAATGTAAGGGAAGGGTGAGTCACCAAGACTCAGTGTATAAATCCCCAACCCGATAATTCAACCATTTACACGGATCATTAGCAAAACATGCAAATGATGCAACCCATAACCTAACCATCCAATCTCCTTTAACTACCCCGTGTGGTCAAAACCACTGGTGACCGAAGTCACAAATACGTATATATCAATGATGGGGCCAACCCATCGTGTGGTCAAAACCACGCGATGACAATCCCGTAATATCATGTGGGGCCAACCCTTTGTGGTGCCAAACCACTGGGACGAGTCACAATAATCCATGTGTGGTCAAAACCACTGGTGATCGTAGTCACAAATATCAATCGTGTGGTCAAAACCACTGGTGCTCAAAACCACTGGGACTTAGTCACAAATCATATCAATAGTGTGGTCAAAACCACTGGTGACCGTAGTCACAAATCAACTGATGGGGCCAACCCATCTTGTGGTCAAAACCACTGGTGACAGTCCAGATAAATCATCCCCCTCCTCTCATCAATCCCATCATCATCATGCTCATATCATACGTGTCATAATATCATGTATCATGCAATTAAGGCAAAGCATAGCATTTAACAAGCCATGATGATGTATATCAAAAATCACATAGCAGGGGACTTACCTGGAATCCAAGCTCATGCCCACAGGGCAAAGTCTCTAACGCCAATGGTTATAACAGTAACATAATAAGCAGTATTATACTAATAAAGTGTGTAAGCGTTTACACACCTGACTATATGTAGATCTAATGCGAAATCCCGAAACTAGGCGATACTACGCAATCCCGAAACGTATACCCTCACCTACAAACGGCCAATAGTTATTAGTAACCCAAAAGCCCATTCGGCTTTACTAGAAATCCCGAAGGATATGTCGCCCAAATGTAGCACCCACTTTAAGCCGATTTGGTTACCAACCAAATCCCGAAGCCACACAAAGAGTCCCCCTGTCAATCGGCCACACACTATCACATGAACACAATTAGCCTTCGGCTTTTGAACGATTAAGAAATAGATCCTGAAATGTTTAAGACCTTACCTAGGTCGACCACCAACCCCGGAGATTCACTGCGTTTGACTTTACTCCTCCCTACAATCGGTTTTACACAACGCTTAGAATCCATAGGCCATTCGACCATGATTAACAAATCTCGAAACCACATGAGTTGACGCCCCTTACCTTAATGACAGGTTCGGCTACCAAGCACCAACATTCGGTACCCCTAAGTGATGTTAGGGGTTTCGGCTATCAACATGAAACAAGAATGAAGTTTCAAAATCCCGACTAATAACGATTGGAAAAGTATAAAAAGAGAAAGGCAAAAGAGAATCGACCTTCACCAAATCAGTGTCGAAGAAGAAAAGGAAAATAGAAAGTCTACTTACCAAAAGATTCGACTAACCCAAATGGAAGAGATAGGTTTCGGCACTTGAATGAAGGCTAGATCACGTGAGAAGAGAAAGGAAAATCACTAGGAGTATTCGGCCAAGAAGAGAACAACAAGGTTTCGGCTTTTTGAACAATGGAAAGATGAAGAAGAATAATACAATGGGGAAGAAGGGATTCGTCAAGGGTGAATGAAAGAACTTTCGGCACAAGAGGTTTTGAGAGAGAAACGAAAAGATGCCGAATGGGGGGTGAGGTTGTTGGTTTCGGCTTTGAGCAAAAAGAAGAAGAAGAAGAGAACAAGGTGATTTCGGCAAAGAAGAGACTCACAAAGAGTGAACCAAAAAGAGAAGAAGAAAAAAATAGCTATGTGAGTTTCGGCTTTTACAATAGAATAGCAATATTTGGTTCAGCCAAATGCCCAATTTTCCGAAAGGGAAAAGAGAGAAAGAACACCTGAGGTTCGGTTTTTAGCACAAAACGCAAAAAGAAGAAAGACCCTCTAAGCTAGCCGAAACACTCCTTTAAACCACCATAGACATTCAGCCAGCACCTAAAGGCTCCCCAAACCGACTACACTTCCTCCCCCCTAGAGTCCATGATTCGGCCAACACCTCAAAGCTCTCCCATCCACTCATTCAAATTGGTTTGAAAGAGTCAAACTCCACATTTTTCTCCCTTCCATCCATTCAAATTTGTTGACTCAATCCTCATCTATCCATGAGAGTCCCACCTGAGCACACCTCTCCTTGCTTGTAGTGTCAAAAATAAAGGCACAAAGGGGATTCCTGCAGCTCGAACCAAGGCCCTCCTAGCTCCCTGTGGTGTCACCTTCCTCCAAGCTCTAAGTGGCGCCTGCCTGCCACTTTACCAAATGAAATTCTTGTGTCTTAGACCTCCAATAAATTCTTTTAACCCCTAACTCTCTTAGCTCCTTCTTCTTAAATGCGAAACAAAATTCTTAGCCCTAACTCAGGCCTAACTTAGAGTTATCACTAGACCCCAGGACATAAATAAATGAACATAATAGACATATCATCATATGCACACAAGCATAATGCAGAACCCAGATTTAAGGATGTTACAGTGTGACTAGGCTTTGAGGCCGTGTGTGTGAAGTCAGGATTCACCACGATTGGGAAGCACGGGTGTGCCTTGGCCGTGGGCAAATTGGCGAGAATCATCGAGTTTTTAGGCACCTGTGCGGGGACATGGGCGTGTATGCGTTCATATACAGGCGTGTCTTATCTTGCACGGGCGTGTGAGACCTGTATAAAAGAGAAAAATTTTAATGATCGTAAAAGTTTCAGATTGTTCTCGAGAGCCCTCGTGTGTATGAGTGAGGCCTTGTAAGTCGAGAATGAGGTTATAGAGAGTAATTGCATTGAGCCTAGGTGGCGATCAAGTGGTTTGAGTACGGTAACGCCTCGGGCCCGGTTACCGGCGTAGAACCCGGGTAAGGGGTGTTACATTTAGTGGTATCAGAGCTATGGTTTAGCCATTTCTAGGACTACCGTAGCGGGTGTAAGAGTCTAGCTATACATGCCATAAGTGTACAATGATAGTGTGGTGCTTTCTGATGATTTAAATCTTGTTTTATATAGTATATGGATTCCGATCCATTGACTGCTGATGAAGCAGCTAGTAATGCACCGGCTCCTGCGCAAGGAACCGCACCCGTTGAGAGTGGACCCGAGGTTAGTGGTCAATGGGAAGAGGCACGGGAAGCCTTTCTCCAGATGATGAGTAATTGGTACTCGGACTATGTTCGAGCGAACCCTAATGCTCAACCTCCTCCACCTCCTCCTATACCTCAGCCAAATCCAGTGGCTCCTCAAGGTATGGATGTAGTGAGGATATTGAAACCCCCAATGGATAAGATTAGGAAGCACGGGGCTGAGGAGTTTAGAGCTAAGGTAGATGATGACCCAGAGAGGGTGGAGTTCTGGTTGGAGAACTCGATGAGGGTGTTTGATGAGCTCTCATGTACACCTGAGGAGAGTTTGAAGTGTGCCGTATCGTTGCTGAGAGATTCGGCATACCATTGGTGGAAGATGCTGACGTTAGTGGTCCCAAAAGAGCGGGTGACGTGGAACTTCTTTCTGGAAGAGTTCCAGAAGAAGTATATAAGCTAGAGGTTTACTGACCGAAAAAGGAAAGAATTCCTTGAGCTAAAGCAAGGAAGGATGACAGTAGCTGAATACGAGCAAGAGTTTGTTAGGCTTAGCAAATACACTCAAGAATGTGTGTCGATAGAGACCATCTTGTGCAAGAGGTTCGAAGATGGGCTGAATGAGGATATCAAACTCCTAGTGGGCATTTTGGAGTTTAAAGAATTTGTGGTACTAGTTGAGAGGGCAAGTAAGGCCGAGGAATTGAGTTCAGAAAAGAGAAGGGCTGTGAGTGAAGCCCGAGATGCTAGAAAGAGACCGATGGGCAAGTCGTATGAAGCCCAGTCGAAAAGATCCAAGGAAGTGAATCCTCGGACGATGACACCAGTGGGTTATTCGCATCGAGACTTGGGCAATACTCGTTCGGGTTCGAGAGTCCAAGCCCCTTCGATGGAAAGTGTGGGCAATACGAAGAGTAAATTAGAGTGTCCAAGTTGTGGTACGTATCACACCGGAGAGTGTTGGGGAAACAGTCGGAAATGTTATAAGTGTGGTTCCCCTGACCACTTTATCCGTAGTTGTCCCGAGAGGGATGATAAGGAAGAGAAGCAAGAAGTGAGACCTAGTGATGTGTCTACGAGGGGTAGACCACCAAGGAACCCAAGAGGTGGGGCTAGTGGTAGAGGTGCGCCCAGAGATTCTGCTGTGAGACCAGAGGGTTGGGCACCTGCGAGGACGTATGCCATTCGCGCTCGCGAAGAGGCATCCTCCCCTGATGTGATAACGGGTACTTTTTCTCTCTTTGACACCTTTGTTATTGCATTAATAGATCCAGGGTCTACTCACTCTTATATTTGCATGAGATTAGCATCTATTTTGAGTATGACCGTTGAGTCTACGGACATTGTGATTAAGGTGTCAAACCCGTTAGGAAAGCATGTGTTAGTGGACAAAGTGTGTAAGAATTGTCCTTTATTGTTTGAGAATCATTATTTTCCGGCAAACCTGTTGTTGTTGCCGTTTGATGAGTTTAATCTAATCCTAGGTATGGATTGGTTGACTACCCATAGTGTCTTAGTGGACTGTGGTAGTAAGTTTATTGAATTGAAATGTGAGAGTGGAGATGTGGTTCGGGTCGAATCAGGTGGATCGGATAGTCTACCAGTGATGATTTCTTCCCTAGTAGCTGAGAAATGTTTAAGAAAAGGATGTGAGTCCTATCTTGCGTTTGTGTTGAATACTCAAGAGATTGGAGTAGAGTTTGAAACAGTGCCAGTGGTATGTGAGTACCCAGATGTATTTCCAGAAGAGTTACCCGTATTACCTCCAGTGAGAGAGGTCGAGTTTGGAACTGAGTTGGTTCCAGGAACGGCACATATTTTGATTGCTCCATACAGAATGGCACCTGTAGAGTTGAAGGAACTGAAGGTTCAGTTGCAAGAGTTGACAAATAAGGGTTTTACAAGACCGAGCTACTCGCCGTGGGGTGCTCCGGTATTATTCGTGTAACACCCCATACTCGAGTCCGAGGCTTAGACCGGATACGAGATATTACTATGCTTTAACTTGCTTAATCATGCACTTACGGGCTGTAAAATTTTGCTTCGAATTAAAAACTTTTCTTTCTCAGTCTAATCATACATTTCATGGGCCTACGAGGCCTTATACGCATATATAAAAACTTTCAGAACTTAATCGAAAACTTTTCTTTAAAGCAGACATCACACGCCCATGTAGTTTGGGACACGCCCGTGCACCCCTTTACACGCCCGTGTCTTTCGACCGTGGTCGACACTGACTAATTACACACGGCCTTGACACGCCCGTGGACTTAGACCGTGCACTATACCTTGATATACTGACTTATTACACACGGTCGGGGCACATGCCCATGCTCTAACTGTGTGTCAAGCACGGCTTCAACACACGGCCGTGGGATTAACCCGTGGCCTATTCTGACTTATGAGACTAAGGTGCAGGTTACGCACGGCCTAGACACACGCCCGTGTGTCTAACCATGTGGGCACTTAGAAGCTATCTACCAAGCCTTTTCTTACTCTCAATTGCATACATTCATATACTTCTTCAAAACATCAATTGAAACACATATATTAACACGTTTGGTTCATGAAAATAAAGTTTTCCTCTCATACACTTGGGAGAATTGTTCCCACAACATTTACAACAACTTAAACCATCATAAATGGCTATACACAACCATACTATGAATACTCTTTGGCCAACAACATTTGGCTACCACAATTAGCCTTCATCAACTTTAAACGAATCCCTATACATGCCATGACTCTTAAGAACTTGATACCTCATACCGTGTGTCTGCTCGATAGTGTGAAAACATCTCCGGCGGTCTCCAACCCGAGCTAAGTAATAAAACCTATAAGAGATGAGAAAAGTAAAGGAGTAAGCAATAATGCTTAGTAAGTTCATCTGTATAATTTGACAAATATTGATATTCACTTAATATACATAACCCCAAGGCAATATGTTGAGTTTTTCTCATCAACTCATGGTTACTTACTCAACCATTCTTAAAACTTACTCATTCAATCTCTTACCACATTCTTACCATATCACAAGCCAATTCGCTCGTTTAATTAGCATACGTTCCTGCACTGATCGTCACAAGATCATATATAACAACACATCAAGCATTTTCAATAAGCCGCTCATGCTACTAATATCTCGGTGGTTTCGCACTTAGCCCACCATTGAATCTCTAATAGGAGGTATCGCATATAGCCCACCAATCATTTATAAGTGATGGTATCACACATAGCCCATCGATCAATAATCAATAAGGTGATATCGCACATAGCTTCATTGTTATTTACATTCATGGATAATAATTCACAAGTATATCTCTATTTCAAATGTTCATTCAAGAACATCCTCACATGTTTCCATTTTTACTTAACTTTCTACGATACTGTTCTCATTCACAAAGTGCATCAAATACACATACCCCACTAGGGGTTCATCATTTATTGAATTCACCTCAATTCAATTCTACACATACTTGTGCTACTCATGGTACAACCACATACATTCACATATACATTGAATCATTTGAATTGTTAAATAACTCTCTTGAGTCTCATGCACATAGTTCTCGTTGTCACTCTACCCCAATTGGGTTTTACATACACTAACATATCGATGCCATGTCCCTGACATGGTCTTATACGAATTCTTACACCGAGGCCATATCCCAATATGGTCTTACTCGAGCCTTTAACCATCGTCCTATCGTGCTATACACCTTTCCCATTACTCTAAATTCAATTCCACTGACATCTCATCAAGAGACATTTCATACATTCATATAGTAATATACATTCCATACAACACTGGAATACTAAATAAGCTCATACATAATTTCAACATTTACACATGAACTTACCTCGAAGTCGAAAGAGCCGAAAAGGACTTTTTGCCCACATTTCTCTTTTCATCTGTTCTAGGTCTGAAACTCATTTTCCTTGATCTAGAGCAATGAAATTTACTCATTTAATCACTTAATCATCGTATTACAACATAATCTCTACTTAGGCAAAAATGACCATTTTGCCCCTATACTTTGGCAAAATTACGATTTTGCCCCTAGGCTCGTAAATAAATTTTCATCACATTTTCTTGTTAAACAAGCCTAGCTGAACATTTAATCATCTTACAACTATTCTCAATTCCATCAATTTCATGCCTTAATGAATGAATTACAACTTTTGCATTTTAGTCCCAATTAGGTGTTTTCATGACAACACCTTTCACAAAAGTTGTTTCTCATCATCCTATCATTCATTTTCTTTCATAAAAACTCATCAAACAACATAAAATCTCTCATGGAAAGTCCCTAGACTTTCAACCATATTGCAAACTAGTCCCCTCTTTAGAAAGCTTAAGCTTTGGGGGTCTCAAAAGTACAAAAATTAACATCTAAAGCCATCAAAATCACTTACTTGAGTGAAGAGAAGCTTGCTGAAATTTTCAAGCTTTCAAAGCCCTCCCATGGATGATATTTTTGGTTGAAAGAGAAGAAATAAAAAGATGATAGCTTTTTGGCTTATTTCATCTTATTTTATTTCTTTTTAAACACCTAACATGACCACATTTAATGTTCTTGTCCCCTTAGCTTACTATGGCCGGCCAACTCACTTAGACAAGGCCAAATTGCTCATTTGGGACCTCCAATTACTAAGCCATAGCTATTTGGTACCTTTAGCCTATAGAATGGAACTTTCGCACTCTATGCGATTTAGTCCTTTTTCACAATTTAGCTAGAAATCGCTAAAATTAAGGCACCAAAATTTTTATGTATCCTCATAAACATGTTATAACTCAGAACATAACATGAAAATAATTTTCTCTAACCTCGAATTAGTGATTTCGAGATCACTGTTCTGACTAGCCCCTAAATCGGGCCGTTACAATGCTCCCCCCTTAGGGATTTTCGTCCCCGAAAATCTTATCAGGAGGGTTACCTACCAACATTCTTAAAATGTTTCCATCTAATCTTCAAAATCACAAATCCACTTATCCTCAAATTCCTCTTGCCGATAACTCTTAAGCTGTGATACATAAGATCGAAACGTAACTTGAGACCTAGGTTATTCTTCCTCTAGGGCTTATACTATATCCAGAAATCCACTAATTTGGAACTCCGTACGTGCCCAAATGATCGTTCGGATCTTCACCGGTTGATTCACTACAATTCGAATGACATCCCCTTCTTAGGGAATCTTGTCAAACCGAATTTGAAATCTATAAGGTTTTACCTCACTTTCTCATTAAAGCATTCACCGATCTGTAATAGTCTTGACTTATACGCTTTGAAAACTCGGCTTTTAGTGGTCAACTATTTCGACCATAATCTCAATCATATCGTGAAATGTACTCTATTTTCAAAACATTTATGCACATAACTGTACTTTCTTTTTCTTGCATTAGTAGATATGCTACCACTGAATCCCATACCAAAACTTCTGTATAAGTTCTGGATTTATCATCATTCAAATCCTATCTCGAGGAATCATCGAAAACAGAAAACTTATACAACTTGTATTTTATCATCTCAATAAACTCATTCAGAGCTTATTTAAAGTACCACTTATTATCTCATTTCTGAACCCTTTTGTTCTGAAAAGAAAGCTCGCTCTTGTCATTAACTTTGCTGAAACTGGGATATTACCAACTAAGATCAACCGAGTAACTAGCTCGCATTTCTTAACATGGATCTTTCGTAACATCTAACTTACAACAAGGACACAGAAGTGATCATCTTGGGATCACTAACCTGTCAAATCTTTCTCTCGATTCAGACTGATTTCAGTACTAGAACTTTCAAATAAATAGTTCTTTTTATAGCTTTCGACTCAACTATCATGGTTTGAACATTCAGATGAGCATACCCTTGTATCATGCTCCCTACTCACGTACACACAATTTTTTCTCTTTTGATTCATGAGTGAATATACACAAAACATGAATCATATCTCAATACATTAATCTACTCTTTTCTCCACACAGAGAACATATTTCTAGCACACTCTCATCTGAGTTTCTCCTGCTGTACTAATCTAAAACCTTTACTAACATCATATCTCATGATAGCAGGGGCATTTAGGTCGAATTCATTAACTCTATTCGGCTTACTCGAAACTCATCATACAACGTGAAACTTGTGATTTCTCTTCTTATACTAGAATCATCACCAACTTCCTCCTCATAGTACCCGAACAGGGTTACAAAGAGATAAATAAATGTCGATTTCAGTTAACTAAATTGACAATCGTTTTGTCTAATTTTCACTATCAGCTAACATTCTCACATAGTTACAGTTTATGAAAAGAACAACCACAACCGCTCTGAAAGGCAACAGATAATAGTACACAATACTCAAGGGGATTATTATAATCCATCTATGGCATCAACTAACCATGCACAATCTACAGGCTTCAAGCCAACTTACTCAAACTTGCCATTTATTTAGCACATATCGTGCCACACATCGCACCTGCTTCTTCGTGATTCATTCACGAATGTCTGTATTCACTCCTTCACATGACTTTAGTACTAGTCTCATTTCTATTTCTAACTCATCTACCTGTCCCTTCGATCACTAGGAATAATCAAAGATGTATATTCATCGTCATACATTTGGGTACGACACCAATGTTACATCCCCAAGGTGGTCTTATATGGAGTCACCTCTAAATGCCAATGCCATTTCCCAGATAAGGTCTTATATGGGCTTCCACATCAAGTATCGATTCCATATTCTGAATATGGTCTTATATGGAATCATAACTTGGTGCCGAGGCCATGCCTCGAACATGGTCTTATACGGGACCTTATCTATTTCATATCTCAATGATAGCCTTTTCATTATAGTCTCTCAGGACTTCAACCTCATGTTCAACAGCAATTATTCTATCTAGTAGAGTATCATGCATCAATGTGATACAAAGCATTCTCAAAATGCTAACATAAATACTGTATTAATCACATACAAACTTACTCAATTTGTCTCTCATAATATTTCATCATAATTAAACAGTGGTATGGAGGGTGAGGTCACAGAGCCTCTTAACTTGACCCTCGTGACTACATACATATGATTTAATATTCATCATCAATGAAATATCATCATAGTCACATAACTCATCTCAAGTGAGTTTTCACGTTTATCACGTTACAATTATCTCTATCACTCATACTTTCGAGCTGTGACTTTAATAACTCAAGTTTCACATTAATATCTACTCGAGTACTTAACATTTAACTCTAGTTTTTCTTACTATTGTTTATTAATCTAGAGAATGTCTTACGGTTTGAGTACGTCGTTTACTTGATCGCCATAGTCCAACTATGGTCTTACTCGTATCACAACATCATAGTTCAGCTATTGCTTTACATGTCGTCACGATGCCATAGCCTCGCTATGGTCTTACACGAAATCTCATATCAATACCAATGCCATATCCTAGATACGGTCTTACATGGAAACTCATGTCGATGCCGATGCCATATCCCAGATATGGTCTTACTCAAAATCTTATACCGAAGCCAGGTCCCGCACGTGGTCTCACACGGATTACTATTTGATGCCGATGCCATATCCACGATATGGTCTTATACGGGATCTCACCACAACTATCGATGCCATACCCCAGATATGGTCATATCCGATTATCTTATTCAATACCGAAGCCATATCCCTGATATGGTCTTATACGGGATCATGTATCGATGCCAATGCCATGCCCCAAACATGGTCTTATATGGAATCACATGTACCGCCATGGTCCTACCATGGTCTTATTCATCATTTTATCATTGAACGATCGTACTCATCTCTTGCATTCTACTTAGTCAACTTTTTTCGTTTTAACTTCCACACCATAATATGTGTGGCTTCATAATGATTCATAAAACAAAACATCATGCATTCTCAGACTTTTAACAAATACACATGAGATTTAACCATGTGGACATATTTATCATAAATAATGGCATCACAAATCTCAAATGCTTACTTACTCTTACTACTTCTCACATACATCATGGTACTTACTAGTCTCATGTTGGTAAGGTAAACAAGGTACCTGTAACACTTGATCACATAGATCAGTATACTTTACTATAACAAGCATAATCTCAACATCATCATTCATAACATGAATTATACTTGTTAGTCAGCCTTCACTAGCATGACATAATATCAACTTTACTACTAACTTTCTTGCTATCTCATTTAAACTTTACTTGTGTGCCCGATGAATTTCCATGAATAACCGAGGATACTGAATCTCATCTCACATGCTCGATGCCAAAGCCATATCCTAGATACGGTCTTACATGGAATCTCTCTTCTTGGTTTTGAGGCCACGTCTTGACATGGGCTTATTCAAAGTCTTTCTCGTTCTCACCAATGCCATGCCTTGGCTTGGACTTACATGATAACTTGTTCAATGCCAAGCTTGCCTTGGACTTACATGATAACTTGTTCAATGCCAAGCTTGCCTTGGACTTACATGATAACTTGTCCAATGCCAAGCTTGCCTTGGACTTACATGATAACTTTTTCAATGCCAAGCTTGCCTTGGACTTACATGATAACTTGTTCAATGCCAAGCTTGCCTTGGACTTACATGATAACTTGTTCAATGCCAAGCTTGCCTTGGACTTACATGATAACTTGTTCAATGCCAAGCTTGCCTTGGACTTACATGATAACTTGTTCAATGCCAAGCTTGCCTTGCACTTACATGATAGCTTGCTTGATTGCCGATGACATGCCTCGGCTTGGCCTTATACGGACTTTCTCATTTCATGTGGTAGATCGAGTATCCTGGGAATTTCCATCTTAAATCAGGACTTGCTCGTATTTAATCTCATTTATTTCTTTGTTTAGCAAAACATTAATCATTCCATGATAATAATGTACATTATACTAAGCAATTTAATGATAGAAATCATAAAGCTTAGAAATCACACAAACTTACTAAAATTAGCTCGGTTGGGAATCATCACTGTCTTAACAAAATAATTTCGTTAGAGCCGGGAGACATCACACTATCACGATCCACATACGGCATGTATAGCTAGACTCTTACTCACGCTAGGTTAGTCCTAGAACCGACTAAACCATAGCTCTGATACCACTAAATGTAACACCCCATACCCGAGTCCGAGGCTTAGACTGGATACGAGATATTACTATGCTTTAACTTGCTTAATCATGCACTTACGGGCTGTAAAATTTTGTTCTGAATTAAAAACTTTTCTTTCTCAGTCTAATCATACATATCATGGGCCTACAAGGCCTTATACGCGTATATAAAAACTTTCGGAACTTAATCGGAAACTTTTCTTTAAAGCAGAGGTCACACGCCCATGTGGTTTGGGACACGCCCGTGCACCCCTTTACACGCCCATGTCTTCCGACCGTGGTCGACACTGACTAATTACACACGGCCTTGACACGCCCGTGGACTTAGACTGTGTACTATACCTTGATATACTGACTTATTACACACGGCCGGGGCACACGCCCATGCTCTAACCGTGTGTCATGCACGGCTTCAACACATGGCCGTGGGATTAACCCATGGCCTATTCTGACTTATGAGTCTAAGGTGCAGGGTACGCACGGCCTAGACACACGCCCGTGTGTCTAACCGTGTGGGCACTTAGAAGCTATCTACCAAGCCTTTTCTTACTCTCAATTGCATACATTCATATACTTCTTCAAAACATCAATTGAAACACATAAATTAACACGTCTGGTTCATGAAAATAAAGTTTTCCTCTCATACACTTGGGAGAATTGTTCCCACAACATTTACAACAACTTAAACCATCATAAATGGCTATACACAACCATACTATGAATACTCTTTGGCCAACAACATTTGGCTAAGATAATTAGACTTCATCAACTTTAAACGAATCCCTATACATGCCATGACTCTTAAGGACTTGATACCTCATACCGTGTGTCTGGTCGATAGTGTGAAAACATCTCCGGCAGTCTCCAACCCGAGCTAAGTAATAAAACCTATAAGAGATGAGAAAAGTAAAGGAGTAAGCAATAATGCTTAGTAAGTTCATCTGTATAATTTGACAAATATTGATATTCACTGAATATACATAACCCCAAGGCAATATGTTGAGTTTTTCTCATCAACTCATGGTTACTTACTCAACCATTCTTAAAACTTACTCATTCAATCTCTTACCACATTCTTACCATATCACAAGCCAATTCGCTCGTTTAATTAGCATACGTTCTTGCACTGATCGTCACAAGATCATATATAACAACACATCAAGCATTTTCAATAAGCTGCTCATGCTACTAATATCTCGGTGGTTTCGAACTTAGCCCACCATTGAATCTCTAATAGGGAGGTATCGCATATAGCCCACCAATCATTTATAAGTGATGGTATCACACATAGCCCATCGATCAATAATCAATAAGGTGATATCGCACATAGCTTACCGTTATTTACATTCATGGATAATAATTCACAAGTATATCTCTATTTCAAATGTTCATTCAAGAACATCCTCACATGTTTCCATTTTTACTTAACTTTCTACGATACTCGTTCTCATTCATACAGTGCATCAAATACACATACCCCACTAGGGGTTCATCATTTATTGAATTCATCTCAATTCAATTCTACACATACTTGTGCTACTCATGGTACAACCACATACATTCACATATACATTGAATCATTCGAATTGTTAAATAACTCACTTGAGTCTCATGCACATAGTTCTCGTTGTCACTCTACCCCAATTGGGTTTTACATACACTAACATATCGATGCCATGTCCCTGACATGGTCTTATACGAATTCTTACACCGAGGCCATATCCCAATATGGTCTTACTCGAGCCTTTAACCATCGTCCTATCGTGCTATACACCTTTCCCATTACTCTAAATTCAATTCCACTGATATCTCACCAAGAGACATTTCATACATTCATATAGTAATATACATTCCATAAAACATTGGAATACTAAATAAGCTCATACATAAATTCAACATTTGCACATGAACTTACCTCGATGTCGAAAGAGCCGAAAAGGACTTTTTGCCCACATTTCTCTTTTCATCTGTTCTAGGTTCGAAACTCATTTTCTTTGATCTAGAACAATGAAATTTACTCATTTAATCATTTAATAATCGTATTACAACATAATCTCTACTTATAAAAAAATGACCATTTTGCCCCTATACTTTGGCAAAATTACAATTTTGCCCCTAGGCTCGTAAATAAATTTTCATCACATTTTCTTGTTAAACAAGCCTGGCTTAACATTTAATCCTCTTACAACTATTCTCAATTCCATCAATTTCATGCCTTAATGAACGAATTACAACTTTTGCATTTTAGTCCCAATTAGGTGTTTTCATGACAACACCTTTCATAAAAGTTGTTTCTCATCATCCTATCATTCATTTTCTTTCATAAAAACTCATCGAACAACATAAAATCTCTCATGGCAAGTCCCTAGACTTTCAACCATATTGCAAACTAGTCCCCTCTTTAGAAAGCTTAAGCTTTGGGGGTCTCAAAAGTACAAAAATTAACATCTAAAGCCATCAAAATCACTTACTTGAGTGAAGAGAAGCTTGCTGAAATTTTCAAGCTTTCAAAGCCCTCCCATGGCTGATATTTTCGGTTGAAAGAGAAGAAATAAAAAGATGATAGCTTTTTGGCTTATTTCATCTTATTTTATTTCTTTTTAAACACCTAACATGACCACATTTAATGTTCTTGTCCCCTTAGCTTACTATGGCCGGCCAACTCACTTAGACAAGGCCAAATTGCTCATTTGGGACCTCCAATTACTAAGCCATAGCTATTTGGTACCTTTAGCCTATAGAATGGAACTTTCGCACTCTATGCGATTTAGTCCTTTTTTCACAATTTAGCTAGGAATCGCTAAAATTAAGGCACCAAAATTTTTATGCATCCTCATAAACATGTTATAAATCATAACATAACATGAAAATAATTTTCTCTATCCTCGAATTAGTGATTCTGAGATCACTGTTCCGACTAGCCCCTAAATCGGGCTGTTACAATTCGTGAAGAAGAAAGATGGGTCTATGAGGCTGTGTATAGACTATAGACAACTGAACAAGGTGACGGTGAAGAATAAGTATCCTTTACCAAGGATTGATGATCTTTTTGATCAACTAAAGGGAGCTACAGTGTTCTCCAAGATAGACTTGAGGTCTGGTTATTATCAGCTCAGAGTGAAAGAGCAAGATGTGTTGAAAACTGCATTCCGGACAAGGTATGGCCATTATGAGTTTTTGGTTATGTCGTTTGGTTTGACGAATGCACCTACGATTTTTATGGATCTGATGAACCGTGTTTTCAGACCATATGTGGACAAGTTTGTAGTTGTCTTCATTGACGACATATTGATCTATTCTCGGGATGAGAACGATCATGAAGAGCACTTGAGAATTGTCTTGCAAACTTTGAGAGATAAGCAGTTGTATGCTAAGTTTAGAAAGAGTGAGTTTTGGCTCCGAGAGGTCAGATTCCTAGGACACATGGTGTCAGGTGGTGGTGTCAGAGTTGACCCGAGCAAGATATCGGCTGTTGTGGATTGGAAACCGCCGAGGAACGTGTCAAAAATCAGAAGTTTCTTGGGATTAGTGGGATATTACAGACGTTTCGTAAAGGGGTTCTCCGTGATTACTACTCCGATGACGAAGTTGTTGCATAAAGATGCCAAGTTTGAATGGACTGAGACATGTCAACAGAGCTTCGAGAGACTGGAAATAATGTTGACTGAGGCACTGATTTTGGTTCAACTAGAATTGGAGAAGGAGTTTGTGGTTTATAGTGATGCATCGTTTAATGGTCTCGGTTGCGTGTTGATGCAAGAGGGTAAGGTAGTCGCTTACGCCTCGAGCCAGCTAAAGCCGCACGAGAAGAATTATCCGACTCATGATTTAGAGTTGGCTGCGATTGTTTTTGCGTTAAAGATTTGGCGACATTACTTGTATGGTGAGAAGTGTCGAATCTTTACAGATAACAAGAGTTTAAAGTATTTGATGGATCAGAAGGATCTGAATCTGAGACAGAGACGGTGGCTTGAATTATTGAAAGACTATGAGTTAGTCATTGATTACCACCCGGGAAAAGCGAATGTGGTTGCGGATGCCTTGAGTAGGAAATCCCTGTATGCTCGTATTGTCTAATGATGGTGCTATTTTGGCAGAGTTGGGAGCTAGGCCACTATTTGTTCAACAAATATGTGAAGCTCAGAGAAATGACAACGAGATGCAAGCTAAGATAGCTAAGTGCGAGTCGGAATGTGATTCTGATTTTCAAATAGGTTCGAATGGTTGTTTACTTTTCGCGACAGAATTTTTGTTCCTAAAAATGAGGAGTTGATTCGAAAGGTTTTGCATGAAGCCCACAGTGGATGCTTGTTAGTACATCCGGGCAGTACGAAAATGTACAACGACTTGAGGAAGTTGTATTGGTGGCCGGGTATGAAAAGTGATATTTTAGAGTTTGTGACTAAGTGTCTGATTTGCCAACAAGTGAAAGCTGAGCATCAAGTGCCTTCGGGATTGCTTCAGCCAGTGATGGTTGCCGAATGAAAGTGGGATCGGGTTACCATGGATTTTGTAACGGGGTTACCGATGACTCTGAGAAAGAGAGATGCTGTGTGGGTTGTTGTGGATAGATTTACGAAGTCGGCTCACTTTATTCCAGTACGTATTGATTATTCACTGGATAAGTTAGCTGAGTTGTACGTGGCAGAGATAGTGAGATTGCATGGTGTACCTGTGTCTATTATATCGGATAGAGATCCGAGGTTTACTTCGAGATTTTGGAAGAAGTTGCAAGAAGCCATGGGTACGAGATTGAATTTCAGTACTGCGTTCCATCCACAATCTGATGGTCAGTCTGAAAGAGTGATTCAAGTTCTTGAAGATATGCTTCGATGCTGTATGTTAGAATTCGAAGGTAGTTGGGAGAGATATCTACCTTTGGTCAAATTCGCCTATAATAATAGTTACCAGTCAAGTATACAGATGGCACCGTATGAGGCTTTGTATGGCCGTAAGTGTCAAACTCCTTTGTATTGGACCGAGCTTAGTGAGACGCGAATCCATGGGGTCGTTCTAGTAAAAGAGACCGAAGAGAAAGTGAAAGTAATCCGTAATAGTTTGAAAGCTGCTTCGGACCGACAGAAGTCGTATGCGGATTTGAAAAGAAAAGAAATTGAGTTTGAGGTAGGCGACAAAGTATTTTTGAAAGTATCGCCGTGGAAGAAGATTATGAGATTTGGACGGAAAGGGAAATTGAGTCCAAGGTTCAGAGGGTCGTATGAGATTACGAGCATGCATTGGGCTCGTAGCTTACACGGTTGGCTTTGGCGGTAGAGTTGGAAAAGATTCATAATGTGTTCCATGTGTCGATGTTGTGACGGTATCGCTCCAATCCTTCACATGTGATTCCTTCAACGGAAATTGAGATAAGACCGGATATGTCTTATGAAGAGGAGCTAATTAAGATCTTGGCTCGAGAAGTGAAACAGTTGAGAAATAAGAGCATAGCACTAGTGAAAGTGTTATGGAAAAAACATGGCATGGAAGAGGCTACGTGGGAAACGGAAGAAGCTATGAGAGAGCAACATCCAAACCTCTTTTCTGGTAAGATTTTTGGGATGAAAATCTCTAAAGGGGGGAGAGTTGAAACATCCCGGTTTAGGGCCTAGTCAGAATAGTGGTTCGAGACCACAAATTCGAGGGTTATGAATGAGTTTCTGAGGTTTATATTATGTATGCATGCTAGTGTAAAAGTTTCATAAAGCAATTTTGTGGAATTGTGGTTGAATTGTCTAAAAGGACTAAATTGCAAAAGTTACAAAATGTGTGTTTCTAGAAGCTATTTGTGTGAAATAACTTTAGATTATTAATTAGAGGTCCTTAAATAGTAATTTACCCAAATTCTAATTTTTGAAAAAAATGGGCATGGATGAGTCAAAATTTGAAGTTTATCAAAAAGGGCATTTTGGTCATTTATCAAATAAGTGATTAAAATAGGTGAAAAGATGACAAATTCATTCATCTTCTTCCCCTTTAGCTGCTGAAAATTTGAGAAGCCATTGTTAGAGCTCTTTCAACTTTTCAAGCTTGCTAGTAAGTGCTCCTAAGCCCGGTTTTTGATATTCTTCGTATTTTTGAAGTCCTAGTAGCATGAGTAAGCTATTTTTAGCTATTTGGTGAGCTATTATTGATGTTCAAAAATGTGGTCATGTATGACATGCATGTATTTTGATGTTTTATGGAAGATTATGAAAGCTTGATGTAGTAGAAACATCTTTTGTAAAGTGATTTTCCATGAATATGCATGTAGGAACTTGATTGTGAAAAACTTTAGTTTGGTCATACATGTGTGATTTAGTGAGATTTGATGAATGCTTTAGTTGAGTAAGTGGTTCGACTAAGCATGAAAGGATAGAAAGTTGAATAAAAATCACTTTACGAGCCTTGGGGCTAAAGTGTAAATATGAGGAAGTTTAGGGGCAAAATAGTAATTTTGCTAAAGTATGAAATGTGGGTCAATTTAGTCAATGTGTGTATTGAATAAGCTGAATTATTCATTATAGATCAAGAAAGACGGTTCCGGATCGAAACCGAGGCAAAAGCAAGGTGGTGGACTAAATTGCATATTTCCATACTTTTGAGTATCGAGGTAAGTCTATGCATAAATAATACATTCATACTTAAAATTTGTTAATGCTAGCTAGTGTGTAGCATGTTTGAGAACCTATGTGGGATGAATGTAGTAGAAAATGTGGAATGAATGTATGATCGAGAATGATTAAGTAAGTAGACTTGTGCATGTGTTGTGATAATGCTAGATGGTGGGCTAAGTGCGATACCATCCTAATGCATATTGACGATGAGCTAGCTATGTGCGATGCTATCGTGAGGTATATTGTTTGGTGAGCTATGTGCTGAATCACTATGAATACCTTTGTGGTAGGCTAAGTGCGATACCACCTTATTAATCAATTGTGGTGTGCTAAGTGCAAAACCACTGAGATACTGGCTGTGTGGATTAACTGTGTGTATTAGCTGTGTGTAATAGCTGTGTGGATTAGCTATATGAACTAGCTGTGTGGATAGGCTGTGTAGATAAGTTATGTGGATAAACTGTGTGGATGTATTACGAGAAATAATGATGTGTTGTATATTGTGTAAATGTGACATAGAATGCAGGGGTGCATTTCGATGGTTATGAGTATGTGACTCATGATGTGTTGGAAATGTGGTAAGGGATAGAAAGAGTAAGCATAGTTGTGAATTACTTATGTTGGTATAATGCTAATTGTTGCTTAGCTTATACTATGTTGCTTAATTATTTATGTGTAAACTTACTAAGCTCAAAGCTTACTCCCTTTCTTTTCCATTGTCTTATAGATTTAAAAACGTTGAATCGAGTTACGAGGATCATCAGAAGATAGCCCACACTATCAGCACACTCTGGTACATTAGACTTAATGTTTTGTATATGGCATGTATAAGGGCTAGACAAGTTAGTGGATTTTGTTGTAAATTGGCCTTTAGATGGATAGCTTATTTTGTATAATGCCATGGTTGTTGGCTATTACATTATATGAAAAGTTGTAGTTATCTATGTGGGATTGCAATTCAATTTGAGTTGATTATGATTGTGTTGGATGAGTATTTATTGTGTATGCTAGAGGGGTGAAAAGAACTTGGCACTTAGCCTTGTTCTTGACCATGTGGATAGACACACGGGCGTGTGTCTAGGCCATGTGTGACACACGGTCCCCTGCATGTTAACATTTTAAATCAAGATGGTCCACGGGCTAGCCACACGGGGGTGTGACTAGGCTTTGAGGCCGTGTGTGTGAAGTCAGGATTCACCACGGTTGGGAAGCACGGGCGTGCCTTGGTCGTGGGAAAATTGGCAGAATACTAAGTTTTTAGGCACGGTCTGGGGACATGGGCGTGTATGTCTATACACGGGCGTGTCTTATCTTGCACGGGCGTGTGAGACATGTATAAAAGAGAAAAATTTTAAGGATCGTAAAAGTTTCGGATTGTTCTCGAGAGCCCTCGTGTGTATGAGTGAGGCCTCGTAAGTCGAGAATGAGGTTATAGAGAGTAATTGCGTTGAGCCTAGGTGGCGATCAAGTGGTTTGAGTACGGTAACGCCTCGGGCCCGGTTCCCGGCGTAGAACTCGGGTAAGGGGTGTTACATTCCATTTCAGTTGTTAATTTCTTTATTATTGTATGATTTGTTCTTAAAAAAAATGAAGTATATTCATTATTAGTTTTATGTTATTTGAGCTCAAACTGTTAATTTCATTATCTTTAGAAGAAGCTCATGTTATTAGTATTAAGTATCCGTGATGTAATTATTAAGTGCAACTTTTTAGTTAGGTAATTTGTCAATTCAGTCTCGATTCTAACCCTCTAATTCAGCCTTTATCCACACCTTTAACCCAAGCCCCGTTACAACCCATAAAAGACCTTTTGATTTGTGTATCATATCATTTTACAGTGGTGGAGATTTGATTTCCATGCAAGCCTATGGGATTAACTTTTCATGTTCGACTTCTGAGTGCTTAATTTTGAACCTTAAACACTTTGAGTAATTTGAATGAACCTTTAGTGAGGATGCCAATTTTTGTCGATTTTGAATTAAAGGTAATTATTTAGGTAAGGGGAAACACCTATTTTTCGTACTATAAAAACTATGACTTTGATTGTTTGAATCTTTAGGAACCTTCCGGTTAACTTATCAATGTATGAATTACCTATGAATTATGATGAAACACTGTTGATGAAGGTTATGAATTGAGGAAGTTCGTTTTAATTGCAAGTTGAGAACTTTGCTTGAGGACAAGCAAAAGCTTAAGTGTGGGGGTATTTGATAAACCGTAATAGTAACATATTTTATCTCCACATTTAGCATGCTTTTGGATGATTTATCCCTTGAATTATGGAATTTGGTGCTCTTAATCCTTTAATTTCCTGTTTTATACTCAGGAGAGTATAGGAGGATGAAAAGAACGGAAAACGGGCTTAAAACGGGCCAAATGGGCCAAAGTAGGAAATCAACACGGCCTGGGCCCAAAGCACATGGCCGTGCCCCTTAAGCAGGTTCAAACACGGCCTAAAGTCGATTCACACGGGCGTGTCACACGGGCGTGTCCCTGCCGGGACAAAGAAGAATTTCACTCGGAATAGGGTACTTAGAGGCAAAGAAAGCCATTCCAAAAGCCTATATAAACACCCTAGAGGGCTTTTGGTCAGGGGGCGTCCAGCTAGGCCAAGGAGCCAAGCCAGAGAGGCCAGAATCGTGGGATTTACTCGAAGAAAGCCGGTTGATTCATCTCAAGAAGCCGAAATCATACTCAAGATGGCGGATCTCTCCTTCAATTCCTTCAGGGGGTTTTAAGGTTTTCTTATGTTTTGTTTTATCTTTTCTTCCGAGATGTATTCTTTTATAATTATGAACTAAACCTCGGATACGAGGGGATGAAACCTAAGATGGATCTTGTTATTGTTTTGTTGAACTATATGATAAATACTTGATTTGTTCTTAATTATGTGTTCTTAATTCTTGCTTTGATATTTCAGGTATTAATTCAAGTATTGATGTGCTTAGGCAGTGGAGCAAAAGTCCCTGTCTAAGAGTAGATCTAGCATAATTAAGCGGAGTTGATCGCAACCCTAGACATAGGATGACGAAATTCTGCCGGATTAGGGTCAAACCTAATATGGGAGTCCATAGATCGAGTTAATGCAATTCTAGGGGTTTTAATTAGAAAGATATTTCAATTAATCAACCTAGGGTTAGACGTTAGTAGCCTCGACGGAGGTATTAATATACATTAGGGAATCCTACGAATCAAGTCAAGTGAATAAATAAATGCAGTTTGAGTTAGATAACAAGTGAAGTCTAGGTGGATTCTTCCTTGGGTATTGTCTTAATCAATTGGTTTTTCCCACAAGTATTTCCCCAATTCATTCTCTTTGTCTTAGCGTCTTTAGCTTAGTAATTAGTTAATTTTAGATTAAACAATAATTCACTTCAATTCTTAGGCTAAATAATAGAAAGAAAGTTAGTATTAGTACTTTTGGTTCCTTTGGGTTCGATATTCGGTCTTGCCACTAAACTATACTCTTTGTTCGATAGGTGCGCTTGCCTCAATCATTGTCACAGTTAGTTTCTAGGCTAGATCATTCATTATATAAATTTTAAGACTCTGAAATAACGATCAGCATCCAAGTTGATCCGAGTAAAATTTTAGCAGTTGTTGACTGGAAACCACCAAGAAACGTATCCGAGGTCAGACATTTTCTGGGATTAGCTAGCTATTATCGGCATTTTGTAAAAGGGTTTTCGATGATAACTACTCCGATAACTCATTTATTACAAAAAGATGTGAAGTTTGAATGGTCTGAGAAATGTCAACATAGTTTTGATCAGTTGAAAGCACTGTTAATGAAACACCAGTTTTAGTTCAGCCTGAGTCGGGTAAAGAATTCGTGATTTTCATTGATGCATCATTGAACGGTTTGGGATGTGTTTTAATGTAAGAAGGCAAAGTGATAGCTTATGCATCCAGACAGTTAAAACCGCATGAAAAGAATTATCTGACATACGATTTAGAGTTGGCTGCTATTATTTTCGCATTGAAAATTTGGTGACATTATTTGTTCGGTGAGAAGTGCCGCTGTAACACCCCAAACCCGGCCTAGACGTTATGGCAAGATCTAGCATGTCACATCAAAGGTTGTTTAAAAGCTAAGCATTCATTAAAAACTTTGCATCTTTTTTTAAAACTCCGAGTTTGTAAAACAAGGTTTGCTTAAAGTGTATTCTTGGAAAGATGTTATTATTATTTTCGAAGAAACTTGTTTATCACATAAATCTGACTTAATGAATTGCTGAAACGTGATATTTTGAAAACGGTTGTTATTGTTTTTAAAAAAATCCGTGATTAACCGATTAACAATTTATAACTAGCAGAATTACCAAATGAAAGTTTAAAAAGAAAAATCCCATGGCCTTATTACACAAAATATTAACCCAAAATATTATCATAAAATAAATTGAAACCGAATTTACTAAGCTTCGTAGGAGGCTAATCTGATGTATGGCCACCTCCGAGTCCTTCGCAGCTCCAAATCCTCTAACGCTGGGGATTACCTGCATGGTTAAATGAAAAGGGCGTGAGTTACGAGAACTCAGTGTGTAATCCCCTATAAAGGTCACTATCTAGGCCTGAGCCCATACAGAATCAATATGGGCCTAAGCCCATACATAATCAATCTGGGCCTAAGCCCTATTCGGTAGCAAGCTGGGCTTAAGCCCCAAAATCATGGTAATGCAAAAAAAATGCAGCCCAACCCAATTCAACCATCACACCACCCGTACCAACCCTACACACCATGTGGGGACCAAGTCAACCCACCCAGCCCTACACACCAAGAGCACAGCCGAGCTGCCAATATCAACGAAGCAAAGCTGCCAGTAACAGTATACGTGGCTGAGCCACTAAAATCAGTATATCGTGGCAGAGCCACTGAATCAGTATAATGTGGCATAGCCACCAGTGCAGTACTTCCCCCAAAATACAAATCCCAACCCCATGCAATATGTCGTGTATGTCATGCGCAATCATTACACGTGTATGCAAAATAGCCATGCTCAGTAACAGTCATTTGGACATAAATTAACAAAGATAATGATCCACACGACCACAGTCAAGTCAATTAAAACGCAGTTATACAATCATAGTCAAAATCAATCAAATTCATAGTCTAGTCAGTCATTTACCTACAAGGGCAAAATAGTCATTTTACCCTACAAGGGTATTTCGGTAATTTTACCCACCGAGGGTATTTCAGTAATTTTACCCACCGAGGGTATTTCGGTAATTTTACCCACCGAGGGTATTTCGGTAATTGTACCCACTGAGGGTATTTCGGTAATTTACCCACTAAGAGTATTTTAGTAATTTTACCCACCGAGGGTATTTCAGCTTTTAGCCGGTTCACAGATCATGGCATTAACAGAACAAATAGGAGTGTGAGATTACACACTTTGATTACGAGTGTGCCGCCAGCCCCTTAGCACCGATCCTTGTTTCACCAGGTTTTGCTAAGTCCTTTCCGAATACCAGTGAAGATTAAGAATCCCTGAAATTATCCTGTGATACAACGCACCCTAACAGGAAGAAACGAGATAATGATGCGATTGGGCCTAGGGCCCATTCTCGGCCCAAATGGACCCACACGCTCGTGTGGCCCATTTAGCCCAAATTTAACTACAGATATGAGATTCACATTGACCAGCCCAATATCTACTACACAATCATACAATTTATTCATATGGGCTCACGGGCCCATTGGGCCCACTTGGCCCCTTTCGACCCAACGTGGCCCAAATAGCCTAAACCCACAAGAACACTATGATGGCCTCGACTATTGAGTCGAAGCTCCCACACGTGCGCTCGCACGCTCGTGCGGCTACCATCGTCGTGTGACCGGCATTTCGGCATTTGCTACTCTACAGCTAGAGTAGTGCGAAATACACACCTGATAGGAATCTGGAGTTAATCCTCACTCCGACCACTCCTGTGCCCAAACGCCCACCAAGGTATGCTTACTCTCCTCATAGATTGCTCTATTTAAAGCCAACTTCTCACATTCCCTCTTGCTAGCTTCCCGATGTGGGATCCCTCCTTCAGCAGAGTTTAATTCCAACACAAACTCTGGCCGTCCCCACTTAGCAAAATAAATATCCCTTTTTGTTTGAAATGGGATTCGAACTTAGGCTCCCCTGTATCATAATCCACACCGCTAGCCACTTTACCAACTAGCTCCTTGTTGCCTTAAAACATGCGCAACTAAATATAAGCCTATGGCCCAAAATATAAGTTCATTTAAAAAGAAATCAAAATGAAATGCAAGCGCCAAGACTTGAACCTTGGACCCCTTGCTTCCTTGTGTGGCGTCATTCCCTTGTCTCCCATGTGGCGCCATTTGCCACTAGACCACAACTCCTTTTGTGTCATTTTTCTCCACATTTTATTCTTAAAGCTTACTTACTAACTCCCAGGGTTTTATTCACCTAAAACCAAAATTTTCCTAAAGCCCAGGTTTGATCCCGAGACTTCATGGAAGCCCCCTAACCTTTAAAAATCCCTCACCTAATAGGTCCAACTTGCATTAGTGCCATTCTCTTGTTCTCAAAAATTTGAAACGCTCCCACGCCCAAGGCCCAATGGGCCCAATTCTACTAGGCCCAAATTCGAGGCGTTACAGCCGCATATTTACCGACCATAAGATTTTGAAGTATCTAATGTCTTAGAAAGATTTGAATTTGCGACAATGAAGATGGTTTGAATTATTGAAAGACTATGAGTTAGTGATTGATTATCAGCCGGGGAAAGCGAATGTAGTTGCGGATGTTCTAAGTAGAAAATCTTTGTTTGCTTTGAGAGCGATGAATGCACGATTGACATTATCTGATGATGGTTTAATTTTAGCCGAGTTAAAAGCTAAACCGGTATTTTTCTAGCAAATCTGTGAAGCTCAGAAATGTGACAACGAATTGCAAGCTAAAAGAGTATAGTGTGAGTCGACTACTGATTCAGAGTATTAGATCGGATCCGATGATTGTTTGTTGTTCAGAGGTAGAGTTTGAGTATTGAAAAATATAAAACATAGACAGAAAATTTTACTCGAAGCGCACAATGGTTGCTTGTCTATTCATCTAGGAAGTACTAAGATGTATAGTGATCTGAAACAGATATACTGGTGGTCAGGCATGAAACGAGACATTTTAGAATTTGTGTCGAGATGCTTGGTTTATCAACAGGTTAAAGCTGAACATCAAGTAACATCAGGACTGCTACAGGAAGTAATAATACCTGAGTGGAAGTGGGATAGAGTTACGATGGATTTCGTATCGGGATTACCCCTATCTCCGAAAAAGAAAGATGACATTTGGGTTGTTGTTGATCGTTTGACGAAATCTGCATATTTCATTCCGGTACGTACAGACTTTTCACTTGATAGATTAGTTGAATTGTACATCTCTGATATTGTCAGATTGCATGGGGTGCCAGTTTCTATTATTTCGGATAGAGATCCAAGGTTTACGTTACGATTTTGGAAGAAGTTGCAAGAAGCTTTAGGTACACGGTTGCATTTTAGTACTGCATTTCATTCTCAAACTGATGGTCAATTTGAGAGAATAATTCAGATTCTCGAAGATATGCTTCGTTGCTGTGTTTTAGAGTTTGAGGGAAACTGGGAAAAATATTTATCGTTAGTTGATTTTGCGTATAATAATAGTTATCAGTCGAGCATAAAAATGGCCCCGTATGAAGCTTTATATGGTAGTAAATGCTGAACTCCGTTGTACTGGACCGAGCTTAGTGAGAAAAAGATCCACGGGGTTGATTTGATTAGAGAGACTGAAGAGACAGTAAAAGTAATTCGCGACAGTTTGAAAGCAGCTTCAGATCGACATAAATCGTATGCGGATCTGAAATGTAAAGATATTGAATTTCAAATAGGTGACAAAGTATTTCTAAAAGTATCTCCGTGGAAGAAGATTCTTCGATTTGGTCGCAAAGGAAAGTTGAGTCCACGATTTATTGGACCATACGAGATTATCGAGAGAATTGGGCTAGTAGCTTATCGAGTTGAGTTACCCTCAGAGCTGGAAAAGATTCATAATATGTTTCATGTGTCAATGTTACGACGTTATCGATCAGACGCATCGCACATAATTTCTCTGTCAGAGATTAAAATTCAGCCCGACATGTCGTATAACGAAGAACCAATCAAAATTTTGGCTCGAGAGATTAAAGAATTAATAAAAAAAAGCATAGCTTTAGTGAAGGTTCTTTGGCAACGTCACGATGTTAAAGAGGCTACGTGGGAACATGAAGAAGCTATGAGAAAATAGTACCCTAACCTATTTTCTGGTAAGATTTTCAGGGACGAAAATTCATAAGGGGGAGAGTTGTAACAGCCTATTTTTAGTCAAATAGGGATAGTGGTTTTAGGACTACAAATTTGAGGTTGAAATATTTATTTTATTATTATTTTAATGTCTACAGCATGTTAATATTGTTGTATAAAAATTTTGTTAAGAAATTTTATCGTTTGCATGCTTAATTTGATAAAAAAGACTAAATCGCATAAAGTGTAAAAGTTGGGTTCTAATAGCTAAAGGTGTCTAATAGCTATGGAAATTTAAAGTGTAGGTCCTTATGTGGTAATTAGACCATTTTTATAGTGAGTGGACATTATTGGACACTAAATGGATGTTTTTAATGGTTTTATAACAAGGTTAATTAAGTAATTTAATTAATAAATTAAGTAAAACAAAAACAAATTGATTAAGGTATCATCTTCCTAAGCTATAGCTGATCGAAATTAGAGAAGAAAACTCCATTCTTAACACCTTGAAGCTTCGACACTTGAAGTCTTTGCATGAGATTAATTTTGAGGTTAGTTTTTAGTGATTTCTATATTTTTAGAGTCGTTGTAGCTTAATCTAGCAAGCCCAGGGACTAATTTGCAAAATTGTTAAAAGTCTAGGATTTTACCATTGATGAATGTGTATGTGTTTTGAATTTTAATGGTAGAAAATGAATGGTTGTTGTTAGATAAACAACATTTGTTAAGTGATTTTGAATGAAATTGCAAATTAAGGATTAAATTGAGAAATGTAATAAATTGTGTGGTAAAAGTGTGAATATGTGAAATATATGGGCTGCTATAAGTATGTAAGAAATTCGGCTAGCATGTGTGTGGATTACATTGCATGAATTTTGCATTTTTATGAGTTAGGGACTAAATTGTAAAGAAGTTAAAATAATAGGGTAAAGGTGTAAATTTACAAAAAAATATATATTTTTGAACTGAATTGAATAGAATGAAATCTAAATGGATTGAATTTGATTATTTAGATCAAGTTAAGCCTCGTACGAAACTAGATCGAGGGAAATATAAAGTTTTGGATTGGTCGATCCTATTTCGTCGTTTTTGTAATCGAGGTAAGTTTGTATGTTTAATAAGCACTAAATTATATGTATTTGAATGCTTAACTGATATAATTGTGATGATACGACACCATAGAAATTCTCAATGAGTTATCGGCCATGTATAAATCCCTGTTGAACCTTAGGAATAGATAGGATACAAATGACATGTCATTAGGGGTTACTGTGTTTTGGGTGCTGGTCCGTACGTTCTACCGGTGGCTGAGTTTTTCGGCATGTGTTGCAGTTACTCGTCAGCTTGTGTGAGCAGCACTGTGTAGATATGTCTTGACCGTCAGCTTGTGTGAGTAGACTCGGTAATAGCTCGAGATTGAGCATTTTTATGAGATATGAGATTGAGATGGTTTCGACCATGTATTGGCACTTAGTGTGCGAGATTCCCGAGTATCCGCTATTATTCCAAATGGTTCAACTGGTATATTGATGATATGAAAGAGTAAGAGATTGATACGTATCAGTGTAGGTATGTACGTAAATCATATAAGCATTGAATCCATGAAATTTGTGAATTTCATGTTTAACTATGTGGATGAATACATGTTTGGCTTGTGATTAAAATTTAGTTGTATTATATTATTTTTAATTACTTAAATTCTGAATGAATGGTAAGATATACTTGTTAGCCATACGAGCTTACTAAGCTTAATAGCTTACTCTGTTTACTTTTCCGTTTTTTATAGTGATTTTGAAGCTTGCTCAGATTGGAAATTGTCGGAGATCTCATCACACTATCCAGCCGTTGTTTTGGAACTTTTGAACTTGTGTATTTTGGTTATATGGCATGTATAGGTTATTTGGCTAATGAAAGCCCATATGTTTTGGTTATGTAACTAGTCATGTAATATGACTTGATTTGGCATATGTTGGTATATGTATGTATATATGTAGTTATTTTCATCTTATGTTTATTTGGATTGCCATGGAATATGTTTGGATATGTAAATGTATGCAAATGGCCCTTTGATATGTGGTTTTTAATTTCTATGTGAAGGCCTTAATTGTGTATTGTATTGTGAGTACCAAATGGTTGAATTTTAAGATGTAGTATGCATGTTGATTTAGGCACAAAGTCTACTAAGTAAGCTTGATCATTTAGGAGATTTTTGGGAGTCATATTGGTATGATTTTGAATGCCTAGTTGTGAAGTTATGAACATTATTATTGTTGGTATTGGTATAGATTGATTTGGTCTTGGATATGGCTGGCTTGAATGCCTATTGATGATATGGTCATATGCATTTGATATGTTTAGGTTAAAACAATTTTGGGTGAGAAATAAGGCTTGGGAAATGGCCTATTTTTGTCCACACGGGCAGAGACACAGGCATGTGTCTCAGCCGTGTGTGACACACGGTCAGGGGACACGACCGTGTGTCCCCTAATACTTATTTAGAAACCAAGTCAGTGGCTTCACACGGCCTAGCACACGGGCGTGTGGCTTGGCCGTGTGGCACAAGTCAGTATACCCTCCAGTTTTCACACGGCCTGGCACACGGGTGTGTGAGGCCATTTCAAAGGTTACATGGGTTAGTCACACAGGAGTGTGGTTGGCCGTGTGACCTAAGTTAGTGAGTTACACAGGGTCCGAAACGGGCTGAGACACGGCCATGTGATCCCATTTTGAATGTCCACACGGCCTGTGACACCAGCGTGTCCCTTGGTCGTGTGAGACACACGGCCTGTTCACATGGGCGCGTGTCCCCTGTATTTTGAAAATTTTCCATGTTTTCCTAAAAGTTACTTAAATTCTCGGTTTAGTCCCAAACCATTTCTAATGATTATTTTTGGCCTCGAGGGCTTGTATTAGGGACTATATGTCTGAGTTTGAATAGTTTTATTTTTGAATACAGATTGAATGTGAAATGTATGATTGTTTATCATATATGTTAGGTAATGCTTCATAACCCTATTTCGGCGACGGATACGGGTTAGGGGTGTTACAGATACCATCATGGAGAAGGTTCTAAAGTCCATTGATGATACTGATGTGATGGCACAGGGGATGATAGCAGTCATAAGAGGCTGAGGACTGATGGGGGCTCTCATAGTATAGAGGGTAGCAGCGGTAAGTTGATCCTTCGCAAAATAGGTAAGAGACTAGTTACCTTTGAGAGGGAGTCTTCTCCTCCTATCCCCTTGGCTCAACACGAGACTCAAGATGAGTCTGCCACCACTCCTGTGAACCTCTCTCCCCTCGCTCAAAGTCCGCCTGGTACTCTTACTCCTCGCTTTGCCCCATCTATGCTGCCCTCTCTTACTTCTGGACCGATACAACATTATTTTCCATCTATTGAGGCATTGGGTTTGCTCCCTTGGAAGGAACATTTTTGTGTGGGTCAACCTCATTTTTCTTCGACAGAGATTATCCAAAGATGGGATAGGGACCTACCCCAAGCATTGAGGGAATGTGCTCTCCCTATTTCTTTAGCATCTCGCCAACCTACTTTACGAGATTTGATGAACTCCCACCATATTTGGATAAAGGAAGGAAACTTTATTGGTTGGGATCTTTACAAGCGATGCATTGAAATTGAAGTTGGTTATGCCCAATTTCAGACGATCCTGGCTTTTAAGGATCAAGAGCTAGCTAAACTCCATCAAATGTTAGAGGCCACAACCCTTCAAGTGAAGAATTCTGCTGAATCTACCTTCGACTAGGAGTCTAAGTGCAACTCTCAGAAGTTAGAGTTTGAGGATAGGGTTTGCCAGTTGGAGGAGCAAGTCAAGGCACAAGAGGGACAATGCTTGGCGAACCTAGAAAAGGTTTAAAGAGAAAACACTAAAGCCCTGACATAATACAAGGCAGAGACTGAAGTGAGAATAACAGATTATCTTCCCAAGTTGAAGTCCAACTACATTCTCCATGCCCAAGTTGTTGTGGGCCCTTACGATGTGAGTCGTGTGAACTTCAGCTATCTTCACCAGTTTATCAACTAGAGTCTAGGCTTCAATGCTATGAATCCTTCCAGAGCCGAGTGAGAAGAGATCCAAAAGAAGTGGAAAGAATCTAGTAGTTTCTACCTCCAAGTCAAGCCTGAGCCTACCACTCTTACTCTCATTGAGGAAGCTGATAATGAAAAGGATTTCCCAAAGGAAATGACCTATCAGCCTGCTGGGGACGATGTCTAATTTGTTATTGCCTTTGTATTCCTTTACCTATTTTAATGAAAGATTTTCACTTTCTTACCTATTTTTCCATATTTCATTGTTCAACAATTCGATCATGATATGCCAATCTTGTACTCATTCTTATTACACCCACTATTTACCATAAATCTTGAGAGGCTTAGCCATTGCCACTGTATCCTGTATATAAGGGTTGTCTTCCAACTTCATACGTCCAGAAGATTGACTAAACCAAAACTCTGATATCACTAAACTGTAACACCTCATACCCGACCCAATTGCTGGGTCCAGGTACTAGATGCTACAATAACTCGTTCGATTCCACTTTACACCCATAATAATTGCAATTACATATAAAAGCCTGCAACAGCTCGTTTTTAATGAAATCAAAATAGTGGTTTTGGGACCACAAATCTGACGAGTAAATTATTATTATTTTATTATTTTAATGTCTATGGAATGTTAGTAAGGTCGTATAAAAAATTTGTTAAGAAATTTTGACGGTTGCATGCTTAATTATGTGAAAAGGGCTAAATCGTAAAAGGTGTAAAAGTAGGATTCTATTAGTTAAATGTATCAATTAGCTATGAAACTCAAATGTGAGTGGACTTAAATGGTAATTAGACCATTTACTATGTTATTGGACAAATATGGACATTTAATTCAGTGATTTGAAGGTTAATTAACAAGGTTAATTAGGTAAATTAATAAATATGTTAAAGAAAAATAAAGAAACAAAAGGTATCATATTTTTAGTCCATCTCTCCATTGAAAATAAGCTAAGAAAATAGCATTGAATAATGCTTGAAGGTTCAGCTATGTCCAAAGGTTGCATGTAAGTGATTTTTGATCCTGTTTTTAATGATTTTTATGTTTTTGAAGTCGTTGTAGCTTAATCTAGCTAGCCCATGAATTAAATTAGAAAACTATTAAAGATTTAGGGTTTTTCCATTAATGTTCTTACATGATTCTTGAAGTTTAATGGAAGAATATAAATCCTTGTTGTTAAATAAACAAGATTTGTAAAGTGATTTTTGGATGAAAATGTCATTTAGGGACTTATTTGTAAATTTAGTAAAATTCCATGGTAAATTTTGAAATGATAGTTTGTATGAATTGATATAAGTCCCTAGTGAATTTTGCTACCATGAGATGAGGATTAAAATGCTTAAATTTCAATTTATGAGCTTAAGGACTAAATTGTAAAAAGTTAAAATGTTTAGGGCCAAAGGGTAAATATGCATAAATGTGAGTTATGGATTGAATTGAATGTTTGAGATTTATTGAAACAATTAATTGAATATAGTTATTTATTTAGATCAAGATAAATCTAAACTGGATCTAAATCGAGGAAAGACGAAAATCACGGAAAGGCAAAAATCACAGATTAGCTCGATCATATTTCTATGCTCTAGTTGTCAATGTAAGTCCATAGTATTTCAATATGTAATTTAATTTCTTCTTTTATTCTCACATTATAGCCATGTAATTAGATGCTTATAGTTAATTATTCCATGAATTACACATATGCGCCCCTGTTTACACTTCGGTAACTTTGAATCAAGTAATATATGAGTTGTATTCAATTGTTGTTAGTTTAAATGATATACTATGTCATTACTAAGCTCTATAAGCTTATTCGTTCTTGTGGATTGTTTTGTAGATCGTTGTTGCTAATATTTGGACAGATCAAATTTTTGGCTCATACTACCCATTGATGTCGGTAGTTCTTGTGTCTCTTAGGGTGGTGGCATGTATATGTGGATATATAGGTTGTTTTGGTACAATATGACAATATACTAAACTAAGTTATTAGGTATTTTATCAAGATTGTAAATAGGTATCTTTTTTGTATAATTAGAATGGTATGAAAGTGAACACTTGTGGTTTTTTTTTGGTTTATGATTGAAATAAGTTGCTTTGCTAGGAATGGATCAATGTTGACATGTTTTAGTTGTTGATGTTTGGACATAATTGCGGTGTCTTTGAAGGGCACATTGATTGGTTGTTTTAGGACATTAAAATGGTATGTTTATGTTGAGTTATTTATGGTCACAATTATGGTATGTTTTCAGATGATATTAAACTAGATGTGCATGTTTAAAATGTGGTAATGCATATGTTTAGGTAAGTTCGTATGTTTGTTTTTTTGAGGTGCCTTATATGGCATATTGGTTGAATGGTTTTAGACTAGCTAATTTGTCATTTCATGTTGATTTTGGTCATGTTATGATGCCTTGATCATGTGTACAAAAATGCTTTTAGGTATATACTTGATTTGGTGATGGAAATGGCTTGATTTTGGCCAATTTCATGTCCACACGGCCTGAGACACGTGCGTGTGACTCGGCCGTGTGTCACGACCATGTGTCCCCTATAAGTTTTAAGGCATGCAAGTCAGGCTGTTACACGGCCTAGCACACGACCTGGTACACAGGTGTGTGTGGCTATTTCGAGAGTTACATGGCCTAGCACACGGGCGTGTGGCTTGGCCGTTTGACCCAACTTAAAGTGTTAAACGAGCACGAACATGGGCTGGGACACGGCTATGTATTCCTATTTCAAAAGTTACACAGCCTGACACGGGCGTGTGAGTCAGACGGCCTGGCCACACGGCCGTGTGACCCCTATAGTTCAAATTTTCTAACTTTTTCTTAAACTTTCCTAATGTTTCGAATCTGATCCCGAATTGTTTATATCGTATTTCTAGGGCCTCGAAGGCTTGGTTAAGGGACAATATGTATGTAAATGAATGATTTATGCTATGTTTATATTAATGTATGAAATGTATATTCTTATGTTACGATTATATGGTAATACTCTGTAACCCTCTTCTGGTGACGAATACGGGTTAGGGGTGTTACATTTAGTGGTATCAGTGCTATGGTTTAGTCGATTCTAGGACTAACGTAGCAGAGTAAAGTTTAGTATATACATGCCAGATATACCTTGTGATAGTTTGATGATATTGATTTGTTCTAATGTTGTATTTTCTTATAGATTCAAGATGTCAACTGAGTTGAATCGAGATATAGTTAATGAATCTGAAAGTAATGTTCAAGCTTTGAATCCCGAAGCAAGTAATAATACATCTGTTCTGCATTCTGCTGGTGATGAGATGAAAAATGTATTTCTTGGAATGATGAACCAGTGGTTCAACAAGTTCAAACAAGCAAATATTGCGGCTCTACCACCTCCACCCCCTATTGTGACTCATCGAGTACCTCTGAATACTTCAAACCCTGTATCTGTGATAGTTACCTGAGTATTAGTTGACAAAATTCAAAAATATGAAGCGGAGGAGTTCAGAAGCACGGTAGATGATGATCCTTCAAAAGTCGAGTATTGGCTAATGAATACAAAGAAAGTTTTTGAAAAAATGTTGTGCACCCCTAAAGATTGTTTGAGGTGTGCAGTATCCTTACTAAAAGATGAGGCGTATTTATGGTGGGATACTTTAAGCACAATGACCTCGAATGATCGTGTTAATTGAGAATTCTTCTAGAATGAGTTAAAGAAAAAGTATGTTAGTCGACTGTTCATTGATCGGAAAAAGAAAGAGTTTTTCGAGTTAAAATAAGGAAACTGGAGTGTAGTTGAGTATGAACGTGAGTTTGTATAGTTAAGCAAGTATGCTTATAACATCATGTCAAATAAGGAGGAAATACGTATTAGATCTGAAAATGGGTTGAATGATGATATCCGTATAGCTGTAGCAACATTGAAGTTACGAGAATTTGTAGAACTTTCAGAGAGAGCTAAAAAAGTTGAAGAAATTTGTAAAAGCAAATGATAGTCAGATTTGAGATTTCGAGACTATAACAAAAGAGGGTCATTCAAGCCTACTCAAACGTCTCCATCGAAGAAATATAAAAATGACACAAGTTGGTTAGCTGCTCCTTTAGAGTTCGTTGGTAGAGAGAAACTAAGTCCAAGCAATTCTCAGTCAGTTAATTCTCCAACGGCTAGTGTTGAAAGTGTAAGAAATGCTGAGAGAACCGTTCCTGTGTATAATGATTGCAATAAAAGACATTTTGGTGAGTGTCGATCAAAATTGGGAGCTTGTTTCCGTTGTGAATCTACTGATCATTTTCTTCATAATTGTTCGAAGAAGCAAAATGATTTCAGTAATCACTCAAACAAACCTGAAGCAACTTCTTAGAGAGATAGACGATCTAGAAATGCTAGAAATGCTACTCCCGATCGAGGAAAGAACATCGAGATAAACAAATGGTCTGAAGCAAGAACACTAGCTAGAGCCTATGCAAATCGAGATCGAGAGCAAGCTACTACTCCAGAAGTTATTGCGAGTACTTTTTCTCTCTTTGATATTAATATATATGCATTATCTGATCCTAGACCAACTCATTCGTATATATACACTACATTAGTAGATAAAAAGAAAATACCAGTTGAATTCGCTGATTATACTGTCAAAGTTACAATTCCTTGGGTTAATGTGTTCTAGTTAATCAATTATGTAGATCATGTCCATTAAAAATTAAGGGTTATGATTTCCCTGCTAGTTTGATGTTGTTACCCTTTAATGAGTTTGATGTGATTCTGGGTAAGGACTGGTTGACTCTGCATGATGCTATTGTTAATTGTAGAAGAAAACATATTGTGTTAAAATGTCAAGATGGTAAACGGATTCAAATTGAGTCAAACATATTGGATGGTATATCTAATATAATCTTAGCTATGACGACACGAAAATATGTTAAAAAGGGTTGTGAAGCATATATCACTTATATAGTTGATTCTACGGTTTCAGAATTGAAATTAGAATCAGTTTTGGTTGTGTGTGAGTTCCTGGATGTGTTTCCAGAGGAATTACCAAGATTATCGCTGACCTGAGAGATTGAGTTTGCTATTGAATTGGTGCCGGGAACATCTCCGATATCGATAGCTCCGTACAGAATGCACCTACAGAATTGAAGGAATTGAAAGCAGAGTTACAAGAGTTGACAGATAGGGGCTTTGCTCGGCCTATTTTTCCTCCTTGGGTGCTCCTATGTTATTTGTTAAGAAAAAGGACATATCTATGTGATTATGTATTGATTATCGACAACTCAACAAGGTGACGATCAAGAATAAGTATCCATTTCCACGTATTGATGATCTGTTTGACCAGTAGAAAGGTGCGACGATATTCTCAAAGATCGATCTTCGTTTTGGTTATTATCAGTTATGAGTTAAAGATTCGGATGTGCCAAAAACTACGTTCAGAACTAGGTATGGACATTATGAGTTTCTTGTGATGCCATTTGGTTTGAATAATGCACCTGCTGTATTTATGGACTTGATGAACAAAATATTCAGACCGTGTTTAGACAAATTTGTTGTTGTGCTTATTGATGATATTCTGATCTACTCATAAGATGAGATAGAGCATGCCCAGCATTTGAGAATTATTTCGTAAACTTTACGCAAAAAATAGTTATTCGCTAAGTTTAGAAAATGTATGTTTTTGCTTCGAGAAGTCAAATTTTTGGGACATGTTGTATCGGTCGATGGCATTAGAGTTGATGTAACATCCTAAAAATTGAGTATCGATATGTTGCATAATTTTGGTGCTTAGCTTGTGAATGATTCAATTTGTGTGTTTAATATAGTCTTGAGAAGGCTCGGGATTTATTCGGAATTAGAATAAATTTTAGTAATGAGTACTTTATTGAAGTGGAACAAGTAACCTTGATGTTTAAGGAAATTAAGTGACAAAAGTTAGCATGAGATGAGTTAGTCGTAAAGTGGAGTTGGCGCCATGAGTGTTGCTTGAGGGAAGAGGTTCGAATCCCCTAGTATGTATTTTGTGACTTTATTTTTTGCTCATTCCTAGCAAATGTCGGCCAAGCATTATACTTTTGGTAAGTTAGACTTTTATTTTATGGTATGGTGGCTAAAAGATATGGTAAGAATGAACTTAAGGTAGGGAATCATGAGAATATGACATGTAGGGGGAACACAAGGCATGAAACATGGGTGATGTTTTGGAAACTTTTGGGTGGCTAAAACTTTGACTTTTGGCCAATGTACTTGGACGGTTTTGGGGGCTAGGGGGGTGGCCGAATTTTTGAGGTAGGCTTTGGTAAGGATGTGTAGCTAATGTTTACTCTCATTTTGGTCATTTTTGTTTCTCCCAAAACACATTTCTTTTCATCTTTTTCTTTCATTTCCGAATGCACTTTAGGCTTTGGTGAACATCTTTGTTTCACTTTCTTTTGGTCATTCTTTTTGACCATTTGGTCACATTTTTGCCTAACCTCTCAAGTCTTGTTTCACTATTGCCGAAAACACCAAAATACAAAGGCCATTTTTCTCTTTTTCTTTTCTTCTCCATTACCGAATGCTCTTGTCCCAAAACCTCTCATCCTCTATTTCTTTCTTTCTCCATTATTGTTCAAGATCACAAACACATTTTCTTTCTTCTCTTTTTCCCCATGGCCGAATGGTGCTAACACCATTTCTTCAAATTTTTCTTTATAGCTGAATCTCCTCTTCACATATATTGTTCTTGTTAATCATTCTTTCAACCCTTGTTTTAATCAATCGGTAAGGACCCTTTTCGAATCTTTATTCTCTTCTTTTCTTTAGCAGAATACACATTTTAGTTGGGAGGGTCTTTTGACCGAAATAGCATCCTCTATTCCTTTCTCTTAAATAATCTTTTCGTCTTTATAGTGATAAAGTGAAGGCCGAAACTCGGAGTATTCGTAATCATCGTGAATCGCTAGGATTCGATTCAAAGTGTTAAGGTAAGGGTTTCTATCAAGGACTTCCATATTACTCGTTATTTCGTCAAAGATGGGTTACTAATCAATTTTATCTTAGGAACGTTATCGCTCGATTTTCATTTCGCGAACGCAAAGATATTTTTGTGGTAAGCCGATTTCACCCTTGAAACCCATAGTCTTAAATTTCGATATATATATATGTTGGGCTAATAATCTTTTGTCAATGGAGGCAAACTGTTTTGTTTCATTTGGTCATTTCTTTTTGACCATTTGGTTATTTTGCCAACCTCTCAAGTGCTTCATTTTGTGTTTCTCTTCTAGTGCCAAAATCATCAAACACAAAAGACCATTTCTTTTTCTTTTTTATTCCCCATTGCCGAATGCACATTGTTCCAAACCTTACTTTTTGCTCTTTTCTCACCCTTGAAAACCGAATCATAAACATCTCATCTCTATTCTCTTTTCTTCTCCATTTTACTCATCCTTCAAACACATTTTTTTCCTTCTTATTTCTTCCATGGCCGAATGTTAGAGACCACCTCCATAGCTGAAATTATTTTTCCCTTACCATTAAATCATAGCCAAATCTTCTTTTCCTCATAGACTTTATTCTCGATCATTTCTTCTATTCAACTTTGGACAACCGGTAAGAATCATCTTCCTCGTTTTCTTTAGCTATTTGGTCACCTTGGCCGAATCTATAGGTTGGCTTAGAATGTAATATCCTGAAATTGGGCTTGTGCATTTTTCTTAATATGAAATAGCATGCCTTTGTGTGTTGAACGTGTTTTGTGAATTTTGTGAACCTTAGAATATAGTTAGATTCCTTAGAAAATATTAAGTTTAAGTTTAAAAAGGGGGAACTGAAGCAAGGTGGCTTTAAGAGAAAATATAGGGGAGATTTGACACAAGAATGGGCTTGGTAAAGTGGCTTGAAGGCGCCACTTAAAGCCTAGGTAAGTGACGCCACAATCATGGTGCAGGTCCTAAGTTCGAGTAGCACAAACAACATTATGGGATTTTTTTTAAAAATTTTATCTTATTTTCGGCAAGGAAGGGAGGAAGTGGACGGCATGGGGGTTTTGAGAAGATGTGGATTAGGCTTTTAAAATTTCGATAAATGAGGATTTATTTTGAACAGATAAAAGAGAGAAAAGAGGAGAAAAATGAGGAAGGGATGTTGTGGCCGAATGGGGGACTCTTTCTAGGGGTGATTTTCGGTCAAAATTGAAGGGGAGTAGCCGAATTTCATAAAGAGATTTTCAGTCTCCTTTTGTTTTCTCTTTTCTCTCCAAGTTAGCACTTTTCTCTTCTTTCTCTTCTAAGTGTTCTAGCCGAATCCTCCTTCTCCTTATTCCACCATTGCCGAATTCTCTAGTGACTCTTTTCCCTCTCTTTTATTCTGACAAAACCGACAACACAGGTAAACTCTAGCCGATTTCTAGTTAAGCTCCAAAAGCCGAAAGCTTGTTAAGATCTAGGCTATTGCCGAATAGTTTTGGTGGGTGCAAGTAAGGGTGTTGCCGATTTCAATTCAAAGGGATTCTTTCGGGATTTTGCTATAGTCGACTATAATATTAAAGGTAAGATCAACTGTTATTTGATTTTCAATCTCTCTTTTAGCCGAAATATAAGGATCTAACCCCTTTAGAATTCTTTGGCCGAAACCTTGAAGGGTTTTTTTTTTAGATTTCGACAGTTGTCGACTACAAGGAGGAGATCATTCGGGATCTCAAAATCTATGCCAAGTGACTATTTTCGGGATTTCAATATACAAGGTAAGTGGACATATGTATTCGGCCAAGGCCATAGTGGTATTTCAGATCTGTTTCTTATTTGTTTAAGCCGGAAACTAACCAAGTCAGTGGATCTAGTGATTAGCCGATTATAAGGGGGAAAGACTACAAGTTTTCGGGATTTGATCAGTAGCCAAATCGGCAGCAAGGGACTAAGATCTAGGACGTTAGATCAGGTTTTCGGGATTTAAGTGAATCGATAAGTATATCAGGTGTGTACCCCACACTGAATCTTAATAGATTTATGGCTTTAATTTATTATATGTGTTAATATGAAAGTATAATAATATGGCCAAGGTACCATGCAATGGCACAAGTAACCAGGTATGTTACTTTAACCCTAAATTGATAAGTGATATGAATAATGGAATATGGTACATGTGTAAATAATGAAAGAATGTGAAATAAGGCCTAAGGCATGAGATTGCATGATATGAATGATATATGGGGCATATGGGATTTTATGAAAGGGGAAGTGAATGTGGTGACTTATGTCACAATATCTGAATGTGGTGACCTCGGTCACATTATCCGAATGTGGTGTCTCATGACACAAAATATTATCTGGTGGCGATGCCACGAATTTTATAAGGGCGATGAGCACGTCGACTGCAGCGACTGCCTTCAATGATGTGTAGCGGATGGAGGGTTGACTTAGTAGTCCCCACGGTGTGCAGGTTGGTACGGGTGATGTGTAGCGGATGGCTATTTAGGTTTGGGTTCGGGTTTGCATCATATTATTTAAATGTTATATGTACATGTATGACTTGTATGCCTGAATTGGTTAGGACTTAGTGTTGTGGTTACACATTGAGTCTGTTGACTCACCCCGTTGTGGGATTATTTTTCAGGGGACGATCAGTGACGGACCGGGTCGGCAGAAGCTTAGGGATGGCCATGCTCAGCAAGGAATTTATTTTATTTGGACTTTTTATTTTAAGTACTTGAATATAATTTTGGGTTTTATTTTGTTGTAATAAGGCCATAGGTGAACTACTTTATTTTGCTTTTACTTATTATGTCGCGTATTTTATCAAATAGAGATCAAGTAAATATATTTTAAAATAACTCTAAATGTTTTGTCACCTAAAATAAAGGGTTTTCAATATAAGATAAACATGTTTTCAACTTGAGCCCAGCCCGAAGATAATCCTTCTTTCAAATCACACAGTTTTTCCAAAGTAACAAAAGAATTTCGAACCGGTTTACATCGAGGAACATACCAGATCCGGCCAAGGCTCGTGGGCCGGGTTTGGGGTGTCAAAGCAAATATCGAGCCCAGTTTTTAAACTCTCGGCCTTTGGGTTTAAAGCCCATAACGTTCTCAAAATGAGCCTAAAAGAATTTTGTGAACATTTTTGTGAAATGAGCAGGTTTTCTGGCATGGCACCTAAGTCTCCGACCCGAAGTACACCAGGTAAGTACTTCTAACCATTGTGTGATTTATAGTATGAATTGTATAAGGGTATATCGGGAATGTAGATTAGTATATTAAGTATTTGAACCCTAGGACTAGTTTACCCCAACAATTACATAAAACTCTAATGCCTAATTAAACAAACCTGTGAACTAAGTCACCGAGTTAGGGTGTGGCAACCATTGTGCGCATGTCTAGGATTGGATCCGAAAGAGCATGGTATTTAAGCAGTCCTAGTGACTCACCTCCTCTTCGCTGGAATCCTACCTGGTGCGTAGCTACGGTTCACCCTAACCAAGAGGACCTATTCACGGGCTAAACTCAGTAACTAAAACCCGAAAGGGATTAGCCATATTTTTATAAAACCCTAGCTTTTAAAATCACCAAATTACCCCTTTAAATCGTAGCAGAATTTAGTTTGAAAATTTTTGCAAATTAGTTCTGATTTACAAAATTACCAAAGTACCCCTGGTTGTAAAATTACTAAAATGCCCTTGGTTTGGAAAAAAATCTTAAATTACCATACTACCCTCGATTTTTACTAAGATCTGCTTATGTTACAAATATATCCAAGAACCCTATTTTGCGAAATATCAAGATACCCCAATTTGGAAAATTTACCAAATTACCCCTGACTTACAAAATTACCAAAATGACCCCGATTTTCAAAATTCCTGCCATACCTCTGATTTGAGAAAATTTTCAAAAGTACCCTCGAGTTTTGAAAATTGCAAAGTGCCCTGATTTATTAAGATTTTCAAATTGACCCCGATTTATTACCAAAATACCCCTATAGGAGAAATGACGAAAAGGCCCCTGGGGTAGGAACAGACAGGAATGTTTGAATAGTGAATGTGTGTGGTAGATACCATTGAATGAATGTGCTCCTTTAAATTAGGATAGAAAATTTGAAGCGAAAACTCTGAATGATCGAAAGAACCCCTATTAATTCTCTTTTCATAAAATTTCTTCGCGGATAATCAGTGGAACAAAATACTAATGCATAAAATTTCTTAATCAGATTAATCGTGATCGTAGAAATGAGCTCTAGGGGACGTGGTCGTAATGTACAAGGACGTGGTAGGGGCAGAATGGCCGTATCGGAACCCGTTAGATCAGGTCAAGGGTCTGAGAATGAAGTACCACCACCCCCACCACTAGCTGTTGGTGGTGAGCAAAGCAAGATCGACAGGATGACGCGATATCACGAGCGATCTTTGCGGGTTCTTGAGATGGTGGCTGGAGCAGGAGGAAATATGAGAGCTCGAAACTCTGTGCCCGAGCGACTTCGAGCCAACGGAGCTGAGGTATTTCGTGGCGTATCTGGTGTGGCACCCAGTACGGCTGAGTATTGGTTGGAAGCAACCGAACGAATTATGGATGAGTTGGATCTGTCTGCTGAGGAAAAGATGAAAGGAATGGTGGCGCTGCTACGCGATGAAGCCTATCAATGGTGGCTCACAGTTCGGGATGGTGCCACAGCTGAGGATCTCACTTGGGAATATGTTAAGGCGGCATATCAGAAGAAGTATGTTGGTACTCATTATGTTGATGCACAGAGGAAGGCATTTCTGGGGCTGGTTCAAGGGAATAAGTCCGTAGCGGAATACGAGGCTGAGTTCTTAAGGCTAAGTCGATATGCTCGAGGAGTGGTGGCTACGGAGCATGAACGGTGTGTCCGGTTTGAGGACGGACTTAGAGATGACCTAAGATTATTGATAGCTCCGCAGTAGGAGCGGGAATTTGCCGTACTAGTGGAGAAGGCTAAAGTGGTCGAAGGAGTTAAAGACTCTGTAAGGCAGAACTCTGATCGGAATAGGCAGAAAAGAGGGTTTGGATCAGCAGGGTCAGTTGGGAACGCTCAAAAGAGGCCTAGAGTTGATGGGCCGCGAGGTCAGCAAGCTGGTACAGGAGGGTAGTACCGTACTTGTGCTGAGTGTGGGAAAAAGCACCTAGGAGAGTGTTGAAAGAAAACGGGAGGATGCTTTAAGTGTGGGTCTAAGGAACACGTGATCAAGGATTGTCCTATCAGGATAGACGGGGGCCAACCAGCAGGGCAGAATGTTAATCAGGCGGGTAGAGGTGGACAGCAGCCTCAGCGAGGTCGTGGTCCGAATGGTAGAGGTAACGGTGCTGGAAGAGGTCGAGGAACACCGGGCCGAGGTGTTAGTAATACTGAGGCAAGACAGCCGGGTCTAGTATATGCGGTTCGTCGAAGGGAGGACGGAGACGCACCGGACGTCATAACCGGAACGTTCCTTATATTTGGCAAGCCTTACTTTGCTTTGATTGATGTGGGCTCGACCCATTCCTATGTTGCAAGTAGTGTAGTTGAAACACTAGGCATAGACTCGAACTTTCGGATAGGGAGATGGTGTAGTAAGCCCATTAGGTCAAAGCTGTAGTGGTGAATAAGATCTTTTGGAGAGTACCTCTAGAGATTCAAGGAATGGTATTCTCTGCTTTGACTTAATGGAACTACTCTTGGAGAATTCGATCTCATACTTGGCATGGATTGGCTAGTGGAACACCGGGCTATATTGGATTGTGCAGCTAAGCGAATGGAGTTAAGGACCCCGGAGGATGAGGCGGTAATTATAATAGGAGAAAGAAGGAACTACTTGTCTAATGTAGTTTCAGCACTGAAAGCTGATAAGATGGTTCGGAAAGGGTGCAAGGCCTTCTTGACTTTCGTTAGTGCGTTGGATGCAAAAGATGGGGGAGTTAGTGAAGTTAGAACCATAAAGGAGTTTGTGGATGTTTTTCCGGAAGAATTACCTGGAATACCCCCGGACAGGGAGGTGGAGGTTGGAATTGACTTGCTGCCTGGAAGGGTGCCAGTATCTATCGCTCCGTATAGGATGGCACCGAAGGAGTTGGTTGAGCTCAAGGCTCAAATCCAGGAGTTGCTTGATCGTGGGTTTATTCGACCCAGTGTGTCTCCATGGGGAGCACCGGTCTTGTTTGTAAAGAAGAAGGACGGAACTATGCGTATGTGCGTAGATTACCGTCAGTTGAATAAGCTGACCATCAAGAACAAGTACCCTTTGCCAAGGATAGATGACTTGTTCGATCAGCTTAAGGGGGCAGCGGTATTCTCGAAGATAGATTTAAGGTCTGGATATCATCAGCTTAAGGTGAAAGAAGCGGATATCCATAAGACGGCTTTCCGGACAAGATACGGACACTATGAGTTTGTAGTAATGCCGTTTGGGTTGACGAACGCCCCAGCCGCGTTCATGGATATGATGAACCAGGTTTTTCAACCTTACTTGGATAGGTTCGTCGTTGTGTTCATCGACGACATCCTAGTATACTCCAAATCTGAGGAAGAACATGATGAGCATCTCCGGATTGTGTTGCAAGTGTTGAGGGAGAAGAAGCTCTATGCCAAATTCAGCAAGTGCGAATTTTGGCTTAAGGAGGTTGCATTCTTAGGGCATGTAGTGTCTGCTGAAGGAATAAGGGTGGATCCTAGGAAGATTGAGGCAGTGCTAGATTGGAAACCACCTAAGTCTGTGGCGGAGATCCGTAGTTTCTTGGGATTGGCAGGCTACTACAGAAGGTTTGTGGAAGGATTTTCGTCAATAGCCGCACCTTTGACAAAGCTGTTGAGAAAGGAAGTACCTTTCGTTTGGTCGGATAAGCAGCAGGAGAGCTTTGAAAAGCTTAAAAGGGTGTTGACAGAAGATCCGATCTTGATTCAGCCAGAGGCAGGAAAGGATTTCGTGGTGTATTGTGACGCTTCCCATACAGGCTTGGGTTGCGTATTGATGCAAGACGGGAAGGTTGTAGCTTATGTGTCTCGACAACTAAGGCCTCACAAAGTTAACTACCCAACGCATGACTTGGAACTGGCGGCAGTGGTCTTTGCTCTTAAGGTGTGGAGGCACTACCTTTATGGAGAAAAGTCAGTGATCTACATGGACCACAAGAGCCTTAAGTATCTGCTGACTCAGAAAGAGCTGAACTTGAGACAGCGTAGGTGGGTGGAGTTATTAAAGGATTACGATTGTTCCATAGAGTATCACCCGGGAAAGGCAAATGTAGTGGCGGATGCCTTAAGTCGGAAAGTGGTGTCGGATCTGAGGGCAATGTTTGCACATCTGAGCTTGTATGACGATGGGAGTCTGCTGGCAGAATTGCAAGTTAAGCCGACGTGGCTGAATGAGGTGAAGGAAAGTCAGTTAGTGGATGAGGACTTAAGTGCTAAGCTACGGCAAGTACATAGTGGGGAGTTAGAGAATTATGGTGTTAGCAGCGATGGAGTGTTGTGCTTCAAGGGTAAGGTCTGTATGCCGAGGAACGAGGAGTTAAGACGGAGAATTCTTCAGGAATCGCATAATAGCCCTTATGCTATGCATCCTGGAGGCACTAAGTTGTACAGGGATTTAAGGGAACAGTTTTGGTGGCCTGGTCTTAAGAGGGAAGTTACCGAATTTGTAGGGAAATGCTTAACATGTCAGCAAGTTAAGGCTGAACACCAAGTTCCGTCAAGATTGCTTCAACCGATAATGATTCCGCAGTGGAAGTGGGAGAGAATCACCATGGACTTCGTTAGTGGGCTTCCCCTTACGCCTACTAAGAAGGACTTGGTATGGGTGATAGTGGATCGGTTGACAAAGTCCGCGCACTTCATTCCAGTAAGAGTTGATTATTCTTTGCAGAAGTTAGAAAAGTTATACGTGGCAGAAATTGTAAGGTTGCGTGGGGTGCCAGTGTCAATTATCTCAGACAGGGATCCAAGGTTTACGTCTCGATTTTGGAAGGCTCTACATCAAGCTTTAGGCACCAAGTTGGATTTCACTACGGTTTTTCATCCACAGTCGGACGGGCAGTCTGAACGAGTAATCCAAGTATTAGAGGATATGTTGAGGGGCTGTGTGATGGACTTCAGAGGAAGTTGGGAGGAATATTTCCTTTAGCAGAGTTTGCATACAACAACAGCTATCAAGCTAGTATTCAGATGGCACCGTATGAAGCGCTGTATGGACGGAAGTGTCGAACTCCTACATGTTGGACCGAATTAGGGGAACGACGAGTTTTGGGTCCAGAGATTGTGGCAGAATCCGAGGAGAAGGTTGAGATAATTCGCGCACGGTTGAAGGAAGCATCCGAGCGAAGCGAGTAAGTGACGCAGATCTTAAAAGGAAAGAAATAGAATTTGATGTGGGAGATCAAGTGTTTCTTAAGGTATCGCCTTGGAAGAAGGTGATGAGGTTTGGTCGCAAAGGGAAGTTAAGTCCAAGGTTTATAGGGCCCTATCGGGTATTGAAGTGAGTTAGACCAGTGGCATACCAGTTAGAGTTACCTTCGGAATTGAAGCAGATACACTACGTATTCCATGTGTCCATGCTACGTCGTTATCGATCGGATCCATCTCATGTAGTACCAGTTGAGGAAGTGGAACTAAGGCCAGATTTGTCCTACGAGGAAGAGCCGATTCAGATTCTGGAACGCGATGTGAAAGTGTTACGGAGGAAGTCAGTTCCTCTAGTCAAAGTGTTATGGCGTAATCATGGATCGGAGGAGGCTTCGTGAGAGCCAGAAGAAGCAATGCGGCAGCAATACCCTCACTTGTTTTAGCCAGGTAATTTCGAGGACAAAATTATTTTAAGGGGGGTAGAACTGTAATATCCTGAAATTGGGCTTGTGCATTTTTCTTAATATGAAATAGCATGCCTTTGTGTGTTGAACGTGTTTTGTGAATTTTGTGAACCTTAGAATATAATTAGATGCCTTAGAAAATATTAAGTTTAAGTTTAAAAAGGGGGAACTGAAGCAAGGTGGCTTTAAGAGAAAATATAGGGGAGATTTGACACAAGAATGGGCTTGGTAAAGTGGCTTGAAGGCGCCACTTAAAGCCTAGGTAAGTGACGCCACAATCATGGTGCAGGTCCTAAGTTCGAGTAGCACAAACAACATTATGGGATTTTTTTTTTAAATTTTATCTTATTTTCGGCAAGGAAGGGAGGAAGTGGACGGCATGGGGGCTTTGAGAAGATGTGGATTAGGCTTTTAAAATTTCGATAAATGAGGATTTATTTTGAACAGATAAAAGAGAGAAAAGAGGAGAAAAATGAGGAAGGGATGTTGTGGCCGAATGGGGGACTCTTTCTAGGGGTGATTTTCGGTCAAAATTGAAGGGGAGTAGCCGAATTTCATAAAGAGATTTTCAGTCTCCTTTTGTTTTCTCTTTTCTCTCCAAGTTAGCACTTTTCTCTTCTTTCTCTTCTAAGTGTTCTAGCCGAATCCTCCTTCTCCTTATTCCACCATTGCCGAATTCTCTAGTGACTCTTTTCCCTCTCTTTTATTCTGACAAAACCGACAACACAGGTAAACTCTAGCCGATTTCTAGTTAAGCTCCAAAAGCCGGAAGCTTGTTAAGATCTAGGCTATTGTCGAATAGTTTTGGTGGGTGCAAGTAAGGTGTTGCCGATTTCAATTCAAAGGGATTCTTTCGGGATTTTGCTATAGTCGACTATAATATTAAAGGTAAGATCAACTGTTATTTGATTTTCAATCTCTCTTTTAGCCGAAATATAAGGATCTAACCCCTTTAGAATTCTTTGGCAGAAACCTTGAAGGGTTTTTTTTTCGGATTTCGGCAGTTTTCGACTACAAGGAGGAGATCATTCGGGATCTCAAAATCTACGCCAAGTGACTATTTTCGGGATTTCAATATACAAGGTAAGTGGACATATGTATTCGGCCAAGGCCATAGTGGTATTTCAGATCTGTTTCTTATTTGTTTAAGCGGAAACTAACCAAGTCAAGTGGATCTAGTGATTAGCCGATTATAAGGGGAAAGACTACAAGTTTTGGGATTTGATCGAGAGCCAAATCGGCGACAAGGGACTAAGATCTAGGACGTTAGATCGGGTTTTGGGATTTCAAGTGAATCGATAAGTATATCAGGTGTGTACCCCACACTGAATCTTAATAGATTTATGGCTTTAATTTATTATATGTGTTAATATGAAAGTATAATAATATAGCCAAGGTACCATGCAATGGCACAAGTAACCAGGTATGTTACTTTAACCCTAAATTGATAAGTGATATGAATAATGGAATATGGTACATGTGTAAATAATGAAAGAATGTGAAATAAGGCCTAAGGCATGAGATTGCATGATATGAATGATATATGGGGCATATGGGATTTTGTGAAAGGGGAAGTGAATGTGGTGACTTATGTCACGATATCTGAACGTGGTGACCTCGGTCACATTATCTGAATGTGGTGTCTCATGACACAAAATATTATCTGGTGGCGATGCCACGAATTTTATAAGGGCGATGAGCACGTCGACTGCAGCGACTGCCTTCGATGATGTGTAGCGGATGGAGGGTTGACTTAGTAGTCCCCACGGTGTGCAGGTTGGTACGGGTGATGTGTAGCGGATGGCTATCTAGGTTTGGGTTCGGGTTTGCATCATATTATTTAAATGTTTTATGTACATGTATGACTTGTATGCCTGAATTGGTTAGGACTTAGTGTTGTGGTTACACATTAAGTCTGTTGACTCACCCCGTTGTGGGATTATTTTTCAGGGGACGATCAGTGACGGACCGGGTCGGCAGAAGCTTAGGGATGGCCATGCTCAGCAAGGAATTTATTTTATTTGGACTTTTTATTTTAAGTACTTGAATATAATTTTGGGTTTTATTTTGTTGTAATAAGGCCATAGGTGAACTACTTTATTTTGCTTTTACTTATTATGTCGCGTATTTTATCAAATAGAGATCAAGTAAATATATTTTAAAATAACTCTAAATGTTTTGTCACCTAAAATAAAGGGTTTTCAATATAAGATAAACATGTTTTCAACTTGAGCCCAACCCGAAGATAATCCTTCTTTAAAATCACACAGTTTTTCCAAAGTAACAAAAGAATTTCGAACCGGTTTACATCGAGGAACATACCAGATCCAGTCAAGGCTCGTGGGCCGGGTTTGGGGTGTTTCATAGAAGAACCTTTAAATCGATAATCGTTCATTCTCTTAGACGATTTCCTTTCATTTTTGTTTTAGTGATATAGCGGAGGGCCGAATCACCATCTCGTCAAAGTTATCTTGAAGTTATCCAAGTTCGGATCATCTATTAAGGTAAAAGAAAAAGGAACTCTTCATGGATTTCATGATCACTCTCGATTTTATCAATGATTTTCAATTGGGTTTGTTATAACCGAAAGTTTTATAGGGATCCTTAGGAAATCACTCAAAATTCTAAGGCAAGCAAGATAGGGTCGAAAAGGGTGGTGAATAGTGTTTGGAAGAGGGGCGGATTCGCTATTCCTCCTAGATTCAAGCGAAGGGCTGTTTTGGCAATCCGAGATTTTCCACCGGGTTGTGGACCCTTATTCGGGGAGAATCAATTATTCAAAGTTGTTCGTAGTTCGGAGCCACTAGCTATTCGGGATTTTCCACCGGGTTGTGAACCGTCAACTGGGGAGAACCGCCAAAGAGTAGTTGTTCGAGATTCTGAGGGTAAGGATCTAGATCGCTTATCTTTAGCATATATTTATATTAAGTATTAGTGTTCTAATCGAGCGTTATAACATTTTTAGGTGTTGACGATCAGGAAAGTGTAGTGCTCACCGTAATCAGGTGTGTAATCTTACACCATATCTCGCGGCTTAGAAAACCACATCGTAATAATGCTAGATTAAAATCACAAAGTTGGTGAAATCGGGTAAAATGGTTTATTTTATCACTTTAATCGTAAAAAACTATGAAATTGGTATCAAGATTATGAAAATTACGAAATTGCCCTTAATGGGCTAAATCGATAAAAGTGACTAAATGGGCCATATGTGATATTTGTTAAATGGGCCATATGTGATATTTGTTAAATGGGCCATATGTGATATTTGTTAAATGGGCCATATGTGATAATTGTTAAATGGGCTATATGTGATATTTGATAAATGGGCCATATGTGATAATTGTTAAATGGGCCATATGTGATATGAGATTATATGGACCAAAATGTGAAATGGGCCAGTTTGTGGTAACTTTCATAATGAGCCTTATGTTGGAATTATTATATATATGAATGAATTGTCATGCATTTTATATACATGATTGCATGGGTTGGGATACGTGACGAAGAGAAGATGGCTTCATGCCCAGTTAATGGCTTCATGCCCAGTTAATGGCTTCGTGCCCAGTTAATGGCTTCATGCCCAGTTAATGGCTTCGTGCCCAGTTTATGGCTTCATGCCCAGTTTAATATATGGCTTAATGCCCAGTTGGTGTGTTGGCGGGGTGGGTGACTAAAGCTCCCCACAGGTGTGCTGTAACATCCCAAATGTGGGGCTATTTGAAATTTCATTATGTATGAACTACTGAAATATTATTTATGGAATAAGAGAGTTTAAATTAAGGCCTTGAGTTGTCTCATTTTGGTAGAAAATTTTAGTTCTTAACTTTAAAGGCAGGGAGCCTTAGCAGGAGTGTGTTATAAGAATATATGAAGGAATTTGGGCATTAATGAGGCCTTGGTAAAGTGGCAAAGTAAGCCCACTTAAGAGCTACATGTGACGCCACAAGGAGAGTAAGGGGAGCTTGTGTTCGAGTCACATGAATCCCCCTTCTTTTTCATTTATGTTGGACGGCACATAGGGAGGATTTTTCCCTCTTTAATATATTTTTTTTAAAGATAATATGAGCATTATAATTTCTTAAATTCTATGGATTATGAAGAGATAAATGGAGATAATAAGGATGTTATTTTTTGTAAATGAATTATCATGGGATAATCAAGTACTTTTTTGGGATATTAAGTAGATTATTTGATTATTAAATGATTAAGGGAGATTAATTCAAATTAATTTTTGAATTAATTAAATAAGTGGCCAAGAGCAATTCAAGGAGATTAATGGATTTTGAACTCCTTGAACAAAGAGGTGTGGACGGCAAGGCTACTAAGTGATGGCCGAATATGGGACTCCTTGGTGAAGAGAAGTTGGCTAGAGTTGGGCTCCTTGTTGCCAAGGTTGGACGGCAAGTCAAGGGGGTGCGAATGCTTATAAATACCCCAACCCACCACCTTGTTTTCTTTTTCCCATCTCTGCTTGTAGAAAAACATAACCCTTTTTCCTTCTAATTTTCTTTATTTTCTCTCAAACATCATTAGTGAAACTCTTACCACCTTTTCCTCTCCATTGATTTTCCTTCCATTGTCCTCTTCATAATAGCCGAATATACCCAATTGTAAGTGCCGAATCTCTTTCTCCTTTTAAAGCACCTTGGCCGAATATTGTGCAAGAAAGGGGTGGCTTTCTTTAGTCGATTCCAAAAGGTAAGGGTCTTAGGCCGAATGCTTATGTTTTCTTCCCATCATGTCGACTTGGTAAAAGTAGGTATGGGTTTCGGCAACTGTTAATTAAGGGTGCTAACTACAGATTCAACCGAATTGGTTGTAGGATCTTCGGGATTGGAAACAAGCAAGTAGGTTGTCCACGTTTGACAATTAATTTTCGGTAAGGATCTACACATATATTTGGTATTCGTTTTTAAGAAGGCTACTAACTTATTGATTGACGATTGTTGGAAGCAGAGGCACTTTGAGGGTGGTGTTTAGTACTCAAAGACGTGTAGGGACAAATAGATCTAGGGTGATCGACTCTTCTCGGATTTAGACTCCTTGTTGGTGACAGGTGTGTACATACACACCATTTAACTTATTAAATTATGCTAAGTAATGTGATTGCTAACTTGATGTGTGTAGCAATGGCTTGAATACCATAACGGTATATGGGGTAACTTTGGTAAGTACTGTGCATATGATTGCTATTTTATGCTTTTGGGAAGCATCTTTGTGATAATACATATGATAAATCTATATGTGACCGTTGACTATGTGGGTTGATTGAGTGGAGGGGCGGTGTATTCGTGGCCGACGAGCACCCGGTGCTTTGGTAGCACTGCTTGTGACTATATGTCACCGAGGTTTGGTACCTCCAGAGGTTTGGTACCTCATAGCGACTTGTCCACGTGGTTAACACCACCGTGGGTTGGCCCCACTTGAGATATGGGATCGTCTGCGCGGTGATTTGGTATCACACACGATGGGTTGGCCCCATCACCGATTTGTGTCTGCGGACACACGGTGCTTTGGTAGCACATTGTGACTATATGTCACCGGTGGTTTGGCACCACCAGTGTTTTGGTAACACATCGTGACTACGGTCACCCAGTGGTTTGGTACCACGAGGGTAGACAAAGGTGTTTGGTTGGCTAGGTTGGGTACATGATACTTTGCTTAATTAATTTGTTATTTGATGTGTATGAAAATGCTTTAAAATGGGGAAGGGTTGCATACTGGGTCTTGGTGACTCACCTTCTCCTTTAACATTTTTCAGGTGACTCGTAGATGGCGGTTGAGGAGCCGGTGGGACTCGAGGCGGCCATGCAAAGGACTTTACTTTACAGAACTTTAAATTTGATTAATTTTATTTTGGGTTGTAATAAGGCCTCCATAAGCTATAGTTGCATTATATTTTTTTATGTTGGATATCGACTTAAACTATATCATTAAATTAAATTAAATCACATGTTTTTTTAACACGAGGAAGTTTAAACGTGCCATCGGGTACACTTGAAACTTGTATAATAACCGGACTTAATTAAAACTCCAAATTAGATCTAAGGTTAGCTTAACAAGACAACCGGAAAAAAAAAAGAGTTTTCAATGGAAGTTAAATGTTTTTCTGAAAGGGTGTTCACAAGGTTTCTCCGTAATAACTCAGATTCGGTCGTAATGTTTGGGCCGGGTTTGGGTTGTTACAGAATTGGTATCAGAGCCAAGTTCAAAGCTCGGCTGTGGGGGCCCAAGGCCCAAAAATGTTTTTGGTAGGCCTTATGGTATGATTTGGGTTTTAAGCAAAGCATGGCCCGAGTCTCCGGCACCGATCCGCCCAGGTAAGTACATCTAAACCTTTCTGTGAATTATATTCTGTAGAAGGGTAGGAAGCATGGAACGTAGATAGATTTATAGGACTTGGACCCTAGGGTTAGAATACTCAAACACAACGAAGCATAAGACTTAAAGAACTAAACCCACCTATGACTTAGTCAATGAGCTAGGGTGTGGTAACCCCTGTACGCATGTCTAGGATTGGATCCGGAAGAGCTTGGTATTTAAGCAGTCCTCGTGACTCACCTCCTCTTCGCAGGTATCCTACCTGGTGCGTAGCTTCGGTTCACCCTAACTCGTAAGGCTCGGTGGTGTGGTAACCTCTCGTGCGCATGTCTAGAAAGGTTGGTGGAGAGCTTGGTATTTAAGCGGTCCGCGTGACCCACCTCCTCTTCACTTGAACTCGCACAGTGCGTAGCTTTGGTTCACTACGACCGGGAGGGCTCTGGTCATAGGCTAAACACAATGATTAAAACCCGAAAAAGGGAATTAGCCTTGTTTTTCAAAATAGAACGAGACAACAAGCCCTAATGTTTTCAAAACTTATCCCAATAACCCTCTCAAACCCTAGAACATTAGGTATACAATGTTTTTCGCGGAAAACTTGACTTGTGAAAAATTACAGAAATACCCTTAGGAGTAAAATTACCAAAATGCCCCTGATCCATAAAATATTGATTCAACGGTTTTGCCCAAAAATTTAACTATTTTACAAATATTCAACAATTTAGCTTTGGAAATCGGCAGTAGAATATCCTGGTTCTGGAAAATTACGAAAATACCCCTGTAGGGAAAAAGACGAAAATACCCCTGGGTTAGAAATGGGCAGAAATGTCCGATGAGTGAATAGGTATGGAAAGTATTAAGGAATGGATGCATGAACTCCTTTGTGTGAACTAGGATAGGAAACTGAAACATTGTTTGCTCGAAAGAATCTCTGATTAAACCTCATCCATAAAACTTCTTCGCGAGTAATAAAGTGAAACAAATGCTAACGCATAAAATTTTTCTTAATCAGATTAAAAGCGCGGTAGATAGAATGAGTTCTAGAGGACGTGGACGCCGTGGACGTGGTAGGGGTAGGATGACGGTGTCTGAACCCGTCAGGTCAGGACAAGGTTCAGAGAATGAGGTACCACCGCCACCACCACCTCCTACTTTTGTGGCCGAGGAGCCGGGCTGGGCCGGTGGCGACCCCGGATCGCAAGTCGTGTTATGAGTCTTGGAGATGGTGGGTCGGGTGGTGGAAATGTTGGAGCTCGGAAATCTGTTCCCGAGCGACTCCGATCCAACGGAGCGGAGGTATTCCGAGGTGTGTCAGGAGTGGCACCCAGTGCAGCGGAATACTGGCTAGAGTCAACTGAAAGGATCATGGATGACCTTGACCGATCAAGAAGAGAAGGCGAAAGGCGTGTCGCTTCTAAAGGATGAAGCGACGGTGGTGGCTTACGGTTCGAGATGGGGCTACAGCAGATGATTTGACTTGGGAGTATTTCTGAACCGCCTACCAGAAAAAGTATGTGGGCATTAGCTACACTGACGCGCAGAGAAAGGCTTTTCTGGGATTAGTTCAAGGAACTAAGTCCGTGTGTCGAATATGAGGCAGAATTTCGAGGTCGAGTAGATATGCGAGAGGCATCGTGGCTCACGAACATGAGCGCTGTGTCCGCTTTGAGGACGGACTTCGAGATGATCTAAGGTTACTGATTGCCCCACAGCAGGTTCGTGAGTTCTCATCCCTAGTGGAGAAGGCTAAGGTAGCCGAGGGAATCAAGGAGGCTGTGAGGCAGAACTATAGTAAGAACAATCAGAAAAGAAGTTTTGGGTCAGCTGGATCAAGCGGAAGTGCTCAGAAAAAGGCTAGGCCAAGTGGGCCCAATCAGGCAGCGAGGCCCACGACTGCTAATCAGAGGCCGACGCAGTGCAATCGCTGTGGGAAGACCCATTGGGGAGGTTGTTGGGCCGGTGATAAAGGATGTTTTGAGTGTGGGTCTTTGGAGCATCGCGTCGAGATTGTCCCCGAAACTAGCTAAGAAGCGCCGGAAGCGACGCGAACCGTGCTCAAGATAGAAATGTAGGACCACGGAGGGTCGTGGTAATGGTAGAGGAAACAACGGTCCTAACCGAGGTCGTGGAACTCAAGGTAGAGGTTCAGCAAACACAGAGGCTAGGCGGCTGGCTTAGTTACGCAAATGAGGTGTCGCGAGGAAGGTGACGCACCGGATGTTATAACCGCACGTTTCTAATTTTTGGTTTTCCTTATGTTGCATTGATTGATGTGGGCTCGACACACTCGTACATTGCTAGTAGTGTGGTAGGAACTATGGACCTAGACTCAAACCGATTCTAGGAGATGACCGTAGTTAGCCCCCTTAGGTCACTCCGTAGTCGTAGATAAACTCTATAGAGGCGTACTTCTAGAACTTCAAGGGGGTAGTATTTGTAGCCGATCTAATGGAACTACCATTTGGAGAGTTCGATTTGATCCTTGGTATGGATTGGTTGGTTAAGTACCAAGCGAGTTTGGATTGTGTGGCTAAGCGCATGGTCCTTAAGACGATGAAGGTGATGAAGTGGTTATGATAGGAGATAGGAGGAATTACCTATCCAACGTAGTGATCGCCTTGAAGGTGAAAAGATGGTCAAGAAGGGTTGTGAGGCGTATTTGGTTCAAATCGTGCTTTGGAAGCTAAGGAGTTGGTAGTTGAAAAGGTCCGAACGGTTGGGGAATTTGTTGATGTGTTCCCGGAAGAACTTAGGGTTTGCCTCGGATCGAGAAGTCGAAGTCGGTATAGACTTGCTACCGAAGCGGCACTGTGTCTATAGCACCATACCGAATGGCACCAAAGGAATTGGTGGAGCTAAAGGCTCAAATTCAGGAGCTCTTGGATAGAGGGTTTATACGACCAAGCATATCTCGTGGGGAGCACTGTGTTGTTTGTCAAAAAGAAGGGCGGTTCTATGCGGATGTGCATCGACTCACCGTCAGTTGAACAAGTTAACGATCAAGAACAAGTATCCGTTGCCTCGGATTGACGACTTGTTCGATCAACTGAAGGGTGCCTCGGTGTTTTTGAAGATAGACCTTAGGTCAGGATATCATCAACTTAAGGTAAAGGAGGCTGATGTACACAAAGCGGCATTCGAACTCGGTATGGGCATTACGAGTTCTTGGTGATGCCATTCGGGTTGACTAATGCGCGGCGGCATTCATGGACTTGATGAGCAGAGTATTCCAGCGTACTTGGACCGCTTTGTCGTGGTGTTCATAGACGACATATTGGTTTATTCAAGGACGTAAGAGGAGCATGACAAGCATCTACGAGATAGTTCGCAAGTATTGAGGAGAAGCGATTATATGCCAAATTCGGTGAAGTGCGAATTTTGGTGAAGGAGGTGGCTTTCTTAGGGCATGTAGTATCAATTTGAAGGAATTAGGGTAGACCCCGCAAGATTGAGGCAGTATTGGAGTGGAAACCACCTAGGGACGGTGGTGAAATACGGAGTTTTTAGGTTTAGCGGGATACTATCGGAGATTCGTGGAAGGATTCTCTCTAATAGCAAATGCGCAGTTGACTAAGTTGCTAAGGAAAGGTGTCCCATTTGTATGGACGGAAAAGCAAAGAAGAAAGCTTTGATAAACTAAGGAAGATTTTGACGGAAGCTCGGGTTTTGAGTACGACTGACAAGCAGAAAGTTATTCACGATTTATTGTGATGCATCTCACAACTCGGTTTGGGATGTGTATTGATGCAAGATGGGAAGGTAGTAGCCTATGCATCCCGTCGATTAAGATCGCATGAGGTTAACTACCCAACTCACGACTTAGAGTTAGCGGCGGTCGTCTTCGCTCGAAGATATGGAGACATTACCGTATGGAGAGAAGTCGATGGTCTACACGGATCACAAAAGCTTGAGGTATCTTCGACTCGTAAAGAGATCGAATGCGAGACAACGTCGATGGATTGAACTACTAAAGGACTATGATTGTTCAATCAGTACCATCCGGTAAGGCTAATGTGGTAGCCGACGCATTGAGCCGGAAGGTGGTGACGGACTTAAGAGCAATGTTCGCTCGGTTGAGTCTATATGATGATGGAAGTCTCTTGGCGAACTTCAAGTTAAGCCGACATGGATTGAGGAGATTAAAGAAAAGCGGTTAGTGGATGAAGGCTTGAGCTCTAAGAGGGTACAAGTTCAAGGCAGTGGTTTGGAAGGATCTGATCTATCTAGTGATGGAGTGCTTTATTTTCAAGGGCAGTATGTATGCCAAAAGATACGGATTTAAGCGCAGAAAATTCTCCAAGATGCACATAGCAGCCCATACGCTATGCACCACTGGAGGAAGCAAGATGTATGGAGATTTGCGGAAACAGATTACGGTGGCACAGGTTGAAGCGTGAGATAACGGAGTTCGTAGGGAAGTGTCTGACGTGTCAGCAGGTTAAGGCTGAACATCAGTCACCATCGGGACTACTTCAACCGATAAAGATCCCTCAATGGAAATGGGAGAGGATCACCATGGATTTTGTTAGTGGGCTACCCCTCACGGCCACTAAGAAGGATGCGATTTGGGTAATTGTGGATCGCCTAACTAAATCGGCTCACTTCATGCGGTGAGAATGGATTACTCACTCCGACCGAAGCTAGCAAGGTTATATGTGGCTGAGATAGTCAGATTGCATGGTGTGCCAATGTCGATTATCTCGGATAGGGATCCGAGGTTCACGTCGAGGTTTTGGAAAGCGTTGCATCAAGCTTTGGGTACACGGTTAGATTTCAGTACGGCTTTCCATCCACAAATCGACGGACGATCGGAAAGGGTGATCTGATTTTAGAAGACATGTTAAGAGGTTGTGTCTTGGATTTTAGTGGTAGTTGGAAGGAGTACCTACCACTAGCGGAATTCGCTTATAACAATAGTTATCAAGCGAGTATTCAAATGGCTCCATACGAGGCCTGTATGGACGAAAGTGTCGTACTCCTACATGTTGGACGGAGTTGGGAGAAAGACAAGTTCTGGTCCGAGTTGGTAAGCGAGACGGAAGACAAAGTCAAGGTGATTCGGTCTCGTCTCAAGGAAGCATCGGATAGGCGAAGTCTTATGCCGATCTCAAACGCAAGGAAGTGGAGTATCTTTGTGGGAGACAAAGTCTTTCGAAAGTGTCGCCTTGGAAAAAGTGTTGAGGTTTGGACGGAAAGGAAGTTAAGCCCAAGGTTCATTGGGCCATATCTTTGTTGTGAAGCGAATAGGACCAGTGGCTTATCACCTAGAGTTGCCGGCGGGGATCTGAGTCGATTCATAACGTATTCCATGTGTCAATGCTAAGACGGTATCGGTCGGACCCTTCGCACGCGTTGTGCGATGTAAATCGAGGTGAATCCAGATTTATCTTTTGAAGAGGAACCAGTTCGGATCTTAGACCGAGATGAGAAAGTTCTACGTAGGAAGTCGGTGCCCTTGGTGAAGGTCTTTGTGGCGGAACCATGGTATAGAGGAAGCTACGTGGGAACCCGAGGATGTAATGAGGCAGCAATACCCCCACCTTTTCTAGTTAAGGAATTTCGAGGACGAAATTTATTTTAAGGGGGGTAGAACTGTAACATCCCAAATGTGGGGCTATTTGAAATTTCATTATGTATGAACTCTTTGAAATATTATTTATGGAATAAGAGAGTTTAAATTAAGGCCTTGAGTTGTCTCATTTTGGTAGAAAATTTTAGTTCTTAACTTTAAAGGCAGGGAGCCTTAGCAGGAGTGTGTTATAAGAATATATGAAGGAATTTGGGCATTAATGAGGCCTTGGTAAAGTGGCAAAGTAAGCCCACTTAAGAGCTACATGTGACGCCACAAGGAGAGTAAGGGGAGCTTGTGTTCGAGTCACATGAATCCCCCTTCTTTTTCATTTATGTTGGACGGCACATAGGGAGGATTTTTCCCTCTTTAATATATATATTTTTTTAAAGATAATATGAGCATTATAATTTCTTAAATTCTATGGATTATGAAGAGATAAATGGAGATAATAAGGATGTTATTTTTTTGTAAATGAATTATCATGGGATAATCAAGTACTTTTTGGGATATTAAGTAGATTATTTGATTATTAAATGATTAAGGAGATTAATTCAAATTAATTTTTGAATTAATTAAATAAGTGGCCAAGAGCAATTCAAGGAGATTAATGGATTTTGAACTCCTTGAACAAAGAGGTGTGGACGGCAAGGCTACTAAGTGATGGCCGAATATGGGACTCCTTGGTGAAGAGAAGTTGGCTAGGAGTTGGGCTCCTTGTTGCCAAGGTTGGACGGCAAGTCAAGGGGAAGTCTTAGAATGCTTATAAATACCCCAACCCACCACCTTGTTTTCTTTTTCCCATCTCTCGCTTAGTAGAAAAACATAACCCTTTTCCCTTCTAATTTTCTTTATTTTCTCTCAAACACTGTTAGTGAAACTCTTACCACCTTTTCCTCTCCATTGATTTTCCTTCCATTGTCCTCTTCATAATAGCCGAATATACCCAATTGTAAGTGCGAATCTCTTTCTCCTTTTAAAGCACCTTGGCCGAATATTGTGCAAGAAAGGGGTGGCTTTCCTTTAGTCGATTCCAAAAGGTAAGGGTCTTAGGCCGAATGCTTATGTTTTCTTCCCATCATGTCGACTTCGGTAAAAGTAGGTATGGGTTTCGGCAACTGTTAATTAAGGGTGCTAACTACAGATTCAACCGAATTGGTTGTAGGATCTTCGGGATTGGAAACAAGCAAGTAGGTTGTCCACGTTTGACAATTAATTTTCGGTAAGGATCTACACATATATTTGGTATTCGTTTTAACCGAAGGCTACTAACTTATTGATTGACGATTGTTGGAAGCAGAGGCACTTTGAGGGTGGTGTTTAGTACTCAAAGACGTGTAGGGACAAATAGATCTAGGGTGATCGACTCTTCTCGGATTTAGACTCCTTGTTGGTGACAGGTGTGTACATACACACCATTTAACTTATTAAATTATGCTAAGTAATGTGATTGCTAACTTGATGTGTGTAGCAATGGCTTGAATACCATAACGGTATATGGGGTAACTTCGTAAGTAAGTACTGTGCATATGATTGCTATTTTATGCTTTTGGGAAGCATCTTTGTGATAATACATATGATAAATCTATATGTATTTATTGACTATGTGGGTTGATTGAGTGGAGGGCGGTGTATTCGTGTCGACGAGCACCGGTGCTTTGGTAGCACACTCGTGACTATATGTCACCAGAGGTTTGGTACCTCCAGAGGTTTGGTACCTCATAGCGACTTGTCCCCGTGGTTAACACCACCGTGGGTTGGCCCCACTTGAGATATGGGATCGTCGCGGTGATTTGGTATCACACACGATGGGTTGGCCCCATCACCGATTTGTGTCTGCGGACACGGTGCTTTGGTAGCACATTGTGACTATATGTCACCAAAGTGGTTTGGCACCACCAGTGTTTTGGTAACACATCGTGACTACGGTCACCGGTGGTTTGGTACCACGAGGGTAGACAAAGGTGTTTGGTTGGCTAGGTTGGGTACATGATACTTTGCTTAATTAATTTGTTATTTGATGTGTATGAAAATGCTTTAAAATGGGGAAGGGTTGCATCTGGGTCTTGGTGACTCACCTTCTCCTTTAACATTTTTCAGGTGACTCGTAGATGGCGGTTGAGGAGCCAGGGTGGGACTCGAGGCGGCCATGCAAAGGACTTTACTTTACAGAACTTTAAATTTGATTAATTTTATTTTGGGTTGTAATAAGGCCTCCATAAACTATAGTTGCATATATATTTTTTTATGTTGGATATCGACTTAAACTATATCATTAAATTAAATTAAATCACATGTTTTTTTAACACGAGGAAGTTTAAAGCGTGCCATCGGGTACACTTGAAACTTGTATAATAACCGGACTTAATTAAAACTCCAAATTAGATCTAAGGTTAGCTTAACAAGACAACCGGAAAAAAAGAGTTTTCAATGGAAGTTAAATGTTTTTCTGAAAGGGTGTTCACAAGGTTTCTCCGTAATAACTCAGATTCGGTCGTAATGTTTGGGCCGGGTTTGGGTTGTTACATGTGCTGGTTGGTACGAGTGGTGTGTAGCGGTTGGAAATTTAGGCTTGGTTGGGAATTGCATATCACATGCATTTTATACTTGTTATATTGTTCATTTGTAAATGGGCTCAAGCCCAATTAAATGCTTAAATGGTTTTGGCCCAGTAGACTTGGTAAGTGGGTTACACACTGAGTTCTAAGTAACTCACCCCGTTTCCTTTAACCATCTCAGGTAACGATCATTAATGGAGGCTTGGGCCGGGGGGATGAGTTCGTGGAGGCCATACTTCGAATGATGGTTTTTGTGAACTTTGAACTACTCTTAAGTATTTTTATTTAATTTCTATTTCAGCTATGATGTAATAAGGCCTCTGGTATAATTTTTATGGATTTTTACTTATGGATGGATTTTAATTATGTTTAAATACTAAAATGGGACTATTCTATTTTTATAAATGTTTTTCGTAAATTCTCATGCAAAAAGGGGTTTTTCTTAAATATTTTATTCTCGTAAATTTTTCTGTAAAATTCTTCAAGAATCTTGTTTTCAAATTTCCTCTTGAACTCTTTTAAACTTCTCGTAAAATTTTTACCAATTAAATTCTAAGTTTTAAATTGATAAACTCTTATGTCTTAACTCATAGATTTTAAATTAATCTCAGTTTTTAATAAACTTCAGTTCCAAAATAGTTTTGATGATCTGTTTTAGTTAAATCAATAAATGACTAGATGTATGTTCGTTTTGCGTGACATACCAAATTTGGTCTTAACGCATAGGCCAGGGTTTGGGGTGTTACAGGGTTGCTTGGTTAAAGTATGCATGAATGGATTAATGGTTGAATGTGATTTATGTTTGTATGAGTTAGGGTTGATAAAAAGAGCTTGGCAAATAGCCTTGTTCTTGTCCACACGGGTAGACACACGGGCGTGTGTCTAGGCCGTGTGTGACACACGGTCAACCTCATGGGCGTGTGGTTAGGCCGTGTGTCCTGTTGCATGCTAGTTTTACAAGTCAGTATGCTCAGTAGTAAACACACAAGCAGAGACACGACCGTGTGTCTCAGCCGTGTGGAAGGCACGGCCATGGGCATGGGTGTGTGCCGAGGCCGTGTGAAGTCTGCACCTAAAATTGGAGTTTAATTCGCTACACGGTAGAAGGACACGAGCGTGTACCTAGGCCGTGTGACATTTTTGAGTTGATGATGTCAGAAATAGAATGCCAATGTTTTGGCACACGGGCTAAGACACGGGCATGTCGAGGCCGTGTGAGGGATACGGGCTAGGGACACGGGCGTGTGTCTGGCCGTGTGAAAACCCTTGTAGGTTCAAATTGAGAAATAATTCCACACGGGTGTGAAACACAGGCGTGTTATATGTCACACAGGTGTGTCCCTTCCTCCACACGGGCATGTGTATTGTTTAGAGAAAATTTTCTAAGGTCTTCCAGAGAGCTTCAAAGGAGCTCGATTTGATCCCGAACCATTCCTAAACTGTGAATTAAGTCTCGTAGGCTTGTTTAGAAGGTGTTAATAAAAGTTTTAAATTGGAGAGAAAAGTCAAGTTTTTAAATTGCATGATTGATTGCGTGTAAGCTTAGTAATGCCTCGTACCCTGTTCCAGCGTTGAATACGGGTAAGGGGTGTTACATTTAGTGGTATCAAAGCAATGGTTTAGTCTGTTCTCGGACTCCCACAGCGTGTGTAAGAGTCTAACTATACATGCCATAAATGTATATTGATAGTGTGGTGACTCCTAACAATTTTTAAAACTGTATTTTTATATAGTAAATGGATCCCGACCGAGCTGCTGCTGATGACGCTGCTAGTAATGTGTCGGCTCCCGCGCAAGGGATTGCGCCTGTAGAAAGTAGACCCAAGACTTTGGGTCAAGGAGAAAAGGCTAGGGAAGTCTTTCTCCACATTATGGTAATTGGTACACCAAGTTTGTACGAGTAAACCCAAATGCTCAACCTCCTCTACCCCTACCTATACCTCAACCAGTCCCTGTGGCTCCTCAAGGTATAGATTTGGTGAGAATGAACAAACCCCCGACCGATAAAATTTGAAAACAAAGGGCCGAGGAATTTAGAGCCAACATAGATGATGACCTTAAGAGAGTGGAGTTCTGGCTTGAGAACTCTATGCGGGTATTCGATGAACTCTCTTGCACGCCTGAAGAGAGCTTAAAATGTGCTATGTCATTGCTGAAGGACTCGGCATATCGTTGGTGGAAAACACTGACATTTGTAGTACCAAGGGAGAGAGTGATATGGGACTTCTTCTTGGAAGAGTTCCGAAAGAAGTACATAAGTCAGGGATTTGTAGATCAGAAACAGAAAGAGTTCCTTGAATTGAAACAAGGCAAAATGACTGTGGCAGAATATGAGCGTGAGTTTGTTAGGCTTAGCAAGTATGCACAATAGTGTGTGTTTATGGAAGCTATCTTGTGCAAGAGGTTCGAAGATGGGCTGAATGAGGATATCAGATTGCTAGTTGGGACTTTGGAATTGAAAGAATTCGTGGTTTTGGTCGATAGAGCTTGCAAGGTTGAAGAATTGAATAAGAAAAGAGAAAAGCCATGATTGAGGCCCGGGATGCAAGAAAGAGGCCAATGAGTAAATTGTTACAAATTCAATTAAAGAGGTCCAAGGAAATGAACCCTCGGACGACTACTTCAGTCGGGTATTCACACCAAAATCGAGGTAATACATATTCGGGCTCGAGAGTTCAAGCCACCTCGATGGCAAGCGTGGGTAATACAAAGTCAAATAAACCGGAGTGTCGAAATTGTGGTAGGCAACATACTGGGGAGTGTTGGGGAAACAACTGTAATTGCTACAAGTGTGGTTCACCCGACCACTTCATTTGGAACTGTCTAGAGATGGATGAGAAGGATAGAAAACAAGAATTAAGGGCAAGCAATGTACCTTCGAGGGGTAGACCACAAAAGAACCTGGGGAGTAGGACTAGTAGTAGAGGTGCGCCTAGAGACTCTGCTGTGAGATCGGAGGGTCGAGCACCTGTAAGGACTTATGCCATTCGCGCTCGTGAAGAGGCATCATCTCCAGATGTGATAACGGGTACTTTTTCTCTTCATGGTATCTCTGCTGTTGCTTTGATTGATCCAGGGTCTACCCATTCTTATATTTGCATGAAATTGGTATCTAGTATGAGTATGATTGTTGAGTCGACAGAATTTGTAGTAAAAGTGTCAAACCCGTAAGGAAAACATGTGCTGGTTGACAAGGTGTGTAGGAATTGTCCTTTGACAATTAGAGGTCATTATTTTTCGGCAAATCTCATGTTGTTTCCGTTTGATGAATTTGACCTGATTCTTGGTATGGATTGGTTGACTGCTCATAATGTCTTAGTAAACTATGGTAGTAAGTTTATTGAATTGAAATGTGTAAATGGAGATGCCATTCGGGTTAATTCAGGTAAATCAGATAGTTTGCCTGTAGTGATTTCGTCTATGGTAGCTGAGAAATACATGAGAAAAGGGTATGAGTCCTATCTCACCTTTGTGCTGAATACCCAAGAGTCAGAGGTAAAGATTGAATCAGTGCCTATGGTGTGCGAGTATTCGAACGTGTTCCTGGAAGAGTTACCCGGATTGCCTCCAGTTAGAGAGGTTGAGTTTGGTATTGAGTTAGCTCCGGGTACGGCACCTATTTCGGTTACCCCGTATAGGATGGCACCATTGGAGTTGAAAGAATTGAAGGTTCAGTTGGAAGAGTTAACGGATAAGGGTTTTACAAGATCGAGCTATTCACCGTGGGGTGGTCCGATACTTTTTGTAAAGAAGAAAGACAGGTCGATGAGATTGTGTATAGACTACAGACAACTCAACAAAGTAACAGTGAAGAATAAGTATCCTTTTCCAAGGATAGATGATTTGTTCGACCAACTGATGGGAGTTACGGTGTTTTCTAAGATAGACTTAAGGTCTGTCTATTACCAGTTGAGGGTTAAAGAGCAAGATGTGCCGAAAATTGCATTTCAGACGAGGTATGGCCATTATGAGTTTCTTGTCATGCCATTTGGCTTAACAAATGCTCCTGCGATCTTTATGGATTTAATGAACCGTATCTTTATGGATTTAATGAACCCTATTTTGCATTTTTGTCAAAAATCACTTTACAAAACTAGTTTAACTATTAACAATTAATCAAAATCCATCATCAACCATCCAGTTACTCAAACATTCAACAATGGCAACATGGCAAATCTTTAACAATTTCAAAATCTAAGGTACGATCTAGCTAGAATAGGAAGCAACGATCTCAAAAATGTAGAAATCATTAAAAATCGAGCTAAAACCATACCTTAATCTTACTTCCAAAGTGACCGAATGAAAACCTAAAGAATAGGTTATTTTCTTTCTCAATTTTGGCAACAAAGATGAAGGATGATGAATAAAATGATTTTGGTTTTATTTAATATAACCTTATTAAACATATTACTAAATTAACCTTTAATAAAACCTTAATATAACACATAAGCCATGGACATAAATGTCCACTAACCTTAATCTTGGTCTAATTTCAACATAAGGACTCCCACAATTTAATTTCATAGCTATTTTATACTTTTAACTATTAGAACTCAAATTTTACGCTTTTCGCAATTTAGTCCTTACGGAATTAAACATTCAAATAGTAAAATTTCTTTACGAAACTTTCACCCAATAATACTATCATGCTGTAAACTTTAATAAAATAATAAAATAAGTATTTTGACCTCAGATTTGTGGTCCCGAAACTATTGTTCTAATTTGACCCAAAAAGGGGTTGTTACAACTCTCCCCCCTTAGGGATTTTCGACCCTGAAAATCTTACCAGAGAATAGGTTAGGGTACTATTTTTGCATAGCTTCCTCGGGTTCCCACGTAGCTTTCTCGATCCATTATTTATGCAAGAGAACCTTTACTAGAGCTATGCACTTATTTCTCAATTGTAACACCCCAAACCCGGCCTAGACGTTATGGCTGGATCTAGCATGTCACATCAAAAGGTTGTTTAAAAGCTATGCACTCGTTAAAAACCTTGTATCCTTTTTGAAACTCCGAATTTCGTTGTTTGTAAAAAACAAGATTTGCTTAAAGTGTATTCTTGTAAAGGTGTTATTATTTTCGAAAACTTTTTTTGTTACAGAAGTCTGACTTAAAGAATTGCGGAAACATGATATTTTGAAAATAGTTGTTGTTGTTATAAAAACCAATGTTTAATCGTTTAACAATTCATAATTAGCAGAATTACCAAATGAAAGTTTAAAAAGAAAAATCCAATGGCCTTATTACACAAAATATTAACCCAAAAATAATATAAAAATAAATTAAAACCAAAATTACTAAGTATAGTTAAGAAGCAAATTCGAGGTATGGCCACCTCCAAGTCCTCCACAGCTCCAAATCCTCTAATGCTGGGGATTACCTGCACGGTTAAAAGAAAGGGGTGAGTTACAAGAACTCAGTGTGTAATCCCCTATAACAGTCATTATCTGGGCTTGAGCCCATGCGGTATCGATTTGGGCCTAAGCCCTATAATCATCTCAATGTATATGGACATGTGCCCACCCCAATCCTACCAGCCGTCTAACTCTCCACCCTTACCAACCAATCACACCATGTGGGGACCATGTCAACCCACCCAGCCAATCCTCACCAATATTGCAGTCAAGCTGCTAATCACGGTATATGTGGCTGAGCCACTAAAACGGTATGTGGCAGAGCCACTAAAACGGTATGTGGCAGAGCCACTAAAACGGTATGTGGCAGAGCCACTAAAACGGTATGTGGTAGAGCCACTCAAATGGTACTTCCTCCAATCATCAAACCCAACCCATGCAACATGATATGAATGCAGTGTATTACAACTATAAACAGATATACGTAAAATCACATACATGATATTTAACCACAATCAAGGGTATAACGGTCATTTTGTCACCTAAGGGTATAACGGTAATTTTCACCCCTTTGGGGGTATTTCGGTAATTTACCCATCGAAGGTATTTCGGTAATTTACCCGTTGAGGGTATTTTAATAATTTACCCTCTAGGGGTATTTTGGTAATTTACCCCTGCAACAGCCTTTTCGAGGGCCTAATGTCGCCTCGAGCGACTCGGTTACTATTTCTGGTCAATACAGTGCAATTGGGTCTAAAACCCGATTTGGCTTTCTTCGTGCCCACACGCGCTCGTGTGGCCCATTCTCGCTGCTTTTTGATTTGTTCTGCGGACTTCGCAGTCGCATCTATCAACTTACACCTTTCATCGTTTTCGCTCATATGGGCCCATTAACCCGTTGGGCCCATTTAGCCCGCTTCGGCTCAACAAGGCCCGTTTTGGCCTTAGTTCTACGAGAGTGCTTGTGACACTCCCAACAGTCTATCGCCATCACTAGAGGCTCATTTTATCACCACGAGCGCTCGCACGCTCGAGTGATCTCAGTTGACGGTATTTTGGCTTTTCGGTATTTCGGCTTCTAGCCAATTCACAGAACAACATTCACAGAATAAGCGGTGGTTGTGAGATTGCACACCTGATTACGAGTTATGCTTTCCACCGATTCCAACACCTATAGTGATAGTTGACAAAAAGTTAGTCTCTACCTTGATAATCTTAACTTAGGAACACTTTACTAAACTAACTCCACTTACCACAATACGATCTCCTTCAGTGCACCAAGTCCTTGGCCCTATCCCTTGACTACAGAAATCAAGACCCTAACATTGTTTTGATGAACAAAAGCATGTTAGAAAACATCCATCATTCGGCCCCCTCCCACATAGAGGAGAGACCTAAGCCTGATCCAAAAATCACAAGCAATCTAACTTAACCGAATACAAAAACCACAACATCACTCCACCTCTACCAAAGCACCACCAAAACCGGCAATTGCCCCACCAGAAGTTTCGGCCCTCACAACAAGAACAAGGGTCCAAGATGAAGAGAGTATGCAGGTTCGACTTACAAGGTTCGGCCAGTAAACAGAAGAACCAATACTTCAAGAAAAGAAGTATTCAGCTTAGAAGCAAAGAAAAGAACAAATAATTAAAAAGATGAGTGATGGGCAAAGAAAGAAGGGAAAGAACGTGAGAGTAAGACTTACTAATTCAGCACTTAGCAGAAAAACAAAAGAAACATATTCGGCTATGGAGAGGAGGCGGTTCAAGGGAGGAAAAGAGTAAGGTGAGGAGAGGTGTAGGTGTAGGTATTCGGCTTATAGAAAACAACCCAAAGGATGAACAAGGTATGAAAAAAAATGGAAAGAAGAAGGTTCGGCCTACAGTGCTCAGACTATTAGCAAAAAGAAGGAATTCACGAAAGGTAAGGAGGTGCAGTGAAAGAAGAAACTAAGAATTTCGGCAAAACAACTTGAGGAGGAAAAATGACCCGTAAATGCTAAAAGAAGAAAACCTCAAAATGCCAAAAACCCTTTAAAGTTAACACAAAGGAAAAACGGCACTCCCCCCTTTCTCAAACCGAATATGCACACTCAAGTGACCACTTTGGCTGAAATTCCTCTCTTCCACTTCCCCACATTCGGCCAACACCTCCCCTCTCCTCTATCTCCACTGTCGAAACCATTTTTAAAAAATCGGTTTTAAAAACGGGGATCGACTTTTAAAAACAAAATGGGAGTCGCCACCAATCCCTTTTTACTTAGGTGTGATTGGATCACCTTGTAAAATGTTTCATTTTAAAACATTTGATTTTGGTCTATGAAAAACGAGAAAACGGGTTCGGGAGTCGGTTACGTATGAGGAAGGGTTAGCACCCTCATAACGCCCAAAAATTGGTACCTAATTGATAAAATCATGTCCAAATGTTTGAAATTTAAAAAGTTTAAAATAACATCCCTTATTAGAAGGACAACCAAGACTTATCTATTTCAAAGAAATAAAAAATACCACACCCAATAAGTTAGGATACAGCATCTTATAACTTCGCAGCTAGGTGCATCTTTATTTTAGAAAATTCTTACCTCGAGACACAAAACATCACACCCAATAAGTTAGGATACAACATTTTGAATTCTCAAGAATAAGTTTTTTTATTTGAAATTTGTAAATTTTGATTTTAAAATAGAAGAGATATGTAATACTTTAAGTTCTACGAGGAAAAATCGAAGCCTAGTAAGTTAGGGCACAATTCTTCTCGAAGTTCCCAAACATTAAATATCATCATATATTTTTAAAACTATTTGAATAAAATGCATAAAAGAGGTTTTTTATAAAACAATGGTTTGTCATACTTAATGATAATTCACCACAAATAAAATTTATAATAACAATTATTACTAATACAAATAATCGAAGGATAATTTATCATGAATAAATAAATAAATAAATGTTAAAGCAATAATAAACGAATATAAAGATACAAATAAATGTATATAATAATTAATAAAAATCATAATATATAATATAATAATATAAAATAATTAATAATAATATATAAGGATTATAAATAATAAAAATAATTAGAAACTAATATATATAATAATTTTAAATAAACACACATATATACACAATATACTAATCATAAAAATATATTTATGTAATAAATAATATAGATAAAATAGGTTATATATTATAATAAACTTTATACAAAACAAAATTTTAAAACTAATATATAATATAATATAATACTTAAAAATATAATATAATAAATAATATGTAGATATTAAAATAATATAAATTATTAAACTAAGTAAAATAATATATAATAATAACTAAATATATAAAGATAAAATATATATATATATATATATATGGATTTCGTACTATTAATAAATTAATAAATATAAGAAAATAATATTTAATATTTAATATGATAAAATAATTAAATATAATATAAAATAAAAGGATAAAAAAATAAAACAAAGAAACAGGGGTTAAATAACAATTAAAACAGATATAAAAGGACTAAATTAAAACGCGCATGGAATAACAGGGGTTAAAATGGCAGTTAGGCTGAGTATTAAAAAACGACGACGTTTCGATTTTGGCTTCAAAGAGCCCGTGGGACTAAATTGGAACAAAAAATAAGAATTAGGGCTAATTTAATAAAAAATAAAAATGCAATTTGGACTGAATTAAAACTAAAAAATTTGCGGAAGGGCCGAAATGGCAATTAGACCACTAAACAAAAACGCGCGGATCCTCCCCGGGTATTCGGGTCAAAATGCGGATCCTTACCCTAAACGACGTCGTTTTGCGCTTATCAGCTTAAGCGAAAACGACGCCGTTTTTGTATGGCTATATAAACTAAAAAACAGCAAAAAAAAATCATTTTATCATTGTTTTTTTAAAAAAAACTATTTGAGAGCTCTGTGATGCTCTCCCTCCTTCGGCCTGAGGTTTAGCTCCGACCCTGGCCCCGATGATGCGCCGCCATGCGCGCCGCCGTGCGCGCCACCTCAGACGGTGGTCAGAGGCCAACAAATCTGTTTTCAGACTCGATTTGAAAGGTAAAATCTCTTTTTTATTTTATTTTATTGCTCTTATATTTATTGTTTGCAAGAAAAAAAGAACAGAAGAAAATAAAAATAGAAGAATAATACGAATAGAAAATGATAAATCACCTCTGTTGGATGGATTCTTTTATTTATCTTTGTATTCAAATTTTTTTGTATTCTGTTTGGTCTCTCTGTGTGTATTTTTTGTCTATATTCTCCCCCCTTTGTTACAGGTTTTTGGGGCTTTTATAGCCTCCGAAAATAAAAATAAAAGGAAAAAATCTTTTGCCATCTTTGCTCTGTTTCTGTTTCTATCTTCTTCCCTTTCTTGTGCAGGTCATTAACGACGAGGATCTCAGCGATGGTGGGGCTGTGATGGTGGCGCGATTCACGGCTTGACGAGGGCATGAGGAGCTGTTGGGCACTGGTATTGCAGCGTGACGATCAGGCTTCTGTTGGGGACGAGGCTTGCGGCGCCCCTAGGCCACTACTGATTCAGTTTAGGAATTGGGCTACTTGGGCTGCACTGGTTTGGGTTTTGGTTATCAGGGTATAGTTGGGCTAGTGGGTTAGTCCGTTTAGGTAGGTTTAGGTTTGGGCTTTAAGCCCGTTTTATTGTAAATGGACTGTAAAAAAAAATTATTTATTTTGTTTTTCTTTTCTGAATGGGCCCGAGTAAAAATGGGCCATTACAGCTGCCCCTCTTTGCTCATTATCGTGTAACGAGAATAGAGAAAAGACTATAAAATGACCAATTTTGCCCGGTCTTGGCCGAGCCTCGACTTCTTGATCCTCGCTTTCTTCAAATGGCTTCTAACTTTACTGCAACTTCAATGGTATTGGAACTTCATCTCGATTTCAGTAAGTCTGCTAGCTTTATTCTGCTTCTTGCAATTTCAAGAATGCCAAATTGATGTCTTTGATCTGCTTCCTACAACTTCAGGAAGATAAGATCTTCTATGTCTTCGATCTACTTCCTACAACTTCAGGAAGATAAGATCTTCTGTCTTCGATCTACTTCCTACAACTCCAGGAAGATAAGATTTTCTGTCTTTGATCTACTTCCTACAACTTTAGGAAGATAAGATCTGCTGTGTCTTCGATCTACTTCCTACAACTTCAGGAAGATAAGATCTGTCTTCAGTCTACTCCCTACAACTTCAGGGAGATAAGGCTGAAATTCTTTTCGATCTGCTTCCTGCAACTTCAGGAAGATGAGATCTTCTTTCTTTAGTCCACTCCACTGCAACTTCAGGGAGATAAGACTAAAACTTCTTTGGATCTGCTTCCTGCAACTTCAGGAAGATAAGATCCTCTTTCTTCAATCTACTCCACCGCAACTTCAAGGAGATAAGATCGAGAGTGTTTTTGATCCGCTTCCTGCAACTTCGTAAAGATGAGATCTTACATTTCGATTTGCTCCACCGCAACTTCGTGGGAGATGAAATCTTCTGTTCTTAGTCTACTCGCTGCAACCTCGGGAGATAAGACTAAAACGTCTTCGATCTGCTTCCTACAAATTTAGGAAGATAAGATCTTTTGCTTTCGATTTGCTCCATTGCAACTTCAGGGAGATAAAATCTTCCGTTTGTAGTCTACTCCACTGCAACCTCAAGGAGATAAGACTAAAACGTCTTCGATCTGCTTCCTACAACTTTAGGAAGATAAGATCTTCTGCCTTCGATTTGCTCCATCGCAACTTCGTGGGAGATAAAATCTTCCGCTTGTAGTCTACTCCGCTGCAACCTCGGGAGATAAGACTAAAACGTCTTCGATCTGCTTCCTACAACTTTAGGAAGATAAGATCTTCTGCCTTCGATTTGCTCCACTGCAACTTCAGGGAGATAAAATCTTCCGTTTGTAGTCTACTCCGCTGCAACCTCAGGGAGATAAGACTAAAACGTCTTCGATCTGGTTCCTACAACTTTAGGAAGATAAGATCTTCTGCCTTCGATTTGCTCCACTGTAACTTCAGGGAGATAAAATCTTCCGTTTGTAGTCTACTCCGCTACAACCTCAGGGAGATAAGACTAAAACGTCTTCGATCTGCTTCCTACAACTTTAGGAAGATAAGATCTTCTTCTTTCGATCTGCTCTACTACAACTTCATAGAGATAAGACTGAAAGAGTCTTTTGATCTGCTTCCTGCAACTTCAGGAAGATAAGATCTGAAACTTCACCGATCTCACTACACCGTCTACTGAAGGACATATCCTGTAGACTCGGTTTCATGTGTTATGAGTGATATGAATGCAACATGTCATGAAAAATGATTCCTTTTAAAGGATTAGGATGCAATGATTGGAATGAATCAAATGCTCCTAATCAGATTTGTTATGATGCAAAAGTGTTATGAGTATGATTCCTATTCTAGGTGTTATCACTCATCTGTTCTTCATTTTTGTTCATCAACCATGTTCTACTCAACCAGACTTGCCCCAATGTAATTTTCGAGTCAGCCCGCTTGGATCTTGAGACATGAAATTGGTATCTCCTCTTGCAACTTCAGAGGAATGACATTTGGTTTCTTTCATATTTTTGTTACCACTCAAAGGTACAGAACTTGTATCACTTTCAATCTGTTACACCATTCCCTAAGTGTAATGACCGGATGTATGAGTCCGAAATTTACATGAATGCGTGGTACCCGACAATGATCCCTTTTACACATAGATTGGCCTTATTCATCATTTGCCAATATAGTATCACCAACGAAATTGTCTTATCCCATAAGAATCTGAAGAGATAATCATTTTTCAATGTTTTCAGCCCTTAGGTTTGGTGAGTTCTGAACAATAGTCATGTTTCAGATTCCTCATATTATTTAGAAGCTTCTAGAGTAATATGCGAAACTCCTTTTATGAAAGTGTTATTAGTCCATTAATCGTTATTTCAATATAAAATGCTTGAAAAGATTACAGCAATGGACAAAAAAGAAATTAGTTAGGAGCATAGCTCGAAATAAAAAGGCTAATCAAAGATAACCAAGGCAATAAATGAAAATTGATTGGTATATCTCAAAAAGAGTAGAGTAAATATAACAAAAGCTATTAATTGGGGTGTTTCTTTGAAAAGAATAAAGTAATCAAAGATTTAAAATGGGTAAAATGGGAAACTAGGTGCCCCAGATATCGCAGCCTGAGCTTTTTTGTTATAACTTCTTGAGGACCATTTTAAGCTCAATATGTGTTTAGGGGATCCGGAGTACTTTGTCGATGCCCCAAGACGTAATATACTTCCTCATTGCTAATTCGGACGTAGCAAGACTACTGTATGCCCCGCTTTTTAGTCAAAATTTGAGCCACCCTTTTCGGGTTTTCAACTAAAATCCCCTTTGGTCTCAAAGCGCCCTTTGCGGGTTTTCACTTTGGCCTCTCCCTTTTTTTTTATTTTGAGGTGCCCTTTTCGGGTTTTCACCTTAATCTTTCCTCTTTCAGGTAAAATATCTCTTGAACAAACCTGAATTCAATGGATTGGGCAAGTCTTTGCCATCCATCTCTATCAATATCAATGCTCCTCTAGAACAGGCCCTATATAAGTCCTTCCCAGTTTGGCATACGCTTTCCTCTAAAATTGTTTTGTAGAGGAAATTTTTTTTTCAACATCAGGTTCCCTTTGTAGAATTCTCTTGGATGAACCTTTTTGTCGTAAGCTCACATCATCCGACCGTGATGGATAACTTTTAACCTCTTCTTTGATTAGGTTCAATTGGCAAAAATGCTTCAATTCCATAATGGGCAAGATGTTGCCCTAGTGAAGATTCTAGCCAACGTTTGATAATCATAGAGAGTAGTGATAGCTTCTTATGCCAATCTTTACAAGTCTTAGCCACCTTTCATTTCTTCTTCTTATTCTTCTTCTTTTTTTGGCAACTTTTGTTGCCTTTGTGATATCTTTGCTCGATCTTTGGACAAACTGTAAACTTTGACTTTGTACAGTTATGCGTTATTAAATATGATCCTTTATGGCATTCTTTGCTGACATTTGATTCCCTTTTATTTTTTTATTTTTTTTAAATTTGATGACTTTCGACTGTGTAACATTGGCATATAAAGCTACTTCCACTCTCTTAGTGAAATAAACGACAACCATGACAGTGAATCGATGTCAACTAGAAGCATTTGACAAGATTGGCCCCATAATATCCATGCCCCACATATGAAAAATTTGTGAAGAACTAGAGCAAGCACATGAATCTCGTCTCCTTAAATACGGCATAGCTGATACCATCTCTTTCTCTGTAGATTGGCAGTGCCCAATCCTCATGTTTAGGGCGCATCTTATAAGCCCAAGCATGTCCTGATATAATAATGTGAAAATATCTTTGAATTTTCGAAATTAACTCAATAATATCTCGCCTTATCTTCATGGTGAGCTAGGCTTTGATCTTGACTCCTTTCTTAGGCTTGCAACATCCATTGACCTTATGTAAGGTAGGGTCTATTTTTCATCTTATTAAACCATTCTTAACAAGTCAGAAGATATGTCACAATCTCTGTCATCTTCAAAGCCCTGAGATCCCTTAGACCCATATCTCATTCAAAAAGGGAGTCAGTAACAACATCGCTCATGTCGTTGATATCTGGGTACCTAGGTATGAAGGCAATAAATCCAAAGAATAAATGATTCTAAGGATGATTATTTGTATGGTCATGAATGAAGAATGAAAGAATATTCTAAAAACTAAAAGAATGTACAGTATGAAATAGAAAGAATAAAAGAATATGTGCTTAAAAAGATGCATTTTATTGAAATAATAATTTCAGAACACAAGCCTATTTCACAAAAGGGTTCTTATTGCCTCTAGGCTTAAGGCAACAAGCGTGTTTCAAATATTACTCTAGATTAGCCCTAAAAGTACAAGGATTTCTTCTACAGTCTCATTATTCAAAACACTCCCCAAGTACACAAGAGCTTGGAAACTTTGTTCTTTAATTCCTTCTTCATTATTGATTTCTTCAAGGAAAAGCAACTTTCTTGTCTCCTTCTTCAATCACTGGATTCACTTCCTCATTAAAGTGATCAGGTTTTGATGGATCGTCGAACTTCACAACTCCCATTTTAATAAACCTTTCGACCAACTTTTTAAACGTATTGCATTTTTCAATTGAGTGGCCCTTTATTCCCGCGTGGTACTCACATTGGGCATTCTCGTTATACCATTTTGGGAACGGAGGTTGCAATGGTTTCGAATAAAATGGGGACACCACGTGTGCGTCAAAAAAACTTTGATATAGCTCCTTATACGTCATGGGGATTGGCGTAAATTGGAGACTTTCAGAGTTTTTCCTTGGGGAAACCTGATTGCTGGTAACTACTCTCCTTGGCTGATTTACTGTAATTGGCTCTGAATGACTCCTGTTATACCTATCGGCATCATTTGTTTTCTTTTCCTTCTTTTTCAGGGCTTTTGAGGTCCCTTCTCCTCTTTCCTTCGTTTCTACCAGAGCAACCGGTTTGGCTTGATCGTCGATCGGGTTAAAACCTATTGGGACGTAAACGATGTCTTCCTCCTCATCCACAATATTGACTGCTGGGCCACTCCTCTTTTCAAATCTTTGGGCTAGTAACTGGGTTAACTGGCCAATCACATTCTTTTGGAACTCTAACATTTGTTCCCGCATTTCTTGCTGAATCTCAGTCAATTGCCCCTGCATCTGTTTTTGCATTTGTTCTATTCTCTCCAACCTTTGCTCCATGTTTTCCAGGTTAACTCTAAAATATATTTACCTAATTAGGATTCTCTTGTAAAAGTCTAATGCAAATGATGCAATGTAATGCAAATGCATGAATGCAAAGAGGTATCGATTCTGATCAACTTCATTGTAGAAAACTTTATTAGAAAACAAATTCTTTTACATAAAATGGACTACAAATAAGCTTTCGCCTTAAGTCCTAAAGTCTTAATTTTTCCTAATAACGAAACTAGCTCTTGATTGTAGCTCATGCCTCATGCTCAATACGTCGGCCTGCACTGCCAAACTCTGTAGGTGGTCAGCTACCTCTCGAATCTGAACTATGGCTTCCCCATGAGATAGTCCTGATTTCTGACTTGACCGTGTGAATGACAGAGCTCTTCCTTCAAATGCCCTTCCCTTGTTTCAAGACACTCGATCCGAAGTTAACAATTCTGCAGTGCTAATTCTAACTCTTCAATTCTACCCTTCATTTCTTCAATCCTGTTCATGCTTGCCTTTAACTCGATCACGGAATTACGGCTTCGATGGTGATGAAGAGATCGTCCAAGTTTAGCCTTTGATCTTCAGAAGAAGATTTGATCATTCACCCTAACTAGTGCCATACACTAAGTCACAATTCCATACTCAGAAAGATTCTTCCACTTCCATGGCCCATAAAGATCAGAATTTTTCCTATCAGTGGTGCAAGAAAAGAATCATGAGCTTCCAAGAAGTTTAGATTGTATTTGTTCCAACATTTTTTCAACTCTAACCATAGGTGAAAAGCGTCTATTCTGGTTCATCTCATTGAATATATCAAATGGGGGATCAATACGAATTCCTTTCATTTCTCCACAACGAATCAAATCCCTTGCAATGTTGTTTGGATCACAACGAGGAGCCGAGAAGTTCAGAACAGTCCATCCTTCAATCCCAGATGGCTCCACCAATTTCTTGTTGTTAAAATTCCAACGCCCATTCCTAGGAAAGAAATCTTCACTATTGCCTACTCTAAACCTTGGTGCTAATAGAATACGTCCGTCTACTTAGGTGACCATCTTCATATGAAAGAAAAACACTGTAATGGTAGAAGTGTCCATTTGTACTTCCCACGCTCACTTTGAAGTGATTGGTGAATGTAGTTACCTTCTACCCTTCAGTTCAAACACCACGCCTTCCCATAAGGTGTCTTACAATCTTCTTCATATCCGATTCTGCTTTGATTGGAACAACATCGGAAATACACAGTGGCTAAAGCGCGTGGATTCCAAAGATCGCTCCATTTCTCTCTTGCTCAAACAAATCCATACCCTATAATTGCCTATGTTCTAGCTATATATGAACGACTGCATTGTCTTCCACTTTATCAAGGAACCCGTTCTCCATAACCAGCTTTCTAACTTAGAAACTGATCGTGAATCGATACCTCTTAAAATATAAAATGACATGCTCAAAAGAATAAAACACAGCAAGTTAGTACCATGGAATATAAAGCGAGTAAAATAAATAAACATCTATCTGGGTGACCATTAAGGTTTGACATAGTTATACCTAAGGTGAGCTCCTAGGGTTCACTATATGCGGTTTAGTTCTAAAGTTGAGGTACCCGAACCAGTAGATTCCTTGATCCTCACCCATTATAGGCTCATATGGACCGAGTTCGGTTCAGGGGAATACATTTCCCTATGGCCATACGGAAGTGAAAACTTCACGAAGACATAGGTACGGATGTATCCCGGAAGCAGTCCACTAGCCCATGCGGAGGTGAAAACCTCACGAAGGCATAACTTCTCGCCCCCACTTAAAGGTGTGACCGCAATGGTCATGCAGTACAATGCATAAGTATTTTATAAAAACAGAATCAAATGCAAATAAAAAGGATCATAATTTTTAAATCAAAAAATTTTAAAATTCAAACAGGAGGACATGAAACTATCAATTTTACGGCTTGACTTTCTTATTGGTCCCCAGCGGAGTCGCCAAGCTATCGAAACCATTTTTAAAAAATCAGTTTTAAAAACGGGGATCGACTTTTAAAAACAAAATAGGAGTCGCCACCAATCCCTTTTTACTTAGGTGTGATTGGATCACCTTGTAAAATGTTTCATTTTAAAACATTTGATTTTGGTCTACGAAAAACGAGAAAACGGGTTTGGGAGTCTGTTACGTGTGAGGAAGGGTTAGCACCCTCATAACGCCCAAAAATTGGTACCTAATTGATAAAATCATGTCCAAATGTTTGAAATTTAAAAAGTTTAAAATAAGATCCCTTATTAGAAGGAAAACCAAGACTTATCTATTTCAAAGAAATAAAAAATACCACACCCAATAAGTTAGGATACAGCATCTTATAACTTCGAAACTAGGTGCATCTTTATTTTAGAAAATTCTTACCTCGAGACACAAAACATCACACCCAATAAGTTAGGATACAACATTTTGAATTCTCAAGAATAAGTTTTTTTATTTGAAATTTGTAAATTTCGGTTTTAAAATAGAAGAGATATGTAATACTTTAAGTTCTACGAGGAAAAATCGAAGCCCAGTAAGTTAGGGCACAATTCTTCTCGAGGTTCCCAAACATTAAATATCATCATATATTTTTAAAACTATTTGAATAAAATGCATAAAAGAGGTTTTTTATAAAACAATGGTTTGTCATACTTAATGATAATTCACCACAAATACAATTTATAATAACAATTATTACTAATACAAATAATCGAAGGATAATATATCACGAATAAATAAAAAAATGTTAAAGCAATAATAAATGAATATAAAGATACAAATAAATGTATATAATAATTAATAAAAATCATAATATATAATAAAATAATATAAAATAATTAATAATAATATATAAGGATTATAAATAATAAAAATAATTAGTAACTAATATATATAATAATTTTAAATAAACACACATATATACACAATATATTAATCATAAAAATTATATTTATGTAATAAATAATATAGATAAAATAGGTTATATATTATAATAAACTTTATACAAAACAAAATTTTAAAACTAATATATAATATAATATAATAATTAAAAATATAATATAATAAATAATATGTAGATATTAAAATAATATAAATTATTAAACTAAGTAAAATAACATATAATAATAATTAAATATATAAAGATAAAATATATATAGATGGATTTCGTACTATTAATAAATTAATAAATATAAGAAAATAATATTTAATATTTAATATGATAAAATAATTAAATATAATATAAAATAAAAGGATAAAAAATAAAACAAAGAAACAGGGGTTAAATAGCAATTAAAACAGATATAAAAGGACTAAATTAAAATGCGCATGGAATAACAGGGGTTAAAATGGCAATTAGGCTGAGTATAAAAAAACGGCGACGTTTCGATTTTGGCTTCAAAGAGCCCGTGGGACTAAATTGGAACAAAAAAAATAAGAATTAGGGCTAATTTAATAAAAATAAAAATGCAATTTGGACTGAATTAAAACTAAAAAATTTGCGGAAGGGCCGAAATGGCAATTAGACCACTAAACAAAAACACGCGGATCCTCCCCGGGTATTCGGGTCAAAGCGCGGATCCTTACCCTAAACGACATCATTTTGCGCTTATCAGCTTAAGCGAAAACGACGCCGTTTTTGTATGGCTATATAAACTAAAAAACAGCCAAAAAAATCATTTTATCATTGTTTTTTTTTTAAAAAAAAAACTATTTGAGAGCTTTGTGATGCTCTCCCTCCTTCGGCCTGAGGTTTAGCTCCGACCCTGGCCCCGATGATGCACCGCCGTGCGCGCCACCTCAGACGGTGGTCAGAGGCCAACAAATCTGTTTTCAGACTCGATTTGAAAGGTAAAATCTCCTTTTTTATTTTATTGCTCTTATATTTATTGTTTACAGGAAAAAAAGAACAGAAGAAAATAAAAATAGAAGAATAATACGAATAGAAAACGATAAATCACCTCTGTTGGATGGATTCTTTTATTTATCTTCGTATTCAAATTTTTTTGTATTCTGTTTGGTCTCTCTGTGTGTATTTTTTGTCTATATTCTCCCCCCTTTGTTACAGGTTTTTGGGGCTTTTATAGCCTCCGAAAATAAAAATAAAAGGAAAAAATATTTTACCATCTTTGCTCTGTTTCTATTTCTGTCTTCTTCCCTTTCTTGTGCAGGTCATTAACGACGAGGGTCTCAGCGATGGTGGGGCTGTGATGGTGGCGCGATTCACGGCTTGACGAGGGCATGAGGAGCTGTTGGCCGCTGGTATTGTAGCGTGACGATCAGGCTTCTGTTGGGGACGAGGCTTGCGGCGCCTAGGGTTTCAGAAACCCTAGGCCACTGCTGATTTGGTTTAGGAATTGGGCTACTTGGGCTGCACTGGTTTCGGTTTTTGTTATCAGGGTATAGCTGGGCTAGTGGGTTAGTCCATTTAGGTAGGTTTAGGTTTGGGCTTTATGCCCGTTTTATTGTAAATGGACTATAAAAAAACATTTATTTATTTTGTTTTTCTTTTCTAAACGGGCCCGGGCAAAAATGGGCCATTACATCCACGATTTTCTCCACCTTTTCCTCCTAACTTTGCTCTCCATCATCCATTTGAATTGTTTGACCCAATCTCCAACCAACCTTGTAGAGTTTGATCCCAAATCTACCTCTTGCTCTCCCAAGTCACAAAATAAAATCCCTCATTTGTAACTTGTGGGATTCGAACCCCTTCCCTCCATGCTCTCCACTTGACGCCACACCACTCCACCATGTGCTCAACTTGTGTTAGTAAAACACACTTTAATTTACGTAAGTCCTGCTTCCAACAGCCCTCTCCACTAAAGGGCCAAAAACCAAAATATTTCCAAGGTTCAGACTCGAACCCAGGCCTCCCTAGAACCCCCAAACACCCTTAAAAAACTAGCTAAGCAAGCCCAACACATGCAACTATGCAAAAATTACAAACCCCTAATTTTTGGGATGTTAGAATTCTAACCCCCTTTAAAGAAATTTTGACCTCGAAATTTACCTGATCAAAAGAGATGAGGGTATTGATGTCGCATTGCCTCCTCAGGCTCCCATGTGGCTTCCTCTGATCCGTGATTACGCCACAGTACCTTGACTAATGGAACAGATTTCCTCCTTATCACCTTAACATCACGGTCCAAAATCTGCACCGGTTCTTCTTCAAATGTCAGATCAGGTCTTACCTCGATCTCCTCTACCGGCACTATATGAGAAGGATCCGAATGGTAGCGTCTCAGCATAGAAACATGGAATACGTTGTGTATCCAGTTTAACTCAGGAGGTAGCTCAAGCTGATAGGCTACCGGTCCTACACGCTTTATTACCCGGTAAGGTCCGATGAATCTGGGGCTCAACTTGCCCTTCCGTCCAAATCTCAAAATCTTCTTTCAGGGTGAAACTTTCAAGAAGACAAAATCTCCCACCGAGTATTCAATCTCTTTGCGCTTTAGATCAGCGTATGACTTCTGCCTATCAGACGCTTCTTTTAACCGATCCCGTATTAACATCACTTTCTCCTCAGTTTCAGAAATTAGCTCTGGACCCAACAGTCGTCGCTCACCCAATTCTGTCCAACAAGTAGGGGTACGACACCTACGCCCATATAATGCCTCGTATGGTGCCATCTGAATACTGGATTGGTAACTGTTGTTGTAAGCAAATTCTGCCAACGGTAAATAGTCCTCCCAACTACCTTTGAAATCAATCACACAGCTTCTCAACATGTCTTCCAAAATTTGAATTACTCTTTTTATTGACCATCGATCTCATGGATGGAATCTTTGTCTTTGAAATCCAACCTTGTACCCAGAGCTTCATGTAACACTCTCCAGAACCGAGATGTGAATCTAGGATCCCTGTCTGAGATGATAGACACTGGCACCCCATGCAACCTTACAATCTCTACCACATACAACTTTGCCAATTTCTGCAACGAGTAATCGGTGCGAACCGATATGAAGTGGGCGGACTTAGTCAACCGGTCAACAATTACCCATACCGAATCTTTCTTAGTAGGCGTCAGGGGTAGCCCACTAACAAAGTCCATGGTTACCCTCTCCCACTTCCAGAGTGGAATTTTCACCGGTTGCAGTAATCCAGAAGGTAGTTGATGCTCAGCCTTCACTTGCTGGCATGTCAAACACTTACTTACAAAATCAGTCACCTCACGCTTAAGTCCTGGACACCAATACAGTTCACGTAGATCTCGGTATATCTTGTTTCCATCGGGATGCATAGCGTATGGGCTACTATGCGTCTCCCACAAAATCGTCTTTCTTAACTCAGAGTCCCTCGGTACATAAATCTTCCACGGAAACATAATACCCCTTCACTATTCAGCCCAAAATCCACAGTCTCTCCCCTCTTCACCTGTTGAAAACGAGAAACCAACGACTCATCCAACATCTGCTTCTCTTTAATCTGGCTAATCCAGGTCGGTTTTACTTGCAGTTCCGCAAACAAACTTCCATCTTCAAATAGGCTAAGACGAGCAAACATCGCTCTTAGATCAGATACCACTTTACGACTCAGTGCGTCTACTACCACTTTGGCTTTTCCCGGATGATACTCAATCAAGCAATCATAATCCTTTAGCAACTCTATCCATCTCCGTTGCCTAAGATTTAACTCCTTTTGGGTAAGGAGATACTTAAGACTCTTATGGTCAGTGTAGATGATCGACTTTTCCCTGTACAAATAATGTCTCCATATCTTTAGTGCGAACACCACCGCAGCTAATTCCAAGTCATGAGTGGGGTAGTTCACCTCGTGCGGCCTAAGCTGGCGAGATGCATATGCTACCACCTTCCCCTCCTGCATCGTGAGACAACCCAACTTTGTGTGCGACGCATCACGATGAGACAACAAATTCTTTTTCGGCCTCAGTGTATTAATCTTGGAGCTTGATCGAATCTTTTCAACTTCTCAAAACTCTCCTGCTGTTTATCCGTCCAAACAAACGGTACCCCCTTACGTAGTAACTTAGTTAGGGGTGCAGCAATCAATGAAAACCCCTCAACGAACCGCCTGTAGTACTCGGCCAAACCCATAAAACTTTGAATTTCAGATACTGACTTTGGTGGCTTCCAATCCAATACAGCCGCAACTTTCCAAGGATCAACCCTAATCCCCTCGGCAGACACGACATGCCCCAAAAATGTCACCTCTCGCAGCCAAAACTCGCACTTACTGAATTTGGCATAGAGTTGTTTTTCCCTCAATATCTGCAGAACAACCCGGAGATGTGAATCATGCTCCTCCTCAGTTCTTGAATACACCAGAATATCATCTATGAACACCACCACGAACCGGTCTAGGTAGGGTTGGAAGACTAGGTTCATCATATCCATGAAAGCAGCTGGTGCATTTGTTAACCCAAACGGCATGACCAGAAACTCGTAGTGTCCATAACGAGTCCTGAATGCTGTCTTAAACACATCTGCCTCATTAACCCTTAACTGATGGTACCCTGACCTTAGATCTATTTTAGAGAAAACTGAAGCTCCTCGCAGCTGATCAAACAAATTGTCTATCCTTGGTAGCGGGTACTTGTTCTTAACCGTTAGCTTGTTTAACTGATAGTAGTCAATACACATACGCATTAACACATTCTTCTTCTTCACGAACAATACCGGTGCTCCCCACGGAGACACACTCGGCCTGATAAATCCTCGATCCAAAAGCTCTTGAATCTGAGCCTTTAATTCCACCAGCTCCTTCGGTGCCATCCTATAAGGGGCGATGGACATCGGAGCCGTTCTCGGTAAAAGCTCAATACCGAATTTGACCTCGCGATTTGGAGGCAACCCCGAAAGCTCTTCAAGAAATACATCCGGGAACTCCTTTATAGTCCTGACATTCTCAACAGACAAACTCTTAACCTCAGATGTGCTGACATAGGCTATGAACGCCTCACAACCTTTGCGAACCAGCTTCTCAGCCCTTAACGCTGAGATCACATTGAACAAGTAGCTCCTCCACTCCCCTATCATGATCACCTCCTCATCCTTTGAAGTCTTCAATACCATACGCTTAGCAGCGCAATCCAAATTCACACAGTGTTTCACCAACCAATCCATGCCCAGAATGAGATCAAAGTCGCCTAACGACATTTCCATCAAATCTTCCGGGAAGACAACCCCTTGAACCTCTAGAGGCACATCTCTAAACAGCTTATTCAGTACAATAGACTGTCCTAAAGGACTAATCACCGACATCTCTCTATCGGCCAATTCAAACTGTATACCCAAAGTTCCAGACACAGTACATGCAACATACGAGTACGTCGACCCAATATCAATTAAAGTAATACATGGTACATCATGAATGAGGAACGTACCAGTTATGATGTCAGGTGCGTCGCCATCCTCTCGACACCGTGCAGCATAAACCAATCTTGGCTGTCTTACCTCAGTATTACCAGCACCTCTGCCCAGTGCTCCACGACCTCGTTCTAACCCATTTCCCCCTATGAGTGGACCACGACCTCTCGGTAGCTGCTGACCACCTCTCCCCGGCTGCACAAAGCCCTGACCTATAGCTTGTGTCCGAACAGGCTCCCGTGGACAGTTTCTATTCCGATGATCCTTGAACCCACATCTGAAACACCCACCAGTTCTTCTTCAACACTCTCCCAAATGTGGTCTCCCGTACTCAACGCATAGTTGCGATCATCCAACAGCAACTGGAATCCCAACTCAGCTTGGCCCATCAAACCTAGGCCTCTTATGAAATCCCCCTGGAGAACCTGAAGACCCAAAATCTCTCTTATTCTTGCCCCTCTCCTTCTCACAGTTTTGAAGCTCAGAGCGTTTCACGTCCTCGGCAATCTTAGTCTTCTCTACCAAGGCAGCGAAGTCTCTTTCCCTCTGCAGGGCTATCAGTACCCGTAACTCATCCCAAAGACCATCCTTAAACTGCACACAATGCTCGTATTCAGTCGCAACTATGCCCCGAGCGTACCGGCTTAATCGCAGAAATTCTGCCTCGTATTCCGCTACAGACTTATTTCCTTGAACCAAATTCAGAAATTCCTTTCTCCGGGCATCCACATAACTCGCCCCGACATACTTTCCTTGGAAGGCCGATTTAAAGAAATCCCATGTTAATCAATCGGCCTACGTGCCTTCCCTCACGGTAAGCCACCATTGATATGCCTCATCCCGCAGAAAAGACACTGCTCCTTTCAATTTTTGTTCCACTGTGCAGTCCAGGTCATCCATGATTCGCTCTACTGCCTCTAGCCAATATTCTGCTACATTCGGGGCTATACCAGAGATGCCCCTGAAGATTTTCGCCCCATTTGACCGGAGTCGCTCAGATATTGACCCCCGGGCCACTGTCCCAGTACTCGCTCCAGCCACTCTTTCCAAAACTCGTAGCATCGCTTGAGATAAAGCATCATCCCCTCTGGCTCGGTCATGAGACCCCGTCTCAATCACTGGCGATGTCGACGCCTCCCTTTTGGGCATATGCCCTGATGCTGAGGATCCAGCCCTAGCACCCCGGCCTCTACCACGGCAACGTGTACCCCATCCGCATCCTCTTGTACTCATATCGGTGTAACGTGTTAATCTGTTTAAGAGTTTTATGCTTCAGCTTATCGTTCATGTAATTATTAACAAATGTTTTATGAAAGAACAGTAATATGAGTAGTTCTCGCAGATCGATTTTACTAAAGTTTCAGTCTCTATAATCTCAGTTTCTCTAACTAAGAGTTCGGTATACTACTATCCCTAGTAGTTTTTCAGTATAGTCACTATAGCATATAACCAAGTATAAGATCAGGGAACTTACAGATTTGGTGCCGGAGACTCGGTGTGCCATACTTCCAATAACACTATCACTTTTTCTAAACCAAAGTTTAAACAGATTTGGAAAAATTTTCAAACCCCTTCCACAGCCGAGTTTTGCAACCTGGCTCTGATACCATTAAATGTAACACCTCAAACTCGGCTTAGACGTTATGGCTGGATCTAGCATGTCACATCAAAAGGTTGTTTAAAAGCTACACACTCGTTAAAAACCTTGTATCCTTTTTGAAACTCTGAATTTCAATGTTTGTAAAAAACAAGATTTGCTTAAAGTGTATTCTTGTAAAGGTGTTATTATTTTCGAAAACTTTGTTTGTTACAGAAGTCTGACTTAAACAACTGCGGAAACGTGATATTTTGAAAACAATTATTGTTGTTTTAAAAACCAGTGTTTAATCGTTTAACAATTTATAATTAACAGAATTACCAAATGAAAGTTTAAAAAGAAAAATCCAATGGCCTTATTACACAAAATATTAACCCAAAAATAATATAAAAATAAATTAAAACCAAAATTACTAAGTATAGTTAAGAAGCAAATCCGACGTATGGCCACCTCCGAGTCCTCCACAGCTCCAAATCCTCTAACACTGGGGATTACCTGCACGGTTAAAAGAAAGGGGTGAGTTACGAGAACTCAGTGTGTAATCCCCTATAACGGTCACTATCTGGGCCTGAGCCCATGCGGTATCAATTTGGGACTAAGCCCTATAATCATCTCAATGTATATGGACATGTGCCCTCCCCAATCCTACCAGCCGTCTAACTCTCCACCCGTACCAACCAATCACACCATGTGGGGACCATTTCAACCCACCCAGCCAATCCTCACCAATATTGCAGTCAAGCTGCTAATCACAGTATATGTGGATGAGCCACTAAAACGGTATGTGGCAGAGCCACTAAAACGGTATGTGGCAGAGCCACTGAAACGGTATGTGGCAGAGCCATTAAAACAGTATGTGGCAGAGCCACTCAAACAGTACTTCCTCCAATCATCAAACCCAACCCATGTAACATGATATGAATGCAATGTATTACAACTATAAACAGATATACATAAAATCACATACACGATATTTAACCACAATCAAGGGTATAACGACCATTTTGTCACCTAAGGGTATAACGGTAATTTCCACCCCTTTGGCGGTATTTCGGTAATTTACCCATCGAGGGTATTTCGGTAATTTACCCGTTGAGGTTATTTCAGTAATTTACCCTCTAGGGGTATTTCGGTAATTTACCCCTGCAACGGCCTTTTCGAGGGCCTAATGTCGCCTCAAGCGACTCGGTTACCATTTCTGGTCAATACAGTGCTATTGGGCCTAAAACCCGATTTCGACCCTTTCGCGCCCACACGCTCGTGTGGCCCATTCTGTTCGTTTTCAGTTTCAGTTCTGCGGACTTTGCAGTCGCATCGATCAATTTACACCTTTCATCGTTTTCGCTCATATGGGCCCATTAACCCGTTGGGCCCATTTAGCCCGCTTCGGCTCAACAAGGCCCGTTTTGGCCTCAGATCTACGAGAGTGCTCGCGACACTCCCAACAGTCTATCGCCATCACTAGAGGCTCGTTTTATCACCACGAGCGCTCACACGCTCGAGTGATCTCAGTTGACGGTATTTTGGCTTTTCGGTATTTCGGCTTCTAGCCGATTCACAGAACAACATTTACAGAATAAGCGGTGGTGTGAGATTACACACTTGATTACGGGTTATGCTTTCCACTGATTCCAACACCTATAGTGATAGTTGACAAAAAGTTAGTCTCTACCTTGATAATCTTAACTTAGGAACACTTTACTAAACTAACTCCACTTACCACAATACGATCTCCTTCAATGCACCAAGTCCTTGGCCCTATCCCTTGACTACGGAAATCAAGACCCTAACATAGTTTTGATGAACAAAAGCGTGTTAGAAAACATCTATCATTCGGCCCCCTCCCACACAGAGGAGAGACCCAAGCCTGATCGAAAAATCACAAGCAATCTAACTTAACCGAATACAAAAACTACAACATCACTCCACCTTTACCAAAGCACCACCAAAACCGGCAATTGCCCCACAAGAAGTTTCGGCCCTCAGAACAAGAAAAAGGGTCCAAGATGAAGAGAGTATGCAGGTTCTACTTACAAGGTTCGGCCAGTAAACAGAAGAACCAATACTTCAAGAAAAGAAGTATTCAGCTTAGAAGCAAAGAAAAGAACAAATAATTAAAAAGATGAGTGATGGGCAAAGAAAGAAGGGAAAGAAGGTGAGAGTAAGACTTACCAATTCAGCACTTAGCAGGAAAACAAAAGAAACATATTCGGCTATGGAGAAGAGGCGGTTCAAGGGAGGAAAAGAGTAATGTGAGGTGAGGTATAGAAAACAACCCAAAGGATGAACAAGGTATGAAAAAAAAATGGAAAGAAGAAGGTTTGGCCTACAGTGCTCAGACTATTAGCAAAAAGAAGGAATTCACGAAAGGTAAGGAGGTGCAGTGAAAGAAGAAACTAAGAATTTTGGCAAAACAACTTGAGGAGGAAAAATGACCCGTAAATGCTAAAAGAAGAAAACCTCAAAATGCCAAAAACCCTTCAAAGTTAACCCAAAGGAAAAATGGCACTCCTCCCCTTTCTGAAACAGCATATGCACACTCAAGTGACCACTTTGGCCGAAATTCCTCTCTTCCACTTCCCCACATTCGGCCAACACCTCCCCTCTCTATCTCCACAATTTTCTCTACCTTTTCCTCCTAACTTTGCTCTTCATCATCCATTTGAATTGTTTGACCCAGTCTCCAACCAACCTTGTAGAGTTTGATCCCAACTCTACCTCTTACTCTCCCAAGTCACAAAATAAAATCCCTCATTTGTAACCTGTGGGATTCGAACCCCTTCCCTCCATGCTCTCCACTTGACGCCACACCACTCCACCATGTGCTCAACTTGTGTTAGTAAAATACACTTTAATTTACATAAGTCCTGCTTCCAATAGCCCTCTCCACTAAAGGGCCAAAAACCAAAATTTTTCCAGGGTTCAGACTCAAACCCAGGCCTCCCTAGAACCCCCAAACACCCTCAAATAACTAGCTAAGCAAGCCCAACACATGCAACTATGCAAAAATTACAAACCCCTAATTTTTGGGATGTTACATCAATTCTTTGATTTCACGAGCTAAAATCTTTATCGGTTCTTCGCTATATGATAAACCGTAAATGTAACATATTTTAATCCCATATTTAGCATGCTTTTGGATGAATTATCCTTTATTTTATATAATTTGGTGCTCTTAATCCTTTCTTTTCATGTTATATACTCAGGAAAGCACCAGGGGATGAAAAGAACGCAAAACGGGCTTAAAACGGGACAAATGGGCCAAAGCATGAAATTGACACGGCCTGGACCAAAGATCACACGGCCGTGCCTCCTTAAAGATCTCAAACACGACCTGGACCACAATTTACACAACCGTGCCTCATCAACGAAGTCCACACGGCCTGACCACGATTCACACGGGCGTGTGCCATGGTCGTGTCCCTGCCGCGGCCAAGAGGAGTTTTACTCGGATTTTGATGCTTGGAGGAAAAGAAACACACTCCAATGTCTAATTAAATCCCCAAATAGGCATTCCACTCAAATTAGGATACTTGGAGGCCAAGTAACACATCTCAAAGCCTATATAAACACCCTAGGGGGCAACTTACTCGGGGAGTTCGACAGAAACCCTCTGTCGGGGGGAGTCGACGGACGGTCAGCTAGGCCAAGAAGCCGAGTCGAAAAGGTCAGATTTGTGGGAAACTCTCAAGGGATAGCCAGTTGATCCATCCCAAGAAGCCGAAATTCTACTCAAGACGGAGGATTTCCTCTTCAATTCCTTCAGGGGGTTTTAGGGATTTCTTATGTTTTGTGTTATCTTTTCTTTTGAGATGTTTTCTTTTATTATTATGAACTAAACCCCTCACATACCTGAAGGGGATGAAACCTAGATGAATCTTGTTATTGTTTTCTAAACTATATGATAAATACTTGATTTGTTCTTAATTATCTGTGCTTAATTCTTGTGTTAATATTTCACGAATATTAATTCAAGTCGAATGTGCTTAGGTTGTGGAGCAAAAGTCCCTGCTTAAGAGTAGATCTAGCATAACTAAGCGGAGTTGATCGCATGCCTAGAGATAGGGTGACGAGATTTTTCCGGATTAGGGTGAAACCTAATATGGGATGTCCATAGATTGATTTACTGCTATTCTAGGGGGTTATTATTCGAGAAAGAGATTTCTGTTAATTAACCTAGGGTTAGACGTTATTCGGCTCGAGAGAGGGTTTAATATACGTTAGGGAGTCCTACGGATCAAGTCAAGTGAATAAATAAATGCAGTTCGGTGTTAGATAACAAGTGAAGTCTAGGTGGATTCTTCCTAAGGGTATCGTCTTAATCAACTGAGTTTTTCCCAAGTATTTCCCCAATTCATTCTTTTTGTCTTTGCGTCTTTAGCTTAGTAATTAGTTAATTTAGATTAATAAACAACTTCACTTATTTTAGGCTAAATAATAAAAAGAAAGTTAGCATTAGTACTTTTAGTTCCTTTGGGTTCGACAATCCGGTCTTGCCTAAGCTATACTACTGTTCGATAGGTGCACTTGCCTCAATCGTTGTCATAGTTAGTTTTCAGGTTCGATCATTCTCATTATAAATTTTAAAACTCTAACTTCACAGCGATCACTATACGTCAAATTTGTCTGTATCTCAACATCTATCGGAGAAATGAAATGTGACGGATCGGATCTATATTGACGTAACATAGAAACAAGAAAAACATTATGAATCTTTTCAAGTTCTGATGGTAAAGCTAGTCGATATGCTACCGTCCCTATTCTTTCAATGATCTCATAAGGTCCGATAAATCGCGGACTTAACTTCCCTTTACGGCCGAATCGAAGAACCTTTTTCCACGATGACACCTTTAAAAACACTCGATCCCCGACCTGAAATTAAATTTCTTTACGTTTTAAATTCGCGTATGATTCCTGTCGATTTGAAGCTGCTTTTAAACTGTCGTGAATCGTTTTCATTTTTTATTTAGTTTCTCTAATCAATTCAACCCCGTGAATCTTTTTCTCACTTAGTTTAGTCTAGTATAGCAAATTTTGACATTTGTGACCATATAAAGATTCGTACGGTGCCATCTTTATACTCGTCTGAAAACTATTATTATATGCGAATTCAATCAATGACAAGTACTTTTCCCAACTGCCTTCAGACTCTAAAATACAACATCTCAACATGTCTTCGAGAATCTAAATAACTCTTTTGGTCTGACCATCAGTCTGAGGATGAAAAGCTGTACTGAAATTCAACTTCGTACCTAAAGATTCTTGCAGTTTCTTCCAGAATCGCGACGTAAATCTCGGATCTCTATCAAAAATAATGGATAATGGCACCCCATGCAATCGAACAATCTCAGAAATATATATTTTAGCTAATCTGTCAAGTGAGTAATCTGTACGTACCGATATGAAATGAGCAGATTTCATTAGTCGATCAACGACAACCCAGATAGCATCTTTATTTTTCAGAGTTAGGGGAAATCCCGACACAAAATCCATTGTAACTCTATCCCACTTCCACTTGGGAATCATCACAGGCTATAGTAAACCAGATGGTACTTGATGTTCAGCTTTGACTTGTTGACAAATCAAACATTTAGAAACAAACTCTGAGATATCCCGTTTCATGCCTTGCCACCAATAAAACTGTTTCAAATCGTTATACATTTTGGTACTTCCCATATGAACATATTAGCAGTTATGGTGAGCTTAATGAAAAATCTTCTGAATGAGTTCTAAATTTCTCGGTATGTAAATTCTATTCTGGAACCTTAAACAATCATCGGTCCCAATCTGGAACTCTGAATCAGGGATGTTCTCACATTGAATCCGTTTAACTTACAATTCACGGTCATCTTTCTAAGCTTCACAGATTTGTTGAAGAAATACCGGTTTAGCTTTTAATTCAGCTAAAATAGATCCATCATCACAAATCATCAACTGGATGTTCATTGCTCATAATGCAAACAAATATTTCTGACTCAGGGCATTAGCAACAACATTAGCTTTTCTCGGGTGATAATAAATCACAAAGTGATCACTGTGATAGTTTGTGTTTTAAAATTTATAAAGATAATGATCGAACTTGGAAACTAACTATGACAATGATTTAGGCAAGTGCACCTATCGAACAGTAGTATAGTTTAGGCAAGACCGGATTGTCGAACCCAAAGGAACTAAAAGTACTAATACTAACTTTCTTTTTATTATCTAGCCTAAGAATAAGTGAAGTTTGTTTATTAATCTAAATTAACTAATTACTAAGCTAAAGACGCAAAGACAAAAAGAATGAATTGGGGAAATACTTGGGAAAAACTCAGTTGATTAAAATGATACCCTTAGGAAGAATCCACCTAGACTTCACTTGTTATCTAACACTGAACTAGACGATTTATTCACTTGACTTGATCCGTAGGACTCCCTAACGTATATTAAACCCTCTCTCGAGGCGAATAACGTCTAACCCTAGGTTAATTAATGAAAATCTCTTTCTCGAATAATAACCCCCTAGAATAGCAGTAAATCGATCTATGGACATCCCATATTAGGTTTCACCCTAATCTGGCAAAATCTCATCACCCTATCTCTAGGCATGCGATCAACTCCGCTTAATTATGCTAGATCTACTCTTAAGCAGGGACTTTTGCTCCACCACCTAAGCACATCATACTTGAATTAATATCCACAAAATATCAACACAAGAATTAAGCACAGATAATTAAGAACAAATCAAGTATTTATCATATAGTTCAGAAAATAATAACAAGATTCATCTAGGTTTCATCCCCTTCAGGTATCTGAAGGGTTTAGTTCATAATAATAAAAGAAAACATCTCATTAGAAAAGATAACACAAAACATAAGAAATCCCTAAAACCCCCTGAAGGAATTGAAGAGGAGATCCTCCGTCTTGAGTAGAATTCCGACTTCTTGAGATGGATCAACTGGCTATCCTTGAGAGTTTCCCACAAATCGACCTTTTCTTTCGGCTCCTTGGCCTCATTGATTGCCCGCCGTCGACTCCCCTTTTCAGGTTATACTTAGGGTGTATTTATAGGCTTTTGGAATGTGTTTCTTTGCCCCAAAGTATCCTTTCCCGAGTGAAATTTCTCTTCTCCACGGCAGACGCATGGCCATGGCACACGCCCGTGTGAATCGTGGTCAAGCCGTGTTTAGACTTCTAATGAGGGCACGCCCGTGTAGATCGTGATTAGGCCGTGTTCTAGTATATTGAGGAGGCACAGCCGTGTGGGCTTTAGTCCAGGCCGTGTCGATTTCATGTTTTGGCCCATTTTGGTTCGTTTTGAGCCTGTTTCTGGTTCTTTTTATTCTTGGGTGCGTTCCTGAGTATAATACATGAAAAGAAAGGATTAAGAGCACCTTTTTACATAAATCAAGGGATAATTCATCCAAAAGCATACTAAATGTGGGATTAAAATATGTTACTATTTCGGTTTATCAAATACCCCCACACTTAAGCTTTTGCTTTTGCTCAAGCAAAATTCTCAACTTACAATTAAAACGAACTTTCAATAATTCATAATTCCTATCAACAATGTCTTATCATAATTCATAGATAATTTATACATGGATAATTCAATTCAAAGAGTCCTAAGGATTCAAACAATCTAAGTCATAGATTTGTAGCTCGAAAATATAGGCGTCTCCCCTTATCTAAATAATTACCTTTAATTCAAAACCGACAAGGATTGACATCCTCACTAGGGATTCACTCAAATCACTCAAAGTGTTTAAGGTTCAAGAAAAAGCGCTCAAAAGTCGAACATGAAAGGTTAATCCCATAGGCTTGCCTGAAAATCAAATCTCCACCACTATAATATGAGATGATGCACAAATCAAAAGGTCTTTGTCAGGGTTGTAACGGGGCTAGGGTTAAGGTCTGGATAAAGGCTGAATTAAAAGGTTAGAATCGAGATCGAATTGAAAAAATTACCTAACCAGAAACAATGAACTGAATAATTACATAATGGATTGAAACTTTAAACTAATAATACGAGCTTCTTCTTCAATATTTGGAATTCAAACGTATAAGCTCATTTAATCACAAACTAATAATGAATAATGAATATACTTTGATTTTTTTAAGAACAAATCATAAATACATAACAAAGGATAATTTACTAAAATAAAAACATAGTTAGGCTATTAATCAAATCAAATCTCGATTCAAGGGTCGTCAAAAGGAATGGTGATAATAAAAACAAAGGGTTTCTGGGTTAATATTAGCGGTTATGTCAATAAAAAGGGTTGTTAGGATCAAAGGGGTTCACTAGGGGTTAATTGTGAAGGTAGGCTTTTTAATGGAGTTAGTGGGTTAAAACCTAGGTGCCTTAATCATCTCTGTATATCAAATCATAGGTGTGGTCTCGATATGTATAAACGAGGCAAGTTCTAGAATAACAAATCAATGTTGACATACTCATAATCAATAAGGTGAGCATGAAAAAGAATATATGCTCTATAAGGCTCAAAATCTCACAAAAATTATGGGTATTTTGACATCAACCTTGTAAATTTCAAACTTCAAAGTAATATTTAAACTCAGTTCGACAACCTAGCAAATTTTTAATTTCTGAAAAATAGACTTGTCATGCTTGATTCTCTAGTATTCTTAGAATTTAATTATCAATGCACAATTATCAATGACTTAATCTAAAACATATCAATAAAAATCATAAATCATTAGAAATTTCATCCTAATTAGTAATATGAGGAATTTACTTAAAAACAAGACTAAATTCAGGATTTTGAGAACAATGCAAAAAGTTTGGCACCTAATTTTGAAATTTGAGAATAATGAAAAAATTAGGCGCTTTTTAGGTTGTTCACCCCCACACTTAAGATGTACATTGCCCTCAATGTACAAAGTTAGCTATATCTGAGACAATAATACTAAAATCATAAGATATGGGGAGAAGTGAAACTTCCTGAATTTTGGATGGATTCCTTGAGTCGTTGGTGAAAGATAAGTTTGAGGGGCCGGTCTGGATGATGATCCTGCGCTAGATGAAGAAATTGGGTAGCCCATGGAGAATTAGCCAGGATATAATAATAATAATTAAAACTATACTAGTTAAATATTTAAAGAAAAGCAAGCTAAAGTGGAGAAAAATAATGATGAAACTAAAATTAAAAGAAAATATGGATGGACCGTAGAGTCCTTATTGTTGGGTGTGATTTTTAAGGCTGAGGTTGTGGTGGTGGTCGTGGTGTGATTCCCTAGCAGCCTTTAGAACCTAAAATCAAGAAACTAAGATGAAATAAACTAGATTAAGCATAAGATTGTTAAAGAGAAGGAAAATAAAGGAGAAGATAAAAATAAAAGAACAGATAACTGGTCTCAAAGACCCTTGGGTTGGCGAGTGATTGAAGCGACCGACATGAACTTATATGTATCGGTCTCCATGAGGGAGATTGTGCTTGGCTTCTTCTACTTCTTTGGCATTGTTTTGGTGTAGCTCAAGGGTATAGAGAAAAGGAAAATGACAAGTTGAGGGTTGAAAGTTAGTAGGAGAAGAGGGAAGGGAGGGGTGGGTTAAATAGATTTTCAAACCTGGTACCATCCCACGCCCGTACTCCTTAGGCGTGTCGATTCACACGGCCGCATCGTACGGTCGTGTGTCTAGGTGTGTTGATTCACACACGCCCATTTTACAGATTGCCACACCCGTTGGTGATAAGTCGAAGATCGCCCACGGCGCGCCGCGCGGCCGCGTGGCATTTCGCTCGGTGCCCGTGGGGCGGTGGTTGGAGTCCGTGACTTTGAAGATTTGATTTATTCTTAATAATGTGTGCTTAGTTCTTGTGTTGATATTTCGCGGATATTAATTCAAGTCGAATGTGCTTAGGTGGTGGAGCAAAAGTCCCTGCTTAAGAGTAGATCTAGCATAATTATACGGAGTTGATCGCACGCCTAGAGATAGGGTGACGAGATTTTTCCGGATTAGGGTGAAACCTAATATGGGAATCCATAGATCAATTTACTGCTATTCTAGGGGGTTATTAATAGGAAAGAGATTTCAATTAATTAACCTAGCGGTTATGTCAATAATTGGAATTAATTAGGTTTTCTCAGGATGAATAAAAAGCTTGATAGTTTGTGTTCTTCGCAGGTAGATCCAGCAATGCAGTGCGACGTAAGTGGAACCGTGGCGAATCCTGAGTACCCACCCTACCAACCGGGCACAGAAAGCGAACAAATGAACTATATAGGTAACAATTTCAGATCCAATAATAACCCATATAGTAATAATTATAATCCGGGTTGGAGGAACCACCCAAATTTTTTGTGGGGAGGTCAAGGGAATCAAGGAAATCAGAGACAACAACCTCCTCAAAATTTCCAAAATCAGCCCTATCCACAGGAGAAGAAGCCGAACCTTGAAGAGATGTTGACAAGATTCATGGCATCCACAGAAAACCGTCTCCAAGACTCTGAAACCACCCTCAAGACCCAACAAGCATCGATCAAAGGGATCGAGAACCAAGTTAGGGAAGTCACTAAGTCAGTTGATGAAGTTTCTAAGACAGTGGGACAACTTACTAACACAGTTGGACAGCTTGCAAAAATAATTTCTGAACGACAACAAGGGCGTCTACCGAGCAACACTGAGATTAATCCAAAGGAGCAAATCCAAGCCATAACAGCTCAAGAAAGTGAAGGATTAGACGAACCCAGTCCAATAAAAAGAAACGAGGTAGAAGAAGGTAGAGTTGAGGTAACACAAGAGAAACCAAAACCGGTAATCAAGGAGTACCAACCTCGCATACCATATCCCGAAGCGTTAACGAGAGACGACACAGAGGAACAGTTTGGTAAGTTTCTTAAACTTTTAAAGAAATTATATATTAACTTACCGTTACTTGAAGCTCTTTCACAGATGCCAGATTCTAGAAAATTTTTAAGAGAACTTTTGACGAACAAGCGAAGGATAGACGAGGCATCACATGTGGAACTAAACGTAATGTGCTCAGCAATCTTGCAAAATAAACTACCGCAGAAATTAAAAGATCCAGGGAGTTTTACAATTCCATGCTTAATTGGTAGTTTTGATGATGCGTTAGATGATTTAGGGGCAAGCATAAATGTCATGCCTTATAAATTGTTTAAACAATTAGGTCTAGAGAAACGCAAGCAAACTAGGATGAGCATTCAATTAGCTGATAAAACTGTTAGAATTCCTAAGGGTATTATCGAAGATGTTCTTGTAAAAATTGACAAATTCGTTTTCCCAGTAGATTTTGTTGTTTTAGACATGGATGAGGATAATTCGATTCCCTTAATATTAGGAAGACCCTTTTTAGCAACTGCCAGAACTAAAATTGATATTGATGCAGGAGAACTCATACTCCGTGTAGGTAACGAGACAGTCACCCTCAAGGGTCTCGACTCAGCCAGAACATTGAGTAATCAAGGTGAGAACGTAAATTCTACTAATAACCATTCGGTTAACCCTTATTTTCAGGAAGCACCACAACAGAATACAAATGAACTCGATCCTAAACCCCATGCCAACAAGGAAGTAGTTCAACAAGGGATTCAGATCGATGAGCTAGACGAGTGGAAGACGAACTTCAAGGAAAAATTAGGAATACACGAAGCAAACCACTTCAAAATAAGAGATCAGGTATTGTTAGATAAGGCAGATCCTCGAATATCTCCTCCGGACCCTAACACAAACAAAGAAATACATTTTAGGGTAACCAGTGTTTTCCCATACGGAACAGTCGAGGTAAGTAATCCTATTTTTGGTACTTCTACTGTAAACGCATATCGACTTGAACTTTTTCACGAGGATAAAATTGATAGAATGAGAAAGGACTTCCAACTCCTCAAACCACCCTGAAGATGCAAACGAGAGGAAAGTCTAGCTTAAGACTATAAACAAGCACTTCTCGGGAGGCAACCCGAGCACTAACCCCATTAACTTTTACATTTTTTAGTTTTTCTTATTTTCTATTTTACCCTTTCTTTATAGTATCTAGCTTTAAACTAACCAAAAAGTTCAGATTTTTAGTCCACACGGCCTAGCACACGGCCATGGTCGTGGTCGTGTGGATGTCCCGGATCACCGTACTGACATGGCAGAGGTGGTACGAGTCAGAGAGAATCAAATCTTCAAAGTCACAGACTCCAACCACCGCCCCACGGGCACCGGCAGAATGCCACGGCCGTGCGACGCGGCCATGGACGATACTGACTTATCACCAACAGGCGTGGCAATCTGTAAAACGGGCGTGTGTGAATCAACACACCTAGACACAAGGCCGTACGATGCGGCCGTGTGAATCGACACGCCCAAGGAGCACGGGCGTGGGATGGTACCAGGTTTGAAAATCTATTTAACCCACCCCTCCCTTCCCTCTTCTCCTACTAACTTTCAACCCTCAACTTGTCATTTTCCTTTTCTCTATACCCTTGAGCTACACCAAAACAATGCCAAAGAAGCGGAAGAAGCCAAGCACAGTCTCCCTCATGGAGACCGATACATATAAGTTCATGCCGGCCGCTTCAATTACTCGCCAAGCCAAGGGTCTTTGAGACCAATTATCTGTTCTTTTATTTTTATCTTCTCCTTTATTTTCCTTCTCTTTAACAATCTTATGCTTAATCTAGTTTATTTCATCTTAGTTTCTTGATTTTAGGTTCTAAAGGCTGCTAGGGAATCACACCACGACCACCACCATAACCTCAGCCTTAAAAATCACACCCAACAATAAGGACTCTACGGTCCATCCATATTTTCTTTTAATTTTAGTTTCATCATTATTTTTCTCCACTTTAGCTTGCTTTTCTTTAAATATTTAACTAGTATAGTTTTAATTATTATTATTATATCCTGGCTAATTCTCCATGAGCTACCCAATTTCTTCATCTAGCGCAGGATCATCATCCAGACCGGCCCCTCCAACTTATCTTTCACCAACGACTCAAGGAATCCATCCAAAATTCAGGAAGTTTCACTTCTCTCCATATCTTATGATTTTAGTATTAATGTCTATATAGCTAAATTTGTACATTGAGGGCAATGTACATCTTAAGTGTGGGGGGGTGAACAACCTAAAAAGGTGCCTAATTTTTTTCATTATTCTCAAATTTCTGAAATTAGGTGCCAAACTTTTTGCATTGTTCTCAAAATCCTGAATTTAGTCTTGTTTTTAAGTAAATTCCTCATATTACTAATTAGGATGAAATTTCTAATGATTTATAATTTTTATTGATATGTTTTAGATTAAGTCATTGATAAATGTGCATTGATAATTAAATTCTAAGAATACTAGAGAATCAAGCATGACAAGTCTATTTTTCAGAAATTAAAAATTTGCTAGGTTGTCGAACTGAGTTTAAATATTACTTTGAAGTTTGAAATTTACAAGGTTGATGTCAAAATACCCATAATTTTTGTGAGATTTTGAGCCTTATAGAGCATATATTCTTTTTCATGCTCACCTTATTGATTATGAGTATGTCAACATTGATTTGTTATTCTAGAACTTGCCTCGTTTATACATATCGAGACCACACCTATGATTTGATATACTGAGAGATGATTAAGGCATCTAGGTTTTAACCCGCTAACTCCATTAAAAGCCTACCTTCACAATTAACCCCTAGTGAACCCTTTGATCCTAACAACCCTTTTTATTGACATAACCGCTAATATTAACCTGAAACCCTTTGTTTTTGTTATCACCATTCCTTTTGACGACCCTTATATCGAGATTTGATTTGATTAATAGCCTAACTATGTTTTTATTTGATAAATTATCCTTTGTTATGTATTTATGATTTGTTCTTAAAAAAAATCGAAGTATATTCATTATTCATTATTAGTTTGTGATTAAATGAGCTTATACGTTTGAATTCCAAATATTGAAGAAGAAGCTCGTATTATTAGTTTAAAGCTTCAATCCATTATGTAATTATTCAGTTCATTATTTCTGGTTAGGTAATTTTTTTAATTCGATCTCGATTCTAACCTTTTAATTCAGCCTTTATCCACACCTTAACCCTAGCCCCATTACAACCCTGACAAAGACCTTTTGATTTATGCATCATCTCATATTATAGTGGTGGAGATTTGATTTTCAGGCAAGCCTATGGGATTAACCTTTCATGTTCGACTTTTGAGCACTTTTTCTTGAACTTTAAACACTTTGAGTGATTTGAGTGAATCCCTAGTGAGGATGTCAATCCTTGTCGGTTTTGAATTAAAGGTAATTATTTAGATAAGGGGAGACGCCTATATTTTCGAGCTACAAATCTATGACTTAGATTGTTTGAATCCTTAGGATTCTTTGAATTGAATTATCCATGTATAAATTATCTATGAATTATGATAAGACATTGTTGATAGGAATTATGAATTATTGAAAGTTCGTTTTAATTGTAAGTTGAGAATTTTGCTTGAGCACAAGCAAAAGCTTAAGTGTGGGGGTATTTGATAAACCGAAATAGTAACATATTTTAATCCCACATTTAGTATGATTTTGGATGAATTATCCCTTGATTTATGTAAAAAGGTGCTCTTAATCCTTTCTTTTCATGTCTTATACTCAGGAAAGCACCCAAGAATAAAAAGAACGAGAAACAGGCTCAAAACGGACCAAAATGGGCCAAAGCATGAAATTGACACGGCTTGGACTAAAGCCCACACGGCCGTGCCTCCTCAATATACTGGAACACGGCCTAATCACGATCTACACGAGCGTGTCCTCATTAGAAGTCCGAACAAGGCTTGACCACGATTCACACGGGTGTGTGCCATGGCCGTGCCTCTGCCGTGGAGAAGAGCAATTTCACTCGGGAAAGGATACTTTGGGGAAAAGAAACACATTCCAAAAGCCTATAAATACACCCTAAGTATAACCTTAAAAGGGGAGTCGACGGGCGGTTAGCTAGGCCAAGGACCCGAGCCGAAAAGGTCAGATTTGTGGGAAACTCTCAAGGGATAGCCAGTTGATCCATCTCAAGAAGCCGGAATTCTACTCAAGACGGAGGATCTCCTCTTCAATTCCTTCAGGGGGTTTTAGGGATTTCTTATGTTTTGTGTTATCTTTTCTTCTAAGATGTTTTCTTTTATTATTATGAACTAAACCCTTCAGATACCTGAAGGGGATGAAACCTAGATGAATCTTGTTATTATTTTCTGAACTATATGATAAATACTTGATTTGTTCTTAATTATGTATGCTTAATTCTTGTGTTGATATTTCGCAGATATTAATTCAAGTATGGTGTGCTTAGGTGGTGGAGCAAAAGTCCCTGCTTAAGAGTAGATCTAGCATAATTAAGCGGAGTTGATCGCATGCCTAGAGATAGGGTGACAAGATTTTGCCGGATTAGGGTGAAACCTAATATGGGATGTCCATAGATCGATTTACTGCTATTCTAGGGGGTTATTATTCGAGAAAGAGATTTTCGTTAATTAACCTAGGGTTAGACGTTATTCGCCTCGAGAGAGGGTTTAATATACGTTAGGGAGTCCTACGGATCAAGTCAAGTGAATAAATCGTCTAGTTCAGTGTTAGATAACAAGTGAAGTCTAGGTGGATTCTTCCTAAGGGTATCATTTTAATCAACTGAGTTTTTCCCAAGTATTTCCCCAATTCATTCTTTTTGTCTTTGCGTCTTTAGCTTAGTAATTAGTTAATTTAGATTAATAAACAAACTTCACTTATTCTGTAACATTCTAGATTAGGGGTTATACGTTCGTGTGTAATTCATGAGATAGTGGGCTCAGTGGGTGTGTTGGATGTGTTCTGAGGAGTTCTAGGAACCCTAAGGTGCATGGAAATGTATGGAAATGTAAGGCAATGTATGGAAATGTAAGGAAATGTAAGGAAATGCTTTGGAAACGTTAAGTTTAAAAGAGGAAAGTGAACATTTTTGGAAACTAGGGGATGTAAGGAAATGATGTGGAAATGATTCAAAAGAGGAAAGTAAACATTTCTGGAAACTTGGAAATGTAAGGAAATGTCAAGTTTAAAGAGCCAAACGAAAATTTTTGGAAACTTGGAAATGTAAAGAAATGTCAAGTTTTAAGGCTTAAAAGAGAAAACTAAGGCAAGGTGGCCTTAAGAAAAATAATATGAGGAATTTGACACACAAACAGGCTTGGAAAAGTGGCACGGAGATGCCACTTAGGGCCTCTTGAAATGGCGCCACATGCAAGGTGTTGGGCCTGAGTTCGAAGTCACATGGGAAGCAAATAAAAGAAATTTTATTTTGCTTCCGTAAGAAGTGAGGTGGACGGCACATGGCTATAAATTAGGAGCTTTTATTTTTTATTTTTAAGAGATAAAGGGTGGATAAATAAGGGATAAATAATGGATTTATTTTAGATTATTTTCAAGAGATAAATGTGGATATTATTTCTTTTATTTTGATAGATAAGGAAGAGATAAAAGAGGATTATTATTAGTATTATTTTTATTAAGAGATAAGAAATAATTATTGGATTAAGTTTTATTAAAGTGATAAATCAAGGGATAAAGCTATCAAAATAGAAGAGTGGTGGCCAAGTAAAGGACTCTAGCTAGTAATTTTGGCTATAAAAGGAAGAGTAAGGCTATTCTTCATTCATTCTTTTCTTTTCAAGAAAACCTCTGCCGAAATTCTCTAAAGTTTCTCCTCTTCTCTCTGCCGAATTTTCTCTGCCATTATTCTCTTTTTCTCTTTTCTTTTCTTCTTCTATTACAAACACAATCAAAAGCCGAATGTAACAACCCAAACCCGGCCCAAACACTATGGCCGAATCTAGTTTGCTACAGTGAAAAAAATATTTTGGAAAACACTTTTGGGAAGTAAAAATCCTTAGTTGCCGAAAACCTTTTCAAATAGATTGTTTTGTTAAACCTTACTTAGAATTTATTTAAAATTAATTCAACCAAGTTATTATAAAATATCGAGTGTGCCCGATGGCATGGTGAAAACATTTTCGTGTTAATTTGGGAAAACATGTGACTTTAGTTTAATATTAATAATCGTAGTTTAAAGCAATTATTCGACATAACAACAATAAAATATCAGGAGGCCTTATTACATCCAAATAAGCTAAAAACCGGAAATGAAATTTATCATAACTAAAATTAAAGTTCATTTAATTTAAATCCACCGCATGGCCACCTCGAGTCAACCCGGCTCCACATCCACGATCTACGTGTCACCTGAAAAAAATGTAAAGGAGAAGGTGAGTCACCAAGACTCAGTATGTAACCCTTCCCCCGTTTTAAAAAACATTTTTCATACACAACATATAACAATTAATATGCAGAATATTATGTACCCCATCCTAGCCAACCAAACGCCACTGTCTACCCCGTTGTGGTACCAAACCACTGGTGGTGCCAAACCACTGGTGACATATAGTCACGATGTGTTACCAAAACACTGGTGTCCGTAGACACGAATCGATTGATGGGGCCAACCCATCGTGTGATACCAAATCACTGGCAGACGATCCCATATCTCAAGTGGGGCCAACCCACGGTGGTGTTAACCACAGGGACGAGTCGCTATGAGGTGCCAAACCTCTGGAGGTACCAAACCTCTGGTGACCGTAGTCACGGTGTGTTACCAAAACATGGTGCCCGCGTCGGCACGATTAATCACGCCCCTCCACTCATCAATCCCACATCAGTCACATATGTATATGTTTCATGTCATCACATACTTAAATCTCATGTATCAATACATCATGCTTCCCAAAAGCATCGAATAACAAATTCATATTATGTGTACTTACGAATCACCATCTATACCGATATGGTATATTATCCAATGCTACATAAAATCAAGATAGCATTCACAACAATCAGCACATTTAATAAGTTATACGTGTGTATGTACACACCTGTTACTCTTGAAGGCTCTAAATCCCGAAAAGAAGAGTCGGCCACCCTAGATCTACTTGTCCCTATATTCGGCCATAATAGTGTTAGTGATATGGGCCATTCGCCAAACCAAATAATTCTTTTAAGCTATTGCTTGAATCCGAATCTTTACCTTTATTCTTTCGGTTACTAACCACGAGTACTCAATTTCCGAATCGCTTAATCAATTACCACCGATTAGTAAATAAGACTAAAGCCTTGGCTTAATCAAATGTCAAAATAAAGAGATTAATCTTACCACTTTACTTCCAAAACCGATTGCTAGAGATTGGGGCTTAGATTGCCTGTTTCCAAATATCCGGGGTTCCTAGGAAAAATCGTTTACAAGAACGTTTAGAAGCCTTATTAACCATTGCCGAAATCGGCACTTACCCCTTCCCTAATGGAAATCGGCTAAGAACGAGGAGGAAAAACCATGAAGTTTCGCACACTTACCTTCTCTCGGGACCGATTGAAGAAGAAATTGAAGGAGATCTCCCTTGCTTAAGATTCGGCTAAAGTTTAACAAAGGAGGAAAAAAGAGTTCGGCTAGTGTGGAAAAAGAAGAAAAGATGGTGAAAGTGGGAGGGATTCGGCAAAGAAGAGAGTAGAGAAGAGTTTTGATTCAAGGAAAAGAAAAGAAAGAAAATAGGTTGAAGGTGGTGTAGGAGATTCGGCCAAAAGTGTGAGAGAAAGAAAAATAAAAGGTGAAATAGGGATTAATGAGGCTAGCCGAAAAATTATGAGAAGAACTAAGGGGAATTCGGCACTAGACTCCCTTTACTTGCCGTCCACTCCACTTGAGGAGTTCCAATTTCGGCAAACACCTATCTCTTCTCCTTGCCACTAATTTAAAACTCATTCAAAATAATTTGAATTGTTCCCATAATAATCAATTAATAATCCATTTAATAATATCCCTTATTATCTCCAGATTTAAGCAAATTAAAACCAATTTAAAGTGCTCAAATTATCCCTTAATAATAATTAATAAAAGAGTTTAAAGCGAGGAAAACTCCCCCTTGTGCCGTCCCATTAATGAGCAAAATGAGGGATTTCCGCGACTCGAACACAAGCTCCCTTGTTCCCCCTTGTGGCGTCATCTATAGCCCTTAAGTGGCCTTCTTTTTGCCACTTTTCCAAGCTGATTTTTGTGTCAAATTATCCACATTTATTCTTATAACACCCTCCTGCTAAGGCTCCCTGTCTTTAAAGTTAAAAAACTGAAATTTTCTACCAAACCGTGCCAACTCAAAGCCTTAATTAAGCTCTATTATTCCATAAATAATATCACAAATAGTTCATACATAAGGAAAAATAATTAAATTCCAAATAACCCCATTTCTAGGATGTTACGGTTCTACCCCTTAAAATAAATTTCGTCCTCGAAATTTACGATTAGAAAAGGTGGGGGTATTGTCGCAGTATCACATCCCCGATTCCCACGTAGCTTCTTCCACACCATGGTTCCGCCAAAGCATTTTCACTAAGGGCATCGACTTCTCACGTAGAACCTTCACATCTCGATCTAAGATCGAACCGGTTCTTCTTCAAAAGATAAATCCGAGTTCACCTCAATCCGCGCATCGGCACAACGTGCGAAGGATCCGACCGATACCGCCTCTCGATGATCGATACATGAAATACGTCATGGATCGACTCGATTCCGCCCGGCAACTCTAGCCGATAAGCTCTGGTCCTATTCGCTTTACCATCGTGATATGGCCCGATGAACCTTGGGCTCGGCTTCCCTTTCGGCCAAATCTCAACACCTTTTTCCAAGGCGACACTTTCGGAAAAACCTTGTCTCCTACAAAGATACTTCATTTCCTTGCGTTTTAAATCCGCGATAGGATTTTTGTCTATCCGACGCTTCCTTGAGACGAGACCGGATCACTCGACTTTGTCTTCGCCTCGTTACAATTCGGACCCGTAACTTGTCGTTCCCCAACTCGCCCAACATGTAGGAGTACGGCATTTTCGTCCATATAGGGCTTCATATGGAGCCATCGAATACTCGCTTGATAACTATTGTTATAAGCGAATTCCGCTAATGGCAGGTACTCCTCCCAACTACCACTAAAATCCAAGACACATCCTCTTAACATGTCCTCTAGGATCTGTATCACCCTTTCCGATTGTCCGTCAAACTATGGATGGAAAGCCATACTGAAATCTAACCCTGTACCCAAAGCTTGATGCAACGTTTTCCAAAACCTTGACGTGAATCTGGGATCCCTATCCGAGATAATCGATACTGGCACACCATGCAACCTCACTATTTCACCCACATACAACTTCGCTAGCTTCTGGAGTGAGTAATCCATTCTCACCGGCATGAAGTGAGCCTATTTAGTCAGGCGATCCACAATTACCCAAACTGCATCCTTCTTGTCGGGCGTAAGGGGTAGCCCACTAACGAAATCCATGGTGATCCTCTCCCATTTCCATTGAGGAATCTTTACCGGTTGAAGTAGTCCCGATGGCAACTGATGTTCAGCCTTAACCTGCTGGCATGTCAGACACTTTCCTACGAACTCAGTTATCTCACGCTTCAACCCCGGCCACCAGAACTGTTTTTGCAAATCTCCATACATCTTGCTTCCTCCCAGATGCATAGCGTATGGGCTACTATGTGCATCTTGGAGAATTTTCCACCTTAATTCTGTATCCTTTGGCATACAAGCTCGCCCTTGAAGACATAGCACTCCATCATTAGACAGACTGTACCCTTCCAAACCACCATCCTAAACTTGTACCCTCTTAGCGTTCAAGCCTTCATCCACTAACTGCTTTTCCTTAATCTCCTCAATCCATGTTGGCTTAACTTGGAGTTCCGCCAAAAGACTCCCATCATCATATAGACTCAACCGAGCGAACATTGCTCTTAAGTCCGTCACAACCTTCCGGTTCAACGCGTCACTACCACGTTAGCCTTACCGGATGGTACTCGATTGAACAATCGTAGTCCTTTTGTAGTGTTCAATCCACCGACGCTGTCTCAGATTCAGATCCTTCGAGTCAGAAGATACCTCAAGCTTTTGTGATCCGTGTAGACTATCGACTTCTCCCCATACAGGTAATGTCTCCATATCTTCAGAGCAAAGACGACTGCCGCTAACTCCAAATCGTGCGTTGGGTAATTAACCTCATGCGGTCTTAACTGACGGGATGCATAGGCTACTACCTTCCCGTCCTGCATCAACACACATCCCAAACCAGTGTGAGATGCATCACAATAGATCGTGAATAACTTTTCCGCTTGGAAGTTGTACCAAAACCGAGCTTCCGTCGTAATTTTCCTCAACTTATCAAAACTTTCTTGTTGCTTCTCCGACCATACAAATGGAACTCCTTTCCCCAATAACTCTCGTCAATGGCGCTGCGATCGAGAGAACCCTTCCACAAACCTTCGATAATACCGCTAAACCCGAAAACTCCGTATTTCAGCCACCGACCTAGGCAGTTTCCAATCCAACACCGCTTCAATCTTGCGAGGGTCTACTCTAATTCCTTCCGCCGACACTACGTGCCCTAAGAAAGCCACTTCCCTCAGCCAAAATTCGCACTTACTGAATTTGGCATATAACTGCTTCTCCCTCAATACTTGCAGAACTATCCGTAAATGCTTGTCATGCTCCTCCTCCGTCTTTGAATAAACCAATATGTCGTCTATAAACACCACGACAAATTGATCTAAGTACTGCTGAAACACCCTATTCATCAAGTCCATGAATGCCGCCGGTGCATTGGTCAACCCGAATGGCATCACCAGAAATTCGTAATGCCCATACCGAGTTCTGAATGCCGTCTTGTGAACATCAGCCTCCTTCACCCTTAATTGATGATAACCCGACCTAAGGTCAATCTTTGAGAATACCGACGCACTCTTCAGTTGGTCAAACAAGTCATCGATCCGAGGCAACGGGTACTTGTTTTTGATCGTTAACTTGTTTAAGCGACGGTGAGTCGATGCACATCCGCACGTAACCGCCCTTCTTCCCGACAAACAACACAGTGCTCCCCAGGAGATATGCTTGGTCGAATAAAACCTCTATCCAAGAGCTCCCGAATTTGAGCCTTTAACTCCACCAATTCCTTTGGTGCCATTCGAGTATGGTGCTATAGACACAGTGCCGTTCGGGTAGCAAGTCTATACCGAATTCAACTTCCCGATCTAGAGGCAAACCGGAAGCTCTTCTAGAAACACATCGTTGAATTCCCCAACCGTTCGAACCTTTCCAACTCATCGACTCCTTAGCTTCCAAAGCATGATTCGAACCAAATACGCCTCACAACCCTTCTTGACCATCTTTTCACCTTCAAGGCAGACACTACGTTGGATAGGTAATTCCTCCTATCACCTATCATAACTACTTCATCACCTTCCGCGCCGTCTTAAGAACCATGCGCTTAAGCGCGCAAGAATCCAAATTACCGATACTTTAACCCGGTCCATTCCAAGGATCAAATCGAACTCCCCAAAGCGGTAGTTCCATCGGATCGACCACAAATACTACCCTTGGAGTTCTAGGGTACGTCTCTATAAAGTTTGTCTACCACTACAGAGTGACCTAAAGGGCTAACTACGGTCATCTCCCTGAAGCGGTTTCAAAGTTTAGGTCCATAGTTCCTACCACACTACTAGCAATGTACGAAAGTGCGTCGAACCCACATCAATTAATGCAACATAAGGAAGATCAAAAATTAGAAAAGTACGGTTATGACATCCGGTGCGTCACCCTCCTCACGACGCCTGTTGCAGTAAACTAAGCCAGCCGCCTAGCCCTCGTGTTGCCCTGAACCTCGCTCCGAGTTCCACGACCTCGATTAGGACCGTTGTTTTCTCTGCCATTACCCACGACCCTCGTGGTCCCACATTTCTATCCCGAGTACGATTTCGCCTCTCGGCCGATTCTTGGCTAGTTTCAGAGGACAATCTCTCGACACAATGCTCCAAAGACCCACACTCAAAACATCCTCTATCATCTGGTCCAACAACCTCCCCAATGGGTCTTTCCACAATGTTACACCGAGTCGGCCTCGATTAGTAGTCGTGGGCCTTGCCGCCTGATTTGGCCCACTAGGCCTAGCCTTTTTCTCGACACTACCACCTGGATCCGGTGACCCAAATCCTCTCTTCGATTACTCCTATTATAATTTTGCCTCACGCCTCCTTGATCCCTTGGCCACCTTGGCCTTCTCCACTAGGGATGAGAACTCGCGGACTCTTTGCGGTGCAATCAAGAACCTCAAATCATCTCGGAGTCCGTCCTCAAAGCGGACACAGCGCTCATGCTCAAGAAGACACGATGCCTCTAGCATACCTACTCACCTTAAAAACTCCGCCTCATACTCCGACACTGACTTAGTTCCTTGCACTAATCCCAGAAAAGCCTTTCTCTGCGCGTCAGTGTAGCTGGTACCCACATACTTCTTCTGATAGGTGGTTTTGAAATACTCCCAAGTTAGATCATCTGCTGTAGCCCCGTCTCGAACCGTAAGCCACCACTGATACGCTTCATCCTTTAGAAGCGACACTGCCCCTTTTCGGCTTTTCTTCCTCAGTCAGGTCAAGATCATCCATGATCCTTTCGGTTGACTCTAGCAAGATTCTCACAGACCGGGTGCCACTCGACACACCCCCGGAATACCTCCGCTCCGTTAGATCGAGTCGCCGGGAACAGATTTGAGCTCCCAAATTTCCACCAATTTCCCACCACCATCTCCAAGACTCGCAAAAGCGACTTGTGATACCACCTCACCACCGGCTCGATCCCGCTCCTCAACTCTAAAAGTAGGAGGTGGTGGTGGCGGTGGTACCTCATTTTCGTAACCTTGTCCCGACTGACGGGTTCGAGACATCATCATCCTACCCCTACCGCGCCCACGGCGCCCACGTCCTCTAGAACTCATCCTATCTACCGAGCTTTAACTCGTTTTAAGAAAAATTTTATGCGTTAGCATTTGTTCCACTTTCTTATTCACGAAGAAATTTTATGGATAGAGTTTTAATCGAGATTCTTTCGAGCAAACAAGGTTTCAGATTTCCTATCCTAGTTCACACAAAGAAGTTCATGCATCCATTCCTTAATACTTTCCATACCTATTCGCTCTTCGGACATTTCTGCCCATTTCTAACCCAGGGGTATTTTCATCATTTTCCTACAGGGGTATTTTCGTAATAGAAGAATTTTTTTTTTAAAACTTTAGTAAAGTAGGTCATTTTGCAATTCCCAACACTGGAGGGGTTTTCTGGAAACTCTGTAAAATTTAGAGATACGGCATCGTTTTGAAACCAGGGGTATTTTGGTAATTTGGTCATTCAGGGCGTTTTCGTAATTTTCAAGACCAAAATATTTTGTTGATGATTTTCAAAGCTAAGTTGTTGAATATTTGTAAAATAGTTGAAATTTTGAGCAAAACCTTTGAACTGGTATTTTATGATCCGAGGGCATTTTAGTAATCTTACCCCTAAGGGCATTTTTGTAATTTTCCACAAATCAAGTTTTTCGAGGAAAACGTTTGTAAGAATGACGTTCTCGAATTTGAAAGAGTTATTGCAAAAGTTTTGAAAACATTCGGGTTGTCGTTGTTCATTCTTTTTCGAAAACATGGCTAATTCCCTTTTCGGGTTTTAATCATTATGGTTAGCCTATGACCGAGCCCTCTTGGTCGTAGGTGAACCGAAGCTACGCACTGTGGGCGGGATTCGGGTGAAGAGGAGGTGGGTCACGCGGACCGCTTAAATACCAAGCTCTCACCGAACCTTTCTAGACATGCGCACAGAGGTTACCACACCACCGAGCCCTCTCGAGTTAGGGTGAACGGAAGCTACGCACTGCAGGATACTGCGAAGAGGAGGTGAGTCACGAGGATCGCTTAAATACTGTGCTCTTCCGGATCCACTCCTAGACATGCGTGCAGGGGGTTACCACACCCTAGCTCGGTGACTAAGTCATAGGTTGGTTTAGTTCCTTAAGTCTTATGCTTCGTTTGTGTGTTTGAGTAGCCTAATCCTAGGGTTCAAGTTCCTATAAGTCTATCTACGTTCCATGCTTCCTACCCTTCTACGAATATAATTCACCAAGAGGTTTAGATGTACTTACAGGCGGATAGTTGCAGGAGACTCGGGCCATGCCGCTCAAAACCCAAAACATTTCAAATTCTTTAATAAGGCCTACAAATCATAAAACCAAACCTTTTTGGGCCTTGGGCCCCACAGTGAGCTTTGAACTGGCTCGATATCAATTTTGTAACAACCCAAACCCGCCCAAACACTATGGCCGAATCTAGTTTGCTACAAGTGAAAAAATATTTTGGAAAACACTTTTGGGAAGTAAAATCCTTAGTTGTTTAAAACCTTTTCAAATAGATTGTTTTGTTAAACCTTACTTAGAATTTATTTAAAATTAATTCAACCAAGTTATTATAAAATATCGAGTGTGCCCGATGGCATGGTGAAAACATTTTCGTGTTAATTTGGGAAAACATGTGACTTTAGTTTAATATTAATAATCGTAGTTTAAAGCACTTATTCGACATAACAACAATAAAATATCAGGAGGCCTTATTACATCCAAATAAGCTAAAAACCGGAAATGAAATTTATCATAACTAAAATTAAAGTTCATTTAATTTAAATCCACCGCATGGCCACCTCGAGTCAACCCGGCCCACATCCGCGATCTACGTGTCACCTGAAAAAATGTAAAGGAGAAGGTGAGTCACCAAGACTCAAGATGTAACCCTTCCCCGCTTTAAAAAACATTTTTCATACACAACATATAACAATTAATATGCGAGAATATTATGTACCCCATCCTAGCCAACCAAACGCCATCTTTGTCTACCCCGTTGTGGTACCAAACCACCGGTGGTGCCAAACCATGGTGACATATAGTCACGATGTGTTACCAAAACATCGGTGTCCGTAGACACGAATCGATTGATGGGGCCAACCCATCGTGTGATACCAAATCACCGCGGGACGATCCCATATCTCAAGTGGGGCCAACCCACGGTGGTGTTAACCACGAGGGACGAGTCGCTATGAGGTGCCAAACCTCTGGAGGTACCAAACCTCACGGTGACCGTAGTCACGGTGTGTTACCAAAACATGGTGCCCGTCGGCCACGATTAATACCGCCCTCCACTCATCAATCCCACATCAGGTCACATATGTATATGTTTCATGTCATCACAAACTTAAATCTCATGTATCAATACATCATGCTTCCCAAAAGCATCGAATAACAAATTCATATTAACAGTACTTACGAATCACCATCTATACCGATATGGTATATTATCCAATGCTACATAAAATCAAGATAGCATTCACAACAATCAGCACATTTAATAAGTTATACGTGTGTATGTACACACTGTTACTCTTGAAGGCTCTAAATCCGAAAAGAAGAAAGTCGGCCACCCTAGATCTACTTGTCCCTATATTCGGCCATAATAGTGTTAGTGATATGGGCCATTCTGCCAAACCAAATAATTCTTTTAAGCTATTGCTTGAATCGAATCTTTACCTTTATTCTTTCGGTTACTAACCACGAAGACTCAATTTCGAATCTGTTTAATCAATTACCACCGATTAGTAAATAAGACTAAAAGCCTTCGGCTTAATCAAATGTCAAAATAAAGAGATTAATCTTACCACTTTACTTCCAAAACCGATTGCTAGATATTGGGGCTTAGATTGCTGTTTCCAAATATCCCGGGGTTCCTAGGAAAAATCGTTTACAAGAACGTTTAGAAGCCTTATTAACCATTGCCGAAATCGGCACTTACCCCTTCCCTAATGGAAATCGGCTAAGAACAGGAGGAAAAACCATGAAGTTTCGCACACTTACCTTCTCTCGGGTGATTGAAGAAGAAGTTGAAGGAGATCTCCCCTTGCTTAAGATTCAGCTAAAGTTTAACAAAGGAGGAAAAAAAAGAGTTCGGCTAGTGTGGAAAAAGAAGAAAAGATGGTGAAAGTGGGAGAGGGATTCGGCATAGAAGAGAGTAGAGAAGAGTTTTGATTCAAGAAAAGAAAAGAAAGAAAATAGGTTGAAGGTGGTGTAGGAGATTCGGCCAAAAGTGTGAGAGAGAAAGAAAAATAAAAGGTGAAATAGGGATTAATGAGGCTAATGAAAATTATGAGAAGAACTAAGGGAATTCGGCACTAGACTCCCTTTACTTGCCGTCCACTCCACTTGAGGAGTTCCAATTTCGACAAACACCTATCTCTTCTCCTTGCCACTAATTTAAAACTCATTCAAAATAATTTGAATTGTTCCCATAATAATCAATTAATAATCCATTTAATAATATCCCTTATTATCTCAGATTTAAGCAAATTAAAACCAATTTAAAGTGCTCAAATTATCCCTTAATAATAATTAATAAAAGAGTTTAAACTGAGGAAAACTCCCCCTTGTGTCGTCCCATTAATGAGCAAAATGAGGGATTTCATGACTCGAACACAAGCTCCCTTGTTCCCCTTGTGGCGTCATCTATAGCCCTTAAGTGGCCTTCTTTTGCCACTTTTCCAAGCTGATTTTTGTGTCAAATTATCCACATTTATTCTTATAACACCCTCCCGCTAAGGCTCCACCTTTAAAGTTAAAAACTGAAATTTTCTACCAAACCGTGCCAACTCAAAGCCTTAATTAAGCTCTATTATTCCATAAATAATATCACATAGTTCATACATAAGGAAAAATAATTAAATTCCAAATAACCCCATTTCTAGGATGTTACATCAAGATACCAATAGCCCTAGTCGATTTCTCACTAAGCCTCAAGAGCCGAAATTGTTATCCACATCAAAGCCATAGCCGAATCATCGCTAAGGGTTCAAGCAAGAGTTCCATCAAATTCTTGAGAAGGGTAAGATTAGGTTAGATTCTCATTCTATTTCTTTTAAGGTGTCGAAATTAAGATTCTAATACCCTTAATATACATTGTAGAAGAGATCTTTCGGGATTTACTAAGTGTCGACTACAAGGAAGGAGAAGTTCTTTTCCGAAGGTACACCATAAGCCGCATGTTCCCTAGTTATTCGGTGAATTTCGGATTTAAGAATCTAAGGTAAGTCATATTTAACATACGGCTAAGGGTTATTTGTTGTGAATAAATGTTAGAAATTGATCTAACATGTAGTTATAGGGATTTGTAGGAGAGGATACAAGGATTTTGGGATTTGAGAATTTCAAGGTAAGTTTTAAGAATACTAATCCTACTAGGATTTGGATTTATGGTCGAATGGCTTTTTATTAAATTAGTAAGTGATTAATCAAATGTAGGAATTTGAGATCTAAGGCGATAGATCAGATTTGGGATTTCAAGGAATTCGTTAAGCAAATCGGTGTGTACCCTACCCTAAGTTTTGATAGGTTCATGGCTATGTTTAAATTAAATGTATTATTAAGAATGTGTGTACTCATACTAACCTTCGATATATCATATGGCAATTATCTTAATATATGAATATGCATAAGAATGTGAATGTGGCTAGGTACCACAAATGTGGTAAAAGTACCAGTGCACGTTTCCTACTGATAGGATTATGAATATGATATATTTTGAACATATGAATAGTAACATGAATGAGAATTAAGTATGTTATGCATGATATAAAATTTATGGGGCATTCGGGATCTATGTGAAAGGGAAGAAGGTGTTGACTTCGGTCTCACCAACGGAATATGGTGACTACGGTCACAAAATTTGAATATGGTAACTTCGGTTACATTATCTCGAATTTGGTAACCGGTTACATTATTTGAATATGGTGTCTAATGACACAAATTATATGGGCGATGAGCACGTCGATCGCAATGATCGCTTCGATGGTGTGTAGCGGATGGAGGGTTGACTTAGTAGTCCCACTGCGGTGTGACCTGGCAGTGCACGGGTGGTGTGTAGCGGATGGTTAATTAGGTTTGGGTTTGGGAATGCATCATTAATTGTATTCTATGATTTGAATGTGTATCATTTGCATGCCTGATTCTATTATGACTTAGTGTTGTGTACACATTGAGTCTGTTGACTCACCCCGTTTGGGGAATATTTTTCAGTGTGATGAGTAGTAATGGACCAGGGTGGCAGGAGCTTAAAGGTGGCCATGCATAGCAAGAAATTTATGATTTGGACTTTCAATTTATTTTAAGTATTTTAAGTTTTACTTTGGGATCATTGATATAATAAGGCCATTGTGGTTTACTTTATTTTTCTTTTATTTATTATGTTTATGGATTTTTATCAATTAAAGTTTAAGTAAATTCCTTTTTAAAATTAACTCTAAATGTTTTGTCACCTTAAATAAATGGGTTTTAACATAAGATAAATTTGTTTTCAACTCAAGCCCAACCCAAACAATATTTTTTTAAAAATCATACAAGTTTTTCCTAAGTAACAAAAGAATTTTGAACCGGTTTACTTGAGGAACATACCAAATCTGGTCAAAGCTCGTGGGCCGGGTTTGGGGTGTTTCATATTCTTAGGCTAGATAATAAAAAGAAAGTTAGTATTAGTACTTTTAGTTCCTTTGGGTTCGACAATCCGGTCTTGCCTAAACTATACTACTGTTCGATAGGTGCACTTGCCTAAATCATTGTCATAGTTAGTTTCCAGGTTCGATCATTATCTTTATAAATTTTAAAACTCTGACTTCACAGCGATCAAGTTTTTTTTATTCCCATATTAGGTTTCACCTTAATCCGGCAAAATCTCGTCACCTTATCTCTAGGCGTGCGATCAACTCCGCTTAATTATGCTAGATCTACTCTTAAGCAGGGACTTTTGCTCCACCACCTAAGCACATTCGACTTGAATTAATATCCTCGAAATATCAACACAGGAATTAAGCACACATAATTAAGAACAAATCAAGTATTTATCATATAGTTCAGAAAACAATAACAAGATTCATCTAGGTTTCATCTCCTTCAGGTATATGAGGGGTTTAGTTCATAATAGTAAAGAAAAACATCTCAGAAGAAAAGATAACACAAAACATAAGAAATCCCTAAAACTCCCTGAAGGAATTGAAGAGGAGATCCTCCGTCTTGAGTAGAATTTCGACTTCTTGAGATGGATCAACTAGCTATCCTTGAGTGAATCCCCACAAATCTGCCTTCTCTGGCCTAGCAAGACGCCCCTAAATGATGGCTTTGGGCCCCCTTCGACAGAGGGTTTCTGTCGAACTCCCCGATTAAATTGCCCCCTAGGGTGTTTGTATAGGCTTTGAGATGTGTTACTTGGCCTCCAAGTATCCTAATTTGAGTGCAATTCCTAATTGGGGGTTTAATTAGACTTTGGAATGTGTTTCTTTGCCTCCAAGCATCCAAATCCGAGTAAAACTCTTCTTGGCCGCGGCAGGGACACGCCCGTGTGAATCGTGGCCAGGCCGTGTGGACTCCTTTCATGAGGCACGGCCGTGTGGTCTTGGGCCCAGGCCGTGTCAATTTCGTGCTTTGGCCCATTTGTCCCGTTTTAAGCCCGTTTTGTGTTCTTTTCATCCCCTGGTGCTTTCCTGAGTATATAACATGAAAATAAAGGATTAAGAGCACCAAATTACATAAAATAAGGGATAATTCATCCAAAAGCATACTAAATGTGGGATTAAAATATGTTACTTTTACGGTTTATCATAGAGTCATAATCTTTCAATAACTCAAGCCATCTTTGTTGTCACAGATTCAAATCCTTCTGTGACATCAAATATTTTAAGCTTTTGTGATCCGTATAAATGTGGCATTTCTCACCATATAAGTAGTGTCGCCAAATTTTCAACGCAAATACAATTGCAGCCAACTCTAAGTCATGTGTCGGATAGTTCTTTTCATGTGGTTTCAATTGTCGAGAAGCATAAGCTATAACTTTTCCTTCTTGCATCAGAACACATCCCAGACCGTTTAATGATGCGTCGCTATAAATCACAAGATCCTTCCTCGATTCTGGTTGAACCAATACTGGTGCTTCAGTTAACAGTACTTTCAACTGTTCAAAACTCTGTTGACATTTTTCTAACCACTTGAACTTCACATCTTTTTGAAGTAGTCGTGTCATCAGTGTTGCAATCATCGAGAATCCTTTCACGAATCTTCGGTAATAGCCCGTTAAACCCAAAAAACTACAAACTTCAGACACATTTCTCAGAGGTTTCCAATCAACAATAGCAGAAATCTTACTCGGGTTAACTCTAATACCATCAGCTGAAATAATATGCCCCAGAAATCCAGCCTCTCGAAGCCAAAACTCACATTCGCTGAATTTTGCAAATAATTGCTTGTCACGTAGAGTTTGTAACACAACTCTCAAGTGCTCGGTATGTTCAGATTCATCTCGCGAATAGATCAGAATGTCATCAATGAATACAACAATAAATCTTTCTAAATACGGTCTGAATATCCGATTCATCAAATCCATGAAAACTACTGGAGCATTAGTTAATCCGAAAGGCATAACAATGAATTCATAATGTCCATAACTTGTTTTGAATGCAGTTTTCGGCACATCCGATTCTTTAACTCGCAACTGATAATAACCCGATCTCAAATCAATCTTTGAAAATACTATAGCTCCTTTCAACTGATCAAATAAATCATCAATCCATGGTAGAGGGTATTTGTTCTTTATAGTCACTTTGTTCACTTGTCTATAATCGATACACATTCTCATCGTGCCATCTTTCTTTTTCACGAACAAAACCGGTGCACCCCAGGGTGAATAACTCGGTCTTGCAAAACCTCTGTCTGTCAATTCTTGCAACTGAGCTTTCAATTATTTTAATTCTGTTAGAGCCATTTTGTACGGAGCTATCAATATCGGTGTTGTTCCCGGTGCTAATTCAATACCAAATTCAGCCTCTCTGATCGGTGGCAACCCCGGTAAATCTTCTGGAAATACATCTGAAAATTCACAAACAACAAGTATAGATTCAATCTTTGATTCAGATACCTTAGTATCTAATACATATGCAAGATATGCATCACAACCCTTTTTCATACATTTCTGAGCTAACATAGACGATATCATAGTAGGTAATTCACTTGAATCATCAGACTCAATCCGAAGAATTTCACCGTTTTGACATTTCAATTCGATAGTCTTTCGTCTACAATTCACAACTGCATCATGTGTAGTCAGCCAGTCCATACTCAGAATCACATCAAACTCATCAAATGGTAGAAGCATCAAGTCAGCCCTAAAACAGTAACCCCAAGTCATCAAAGGAAAATTCTTACAAATTTTATCAACTAACACATATTTGCCTAAGGGGTTCGATACTTTAATTACAAACTCTGTAGACTCGACATGTAAACTCATTTTAAATACTAAATTCATACAGATATATGAATGGGTTGATCCAGGATCTATCAACGCAACTATATCATATCAAAAAGAGAGAAAGTACCGGTAATAACGTCTGGCGATGATGCCTCCTCCCGTGCACGGATAGCATAAGCTCGAGTAGGTGCTCATGCCTCAGATCTCATAGTAGAATCTCTTGTAGCACCTCAGTTACCACTCGTATTTCCAGTGTTTCGGGGTGGTCTCCCTCTAGTAGCCGTATTACTCATTTTCACTGGTTGATCTCTTTCAGCTATAGACTTTTCTGGACAGTCCCAAAGATAATGATCAAGAGATCTGCATATAAAACAAGCTCCGCTCACTATTTTGCATTCACTGTAATGTCACTTGTTGCAATGCTTACATTCAGGTACAACATTTCTAACACTACCCGCACTGGCAACAGATGTCGTCTGAGGTTTAGAGCTGAAATTTCTTGCATCTCTTTCTCTGATTGAAATCCCCGCAGAAGCAGTAGAACGAGGATGATATTCTTTAGATTTCTTTGATGCTGACTGCTGCGATTTGTCGGCAAAACTTTTTCTAAAGTCTCTAGCCTCAGAATCGGCTTTTATTTTCTCTATGCTAAGCTCTTCGGCTTTGCAGGCTCTGTCAAATAGAAAAACGAACTCTTTCAACTCAAGAATCCCTACTAATAGTCTAATTTCTTCATTTAACCCATCTGCGAATCTTTTACACATTATAGCCTCAGAAGAAACATATTCACCAGCATATTTGCTTAGTCATACAAACTCTCTTTCGTATTCTGTTACCGACATACAACCCTATTTCAATTCAAGAAATTCCTTTATTTTCTGATCAATGAACCTTTGGCTGATGTATTTCTTTCTAAATTTAACTTGAAAGAATTCCCAAGTAACTATTTCTTGAGGAACGCGGTGTCTCTCAACAATGATACATCACATTTTAAACATTCTTCAGATGTGCATGATAGTTCATCAAATACTCGAATCGTGTTCTCAAGCCAAAACTCGACTCTATCAGGATCATCGCTAACAGTAGTTCTGAAGTCTTCAGCCCCGTGTTTCTGTATCTTATCAATAGGTGGCTTATTCATTCGCAAAGGATCCATACCTTGAGGAACTACAGGGATAGGTTGGGGAAAAGGTGGGGATAGAGGTTGTTGAGCAGCCGGGTTCATACGAATGTATTGTGTGAACCATTCTTTCATCATTTGAAAGAAGGCTTCTTTAGCCTCTCCTCCATGGCTACCCGTTACGAGTCTAGAGTCAGATGGCGCTATCCCTTGAGCGGGAGCAGGCGCGTTACTCTCGACCTCATCAACTACAGCTCGATTAGGATCCATTTACTATATAAAACACATTTAAAAATGTCAGGAGTCATCACACTATCACAGTTTATATATATGGCATGTATAGTTAGACTCACATACGATACGTTAGTCCTAGAATTGACTAAACTGTAGCTCTGATACTAATAAATGTAACACCACTAAATCGTGTCTGAAACACCCAAAACCCGGCCCACAAGTCCCGACCGGATCTGGTATGCTTCTTAAGAAAAATTCGTTTTGTCGTTTTGTAAAAAGATGTGATGTTGTGGTAAAAGAATAGATTTGAAGTACGAACTTGTAAAAATCCGTTTTTGTAATTTAAATTTGTATTTATAAAATCATTTAAAAATAAATTATTTATCAAAAGAAAATCCAAATTTAGGACTATTTATTATTATTTTGAAAACCATAAGTATTTAGATGTCAAAACATTTTCATACGATTATCGAAAATATTTAATTGTTTAGTTGAAATTGATCGTAGTAGTAATATAAATTAAAAAAACGTAAAAGTAACATAGCTAATGGCGGCCTTATTACAAAAACATATCCCAAATTAAATCCCAAGTATATAAGAAAATGTAATAAGTTTAATATAAGGAAAACCGAAATATCGAAGTTGAGCAATGGCCACCTCGTAGTCCTCGTTGACCCGGTCCAAATCATTGAGTATCACCAAAAGATATCCCACGGAAGGGTGAGTCAACAGACTCAATGTGTAACAATACACTAAAAGTCCAATCGATCATAGCAATAAGCCCATAATATAGCAAATTAAATAATAATCGATTAAATCACATGTACATATAAAATGAAATGCAATCCCGAGCCCAACCTAGATATCCATCCGCTACACACCACCCGCATCTACCAATCACACCGTGGGGATTACTAAATCGACCCTCCATCCGCTACACACCATCAAGGCGATTGCCGCAGTCAACATGCACATCGCCCTTATAAATTGTGGCATGGCCACGGATAATTGTGACAGAGTCACCGGATTCATAATATCGTGACCGAAGTCACGGATTCATAATGTCGTGACCGAAGTCACCGGATAATGTGGTAAAACCACCGGAACACTTCCTTTATCAAAATCACCCATATGCCCATGCATTAAACACATTATTTCGATATCATGCCATATAACCCCAAATTCATAACGGAATCATACATATTTAATATTCATGCTTATAGCATTATTAACGATGCAGATATCATGCCATGTACATTACCCCAAAATCATAACAAAATCGGATATGTCTCATATTAAAATTATACATAGTACTAAGGGATAACGTACCTCAATTCATCGTACCATTGAATGGTACCAAGCCATAATCATTCATATTTCTTTCTTAACAACTTTTATCAATAATGCTATTAATCTATTAGAAGTTTAGTGTAGGCTACACACCTTGTAAACACGAAGAATGATAGAATACTTAAGATTTCGACTTTTGCCCTACAACGCCGACAAAGACCTACATAACACTTATATGAGAAATCGATTATCACTAAAAGATATGGCCTTTGGCCGAATATCATTATCTCCTTACCTTGGATTATTCAAATCTCGAATGATTCCCCTAAAGCGTTGGCTACAAAGAAACCCCGAACTTTCCTTCAAGTTTCGCCAAAGATAATAAAAGGAATTAGAGTTTCGCTTTTCAATCGTTAGAAAAGAAAGAGATAAAGAAATTAGTCTAGAAGAGATTCTTACTGAAAAGTAAAGACCAAAATGCAAATGGTCTCTAAACTCCAAAATTCGCAAGATGAAATAGAAAAATAGATTCAAATGAAAAAAATGATAGGTTTTTGGTGCTTAGAAGCAATCGGTTTCAATGGTGTCAATGGAGTGAAATTTTCGGTTTTAGAAGAGAATGGAAAAGAAAAAGAAAAGGAGAAATGATCAAAGAGAATAAATGGGTTTGGTTATGGAAGAAATTGAATAAAGAAAAAGTTTTTGGTAATGGTCAAGTAAGAAAGGATGAAAGAAAAATGCCTTCAAAAGTGGTAATATTTTGGTACAAAAAGAGAGAAAAGCTTGAAAGAAAAACAAAGAAAAAGAGTACCAATTTGGTCAAAATATGATAGCCAAAACAAAACAAAGTTTTCACCTAATGCAAATGACAATTTTGGCTAAGAAGAAAAATTTGGAGAAAAGGAAAAGATGCACAAATTGTTAAGATTTTGGCCAACTAACACCCCTAATCCCATACAACATTCGGCCAACTCACAAGCCAACACAATCCCCTTTTTCCTCCTCATTTCTTCCCTATCATCCCCCTTAATCACTATCACCATTAAACCAACCCCCTTAGCCCTTATGCCGTCTAGGTTCATGGTCAAATGACCATGGAAAAATTTCCAAAACATCACCCACTCTTCAAGCCTTTTGTCCCCTAAACATTCCATAACAACTTGATTCCTTACCTTAACTACTAACTTTCCTTTTTCCTTTGGTCTACTATCCAAAATAAAAGAAGAATCCATCCATACTAGATAAGGCTTGACCGACACTATAGGAAAGAGAACAAAAATTAAAATTCCTTCCAATTGCTAGCTAAGGGATTCGAACCTCTACCCTCATGCATTCACCCATGCGCCATCACCACTTTACTAATTGACTTGTCTTGTGATTAAACCTCAAATTAATTCTCTTAAGGCCAAACTTGCTTAGCTCCCCTTCTAAAACTAAAAATCTAATATTTTTCTAAAGCATTCTCCTATATTCTAAAATTCTCGAAGTCCCTAAAACTCATACAAAGAGCACACAACAAAACAATGCACACATTCAAGCAAAAAATTTCATAACCCCTAAATCCTGGATATTACAGTGTCCGTCGCTGGAGTAGGGTTATGAGGTATTACCAATCAATACACTTAATTTATCATATATAACCCATACATTTATGCGTTCATATTCAAATACCATACAACACAACCATCTTGTCCCTTTATAAGGTCTACGAAGCCTTAAACATGCTTTAGAAGTTGTTCGGGACTAAACCAATAACATATGTAAATTTTGGAAACTTAGAAAAATTTCAACATTTCAGGGATCACACGCCCGTGTGATCAGACCGTGTCCCTCACACAGCTCCAGACACGCCCATGTCTCAGATCGTGTGAATACAGGGCATACATACTGACTTGCATCACATGGCCGAGGACACGTCCGTGTGCCAAGCCGTGTGAAATCTAGAGAGTATACTGACTTGGGTCACACGGCCAACCACATGCCCGTGTGTCTAGCCCGTGTGCCCTTTGAAATGGCCACACACGACCGTGTACCAGGCCATGTCAAAACTATAGGGTATACTGACCTATGCAACACGGCCAAGTCACACGCCCATGTGCTAGGCCGTGTGCCATTTAGGGGGTATACTGACTTGTGCCACATGGCCAGTCACACGCCCGTGTGTGAGACCGTGTGGAGCGTACTGACTTTAATTTAATTCCAACACTAGGGGACACACGACTGTGCAACATAACCGTATGTCGCATACGGCTGAGACACACGCTCGTGTCTTTGCCCGTGTGGACAAAAATATGCCATTTGTTTAGCCATTTTGCCACCCTATTTTGACATGCATACACAAGCATAAATTACAACATTTCACAACTCAATTGGCAGCCAAAACATAATATCTCATACACATATTAATCCCATTTCAACATGGAATTTAAATGCATAATAAATCACATACATTTTCCATTCATAAGCCTACCATATAACAAGACACATTTGCATGTTTCCATTCCATCTACTACTTGTCAAACATACCAAAACATAGCGTCAAGTTTAGCCAAATCCCATGGCTCAACTTATCCACAATATGTTCCAAAATCATAATCTCATGTAACCATAACTATCACCTTTAAAACTAGCCTATACATGCCATATTTACATATATCCACAAGTTCAAAAGTACCAATCGGCAACTGGATAGTGTGATGTGTAACTCCGACTTGTCCGAAATGAGCGAGCTAACGAACCTCTATAAAACATAGAAAAGGAAACAAAGTAAGCTTTATAGCTTTGTAAGCCCGTATAATTCAGAATTAAACTTAACATTTATACATAATCAAGGCAACAATTAAGAAGTATTTAATTCAATTAACAAATGCCTAAACACAAATATTAATCACAACTTAGTCACCAAAATTCATGAAACCATCCATTAACTCAATGTAATTACTTATTACATTGTATCATATTAAACTCACATACATCATATACCTCATTTATAACATTTTACTTTCAATCATATAAACAGCAATTCATTCGTATAAATAGTACTTTACAATATCACAGAATTTATGCCCCGTTAAACCTATTAGAATCTCAAGGGATACTCTGGTGATATACACTACATATAAATCAGTAATCCATCAATTCCTTATCATTTACCACTCTTTCGAGCTATGAACAGTAAGCTCCTCCTGAGCTGATGGATAGTAAACTCTATTGAGCTGAGACGGTAAGCTCTAACGAGCTGAAAATAGTAAGCTCTTAAGAGTTGATATATCGATAAGCTCATACGAGCTGTGGTGAGTCCGCAACAAATGCAGGAGCTCGACCAAAACGGTAACCCTAGTGACATGTCACTCGTATCCTACGAATTCATACGGTTGAAACGGGGCTCGGTAATAATCAATCTTTATCAATTAAGCATTTGTATTCCAAGTATATCAAATAATCAATTATAAACATACATTTCAATTAACTACAAGTGTTTAAAATTTCGATTCTAATTATACGAACTTACCTCATATTGCTCGGATAAAAACTATCGGTTATTCGTTAATCTTTCCTTTTCCCCGATCTAAACTTGATCTTGGCTTTTCTTGATCTATATATTATCAAATTCAATACATTCAGCATTCAATCTATTCAATTTAGTCCATAATTCATATTTTGGCAAATTTACACATTTGCCCCTATACTTTTATATTATTTACAATTTAGTCCTTATCACATAAAATTGCAAATTAATGCAATTTGGTTCCAACCCATGCCTAGCTGAATTTTATAGGGACTCCTAGCAGCCCATATCTTTCATTATTTCACACTTTTAACCACCACATTTTACATTTTCACAATTTAATCCTTATTTTGCATTTTTGTCAAAAATCACTTTACAAAACTAGTTTAACTATTAACAATTAATCAAAATCCATCATGAACCATCCAATTACTAAAACATTCAACAATGGCAACATGACAACTCTTTAATAATTTCAAAATCTAAGGTACGGGCTAGCTAGAATACGAAGCAACGATCTCAAAAATGTAGAAATCATTAAAAACCGAGCTAAAACCATACCCTAATCTTGCTTCCAAAGTGACCGAATGAAAACCTAAAGAATAGATTATTAACTTTCTCAATTTCGGCAACAAAGATGAAGGATGATGAATAAAATGATTTTGGTTTTATGTAATATAACCTTATTATACATATTACTAAATTAACCTTTAATAAAACCATAATATAACACATAAGCCATGGACATAAATGTCCACTAACCTTAATCTTGGTCTAATTTCAACATAAGGACTCCCACAATTTAATTTCATAGCTATTTTATACTTTTAACTATTAGAACTCAAATTTTACGCTTTACGCGATTTAGTCCTTTTTACCGAATTAAACATTCAAACAGTAAAATTTCTTTACGAAACTTTCACCCAATAATACTATCATGCTATAAAATTCAATAAAATAATAAAATAAATATTTTGACCTCAAATTTGTGGTCTCAAAACCACTATTTTGATTTGACCCAAAAATGGGCTATTACATAGTGTTTTGATAAAGATGCAAATATGCAGTGATAGTGCACAGATAATTGGTAAGTGATATGTGTTTGCTTCAGATATTTTAGCCTTGTGATCTTGAAACTGTTGGATATAGTTGGCATGCCATAGGATTGTGAGTACTCACCTATATGTACAGTGATTTTAGGCATTAAGGCCCTGAGACATGTTGGATGGATAAGGGAATATGAGCTAAGCTCCATTCAATTGGACATGTGAGGGGAAATAAGGAGAGTGTTAGCTTTATGCTTAAGTTTTGGGACATGTTTGACTTTATGAGTCTATGTTTGGTGTGGTGGAGATTTGTGTATCTGATGAGCGATGATAGAGCTCACTTTTATGTTTCATAGCTCAAGTGCCAAATGATCTTAAAATGTATATATGTGTAATGGGATGTATGCCTAAATGAGTATGTGGTTGCTATGCAATTTAAGTTATGAATATGTGTGTATTGTGATATGTGTTTATATGACATGTGACTATTATACAATTTATCTATAAATATGGTTTTGAGTATTGTGATATATGTTTAAATGTTATGAGATTAAATGTATACTATTAAATATGCTTGAATGTTATGTGATTATATGAGTATTGCGATATATGCTTGAATGTTAGGTGATTATATGTGTAATAAGATATATGCTTAGAAGTGAATATGTTTACTATGTAAAATAATTAGAAAAAAAGCACGAGTAGGTATATTATGACACTAGTGTTGGAACGGCTGAGGTTGTGATATATGGTAGTTTTGTTGATTATTTATGAATTGTTTGCATGGTAGTTATTCTATGTATTCACTGAGCTTGTTAAGTTCACCTGCTCCTTTTAAACCATTGTAGATTAGTTTGCTATTTCGTAGGTGTTCTATATTTATTTACGTTTTGGGAAATAAGGCAATGTGGTAGACTTGTTTATAGTCATGTTAACTTCTAGACATTTTGCTAGTTTTTGGTTCGATTTATAAGGATTAAATGTTATTGTTATGCTTGGGTACATGAACATGAGGATGGATTGACGTTACTTGCTCGAACATGATTTTGCAATATTGAACTGTTAATTAGGCCGTTGAATGATTATTTGTCGAAGTAATTGATGTTTGATATTTAGAAACTAAATTGGAATGGATTAATTATTTTTGAATACTGCATTTTTGAGGTCTAGAGTAGAGGTATCAATAATTGAGTTTTAAAATAGATACCTCTGTGTTTTGAAATGTCCAGGGAGTCTAAATAGAGATTTGGTATCGATACCTTTACTCGATTATCGATACTTGGGGTTAAAATATCAATATTTCATGGTAGGTACCAATAATTTTCGAGACTTTGGATTTTAATTGAAAAACATAAAGCAAGTTTGGTATCGTTTTTCCAGGTGGTATCGATACTACTTAAAGAAAATATCGATACCCTAGTGTCAATATAGATACCTACGTGACAATTTTGAGATTTTGTTAAATGGACCTTATGCATGTTTAATTATTATTATAAGACTATTTGATGTATGGTTAGCATGTAACATTCATAACTAACAAGTATAATTGACTTAAAACCTATGCGAATACTAAAATGGAAGACGTTTCCTTTAGAATGAACTTTTACTTGTTGCATATGACATGAGACAGTGATGTGGCATCCCGTATTTAGGCTTGGTGACCAGGCCGAGTATTAAAGATTAGCTCGCTTTGGTGATCATAACTAATTCCTATTTTAGGTTTCTACTCAATCCACTAGTCGCTACCCTAGCAAGATCTCTCGATCTTCCACTAAACTAACGAGTTCGCAATAACTAATCTCTCGACCTCACAATCTAGACCAGTTCAGCGCTATGGTGTTCACGAATAGGCCTTACCAATTTTGGGTTAATTCCCACCTAAATGACTTCCTAGGGTTGTCAAGCCTAGGGTTTAAGTTCTTCCTCTCCCAAACAATTGATCCACTAAGAAAACCCTGCATATAAATTAATTAATCACACCTCCACTCACTAATCCCCCCATAAAAGTATTAGTTCCTCGTGGATCTCATGAACACAATAATCTTGATAATAAACATAAGCATAAATAATAAATCAAGAGAAAGGTTTAAGAGAACCCTGAATTGTATTTATTTAAGCACAGAATCCACAATAGTTTGATTACGGTTACAACTCATGTTCTACGAAGAACAAGAAAAAAAAGGATTGAAAAAAACCTAAAGCCTAAAAGAAAGGAAAAACAAAAACTAAATTTACAAAGAAAAACCTAGAATACGAAAAATGTCCTCCAACAATTGTTTTAAGAGCCTATCTATATAGTTAGGGTTGTCATCATCTTTAACCCTAGGTTAGCTGACGTTCTCGTGTTTAATTTTCATTTTATGGACTAAAATACCCCTATCTCATAAGTGCTTCCCGTATTGAACTGATGTCGTGACACCCTAGTCCTTGTGTTGCGATACCGAAGGCAGTATGCATGGTTTAGGGCTAACTTTAGGGGTGTGTCACGACATCCTTTGGTTATATTGCGAAACCCAAGGTATTATAGCAATCATGGCGTTCTGCTCCCTGTGTTGGAACATTGAACTCCCCATGTTGCAACATAGTGACCAGCTTTGAGTTCCTATGCCTTTGAATGATCTCTTGCACACTTACTAAATATGTTAGCTCACCTTTAGGCCTCATTCAGCCATAAGGTCAATAAAAGACTCAAAATGCACATTTTACATGATTTAACTTGTAACATCCTGGATTTAGGGGCTTGGCATTATTTGTGTTGCTGTGAGTTGGCATGTTTTATTTATTCTTTTTATGTGTTTGGGGGATCCTGGGAAGGCTCGGGGTTAAGCTTGAGCCTTGGTGAAAATTTTGTTTTAGGCACTTTAGGGGGAAAGCTAGCAGAAGCAGGTCTTAAGAATAAATATTTGGGTTTGATGACACAAGAAGAGAGGTGGTAAGGTGGCAAGGAGGTGCCACTTAAGAGTGCATGGAAGTGGCGTCACAGGGGAGTAGCAGCTGGGAGAAGGTTCAAATCCCACAAGCCTCGCTGTGGAGTTTTATTTTTGCGCCTAGGGAGCTAGAGTGGTGGATTCGGCTAGGGCTCTTCAAGGATGGGTGTTGAAAGAGTCAAACTGTTTGAATGAATGGCCATGAGGGATTTGGGGAGTTTGAATTTGTCAAACTATTCGAATGGGTGATAGGGAGCATTCGGTGGAGGAAATCAAGGAGAGGGTTGGTGTTTGAGTTTTGGCCAAAAGTTGGAGTTTGGGGGGAGGAGAGTGACGGCTATGTGATGTTGTGGTTGGGGGATTTTTGGCATTGAGTGTGGGTTTACTAACCGAGAGCTCCTAGTGAAGGTGTGCGAATTTGTGAGCCTTTGTTTCGTTTTAGGATGTCTAGCATTGTGTGTCGAAATTGCCTAAGATCACCTAAGGGTTTCTCTCCTTTTTCTTTCGGTGACTTTCAACTCTTTTCTCATCTTTTTCTCTGAACTGCAAACCTCTCATTCGTGCACCTTGTTCTTGAAAGCTATCAAACCACCTTTGGCCGACTATTTCCTTACCATACACCCTCCATATTACTTTTTGCCATCTTCTTTGCTCTTCTCTTAAGCACCATAACCGAATCCAAATCAACCCTCATCCCCTCTCTTGTCAAGCTGAAATTCCTTTTCTTCTCTACTTTTTCTCCAAAGCCGAAACAACTTCTTGCTCCATTTTTTTTCTTCTTGTTCTTCATAGTCGAATCTTCCTAGTTCATCTTCTCTTGTTTCTTCTTCAAAACTGAATTGGCACCCTTCCATCGAGTCTTGATAGAAGCCGAACATAGACTCTCCATTCGGCATATTCTTGTGGTGTTAAGAAGCTCTTCTCTCTTTTCATCTCATTCTATTTCTTAATCCTCGTTGCAATGGTTAACCGAAGGTTCTGACTCACTTCCTGGGCACTGACCGATTGTAGAAGGGTGTGTTCCGTCATCTCTTTTTTGTGTGGCCTGTTTCAAAGGGGGTTTTGGCAAGTAGTCGTTGGCCGAATAGGAGGTAGGGATTCTTTATCGACTTGTTTGGCCGAAAGGCCACTTCTTTTGATCTATCTGGAGAACCGATTCTAACATGGTAATTATTTAGGGGCTCAAACGGTTTCTTAAGCCAAGTCTGTTAACGTTCGGCTTCTGTTGATCAAGGTAAGGAACTTCATCGATTTGAGTTCTTATTCCCTCTATTCCCTTTCAATGCCGTAACCCTGTTTCTTGATCAAGAACCTTTCATGGATACAAGAAACGGTCAAGCCGAGGAGGGGAGTGTACCCATAGTATCCATTCAAAACTTTAAACATCGTGCGGTATCGGCGGTTCGGGATTTTTCGCCGGGCTGTGGTAGAGAGCCGTTGTTTGCCTGGGATAGGCAGATAGCTGTCGTTCCTGTTAGCGAAAGCGTTGACATAGATAGCTTGGTATTACGCGTTATTAGGTGTGTACTATTCACACACTTATCTATAGTTATGTTATTAACTGTAATGGCCAAAAGTCGAAAGGATTGATTTGATAGGCAAAATACCCTTATGGGTAAGGTTGGAGACACCGGGTAAGTTTTTCATGGTTGATATTCTTGATTATATGCCTGTATGTATGTTTATTTTTATTCATGTATGAAATAGTATCTGTTATGCATTGTGATGACGATTGCATACACATTGTGCACGATGTAAAGAGCATGGGCTCGAGAATTGAAAGGAGGGGGAAGTATTGATTAAGTGACTATTGTCACGAGTGACTATTGTCACGAGTGACTATTGTCACGAGTGGTCTGAGTACCACGGTGGTTAATACCACGATTTCTTATTACAGTTACTTGTCTCGGTGGTCTAAGACCACAGTGGGTTGGCCCCACGATTATATTAAGTGACTATTGTCACGAGTGGGCTAGAACCACGGTGGTCATGAACCACAGTGGCATGATGCCACGGGTGTTTGGATGGAGAGTTAAACTGGGATTGGGCTGCATTGCATGCATGTGACATATGCTATATTGAGAGGGCTAAGGCCCAATCTGTGTTATACGGGGATTTACACACACTGAGTCTTGACGACTCACCCCTTTTTGCGAATTCTGCAGGTAACCAGTAGATAGCGGATTTGGAGCCGAGACAGACTCGAGGTGGCCATGCGTTGCTACTTTTTTTAGTAAACTCGAACTTTACTTTACACCTACTTCTTCTATTTCAGGATTTTAATTTGTAATAAGGCCGCTTTAAATTTATTTCTGTTTTGGGGATTTTGTTTATATACTGATTTTATGCATGTTATGAATTATCGAGGAACGGGGTTTTCTTAAAAATGTAATAGAGGTTTTCTAAAATTTCAACAAAGGAACGGTAAGCTACAAATAACTAAAACTTGGGATTTTTCTTAACAATTTCAGAAAAATATTATTTCCAATGATTACGTATCTCAACTTTTACATTGATGATCACCTTTCAAAAATTTCTGAGTCTGATTTTGGTAAAATAAACTCGTTTTCAACACCTAATTAACTCAAAGAGAAGATAGTACACCCTGACTTGAACTCTCTAATCCAAATGTTTTTCTCAACTCCGATATTGCCAAAAGTTTTTTTTAATTTTTTCCCTGTAACAACTCAAATTTGGTCGTAACGTTTTGACCGGGTTTGGGGTGTTACAATTATGGTATCAGAGCCAGGTTTCAAAAACTCGACCGTGGGTATGGGGTTTAAAAATGTTTTAAAGGAGGTTTAGAAATATATGTTCTCTGGAAGCATGGCACTCGAGTCTCTGGCACCAAATCCGCACGGTAAGTCTTCTGACTTTTGGTTATTTTACATGAACTAGGTGTAAGATGCTATGATCACTTGTACTGGGAAATGCAACTCTAGAGACTGAAACCTTAGGTGTGGATGAATTAGCGAAAATTACTCATAATGATAATTTCATAAAACTGCTCTGTAATAAATAGTGGAAGAAAACACTAACTCATAAAACTCTTAATCAGATTAAATCGCATTAGTAGTAATGAGTACTAGAGGACGTGGACGCGGTATGCGAGGCCGTGGAAGAGGCCGAGATGTTGGGGCTGAGCCTTCAGAATCTGGGCATGGGCCAGAAGGTGAAGTGCCCACATCGCCAGTTGCGGAAGTAGAGTTTCAGGACCAAACTGGTGGAGACGATGCTGTGTCTCAGGCTATGTTACGCGTTCTGGAGAGGGTGGCTGGAGTGAGCACGAGATCAGTGGCTCGGAAATCTATGTCGGAGCGACTTCGGGCGAATAGGGCTGAAATGTTTAGGGGCATTTCTGGTGTGGCTCCTAATGTAGCCGAGTACTGGTTAGATGCGGTGGAACGGATTATGGATGATCTTGACTGCACCGCGGAAGAAAAACTGAAAGGAGTTGTGTCTCTTCTCCGAGATGAGGCTTACCAGTGGTGGCTCACGGTCCGAGATGGTACAGCAATGGACCGTATTACCTAGGACTTCTCTAAGTCTGCGTTCCAGGGGAAATACATTGGGTCGAGTTATGTTGACGCTCAGCGGAAGGCATTCCTTAACTTGGTTCAGGGAGTAAGTCGGGTGGTCGAGTATGAAGCGGAGTTCTTGCGTCTTAGCCGATAAGCCCTGGGCATTGTGTCAACGGATCACGAGCGTTGTGTCCGATTTGAGGATGGCATGAGGGACGATTTGCGAATACTGATAGCTCTACAATGGGAAAGAGAGTTTGCTGTTTTGGTGGAAAAGGCTAAGATAGCCGAAGAGGCAAAGCGATGCGAAAGCGAGAACCAATATAGGGACAAGGGTAGGAATAAAAGGAATTTTGGATCGCCAAGATCTCATGGAAATTTTAGAAGAGGCCTAGGTTGGATGGGGTCGTCGAGCCGTGAGGCCCATTATTCTTGGTCGGCCGTAGCAATGTGCTACGTGTAGGAAGTTTCATTTAGGAGAATGCTGGGCAAGAAGTAATGGATGTTTGGATGTGGATCGGTGGATCATCGGGTAAAGGATTTCTGCAAGAACCAATCAGTACGCCGATGAGGTCGAATTATGTACTGCACTGGTAGGAGTGGTCGACAACCTCGAGAGGCCGTGGTCCGGCCGGAGGAGGAAATGGTTTTGGTCGTGGACGTGGAGCACCGGGCAGAGGTGCTGGGAACACTGATGCAAGACAGCCTGGGTTGGTCTATGCAGCTAGACGCCGAGAGGAGGGCGATGCACCGGATGTCATAACCGGTACATTCCTTATTTATGGATTGCCTTTTTTTGCACTGATTGATATTGGATCAACACATTCCTATGTTGCTAGTACTGTGTCTGGAACTCTGAACATAGACTCTAAGATTGCTTCTAGGGAGATGACTGTACTTAGCCCTTTAGGACAATCTGTAGTGGTGAACAAACTCTTTAGGGGTGTGCCTCTAGAAGTTCAAGGAATGGTTTTCCCGGCTGATCTGATGGAACTGTCGTTCAGGGAGTTCGATTTAATCTTAGGTATGGACTGGCTAGTGAGATATCGAGCTAACTTGGATTGTGCTGCTAAGCGCATGGTGTTAAGGACTCCTGAGGGTAATGAGGTGGTGGTGATAGGTTAGAGGAGGAACTACTTGTCTAATGTAGTATTTGCATTAAAGGCTGAAAGAATGGTGAGAAAAGGATGCGAGGCTTTCTTAACTTTTGTGTGTGCTTTGGAGGCCAAGGAGTCGACTGTAGGGGATGTCAGAACGGTGAAGGAATTTTCCGATGTTTTTCCAGAAGAGCTTCCAGGAATACCTCCGGATCGTGAGGTGGAATTTGGTATTAACCTCCTTCCGGGGACAGCGCCAGTGTCTATTGCCCCATATAGAATGGCGCCGAAAGAGTTGGTGGAACTGAAAGCCCAAATTCAGGAACTGTTGGACCAGGGTTTTATCCGACCAAGTGTGTCACCGTGGGGAGCGCCGGTGTTATTTGTTAAGAAGAAGGACGGGTCAATGCGGATGTGCATTGACTATAGGCAGTTGAACAAGTTGACGATTAAGAACAAGTACCCGCTGCTTAGGATAGACGATCTATTTGACCAGTTACGAGGTGCTTCGGTCTTTTCAAAGATAGACTTGAGGTCAGGTTATCACCAGCTTAAGGCCAAGGAGGCAGATATTCATAAGACAGCTTTTCGAACTCGTTATGGTCACTACGAGTTCTTGGTGATGCCGTTTGGATTAACAAATGCACCAGCTGCGTTTATGGACATGATGAACCGGGTATTCCAACCTTATTTGGATCAGTTTGTCATGGTGTTTATAGATGATATTTTGGTCTATTCAAGTTCGGAGGAGGAACATGATTCGCATCTTCGGGTGGTGCTGCAAATTCTGAGAGAGAAACAGCTATGCGCCAAATTCAGTAAGTGTGAATTCTGGCTGAGGGAAGTTACCTTTTTAGGACATGTTGTGTCTGCTGATGGGATTAGGGTAGATCCCCGAAAAATTGAAGCTGTGTTGGATTGGAAACTGCCTAAGTCTATGGCAGAAATTTGGAGCTTTCTCGATTTAGCTGGGTACTACAGGAGGTTTGTTGATGGGTTCTCGTTAATAGCCGCACCGTTAACCAAGTTGTTATGGAAAGGGGTACCGTTTGTCTGGTCAGATAAGCAACAAGAAAGTTCTGAGAAGTTGAAGAGAATTCTAACTGAGGCTCCAGTACTAATTCAGCCTGAGGCTGGGAAGGAGTTTGTCGCCATCGTGATGCGTCGCACACGGGTTTAGGATGTGTGTTGATGCAGGAAGGGAAGGTGGTAGCGTATGCGTCTCGGCAGTTGAGATCGCATGAAGTGAATTATCCCACGAATGATCTGGAATTGGCTGCAATAGTGTTTGCTCTGAAGATCTGGAGACATTATCTGTATGAGGAGAAATCCATCATCTATACAGACCACAAGAGCTTAAAATATCTCCTTACCCAGAAGGAGCTGAATTTAAGGCAGCGGAGGTGGATCAAATTATTAAAGGATTATGATTGCTCGATCGAGTACCACCCGGGTAAAGCTAACGTGGTGGCAGATGCGTTAAGTCGTAAAGTGATATCAGACTTGAGAGTAATGTTCGCCCATCTTAGCTTGTATGATGATGGAAGTGTGCTAGCTGAACTTCAAGTGAAGCCTTCTTAGGTCAGTCAGATAAAAGAGAAGCAGTTGTCCGATAAATCGCTAAGTGCAAAATTTGGCTAGTAGCGGTGGTGAGACAAAGAGATTTTAGTGTGAGCAGTGATGGGGTTTTGTACTTTCGGGAAAGGCTTGTATCTTTGAAGGATTCCGAATTGAGGCGAGAAGATTTTACAGGAAGCGCATAGTAGCCCATACGCTATGCATCCTGGTGGGAGTAAGATGTATAGGGATCTGCGAGAACAATTTTGGTGGCCTGGTCTGAAGCAAGAAGTGACTGAAATGGTGGATAAATGTTTGACGTGTCAACAGGTGAAGGCGGAACACCAATTACCTTCGGGGTTGCTACAGCCAGTAAAGATTCCACTTTGGAAGTGGGAAAGGATAACGATGGACTTTGTGAGTGGGCTACCCCTTACACCCACGAAGAAAGATTTAGTGTGGGTAGTTGTGGATCAGTTGACGAAGTCTGCTAATTTTATACCGGTTCGAGTTGATTATTCATTACAGAAGTTAGACAAGTTGTATGTGGCGGAGGTTGTGAGGTTGCATGGGGTACCCGAGTCTATCATATTAGACAGAGACCCTAGGTTTACGTCGAGGTTCTGGAAGGCGTTGCATCAAGCGTTGGCTACAAAGCGGATTTCAAAGACGGCGCTTCATCCTGGATCGATGGTCGATCGGAGAGGGTAATTCAGGTCTTGGAAGACATGTTGAGAGGTTGTGTTATTGACTTCGGGGGTAGTTGGGAGAATTTTCTACCATTGGCTGAATTCGCATACAACAACAGCTACAAATCCAGTATTCAGATGGCACCCTATGAAGTGTTATATGGTCAGAAATGTCGCACTCCTACTTGTTGGACTGAGTTGGGTGAGCGACAATTGTTGGGTCCGAAAATGGTTTCTGAAACAGAGGAGAAGGTTAAGTTGATTCGGACTCGATTAAAGGAAGGAAGCTCGACAGCGAGAAATCTTACGCGGATCTAAAACGTAAAGATATAGAGTTCTCTGTGGGTGATCAGGTTTTCTTAAAGGTTTCACCGTGGAAGAAAGTCTTAAGGTTCAGACGGAAGGGCAAACTGAGCCCCAGGTTCATCGGGCCTTATCGTGTGTTGAAGCGTGTGGGACCAGTAGCTTATCAGCTCGAGCTATCTTCGAAATTGAGGCGGATTCATGATGTGTTCCATGTCTCGATGTTAAGGCGCTACCGTTCGGATCCATCTCATATAATGCCAGTGGAAGAAATCGAAGTAAGGCCTGACTTACCTTTTGAGGAGGAACCAATTCAGATCCTAGACCGAGATGTGAAAGTGTTGCAGAGGAAGACAGTTCCGTTGGTTAAAGTGTTTTGGCAGAATCATGGTCTTGAAGAAGCCACGTGGGAGCCAGATGATGTGATGCAACAGCAATACCCTCACCTCTTTTGACCAGGTAAATTTCGAGGTCGAAATTTCTTTAAGAGGGGTAGAACTGTAACATCCAGGATTTAGGGTCTTGGCATTATTTGTGTTGCTGTGAGTTGGCATGTTTTGTTTGTTCTTTTTATGTGTTTGGGGGATCCCGGGAAGGCTCGGGGTTAAGCTTGAGCCTTGGTGAAAATTTTGTTTTAGGCACTTTAGGGGGAAAGCTAGCAGAGGCAGGTCTTAAGAATAAATATTTGGGTTTGATGACACAAGAAGAGAGGTGGTAAGGTGGCAAGGAGGAGCCACTTAAGAGTGCATGGAAGTGGCGTCACAAGGGAGTAGCAGTAGGGAGAAGGTTCGAATCCCACAAGCCTCACTGTGGAGTTTTATTTTTGCGCCTAGGGAGCTAGAGTGGTGGATTCAGCTAGGGCTCTTCAAGGATGGGTGTTGAAAGAGTCAAACCGTTTGAATGAATGGCTATGAGGGATTTGGGGAGTTTGAATTGGTCAAACTATTCGAATGGGTGATGGGGAGCATTCGGTGGAGGAAATCAAGGAGAGGGTTGGTGTTTGAGTGTTGGCCGAAAGTTGGAGTTTGGAGGGGAGGAGAGTGACGGCTATGTGATGTTGTGGTTGGGGGATTTTCGACATTGAGTGTGGGTTTACTAACCGAGAGCTCCTAGTGAAGGTGTGCGAATTTGTGAGCCTTTGTTTCGTTTTGGGATGTCTAGCATTGTGTGCCGAAATTGCCTAAGATCACCTAAGGGTTTCTCTCCTTTTTCTTTTGGTGACTTTCAACTCTTTTCTCATCTTTTTCTTTGAACTGCAAACCTCTCATTCGTGCACCTTGTTCTTGAAAGCTATCAAACCACCTTTGGCCAACTATTTCCTTACCATACACCCTCTATATTACTTTTTTCCATCTTCTTTGCTCTTCTCTTAAGCACCATAACCTAATCCAAATCAACCCTCATCCCCTCTCTTGTCAAGCCGAAATTCCTTTTCTTCTCTACTTTTTCTCCAAAGCCGAAACAACTTCTTGCTCCATTTCTTTTCTTCTTGTTCTTCATAGTCGAATCTTCCTAGTTCATCTTCTCTTGTTTCTTCTTCAAAACCGAATCGGCACCCTTCCATCGATTCTTGATAGAAGCCGAACATAGACTCTCCATTCAGCATATTCTTGTGGTGTTAAGAAGCTCTTCTCTCTTTTCATCTCATTCTTTTTCTTAATCCTCATTGCAATGGTTAACCGAAGGTTCTGACTCACTTCCTGGGCACTGACCGATTGTAGAAGGGTGTGTTCCGTCATCTCTTTTTCGTGTGGCCTATTTCAAAGGGGGTTTTGGCAAGTAGTCGTTGGCTGAATAGGAGGTAGGGATTCTTTATCGACTTGTTTGGCTGAAAGGCCACTTCTTTTGATCTATCTGGAGAACCGATTCTAACATGGTAATTATTTAGGGGCTCAAATGGTTTCTTAAGCCAAGTCTGTTAACGTTCAGCTTCTGTTGATCAAGGTAAGGAACTTCATCGATTTGAGTTCTTATTCCCTCTATTCTCTTTCAATGCCTTAACCCTGTTTCCTAATCAAGAACCTTTCATGGATACAAGAAACGGTCAAGCCGAGGAGGGGAGTGTACCCATAGTATCCATTCCAAACTTTAAACGTCGTGCAGTATCGACGGTTCGGGATTTTTTGTCGGGCTGTCGTAGAGAGCCGACGTCTGCCTGGGATAGGCAGATAGCTGTCGTTCCTGTTAGCGAAAGCGTTGATGTAGATATCTTGGTAGTACGCGTTATTAGGTGTGTACAATTCACACACTTATCTGTAGTTATGTTATTAACTGTAATGGCCAAAAGCCGAAAGGATTGATGTAATAGGCAAAATACCCTTATGGGTAAGGTTGGAGACACCGGGTAAGTTCTTCATGGTCTATATTCTTGATTATATGCCTGTATATATGTTTATTGTTATTCATGTATGAAATAGTATCTGTTATGCATTGTGATGACGATTGCATACACATTGTGCACGATGTAAAGAGCATGGGCTCGGGAATTGAAAGGAGGGGGAAGTATTGATTAAGTGACTATTGTCACGAGTGGTCTGAGTACCACGGTGGTTAATACCACGATTGCTTATAACAGTGACTTGTCTCGGTGGTCTAAGACCATAGTGGGTTGGCCCCACGTAAACATAAACTATTCAGAGATCGTCACGGTGGTCTAAGACCACAGTGGGTTGGCCCCACGATTATATTAAGTGACTATTGTCACGAGTGGTCTAGAACCACGGTGGTCATGAACCACAGTGGCATAATGCCGCGGGTGTTTGGATGGAGAGTTAAACTGGGATTGGGTTGCATTGCATGCATGTGACATATACTATATTGAGAGGGCTAAGGCCCAGTCTGTGTTATACGGGGATTTACACACACCGAGTCTCGACGACTCACCCTTTTTGCAATCTGCAGTAATCGTGTAGATAGCGGATTTGGAGCCGAGACAGACTCGAGGTGGCCATGCGTTGCTACTTTTTTTAGAAAACTCGAACTTTACTTTAAACCTACTTCTTCTATTTCGGGATTTTAATCTGTAATAAGGGCACTTTAAATTTATTTCTGTTTTGGGGATTTTGTTTATATACTGATTTTATGCACGTTATGAATTATCGAGGAACGGGGTTTTCTTAAAAACGTAATAGAGGTTTTCTAAAATTTCAACAAAGGAACGGTAAGCTACAAATAACTAAAACTTGGGATTTTTCTTAACAATTTCAGAAAAAAAATATTATTTCCAATGATTACGTATCTCAACTTTTACATTGATGATCACCTTTCAAAAATTTCTGAGTTCGATTTTGGAAAAATAAACTCGTTTTCAACACCAAATTAACTCAAAGAGAAGATAGTATGCCCTGACTTGAACTCTCTAATCCAAATGTTTTTCTCAACTCCGATATTGCCAAAAGTTTTTTTTAAATTTTCTCCCTGTAACAACTCAAATTTGGTCGTAATGTTTTGACCGGGTTTGGGGTGTTACATAACTTAACTAAGAAAACATAAATAAAACATGCTAAAATTTCTTGTATTCATGCTCCCTAAGTACGAAAACTAGTTTGATCTACTACACCAAATTACGACAGATCAAACTCCCCCACACTTAAGTCTTTGCTTGTCGTCAAGCAAAGCAAGACAAAAATATAAACATAAAAGATGACCCGTGAACAAGTATAGTGCAAAGATTGGTTTTGGAGTACATAACTAGGTATTTTCGTATTTACATATAATACTGGTATGATATGTAAACAACTTACCACTTTTAATATCAAACACCTAAGTTCAGTATATTACAAAGTACACAGGAATTAAGGTTGTCAAACATATGCATCCATCAATAAATCATACAAGTAATTTGATTATCCTAGCAGAATACAAACAGTCGTAAATATAATTACTTAATACAATGTCAATTCATGAATAAGTCTACCTAGGTCACATAGTACTTTTCGGCTTGTAATGTTATGAGGCTTAGGACAGGTATGGAATTCAAGAACAGGAAGCATCAAAATAGTTTCAAGCAGGAAAATAGTTTGGCACATCGTATTTTTTCCTATTCTCCCCCTTAGTGACCCTGGCCCGCTCACTGCCTTATTTCTCATTCTCTCACATTTCTTATTTCTTCACATAGGATGTCACAACATAATATAGCAATTTCTACTAGCTCATGAGTTTTTTTTACATCAATGATTGTGTTTTTCTACTTCTATGACTTTGTCACTTTTTTATCTTTTTCATACATCTCACTCACAATGTTTTTGTTTTTCACGGGCTTTTTCTACTCGTTTTGATTTTCTTTTTGAATTTTTCTTGTGTTGAACATATTGGTTAACATGTAATCACTATATCACACTGATTCTTCCTATTTCACTCTTTTTTTTTTACAAAATCTACCGTGATGTATTTACTTAACCCTTAATATGTATGGCCATACATCTATAGTCGTGCAGTCTAGTACCAAAGAGAAAGGGTAAATACAAATTAACATTTTTTGCTCGGGATTTGTATGAAGGTTCCTCAAGAAGTGTTTTTTGTCTCAAAAATAGATACGAAGAATGAATAAACATGGTTAGATTTCTGGCTGTAGGTGTATACCAAATAATGCCTTAAGTCATCCCTAGGTATCTAAATATTCACAAATTTAATCAATCAAATAATCACAAATTCAAATATTTATCATACATACCAGCATGCTCGCTTTCCTGAATTCTCTATATCATTTGGTATGTTCAATTACTCAATACCTATCTACAGTGTAATATATAGAAATTAGTAGTCTAATAATAAAAAATTTAAAGTTATTTACTATAATGTCAAGTTTATGGAAAACACAATCAACCTATTTACTTGCTCCTAATTGTTGTGTTCCTTTCATGTGGGATTCCTCACAGAATTTTTTAAAAAAAAAAAGCAAAGTATAAAAGTCTACGATTAATCTTACTCCTAATAAAAATTATCCAAAATTACAATCCTTAAATGATAAAAATAATCTGTCCTAAATGTATCAGCCTAGCATATACTTGCATAATTTTTTTAAGAGAATTAAACAAACTTACTTATTCATCTCCTTTTTGGAGTCCATGTTTTATCCTCTTTTCCTTCTGTTTTCTGTGAAGTAACATAAATTATTTGTATAAATCATCTCATAATATTTTCTTTGGAGGGTTCATCTCCTTGTCTAGTCAATCTATGGGTACTCCTGCTCTTTTGCATAATTCCGTTATTAAATGTGGGAAGAATGTTCATTTGTATTGATCCCTTACACACTAAAACATACTCTAATAAATCCAAGTACCTATACATCTCTTCTTCTTTTGCAAGATCGCATAAACTAGAATAGCTTGTATTGGACTGATATTAAAAATATCTATTGTGGGCCAAATTCTTGAACATGCAAACTTCATTCAAATTTTTGGTATTGGAGTCATTAGTTCTCGATTGAATGTTTTGAGTATCGTCATTCTGGGTTGATACATCCATTCTTCTTTTCCTTCTGTTAAAACTCTCACGACCTCTTTCATGTCTATGTTTTTGAATTGTTTTAGATCTATTTTGAACATGTAATCACTGTAATAATAAGGAGCATCATAAAATTGATAAATACTTCTTTCTGTTACTAGAACATTGACCCCTCTGACTTTGACATATATCTGTATCTCATAATATGGTCTTGTCGCTTCTCTTTCTTTTAAAACAAGTTAAAATTCCTGTATAATTGGTATTATTGTTGATTCATCAGGTGGTAAGCAAAAGTTAGTCCATTCACATTCGATTGTGATCTCCCACAATCCTCTATAGTTCCTCATCAAAGGGTAAAAACCTTGTTCTTGGACAAATGTATAGGGTTGCAACTGTTATAGGTATTTGTCTATGCTGTTTTCCTATAATTCAACATATGTATTCATGATATTATAAAAAATAAAATTGTAACTACTCAAACCTAGATTTACTATAGTAATTCTATTTGCGGTTATTGAACTTCTTGAACGGCTAAGAAGAAATCCTATAATTTTCACAATTTAAAAGAAAATGAGGAGATATTTGTAGCCTACTAACTCTTGGAAGAGGATGAAAATAAAAGTGAGGGTTCAAGTTATGTTACAGAAGCTATTTATGAAGAATTATAAACTGCTCATTTCAAAATCTACTGAAACTCTATTACAAACACATTTGAAGTTAGTAATTTTTGGGCTGTAGATTACGTAGGGGTGTCACAACATCCCCTGTTAGTGTCGTGGCATCGAAAGTAGGTTGCTTACGTTCAATTTCATTTGATGTTGTGACATGCTGAGCTGATGTCGTGACATGGAAAATAGTTTCTACTATAACTTCTTGTTCCCTCTAGATCCTCGTTTATCTCACTCTTTTAATTCATTTGCCATTGTTTCTCCATAATTTTTTCTTTTTCAAATTGAATCCATAGAACCATACATTGCACTGCTTGGGTGTCAATTACTTCTTTTGTTGTTCCACCAAAATAATGTTTTACCCTCTGTCCGTTGACAAGAAAAGTTTTCCCTCCGTTCCCGAGAACTTCTATTGCCCCGTGATGTGTCACTTGGTTTGTAGTATATGGGCTTGTCTACCTTGATTTTAATTAATCCTTGAATTAAACAATACGAACTTTTGACCTAGTGCAAATTATCGTTTCCTTATTTTAGCATCATGTCAAAGTTTTCTTCTTTCTTTATATAGTTTAGTGTTCTCGTAAGCCACAAACTAGAATTCTTCCAATTCTTGCAACTGAAATAGTCTTTCTTTCTTGGCTAACTCTGGGTCCAAATTTAATTCTTTTATTGCCCAATATGATTTTTTCTCTAATTCGATTGACTAATGATAATTTTTCTCGTATACTAGTTTGTAAGGGGACATGCTGACTGCCTCCAGACGTACCAACGTCCAGAGTAGAAATCTTGTACAAAAGATGGGAAAAGCAATATCTGCAAGTATATGGGTCAAGTCGTAATATAGTTACAACAGAGTAGGTAAGTGCTTTGAGGATTGTGCCCAAGGGAGGCGAGAACTAAATTAATTCTAATTTAAACATAAATAGATCTAACTAGTACTTTAATCGATTTATAGTATGAATAATTAAAAGAAAGGTTTTTGATAAACTATACTAAAAATAATAAGAAAGGAAATTAAAGGAAATTAATTAAATGAAAAATAAGAAATAAAATAATTGAATATGTATCAAATCTAGGCATGGGTGACTCACTCGCTTTGGTATTCATAATCAACTGTAGTCTCAGCTTTTCTTGTTCAACCAACTCGCCAATACCCCAGTAGGATCTTCCGATACGTCCACTGAAATACTGAGTCGACAAGAACTACATATCTTCTGACCTCACAATCCAAATCAGTTCAGGGTTAAAGTGTTCATGGATAGACCATACATAATTTGGGTTAATTCCCACCTTGATGACTTCCTAGGGTTGTTAAGCCTCTGGTTTAGATTCTTTATTTCCTGAACAGTTGACCCGTTAAGAAATTCCTACAGAATTGTTATGTATTCATACCACCACTCGCTAATCTCCCACAGGGGGATTAGGTGCTCAAGGATCTAATAAACAAAATAAACCTGAATGAAAGAATGAACATCAAGAACAATTCAGGAATAAAGTTTAGAAGAAGCTTGATTTGTATTAAGCATAGAATCCTCACAGAGTTTGACAATAATTCTAGAATCTGATTTCTTCACAAGAGTAAATAACAAGAACAAAAATCTAAAACCTAAGAAAAGGAAAAACTAAATATTAAACCTAAAGAGAAAATTATACAATATGAAAAGTGTCCCTAATATGTGCTAAATGAGCCTATTTATAGACTTTAGGGTGGCCTTCGTACTCAACCCTATGACAACTACCATCCTCGTGCTTAATGTTCGATTGTGAGGACTAAAATGCCCCTAGATCGTTCTTATTTCTTGTATAGAGGCTATGTCGCGACACACCAGGTCCTGTGTCATGACATCGAGGGTAGTATGTTTAGTTTCAGGGTGTCTTTAAGGGTATGTCGCGATATCCTCAGGCTGTGTTGCGACATTAAAGGCACTTTGGAATTATCTTATTCTACTCTGTATGTTGCGATAACCCATGCTCCGTGTTGAAACCTAGCTACCAATATTAAGTTAATACGCCTTCTAATGGTCTCCTTCACACTCACAAAGTATATTAGCTCACCCTTAGGCCTCATTTGGCCCTTAAGGTCAATAAAAGACTCAAATTATACATTTTATTAACTTAACTAATACTTACTGAAATGTAATTCAAACTTAATTAAAATGCTAATATTCAAGCTCCTAAAGTGTGAAAATCAGTTTAATCTGCTACAATGAATTACAACATATCAAACTCCCTCACACTTAAGTCATTGTTTGTCCTCAAGCAATAAAAACAAAAACAATAAATGAAAAGATAACCCTTGAGAAATTATGATACAAGTGTTAACTTTGGAGCACATGAATAGGCATTTCATATTCGCATATAATCTTGGCATGAGATATAACTAACTTACCACTTTTGATATCAAACACCTATGTTCAATATATTACAAAATATACAAGCATTAAGGGTCTCAAATGTATGAATCGATCAAGAAATTATACAAAAAACTTGATTATCCTAGCAGAATACAAACAGTTATAAATGGAATTATTCAGTATGATTTTGAATTGTGAATAAGTCTACCTAGATCACATAGGGCTTTTCAGCTTGTAACATTCTGAGGCTTAGGATAGGTATGGATTTCAAGAATATTAAGCATAAAATAGTTTACACCATAAAAATAGTTTGCACATAGTAACCCTTTCCCGCTCATCGCCTTATTTCTCCTTTTCTCACCTTCCTTATGTCTCCACATAGGATGTTACAGTATAATATAACAACAATGGTTAAGTCATGAGGTTTTTTGCACTAATTAATGAGCTTTTCTACCTTTATGACTTTATCACATTTTTTCTTTTTCAATACATCTCCCTCACAAATTCTTTTACTTTTCAAGTACTTTTTCTACTTGTTTTGATTTTCTTTTTGAAATTTTCTTTTGTTGCACATCTTAGCTAACCTATCATCACTATATCATACTAACTGTAACACCCTATACCCGGCCTGGTCGCCAAACCTGGATATCAGGATGCTACATCACAATCTCATGTCATAACCAATAAGTAAAAGCTCATTCCAACAAAACATCCATCAGTTTGCTATTCACATCGGTCTTAAGTCAATCATACTAGCTAGTTATCATTATTACATGCTAAGCTTACATTAAATAGTCTTATAAACATATTAAAACATGCATAAGGTCCATTCAGCAAAATTCTCAAACCAGGTCTGTAGGTATCGATACTAACACTAAGGTATTGATATTTTCTTTAAGTGGTATCGATACCACCTACAAATACGATACCAAACTTGTATTTTGTTTGTCGATTAAAAATCAAAGTCTCAAAAATTATCGGTACCTATCGTGAAGTATCAATAAATTTACTCCGAGTATCGATACTCGAGAAAATGTATCAATACCAAATATCTATTCTAACTTCCTTCAAATTTCAAAACAAAGAGGTATCAATTTTAAAACCCGGTTATCGATACCTTTGCTCCAGACCTCAAAAATGTAGCATACATATGCAATTAATCCATTCCAATTTAGTTTCTAAACATCATATATCAATTACTTACACAAATAATCATTCAACGGCCTAATTAACAGTTTAATATCACAAGATCGTGTTCAAGTAAGTAACGCCAATCCATTCTTATGTTCATGAACCCAAGCATCAAAACAACATGTAATCCTTATAAACTGAACCAAAAACTAACAAATTGCCTAGAAGTTAACATGGCTATAAACAAGTCTACCACATTGCCTTATTCCCTAAAAAGTAAATAAATATAGAACACCTACGAAATAACAAATAGGCTTACTTGGATCACCTCTCGAAAGCCACACCGCTCACACCAGCACACTACTGATCTAAAATGGTTTAAAAAGAGTGGGTGAGCTTAACAAGCTCAGTGAATGCTTAGAATAACCACAATTCAAACAATTCATCAAGCATCAACGAAACAACTATATTGCATAACCTCAACAGTTTCAACTCTAGTGTCATATTATACTTACTCGTGCATTATTACTAGCTCTTTTATATGGTAAACATATTCAGTTTTAAGAAAATATCACATTACACGTATAATTACTTAATGTTCAAGCACATATCGCAAAACTCATTTAATCGCATAACGTTCAAGCATATATCACAATACTCAAAAACATGTTTATAGATAAATTGCATAATGGTCACATGTCATATAAATACATATCTCAATACACACATATTCATAATTTAAGATAATTTGCATAGCAACCACATACTCATTTAGGCATATATCACATTACACATATATACATTTTAAGATAATTTGGCACTTGATCTATGAAAAATAAAAGTAAGCTCTATCATCACTCATTGGATACACGGATCTTCAACACACCAAACATAGACTCATAGAGTCAAACATTTCCCAAAATTGAAGCATAAAGTAAACATTCTCCTTATTCCCCCTCACATGTCCCGTTGAATGGAGCTTAGATCACATTCCCTTATCCCTCCAACATGTCCCAGTGCCCCAACACCCAAAATCACTGTACATATAGGTGAATACTCACAATCCTATAGCATGCCATCTATATCGAATGGTTTCAAGATCACAAGGTATAACACCCCAGAAATTTAGGGTCTATAATTTTGGATTTTCTAACACAATTGCATGTTTGGTGTGTTGGTGAGGTGATTTAGGAGTATTTGGGAGTGTCTGAGTAGTCCAGGGTTCAAGCCTTGTCTTTTGCAAAATTTTAAATTTTTCCCCTAAAATGAACCTGGACACTGGCACTTAGGCTTTATTAATAAAAATGTTGGGTTAATGACACAAAGAGAGGGGGTGGTCTAGTGGCAAGGTGGCATCATAGCTGGCAAGAGGTCTGAGGTTCAAGTCCTGGGATAAGCAAGGGAGTGTTTATTTTGCAGGTTGGACGGCCAGAGTTTGTGTTGCAGTGAAAGTCTGATGGATGAGAGGTTTGAATGGGTCATAGAGGGATTTTAGGAGTAAATCATAGAGAGATCAAGCTTTTTCAAATGAGGGTGTGTTGTAATCGAATTAGGAGACTTGTTGTGCAAATTCGGCTAGGGGGTTTCCTGAAGGTTTTTCTCTGCTGTAGGTCGGTTTTAGCATTTTTTCTTATTGTTTTGGGTGTGCCGAAATTTGAAGATACCATTCGTGCATCTTTTTTCTCTCATTGCTATTAGCCATTCATACACTTTTTCGTCTTCAAGCACTTGGGTGGCCGAATTTCTACTTCTCTTCCCCTTTCTCTTCATACATTATTTATCTTCTTTTTCTTTTTCCCTAAGCCGAATATCATCACTTCTTCTCTTTTCAGTTACTCTTTTAGCCGATCACAACCTTTCTTTTCTTCTCTCGTAATCCTTCTCTTTTCTTTTCAAGATAGCGAACAATCTCTCTTAAAACTTTGGTTCTCCTTTTGCTGACCAAATCTTTTAGGCCGAATCTACATACTCTCTTCATCTCAATCCCTTTGTTCTCTGTGGTTAGGGCCGAATCTCCTTGTCAGACAACTGATGAATTTCATCGTTCATTGGTATTGGTAAGGGTGGAAATAATACAATTATTTTATTAATCCTTTTTAGTTAGATCTCTTATGACTTTATGATCAAACTTTGATTTCCCTCCTTTCTCTATGGGGGCCGAATGTTGGATTGTTCCTAACAATTTTATTATACCCAATCATGTTAGGAGGGGGGAGATCGCCTTTGTTCAGCAGGGAGGCGCTAGTTTTGCTAGTCCTAGCAATGTGAGTAATTGTGGTTTAGGATAATAATGGTGATGGAATGAGTGTGTACATTAGCCTGTCTGGTGTAAGCTGATACAATATGTTGGTGGATTATAGGATTCAGAGAGAGTGGATCTCGCCTAGTCTCGCAAACAGGTGTGTAATCGGACAGCCACTTTAGTTCTGTTAATACGATGAATGAAGGTGTCTATTCGCACCCTGATGAACTGTGAATCGGCTAAAGCCAAAAACCTGATAAGCCAAAAATTTGACATCTGAGGGCTCTCGAGCGTGCGAGCGCCCGTAGAGATAAACCGAGCCACAATCATTGGCGATAGACCGGTGAGGCTACCACGAACATTCTCGTGGGCTTAGGTCGCAATGGGCCTTGTTGGGCCGAAGTGGGCCATGTGGGCTAATGGGCTCATGGGCCCATAGGGACGAAGTCCATGGTAAGTGTCAGATAATAGATTTGGCTGCGAGGTTCGCATAGCCACGACCGAAATTGGGCTGATTGGGCCACACGAGTGTGTGGGCCCGCTTGGGCTAAAAATTGGGCTTTGGGCCCAATTGCACCGTTTCGACCAAAAAGGGGTATCTATGTCGCTCGAGGTGACTGACGGCCTTCGAAAAGGCCGTTATAGAACTAAAATTACTGAAATACCCTCGATGTGTAAAATTACTGAAATACCCCCGATGGGTAAAATTACCGAAATACCCCCAATGGGAAAAATTACCGAAATACCCTCATTGGGTAAAATTACCGAAATACCCCTAAGGGGTGAAATTATCATTTTACCCCTAACTGACAAAATGACCCTTATACCCCTTGTGGTAGTGTGTATGATATTTATATGACTGATTATGATTGTGACATACTTCATTCACGAAATATATATGACACAACATTCTGCATTGGGGTTGGGTTCTAATTTGGGAGGAAGTACTGTACTAGTGGCTCTGCCACTTTTTTATCATTTTAGTGGCTTCGCCACGTATACTGATTTTAGTGGCTTGGCCACGTTAATCTGTATTAGCGACTTTCTTTGTGTTACTATTACCGACTATCTTTGCGATATTGGTGTCTTTGGTGGGTGGGTTGACTTGGTCCCCACATGGTGTGTTGGTTGGTACGAGTGGTGTGTTGGCTAGACTGGGTTAGGTTGCATCTTTGTTCTGCATTGTTATGATTTTGGGCTTAGATCCACTCTGTTACTGTATAGGGCTAAAGCCTGCATCGATCTGCTCTTGAATAGGGCTTGGGCCTGCATCTTGTGCTACGGGATTACACACTGAGTTCTCGTAACTCACCCTCTTCTTTAACTGTGCAGGTAATCCCCAGCCTTAGATGATTTGGAGCTGCGAGGGACTCGAAGGTGGCCACACTCTCGATATGTTTTAAACTTAAACTTAGTTAATTTATTTTAATTTAATATATTGGGCTAATAATTATGTAATAAGGCCGTTTGGGATTTTTAACTTTTATTTGGTGTTTGTCGTTATTTCAACCTGCTAGTCTAGGAAACACGAGTTTCTAAAACAATAACGGTTCCTAAAGAAAACTACGATTTTCAAACCTTGAAGTTAACAACTAGAACAAGCTTTTGCGATATTTAAATCTGATTAACAAAGGATATGACCATTGGGTGAATAACAAGTTTTTGATTTTACAACCCCAACATTTTCAAAAAGATTTAAAGTTCAGTAAGGAGTTATTGTCGATAAGCCAGTTTTCAAATGACATTTTGATATGACACGTCAGATCCGGTCGTAATGTCTAGACCGAGTTTGGGGTGTTACATTTAGTGGTATCAGAGCCAGGTTACAAAACTCGGCTGTGGAATGGGTTTTTTTTAATTTTCTAAATCTGCCTAAATTTTGGTTTGGAAAGAAATGTTGTTACTGAATGTGTGGCACACCGAGTCTCTAGCACCAAATCTGTAAGTTCTCTAACACTGTATTCTATTATGTACTGAAATGATTATACTGAGAAACTACAATGGATAGTAGTAGGGCACTGAAACTCTTTAGCTAAAGTAAACTGAGACTATAGGAGACTGAAAACTGTAGTGAAGTTTCGATCTGTGAAAACATCCGTAATTACTATTTATCATAAAATATTCGTTATTTATTATTGGACTTATAAGCTGATGCATAAAACTCTTAAATCAGATAAATACGCTACATCGATATGAGCACATGTAACATCCGGGATTTATGGCTTATGCATTTGTGCTTAAAATATATGTGAAAGCATGCCTCTGTGTGTTATGAATGTGTTGTATGAATTTTGTGAACTTTAGCAAATAGGAGAGTGCTTTAGAAATTATTAGATTTTAAAGCTAAAAGAGGAAGCTAAGCAGGGTGGCCTTAAGAGAAATAGTAGGGGAAATATGACACAAAAATTAGCTTGGTAAAGTGGCTAGGAGGCGCCACTTAAAGCCCAGTGAGTGACGCCACAAGCATGTGTGCAGGGCCAAGGATCGAGTTACAAGGGAAGCAAAATAAAGGTTTTATTTTTGCAGAGAAATGAAATGACAAGGGACGGCACTAAGGCTAAATTTTAGGAGCGTTAGATGAGTTTAAATTCTTTTAAAATTTCGGCTAAGGTGGTAGATAATTGAGGATTTATTTGAATTATTTTTGAAAGGTGGAAAAGAGAGAAAATAGGAGGATGAGATAGAGAGATGAGGAGTTGGCCGAATAAGGGAACTAGGTGTGGTATTTTCGGCCAAAAGAAGGAGAGTGAGGCCATTTGTTTCTTTTCTTCTCTTTTGTGTCTCTGCCGAATTCTTTAGCCAACCTTCTCTTTCTCTTTTATTTTGTCAAGCCGAAAGTTTCACTTAATTGTCACCTTTGAAGCCGATTTGATCCTAGCATTAAAAGCCGGAAACCCAACATTCTCTTCTTCCTGTCGACAAGTTAAGTGGTGAACAAGTGTGTTTCGATTACTCCATTTGGTAAGGATTTCTCTTGATTGATCTCTTACTCTTTTCTTTCTCTGTATGTTGGAAATCAAGACTCTAATCCTCTTACCCTTCTTTGACCCAAATCTTAAGGAGAGATTTCAGGATTCTGCTATTGTCGACTGCACGGGAGGAATCTTTCGAGACTTCTAAGATCTAAGGTAAGCTATGGGTGATATTCGGCTATAGGCCATTTTAATGAGATTCGGTGTAGTAGGCTGATTCTAACGTGTATCTATAGGGATCTCGACATCACCAAGAGCAAGGATCAATTTCGGGATTTAAAATCACAAGGTAAGTGAACATGTATATTCGGCCAAGGCCATCTTTAATGATTCGGATCTATTTCTCAATTGTTCAAAAGCTGAAACTAGCCGGTTAAGTGATTCAGTAGTCGGCCGATTACTAGAGGGAACATCACAACGTTTCGGGATTTGATTAATAGACAAATCGGAAGCAAGGTAAGGATTCAGAATTTGAGTATTTAGCCGAATGGCTAGTTGCTAACATGCTTAAGGTTGGCCGAATATAGGAACTAAGGATCTAGGACACTAGATCGGGACTTTCGAGATTTTCAGTAGAAGCGTTAAGTATTTCAGGTGTGTACCCCACACTAAATCTTAATAGAATTACGGCTTTAATTTAATGTATGTGTTATAATAGCATGAATGTGGCCGAAAGGTACCATGCAATGGTACAAGGTACTCAGGTACGTTAATTTACTACTACTGTAGTTATCTTATTACGCGTATATGATGTGGCACATATGTGAACAGTGATAAGAATGTGAAATAAGGCATGATATTGCATGATATGTATGACATGGGCATATGGGTGGTTATGAAAGGGGAAGTGAATGTGGTGGTTTCATACCACAATATCTAAATGTGGTGACTTCGGTCACATTATCTGAATGTGGTGACACATGTCACAAAATATATTATCTGGTGGCTATGCCACGAATTTATAAGGGCGATGAGCACGTCGTCTGCAGCGACTGCCTTCGATGATGTGTAGCGGATGGGTGGGTCGACTTAGTAGTCCCCATGGTGTGATGGTTGGTACGGGTGATGTGTAGCGGATGGCATCTAGGTTTGGGTTCGGGAATGCATCATTATTTGTAAATTGTAATATGTATATGTATGATCTGATATGCCTGATTCATTAGGGTTTAGTGTTAGTTGCTATACACTGAGTCTGTTTGACTCACCCCGTTGTGGGAATATTTTTTAGGTGACGCTCAGTGATGGACCGGGTCGGCAGGAGCTTAGTGGTGGCCATGCTCAGTTCGGGACTTTATTTTATTTGGGACTTGTTATATTTTAAGTATTTTGGATTTAATTTGGGTTTTGATTTTTGATGTAATAAGGCCATAGTATGAACTGTATTATGCATGCTTTTTATTAGATTTTATTACAATACAATTAAGGCTAAATCAAAGTTAAATGGTTTTTTTTTCCTTAAAAATAAATATTAAGTGTTTTTTTTTTTTTTTGAAATGGTAACAAGGTTTTTAATAAATCCCTGATTTCAAAAAAATAAAGAGGGTTTCAATTAAACCCAACACAAGCAAATCCTCCTTCAAAACCACACGTATTTTTCCTAAGTAGCAAACAGATTTTCAAATGTTTTCTCGAGGAACATACCAGATCCGGTCAAGGCTCGTGGGCCGGGTTTGGGGTGTTTCAATTTGGTATCAGAGCCAGGTTTTAAACTCTCGACCTTGGGTTTAAGGCCCATAATTTTTTCCAAAATTGAGCCCAAAAGAATTTTGTGAAAATTTTTATGAAATGAGCAGGTTTTCTGGCATGGCACCCAAGTCTCCGACCCGAAGTCCACCAGGTAAGTACCCCTAACCATTTGTGTGATTTATAGTATGTAGAAGGGTACAAATGGAACGTAGATTAGTATACTAAGTACTTGAACCCTAGGACTAGTATACCCCAACAATTACATAAAACTTAATGCCTAACCAAACCAACCTGTGACTAAGTCGCCGAGTTAGGGTGTGGCAACCATTGTGCGCATGTCTAGGATTGGATCTGGAAGAGCCTGGTACTTAAGCAGTCCTAGTGACTCACCTCCTCTTCGCTGGAATCCTACCTAGTGCGTAGCTACGATTCACCCTAACCAAGAGGACTTACTCACGGGCTAAAACTAAATAATTAAAACCCGAAAGGGACTAGCCATATTTCTATAAAATCTCAGTTTTAATCACCAAATTACCCTTTTAAAACGTAGCAGAATTTAGTTTGAAAAATTTTGCAAATTAGTTCCGATTTACAAAAAATTACCAAAGTACCCCTGGTTGTAAAATTACTAAAATGCCCTTGATTTCTAAAATTTCCATACTGCCCACGATTTGATGAAATTTTCTTACTTCGTAAAAGTATCCAAAAACTCTATCTTGAAAAATATCAAAATACCTCGATTTGGGAAAAAATTACTAAAATACCCCTGACTTACAAAATTACCAAAATGACCCCGATTTTCAAAATTTTTGCCATACCTCTAATTTGAGAAAATTTTCAACAGTACCCTCGAGTTTTGAAAATTTCAAAGTGCCCTGATTTATTAAGATTTTCAAATTGACCCCAATTTATTACCAAAATACCCCTGTAGGAGAAATGACGAAAAGGCCCCTAGAGTAGGAACAGACAGGAATGTTTGAATAGTGAATGTGTGTGGTAGATACCATTGAATGAATGTGCTCCTTTAAATTAGGGTAGAAAACTTGAAACGAAAACTTTGATTGATCGAAAGAACTGCGATTAAACTTCTTTTCATAAAATTTCTTCGCGGGTAATCAGTGGAACAAAATACTAATGCATAAAATTTCTTAATCAGATTAATCGCGATCGTAGAAATGAGCTCTAGGGGACGTGGTCGTAATGTACGAGGACGTGGTAGGGGTAGAATGGTCGTATCGGAACCCGTTAGATCAGGTCAAGGGTCTGAGAATGAGGTACCACCACCCCACCACCGGTGTTGTTGGTGGTGAGCAAAGCAAGATCGGAGCGGGTGACGCAGCGATCGCGAGCGATCTTTGCGAGTTCTTGAGATGGTGGCTGGAGCAGGAGGAAATATGGGAGCTCGGAAGTCTGTGCCCGAGTGACTTCGAGCCAACGGAGCTGAGGTATTCCGTGGCGTATCTGGTGTGGCACCCATTACGGCTGAGTATTGGTTGGAAGCAACCGAACGAATTATGGATGAGTTAGATCTGTCTGCTGAGGAGAAGTTGAAAGGAATGGTGTCGCTTCTTCGCGATGAGTCATATCAATGGTGGCTCACAGTTCGGGATGGTGCTACGGCTGAGGAACTCACTTGGGAATATGTTAAGGCGGCGTATCAGAAGAAGTATGTTGGTACTCATTACAGTGATGCACAGAGAAAGGCATTTCTGGGGCTGGTTCAAGGAAATAAGTCCGTAGCGGAATATGAGGCTGAATTCTTAAGGTTGAGCCAGTATGCTCGAGGGATAGTGGCTACGGAGCATGAACGATGTGTCTGGTTTGAGGACGGACTGAGAGATGATCTGAGGTTATTGATAGCTCCGCAGCAGGAACGGGAATTTGTCGTATTAGTGGAGAAGGCTAAAGTGGCCGAAGGAGTTAAGGACTCAGAAGCGCGAACTACGATCGGAATAGACAAAAGAGAGGATTGATTGTCGAGGATCATGCGGAAATGTGCAAAAGAGGCCTAGAGTTGATGGGCGCGAGGTCGCAAGTTGGTACAGGAGGGCAATACCGTACTTGTGCTGAGTGTGGGAAGAGGCACCTAGAAGAGTGTTGGAAAAAGACAAGAGGATGTTTCAAGTGTGGGTCTAAGGAACACGTGATCAATGACTGTCCGATAAAGATAGACGGGGCCGACCAACAGGGCAGAGTGTTAATCAGGCCGGAAGAGGTGGGACAATGACCTCGGCCGAGGTCGTGGTCCGAATGGTAGAGGTAACGGTACTGGAAGAGGTCGAGGAACACCGGGCCAATGTGTTGGCAATACCGAGGCAAGACAGCCGGGTCTAGTGTATGCGGTTCGCCGGAGGGAGGATGGAGACGCACCGGACGTCATAACCGGTACGTTCCTTATATTTGGCAAGCTTTATTTTGCTCTGATTGATGTGGGCTCGACCCATTCTTATGTTGCATGTAGAGTAGTTGAAACTCTAGGCATAGCCTCTGAACTTTCTGATAAGGAGATGACTGTAGTAAGCCCATTAGGTCAAATTGTAGTGGTGAATAAGATCTTCCGGAGAGTACCTCTAGAGATTCAAGGAATGGTATTCTCTGCCGACTTAATGGAACTACTCTTCGGAGAATTTGATCTCATACTTGGCATTGATTGGCTAGTGGAACACCGGGCTATATTGGATTGTGCAGCTAAGCGAATGGAGTTAAGGACCCCGGAGGATGAGGCGGTAATTATGATAGGAGAAAGAAGGAACTACTTGTCTAATGTAGTTTCAGCACTGAAAGATGATAAGATGGTTCGAAAAGGGTGCAAGGCCTTCTTGACTTTCGTTAATGCGTTGGATGCAAAAGAAGGGGGAGTTAGTGAAGTTAGAACCGTAAAGGAGTTTGTGGATGTTTTTAGGAGAGGAGTTACAGAATACCCCGGACAGGGAGGTGGAGTTTGGAATTGATTTGCTGCCAGGAACAGCTCCTGTGTCAATCGCTCCGTACAGGATGGCACCAAATGAGTTGGTTGAGCTCAAGGCTCAGATTCAAAAGTTACTTGATCGTGGGTTTATTCGACCCAATGTGTCTCCATGAGGAGCACCGGTCTTGTTCGTGAAGAAGAAGGACGGAACTATGCGTATGTGCATAGATTATCGTCAGTTGAATAAACCGACCATCAAGAACAAGTACCGTTGCGAGGATGAGCGACTTGTTCAATCACTTAAAGAGGCGCGGTATTCTCAAAGATAGATCTAAGGTCTGGATATCATCAGCTTAAGGTGAAGGAAGCAGATATCCATAAGACGGCTTTCAGGACAAGATACGGACACTATGAGTTCTTAGTAATGTCGTTCGGTTTGACGAATGCCCCAGCCGCGTTCATGGATATGATGAACCGGGTTTTTCAACCTTACTTGGATCGGTTCGTCGTTGTGTTCATCAACGACATCATGGTATACTCCAAGTCTGAGGAAGAACATGATGAGCATCTCCGGATTGTGTTGCAAGTATTGAGGGAGAAGAAGCTTTACGCCAAATTCAGCAAGTGCGAATTTTGGCTTAAGAAGGTTGCATTCTTAGGGCATGTAGTGTCTGCTGAAGGAATAAGGGTGGATCCTAGGAAGATTGAGGCAGTGCTGGATTGGAAACCACCTAAGTCTGTGGCTGAGATTCGAAGTTTCTTGGGATTGGCAGGCTACTACAGAAGGTTTGTGGAAGGATTTTCATCAATAGCCGCACCTTTGACAAAACTGTTGAGAAAAAAAGTACCTTTCATTTGGACGGATAAGCAACAGGGGAGCTTTGAGAAGCTTAAGAGGGTGTTAACGGAAGCTCCGGTCTTGATTTAGCCGGAGGCAGGAAAGGATTTCGTGGTGTATTGTGACGCTTCCCATACGGGCTTGGGTTGTGTATTGATGCAAGATGGGAAGGTTGTAGCTTATGCATCTCGACAACTAAGGCCTCACGAAGTTAACTACCCGACACATGACTTGGAACTGGCGGCAGTGGTCTTTGCTCTTAAGGTGTGGAGGCACTACCTTTATGGAGAAAAGTTAGTAATCTACACAGACCACAAGAGCCTTAAGTATCTGCTGACTCAGAAGGAGTTGAACCTGAGACAGCGAAGATGGGTTGAGTTATTAAAGGATTACGATTGTTCCATAGAGTATCACCCGGGCAACGCGAATGTGGTAGCAGATGCCCTAAGTCGAAAAGTTGTGTCGGATTTGAGGGCAATGTTTGCACATCTGAGCTTGTATGACGATGGGAGTCTGCTGGCAGAATTACAAGTTAAGCCAACGTGGCTGAATGAGGTGAAGGAAAGTCAGTTAGTGGATGAGGACTTAAGTGCTAAGTTGCAGCAAGTGCAGAGTGGAGAGTTGAAAGATTATGGTATTAATGACGAAGGAGTGTTGTGTTTCACGGGTAAGGTTTGTATGCCTAGGAACAAGGAGTTAAGACAGAGGATTCTTCAAGAATCGCATGGTAGCCCTTATGCTATGCATCTGGAGGTACTAAGTTGTACAAAGATTTAAGGGAGCAGTTTTGGTGGCCTGGTCTTAAAAGAGAAAGTTACGAATTTGTGGGGAAATGCTTAAAGTGTCGACAAGTTAAAAATTTGAACACCAAGTTCGTCGGGATTCTTTGTGAGCCAATCAGGATTCCACAGTGGAAGTGGGAGAGAATTACCATGGACTTCGTTAGTGGGCTTCCCCTTACGCCTACTAAGAAGGACTCGGTATGGGTGATAGTGGACCGATTGACCAAGTCCGCGCACTTCATTCCAGTAAGAGTTGATTATTCTTTGCAGAAGTTGGCAAAGTTATATGTGGCGGAAATTGTGAGGTTCCATGGAGTGCCGCTATCGATTATCTCAGATAGGGATCCAAGGTTTACGTCTCGGTTTTGGAAGGCTCTTCATCAGGCTTTGGGCACCAAATTGGATTTCACTACGGCTTTTCATCCACAGTCGGATGGGCAGTCGGAACGAGTAATCCAAGTTTTAGAGGATATGTTGAGGGGCTGTGTGATGGACTTCAGAGGAAGTTGGGAGGAATATTTGCCTTTAGCAGAGTTTGCCTACAACAACAGCTATCAGGCCAGTATTCAGATGGCACCATATGAAGCGCTGTATGGACGGAAGTGTCGCACTCCTACGTGTTGGACGAAATTAGGGGAACGTCGAGTTTTGGGCCCAGAGATTGTGGCAGAGTCTGAGGAGAAGGTTGAGGTAATTCGGGCACGGTTGAAGGAAGCATCGGATAGGCAAAAGTCGTATGCAGATCTCAAACGGAAGGAAATAGAATTTGATGTGGGAGATCAAGTGTTTCTTAAAGTGTCGCCTTGGAAGAAGGTGATGAGATTTGGTCGCAAAGGGAAGTTAAGTCCTAGGTTTATAGGACCCGTATCGGGTATTGAAGCGAGTTGGACGGTGGCATACCGATTAGAGTTGCCACCGGAGTTGAAAACAGGATGCGACGTATTCCATGTGTCTATGCTACGTCGTTATCGATCGGATCCGTCACATGTGGTACCAGTTGAAGAGGTGGAGTTAAGGCCAGATTTTTCCTACGAGGAAGAGCCGATTCAGATCTTGGAACAAGATGTGAAAGTGCTACGAAGGAAATCAGTTCTATTAGTCAAAGTGTTATGGCGCAATCATGGTTCGGAAGAAGCTTCGTGGGAGCCGGAGGAAGCAATGCGACAACAATACCCTCACTTATTTCAGCCAGGTAATTTCGAGGACGAAATTATTTTAAGGGGGTAGAACTGTAACATCCGGGATTTATGGCTTATGCATTTGTGCTTAAAATATATGTGAAAGCATGCCTCTGTGTGTTATGAATGTGTTGTATGAATTTTGTGAACTTTAGCAAATAGGAGAGTGCTTTAGAAATTATTAGATTTTAAAGCTAAAAGAGGAAGCTAAGCAGGGTGGCCTTAAGAGAAATAGTAGGGGAAATATGACACAAAAATCAGCTTGGTAAAGTGGCTAGGAGGCACCACTTAAAGCCCAGTGAGTGATGCCACAAGCATGTGTGCAGGGCCAAGGATCGAGTTACAAGGGAAGCAAAATAAAGGTTTTATTTTATAGCAGAAATGAGCAGCAAGGGACGGCACTAAGGCTAAATTTTAGGAGCTTTAGATGAGTTTAAATTCTTTTAAAATTTTGGATAAGGTGGTAGATAATTGAGGATTTATTTGAATTATTTTTGAAAGGTGGAAAAGAGAGAAAATAGGAGGATGAGATAGAGAGATGAGGAGTTGGCCGAATAAGGGGAACTAGGTGTGGTATTTTCGGCCAAAAGAAGGAGAGTGAGGCCATTTGTTTCTTTTCTTCTCTTTTGTGTCTCTGCCGAATTCTTTAGCCAACCTTCTCTTTCTCTTTTATTTTGTCAAGCCGAAAGTTTCACTTAATTGTCACCTTTGAAGCCGATTTGATCCTAGCATTAAAAGCCGGAAACCCAACATTCTCTTCTTCCTGTCGACAAGTTAAGTGGTGAACAAGTGTGTTTCGATTACTCCATTTGGTAAGGATTTCTCTTGATTGATCTCTTACTCTTTTCTTTCTCTGTATGTTGGAAATCAAGACTCTAATCCTCTTACCCTTCTTTGACCCAAATCTTAAGGAGAGATTTCGGGATTCTGCTATTGTCGACTGCAAGGGAGGAATCTTTCGGGACATCGAAGATCTAAGGTAAGCTATGGGTGATATTCGGCTATAGGCCATTTTAATGAGATTCGGTGTAGTAGGCTGATTCTAACGTGTATCTATAGGGATCTCGACATCACCAAGAGCAAGGGTCAATTTCGGGATTTAAAATCACAAGGTAAGTGAACATGTATATTCGGCCAAGGCCATCTTTAATGATTCGGATCTATTTCTCAATTGTTCAAAAGCTGAAACTAACCGGTTAAGTGATTCAGTAGTCGGCCGATTACTAGAGGGAACATCACAACGTTTTGGGATTTGATTAATAGACAAATCGGCAGCAAGGTAAGGATTCAGAATTTAAGTATTTAACCGAATGGCTAGTTGCTAACATGCTTAAGGTTGGCCGAATATAGGAACTAAGGATCTAGGACGCTAGATCGGGACTTTTGAGATTTTCAGTAGAAGCGTTAAGTATTCCAGGTGTGTACCCCACACTAAATCTTAATAGAATTACGGCTTTAATTTAATGTATGTGTTATAATAGCATGAATGTGGCCGAAAGGTACCATGCAATGGTACAAGGTACTCAGGTAAGTTAATTTACTACTACTGTAGTTATCTTATTACGCGTATATGATGTGGCACATATGTCAACAGTGATAAGAATGTGAAATAAAGCATGATATTGCATGATATGTATGACATGGGAATATGGGTGGTTATGAAAGGGGAAGTGAATGTGGTGGTTTCATACCACAATATCTGAATGTGGTGACTTCGGTCACATTATCTGAATGTGGTGACACATGTCACAAAATATATTATCTGGTGGCTATATCACGAATTTATAAGGGCGATGAGCACGTCGTCTGCAGCGACTGCCTTCGATGATGTGTAGCAGATGGGTGGGTCGACTTAGTAGTCCCCATGGTGTGATGGTTGGTACGGGTGATGTGTAGCGGATGGCATCTAGGTTTGGGTTCGGGAATGCATCATTATTTGTAAATTATAATATGTATATGTATGATCTAATATGCCTGATTCATTAGGGTTTAGTGTTGGTTGCTATACACTGAGTCTGTTTGACTCACCCCGTTGTGGGAATATTTTTCAGGTGACGCTCAGTGATGGACCGGGTCGGCAGGAGCTTAGTGGTGGCCATGCTCAGTTCGGGACTTTATTTTATTTGGGACTTGTTATATTTTAAGTATTTTGGATTTAATTTGGGTTTTGATTTTTGATGTAATAAGGCCATAGTATGAACTGTATTATGCATGCTTTTTATTAGATTTTATTACAATACAATTAAGGCTAAATCAAAGTTAAATGGTTTTTTTCTCCTTAAAAATAAATATTAAGTGTTTTTTTTTGAAATGGTAATAAGGTTTTTAATAAATCCCTGATTTCAAAAAAATAAAGAGGTTTTCAATTAAACCCAACACAAGCAAATCCTCCTTCAAAACCACACGTATTTTTCCTAAGTAGCAAACAGATTTTCAAATGTTTTCTCGAGGAACATACCAGATCCGGTCAAGGCTCGTGGGCCGGGTTTGGGGTGTTTCAGCACAAGAGGTCGCGGAAGGGGTACACGTGACCGCGATAGAGGCCGAGGTGCTAGGGCTGGGTCTTCAGCATCGGGACACATGCCTGCTAGGGAGGCACCAGCCTCACCAGTGACTGGGACGGGGTCTCATGACCGAGTCGTTGGGGATGATGCTCTGTCCCAAGCAATGTTACGGGTTCTTGAAAGGGTTGCTGGAGCCAGTACTAGGTCGGTGGGCCGAGGGTCAATTTTTTAGCGAATCCGGTCTAATGGAGCAGAAATCTTCAAGGGCGTTTCTGGTGTAGCCCTGAATGTGGCAGAATATTGGTTAGAGGCTATCGAGCGGGTAATGGATGACCTCGACTGTACTGTGGAACATAAATTGAAGGGAGCAGTGTCCTTACTGCGAGACGAGGCATATCAGTGGTGGCTCACTGTGAGAGAGGGTACACAGGCCAACCGTTTGACATAAGACTTCTTTAAGGCGGCCTTCCGAGGAAAGTATGTTGAGGTGAGTTATGCGGATGCCCGAAGGAAGAAATTCCTGAGTCTGGTCCAAGGGAATAGGTCTGTAGCAAAGTATGAGGCAGAGTTCTTGCGGTTGAGCTGGTATGCTCGAGGCATAGTCGTGACTGAGTATGAGCACTGTGTGCGTTTCGAGGATGGTCTCCGAGATGAGTTGCGGGTGCTGATAGCTCTGCAGAGGGAAAGAGACTTTGCTACCCTGGTTGAGAAGGCAAAGATTGCCGAGGATGTGAAATGCTCAGAGTATTAGAACCGTGAGAAAGATAGAAGCAGAAATAAGAGGGATGTTGGGCCCTCAAGTTCTTTTGGTGGGCCTAAGAATAGGCCTAGACTTGATGGGCCAGTCCGAGCTGGGGTCCCTGTTGTTGCTGCTAGATCGCAGCCTTACGCTGATTGTGGGAGATCTCACCAGGGGGAGTGCTGGAAAAGAACTGGGAGGTGCTTCAAATGCAAGTCAATGGATCATCAGGTCAAGAACTGTACACAGAGGCCTATTCAGATGCAAGCCGCAGGTCAGGGCTATGTCCAGCTGGGGAGAGGTGGTCAGCAGCCACCGAGAGGTCGTGGTCAGGCTAGAAGGGGGAAATGGTTTGGGTAGAGGTCGTGGAGCACCGGGCAGAGGTGCTGGTAACATTGAGGCGAGACAGCCAGCGTTGGTGTATGCTACTCGGCGTCGAGAGAATGGTGACGCTCCTGATGTCATAACGGGTACGTTCTTCATTTATATTGTACCATATACCGCATTAATTGATATTGGGTCTACACACTCGTATGTTGCATGCACTGTGTCTAGGGTGTTGGGTATTCAGTTCAGAATTACTGATAGTGAAATGACAGTGATAAGTCCATTGGGACAGTCGATTAGAGTGAGTAAGCTGTTTAGAGACGTGCCCCTAGAGGTCCAAGGGGTTATCTTTCCGGTGGATTTGTTGGAACTGCCGTTTGGCAAATTCGATCTTATTTTGGGCATAGATTGTCTAGTGAAGCACCGTGCGAATTTGGATTGCGTTGCTAAGCGTATGGTATTGAAGTCTTCTAAGGATGAGAAGGTGGTTGTGGTAGGGGAGCGTAGGGATTATCTATCTAATGTGATCTCAGTATTAAGGGCCGAGAAACTGGTTCGCAAAGGTTGCGAGGCATTCTTAGCTTATGTCAGCATATTTGATTCTAAAGGTCCTTCTGTTGGGGATGTCAGAACTGTGAAGGAGTTTTCAGATGTATTTCCCGTAGAGCTTCAAGGTTGCCTCCAAACTGTGAGGTCGAATTCAGAATTGAGCTCTTACCTGGAACAGCTCCGGTGTCCATCGCCTCATATAGAATGGCACCGAAGAAGTTGGTAGAGTTAAAGGCTCAAATTCAAGAGCTACTGGACTGAGGATTCATTCGGTCGAGTGTGTCTCCATGGGGAGCACCGGTGTTATTAGTGAAGAAGAAGGATGGGTCCATGCGCATGTGCATCGATTATCATCAACTAAACAAACTGACGATTAAAAACAAGTACCCTTTACCGAGGATAGACGATCTATTCGACCAGCTGCAAAGAGCTTCGATTTTCTCCAAGATAGATCTTAGGTCTGGGTAGCATCAGCTAAGGGTTAAGGAGGCAGATGTGTACAAGACCGCGTTCAGGACTCATTATGGGCATTACGAGTTTCTGGTCATGCCGTTTGGGCTGACGAATGCACCAACTGCTTTCATGGATATGATGAACTGGGTGTTTCAACCCTATTTGGACCGGTTCGTGGTGGTGTTTATAGATGACATCCTAGTGTATTCAGGAACCGATGAGGATCATGATTTGCATCTACGGATTGTATTGCAAATACTGAGGGAAAAGCAACTTTATGCAAAGTTTGGCAAGTGCGAATTCTGGCTGCGGGAAGTGACATTTCTGGGTCATGTGGTGTCTACTGAGGGGATTAGGGTTGATCCTTGGAAAATTGAGGCCGTATTGGAATGGAAACCACCAAAAACAATATCTGAGATTCGTAGTTTTCTGGGTCTGACTGGGTATTACAGATGTTTTGTTGAGGGGTTCTCACTGATTGCTGCACCTCTGACTAAGTTACTGCGTAAAGGGGTACCTTTCAACTAGACTGATAAGCAGCAAGAGAGTTTTGAGAAACTGAAGAAGGTTCTGACTAAAGCCCCGGTGTTAATACAGCCAGAGTCTGGGAAGGAATTCATTGTCTACTGTGATGCGTCGCACACTGGATTGGGATGTGTGTTGATGCAAGAGGGTAAGGTGGTGGCTTACGCGTCTCACCAGCTTAAGCCTCATGAGGCGAATTACCCCACTCACGACTTGGAGTTAGCTGCGGTGGTATTCGCACTGAAGATTTGGAGGCATTATTTATACGGTGAGAAGTCTATTATTTACACAATCCATAAAAGCCTCAAGTATCTCCTTACTTAAAAGGAGTTGAATCTTAGGCAACGAAGATGGATAGAGTTGCTTAAGGATTACGATTGCTCGATTGAGTACCATCCGGGTAAAGCTAACGTAGTAGCAGATGCACTGAGCCGTAAGGTGGTATCTGATCTGAGAGCAATGTTTGCTCATCTCAGCCTGTTTGAGGATGGTAGCCTGTTAGCTGAACTTCAATTGAGACCGACCTAGATTGATCAAATCAGGGAAAAGTAGTTGATGGATGAATTGTTGGTTCCTCGTTTTTGACTGGTTGAGAAGGGGGAGACTGCGGATTTTGGGCTGAATAGTGAGGGAGTACTGTGCTTCCGTGGGAGAGTCTGTGTACCGAGGGATTCTGAGTTAAGGCAGTCTATACTACGAGAGGCGCATAGTAGTCCATATGCTATGCACCCTGGCGAAAACAAGTTATACCGAGATCTGCGTGAGCTATACTAGTGGCCAGGACTTAAGCACGAGGTTACTGATTTCGTGGGTAGGTGTCTGACATGCCAGCAAGTTAAGGCTGAGCATCAACTGCCTTCTGGATTACTGCAACCTGTTAAAATTCCACTTTGGAAGTGGGAGAGGGTGACCATGGACTTTGTTAGGCTACCCTTGATGTCTACTAAGAAAGATTCGGTATGGGTTATTGTTGACCGACTGACTAAACCTGCCCACTTCATACCGGTCCTCACTGATTATTCGTTGCAAAAGTTGGCTAAGTTATACATGGCTGAGATTGTGAGACTGCACGGGGTACCAGTGTCTATCATTTCGGACAGAGACCCTAGATTTACATCATGATCCTGAAGAGTGTTACACGAAGCTTTGGGTACAAGGTTGGATTTCAGCAAGGCATTTCATCCTCAGACTGATGGTCAGTCGGAGAGGGTGATCCAGATATTGGAGGACATGATAAGAAGCTGTGTAATTGATTTCAAAGGCAGTTGGGAAGACTATTTGCCGTTAGCAGAGTTTGCATATAACAACAGCTACCAAGCCAGTATTCAGATGGCACCGTATGAGGCATTATATGGACATAGGTATTGTACCCTTACCTGTTGGACAGAACTTGGTGAGCGGCGAGTTTTGGGGCCAGAGTTGGTTTCTGAAACCGAAGAGAAAGTAAAGTTGATCCGAGATCGGTTGAAGGAAGCATCTGATAGACAGAAGTCGTATGCTGATTTGAAGCGTAAGGAGATAGAGTACTCTGTGGGGGATTATGTTTTCTTGAAGGTATCACCATGGAAGAAGATTTTGAGATTTGGGCGGAAAGGTAAACTGAGCCCTAGATTCATCGGACCTTACCTGATATTAAAGCGTGTGGGACCGGTTGCCTATCGACTTGAGTTACCTCCTGAGTTGAACCGGATACATGATGTGTTCCATGTCTCCATGCTGAGGCGGTACCATTCTGATCCCTCACATATAGTGCCAGTGGAAGAGATCGAGGTTAGGCCTGATCTGACTTTTGAGTAAGAACCGATACAGATACTGGAGCGTGACATCAAAGTATTAAGAAGAAAATATGTTCCGTTAGTCAAGGTGCATTGGCGTAATCACGATTTAGAGGAAGCCTCGTGGGAGCCTGAGGAGGCAATGCGACAGCAATACCCTTACCTGTTCTAACCAAGTAAATTTCGGGGCCGAAATTTCTTTTAGGGGGGTAGAATTGTAACGCCTCAGAAATTTAGGGTCTATAATTTTGGATTTTCTGACACAATTGCATGTTTGGTGTGTTGGTGAGGTGATTTAGGAGTATTTGGGAGTGTCTGAGTAGTCCAGGGTTCAAGCCTTGGCTTTTGCAAAATTTTAAAATTTTCCCCTAAAATGAACCTGGACACTGGCACTTAGGCTTTATTAATAATAACGTTGGGTTAATGACACAAAGAGAGGGGGTGGTCTAGTGGCAAGGTGGCATCATAGCTGGCAAGAGGTCTGAGGTTCAAGTCCTGGGATAAGCAAGGGAGTGTTTATTTTGCAGGTTGGACGGCCAGAGTTTGTGTTGCAGTGAAAGTCTGATGGATGAGAGGTTTGAATGGGTCATAGAGGGATTTTAGGAGTAAATCATGGAGAGAATCAAGCTTTTTCAAATGAGGGTGTGTTGTAGCCAAATTAGGAGACTTGTTGTGCAAATTCGGCTAGGGGGTTTCCTGAAGGTTTTTCTCTGCTGTAGGTCGGTTTTAGCATTTTTCCTTGTTGTTTTGGGTGTGCCGAAATTTGAAGATACCATTCGTGCATCTTTTTTCTCTCCTTGCTATTAGCCATTCATACACTTCTTCGTCTTCAAGCACTTGGGTGGCCGAATTTCTACTTCTCTTCCCCTTTCTCTTCATACATTGTTTATCTTCTTTTTCTTTTTCCCTAAGCCGAATATCATCACTTCTTCTCTTTTCGGTTTCTCCTTTAGCCGATCACAACCTTTCTTTTCTTCTCTCGTAATCCTTCTCTTTTCTTTTCAAGATAGCGAACAATCTCTCTTAAAACTTTGGTTCTCTTTTTGCTGACCGAATCTTTTAGGCCGAATCTACATACTCTCTTCATCTCAATCCCATTGTTCTCTGTGGTTAGGGCTGAATCCCCTTGTCAGACAACTGACGAATTTCGTCATTCATTGGTATTGGTAAGGGTGGAAATAATACAATTATTTTATTAATCCTTTTTAATTAGATCTCTTATGACTTTATGATCAAACTTCGGTTTCCCTCCTTTCTCTGTGGGGGCCGAATGTTGGATTGTTGCTAACAATTTTATTATACCAAATCATGTTAGGAGGGGGAGATCGACTTTGTTCAGAAGGGAGGCGCTAGTTTTGCTAGTCCTAGCAATGTGAGTAATTGTGGTTTAGGATAATAACGGTGATGGACTGAGTGTGTACATTATCCTGTTTAGTGTAAGCTGATACAATATGTTGGTGGATTATAGGATTCAGAGAGAGTGGATCTCGCCTAGTCTTACAAACAGGTGTGTAATCGGACACCCACTTTAGTTCTGTTAATACGATGAATGAAGGTGTGTATTAGCACCCTGATGAACTATGAATCGACTAAAGCCGAAAAATCGATAAACCGAAACTTTGGCATCTGAGGGCTCTCGAGCGTGGGAGCGCCCGTAGAGATAAATCGAGCCACAATCGTTGGCGATAGACCAGTGAGGCTTCCACGAACATTCTCGTGGGCTTAGGTCGCAATGGGCCTTGTTGGGCTGAAGTGGGCCATGTGGGCCAATGGGCTCATGAGCCCATAGGGATGAAGTCCATGGTAAGTGTCAGGTAATGGATTTGGCTGCGAGGTTCGCATAGCCGCGACCAAAATTAGTCTGATTGGGCCACACGAGCGTGTGGGCCCGCTTGGGCCAAAAATTGGGCTTTGGGCCCAATTGCACTGTTTCGACCAAAAAGGGGTATTTGTGTCGCTCGAGGCGACTGTAAGCCTTCAAAAAGGCCGTTATAGAACTATAATTACCGAAATACCCTCGATGGGTAAAATTATCGAAATACCCCCGATGGGTAAAATTACCAAAATACCCCCGATGGGAAAAATTATCAAAATACCCTCGTTGGGTAAAATTATCGAAATACCCCTAAAAGGTGAAATTACCGTTTTACCCCTAACCGAAAAAATGACCCTTATACCCCTAGTGGTAGTGTGTATGATATTTATATGACTGGTTATGATTGTGACATATTGGATTCACAAAATATATATGACATGACATTCTGCATCGGGGTTGGGTTCAGATTTGGGAGGAAGTACTGTACTAATGGCTCTGCCACGTTTTTATCGTTTTAGTGGCTTTGCCACGTATACAGATTTTAGTGGCTTGGCCACGTTAACTGTTATTAGCAGCTTTAATGCGTTACTATTAGGAGCTATGCTGCGATATTGGTGTGCTGGGTGGGTGGGTTGACTTGGTCCCCACATGGTGTGTTGGTTGGTACGGGTGGTGTGTTGGCTGGACTGGGTTGGGTTGCATCTTTGTTCTACATTGTTATGATTTTGGGCTTAGACCCACTCTGTTACTGTATAAGGCTAAAGCCCAGACTGATCTGCTACTGAATAAGGCTTGGGCCCAGACTGTTACTGTGCTAAGGGATTACACACTGAGTTCTCGTAACTCACCCTCTTCTTTAACTGTTCAGGTAATCCCCAGCCTTAGATGATTTGGAGCTGCGAGGGACTCGGAGGTGGCCACACTCTCGATATGTTTTATACTTAAACTTAGTTAATTTATTTTATTTTAATATATTGGGCTAATAATTATGTAATAAGGCCGTTTGGGATTTTTAACTTTTATTTGGTGTTTGTCATTATTTCAACCTGCTAGTCTAGGAAACACGAGTTTCTAAAACAATAACGGTTCCTAAAGAAAACTACGATTTTCAAACCTTGAAGTTAACAACTAGAACAAGCTTTCGCGATTTTCAAATCGGATTAACAAAGGATATGACCATTGGGTGAAGAACAAGTTTTTGATTTTACAACCCCAACGTTTTCAAAAAGATTTAAAGTTCAGTAAGGAGTTGTTGCTGATAAGCCAATTTTCAAACGACATTTTGATATGACACGTCAGATCCGGTCGTAACGTCTAGGTCGGGTTTGGGGTGTTACACAAGGCCAAAATATTCGAAACAAACCCATATCACTTATCGATTATCTGTGCACTATCACTGCATATTTGCATCATTAGCAAAACACTATCACTGTCATATAACATATATATATCATGTATATATTTTCACTTTCAAAATAGTTATCATATCTACAAATCACATGCTATAACATCTCATCTCGGTTCACATATTCACATTCACATAAGTACACAAATCACAAGATAAACATAGGTATGAGAAAGCTTACACTCAGAATTTAAAGTAGGGGTTTAAACTACTACTAAATTCCCAAATAACTCATTGAATCATGTCCACAAGTAATTATTAAAATTAGCTTTTCCTTACCTTTATCTCTACTTGTAGAAGGTTCTACCGAATCTGAAACTTCAATACAACAAATTCACAAAACAATACATCCAAAAATCAGCCAAGGACTCATTACAAGCATACAAAACATAAGCCTAAACTAAGTTCTCTTGTAACCTAAACTTATAACATAGTAAACTTTAAATTCGAATATCTCGATCTATACTTAATCTTTTCGCCTAAAATCAATTCCGTTCATCTTATAATTCACCCATGACTAATTCCCAACCTTTAAACTACAATGAAATACTTAATTCATAGTGTCGACTTTTTGGACATGTTTTGTGGCTATTTTTCTAAAAATTCATTAAAACTCAAGAAATCTTTAACGAAACTTCAAAGTAGGTTTAGAAACCTTTGAAACCATGTTTTTACTCAAATTCTCAAATTTCACCATTAATGACCCAATTTTTTGCTTTTATTTAAAACATGTGATTTAATGGCTAAAACTTAGTTTTAAAGACTAAATAACATTTAAACTATTTAAAATTTAAATCTTTACCTTAGACGATAAAAATCTAATCGTTAGATCGAAAACCCAAAAAAACTCAAAAGCTTGGCAATGGAGAAAATGATGGTGAATTTGGGTGTTTTATTGAAATATTATTGAGGTATATGGCTTGATTGATGTTAGAAATCAAAAGGAATCAAGTTTGTAGAAGAAAATTGAATGAGAGAGACTTGGGAGAACAAGGGATGATAACAAACCAACGGGGAGAAAACTAACGTGAATATAAGCTGTAGGTGGGGGTTATTAGGTTAATTTTTAAATTTTGGTCTAACTGCCTCTTAAAAACTCACTACTTTGACCCTTTTCAAATTAGTCCTATGTAACAGACCGATTTTGGGTCTAGTCGAAATAGTGGTTTCGAGACCACAAATCTGATACAGTAAAATTCATTTTTATTATATTTTTATGGTCTATAGTTTTATGGAACGATTTCGTAAAAAAATTGTTCGACAATTTTGATGTTTGGGCACTCAATTTAGTCAAAAGGACTAAATTGCAAAAAGTACAAAACTTGAATTCTATATGTTAAAGGTGTCCAATTGTTATGAAATTTTAAATTAGAGGTCCTTAAATGGTAATTAGACCATCGATTAAGTTAGTGGACAAAAATGGACATGGTTTGGTATGTTTTCAAAGTTTTTCATTAAGGGCATTTTGGTAATTTGGTATTAAAAAGAATTAAAAAGCTAATTTTTGTCCATCTTCTTCCTCATGGCCAAAATTTACAAGGGGGAAGCCATAGCTAGGGTTTTTCCACTTCCAAGCTTGATTGTAAGTCTGTTCTAGCCCCATTTTTAATGCTCTTTACATTTTTAAAGTCGTTGTAACTCAATCTTTCTATTTCTACCATCAATTTGAAGAGATGTCAAGGTCTAAAATTTTACCCATGATGGATATTTGTGTATTTTGATGTCTAATGGTAGACAATGCATGTTTGGTGTATGATAAATGACTTTTGCTAAGTGATTTTCGGTAAAAATGTCAAAAAGGACTTCTTTGTAAAAGTCTATAAAATGAGTAGAAAAATGCGAATAAATGAAAAATGTGGGCTGTTATGAGTATGAAAATAGTTTCGGCTAGGCTTGGGTGTGAAGAAATTGAATGAAATTCATTTTACGAGCCTAGGGACTAAATTGTAAAAATGTTAAACTTTAGGGGCAAAAATGTAATTTTTGCCATAATGTGATTTTGGGCTAAGTTAAATTGTATAATGATTGAATAAGTTAAATGTGATATTATAGATCAAGAAAAAACGAGGTTTGGACCTAGAACAGGGGAAAAATGAGTATTTGACGATTTAGTCATTTTCGCCATTTTTATGTCGAGGTAAGTTTGTATGTAAATAATGCAACTTTATAATTGTATTTTTACTATTTTTTCATTGCATGAATTGTATGATTAACTCTATGGATGAAATTGACGAAGTTTCGACAAGCGAGTAAATCCCGATTGAACCTTAGGAATAGATAGGATACAAATGTCATGACATTAGGGTAACTAAGATTATGTGTAAGACCATATCTGGGATATGGCATCGATATGAGACTTCGTGTAAGACCATATCTGGGATATGGCATCGATGTGAGCCTTCGTGTAAGACCATAGCTGGGCTATTAGCATCGATTGTAACACCCCAAACCCGACACAAAAGTTAGGTCCGAATCTGGCATGTCACATTAAAGTGCTTTTCAAAAACCATGTTTTCATTGAAAACCCTCCTTAGTATTTAAAAACTAAAGTCTCAGTTTGTATTCGTTCAGTTTCAAAACGTGATTCATTGAAAATTTAATCACTTTTAAAAACGTTATTAACTTCGTCAAAAATCTCTTTTAGTCGCGGAAGCTAATTTAAGGAAAAAAAGTTTAAAACGTATGTTTTAAAAACAGTAATTGGGTTGAAAACTCGTCTATGTCTAACAGATATAAAACGTAACAAAATCCCAAATTCAGAATTAAATCCAGGGAGGCCTTATTATAGAAATTAAAACCCAAAACAGAATTTAAAACATATATAAAATCCAAAGCATAACTGTCGCAGTCATGTGGTCACCTTCGAGTCCCTCGCAGCACCGATCCTACTAACGCTGGAGATTACCTGTGTAATGGCCTAAATTTAAGGTTATCGGAACAATGGTTTCGTAACCATAAATCCGATTTAAAGAGAAATTTATTTCAATATATTTGCATGAATATTTATATGATAGGAAAATTGTATTAAAATATCGATAGAAAATTTTACCGATTTAGTGGTTAGTTAGAAAAAGGAATTATTGAAGGAATTGGGTAAAAACAAGGTATCGAGACCTTGATCTCATAAAATTGAGTAGGAAATATTTTTATAAATATTTATAAAATGTTAGTAATGTGGTATTAAAATTTCGTTAGAAAATTTTAACGTTTGGGTATGTAATTAAATGAAAAGGACTAAATTGTAACAAATACAAAATTATGAAAAATGATTAAATAGTTTAAATGATAAAAGAAAGAGGGCTTAAAAGGAAAATAGACCCAAGGTCTATTTGGGCTGGACGGCAAGGGCATGAAATCAGCAAGAAAATAAGGAGAATTAAGGGCAAAATTGGAATATTGCAAAATTTACTTAATAAAGCTAGGACTAAAGTAGAATTATCTAGATTTCTCTTCATTTTTCTTCACTCTCATCAGCAAAAAACGCCATAGGAGGGTTTTCTAAGCTGGTATATCATAATTTTTCCACCAAGTAAGTTAATCCTTGCCTATTTCTTGTAATTTTTGTGTTTTTAAGACTTTTACAACTAGGTCCTACTATTAAATTCATTAGTCTTTGATTTCATGGATGAAATTGAAAGCTACCATGGTTGGGTTCTGTAAGTTTATGATGAAGTAGAATGAAATTGAAGCTTTAATTTGTTTATGAGATGATTTTATTAGGTAATTCCAATAGAAATTGATTTTTAGGACCTAAATTGTGAAAATGTTTGGAATTAAAGTCTATTACTGAAATTATGATTCCCAAAGGTTATAAAGTAGTTTAAAATGATAGAATAAAGTTTTAATTGAGAGAAATCAGCTCAATTGAGCGGGGACGAAATTATCATTTATTGAAAGCTTAGGGGAAAAATGGTAATAAATAGTTTGCACTAAAACAGTTTTGGACAGCAGCAGTAGACTAACTTTGAAAAATCACCATAAATTGTATAAATCGAATTAGAAGATGAACAAAATATGAAATTAAATATTATTTAGTCTAGCTTCTCATAAAATAATCGGTGTAAGCAATAGATATGTAAATCATGAGATATAACGAATTTTGTGAGACAAGGTCAGAATGAATTTGGGTTCCCCTGTTTTGACTTTAGAAAATCATAAAAAATTGGAGAAAAATAATTAGGGGCTTAAATTTATATTTTTAGAATCATGAATGAGTCTATTTTCAATATAAATAAACGGAAACATCATATGAATCCTGTATGAAGAGATAATTAATTTTTAGTGAAGAAGGGTCAGAACTGTCAAACAGCAGAACAGGGGTGATTTTAAAGAATAAACTGTACTTATTGGCTAAACCAAAAATTCTGAAAATTTTATGGGAAGAAGATATGTGAGTCTAGTTTAAGGGAAAATTAGCGGATCTTAATTTGGAGTTCTGTATCTCAAGATAAAAATAATTTAGTGATGATAAATCAAGTAGACAGCTTTGAATGAATTATAAATAATAATAGAATTGTAGTGAATGCTACATGTGAACATGAAATGTATTGAATTGATGATTGAATTTATTTATTTAGATCCGGAAAACCTAAATACGAAGCTAGATCGAGGAAAGGAAAAAGTCTCAGATTAGTAGATTTTGCATACGAACTAGTATCGAGATAAGTTCGTGTAACTTGAATTATATTCTTAAATGCTTGAAATGTATGTTATTGATGTGAATATAATTTGAATGTTCATTGTATGAAGATTGATGAAACATTGATATATTTGATAAAAAGGGAAGAAATCCGGTTGAATGAAAGGAAAATTCGATGGATCTCTCGAAAAGGAATTGGCGTGTAAAAGGATCTAGCCGGACGGGTGATCCTATCTGATATAGCCCTCCCGAAGAATATGTGGAAAATGGATTTAGCCAGACGGGTAATCCGAATTAGGTGCGAATTTAGCTTGGTAGTAATTCAGATCCAAGCTCATTAGAGTAATTGTCGTTGCGAGGATTTAGCTTTGGGTGGTAATCCCGACAATACTCTATGAGTTTATATTACTGAGGATTTGCTGGGTGGTAATCCCATTGTAAGGATGAGGTTCGCGGGAGTGTGCTCTCTGAAATGGAAATGTGCGCACATGAACATGAATTGTGGACGGAATTTGTACACTAAAGTGTACCCCTGAAAATCCATCGAAATTCCGAGAAATTCAACGGGATAAATATGGAAAAATAACAAAGAAATGGAAATCATGGTATTGATGAGCTCATCAATCATGGTATATATATTATTGATACATGGAAATTATTGGACTAACTTGAATGTTGAGTTTGTGTATGTTAGGGTAATAATGCATTGAATGAGTATATGAGTGTTTATTGCATTGTATTGAAAATATTAGGTAAGTATAATTCTGTTACATGGGCTTACTAAGCACAAAGTGCTTACCCATTTCTTTTTCCTGTTTTGTAGTGTTAAGAGCTCGGAGGTCGATTCGATCGGAGACACATCACACTATCAACCTCAAGATTTTGGTATATAAAGAAACTTTATTTTGGGAATCAATGGCATGTATAAGCTAATAAAGTAAATGTTAATATGAAATGAATGTAAGGTCGACCATTGGTATGGCTAACAAATCTTAGTTTTGGTATGTGTTGAGGTTATCTTATAAATATGCATGAATCTATTTTAAAAATATGTTGAATTGGATTGGTTGATGTGGAATGGTCTCGGTTTAAAATTTGCAGGGAAGGCTAGATATCTATAAAAGGGTTATATTGAATAAAAAAAATTATTTGTAAACTCCAGTAATGCCTCGTACCTATTTCGACTACGAATACGGGTAGGGGGTGTTACAACTCGCCTGATTAAAAAGCGGGGTGAGTTTGCGGAAACTTCGATGTGTAATCCCCTTACTAGAGTAATGATCGATATCTGAAACATAAACCGAAATAGTGCAGGCCAAAGCCCTTTAATGATAATGATGCAGTCTAGTTTGAGCATACATGGGCCAAAACCCACTAAAATATCGTTTGGGTCACACCCATATGAGAATCAATTGGGCTGACCCAAACCAATCGAGAACAAGTGGCCCTAAGCCCAGTACAATAACAAATCTCATAAGCGGATATGCAGCGGTATGAGGATGCATCCCACCCCGATCCGACCAACACACCACTCGTACCAACCCTACACTCTGTAGGGATAAAATCGACCTACCCGACCAACACACCAAGCTTAGCCGGTTGCGGCACTAAGTCAACAGAGCGGCTCGGTGGCAGTGGGCGAACGGCTAAAAGCGTAAAGCGAGAATGGTTATAAACCATAATCGAGGATGGCACAGAGCCATAATCAGGATGGCACAAAGCTATCGGTAACTGTAATAGATTTGGCACATAGCAATCAGCGACGGTAATATAATCGGCATACAGCCACGAGTAATTATGATCGACACAGAGTCATCAGTATATATGTTAGGCACATAGCCACAGGTAAATACGATTGGCACAAAGCCATAATCAAGATGGCACAGAGCCATAGTTAGGTTGGCACAGAGCCAGAATCAGATTACGTGGCTTTAAGCCGTCCGTCGATCCACAGTTGTCTCATGCGACCCATGCAACCTTAACAGATCAATACTGAATCCACAGTCGTCTCATGCGACCCGTGCGACCCTATCAGAACTTCCTCCGTATCAATGTCCCAACCCCATGCAATATGTCGTGTATGTCATGCTCAATCATTACACGTGTATGCAAAATGGCCATGCTCAGTAACAACCATTTAGACATATATTAAAAGCATATCAGTCATACAACCACCGTCAAGTCAGTTAAAACATAGTCATACAATCCCAGTCAAATCAGTCAAATTCATAATCTAAGTCAGTTATTTACCCACAAGGGCAAAACAGTCATTTTACCCTATAAGGGTATTTCAGTAATCCTACCCTTCAGCGGTATTTCGGTAATTTCACAAATCAAGGGTATTTTGGTAATTTCACAAATCGAGGGTATTTCGGTAATTTCACAAATCGAGGGTATTTCAGTAATTTCACAAATCAAGGGTATTTCGGTAATTTCATAAATTAAGGGTATTTCAGTAATTTTGCAAATCGAGGGTATTTTGATAATTTCATAAATTGAGGGTTTTAGTAATTTCGCAATCTGAGGGTATTTCAGTAATTTTACAAATCGGAGGTATTTAGGTAATTTCACAAATTGAGGGTATTTCGGTAATTTCACAAATTAAGGGTACTTAAGTAATTTCACAAATTGAGGGTATTTTGATAATTTCGTAAATCGAGGGTATTTCGATAATTTCATAAATTGAGGGTATTTTAGTAATTTCACAAATTGAGGGTATTTTGGTAACTTCACAAATCGAGGTATTTCGGTAATTTCACAAATTGAGGGTATTTCAGTAATTTCACAAATCAAGGGTATTTCGGTAATTTTGGAAATCGAGGGTATTTCAATAATTTCATAAATCGGGGTTACTTTGGTAATTTCACAAATATGAGGGTATTTCGGTAATTTCATAAATCGAGGGTATTTCAGTAATTTTGCAAATCGGGGGTATTTCGATAATTTCACAAATCGAGAGTATTTCAGTAATTTCATAAATTGAGGGTATTTCGGTAATTTCGTAAATTGAGGGTATTTCGATAATTTCAAAAATTAAGGGTATTTTTGTAATTTCACAAATTGAGGGTATTTCAGTAATTTCACAAATTGAGGGTATTTTGATAATTTTGCAAATCGAGAGTATTTTGGTAATTTCATAAATCGGATGTATTTCAGTAATTTCGCAAATGTGAGGGTATTTCGGTAATTTCATAAATCGGGGGTATTTTGGTAATTTTGTAAATTGGGGTATCAGCGACCCAACAGAAGGTCCACCGTCGCCTCGAGCGACTTCAGTTACCCAAACAGACACAACGGTGTAAATGGGCCTAAGGCCCATTACTCGGCCTAAGTGGGTCCACACGCTCGGGTGACCCATTCAGCCCAAAAATCAGATACGGCTATATGTACACCATAACCTGGTTCACTAATAGTCACTTATCGCAAATTTCCTTCGTGTGGGGCCCATGTTCCCTTTGGGCCCACACGGCCCATTTTGGCCCAACGAGGCCCAGAACTACCTAAGTCATGTGCGCGACATGACAAGTCTATCGAATTCTCACTTAACAGCGGAAAGACAAGTCTATCGATTTCTCACTTAACGGTGAAATTTACCCACGCGGCCCACTCGACCCAAATCGGCCCATTAGGCCTATTAATAGCCAAGTCCACGAGATCGCTCATGGCGGCCTTTGTCAATGTGTCGACTCCCCCACACGAGTGTCCGTGCGTCCGTGTAGTAGCCGTTGCCGTATCGTCGGCTTTCTGGCAATTCGACATTTGCCGTTCTACAACGCGAATAGTGTGTGTACACACCTTGATGGAGAGAAACGCAGTAGCCCACGAGCGTAGAACCTTGATTGAATTGGCTTATACTTCCCAAGCCGTTTGATTATGAATCGATATCACCTCCTTGTGGTTTATCTGTACCACAACATTATCTATTAAGCATCAATATCAATAACAAAGGTTAAACAATTACTATCCTAAGGAAAACACACGGCCAACAAGAGAACTAGACATTCGACCAGTATTTGAAAGCACAGAACCACTTACCCCTAACAATCGGCTAACCCGATAAAACTCAATCAACCCATAAGAGAAGAACAAATTCGGCACTTCAGAGGCTAGAGAAATGATTCATCAGAATCCTTGTAGGTTAAAATGTTTGATCGATAGAGAAGGGAAAAAGAATGAAGGCAGAGAAAGAGAGGTTGAATTCGGCTCACATTAAGAAGAATAGGAAACAGGGAGAAGAGAATAAAGAAAATCGAAACGGGAAAAACACAAAAAGGTCTGTGGCAATCTTGGGCACTATAGATAGAAGAGAGAAAATAAAACAAATCGGCATAAAAGAAAGCAATTGCCGAAAATGAACCAAATGCACTCTCTAGCCGAATTTGCCTAAACAAAACTCCCCCCTAATCGGCTCCAACTTCTCCCATTTCAAAATCCTTCAAAAACTCCACCAATCCCTCCACCGGATTTTCTCCTTGATTTACTCCAACTCCCCATTCAAATTCAATTCAAATTCTTATGACCAATTCAACCACAGAGTTCTAGTCCAGTTCCAACACCTCCTCAGCTCAAGCAGCAAAATAAACATACAATTGCGCACGCCAAGCCTCGAACCTCAGACTCCTTGCAACACATGTAGCGCCACCTTGCCACTAGATCCCTTCTCTCTTTGTGTCATAAAACAAACACTAATTATTATAAGTCCTATAAGCTAACATCCAGGTTCACTTAATAGCCCAAATTAAAATTTTGCAAACACCCAGACTTGAACCCAGGCTTCTCAAGCATTCCCAAATATTCACAAATACATAGCCACTAAAGCTACACTTAATAATTTATGATATTTCCTCGCACACATAAACTTTTATGAGCAGTCTCCTAGTGGCTCCCACGCACAAGGCCCAATATGTTATATGATGAATGTTTTAGTATGGTTTGATAGCATATGAAATGGTTAAGTTGATGGTAATTATATGGATGAAATTTGAGCATATAGGTTTGAACATAACAATGAGTTCATGAAAGGTAAATAGGGATGAATTATGCTTGTGCATACTTGAGTTTTTGTTGTGTGAATTGGTATGTTTGGAAATGGATTTGAATATAGAGATTGAATGGTTATTTTGATATGTTTTTGGTTTCCAAATGTGCATGAGTTGCATTGGTAATTTGCTTGTAGGTTTGACCCTATGTGGGTGGCATTTTGGCCTTGTATATGGCCTGTTTTACCTACACGGTCAAGGCACACTGGTGTGCCTGATGACCGTGGTAGTAAGTCAGTAGCTAACTAAGTGTACACGGTCTTGGCACACAGATGTGCCTGGTAGCCGTGTGGTTTAGTCAAAATCGACCACGGCCAAGGTACACGGGCATGCTTGGTGGCCGTGGAGACAAATCAGGTTCGACCACGGGTAAGACACATGGGTGTGTCTAGCAGCCGTGGGAGGCACACGGCCTGCCCACGCGGGCGTGTGTCCTGTATAACTTAGAAAAGTTTTAAATTTTTGAGAATTTCTGTAAGAGTTCGGCATAGTCCCGGCCCTACTCTAAAGCATGTTTAAGGTTTCGTTGACCTATAGATGGGACATGATAATGGTGATTGATGTTTTATATTACGAATTGTCTGAATAAGTTTCCGATCTGTCCGGTAACTCCTTTAACCCTAATCCGGTGACGGATACGGGATAGGGGTGTTACGTTTTGTTGATATCAGAGCTACGGTTTAGTCGATTCTTGGACTAACGTAGCGTGTTAGAGTCTAGCTATACATGCCATATATCTGAACTGTGATAGTATGATGAATCCTAACGTGTGAAATGTGATTTTCGTATAGTAATGGATCTCGAAAGAGCCGTAGCTGACGATATAGAAAGTAATGCGCCTGCTCCCGCTGAAGGGACAGCGCCCTCTGATCCGAGATTGGCTACGAGCGGTCAAGAGGGAGAAGCTAAACAAGCTTTCTTCCAGATGATGAGTGAGTGGTTCACTCAGTTTGTTAGAAATAGCCCGAATGTTTCGCAACCTCCGCCCCCGGTTAATCCCCCTCAGACTACAGTTGTGCCACCGGTTTTGTATCCGAATCTATTGAATAAGCCTCCGGTTGACAAGATCCATAAATATGGGGCTGAAGAGTTCATGGCTACTAATGATGATTCTAAAAAGGCCGAGTTCTGGTTAGAAAACACAATCCGGGTATTCGATGAAATGTCTTTAACTCTAGATGAAAGTATTAAATGTGTTGTTTCGCTATTACGGGATGCAGCCTATCAGTGGTGGAAAACCCTAACTTCTGTTGTTCCGAATGAGCGAGTCACGTGGGACTTCTTTCAGATTGAGTTTCGGAAGAAACATATCAGTGAGAGATTCATCGATCAGAAACGAAAGGAATTTCTGGAACTGAAATAGGGCCGAATGTCTGTTACGGAATATGAACGAAAGTTCGTAAGGCTGAGTCAATATACTCGTGAATGTGTATCCACTGAGGCAACAATGTGCAAAAGATTCGAAGATGGCCTTAATGAAGATATCCGCTTACTAGTCAGCATTTTAGAGATAAAAGAATTTGTTGTGCTAGTTGACCGAGCGTGCAAAGCTGAAGCACTCGGGAAAGATAAAAGAAAAGCTGAGTATGAAGCCAGAGATACGAGAAAGAGATTTTCGAACAAATCATTTCAGTCTGCTTCAAAGAAATTTAAAGATGAACTAAGTCGTTCGAGAACTAATGTGGGACATTTGAGTAGAGATCAAGCTAGATCACAGTTGAGCTCCAAAACTCTGGCAACTTCAGTAGCAAGTGTTGGAAATGTTCGATCCGAACGACCTGAATGTAAGCACTGTGGCAAAAGACATCTGGGAAGCTGTAGATTGAACGATCGAGCCTGTTTCAAATGTGGATCGTTGGAACATTTCATCCGTGATTGCCTCGAGTCTGTTGAACCAGACATTGTTCAGAACCCGAGATCCGATAATGTTGCAGCTAGAGGTAGACCCTCTCAAAATGTAAGAAATGTCAGTGGTAGTCAGAGAACTATGAGAGATACCATTGCGAGATCTGAAGCTAGAGCGCCTGCCAGAGCGTATGCCATTCGAGCTCGTGAGGAAGCTTCATCTCCTGATGTTATAACTGGTACATTTTACACTTTATGATACTTCTGTGATTGCTTTGATAGACTCTGGTTCTACTCATTCATATATATGCATAAATTTGGTATCCGAAGAAGACTTTGCAGCAGAGAGTCTCATCGAGTTTGTTATAAAAGTATCGAACCCCTTAGGCAAAAGTGTCTTGGTTGACAAAATATGCAAGAACTATCCGTTAATGTTTCGAGATAACTATTTCCCTGCGGATCTGATGCTATTACCGTTTGATGAATTTGATATAATTCTGGGTATGGACTGGTTGACATTGCATGAGGCTGTTGTGAACTGTAAAAGAAAGACTATTGATTTGAGTCGTCAAAATGGTGAAGTAGTTCGTATTGAGTCGAATGATTTGAATGGATTGGCTGCTGTGATATCTGTGTTGAAAGCTCAGAGTTATATGAAAAAGGGTTATGAAGCTTATTTTGCTTATGTGATTGATTCGAAAGTGTCTGAAAAGAAATTTGAATTAGTGCCAGTTGTTTGTGAGTTTTCTGATGTATTCCCTGAAGAATTGTCGGGATTGACTTTGATACGTGAAGTTGAATTTGGTATTGATCTATTGCCGGGTACAACACCTATTTCGATAGCTCCGTATAGAATGGCACCAACAGAGTTGAAAGAATTAAAGTCACAGCTACAAGAATTGACTGACAGAGGGTTCGCTAGACCGAGTTTCTCACCTTGGGGTGCTCCCGTTCTGTTTGTGAAAAAGAAAGATGGCACGATGAGAATGTGCATTGATTACCGTCAGTTTAACAAAGTGACCATAAAGAACAAATATCCGTTGCCCAGGATTGACGATTTGTTTGATTAGTTAAAAGGAGCTACTGTGTTTTCAAAGATAGATATGAGATCAGGTTACTACCAGTTGCGAGTAAAAGACTCAGACATTCCGAAAACTACTTTCAGAACAAGGTACGGGCATTATGAGTTTTTAGTTATGCCTTTCGGACTAACGAATGCTCCTGCTATTTTTATGGATCTGATGAACATAATTTTCAGACCGTACTTAGATCGATTTGTTGTTGTATTCATAGACGACATTCTGATTTATTCACGGGATGAAACTGAACATGGTGAACATCTGAGAATCATGTTGCAAACTCTGAGAGAAAAGTAATTGTATGCGAAATTCAGTAAATGTGAATTCTGGTTACATGAGGTTAGTTTTCTGGGGCACATTGTATCAGCATCCGGTATATGTGTTGATCCGAGTAAGATTTCTACTATTCTAGATTGGAAACCTCCGAAGAACGTGTCTGAAGTCCGTAGCTTTTTGGGACTAGCTGGTTATTATCGTTGGTTAAAGGTTTTTCAGGGATAGCTACTCCGTTGACCAGATTGCTTCAGAAAGATGTGAGATTTGAATGGTCCGATAAATGTCAGAAAAGATTTGATCAGTTGAAAACTTTGTTAACTGAAGCTCCAGTGTTAGTACAACCAGAACGGGCAAAGAGTTTGTATTATACAGTGATGATTCGTTGAATGGTCTAGGATGTGTATTGATGCAGGAAGGCAAAGTAATAGCTTATGCCTCGAGACAACTAAAGCCGCATGAAAAGAACTATCTGACACATGATCTTGAGCTAGCTGCGATTGTGTTCGCATTAAAGATTTGGCATCATTATCTGTTCGGTGAGAAATGTCACGTGTTTTCAGATCATAAAAGTTTGAAGTATTTGATGACCCAGAAATATTTGAATCAGCGTCAGAGAAGATGGTTAGAGTTATTGAAAGACTATGAACTTGTGATAGATTATCACCCGGGTAAAGCTAATGTAGTTGCCGATGCATTGAGTCGAAAGTCACTGTGTGCATTACGTGCTATGAATGCTCAATTAGATCTGTTTGATAATAGTTTAATGATAGTTGAATTGAAAGCGAAACCTTTGTTTTTACAGCAGATATGTGATGCTCAGAAAGTTGATAATAAAATGTTAGCGAAACGAGCTCAGTGTGATTCGAATTCTGATTCTGAATTTCGAGTTGTTGATGATTGCTTAAGATTTCGAGATCGAATCTTTGTTCCGAGAAATCCAGAGTTGATTCAGTTAATTTTGAACGAAGCACATAATAGTCGCCTATCTGTTCATCCGGGAAGTACAAAGATGTACTGTGATCTGAAGCAACACTATTGGTGGTCTGGTATGAAACGAGATATCTCTGATTTCGTATCAAAATGCTTAGTCTATCAGCAAGTGAAAGCAGAACATCAGGTTCCGTCTGGGTTGTTACAGCCAATTTTGATTCCCGAGTGGAAATGGGATAGAGTGACAATGGATTTTGCTTCGGGATTGCCTCTGACTCCGAGAAAGAAAGATTCGATTTGGGTCGTAGTTGATCGTTTGATGAAATCTGCCCATTTTATTCCGATACGATCTGATTTCCCGCTTGATAAGTTAGCTGAGCTTTATATTTCTGAGATTGTGAGATTGCATGGGGTGCCACTATCCATTGTGTCTGATCGAGATCCGAGGTTCACATCTCGATTTTGGAAGAAACTACAAGAAGCTTTAGGCACGAAACTACATTTCAGTACAGCTTTTCATCCGCAAACGGATGGTCAATCAGAGCGAATCATTTAGATCCTCGAGGATATGTTGAGATGCTGCATTCTTGAGCTTAATGGTATGTGGGAACAATACTTACCACTGATTGAATTTGCATATAATAATAGTTTTCAGTTGAGCATCAAAATGGCACCTTATGAAGCTTTGTACGGACGTAGATGTCGTACACCTTTGTATTGGACTGAACTCAATGAAAATAAGCTACACGAGGTTGATTTGATAAAAGATACTGAACATAAAGTAAAAGTGATCCGTGACAGTTTGAAAGTAGCATCTGATCGTCAGAAGTCTTACGCAGACTTGAAAAGAAAAGATATAGAATTTGAAATCGGTGATAAAGTGTTCTTAAAAGTATCTCCGTGGAAGAAAGTGCTTCGATTCGAACGTAAAGGCAAGCTCAGTCCGAGATTCATCGGACCTTATGAGGTTATTGAGCGAGTTGGGCCAGTTGCATATAGATTGTTGTTGCCCTCTGAGCTAGAAAAGATTCATAATGTATTTCATGTTTCGATGCTCCGTAAATATCGTTCCGATCTGTCACATGTGATTTCTCCGTCTGAGATTGAGATCCGATCTGATATGTCATATGAGGAAGAACCGATCTGTATCTTAGCTCGTGAAATGAAAGAATTGCAAAACAAAAGAATTTCGTTAGTTAAAGTATTATGGCATCAACACAGAATAGAAGAGGCTACATGGGAGCTTGAAAGTTCAATGAGACAACAATATCCGAATCTGTTTAACGGTAAGATTTTCGGGGACGAAAATCCCTAAGGGGGGATAATTGTAACAGTCCGGTTTATACCCTAGTCGGAACAGTGGTTTTGGGACCACAAATCCGAGTCAGTGAATTATTTTAATATTATTTTCTGTGCCTTTGATATGTGATTAAGCATGTGTTAAAGTTCCGTGAGTTAATTTGTCTGTCTGTGTGTTTAATTTGAGAAAATGACTAAATCGCATAAAAGGTAAAAGTGGCCTTCTATTTAATTGAATGGCCTAATTGATGTGTCTTCTTTTGTATGAGGCCTTATGTTGTAAATTGGCCTTTTAGCAATGAAGTGGACGGCATATTAATGTGATAAATAGTTTATTTTATGTGATAATGGTTTATTAAATGATGAATATTATAATATAAAGTTTTAATAAACAAAACAAAATATGAATAAGTGGCCATATTCATCATCTTTGGCCGAATAAGAAAAGAAAAAGAAAGGAACAAAAGCTTTCAAGGGTTTCGGCCATTTCAAGATTAAATTAAGGTAAGTTTTGGTTTTAGATTTTGATGATTTTTATGTTTTTGAGATTGTTGCTTAGTCTACAATCAAGCCCATGTTGTAATTTGAAGAATTGATGATATTTGTGAAATTTGCCATTGATGAAATGGTGAGATTTATGATGTTTTATGGTGTTAAATGAAAGATATATGTTAGATGAACATATGTTGTTCTTGAATTTTTTATGAATTTAGCCAAATAGGGCTAAATTGAGAAAATAGCATTTTGAATGATTAATTTGTGAAATAAATGAAATGTGAGGACTTATATGAGCATGGGTGACATTCGGTTAAGCATGAGTAATATGAAATTTTGTGTATTTTGTGAATTTGTGAAATGGGGACTAAAATGTTCAAATGTGAAAATATGAGGGCTAATTTGTAAATTGCCATAAATATGTGTTTTGGATTGAATTGAATGTGTTGATAAATAAAAGGGTTAAATTTGAATATGTATAGATCAAGAACCGAAGAAATCGAACTTAGATCGCGGGAAAGCGAAAGTAATCGAGTAGCCGTTTCTGTTTCAGTTAAATCGAATCCGAGGTAAGTCATTATGCAAATAAACGTATTTGTATTGAATTGTATATGTTCGTATAATTATTGATAATGATGAATGGTTATGAGATGATGTGTACGTGAATTTTGAGATAAGAATGACATAGTGGCAATGTCCGAGAAGTCCCGTATGAACCTAGGAATAGATAAGATTAGCTATGTCATGACATAGGTGTCTGTTCTGAGATATAATGTAAGACCACGTCTGGGACGTCGGCGTTGATTTGAGATTTAATGTAAGACCACGTCTGGGACTTTGGCATCGATACGAGATTTACGTGTAAGACCATGTCTGGGACATTGGCACCGTATTGGTTCGTGTAAGACCCTGTCTGGGACAGTGGCATCGATATCTGAGTACATGTAAGACCTCGTCTGGGACGTTGGCATTGTACGACTGTTCCGAGTTTTCTGAGTATCCTATTAAATTCTGAACGGTTCAACGGGCAAGTCTGTGATACGAATGGCTATGTGAATCGTAAATCTATTTCAGGTACGTTGTTTTGTACACTAAGTGTGTATGAAAGGTAAGTATCAATATGAACTTATTATGATGATTTGGTATGCGGAATTATGAAATGATATGTGAAAATATGTTTAAAAGAGCCATGTATATATGAGATTGTTGAGTTGATGAATGCGGCAAGATGTGGCTTAGTACATGGATCAAAGAATATATGTGATAAATTTGCTATGAGAATTAATTATGCCAATGTTCCTATATGATTATATGTTTTTCATGCTAAGTTTATTTTTATATGGCTTACTAAGCTTTTGGAAAGCTTACTCTGTATGTGTGTTGTTCTGTTTTATAGATCGTCAAAGCTACTAAAGGCTCGGGAACTGTCGAGGATTGTCATCACACTACTCAACTTGTTTTGGTACATTTTGGAAATGTATATAGCTAGATATGGCATGTATAGGCTAGTTATTTGTATAACTTGAGTGATGAACTTAGCCATGTGATTTTGCTAGTTATGTGTTGATAATATGCATTAATGAATATGTTATATGATGAATGTTTTAGTATGGTTTGATAGCATATGAAATGGTTAAGTTGATGGTAAGTATATGGATGAAATTTGAGCATAGAGGTTTGAACATAAGAATGAGTTCATGAAAGGTAAATAGGGATGAATTATGCTTGTGTATACTTGAGTTTTTGTTGTGTGAATTGGTATGTTTTGAAATGGATTTGAATATAGAGATTGAATGGTTATTTTGATATGTTTTTGGTTGCCAAATGTGCATTAGTTGCATTGGTAATTTGCTTGTAGGTTTGACCCTATGTGGGTGGCATTTTGGCCTTGTATATGGCCTGTTTTACCTACACCGTCAAGGCACACGGGCGTGCCTGATGACCGTGGTAGTAAGTCAGTAGCTAACTAAGTGTACACGGCCTTGGCACACGGACGTGCCTGGTAGCCGTGTGGTTTAGTCAGAATCGACCACGGCCAAGGTACACGGGCGTGCTTGGTGGCCGTGGAGACAAATCAGGTTCGACCATGGGTAAGACACAAGGGTGTGTCTAGTAGCCGTGGGAGGCACACGGCCTGCCCACACGGGCGTGTGTCCTGTATAACTTAGAAAAGTTTTAAATTTCTGAGAATTTCTGTAAGAGTTCGGCATAGTCCCGGCCCTACTCTAAAGCATGTTTAAGGTTTCGTTGACCTATAGATGGGACATGATAATGGTGATTGATGTTTTATACTACGAATTGTCTGAATAAGTTTCTGATCTGTCCGGTAACTCCTTTAACCCTAATCCGGCGACGGATACGGGATAAGGGTGTTACAAGGGCGTTATAATTCACCATTCCTTAAAGAAATTTCGTCCTCAAAATTTCCAACTGACAGGGTAGTCATGTAACAACTACAATATTATGCTACCGCTGCGCACTTTGATCCCAACGTCTTTAACACACATCCAAAACATCCACATATCGTCGTAGATAGGCTACAATTTCTATATCCAGAACATCACATCCAACATTTCCAAACACACACAGAATAAATACCAAAAATACAGTCCAGTATCTAAAGAAACCACAATATTTCTAACTCACTTTATTTCAATTTCTAAATAGACAAAAGTATTCAAAAAACTTACAGATTCGGCGCCGGAGACTCGGTGAGCCACACTTTCAGGAAAATATTCAGTAAAACATTTCACATACTTCAAATCTTTTGAAACAGTTCTTTCAGAAATTCAATTTTAAAAACCCAATCCACAGCCGGGTTTTGTAACTTGGCTCTGATACCACTAAATGTAACACCCCAAACCTGGCCCAGAAGTTAGGCCCGAATTTGGTGTGTCACATTGAAGTATTTTTCGAAAACCATGTTTTCATTGAAAACCCTCCTTAGTATTTAAAAACCAAAGTCTCAGTTTGTGTTCGTTCAGTTTCAAAACGTGATTCATTGAAAATTTAATCACTTTTAAAAACGTTATTAACTTCGTCAAAAATCTCTTTTAGTCGCGGAAGCTAATTTAAGGTAAAAAAGTTTAAAACGTATGTTTTAAAAACAATAATTGGGTTGAAAAATCATCTACGTCTAACAGATATAAAACGTAACAAAATCCTAAATTCAAAAATTAAATCCAGGGAGGCCTTATTACAGAAATTAAAATCCAAAACAGAATTTAAAACATATATAAAGTCCAAAGCATAATAGTCGCAGTCGTGTGGTCACCTCTGAGTCCCTCGTAGCACCGATCCTCCTAACACTGGGGATTACCTGCACAGTTAAAAACAGGATGAGTTTGCGAAAACTCAGTGTGTAATCCCCTTACTAGAGTAACAGTCAGTATACAAAAATAAAAACCGAAACAATCTGGGACAAAACCCTTTAACAGTAACAGTACAGTCTAGTTCAGAGCATTCGTGGGCCGAAACCCACTACAATATCGTTTGGGTCACAGCCCATAACAGAATCAATTGGGCCCAGCCCAAACCAATACAGAACAAGTGGCCCTAAGCCCAGTACAATAACAAATCTCATAAACAAATATGCAACAATATAAGGATGCATCCCACCCCGATCCAGCCAACACACCACCCGTACCAACGCTACACTCCTGTGGGGATAAAATCGACCTACCCAGCCAACACACCAAGCTTAGCACCGGTTGCGGCACTAAGTCAACAGAACGGCTCGGCGCCGTGGACAGAACGGGTAAAAGCCATAAGCAGAATGGTTATAAACCATAGTCGAGGATGGCGCGAGCCATAATCGAGGATGGCACAAAGCTATTCAGAATCGTAATAGATTTGGCATATAGCCATCAAGAAGCGGTAATATAATCGGCACACGACCACGGGTAATTATGATCGACACGCGAGTCATCGGTATATATGTTAGGCACATAGCCACGGTAAATACGATTGGCACAAAGCCATAATCAAGATGGCACAGAGCCATAGTTAGGTTGGCACGAGCGTAATCGATTACGCGGCTTTAAGCCGTCGTCCGTCGATCCACGATTGTCTCATGCGACCGTGCAACCTTAACAAATCAATATCGGATCCACGATGCGTCTCATGCGACCCGTGCGACCCTACCAGAACTTCCTCCGTATCAATGTCCCAACCCCATGCAATATGTCGTGTATGTCATGCTCAATCATTACACGTGTATGCAAAATGGCCATGCTCGATGAATGACCATTTAGACATATATTAAAAGCATATCAGTCATACAACCACCGTCAAGTCAGTTAAAACACAGTCATACAATCCCAGTCAAATCAGTCAAATTCATAATCTAAGTCAGTCATTTACCCACAAGGGCAAAATAGTAATTTTACCCTATAAGGGTATTTCAGTAATCCTACCCTTTAAGGGTATTTTGGTAATTTCACAAATCAGGGGTATTTCGATAATTTCATAAATTGGGGGTATTTTGGTAATTTCACAAATCGAGGGTATTTTAGTAATTTCACAAATCGAGGGTATTTCGATAATTTCACGAAATAAGGGTATTTCGGTAATTTCACAAATCGAGGGTATTTTGATAATTTCATAAATTGAGGGTATTTCGGTAATTTTGCAATCCGAGGGTATTTCGATAATTTTACAAATCGGGGGTATTTCGATAATTTTACAAATTGAGGGTATTCTAGTAATTTCACAAATCGAGGGTATTTTGGTAATTTTACAAATTGAGGGTATTTCGGTAATTTTACAAATCGAGGTTATTTCGGTAATTACATAAATAGGTGGTATTTCAGTAATTTCACAAATCGAGGGTATTTCGATAATTTTACAAATCGAGGGTATTTCAGTAATTTCATAAATCGAAGGTATTTTGGTAATTTCACAAATCGAGGGTATTTCGATAATTTTGCAAATCGAGGGTATTTCAGTAATTTCATAAATCGAAGGTATTTCGGTAATTTCGCAAATGCGAGGGTATTTCAGTAATTTTGCAAATAAGGGGTATTTTAGTCATTTCATAAATTAAGTGTATTTTGGTAATTTCACAAATCGAGGGTATTTCAGTAATTTCATAAATCGAGGGTATTTCGATAATTTCACAAATCGAGGGTATTTCGGTAATTTCATAAATCGAGGGTATTTCGGTAATTTCACAAATCGAGGGTATTTAAATAATTTCACAAATCAAGGGTATTTCGGTAATTTTGCAAATTGAGGGTATTTTGGTAATTTCATAAATTGAGGGTATTTCGATAATTTCGTAAATGCAAGGGTATTTCAGTAATTTCATAAATCGGGGGTATTTCGGTAATTTTGCAAACCGGGGTCTCAGTGACCCAACAGAAGGTCCACTGTCGCCTCGAGCGACTTCAGTTACCCAAACAGACACAACGGTGTAAACGGGCCTAAGGCCCATTACTCGGCTTAAGTTGGCCCACACGCTCGGGTGACCCATTCAGCCCAAAAATCAGATACGGCTATGTGTACACCATAACCCGGTTCACTAATAGTCACCTACCGCAAATTTCCTTCGTGTGGGGCCCACGTTCCCTTTGGGCCCACACGGCCCATTTTGGCCCAGCGAGGCCCAGAACTACCTAAGTCATGTGCGCGACATGACAAGTCTATCCAATTCTCACTTAACAGCGGAAAGACAAGTCTATTGATTTCTCACTTAACAGTGAAATTTACCCACGCGGGCCCACTCGACCCAAATCGACCCATTAGGCCTACTAACGGCCAAGTCCACGAGATCGCTCATGGCGGCCTTTGTCAATGTGTCGACTCCCCCACACGAGTGTCCGTGCGCCCGTGTAGTAGCCGTTACCGTATCGTCGGCTTTCCGGCAATTCGACATTTGCCGTTCTACAACGCGAATAGTGTGTGTACACACCTTGATGGAGAGAAACACAGTAGCCCACGAGCGTAGAACCTTGACTGAATCGGCTTATACTTCCCAAGCCGTTTGATTATGAATCGATATCACCTCCTTGTGGTTTATCTGTACCACAACAATATCTATTAAGCATCAATATCAATAACAAAGGTTAAACAATTACTATCCTAAGGAAAACACACGGCCAACAAGAGTACTAGACATTCGGCCAGTATTTGAAAGCACATAACCACTTACCCTTAACAATCGGCCAACCCGATAAATTGAACTCAATCAACCCACAAGACAAGAACAAATTCGGCACTTCAGAGGCTGGAGAAATGATTCGTTAGAACGCTTGTAGGTCGAAACGTTTGATCATAGAGAAGGGAAAAAGAATGAAGGCAGAGAAAGAGAGGTTGAATTCGGCTCACATTAAGAAGAATAGGAAACAGGGAGAAGAGAATAAAGAAAATCGAAATGGGAAAAACACAAAAAGGTCTATGGCAATCTTGGGCACTATAGATAGAAGAGAGAAAATAAAACAAATCGGCATAAAAGAAAGCAATTGCCGAAAATGCACCAAATGCACTCCCTAGCCAAATTTGCCTAAACAAAACTCCCCCCTAATCGGCTCCAACTTCTCCCATTTCAAAATCCTTCAAAAACTCAACCAATTCCTCCACCGAATTTTCTCCTTGATTTACTCCAACTCCCTATTCAAATTCAATTCAAATTCTTATCACCAATTCAACCATAGAGTTCCAGTCCAGTTCCAACACCTCCCCAGCTAAAGCAGCAAAATAAACATACAATTGCGCATGCCAAGCCTCAAACCTCAGACTTCTTGCCACACATGTAGCGCCACCTTGCCACTAGATCCCTTCTCTCTTTGTGTCATAAAACAAACACTAATTATTATAAGTCCTATAAGCTAACATCCAGGTTCACTTAAGAGCCCAAATTAAAATTTTGCAAACACCCAGACTTGAACCTAGGCTTCTCAAGCACTCCCAAATATGCCCAAATACTTAGCCACTAAAGCTACATTTAATTTATGATATTTCCTCGCACACACAAACTTTTATGAGCAGTCTCCTAGCGGCTCCCACGCACAAGGCCCAATCCTACTAGGCCCAAATTCAGGGCGTTACATTGATACGAGATTACATGTAAGACCATATCTGGGATATGGCATTGGTACGGTACTGTGTGTACGAGATCCCCGAGTATCCTTTAGTATTCCAAGTGGTTTAACGGGAAATTCAAAAGGTATGTCAAAGACAAGAAAGAGTATGATATGTTACGAGTTGGTACAAGTATGTACGAAAACTCAAAGGAAATGAATTCGGTATATGAGGAACATTTGGTAAGAATGTGATTGAGCATGTTATGTCCATGAAATTGTGAGTTCGTGATTTCCACTAGAATGATTTTGTGAAAACCTTGTGACTATTAGTTTATACTTGTGATGTATGAAATTCATGATAAATTTGGGTGGCGATTATGTGATTGGCTTTCGGGCCAAATTGAGTTATGATATAGCATGTTTTATTCATGCGAATTGTGATTTATCAGATATGAGAAAATGGGAAGATAAGAACTTAGGCAATTGAAAGATGGTAAAGTATATGCTTGAGAGGTGAATACTAATAAATAATTTGCATGTTTATTATGAGGTTTGAAATGATTTGTTATTTGTTGTAATGTGTTACAAAGGAGAGATTATGGTTGTTAGGCTAATGCCAAGATATGTTAAATTATGCTTATAAGTTGATGGAGTAAATATCATGATTGAATAAGAATTATAACTGTGAAATTTATAGTAATTTTTATTATCTTGTGTTTAAATTGTTAGACTTGATAAAAGATGGGTAAAAGTTGCTTATTATTTTCATATGAACTTACTAAGCTATATATATAGCTTACCCCCTTCCTTTCCCATGTCTTTTAGGGTTATTAAGCTAGCTCAGGTTGGAGTTCGCCGGAGATCCTATCACACTATCAAGCTATCATTTTGGGTATAAATGAATTCAAGTATTTTAAGTCTATGGCATGTATAGGGACTTAGTCATTTTGTTAAATGTGCCATTATGATTGTAGCCAATGTGTTGGCTTGTGATTGTCAAATGCTTGTTTTGATACTTGGCCATGTAGATTGGCTTATTTGGGCTATCATGGTTGTCAGCCTAAGTATATATATGTGTGTGCTAATGACTTTGGTGATATAGTCATGGTATGCTTGGTGAATGATAGAGATGTTATTTATGACATGAATGTGAAATGTTTGAAAATATAGTCTAATTGATGAAATGATAAAGTGGTGTGCAATTAGGTATCTTGAAAGTAGTCAATTGTGACTTAGTAAATGTTGTGAGTATGATAGATGTGGATATTGTGTTGGTCATAATTGTGGATGATTTGGTTACCTAAGTATGTTATGTATGGGCCTTGAATTGGTGTAAGTGTATGTGTGTACAAGGGTGGCAAATGGCTTGGTAAATAGCCTTATTTTTGTCCACACAGATAGAGACACGGGCGTGTGTCTAGGTCGTGTGTGACACACGGTCTGCCCCACGGGCATGTGTTCCGGCCGTGTGTCCCCTGCACCTTAATTGTTGCAAAACAGAATGTCCAGAATTGAGCACATGGGCACAGACACTGGCGTATGTCTCAGCCGTGTGTGCTACACGGCCTAGCACAAGGGCGTGTGGCATGGTCGTGTGGTACAAGTCAGAGAGCACCCTAATTTGAACATGGTCTGAAGCACAGTCGTGTCCCAGGGTCACACGGGCGTTTCCCTTGGACCACACGGGCGTGTGAGCCCTGCTTCTAGCAAAAATTTTCTAAGTTTTGTAAAAGTTTCCTGAGTTCTCGGTTTAGTCCCAAACCACTTCCAAAACATGTTTTGGGCCTTGTAGGCTTGTATAATGGACTTTATGATTGGATATGAAAAGTTTTAATTTGAATGGAAAATTTATGACTCGAAAATGTATGTTTGCTTGTGTTTATGTCCGGTAATGCCTCGTACCCTGTTCTGACATTGAATACAGGTAACAAGTGTTACACCTATTTTCAAAATTGAAGGTATTTAAAACTCATTTTCATAAATTGATTTAATTTTCTAAAAGCCCTAGTAAAAACATTACCGATAAACCATATCGCAAAATTCCAAACACTCTAAGGCTTAAGTCCATAAAATACCTCAAAAACTCTTTGGCCCTATTTTAGGGTGTTACATTAAACCCTCTTATTTCAATCTATTTTTACAAAATCCACCATAATATATCTACTTAACCCTTATAGTCGTGTAGTTTAGGACCAATGAAAAAGGGTAAGTACAAATTGATATTTTGGCTCGGGTTTTGTATAAAGGTTCATCAAGAAGTGTTTTTTGGCTCAAAAATAGGTACTATGATGACTTTGGGTGTATACCAAACAATACCTTAGGTCATCCCTAGGTACCTCAATATTCACAACTCTAATAAACCAAACAACCACAAATTCAACAATTTATAATTTATACCAACATGATTGTTGCCTTGTATTTTCTATATGATTTGGTACATTCAATTGCTTAATACCTATTTTACAGTATATTGTATAGAACTTATTAAAAGTAAAAAATTTAAAGTCACCTATCCTCATGCCAAATTTACTAAAAATACAAACAACCTATGTACATGCTCTTAACCAATCACTTATATTTCTACAAGCTCAAGCACACAATTGACAAGAAAAATCAAAGAAAATCATAAAAAATTAAAACAAATTTTCTATGTTACCTCCACAGTTTAGATAACACATTGTCCTTAATGTGTAGCCCCTAAAAAAGATAAGGAAAGAGGCTACTCGATTGATCGTGATAGTTCTATAGGCTATTTGTGGTTGCTTCCTCCATTTCTAGTTGAAAGCTCTAATTGTCGTGCCTCATCCATGTGGGGTTCCTACACAAAAAAATTAACATAAAACAAATACTAATCTACTATTACTCCTACTTATAACAACTTAAATATATTAAAAATCATCTCAAATCAATACAATCCCAAAATGGAAGAATAAAAACTTTAGTTTAATCTTCATCGTAACCATCCCAACATAGCGAACACCTTTTTTCCATCGGGGCTTTTCTCTTTCCCAAGCCATATTCTTGGTGGGAGCTCCAACCCATCGGAGGTGCATGGTGGGTTGTGCTTCGGATGACGGGCCCTTTTGGTGTAGAATATTGTGATTGAAAAGCCGCTTCATAATTGACCTCTTCTCTTAGGAGGTTTTGTTCGCTTTCATTCTCCAAACTTGCCTCATCTTCATCTCCATGATGTGCCTGCATTTGGCCAAACATGTCTGGCAGGTAATTTGGAGCTCTTAACCCATGTAGTCAAAAAAATTCTTAGAGTACTAGGCCTATTTCTTGCATCCACCTAATCATCCCATCAAGCTTTTCCTCCGTGCTCCCGCTTGCCCCTCTTCGAGCTTTTGACTTCTCTTTTCATTTAAGTGAAGCTGGAAAATCCATCTTTTCTTTCCTCCTTTGATTCCAGTTCATTATCTATTTTCTTTGGAGCTCGACGTATTGCATATACCATTAATCTCTGATGATACTTTTTGTAAGAGCCTAATTTTGCCCGGGCTTAGAAATAAACCAAAACAAAAAAAAAACATAAATGTCCATTTGTTTAAAACAGTCCATTTACAATTATAAAGCCCAAAACCAAACACTTAAACCCGTGACCCAAACCAATTACCCGAGCCCACTTATAGACCTAATACCTAAACAGACTACCCAGTAACCCGCAACCCAAACCTGGCCTAATACTCCAAAATAGACCTGACCCAAATTACACGGCCCAAAGGGGCCCAAAATCTTAAAAAAATTTCAGTAACGCAAGTGATCAGCATGCGCCATTTGTGCCGCAACCACCAGTAATCTCGATCAGGACGCAATTCGCGCAAATCCCCCATCGCCGCCACGTTCTCCATCTTCTACCTGCAAGAAAGGAAAGAAACAGTAGTGCAAATGGAATTTTTTTTGTTTCCTTTTTATTTTCTGGGTTATAAAAACCCATAACATCTGTAACACGAGGACATAAACAAAAAAAGAGAATAAAAAAATATTTACAGAAATCCAGAGAAATAAAATTCAGAAACTTTTCGCAGAGGTGATTTCTTTATTTTACTTTTTTGTATTTTCTACACATTTTTCGCATATAAATAATGTTTTAAAATAAAAAGGGCGAGAAAATACCTTTGAAATAGAGAGGTTTGGCCTCCGGCCACCATCCGTGGTGGCGTGTATAGCGCGTGGGGCGCGTGGCCTGTGAAGTCCGATGGCCATTTCGGACAGAGGCGAAAGAATTTCAGAGCATTTACGAATTTTTTTTTTTGAAACGGAGTTAAAATGATTTTTTTGGCCGAAACTTGATTCATATAGGCTATGGGAACGACGTCGTTTTGGGGGTTACCTTTAAAGGCCAAAACGACGTCGTTTTATAAAGATGAGACCCGCGCGTTGACCCGACCCGGGGAGGATCCGCACATTTTCATAAAAGGGTCTAATTGCTGAATAAACCCTTTCGCATTTTTGTAAAATTCAATAACATTTTTCCTTACTTTCAATTTTGACCCAAAACTTACATTTTGTTTCAATTTAACCCTCGAGAGGTTTGCTTTAAGGGCTAAAAATAAAACGCGTTTCGTTTTTAAGATTTGGCATAATTGCCATTTTAGCCCCTCTGATTATAATGCGCATTTTCGATTTAATCCTTTTTCTGTTTATCATTTAATCCTTATTTTATTTTATTTTATTTATTCTATTTTTAAGTTATCTTGATATTATATTAAATTGTTTTATTGTATTAATATGTTATGTTTTTATTATAGTAATTTTATTAATAGTATAAATTCACATATTTTTTATTACCATATATATATATATTAAATTACTATTATGTATTATTTTTAAAATTATTTAAATTATATATTATTTCATAATTTGTATATTTATTATTGTATTATATACTCAAAAATTTATATATTATATTATTATATTATATTATATGTATAATTCAAATCATTTTATATTTTATAAATTTCATATATTATATAGTGTTTATACTATTTGTATTAAATATATACAGTTTTGTATTATATTATTTTAAATATTTTTTTTATTTAAAATTGTTTATTTATTTCAAAACGTATCTAATTTTCTCAATATATATATATATTTTTATTTTTTTATTTTTGCAATATTTATTTATTATTTGGCATATGTTATTGCATAAAATGTTTAATCTTGTGTAAGAAGTTTTCATATTTATTTTGTAGTTTTTTATTATTTATTGCTCTATATTTGTCCATATTATTTCATTTATTCATGATTGTTTAGTATAAGTATTATTATTAGTTATATTTTATATTACTTGTATTAATATGAAATGCTAGTATATTATGATTGCTTTTGATGTTTGATAAGGTATTAATATGATATTTTCATATATCATCATTTTAAAACAAAATGCATTTTGCAAAATTACTATATTTTATCAAAAGGTTTTAAAATAAAGGCAATGTTTTGTGTTTAGAAATTCGGGAAATAGTGCACTAACGTGCTGCGTTTCGATGTAACACCCCAAACCCGGTCAATACGTTACGACCGAATCTGGTATGTTACAAGAAATGTAGTTTTGAACTTTCAACAGAACATCGTAATTTGGAAAAAAAACTTTTTGTTTAGTGATTCTATCTCAAAGATAATTTAAAATTTTGTTTGAAGATTTTCTTACCATCTTCTATTTAAAAATGAACTAAAAAGTCGTAAACAGTTTTGTTTCACGAAGGCCGAAATTAGGAAATTCCATAAACGTGACATTTGAAAATGATGTTGAGGTTTTAAGAAAATCTCCAGATTATTTAGCTTAAACCTTTAATCGCTTGTCATCTTTTGTTAATACTTTAAAAATATGATTGTTTATATTTTTTTTTAGGAAACTCCTTATTTGACAATTCATAAGAAATGCAATAACCAATTTAAAGCAAAAACCCAAATTAAAGTTATGGAGGCCTTATTACATTGCAAAATCCCATAAATAAAAAAAAGTAAGTTTAAATAAGAACCGAAAGTTTACGAGAAAGTAATGCATGGCCACCTCAAGCCCACCTCGGCTCCAAATCCGCAACTAGGGGTTACCTGCAAAATAACGCAATCGGGATTTAAGCCCACAGATGCACATTGGGCCTTGGCCCTCACAATATAGCATATTAAAAATGTATGCTATGCAGCCCAACCCAACCTAGTTTTCCATCCTCTAGGTCACCTGAATCAGCCAAACACCCGTGGCATCAAGCAACTGTGGTTCCAAACCACTGTGGTCCTAGACCACTTGTGACAGAGTCACAGAATATATAAACGTGGGGCCAACCCACTGTGGTACCCAACCACAGAGATAAGTCACTGATAAATATATGTATACGTGGTTCCAAACCACTGTGATCCTTGACCACTGTGACAGAAGTCACTAAATCACACTTCCTCCTGATAATCATATCCCAAAGCCCATGCAACATATTATCATATTGAGATGAATGCAAACATACTTTCCATGTACAACAGACAATTAATTCATACATACATATCTCCGAAAGTAAAATCATTGTTGTACTTACCCGGTGTCTCCAACCTTACCCACAAGGGTATCTTGACTATCTATACAGTCGTTTCGACTTTTAGCCAACACAGTTACTAACGCAAATAATAAAGAAAAGTGTGAGCGTTACACACCTGATTACGCGTAAAACTATACACTCTAGATCGTCGACACTCTCACTAGAAGAAACAACCACGATTTGTCTATCCCAAAGCGAAGTCGGCTCCTACCACAACCCGGTGGAAAGTCTCGAACCAAGCGACCACAAAGACGTCGTTTAAACTTAGGGAGCGAGAGACTACGGGTCCACTCCCTCCTTAGGTTGGGGCACTCGCATCCATGAAGAGCCTTGATCGAGTACTAAAGAGAAAGCGTTTGGTTGGCTAACCAAAAGATTTGATTAAGGCAAAGTGAAACGGAAGAGAGTCTAATCGTATAAGACTAAAGAAAACTCCTTACCTTAAGGAAAACGAGGAATTGCACCACCACGAATTCGGTTGTAGTATGCTCGGCTTATCTAACGACAATCTATCACGAATCATAAAAAAAGCAAGATCACAATGTGATGAAGTAACCAGATACGAGAGATAAAAATCACATTCGGTTTAACGATTAGAATATGAGTGTTCGGCTTCTTTAGGAGAAGTAACGGAAATGGACAGATTAATAAAAAGAAGAGAACATTACCTTGAACAGGGAGAGGCCGAATGGAACCCAAGGCAAATCGGCTCTGGCTTGAATAATAGAAGAAATCCAAAATTGACTATGATAGACACACAAGTAAGGAGTCAGTTTAGAAAGGGGTAACAAGAAAGATTCGGTTTTTGGTGATGGAAACAACTTGCAGGAGATGAACAAGAAGAATTCGGCCTAAGGAAATTAAATGAAAAGACAGTAAAAGAAGAGCAGGTTTTGGCTAGAAGAATAGAACAAAGAGGAGAAAAATGAAAAAGAAAGGCAAGTGGGTAACCTGAGGTTCGGCTATGGAGAAAAAGAGTGTAGAAGAGGAAGTGAATAGAAATAAAAAGAGAGAGATGATCTCAGTGAGGTAAGGTTCGGTTATGGTGATAATCGAAAGAGAATGGTAAGAGGGTGATTCGGCAAGGAGTGGCTTCAAGAGAATTCGGCTTGCAAAGAATTGGAGAAAGGGATGATGAAAATGACCAAAAAGAAAACCCGAAAGCACTTAAGAAGGAAATGTAAAAAGAAGTAAAAGAACCAAGATGCACTTATGGACTTTTCGGCACTTAAAAAGAATAGGCAAACCCAAAATGGAATCAAAAGAGCTCTCTCTCACATTCGGCACACACTCACCTCCTATGACCGAAAATACCAAAATGGGAAAAGCCTAAGACTAATGAGAATTTCGGCACACACCTCTAGCAACTAAACCGAAATTCTCCCCTCCAAGATCCCCACATTCGGCCAACAACTCCACCACCCACCAAATCCCTTGATTTGCTCCACCAAATACTCCCCATCACTCTTTCAAATTGGTTTGACCAATTCAAACTACTTCAAGCTCTCTTGTCCATCCATTTTAACTTGTTGACTCATTCAAACACCACCTTTGAAGAGTCCCAGCCGAAACCACCACACCTCCACCTTGGAACAAAAATAAAGCTCCATAATAAGGCTTATGGGATTCGAACTCCTCCCCTTCTGCTCCTACAAGTGACGCCACCTCCACTTGGACACAAGCTCCTTTGTGTCATCAAGCACACACAAATAAACTTAAAGCCTGCTCCTACTAGCTCTCCCCCCTTAGATGCCCAAAAAGAAAAAAATTCACCAAGGCTCTGGCTTGAACCCGAGCCTTCCCAGGACCCCCAAGCACACCTAAATAACAAGCAGCACAAGCCAAGCACACAGAAAAGCATAAAATGCAGAACCCCTAATTCTAGGATGTTACAATTCTACCCCTCTTAAAGAAATTTTGGCCTCAAAATTTACCTGATCAAAAGAGGTAAGGGTATTGCTGTCGCATCACATCCTCTGGCTCCCACATGGCTTCCTCTGAACCGTGATTCCGCCATAAGACTTTAACCAATGAATCGACTTCCTTCTCAACACTTTAACATCTCGATCTAAGATCGAGGCGGTTCTTCTTCAAAAGACAAATCAGGTCTTACTTCAATTTCCTCTACCGGCACTATGTGAGATGGATCCGAACGATAGCGTCTTAACATTGAAACATGAAATACATCATGTATCTGATTCAACTCGGCGGTAACTCAAGCTGATACGCTACTGGTCCCACACGTTTCAACACTTAATAAGGCCCGATGAATCTGGGGCTCAACTTGCCCTTTCATCCAAGCCTTAAAACCTTCTTCCAAGGTGAGACTTTCAGAAAAACTTGATCACCCACTGAGAATTCTATCTCCTTACGCTTCAGATCTGCATACGATTTCTACCTGTCGGAAGCTTCCTTCAACCGAAACCGAATAAACTTAACCTTTTCCTCCTTCTCTGAACCAATTCTGGACCCAACAACTGTCGCTCACCCAACTCTGTCCAGCAGGTAGGAGTACAACACTTACGACCATATAACGCTTCATAGGGTGCCATCTGAATACTGGATTGATAGCTATTGTTGTATGCGAATTCGCCTTGAAGAAATCCTCCCAACTACCCCTGAAGTCGATAACACAACCTCTCAACATATCTTCCAGAATCTGAATTACCCTCTCTGACTGACCATCAGCCTGTGGATGAAACGCCGTGCTGAAATCCAGTCTTGTACCCAACGCTTTATGTAACGCCTTCCGAACCGCGATGTAAACCTAGGGTCTCTGTCCGATATGATAGATACTGGTACCCCATGTAACCTCACAATCTACGCTACATACGACTTGGCTAACCACGTAGTGAGTAATCAACACGAACCGGTATGAAGTGAGCGGACTTCGTTAACCGATCGACAATTACCCCACACTGAATCTTTCCTAGTAGGCGTAAGAGGTAGCCCACTAAAAAAATCCATCATTATCCTCTCCCACTTCCAAAGTGGAATCTTCACTGGATGTAGCAACCCCGAAGGCAACTGATGTTCCGCCTTCACCTGCTGACACGTCCAACACTTACTCAAAAACTCAATAACTTCTTGCTTCAGACCTGGCCACCAGAACTGTTCACGCAAATCTCGATACATCTTACTCCCACCGGAATGCATAGCGTATGGACTACTATGTGCCTCCTGCAGAATCCTCTATCTCAACTCGAAATCCTTTGGCATACAAACCTTTCCACGAAAGCACAATACTCCGTCACTATTCAAACTAAAATCTTCTGTCTCACCACCTTCCACTTGCAGAAGTCGAGAACTTAACAATTCATCTGACAACTGCTTCTCTTTAATCTGACTTACCCATGAAGGCTTCACCTGAAGTTCAGCTAATAAACTTCCATCGTCATACAAACTGAGATGAGCAAACATTGCCCTCAAATCCGCTATTACCTTACGGCTCAACGCATCCGCCACTACGTTAGCTTTACCCGGGTGATACTCGATCGAGCAATCGTAGTCTTTTTCAACAATTCAATCCACCTCCGCTGCCTTAAATTCAACTCCTTCTGGGTAAGGAGATATTTCAGGCTCTTATGATCTGTGTAGATAATAGACTTCTCCCCATACAGGTAATGTCTCCAAATCTTCAGAGCGAACACTACCGTAGCTAACTCCAGATCATGAGTGGGATAGTTCACTTCATGCGGTCTTAGTTGCCGAGACGCATACGCTACCACTTTCCCCTCTTGCATCAACACACATCCTAACCCTGTGTGGGACGCATCACATTAGACGACAAACTCCTTCCCAGCCTTAGGCTGAATCAACACTGGTGCCTCCGTCAGAATCATCTTCAACATCTCAAAGCTTTCATGCTGCTTATCTGTCCATAAACGGTACCCCATTTCGTAACAACTTGGTTAAAGGTGCAGCGATCAACGAGAATCCCTCAACAAACCTTCTATAATACCCAGCTAACCCAAGGAAACTTCAAATTTCTGCTATAGACTTCGGTGGTTTCCAATCCAAAACAACTTCAATCTTTCGGGGATCAAACCTAATCCCCTCGGCAGACACAACATGCCCCAGAAAAGTAACTTCCCTCAACCAAAATTCACACTTGCTGAATTTGGCATACAGTTACTTCTCTCTCAAAATCTGCAGAACAATCCGAAGATGCGAATCATGTTCCTCTTCCGTCCTTGAATATACCAAGATATCGTCTATGAATACTACGATAAATCGGTCCAGATAGGGTTGAAATACCTGGTTCATCATATCCATAAATGCGGCGGGTGCATTCGTCAATCCGAACGGCATCACAAAGAACTCATAGTGACCATAACGAGTTCGAAAAGCAGTCTTATGAATATCCGCCTCCTGGACCTTAAGCTGATGGTACCCTGACCTCAAGTCTGTCTTCGAGAAGACTGAAATGCCTCGCAACTGATCTAACAGGTCGTCAATTCTTGGCAACGGGTACTTGTTCTTAATCGTCAACTTGTTCAATTGCCTGTAGTCAATGCACATCAGCATCGACCCATCCTTTTTCTTGACAAATAACACTGGTGCTCCCCACGGAGACACACTTGGTCGAATAAAACCACGATCCAACAATTCCTGAATCTGAGCTTTAAATTCAACTAGCTCCTTCAGTGCCATCCTATATGGGGCAACGGACACCGGAGCTGTTCCCGAAAAAAGATCAATGCTGAACTCCACCTCGCGATCCGGAGGTAACCCTGGAAGCTCTTCTGGAAAAACATCCGAGAACTCTTTCACCGTTCTAACATCTCTTACAGACAATTCCTTGGCCTCCAAAGCACTAATGAAAGCTAAGAAAGCCTCACACCCTTTTCGCACCATCCTTTCAGCCTTTAATGCAGACACCACATTGGACAGGTAATCCCTTCTCTCACCTATTACCAACACCTCCTTATCCTCGAGATGCTTCAAAATCATGCGCTTAGCAGCACAATCAAAGTTTGCTCGATACTTAACTAGCCAGTCCATGCCCAAAATCAAATCGAACTCACCGAACGACAATTCCATCAAGTCAGCCGGGAAAACAACCCATTGTACTTCTAAAGGCACACTCCTAGATAGTTTGTTTACCACTACAGATTGTCCTAAAGGGCTAATCACAGTCATTTCTCTAGAAGCAACCTCAGATTCTATATTCAAAGTTCCAGACACAGTACTAGCAACATATGAATGTGTAGACCCAACATCTATCAGTACTGTAAAGGGCAAACTAAAAATAAGAAACGTACCGGTTATGACGTCCGGTGCATTGCCATCCTCTCGGCATTTAGCTGCATAAACCAATCCAGGCTGTCTTGCATCTGTATTCCCAGCACCTTTGCCCGGTGCTCCACGCCCTCGACCAAAACCATTTCCTCCTCTGGCCGGACCACGACCTCTCGGTGATTGCTGCCCACCTCTTCCGGTGACCGCACATATCCTCGACTCCATCGCCGTGCCTGCTCGGCTCTTGTGGACAGTCCCTTACCAGATGATCTACAGATCCACACCTGTAACATCCTTTACTTCTTTCCCAACACTTCCCCGAAAGATAATTCCCACATCTAGTACATGGTTGAGGCCTACCAACAGTAACAGGCTTCACAACTCGACCCGGCCCATCAAACCTAGGCCTCTTTTGGAAACTCCCAGTAAATCCTGACGACCCAAAATTCCTTTTATTCCTACCCCTATCTTTATCCCGATTCTTCCTCTCAGACCGCTTCACCTCTTTAGCTATCTTAGCCTTCTCAACCAGAGTAGCAAACTCTCTTTCCCGCTGCGGAGCTATCGGTACTCGCAACTCGTCCCTCAGACCATCCTCAAATCGGACACAACACTCGTGATCTATTACAATGATACCCCGGGCATAACGGCTTAAACGTAGGAATTCTGCCTCATATTCAGCCACTGGCTTATTCCCCTGGACCAAGTTTAAAAATGCCCTCCTCTGAGCATCCACGTAACTTGTCCCAACATACTTTCCTTGGAATGCTGACTGAAAAAAGTCCCAGGTAATACGGTCCGCTGATGTACCATCTCTTATCGTGAGCCACCATTGGTATGCTCATCTCGAAGGAGGGACACTACTCCTTTCCACTTTTCCTCCACAGTACAATCAAGATCGTCCATGATTCGTTCAACCGCTTCCAGCCAGTACTCAGCTACGTTAGAAGCCACACCAGAAATGCCCCTAAATATCTCAGCCCCATTAGCTCGGAGTCGCTCAGATTCAGATTTTCGAGCTACTGATCCCGTGCTTGCTCCAGCAACCCGCTCCAAAACATGCAACATAGCTTGAGACACAGCATCGTCACCACCAGTTTTGTCCTAAAATCCCACTTTCGCAATTGGTGATGCTGGCACTTCACCTTCCGGCCCATGCCCTGATTCCGAGGGTTCAGCCTCAACACCCCGGCCTCTACCACGGCCGCGCATACCACGTCCACGTCCTCTAGCGCTCATGATTACGAATTCGACTTAATCTGACTACAATTTTATGAGTTAGCATTTCTTCCACTGTTTATTACCAGATAGTCTTATGAAAATAGCATTAGAAGTAGTTTTCGCAAAAAACATATTTCTAAAGGTCTCAGTTTCTAAAGTTGAATTTCTTAGAACTATCTATCACAATAAATTTTTTTTATAAGAATTCAAACAATAATCAGAAAACTTACAGTGCGGATTGGTGCCGGAGAATCGGGTGCCATACTTCCAGAAAACATGTATTTTTCTACACCATATTCCAAACCAACTTTTGAAAATATATATATATATTTTTTTGAACCCCAAACCCACAGTCGAGTTTTGTAACCTAGGCTCTGATACCATAATTGTAACACCCCAAACCCGGTCAATACGTTACGAACGAATCTGGTATGTTACAAGAAAGGTAGTTTTGAACTTTCAACAGAACATCGTAATTTGGAAAAAAAACTTTTCGTTTAGTGATTCTATCTCAAAGATAATTTAAAATTTTGTTTGAAGATTTTCTTACCATCTTCTATTTAAAAATGAACTAAAAAGTCGTAAACGGTTTTGTTTCACGAAGGCCGAAATCAGGAAATTCCATAAACATGACATTTGAAAATGATGTTGAGGTTTTAAGAAAATCTCCAGATTATTTAGCTTAAACCTTTAATCCCTTGTCATCTTTTGTTAATACTTTAAAAATATGATTGTTTATATTTTTATTTTAGGAAACTCCTTATTTGACAATTCATAAGATATGCAATAACCAATTTAAAGCAAAAACCCAAATTAAAGTTATGGAGGCCTTATTACATTGCAAAATCCCATAAATAAAAAAAAAGTAAGTTTAAATAAGAACCGAAAGTTTACGAGAAAGTAATGCATGGCCACCTCAAGTCCACCTCGGCTCCAAATTCGCAACTAGGGGTTACCTGCAAAATTAAGCAGAGGGGTGAGTCACCGAGACTCAGTGTGTAATTCCCCTTATAACGCAATCGGGCTTTCAGCCCACAGTTGCACATTGGGCCTTAGCCCTCACAATGTAGCATATAAAAAATGTATGCAATGCAGCTCAGCCCAACCTAGTTTTCCATCCTCTAGGTCACTTGAATCAGCCAAACACACGTGGCATCAAGCCACTGTGGTTCCAAACCACTGTGGTCCCAGACCACTTGTGACAGAGTCATAGAATATATAAACGTGGGGCCAACCCACTGTGGTCCAAGACCACTGTGACAATCTCTGATAAGTATATGTGGGGCCAACCCTTTGTGGTGCCAAACCACTAAGATAAGTCAGCGATAAATATATGTATCGTGGTTCCTAACCACTTGTGGTCCCAGCACCATCGCGTGATGTGAAGTCACTAAATCACACTTCCCCTCATCAATCATATCCCAAAGCCCATGCAACATATTATCATATTGAGATGAATGAAAACATACTTTCCATGTACAATGAGACAATTAATTCATACATACATATCTTCGAAAGTAAAATCATAGTGGTACTTACGGTGTCTCCAACCTTACCCACAAGGGTATCTCGACTATCTATACAGACGCGTTTGGCTTTCACCAACACAGTTACTAACGCAAATAATAAAGAAAAGTGTGAGCGTTACACACCTGATTACGCGTAAAACTATACACTCTAGATCGTCGACACTCTCACTAGAAGAAACAACCGCGATTTGTCTATCCCAAGCAGAAGTCAGCTCCCTACCACTACCCGGTGGAAAATCTCGAACCGCCGACACAGCACGTCGTTTAAACTTAGGAGCAGAGACTACGGGTCCACTCCCCTCCTTAGATTGACTAGCACTCGCATCCATGAAGAGCCTTGATCAGTACTCAAAGAGAAACTTTTGGTTGGCTAACCAAAAGATTTGATTAAGCCAAAGTGAAACGGAAGAGAGTCTAATCGTATAAGACTAAAGAAAACTCCTTACCTTAAGGAAAACGAGGAATTGCACCACCACGAATTCGGTTGTAGTATGCTCGGCTTATCTAACGACAATCTATCACGAATCATAGAAAAATCAAGATCACAATGTGATGAAGTAACCAGATACGAGAGATAAAAATCACATTCAATTTAATGATTAGAAGATGAGTGTTCCGCTTCTTTAGGAGAAGTAACGAAAATGGACAGATTAATAAAAAGAAGAGAACATTACCTTGAACAGGGAGAGGCCGAATGGAACCCAAGGCAAATATGCTCTGGCTTGAATAATAAAAGAAATCCAAAATTGACTATGATAGACACACAAGTAAGGAGTCGATTTAGAAAGGGGTAACAAGAAAGATTCGGTTTTTGGTGATGGAAACAACTTGCAGGAGATGAACAAGAAGAATTCGGCCTAAGGAAATTAAATGAAAAGACGAGTAAAAGAAGAGAAGCGAGGTTTGGCTAGAAGAATAGAACAAAGAGGAGAAAAATGAAAAAGAAAGGCAAGTGGGTAACCTGAGGTTTGGCTATGGAGAAAAAGAGTGTAGAAGAGGAAGTGAATAGAAATAAAAAGAGAGAGATATGATCTCAGTGAGGTAAGGTTCGGTTATGGTGATAATCGAAAGAGAATGGTAAGAGGGTGATTCGGCAAGGAGTGGCTTCAAGAGAATTCCGCTTACGAAGAATTGGAGAAAGGGATGATGAAAATGACCAAAAAGAAAACCCGAAAGCACTTAAGAAGGAAATGTAAAAAGAAGTAAAAGAACCAAGATGCACTTATGGACTTTTTGGCACTTACAAAGAATAGGCAAACCCGAAATGGAATCAAAAGAGCTCTCTCTCACATTCGGCACGCACTCACCTCCTATGACCGAAAATACCAAAATGGGAAAAGCCTAAGACTAATGAGAATTTCGGCACACACCTCTAGCAACTAAACCGAAATTCTCCCCTCCAAGATCCCCACATTCGGCCAACAACTCCACCACCTACCAAATCCCTTGATTTGCTCCACCAAATACTCCCCATCACTCTTTCAAATTGGTTTGACCAATTCAAACTCCTTCAAGCTCTCTTGTCCATCCATTTGAACTTGTTGACTCATTCAAACACCACCTTTGAAGAGTCCCAGCCGAAACCACCACTCCTCCACCTTGGCACAAAAATAAAGCTCCATAATGAGGCTTATGGGATTCGAACTCCTCCCCTTCTGCTCCTACAAGTGACGCCACCTCCACTTGGACACAAGCTCCTTTGTGTCATCAAGCACACGAAAATAAACTTAAAGCATGCTACTACTAGCTCTCCCCCCTTAGATGCCCAAAAAGAAAAAAATTCACCAAGGCTCTGGCTTGAACCCGAGCCTTCCTAGGACCCCCAAGCACGCCTAAATAACAAGCAGCACAAGCCAAGCACACAGAAAAGCATAAAATGCAGAACCCCTAATTCTAGGATGTTACAGTTCTACCCCCCTTAAAGAAATTTCGGCCTCGAAATTTACCTGATCAAAAGAGGTAAGGGTATTACTGTCGCATCACATCCTCTGGCTCCCACGTGGCTTCTTCTGAACCTTGATTCCGCCATAAGACTTTAACCAAAGGAACTGACTTCCTTCTCAACACTTTAACATCTCGATTTAAGATCAGAACTGGTTCTTCTTCAAAAGCCAAATCAGGTCTTACTTCAATTTCCTCTACCGGCACTATGTGAGATGGATCCGAACGATAGCGTCTTAACATTGAAACATGAAATACATCATGTATCCGATTCAACTCCGGCGGTAACTCAAGCTTATACGCTACTGGTCCCATACGTTTCAACACTCGATAAAACCCGATGAATCTGGGGCTCAACTTGCCATTTCGTCCAAACCTTAAAACCTTCTTCCAGGGTGAGACTTTCAGAAAAACTTAATCACCCACTGAGAATTCTATCTCCTTACGCGTCAGATCTGCATACGATTTCTACCTGTCGGAAGCTTCCTTCAACTGAGACCGAATCAACTTAACCTTTTCCTCCGTCTCTGAAACCAATTCTGGACCCAACAACTGTTGCTCACCCAACTCTGTCCAGCAGGTAGGAGTACGACACTTACGACCATATAACGCTTCATAGGGTGCCATCTGAATATTGGATTGATAGCTATTGTTGTATGCGAATTCTACCAACGGTAAAAAATCCTCCCAACTACCCCTGAAGTCGATAACACAACCTCTCAACATATCTTCCAGAATCTGAATTACCCTCTCGATCGACCATCGATCTGTGGATGAAACTTATTTGTCTTTGAAATCCATCTTGTACCCAACGCTTTATGTAACGCCTTCGAACCGCTGATGTAAACCTAGGGTCTCATGCGATATGATAGATACTGGTACCCCATGTAACCTCACAATCTCTGCTACATACAGCTTGGCTAACTTCTGTAGTGAGTAATCAACACGAACCGGTATGAAGTGAGCGGACTTTGTCAACCGATCGACAATTAGCCACACTGAATCTTTCCTAGTAGGCGTAAGAGGTAGCCCACTAACAAAATCCATCGTTATCCTCTCCCACTTCCAAAGTGGAATCTTCACTTGATGTAGCAGCCCCGAAGGCAACTGATGTTCCGCCTTCACCTGCTGACACGTCCAACACTTACTCACAAACTCGGTAACTTCTTGCTTTAGACCTGGCCACCAGAACTGTTCACGCAAATCTCGATACATCTTACTCCCATCGGGATGCATAGCATATGGACTACTATGTCCTCCTGCAGAATCCTCTGTCTCAACTCAAAATCCTTTGGCATACAAACCTTTCCACGAAAGCACAATACTCCATCACTGTTCAAACTAAAATCTTTTGTCTCACCACCTTCCACTTGCTGAAGTCGAGAACTTAACAATTCATCTGACAACTGCTTCTCTTTAATCTAACTTGCCCATGAAGGCGTCACCTGAAGTTCGGCTAATAAACTTCCATCCTCATACAAACCGAGATGAGCAAACATTGCCCTCAAATCCGTTATTATCTTACGGCTAAACGCATCCGCCACTACGTTAGCTTTAGCCGGGTGATACTCGATCGAGCAATCATAGTCTTTCAACAATTCAATCCACCTCCGCTGCCTTAAATTCAACTCCTTCTGGGTAAGGAGATATTTCAGGCTCTTATGATCTGTGTAGATAATAGACTTCTCCCCATACAGGTAATGTCTCCAAATCTTCAAAGCGAACACTACCGCAGCTAACTCCAGATCATGAGTGGGATAGTTCACTTCATGCAGTCTTAGTTGTCGAGACGCATACGCTACCACTTTCCCCTCTTGCATCAACACACATCCTAACCCTGTGTGCGACGTATCACAATAGACGACAAACTCCTTCCCAGCCTCAGGCTGAATCAACACTGGTGCCTCCTACAGAATCTTTTTCAACTTCTCAAAGCTTTCCTGCTGCTGATCTGTCCATACAAACGGTACCCCATTTCTTAACAACTTTGTTAAAGGTGCAGCGATCAACGAGAATCCCTCAACAAACCTTCTGTAATACCCAGCTAACCCAAGGAAACTTCAAATTTCTGCTACAGACTTGGTGGTTTCCAATCCTAAACAGCTTCAATCTTTCGGGGATCAACCCTAATCCCCTCGGCAGACACAACTTGCCCCAGAAAAGTAACTTCCCTCAACCAAAATTCACACTTGCTGAATTTGGCATACAGTTGCTTCTCTCTCAAAATCTGCAGAACAATCCGAAGATGCGAATCATGTTCCTCTTCCGTCCTTGAATATACCAAGATATCGTCTATGAACACTACGACAAACCAGTCCAGATAGGGTTGAAATACTCGGTTCATCATATCCATAAATGCGGCTGGTGCATTCGTCAATCCGAACGGCATTACTAAGTTGATGGTACCCTGACCTCAAGTCTATCTTCGAGAAGACTGAAACGCCTCGCAGCTGATCGAACATGTCGCCAATTCTTGGCAACGGGTACTTGTTCTTAATCGTCAACTTGTTCAATTTCCTGTAGTTGATGCACATCCGCATCGACCCATCCTTTTTCTTGACAAATAACACCGGTGCTCCCCACGGAGACACACTTGGTCAAATAAAACCACGATCCAACAATTCCTGAATCCGAGCTTTAAGTTCTACTAGCTCCTTCGGTGCCATCCTATATGGGGCAACGGACACCGGAGTTGTTCCCGGAAGAAGATCAATGCTGAACTCCACCTCGCGATCTGGAGGTAACCCTGGAAGCTCTTCTGGAAAAACATCTGAGAACTCTTTCACCGTTCTAACATCTCTTACAGACAATTCCTTTGCCTCTAAAGCACTAATGAAAGCTAAGAAAGCCTCACACCCTTTTCGCACCATCCTTTAAGCCTTTAATGCATACACCACATTGGACAGGTAATTCCTTCTCTCACCTATTACCAACACCTCCTTATCCTCGAGAGTCTTCAAAATCATGCACTTAGCAGCACAATCGAAGTTTGCTCGATACTTAACTAGCCAGTCCATGCCCAAAATCAAATTGAACTTGCCGAACAGTAATTCCATCAAGTCAGCTGGGAAAATAACCCCTTGTACTTCTAAAGGCACACTCCTAAATAGTTTGTTTACCACTACAGATTGTCCTAAAGGGCTAATCATAGTCATTTCTCTAGAAGCAACCTCAGATTCTATATTCAAAGTTCCAGACACAGTACTAGCAACATATGAATGTGTAGACCCAACATCTATCAGTACTGTAAAGGGCAAACCAAAAATAAGAAATGTATCGGTTATGATGTCCGGTGCATCGCCATCCTCTCGGCATCTAGCTGCATAAACCAATCTAGGCTGTCTTGCATCTGTATTCCCAGCACCTCTGCCCGGTGCTTCACGCCCTCGAACAAAACCATTTCCTCCTCTGGCCGGACCACGACCTCTCGGTGATTGCTGGCCACCACTTCCAGACTGTACATATCCCACGACCCATCGGCGTGCCCGCTCGGCTCTTGTGGGCGCCCCCTTACTGCGAGATGATCTACAGATCCACACCTGTAACATCCTTTACTTCTTGCCCAACACTCCCCTGAATGATAATTCCCACATCTAGCACATGGTTGAGGCCTACCAACAGTAACAGGCTTCACAACTCGACCCGGCCCATCAAACCTAGGCCTCTTTTGGAAACTCCCAGTAGATCCTAACGACCCAAAATTCCTTTTATTCCTACCCCTACCCCTATCCTTATCCCGATTCTGCCTCTCAGACCGCTTCACCTCTTCAGCTATCTTAGCCTTCTCAACCAGAGTAGCAAACTTTCTTTCCCGCTGTGGAGCTATCAGTACTCGCAACTCGTCCCTAAGACCATCCTCAAATCGGACACAATGCTCGTGATCTGTTGCAACGATACCCCGGGCATAACGGCTTAAACGCAGGAATTCTGCCTCATATTCAGCCACTGACTTATTCCCCTGGACCAAGTTTAAAAATGCCCTCATCTGAGCGTCCACGTAACTTGTCCCAACATACTTTCCTGGAATCTTGGTGAAAAAGTCCGGGTGTAATACGGTCATTGATGTACCATCTCTTACCGTGAGCCACCATTGGTATGCCTCATCTCGAAGGAGGGACACTACTCCTTTCAACTTTTTCCTTCGCAGTACAATCAAGATCGTCCATGATTCGTTCAACCGCTTCCAGCCAGTACTCAGCTACGTTAGGAACCACACCAGAAATGCCCCTAAATATCTTTGCCCCATTAGCTCGGAGTCGCTCAGAAATAGATTTTTGAGCTACTGATCCCGTGCTTGCTCCAGCAACCCACTTCAAAACACGCAACATAGCTTGAGACACAGCATCGTCTTCACCAGTTTGGTCCTGAAATCCCGCTTCCACAATTGGTGATGCTGGCACTTCACCTTCCGGCCCATGCCCTGATCCCGAGGGTTCAGCCTCAACACCCCGGCCTCTACCACGACCGCGCATACCACATCTACGTCCTCTAGTGCTCATGATTACAAATTCGAATTAATCTGACTACAATTTTATGAGTTAGCATTTCTTCCACTGTTTATTACCAGATAGTCTTATGAAAATAGCATTAGAAGTAGTTTTCGCAAAAACATATTTCTAAAGGTCTCAGTTTCTAAAGTTGAATTTCTTAGAACTATCTATCACAATAAAAATTTTTTCATAAGATTTCAAACAATAATCAGAAAACTTACAGTACTGATTGGTGCCGGAGACTCGAGTGCCATACTTCCAGAAAACATGTATTTTTTTTAACCATATTCCAAACCAACTTTTGAAAATATATTTTTTATTTTTTTGAACCCCAAACCCACAGCCGATTTTTGCAACCTAGGCTCTGATACCATAATTGTAACACCCCAAACCCGGTCAATACGTTACGACCGAATCTGGCATGTTACAAGAAAGGTAGTTTTGAACTTTCAACAAAACATCGTAATTTGGAAAAAAAACTTTTCGTTTAGTGATTCTATCTCAAAGATAATTTAAAATTTTGTTTGAAGATTTTCTTACCATCTTCTATTTAAAAATGAACTAAAAAGTCGTAAACGGTTTTGTTTCACGAAGGCTGAAATCAAGATATTCCATAAACGTGACATTTGAAAATGATGTTGAGGTTTTAAGAAAATCTCCAGATTATTTAGCTTAAACCTTTAATCGTTTGTCATCTTTTGTTAACACTTTAAAAATATGAATGTTTATATTTTTATTTTAGGAAACTCCTTATTTGACAATTCATAAGATATGCAATAACCAATTTAAAGAAAAAACCCAAATTAAAGTTATGGAGGCCTTATTACATTGCAAAATCTCATAAATAAAAAAAGTAAGTTTAAATAATCACCGAAAGTTTACGAGAAAGTAATGCATGGCCACCTCAAGCCCACCTCAGCACCAAATTCGCAACTAGGGGTTACCTGCAAAATTAAGCAGAGGGGTGAGTCACCGAGACTCAGTGTGTAATTCCCCTTATAACGCAATCGGGCTTTAAGCCTATAGATGCACATTAGGCCTTAGCCCTCACAATATAGCATATTAAAAATGTATGCAATGCAGCCCACCCCAACCTAGTTTTCCATCCTCTAGGTCACTGAATCAACCAAACACCCGTGGCATCAAGCCACTTTGTGGTTCCAAACCACTATGGTCCTGGACCACTTGTGTGTGAGTCACGAGAATATATAAGCGTGGGGCCAACCCACTTTGTGGTCCCAGACCCACTGTGATAATCTCTAATAAGTATATGTGGGGCCAACCTTTGTGGTACCCAACCACCGAGATAAGTCAGCGATAAATATATGTATACGTGGTTCCAAACCACTTTGGTCCCAGACCACTGTGACAAAAGTCACTAAATCACACTTCCCCCTGTCAATCATATCCCAAAGCCCATGCAACATATTATCATATTGAGATGAATGCAAACATACTTTCCATGTACAACAGACAATTAATTCATACATACATATCTTTGAAAGTAAAATCATAGTGGTACTTACTCGGTGTCTCCAACCTTACCCACAAGGGTATCTCGACTATCTATACAGTCGTTTCGGCTTTCAGCCAACACAGTTACTAACGCAAATAATAAAGAAAAGTGTGAGAGTTACACACCTGGTTACGCGTAAAAATATACACTCTAGATCGTCGACACTCTCACTAGAAGAAACAATCGCGATTTGTCTATCCCAAGCAGAAGTCGGCTCCCTACCACAACCCGGTGGAAAGTCTCGAATCGCCCACACAGCACGTCGTTTAAACTTAGGAGCAGAGACTACGGGTCCGGTCCCTCCTTAGATTGTAGCTTTTCGCATCCATGAAGAGCCTTGATCGGTACTCAAAGAGAAACGTTTGGTTGGCTAACCAAAAGATTTGATTAAGGCAGAGTGAAACGGAAGAGAGTCTAATCGTATAAGACTAAAGAAAACTCCTTACCTTAAGGAAAACGAGGAATTGCACCACCATGAATTCGGTTGTAGTATGCTCGGCTTATCTAATGACAATCTATCACGAATCATAGAAAAAGCAAGATCACAATGTTATGAAGTAACCAGATACTAGAGATAAAAATCACATTCGGTTTAACGATTAGAAGATGAGTGTTCGGCTTCTTTAGAAGAAGTAACGGAATTGGACAGATTAATAAAAAGAAGAGAACATTACCTTGAACAGGAAGAGGCCGAATGGAACCCAAGGCAAATCGGCTCTGGCTTGAATAATAGAAGAAATCCAAAATTGACTATGATAGACACATAAGTAAGGAGTGGTTTAGAAAGGGGTAACAAGAAAGATTCAGTTTTTGGTGATGGAAACAACTTGTAGGAGATGAACAAGAAGAATTTGACCTAAGGAAATTAAATGAAAAGACAGTAAAAGGAGAGCAGGTTTCGGCTAGAAGAATAGAACAAAGAGGAAAAAATGAAAAAGAAAGGCAAGTGGGTAACCTGAGGTTCGGCTATGGAGAAAAAGACTGTAGAAGAGGAAGTGAATAGAAATAAAAAGAGAGAGATGATCTCAGTGAGGTAAGGTTCAGTTATGGTGATAATCAAAAGAGAATGGCAAGAGGGTGATTCGGCAAGGAGTGGCTTCAAGAGGATTCGGCTTGTGAAGAATTGGAGAAAGGGATGATGAAAATGACCAAAAAGAAAACCCGAAAGCACTTCAGAAGGAAATGTAAAAAGAAGTAAAAGAACTAAGATGCACTTATGGACTTTTCGGCACTTACAAAGAATAGGAAAACTCGAAATGGAATCAAAAGAGCTTTCTCTCACATTCGGCACACACTCACCTCCTATGACCGAAAATACCAAAATGGGAAAAGCCTAAGACTAATGAGAACTTCGGCACACACCTCTAGCAACTAAACCGAAATTCTCCCCTCCAAGATCCCCACATTCGGCCAACAGCTCCACCACCCACCAAATCCCTTGATTTGCTCCACCAAATACTCCCCATCACTCTTTCAAATTGGTTTGACCAATTCAAACTCCTTCAAGCTCTCTTGTCCATCCATTTGAACTTGTTGACTCATTCAAACACCACCTTTGAAGAGTCCCAGCCGAATCCACCACTCCTCCACCTTGGCACAAAAATAAAGCTCCATAATGAGACTTATGGGATTTGAACTCCTCCCATTCTACTCCTACAAGTGACGCCATCTCCACTTGGACACAAGCTCCTTTGTGTCATCAAGCACACGGAAATAAACTTAAAGCCTGCTCCTACTAGCTCTCCCCCCTTAGATGCCCAAAAAGAAAAAAATTCACCAAGGCTCTAGCTTGAACCCGAGCCTCCCCAGAACCCCCAAGCACACCTGATCGCTGTGAATCAGAGCTTTAAAATTTATAAAAAGAATTATCGAACCTGGAAACTAACTCTGACAACGATTGAGGCAAGTGCACCTATCGAACAGTAGCATAGCTTAGGCAAGACCGGATTATCGAACCCAAAGGAACTAAAAGTACTAATAATAACTTTCTTTTTATTATTTAACCTAAAATAAGTGAAGTTGCTTTTATTCTAAATTTAACGAATTACTAAGCTAAGGACACAAAGACGAAAAAAAGACTAAAATTGGGGAGATAACTTTTAGAAAAACTATGTTGATTTAGATGATACCCTCAGGAAGAATTCACTTGTTATCTATCACTGAACCATATGATTTTATTTACTTAGTTTGATCTGTAAGACTCCCTAACGTATATTAAACCCTCTCTCGAGGTGAATAACGTCTAACCCTAGGTTAATTAGTGGAACTCTCGTTCTCTTATAATAACCCCCTAGAATAGCAGTAAATCGATCTATGGATTCCCATATTAGGTTTCACACTAATCCGGCAAAATCTCGTCACCCTATCTCTAGGCGTGCGATCAACTCCGCTTAATTATGTTGGATCTACTCTTAGGCAGGGTCTATTCCTCCTCCACCTAAGCACATTAAATTTGGATTAAGCTCACATAATTAAGAACAAACTAAGTATTTATCATATAATTCAAAAAACAATAACAAGATTCATCATAGGTTTCATCCCCTTCGGGTATCCGAAGGGTTTAGTTCATAACAATAAAGGAAAACATCTCAAGAGAAAAGATCAAACAAAACATAAGAAATCCCTAAAACCCCTGAAGGAATTGAAGGAGAGATCCGTCGTCTTGAGTATAATTCGCTTCTTGAGATGGATAAAGCGGCTATCCTCGAGTGAATCCCCACAAATCGCCTTCTCGGCCCTAGCACGACGCCCTAGATAATGGATTTGGGCTCCTTGGCCTAGCTATGCACTTACTGGACAAAAGCCTGCGCGAAGGCTTCTGTAGAACTCCCGATTAAGTTGCCCCTAGGGTGTTTATATAGGCTTTAAGATGTGTTACTTGGCCTCCAAGTATCCTAATTTGAGTGCAATTCCTAATTGGGGGTTTAATTAGACTTTGGAGTGTGTTTCTTTGCCTCCAAGCATCCAAATCCGATTAAAACTCCTCTTGGCCGCGACAGGGGCACGGCCATGGCACACGCCCGTGTGAATCGTGGTCAGGCCGTGTGGACTTCAAGATCTTTAAGAAGGCACGGCCGTGTGATCTTTGGTCCAGGCCGTGTCGATTTCATGCTTTGGCCCATTTGTCCCATTTTAAGCCCGTTTTGCGTTCTTTTCATCCCCTAGTGCTTTCGTGGGTCTAAGACATGAAAATAAAGGATTAAGAGCACCTTTTTACATAAATCAAGGGATAAACCATCCAAAAGCATACTAAATGTGGGATTAAAATATGTTACTGTTTCGGTTTATCAAATACCCCCACACTTAAGCTTTTGCTTGTCCTCAAGCAAAATTCTCAACTCATAATTAAAACGAACTTCCCTCAATTCATAATAGTCATTAATAGTGTTTCATCATAATTCAAAGATAATTCATACATGGATAATTCAACTCAAAGAGTCCTAAAGATTCAAACAGTCTAAGTCATACATTTGTAGCACAAAACATAGGTGTTTCCCTTCATCTAAACAATTACCTCTGATTTAAAATCGACAAGGATTGACATCCTCACTTAAAGATTCACTCAAATCACTCAAAGTGTTTAATGTTCAAAATTAGGCACTCAAAAGTCGAACATGAAAAGTTAATCCCATAGGCTTGCCCGAAAATCAAGTCTCCACCACTATAATATGAGATGATGCACAAATCAAAAGGTCTTTAACTTGAGGTTTATGTGGGGCTTGGGTTAAAGGTGTGGAATAAGGCTGAATTAGAGGTTAGAATCGAGACTGAATTGACAAATCACCTAACTAGAAAAAATGAACTGATAAATAAATAATTACATGAATTGAAACTTTGAAACTAATAATACGAGCTTCTTCTTCAATATTTGGAATTCAAACGTATAAGCTCACTTAATCACATAACTAATAAAAACTAATAATGAATATACTTCATTTTTTTTAAGAACAAATCAAGTAATAATAAAGAACTTTAACAACTGAAATATAGAACATAGTTAGGCAACTGCTCAAAATCAAATCTCGACAAAAAAGGGAGTCAAGGAATGGTGATACAAATATACAAAGGGTTTTGGGTTAATATTAGTGGGTGAGTCAATAAAAAGGGTTGTTAGGATCAAAGGGGTTCACTAGGGGTTAATTGTGAAGGTAGGCTTTTTAATGGAGTTAGTGGGTTAAAACCTAAATGCCTTAATCATCTCTGTATATCAAATCATAGGTGTGGTCTCGATATGCATAAACGAGGCAAGTTCTAGAATAACAAATCAATGTTGACACACTCATAATCAATAAAGTGAGCAAGAAAAAGAATATATGCTCTATAAGGCTCAAAATCTCACAAAAATTATGGATATTTTGATGTCAACAAAGTAATATTTAAATTCAGGTAGACATCCTAAAAAAAATTTAATTCTTGAAAAATAGACTTATCATGCCTGATTCTATAATATTCTTAGAATTTAATTATCAATGCACAATTATCAATGCCTTAATCTAAAACATATCAATAAAAATCATAAATCATCAGAAATTTCATTCTAATCATAATATGAGAAACTTACTTTAAGACACGGCATAATTCAGGGATTTTCAAATATTACTATAGTTAACCCCCACACACTTAAGATGTACATTGCCCTCAATGTACAAAGATAGATAATAGCAAAATAATCATAAAATCATAAGATAGGGAGAGAAGTGAAAATTCCTGAATTTTGGATGAAGTCAATGAAAAGAAACCGGATAGGATTGGAGGTGAACGTGGGAAAGCGTCTCGAACCGTTTGAGTCCTCGAAGCAGCCGTCCTAATTTTATTGTATCCTAAGCTAAATCTAAATGGAATGACTAATAATAATAAGAAAATAATAAAGAAAATAAAAGAAAATTAAAAGAAATAAAAATAAAAATAAAAATAAAAGTAAATAATGGAAAATGAAAAAAAAAAGAAAAACAACTGGAAAAGAAAAAGGAAGAAGGGGTTAAATAAGAATTATGGATCTGGTGGTTGCCCCCGCCCTTGTACCTTCCTATGGTGGCCACACGGCCACGGCCACGACCGTGTGTAAGGGCGTGTGTTCTGGAAATCTGCACTTTGGTTAGTTTATAGTTAGGTGCTAAAAAGGGAAAATAAAAGTAAAAGAAGAAAAAAAAATGTAAAAGTTAATGGGGTTAGTGCTCGGGTTGCCTCCCGAGAAGCGCTCGTTTATAGTCTTAAGCTAGACTTTACCTCTCATTCGTATGGTCAAGGTGGTTTGAGGAGGTGAAAATCCTTTCTCATGCGATCAATTCAGTTGTGGATATAAAGTTTAAGTCGAGTAATGTTTACCTCAAAAGTGTTGAATTTTGGATTGCTTACCTCGGTGTGTAGTATAGGAAGACATTAAGTACCTCAAAAGTGATTTCTTCGTTTGTCTTGAGGTGCGAATTGGTGATTCGAGGGTCTTCCTTATTCAACAATACCGATCCCCTATTTTGAAGTGATTTGTTGTTCCTATCGGTTAAATGCAGGGTTTCCTTTGGTTTCACTTCGTGTATTCCTAGTTTCTCTTTAAAAAGTGTGTTTTCCACTGCGTCTAGTTCATCGACACTGAAGCCTTAGTTCTTCATGAATTATTTCTTTATGGGTACGAGGTCTAAGATCTAGCTCAGCTAGGTGATTTCGTGATGCTTCCTATAAAGAAGGTTGAACCAAATGGTTATCAATAAAATTAACGTTCGTACCTTTATTACTCGATGTCCTAGCTGAGTCAAGAGCTTGAAGAGTGATTGTTTAAATCGTCTACACGAAGTTTGAGTTCACCGACTTCTTCCTCTGTGTGGTCTTTCTTTATTGCATCGGGATATGGCACACGAGGTTGGTACTCTGTAATTGCCGATTTTGGTATATCATGGCACACTTCAACCTTATTACCTTCACTTACCACAGGTTCTTCCCTTGGGTTTGGTTCGTCTAACCCTTCACTATCGTAAATGGCTTGATTTTGCTCTCTCGGGTTAGTTTCGTGATTGCTTGGCAAGCTTCCTTGTGGTAGTTACGAGATCGACAGCAAGTTGTATAACTGACTTAGTGACTTCCCTAACTTGGCTCTCGATCCCTTTGATCGATGCTTGTTGGGTCTTAAGGGTGGTTTCAGTGTCTTGGAGACGATTATCTGTGGCTGTCATGAATTTTATCAGCATCTCCTCGAGGTTCGACTCCTCTTCCTGTTGGTAAGGTGGTTGTTGAAATTTTGGAGGAAGTTCCGGTCCTTGGCTACTTTGATCATCCCACAAGAAATTTGGATGGTACCTCCAACCTGCATTATAAGTGTCATTATAAAAATTATTTTGAGGTTTAGAATAGTTACCCGTATATTGAGCTTGCTCATTTTCCATGCCATATCCGTAGAGTGTGTACTCAGGATTCGCCACGCCTCCTAAATTCAAATCATATTGTATTTCTGGGTGTACCTGCGAGAGACTATTCAAACCATCAAATTTTATATTCATCATCTCTAACTGATTAGATAAACTGGTGACCACGTCGAGGTTGAAGGCACTGGCTGCTTTAGTAGGAATTGTCCTCATCGCTTGCCACTGATAATTATTTAGTGCCATCTTCTCTAAAAACTAAAATTATCCGCCAAAAGCAAAATAGAGGAAAAATTAGCAAAGTAAAAAAAAATAATAAAAATAAAAATAAATTGCAAAAAATAAAAAAAATGGCTAAAGTAATAAAAATAGAGCTTTCTTAATATTTTAGTTCCCTGGCAACGGCGCCAAAAACTTGATCATTTGTGAATCAGAGCTTTAAAATTTATAAAAGAATGATCGAACACGAAACTAACTCGACAACGATTGAGGCAAGTGCACCTATCGAGCGATAGTATAGCTTAGGCAAGACCGGATTATCGAACCCAAAGAAACTAAAAGTACTAATACTAACTTTCTTTTTATTATTTAACCTAAAATAAGTGAAGTTGCTTTTATTCTAAATTTAACGAATTACTAAGCTAAAGACACAAAGACGAAAAAAAGACTAAAATTAGGGAGATAACTTTTAGAAAAACTCATTTGATTTAGATGATACCCTCAGGAAGAATCCACCTAGACTTCACTTGTTATCTATCACTGAACCATATGATTTTATTTACTTAGTTTGATCAGTAAGACTCCTAACGTATATTAAACCCTCTCTCGAGGCGAATAATGTCTAACCCTAGGTTAATTAGTGGAACTCTCGTTCTCTTATAATAACCCCTAGAATAGCGATGAAATCGATCTATGTATTCCCATATTAGGTTTCACCCTAATCCAGGCAAAATCTCGTCACCTTATCTCTAGGCGTGCGATCAACTCCGCTTAATTATGTTGGATCTACTCTTAGGCGTGGTCTATTCCTCCTCCACCTAAGCACATTAAATTTGGATTAAGCTCACATAATTAAGAACAAACTAAGTATTTATCATATAATTGAGAAAACAATAACAAGATTCATCATAGGTTTCATCCCCTTCGGGTATCCGAAGGGTTTAGTTCATAACAATAAAGGAAAACATCTCAAGAGAAAAGATAAAACAAAACATAAGAAATCCCTAAAACCCCCTGAAGGAATTGAAGGAGAGATCCGCCGTCTTGAGTATAATTCTGGCTTCTTGAGATGGATCAACTGGCTATCCCTGAGTGAATCCCCACAAATCTGCCTTCTCTGGCCTAGCACGACGCCCCTAGACGATGGCTTTGGGCTCCTTGGCCTAGCTTACCGCCCTGGATAAAAGCCCTGGTAGAAGGCTTTTGCCGAACTCCCCGATTAAGTTGCCCCCTAGGGTGTTTATATAGGCTTTGAGATGTGTTACTTGGCCTCCAAGTATCCTGATTTGAGTGTAATTCCTAATTGGGGGTTTAATTAGACTTTGGAGTGTGTTTCTTTGCCTCCAAGCATCCAAATCTGAGTAAAACTCCTCTTGGCCGCGGCAGGGGCGCGGCCATGGCACACGCCCGTGTGAATTGTGGTCAGGCCGTGTGGACTTCGAGATCTTTAAGAAGGCACGACCGTGTGATCTTTGGTCCAGGCCGTGTCGATTTCATGCTTTGGCCCATTTGTCCCGTTTTAAGCCCGTTTTGCATTCTTTTCATCCCCTGGTGCTTTCCTGGGTCTAAGACATGAAAAGAAAGGATTAAGAGCACCTTTTTACATAAATCAAGGGATAAATCATACAAAAGCATACTAAATGTGGGATTAAAATATGTTACTATTTCAGTTTATCAACACCTAAATAGCAAGCAGCACAAGCCAAGCACACAGAAAAGCATAAAATGCAGAACCCCTAATTCTAGGATGTTACATTCGATTTGCCGTTTGACTAAATAACTAAATACCCTTTTAATAAAGTTTCGTAAATTATGAGATGATTTTAGTTACGAGGGTTTAAAAATATTGTGTCCTAACGAGCTGGATGTGATGTTTGTATTCTTTCGGAACAAGAAAATCTCAAGTTTTAAATCAAATTGTTCATTTTTTTTCATATTTTAAATGTTTATTAAATTTCAAACATTTGGACATGATTCTATCGATTAGGTACCAATTTTTGGGCGTTATGAGGGTGCTAACCCTTCCTCATACGTAACCGACTCCCGAACCTGTTTTTCTTGTTTTTCGTGGACCAAAAATCAAATGTTATAAATAAAACGTTTTGCAAGGTGATCCAATCACACCTAAGTAAAAAGGGATTGGTGGCGACTCCCACTTTCATTTTTAAAAGTCGACCCCGTTTTTCATAAAACTTTAAAAATGGTTTCGACAGTTTGGCGACTCCACTGGGGACCAATAAGAGAGTCAAGCCATAAAATCGATAATTTCATGTCCTTTTGTTCGAATTTAAAATTTGTTTTTTTAAAGAAAAAAGCATGATCTTTTTATTGTATGTGATTTTAAAATATATCTCTTTGCATTGCACTGCATGACCGCCATGGTCACACCCTTAAGTGGGAGCGAGAAGCTACGCCTTCGTGAGGTTTTCACATCCGCATGGGCTAGTGGGCTGCTTCCGGAATACATCTATACCTATGTCTTCGTGAAGTTTTCACTTTCGCATGGCCATAGGGAAATGTATTCCCCTGAACCGAACTCGGTCCGTATGAGCCTATAATGGGTGAGGATCGAGGAATCTGCTGGTTCAGGTACCTCAACTTTAGAACTAAATCGCATATAGTAAACCCTAAGAACCCACCTTAGGTAGAGCTATGCCAAACTTTAGTAGATACCCTGATAGGTGTGTGTTTATTTTACTTGTTTTATTTTATTCTGTGGTACTAACTTGTTGTGTTTCATTTTTGTGCATGTCATTTCATATTTTTAGAGGTATCGAATCACGGTTAGTTTCTAAGTTAGAAAGCTTGTTATGGAGAACGAGTTCCTTGATAAAGTGGGAGACAATGCAGCTGTTCGCACATGGTCAGAGCAAACGCAATCAGAGAAAGGAAATGGCTTAGTTGACGGGTATGTATCTGAACTATGGGATTTTACTCGTATTAGTACTACACAGAATGAGTTTCAAGAGTTGAAAGAGATATGGACCTAGTGGGACGATGAGTCAAAGCAGACATTCTATCGTAGTTATGGCGATCTACCTTACTTACTCGACATCAAGGTAGATAAGCATCTATTCCGGGCTATGACACAATTTTGGAACTCTTCTTATAGCTGTTTCACTTTCGGGGAAGTAGATTTAGTGCCCACGCTGGAGGAATATACAACCTTGCTTCGCTGTTTGAGGTTCCAAGTCGACAAAGCTTATTTTAGGGCTGCCAATTTTCCAACTTTTGTGAAGAAATTGATGAGTATAACAGGGATGAGTGAACAGTAGGTTACAGCTAGAATCCAAGAGAAAGGTGAAGGTAGATGCATACCTTGGGTGAGTTTGAGAGACCTGATCCTAGCACATCTAGATGAAAAGAAGAAGATCGACATCTTTGCATTATGTATTTATGGTTTGGTGATCTTCCCCAAAGCTCTAAGACATATAGATGAAGCAGCTACTGATTTATTTGATCGACTTAACAAAGGGGTCACACCTGTACCCGTGATATTAGCTGAGACGTTCAGATCTTTAAATGCATGTCAGAGATCTGGTGAAGGTAGCTTCATTGGATGCACACAGTTATTAATGGTTTGGTTTCACAGTCATTTTTGGAAGTATGACAGGGTTCCTTACTGAGTGTTCTCTGAAGGTTATTCTCCCTTAAAGGAGGCCACAGCTACGACAAGGAGAGACGATCTATTAGAGGAAAGGTGGATGGAAATTCTTCAAAACCTTCGAGAGGAAGATGTTGAGTGGAAAGCCCCTTGGTTGGTTCCCGATGGAGTCCTTTATCGGTGTGGAAGTTTTGATTGAGTACATCTGCCTGGAATCTGGGGAGCTGTTGGATATGCACTATTGCTCGTATTAAGGCAATATAAAGCAAGACAGTTCATATCAGCGACACAGGGGTTAGCTCAAAGTGAATTATCATATAAGGGGGATAATCATAAGAAGAGGATTCGAGAGATTTCTGAGGCTTGGAAGCAAGCTCGCTGTATGAAGATATTGACTGGAGGACCGACGACAACCCCGGAGTACAAGGAGTGGACGAGCAAAAGGATCAACGATAACATCCCTGGGCCAATTTCGGAGGGTGCTCGATCGATGAAGAAGTATTTACAAGTGGTCCCATCGGAGTTAGAAATTGTGAAGCAAGATTTTGAAAAGAAGAGTTTAGAGCTTGGAAAGAGGATAGAGAAGCTAGAAGAAGAAAAGATGTATTTGAGGCTAGATGTAGATGTTCAGAAATCAGAGGCTGAAAAATTAAGGAAGGAAAAGAGGAGGATAGAAGAAGATTGAGACAGTTTGAAGATGGAGTATAAGAAGATACGTCTGACGATGAAGAACGCTGGATTAGGAAAAACTTCGGAACAGTGGCAGCAGGAGGTCCAAGAGGAAAAGGCCAAAGCTGACTATTGGGAGAGGAAGTTTCGAGAATTGCAAGCGCGAAACGAGGCTTTAGAGAAAAACTTGGCAGAAAGTTTAGATGAAAAGGGAGAATTAAAAGCTAGAGTGGCTTAACTTGGACGGTCTCTTCATCACCATCGAAGCCGTAATTTCACGATCGAGTTGAAGTCAAGTCTGAACAAGATCGAGGAAATGAAGGGTAAGATTGAAGAGTTAGAATCAGCATTGCACAGTTGTGAACTTCAGATCGATCTTCTTGAAACAAGAGAAGGGCATTGGAAGGAAGAGCTTCACCATTCTCAGGATCAAGTTAGAAGTCGAGATTACCTCATGGGTGAAGCAATAGTTCAGATTCGAGAGGTAGCTGATCATCTACAGACTTTGGCATCACAGGCTGATACATTGAGCATGAATTATGAGCTGCAGTCCGATTGTAGTCAAGAGCTAGCTTCCTTGCTTGGGAAAATCAAAACCTTAGGACTTAGGGCGAAAGCATATTTGTAGTCCGTTTTATGTAAAGGATTTTATTTTCTAATAAAGTTTTCTAAAATGAAGTTGAATCAGAATCGATGCCTCTTTGCATTCATGCATTTGCATTACATCATATCATTTGCATTTAAGTCCATAGAGAAAGTCTAATTAGTTGAAATTATAACACAGAGAGAGAGAGAGAGAAAAAAGGAAGGAAAATCTGGAAGCTGAACATCCTTACGATACACGTGCCAAATCAAAGAAAATGGATCAAAGATTGGAACAATTCCAGAGAGATATGCAAGACCAGATGCAAGAGCAGATGGCAAAACTCCAACAAGAGATGAGGCACCAGATGTTGGAGGCACAAAATAACATGATGACTCAAATGGCCCAGATGCTGAGTGGGGCAATGGACAAGGGAAAGGGTCTCATAGTTAACGCTGAAGACAATGAGGATTTTCCTAGGGGATTCACTCCACCACACGTGCAAACACAACCTGATGAATATCCCAAAAGGCCACCTGTCACAATTAGGCCTCAGCAAGGGCAAGCTGACACTGGAATGCCCATGAATTTTCAAGTTGGCATAGAATCCAACCCAGGGGATAACTCCGCTAATCTGGTTATTCCTGATCTGGACAAGGTAAAGAGAGAGGGGATCAAAGCTGAATCTTCAAGACAGCTGGAAGATCGTTGTAGATGGTTGGAAGAAAAATTCAAGGCTTTGGAAAATGCCGACCATTACCATGGTATTGACGCAAAGGATTTGAGTTTGGTCCCAGATCTGGTGCTTCCTCATAAATTGAAGATGCCTGAATTTGAGAAGTACAATGGGACTATTTGCCCTGAAGCCCACATCACTATGCTCTGTAGACACATGACTGGTTACGTGAACAATGATCAACTTTTGATCCATTATTTCAAAGACAGTTTGATGGGAGCAGCGTTTAGGTGGTACAATCAACTTAGCCGTGCTAATATTAGCTCATGGAGAGACTTGGCTCAAGCCTTCATGAAGCAATACAATCATGTCACAGACATGATGCCTGATAGAATCATGTTGCAAAACATGGAAAAGAAATCGAATGAAAGCTTCAGGCAATACGCACAAAGATGGAGGGAAGTGGCCATGCAAGTTCAACCACCTCTCCTGGAAAAGGAAACCACCATGCTATTCATCAATACTTTGAAGGCACCTTTTATCACCCATATGATAGGAAGCACCACCAAAAGCTTCGCAGATATAGTGATGGCAGGTGAAATGATAGAAAACGCTATAAGGGGTGGTAAGATTGAAGCAGGAGAGACCACTAGAAGATCTGCTCCTAGAAAAAAGGACAACGAGGTGAACAATACGAGTACATACAACAAAGGGTACTCAAAGGCGATTCTTGTCACACCACCGAAAGTGGTTGGTTGCCAGGGCAACAAGGGGTGACAAGACAAGAATCAGGCCCAAGACAACATTTGGAAAAGCTCCAGTTTACGCCAATCCCAATGACGTATAAGGAGCTATATCAAAATTTATTTGATGTACGCGTAGTGTCCCCATATTATCTATAGTCGTTACAACCCCCATATCCTAAATGGTATGACTCAAACGCCCAATGTGATTACCACGCAGGAATAGCGGGGCATTCGATAGAAAATTACACTGCCTTCAAAAAGGTAGCTGAGAGGCTCATCAAGATGGGGATTGTCAAGTTTGATGATACACCCAGTGCGAAGAACCCATTACCCAATCATGGAGATAAGGGGATAAATACGATTGGGGAAAATGTCGTGAGAAAGATTAAGGGGGATATCTCAGAGGTGAAAACCCCGTTAAGAATGGTTTAGAGGGAAATGGTAAGAAGGGGACTAATAGAATCAAGTTCTGAGGAAGGAGGTGAAGAACCAAGGAACTACTGTGAGTTCCACGAAGTAGAGGGACATGGGATCCAGGAATGTGCTGAGTTTAGGGTCCTGATACAGAGCCTTATGGACAATAAGGAATTGGAATTTTACGAAGAAGGCTCGGAAGGAGGAAATGTATGTGCAACTGAAGGAGAGTTGACAAACCAAAAAGTATATTATCCAAGGATCATCATTTCCAGACCAAGAAACACAGAAGGCGGAGCACAAATCACGCCTAAAGTTGTAATCCAGAAACCTGTGTCCTTTCCTTACAAGGATAACAAGATGATACCATGGAATTACGACTGTAATGTGACGACACCGGGAATGGAAAACTCAGCTAGTACTTCCAAGGAGGTTCAAAGTGATGGAATCTACACACGAAGTGGGAGGCGTTATGACTCGGTAAACGACAGAACAGAACCAGCAAGATCAAAGGCTGTGGCAGTTGAACCAGAGAAAGGACCTGGCACTCTTATCAACGAACCTGTGAAGGAGGAAGAGGCTAAAGAATTTTTAAAATTCTTAAAGCACAGTGAATATAGTGTGGTAGAGCAGCTGCGCAGGCAACCGGCTCGCATATCAGTGCTAGCCTTACTTTTAAGTTCGGAAGTACATCGTGAGGCATTGATGAAAGTGCTGAACGAGACTTATGTTACTAAGGATATATCTGTCAATAAACTTGATCGATTAGTTAGTAATATAAGTGCTGACAACTTTATTTCCTTCAGCGACGATGAAATTCCATCTGGAGGTATGGGATCAACCAAAGCCTTGCACATCACCACACGTTGCAAGGGATACACTCTTCCAAGTGTATTAATCGATAATGGATCAGCCCTGAATGTCTTACCGTTGTCATCACTGAAGAGGTTGCCGATAGAAAGTTCTCACATGAAGACTTGTCAGAACATAGTGAGAGCGTTTGATGGCACCGAGAGAAGAGTGATAGGAAGAATTGATATACCGTTGCAGATTGGGCCAAACACGTATGAAGTGGATTTTCTGGTGATTGATATCAAGCCCTCATACAATTGCTTACTGGGAAGGCCCTGGATTCATTCGGCAGGGGTAGTGCCCTCATCCCTTCATCAAAAACTGAAACTGGTGATGGATGGTCGACTGGTCACTATAAATGTAGAGGAAGACTTCATAGCAACCGTCACCAACGACGCACCATACTTGGAGGCAAATGAGGAGGCCATTGAGTGTTCTTTCCGATCTTTGGAGTTCGTCAACGCAACATTTATTTTGGAAGGAAATGAATTTCTGGTGCCTAAGATATCCAAGACCACGAGGATGTGCTTACAAATGATGGTGGGGAAAGGAGCCTTACCAGGAAAAAGACTGGGCAGACATCTCCAAGGGGAAGTTCAAGTGTCGTTGCTGAAAGAGAAAAGAGACTGTTTTGGCTTGGGTTTCAAACCAGATGTTAAACAAAAAAGGAAGGAAATAGAGAAGAAGCAGGAGAGAAGAAAGGCACGGTTGAATGGAGAAGAAGTTAAATGGGAATCGATGACATTCCCCCATATATCCCAGACCTTTTTATCCGGAGGTGTAATTCACCCTGGGAGAGGGTTATTGGAAATTCCTCACCTCAATGCCATACATGAGGAGGGAATTGAACCAAGAAACCTGTTGGGCATTCGCCCTTATGAACCTGGAAGCGTTTTGGACAACTGGACTGCAAATGAACTTCCTGTAGTATTTAGAGATTGCACAGAGTAATGTTCAGAATGCTCTTGTTGTTTTTTAGCCTAGGAACAATAAGATTTCTTTTGTGAAATAGGCTTATGTTCAGAAATTGTTGTTTCAATAAAATACATTTTTAATAATTAACTTGAGCAAATATTCTTTCATTTCATTCTTTTGACTTTCTAATTTCATTCCAAATTTTATATTTTTCATTCATATCATGTGAATAGTTGTCCTCGAATTCATTTGTTTTTTGTACATTCTTTGGTACCCATCACAGGTCCCTAGATATCAATGATGTGAGCAACGATAATATAGATCCAGAGGTCCACTTTGAGCAAGACATGTGTTTAGAGGAATCTCAGGATTTTGAAGGTGATCGAGATTGTGATTTATCTCCAGATTTGTTAAGAATGGTAAAGCAAGAGGAGAAACAGATCTTACCCCATGAGGAGGAGGTAGAGAACATAACCTTGGAGGAAGGAAAGGTTGTGAAAACTAGGACGCGCATAGCTAAGGAGACAAAACAAGACCTTGTTGAGTTACTACGGGAATTCAAAGATGTCTTTGCATGGTCGTACCAAGATATGCCTGGGCTAAGTACCGACATTGTAGTACATCGCCTTCCCATAAGAGAAGAGTGCAAGCTAGTGCAGCAAAAGCTACGAAGAATGAGGCCTGATGTAGTGTTGAAAATAAAAGAAGAGGTTTAGAAACAGTTTGATGCTAGTTTTCTACAAGTGGTCAAGTACTCAGAGTGGGTGGCCAACATTGTTCCTGTCCCTAAGAAGGACGGAAAGGTCCGGATGTGTGTGGACTATAGGGACTTAAATAAAGCTAGCCTAAAGTACAATTTCCCTTTGCCACATATTGACATGTTGGTGGATAATACGGCGGGATTTTCATTGTTTTCCTTCATGGATGGCTTTTCAGGATACAATCAGATTAAGATGCACCCTGAGGATATGGAGAAAACTACCTTCATAACACTGTGGGGTACCTTTTGCTATAAAGTAATGCCATTCGGACTAAAGAATGCTGGGGCAACATATCAAAGGGCCATGGTAACATTGTTCCATGACATGATGCACAAAGAGATTGAAGTATATGTTGATGACATGATTGCCAAATCTCGAACGGAAAAGGAACACATTGAGGTTTTGAAGAAATTGTTTTTGAGGTTGATAAAATTTCAATTGAAGCTCAACCCGGCAAAGTGTACTTTTGAAGCTCGGTTAGGAAAATTGTTAGGTTTTGTGGTCAGCGAGATAGGAATCGAATTTGACTCAAACAAGGTCAAAGCTATACAAGAATTGCCTCCACCGCGCACTCAGAAGGAAGTGCGAGGTTTTCTTGGAAGGTTAAATTACATTGCTCGGTTTATTTCACAATCAAATGAGAAATGTGATCCCATATTTTGTCTTCTTAAGAAACACAACCAAGGTGTATGGGACGATGAATGCCAAAGAGCTTTTGACAAAGTCAAACAGTATCTGTCAAATGCACCAGTACTATCTCCGCCTAATCCAGATAGACCACTGACACTGTATTTGTCAGTATTCAATAACTCCATGGGATGTGTGCTTGGACAACACGATGAGTCAGGAAGAAAAGAAAAGGCGATATACTATCTCAGTAAAAAGTTCACTGATTGTGAAATGAGATATTCGTCGATTGAGAAATTGTGTTGTGCCTTGATTTGGACAACTAGGAGGTTGAGGCAGTACATGCTATATCATACTACCTGGTTAATTTCGAACCTTGATCCGTTAAAGTATATGATGGAACTGCTTTGAATGGGAGGATGGCTAGGTGGCAGATTTTGCTGTCTGAATTTGATATAGTCTATGTGAACCAAAAGGCTATAAAAGGGAGCGCAGTAGCATAATTTTTGGCTAGCAGAGCCTTAGAGGATTATGGACCATTGAGCTTTGATTTCCCGAATGAGGAGTTAATGTATGTGGCAAATACTGAAGACTGTCCGTGGAAGCTAAACTTTGATGGAGCATCGAATGCTGTGGGAAATAGAATTGGGGCAATCTTGATATCCCCTAGTGGTGATCATTACCCATTCACATGCAAACTGGATTTTGATTGCACGAACAACATGGCGGAATATGAAGCATGCATCATGGGAATTCGAGCAGCCATATAGCGTAAGATCAGAGTACTAGAAGTGTATGGAGGTTCTGCCTTAGTAATCTACCAGCTTAAAGGAGAGTGGGAGACAAGAGATCCCAAACTAACTGATTATCAGAAAATAGTTCTGGGATTGATTGAGGAGTTCGATGAGATTACTTTTAATTATCTCCCACGAGATGAAAACCAGATGGCGGATGCTTTGGCAACCCTGGCTTCTATGACCAAAGTAAACAGACTAGAAGATATGAGACCTATTCAGATTAGTATCTTCGAAGTTCCAGCTCATTGCTATGACATAGAAGAGGAGGAAACAGATGATCACCCTTGGTATCAGGATGTATTGCGATACGTAAAAAAATCGTGAATGCCCGGAGCATGCTACTGAGAATGAGAAAAGGACTTTAAGAAGATTGGCCTCTGACTATGTTTTAGACGGGGATATCTTGTACAAAAAAGAAAAGATCAAGTATTATTGAGATGCGTCGATGCGTTAAGCTAGGAAAATCTGGAAGAGGTTCATGAGGGTGTTTGTGGAACACTGCGCTAATGGATTCACAATGGCCAGACAGATAATGAGATTTGGATATTATTGGTCCACCATGGAAGGTGATTGTATCAACTATGCTAAGAGATGTCATAAATGCCAGATTTACGGAGATAAAATTCATGTGCCTCCGTCACCTTTGCACGTTATGACTTCCCCATGGCCAGTTTTCCATGTGGGGCATGGATGTTATTGGACCAATTTCACCAAAAGCTTCGAATGGACATCGATTCATCTTCGTGGTGATTAACTACTTCACGAAATGGGTAGAGGCTGCTTCATATGCCAGCGTCACTAAGTCAGTAGTTAGTCGTTTCTTGAAAAAGGAGATCATTTGTCGATATGGAATGTCTGAGAGGATCATATCAGATAACGCGCTGAATTTGAACAACAGCACGATAGCAGAAATTTGTAGTCAATTTGGGATCAAGCCCCATAACTCGTCTCCATATCGTCCAAAAATGAATGGGGCACTGGAAGCGGCCAACAAAAATATCAAGAAGATAGTAGGGAAGATGACTGAGACTTATAAAGATTGGCATGAGAAACTACCGTTTGCACTCTATGCTTATTGGACGTCCGTCAGAACCTCTACTGGGGCAACGCCTTTCTCATTGGTCTATGGGATGGAGGCAGTTTTACCTATTGAAGTAGAAATACCCTCTCTTCGAGTTTTGTCAGAAATAAAGTTGGATGAGGCTGAATGGATTCAAGCTCGGTAAGATCAATTGAACTTAATTGAAGAAAAGAGGCTACGGGCTATTTGTCACGGTCAGATGTACCAAAAACGAATGATGCGAGCCTATAATAAGAAAGTTCGCCCAAGAGAGTTTCATGAGGGGGACCTTGTATTGAAAAAGATCCTTCCCATACAAAAGGATTCCAGAGGAAAGTGGATGCCGAATTGGGAAGGACCATATGTGGTGAAGAAGGCCTTCTCTGAAGGAGCACTGATCTTGACCGAAATGGATGGGAAAAGTTTACCCAACCCTGTGAACTCTGACTCAGTCAAAAAGTATTTTGCTTGAAAAGGAGAAGAGGCCAAAGTGAAAACCCGCAAAGGGCGCTTTGAGTTTCTAAAAAAAAAGAAAGAAAAAAAAGAGGAGAGGCCAAGGCGAAAACCCGCAAAGGGCACCTTGAGACCAAATGGGTTTTGAGTTGAAAACCCGAAAAGGGCGGCTCAAATTCTGAATGGACACGCAGTCATCTTGCTACACTTGAAACAACAATGAAATGAAGAATGTTGCATATCGGGGCATCAACAAAGTACTTTGGCTCTCCTAAATACATGTTGAACTCAAGGCAGTCTTCATAAAGTTTGTATATAGAAGCTTAATCGGTGATACCTAGGGCATCTGATTTTTTGTCCTATTCATTTTACTATCTTGGGATTCTTTTTCTTCTCAAAGATATGTTCTCAGCTAATTTTCTTTGTATTTTGGATAATTTATTCAATTTTAACTCTTTTTGAGATTAATTTATTTGTTACCCATTGTTCATAAATGTGTTGCATTGAAATAATGATTGACGAATTAATAATTTCACAAAAAGAAGTTCTACATATTACTTTGGAAATTTCTAGATAAGACAAGGAACCGAAACAGGACAATTGTTTAGAATTTCCATGTGCATAGAAATATTTGAGAAAGAAGAGTTTGGATAGAGACTATTTCTCTGAATTCTTTGTCAAGTTAATAATTGGACAAAGTAAATGAGTTGATGTGATGTAAGTAAGTGATGACATCAGGTCATAACATTTAGGGGTGGTGTGATGAACTAAGAAACCCTGAATTGTGGTGGAATGGGTTGAATTCAAAATAAGCCCTATACCTTAAAAATTTCAGCTGGGTCAGAATGAAAAAGTTTCAATTCCCATTGTAGTATGATGGCCCAAGCCTCGTGTTCTCAAGAATCAAGCGGAGTTGACTCAAAAATTACATTGGGGCAAACTTGTTGAGAAGAACAGGATTGATGAACAAGAATGAAGAACAAATGAGTGATAAAACCTAGAATAGGAATCATACTCATAACATTTTTGCATCATAGCAAATCTCATTAGGAGCATTTGATTCATTCCAATCATTGCATCCTGATCCTTTAAAAGGAATCATTTTCATGACATGTTACATTCGTGTCACTCATAACACATGTAGCTAGAAGCATTTGATTCATTCTGATCATAGCATCTTAGTCATGTGACATAAACATATGGAACCAGGTCCACAGGACATGTCCTTCAGTGGATGGTGTAGCAATATCGGTGAATTTGCAGATCTCATCTTCCTGAAGTTGCAGGAAGCAGATCAAAAGACACTTTCAGTCTTATCTCCCTGGAGATGCAGTGGAGTAGACTGAAGACAGAAGATCTTATCTTCCTGAAGTTGCAGGAAGCAGATCAAAGGACACTTTCAGTCTTATCTCCCTGAAGTTGCAGTGGAGCAGACTGAAGAAAGAAGATCTTATCTTCCTGAAGTTGTAGGAAGTAGATCAAAAGAAGATTTTAGTCTTATCTCCCTGAAGTTACAGTGGAGTAGACTGAAGAAAGAAGATCTTATCTTCCTGAAGTTGCAGGAAGCAGATTAAAAGACACTTTCAGTCTTATCTCCCTGAAGATGCAGTGGAGTAGACTGAAGACAGAAGATCTTATCTTCCTGAAGTTGCAGGAAGCAGATCAAAAGACACTTTCAGTCTTATCTCCCTGAAGTTGCAGTGGAGTAGACTGAAGAAAGAAGATCTTATCTTCCTGAAGTTGTGTAACGACCCAAAATTGGGCCTAGTAGGATTGGGCCCAATGGGCCTTGGGCGTAGGAGTGTTTAAAATTTTTGAGAACAAGAGAACGGCATTATTGCAAGTTGGACTTATTAGGAAGGTGATTTTGGAAAGTTACGAGGTTTCTAGGAAGTTACGGGTTCAAATTAGGCTATAGGTAAATTTTTGTATTTGAGCACTTAAGGGGAAAAGGCAAGTGGTATCAAGGCTTAAGGTAATAAGTGTGTATTTTGCTAGCATAAGAGAGCATATGGCAAGGAGGTTAAGGCATCAAGTGGAGAGCATGGAGGGAAGGGGTTCAAATCTCATCTTTTGCAAATTTTGGATTTATTTTTGTGCTATTCATCCAAAGTGTCGGTCAAGGCTTTAATAAGGTAAGAAAGACTTTTTAATTTGGGAAAGATGGCTAAGGAATATGGTAAGGAGGAAGACTAGAGAAAAAGAGGGAAAGAAATGAAGAAAAAGGCATGTGAAGGGAACATGTTGGCTTATAGTGTGGAAGGTGTTTTGGAAAGATTTTTATTTGGTCAATGCTCATCTTTTGGAAAAGATGATACATGGTTTTGGTTAAGGGAAAGAGGGGGAGCCGAATTTCTCTAGCTCTCCCTTGCATTTTCACATCTTTGGGGGTCATTTCTTTTTCCTTTCTAAATATTTTGGTTCTTTTGATTGCATTTCCTCTTGACCGAAACTTCAATTTTCCTATTGACTTCTACTCTTTTCTTTTCAAACATTCTCTTTTATACACCATAACCAAAACATCAACTTCATCTCATAGCCGAAACTTGGTTCTTGTGGTTGCCGAAGCTTCTTTGTCTTCTCTGGTTTTCGGTGGTTGTAAGGCCGAATCTATTCTTTGCTACTTCCATCTTCTTGATTCTCTTGGTGTGGGCCGAATCGGTAGAGTGTTAGCTTACACTCTCATCATCTTTCTAGCCTTAAGGAAATCGATAGAAGGGGATCTATTATTGTCAAGGTAAGGGATTCGTCATGGTTCTTTTTGATCTTTTTCGTTGATCGGTTAGTTTGCTAAACGGTATAGAGGTGATGACTAATCGTTTATTTTTAGGGACCAAATCGCTTGATCACCTATCCCTCGTAATAAGAGACTCGGATTGTTGGTAAGTGATATAGATTGTTAATCAATCGCAATACTTGGTTGAGGTTGAAAATTGGGCTTTGGACTAATTGTTAACCGATTGTACCTTTAGGTGCCGCGGAGAGTATCGTGTTACAGATTCGAATAAGGTGTGTAATCCCGCACTTTCCGAATACCTGTTTGAAATGGTGTGTAATCTCATACCTCTCTGAAAGTTTGCATGAAATGTTCTGTGATTCGGTCGAAACACCGAAGGAAAACCGGAAACCGGCATCCGTGACCACTCGGGCGTGCGTATATTCGTAGTGGTAACCATATTTTTGCAATGAAACAGTTTGGTCAGCAGCAGTGACTTGATTTTCAAAAATCACGAAAAATAGGATAAAGAGAGTTAGAAAGTGAAAAAGATATCGAAATAAAGCTTACTGGGTCTATTTTTATATGAAAGAAACAGAGGTGGAAGAGGAATTGTATATTCTGTGATATCTTAATTTTAGTGAGACTGGTTCTGATTGACTTCGTGGTTCCCTGTTCTGTCTTGGAAAAATCATTTAAAATTGTACAAAGTGAATTATGAGTTATAATTTATATGTGTAGATTCCTTAGTGAGCCTATTTTCAATAGAAACAAGTGGGAATGACATATAAAAACTGTACAGTGAGATATTTGAATTTCGGGTAAGAGAGGTCAGAACCGTTGGTCAGTGAAACAAGGGAAACTTTAATGAAAAAACTGTACTAAATGGATAAGAAAAAAATTCTAGAAAAATTTTAGTAAGAATATATATGAGTCTAGTTTCAAGGAAAATTTACGGATCTAAATTTCGAGTTTCCTAACTCGAGTTATAGTCAGTTTAGTCAATATGATGCAGATGGGCAGTTTCAATTTTTATGCCCCACATTAGTAGTTAAGTCTGGGTTGCGAAATTACCAAAATACCCTTGGAGAGTAAATTACCGAAATACCCCTGGGTTGCGAGATTACTGAATTACCCTTAGTGGGTAAAATTATCGAATTACGAAAATGCCCTTATGGGCCGAATTACGAAAAATGCCCTTATGGGCCAATTTACTAAAATGCCCCTAAGGGCCGAATTACGAAATTGCCCCTAATGGGCCGATTTGTTATATTGCCCCAATGGGCCGATTTGTTATATTGACCCTAATGGGCCGATTTGTTATATTGCCTTAATGGGTCGATTTGTTATATTTCCTTAACGGGTCGATTTGATATATTGCTTAAATGGGCCGATTTAATATACGGCCATAATGGGCCGATTTGATATATGGTCTTAATGGGCTGATTTGCAAGTGCTACAACGGGCCGAATTTTTGTAATGAATCTCTGAATTAATTATTGTTTTTTATATTTGTAAATATCATGGTTTGCTATGTATGATGCATTTACATGATTTTGCATGGGATGGGAAATTGTTGAAGAGAAGTGATTCCGGTGGCACTGCCACAAAAATGTTTGTTAATATGATACTATGATTCTGGTGGCTCGGCCACAATCAAAATTTGTTATAAATGGCATAATGCCTGCGATTGGTGTGTTTGGCGGGGTGGGTTGACTTGATCCCCACAGGTGTGATGGGATGGTACGGGTGGTGTGTAGCGGATGGATTATTAGGTTGGTTTGGGATTGCATTACATTCATATGATATATATTTGATACATTATTATGTAAAAAGGGGCTTAGGCCCAAAAATTTTTCTATATGGGTTCAGGCCCAATGGATGACGGTAAGGGGTTTCACACGGAGTTCTTGTAACTCACTCCCCCTTTTCTTAACCCTTGTAGGTAATGCTCAGTGATGTGGACTTGGGCCATGGATGACTCGGTGGAAGCCATACTTCAGAAATGGTTTTTATTGAACTTTATATTTCTATTTCCGTTCACTTTACTATTTTGGGTTTTTTTATGTTGTAATAAGGCCTCTGGAGTATTTTATTATTTGCTTTATGGTTGTTATACTTATTATTTTGCTTAAATTGTTTAAAATGAGAATTTTCTAAAAACTTAAATAAAGGTTTTCCAAAATTGATTAATAAATGGATTTTATAACAAACTTTTACAAATATTTTAACTCGGAAGTTTTCTCTCGAATTATCAACAATATTTTCAAAAGCCACGGTTTTAAAGTTCACTACCTTGATTTTTGATTCATCAAAACAACCTCTCAAATGTAGTTGTATTTTATCAAATATTTACATCCAACCTTGTTTTCTTAACCATAACCAAATAACATTCAATTTAGTAAAAATCACAAGGACTTTATACGTTTTCCTCATGTGACATGCCAGATCCGGTCTTAACACATGGGCCGGGTTTGGGGTGTTACAAGTTAGAGGAAGCAGATCAAAAGAAGATTTTAGTCTTATTTCCTTGAAGTTGCAGTGGAGTAGACTGAAGAAAGAAGATCTTATCTTCCTGAAGTTGCAGGAAGCAGATCAAAAGCACTTTCAGCCTTATCTCCCTGAAGTTGCAGTGGAGTAGACTGAAGACAGAAGATCTTATCTTCCTGAAGTTGCAGGAAGAAGATCAAAAGTACTTTCAGCCTTATCTCCCTGAAGTTGCAGTGGAGTAGACTGAAGATAGAAGATCTTATCTTTCTGAAGTTGCAGGAAGCAGATCAAAAGACACTTTCAGCCTTATCTCCCTGAAGATGCAGTGGAGTAGACTGAAGACAGAAGATCTCATCTTCCTGAAGTTGCAGGAAGCAGATCAAACACACTTTTAGCCTTATCTCTCTGAAGTTGCAATGAGTAGGCGAAGATAGCGATTTGGCATTCACGAAGTTGTAGGAAGCAAATCAAAAACATCAGATCTTATCTCCCTGAGTTTGCAGTGGAGCAGATCAGAAAAATAGTAGATCTGGCATTCCTGAAGTTGCAGGAAGCAGATTGAAGACATTAGGCTAATTGTAATCAAGATGAATTTCCAGTACTATTGAAGTCACGGTGGAAAAGGCTAGGACCAAGAAGTCGAGGCTCGGCAAAGACCGGGCAAAATTGGACCTTCTGTTGTCTTTTCTCTATTCTCATTACACGACAATGAGCAAAGAGGGGCAGCTGTAAGAGCCCAATTTTGCTCGGGCTTAGAAATAAACCAAAAAAAAAACATAAATGTCCATTTGTTTAAAACAGTCCATTTACAATTATAAATCCCAAAACCAAACACTTAAACCCGTGACCCAAACCAATTACCCGAGGCCACTTACAGACCCAATACCTAAACAGACTACCCAGTAACCCGCAACCCAAACCTAGCCTAGTACCCTAAAATAGACCTGACCCAAATTACACGGCCCAAAGGGGCCCAAAATCTTAAAAATTTTTCAGTAAGCCTAGGGTTTCTGAAACCCTAGGCGCCGCAAGTGATCAGCATGCGCCATTCGCGCCGCAGCCATCAGGAATCTCGATCAGACCGTAATTCACGCAAATCCCCCATCGTCGCCACGTTCTCCGTCTTCTACCTACAAGAAAGGAAAGAAACAGCAGCGCAAATGGAATTTTTTTGTTTCTTTTTTATTTTCTGGGTTATAAAAACACATAACATCTGTAACACGAGGACAGAAACAAAAAAAGAGAATAAAAAAATATTCACAGAAATCCAGAGAAATAAAATTCAGAAACTTTTCGCAGAGGTGATTTCTTTATTTTACTTTTTTGTATTTTCTATACATTTTTCGCATATAAATAATGTTTTAAAATAAAAAGGGCGAGAAAATACCTTTGAAATAGAGAGGTTTGGCCTCCGGCCACCATCCGCGGTGGCGCGTATAGCGCGTGGGGCGCGTGGCCTGTGAAGTCTGATTGCCATTCCGGACAGAGGCGAAAGAATTTCAGAGCATTTACGATTTTTTTTTTGAAACGGAGTTAAAATGATTTTTTTGGCCGAAATTTGATTCATATAGGCTATGGGAACGACGTCGTTTTGGGGGTTACCTTTAAAGGCCAAAACGACGTCGTTTTATAAAGCTGAGACCCACAGGTTGACCCGACCCGGGGAGGATCCGCACATTTTCATAAAAGGGTCTAATTGTTGAATAAGCCCTTCCGCATTTTTGTAAAATTCAATAACATTTTTCCTTACTTTCAATTTTGACCCAAAACTTACATTTTGTTTCAATATAACCCTCGGGCTGCTTTAAGGGCTAAAAATAAAACGTTGCCGTTTTTAAGATTTGGCATAATTGCCATTTTAGCCCCTATAGTATAATGCGCATTTTCGATTTAATCCTTTTCTGTTTACCATTTAATCCTTATTTTATTTTATTTTATTTATTATATTTTTAAGTTATCTTGATATTATATTAAATTGTTTTATTGTATTAATATGTTATGTTTTTATTATAGTAATTTTATTAATAGTATAAATTCACATATTTTTTATTACCATATATATATATTAAATTACTATTATGTATTATTTTTAATATTATTTAAATTATATATTATTTCATAATTTGTATATTTATTATTTTATTATATTCTCAAAATTTTATATATTATATTATTATATTATATTATATGTATAATTCAAATCATTTTATATTTTATAAATTTCATATATTATATATTGTTTATACTATTTGTATTAAATATATATAGTTTTGTATTATATTATTTTAAATATTTTTTTATTTAAAATTGTTTATTTATTTCAAAACGTATCTAATTTTCTCAATATATATATTTTTTTATTTTTTTATTTTTGCAATATTTTTTTATTATTTGGCATATGTTATTGCATAAAATGTTTAATCTTGTGTAAGAAGTTTTCATATTTATTTTGTAGTTTTTTTATTATTTATTGCTCTATATTTGTCCATATTCTTCCATTTATTCATGATTGTTTAGTATAAGTATTATTGTTAGTTATATTTTATATTACTTGTATTAATATGAAATGTTAGTATATTATGATTGCTTTTGATGTTTGATAGGGTATTAATATGATATTTTCATAGATCATCATTTTAAAACAAAATGCATTTTGCAAAATTACTATATTTTATCAAAAGGTTTTAAAATAAAGGCAATGTTTTGTGTTTAGAAATTTGGGAAATATAGTGCCCTAACGTGTTGGGTTTCGATTTGCCGTTTGACTAAATAACTAAATACCCTTTTAATAAAGTTTCGTAAATTATGAGATGATTTTAGTTACGAGGGTTTAAAAATATCGTGTCCTAACGTGCTGGATATGATGTTTGTATTCTTTCAGAACAAGAAAATCTCAAGTTTTAAATCAAATTGTTCAGTTTTTTTTTCATATTTTAAAAGTTTATTAAATTTCAAACATTTGGACATGATTCTATCGATTAGGTACCAATTTTTGGGCGTTATGAGGGTGCTAACCCTTCCTAATACATAACTTACTCCCGAACCTATTTTCTTGTTTTTCGTGGACCAAAAATCAAATGTTTTAAAATAAAACGTTTTGCAAGGTGATCCAATCACACCTAAGTAAAAAGGGATTGGTGGCGACTCCCACTTTCGTTTTTAAAAGTCGACCCCGTTTTTCATAAAACTTTAAAAATGGTTTCGACACTTTTTTTTTGGTTTCATGAACTGTTCATTCTCGCTTATTGGAACTTCTTCCCTACGACACAATTCTGTTACCAAGTGGGGAAAGAAGATTTTAGCTTTTTGGATGTACGTGCAATGCCTCATTTCAAGATAAATCCATCTTCCCACACATATTTGCTTACGTTGAAAAATGTCGTACAACAGAATAGCTTGAAAAGTATTAACGTTAGAAACATTTAATGCGGGTGCAATTTTAATGTCTATGAACTGTATCCACATTTTTGCTACCGGGAACATTATTGCCTGATTGAAGTTAGTTGGCAAATATGTATCTGGCCTATGGTTCCATGTACCTCTACCTTGAGTTAGATACTTAATGACATCCTCTATAACTATATCCTCAAATTTTTCTAGATTAGTGTTATTAAGGAAGTCTTTGCTATAGAAAGGTACATCATAGAATTCACATATCTCCTTAGGGGTAATCAACACCTCTTCGCCTTTCACAGTTACAGTATCTCAATTTTGTCTTTTTCGTATTTCTTGGTCTCTAAAAGAAGCATACCGAGATCACTGCAGTTTCCTTAGGAGTGATACTGAATCGCTCCCAGTGATAGTACCTAACTAAAGTCCAAATTTCATTACACAAAATCATCGAAGGTTCGAACCCTCGTTCTTGGATAAAAGGCCTACCTTGTAACTCGAGAAAATATTTGTCAATGTTTGGATTCTCAAATGTTGCAGGGTCCAAAACTACTGGAGTTTTTTGGACTGTAGCTTTCTTACTCTTCCTAGAAGGTATTTTTTACTATTCTATTTTTAACTAAACAAAGAACAATTTAGCAATAATCGATGGAACAGTAAAGTGAGAAGAGAAATACTTAAACCTTGACCCCTTGCTTTTTCTCTGAATGCTTTGATGGTTTTGCACCAAACTTTAGCCTTTAGGATCAACCAAAGAGATTGGTGTAGTTAAGGTTTGGATTGAAAAAGGGGGTTGTGGATGGAGAGTAAAGGGTTTTTAGTAGTTCAGAGAGGTTTAGAGGGTGATTGGAAGTGTTTTTAGGTTAAAACTAAAGGTTTATAAAGTTTAAAACTAGGTGAAATAAGATTTATGCCATCTGGTTGAGCGAACAGGTCGGGTCGATCCTACAGAAATTTACAGCGATGTTGCGACACAGGGGTTCCATGTCGCGACGTCACTGTTAGACTGCCAATGTTGTGACACTCCTTACAGTTTAATTTTTTTGGGAAACTATCTGTTATGTTGCAACATAGAAGAGTCGTGACATCAAGATAATTTTCTTAGGTTCCCGTTGCTGACCGCGATATTGCGGCATAAGGTTACCGTGTTTTGATACCATTTTTTCCCAATTTTTTTTCTTTAGGGTGCCTTAGGTACGTGTTAGCCCTATTTCTGATCTTCCTGCAAAATTTAGTTACTTGGTCAGTGAAATATACAATTTTTTATAGTTAGTTAAAATTATATAAACAGTTAAATTTTATAGCCGGACTCATCCGTCAGCTCAGTTAGTATGCACTTGGGCGAGTTCTGCAATTTGTTTCTAGCAGTATTGACCCAACACCCACCGTGCCATTCTATTTTTTTTCTTTTATCCCTCTCTCGAAACTTTCTTTTTTGACCTGCACTAGTCACCGGCAATTCTTTCCGTAGATCATAACTATTAATCACTTGTAGGATTAAGGAGTAGTGCAACCAACCTAACTTTTGTTTATAGTCCTTATTTTGCAAAAAGCTAGAGGGTTTCTGTTCGTACTTATTATGCATAAAGTGATTAGATAATTCTTCTAACAGAAATGGTATTACTGAAACTTCCTCGAACGTCCCAATTAGTGTGCCATTCTATAACAGCCTATTTTTAGTCAAATCAGAACGGTGGTTTCGGGACCACAAATTCGAGGTCAAAATATTTATTTTATTATTATTTTAATGTTTACAACATAAGTATATGATTGCGTGAAAATTTCGTTAAGAAATTTTATCATTTGGTTGGTCAATTCGATAAAAATGACTAAATCGCGTAAAGTGTAAAAGTGGAGTTCTATTAGCTAAAGGTGTCTAATAGCTATAGTACCTTAAATTTAAGGTCCTTAAGTGGTAATTAGACCATTTTAATTGTGAGTGGACAAAGATGGACAACCATTAAGTGATTTATAAGTTTATTAATTAAGGTTAATATAGTAATTCATTAAATAAAGGTTAAATAATTAAAACAAAAGACAAAAATTTTCATTCATCTTTCTTCCAACCGAAATTAAGAAAGAAAAGAAGCCATGGATGAGCTTTGAAGGTTCGGCTAATGCATGCTTCAATTGTAAGTGATTTTTGACCCAGTTTGTAGTGATTTTTATGTTTTCGAGTTCGTTGTAACTCAATCTATCTAGCCAGTACCTTCGATTTCAAAACTGTTAACATTTATGAGAGTTTCTATTGATGAAATTATGTGTTATGTGATGTTTGATGATGAAATATGAAATCTTGTTGTTAGATTAACATATTTTGTAAAGTGATTTTGAGTAAAAATGCAAAATAGGGATTTATTTGTGAAAATGTGAAAATGTGTGGTTAAATGTGTGAATAAATGAAAAATATGGGATGCTAGGGGCGTAATAGTAATTCGGCTAGCATGGGTATATTTTAAATTTCATTAATTTGTGATTTTGTGTAATAAGGACTAAATTGTAAAAATGTGAAAGTTTAGGGGCTAATGTGTAAATTAGCTCAAATGTACATTTTGGATTGAATTGAATAAATAGATGACTAAATAAGTTAATTTTGAATATATGTAGATCAAGAAAAGTGGAATTCGGATCAAGATCGGGGGAAAATTAAAGTTATCGACTAATCGACTTATTTCGTCATTTTCACATCCGAGGTAAGTTCGTATGTAATAAGCATTGTTATAATTATGCTTTAAATGTTTTGATATTGCATAAATTGTATATACGAGACTACAGTCATGTTTGATGACAATTCGGCTAAGTATGGCACTTAGTGTGCGATTCAAGATAGCTTCGGCTATGTATGGCACTTAGTGTGCGATTCGAGATAGCTTCGGCTATGGCACTTAGTGTGCGAGATGAAAATAGCTTCAAATATGTATTGGCACTTAGTGTGCGAGAATTCGGGTATTTGACATTATTCCGTTTGGGTATGAGTTTGTTACGGATTGGTTGAGGTATGTATATGAATCATACGAGCTTGAAATCGAAGAAGTTATGAAGTTTGCATATAAGCATATGATTAAGCATGTGGAAGGTTTGTTAGTATTTATGAATTACAACCTAACAAGTTCAAATTGATGATTTATGTATTTATGATTAGTTGAGTTTATTTCATACGAGCTTACTAAGCTATAAAGCTTACTTTGTTCGTTTTTCCTATATTTTGTAGTGTTATCAAAGCTAGCTCGTATTCGAGGATCGTTGGAGATCGTTTCACACTATCCACCTTTCACTTGGTACCTATGAACTTGGTATTTTAAGTATATGGCATGTATAGGGACTTTGCTCAATTTTGTTATGACTTGATCATGATTTTGGCCAATTGAATTGGCTTGTAAATTTACATGTTTTGGTTTGTATAAATATAGCCTTGGGTAATGGCTTATTTGGGGTTATTTTTGTTTGGTTGAATCATGTATTGATATATGTGTTTATGCTTTGTGATACGAATGGTATGATGGTTGAGTGATGCTTGATGGTTATAGATGTTATAGGTGTTCAAATGGTTGAATTGCGGATATTGGTATGCTTGTGAAATTAGGCCAAATAATGCATATTTGTTAATGGTCATTTTGATGATTTGAGAAGATATAGAATGGTATGAATTTAGTTGGCATAATTTGGTATTATGTTTTGTATTAGTTGGTGTTAGAAATGGTATAAATCATGCATTGGTTTGGAGTTGAATTATATGCCTATTGATGTTATGTTTTGTGCCATATGGTTGTGTAGGTGTGCCTAAGTTTGGGGTAGCAAATTAGCTTGGTAAATAGCCTATATTTGTCCACAAGGTCAGAGACACGGGCGTGTATCTTCGCCGTGTGTGACACACGGTTATGTTACACGGCCGTGTGTCCCCTAGTGTCAAAATTGAAATCAAGTCAGTATACTCCACACGGCCTCTCACACGGGCGTGTGACTTGGCCGTGTGGCATAAGTCAGTATACCCTACAGGTTTGGTACGGCCTGGCACACGGGCGTGTATGGCCATTTTTAGGGCACACGGGCGTGTGTATTGGCCGTGTGACCCAAGTCAGAGAGTTATACGGGGTCGGACATGGGCTGGTACACGGCCATGTGCTCCCATTCCGAATGTCCACACGGCCTGTGATATGGACGTGTCTTGTGGCCGTGTGAGATACACGGCCTGACCACACGCGCGTGTGTCCCCTATTTTGAGAAAAATTTCAAAGTTCGTGAAAGTTTCTTAAGTTATCAGTTTAGTCCTGAAGCACTCTCAATGTATGTTTAGAGCCTCGTAGGCTCGTTTTATGGACAAATTGATTGAGATTGAATGATGATTGTATGGATTGATTAAATGTATGTGAAAAGTATGTAAAAATGTGTTGTAATTTTGGTAATGCTCTATAACCCTATTTTGGCATTGAATACGGGTGAGGAGTGTTACACATTCCATACCACATAACTTGGATCCTGGTTCTAGTGGCCTTTGAGTTTTTCTATGGGTCATATTACCATTCTATTAGGTGTTTCTTGCAGTAATTGAGTACTTCGTGGTTTCTTTAGCCCTATCTTCGTGCTTACCAATGATATTATATGGATGATGCATGCCATGTGATCATAAGTCCTATCGATGTATATTTTTTTTGATATTTTTCAACATCCGAAAGATCTCTAGATCGTTAAACTTTTGGTGTGTTAGATTAAAGATTATTGTCTTCCAAACACCATTCAAGTTGAGTATTTCTCCCCTGAAAGTGCATGTTTATCCTATTTCTTTCTCACAGTGTTCCTAGACCTTGGGCATTCTTCGATTATATTGGCAGTGAATATCATTAGCTCCGAATGTTAGGGTAGATCCAGAACGTATTGATCTTGCACACTGTCTCTATTGAGATAATCCAACATTGTTGAACAGGTGAGTTCAACTCCTTATTATTTTTTGTGTCCACTCCCCATTTTATAACTTTTTGGGGTGTTATTTCCTCTAATATGTTTTGATATTTTGCTATACTCAAGGTTAACCGGTTGTTCGAGAACTCCCCTTCCTCACAAGTGTTTACAACTAACTTCTCCTCCTTGTGTAATCTTTGGTCTTGTTCTTACTGATATGCCTTTGTATTCGTATTGATGTTAATGTTGTCATCTTGCAAGGGAGTGGGAACTTCTTCTCGAAGTTGAGTTAATTCAAGAATTTGTAATCGCTGGTTCTCTTGAATCTCCCATTTCTCATAAAGATCTAGGTCCTCACCCAACCACATATAATCAAAGTTATCCATTGTTTATGCTAGATCGATTTCTATAGTCACTGCTACGGGTTTATTAGGCGAGAGTGTATACTAATGTTCCTTATAGAGCAGAGAAGTGTTAGTAATGTTAACCAGTAACAGAATAACTAATAATCGTAGCTATACTCTTAATAGTTCCTAATTATTCCATTAACATGCAAAAATGAAAATTAATATAGTGTCATTGCCCCCCTCGGCAATGGTGCCAACAACTTGACCACCTTCGGACGTACCAATGTCCATATTAGAAATCCTACACAAAAGATGGGAAAAGTGGTATCCGTAAGTATATGGGTCAGGTTGTAATATAGTTACAACGAAGTAGGTAAGTACTCCGAGGATCATACCCAAAGGAGGTTAGCACTAAATTAATTCTAATTTAATCATAAATAGATCTAACTAGTACTTTAATCGAATTATAGAACGAAGAATTAAAAGAAAGATTTTTTATAAAATATACTAAAGTTAATAAGAAAGGAAATTAATTAAAAGAAATCAAATTATCGAATATGTATCAAATCTATGCATGGGTGACTAGCTCGCTTTGGTATTCATAATCAATTGTAGTCTCGGATTTTCTTGTTCAATCAACTAGTCAATATCCCAATAGGATCTTTCGATACGTCCACTAAAATATTGAGTTTGCAAAAACTACTTATCTTCTGACCTCACAGTCCAGATCATTTCAGAGTTAAGGTGTTCATGGATAGGCCATACCAAATTTGGGTTAATTTCCACCTTGATGACTTCCTAGGGTTGTCAAGCCTCTAGTTTAGATTCTTCATTTCCTGAACAATTGATCTGTGAAAAAACACCGACAAAATGGTTAATTATTCATACCTCCACTCTCTAATTCCCCACAAGAGGATTAGTTCATCATGGATCTAATAAACAATATAAACCTGAATGAAAGAATGAACATCAACAACAATTCAAGAATAGAATTTAGAAGAAGTCTGATTTGTATTAAGCACAGAATCCTCATAAAGTTTGACAGTAATTCTAGAATCTGATTTCTTCACAAACGTAAATAAAAATAACAAAAATCTAAAACCTAAGAAAAGGAAAAACTAAAGACTATATATAAAGAGAAAATTATACTATATGAAAAGTGTCCCTAATATGTGCTAAATGAGCATATTTATAGACTTTAGGGTGGCCATTGTCCTCAACCCTAGGTCAACTACCGTCCTCGTACTCAATGTTTGATTATGCTGACTAAAATGCCCCTGGCTCGTAATTATTTCCTATACAGAGGCGATATTGTGACACTAGGTCCTGTGTTGTGACATCGAGGGCAGTATGCTCAGCTTCAGGTTGTCTTCAGGGGTATGTCGCAACATCCTCAGGCTGTGTTGCGACATTGAAGGCAGTTTTGGAATTCTCTTATTATGCTCCCTATGTTTCAACATCCCATGCTTTCTGTTGAAACCTAGCGACCAATATTAAGTTAATGTGTCTTCTAATGGCCTCATTCACACTCACAAAGTATATTAGCTCACCCTTAGGCCTTCTTCGGCCCCAAAGGTCATAAAAGACTCAAATTACACATTTTATTAACTTAACTAATACTTACTGAAATGTAATTAAAACTTAATTAAAAGGCTTATGTTCAAGCTCCTAAAGTGCAAAAACTAGTTTAATCCGCTACAACAAATTATGACAGATCGCATGCCTAACAAAGTTTTTTATGCTGTTCTAGAAGCCCATAGTGCGTCATCTAATCTTGCTGCCCAGTCTTTTCTTTTTGGATTTACCATTTTTTTTCCAAATTTGCTTAATTTCCTAGTTAGACACTTCTTCTTTCCCATCGGCTTGTGGGTGATATGCTATTGTCATCCAATATCTTACATTGCATTTGGCTAAGGCTGCTTCAAGTTGTTTACTGCAGAAGTGGGATCCTTCATTGTTTACGAAAGCACATGATGTTCCAGATCTAGCAAAGATGTTTCTTCTCAAGAATCTAACTACCTCTTTCGTGTCATTCGTAGGTAAGGCTATTGCTTCAACCCATTTAGAGACGTAATCAACAGCCAGCAAGATGTACTAATTTCCAAAAGAACTTGGAAAAGGTCCCATAAAATCAATTCCCCAAACATTAAATACCTTAACTTCAAGTATCTTTTTTTTGTGGCATTTCATCTTTTTTGATAAACTTCCAGTCATTTGGCATCTATCACGTCCCTGCACGAATTCATAAGCATCTCTGTTCATAGTTTGCCAGTAAAATCTCGATTGCTATATTTTCTGGGCTATTCTTTTTCCTCCGAAATGTCCACCACATGGTGATGTATGCCACCTTTGCAAAATAGCTTTATTTCTTCTTCCACCACACATCTTCGAACTAATTAGTCTACACATTGTCGAAACACATACGGGCCTTCCCAAATATAATTTTTTACTTCTTACATAATTCTCTTTTTTTGCTACCATGATGATTTTGTTGGAAAAACTCCCTTACAATTTCATTTACTTAGTCCGCATACCATAGTGTTTTATTATTCTTATACCCAGTTTGATGTGAATCTACCCTGAATAGCTGTTCATCAATAAAGGTCTCTTTGATATCTTAAAAAATTTCTCCTCTACTTCATTTTCTATTATGGATAAGTGATATGTAATTTTATTGTTTGTGTCTTTTCTATCCAGTATCCACAAATTAAATTCTTGAAGCAACAATACTGATCGTTGTTTTCGCGATGTCAAAGTCTTAAAATTATAAAAAGAATGATCGAACCTGGAAACTAACTATGACAACGATTTGAGGCAAGCGCACCTATCGAACAGTAGTATAGTTTAGTGGCAAGACCGGAATGTCGAACCCAAAGGAACAAAAAGTACTAATACTAACTTTCTTTTTATTATCTAGCCTAAAATAAAGGGAATTTGTGTGTTTAATCTAAATTAATTAACTACTAAACTAAAGACTCTAAGACAAAGAAGAATGAAATTGGGAAAATAACTTGAGGAAAAACCAATTGATTAAGATGACACCCAAGGAAGAATCCACCTAAACTTCACTTGTTATCTAACTCTGAACTAGACGATTTATTCATTTGACTTGATCCGTAAGATTCCCTAATGTATATTAAACCCTCTCTCGAAGCGAATAACGTCTAACCCTAGGTTGATTAATTGAAATCTCTTTCTAATTAAAACCCCTAGAATTGCATTAACTCAATCTATGGAATCCCATATTAGGTTTCACCCTAATCTGGCAAAATCTCGTCACCCTATCTCTAGGCGCGCGATCAACTCCGCTTAACTATGCTAGATCTACTCTTAGGCAGGGACTTTTGCTCCTCCACCTAAGCACATCAAACTTGGATCAATATCCCGGAAATATCAACACAAGAATTAAGAACACATAATTAAGAACAAGGCAAATATTTATCATATAGTTCAGTAAACGATAACAAGGTTCATCTAAGTTTCATCCCCCTCAGGTATCTGAGGGTTTAGTTCATAAAAATAAAAGAAAACATCTCAGAAGAAAAGATAAAACAAAACATAAGAAATCCCTAAAACTCCCTGAAGGAATTGAAGGAGAGATCCTCCGTCTTGAGTATAATTCCGGCTTCTAGAGATGAATCAAATGGCTATCCTCGAGTGAATCCCCACAAATCTGCCTTCTCTGGCCTAGCAAGACGCCCCTAGACGATAGCCTTGGGCTCCGGCTTCTGCCGAACTCCCTTTCAAGTTGCCCCCTTGGGTGTTTATATAGACTTTGAGATGCCTTACTTGGCCCCTAAGTATCCTAATTCAAATAGGATTCTTATTTGGGTGTTTGAATAGGCTTTGGAATGTGTTTCTTTGCCTCCAAGTATCCAAATCCGAGTAAAACTCCTCTTGGCCGTGGCAGGGACACGCCCATGGCACACGCCCGTGTAAGTCATGGCCAGGCCGTGTCGAGGCTATTAAGTGAGGCACGACCGTGTGGTCTTGGGCCCAGGCCATGTGGATTTCGTGATATGGCCCATTTACTCCATTTTGTGCCTGTTTTCTGTTCTTTTCGTCCTTGGGTGCTCTCCTGAGTATAAAACATGAAAACGAAGGATTAAGAGCACCAAATTACATAATTCAAGGCTTAATTCATCCAAAAGCATGCTAAATGTGGGCTTAAAATATGTTACTTTTACGGTTTATCAAATACCCCCACACTTAAGCTTTTTCTTGTCCTCAAGCAAAGTTCTCAAGTCACAATTAAAACAAACTTCCTTGATTCACAATATTCGTTAATAATGTTTCATCATAATTCATAGATAATTCATACATGGATGACTCAACTCAAAGAGTCCTAAAGATTCAAACAATCAAAGTCATACATTTGTAGCACAAAAATATAGGTGTTTCCCCTTATCTAAATAATTACCTCTGATTCAAAATCGACAAGAATTGACATCCTCACTAAAGATTCACTCAAATCACTCAAAGTGTTTAAGGTTCAGAATTAAGCACTCAGAAGTCAAACATGAAGAGTTAATCCCATAGGCTTGCATGAAAATCAAATCTCCACCACTATAATATGAGATGATACACAAATCAAAAGGTCTTTAACAGGGTTGTAACAGGGCTTGGGTGAAACGTGTGGATAAAGGCTGAATTAGAGGGTTAGAATCGAGATTGGCTTGACAAATTACCTAACTAGAAACAACAAACTGATAATAGATAATTACATCACATGAAAACTTGTAATACTTAATACTAATAATGCGAGCTTCTTCTTCAACAATTGGAATTTAAATGTATAAGCTCATTTAATCACATAACTAATGAACATACTTCGCACTCTTTTTTTTAGAACAAGTCAAATATAAAAGATGAATTTAACGGTTGAAATAAATAGAATAGTTAAGCAACTAATCAAATCAATTCTCGACGTAAGGGTAGTCAAAAAGAATGGTGATAACAAATACAAAAGGTTTTGGGTTAATATTAATGGGTGAGTCAATAAAAAGGGTTGTTAGGATCAACGAGGTTCGCTAGGGGTTAATTATGAAGGTAGGCTTTTTAGTGGAGTAAGTGGGTTAAAACCTAAGTGCCTTCATCATTTATGTATATCAAATCAAAGCTGTGGTCTCGACATGTATAAACGATGCAAGTTCTAGAATATCAAATCAATGTTGACACACTCATAATCAATAAAGTGAGCAAGAAAAAGAATATATGCTCTATAAGGCTTAAAATCTCACAAAAATTATGGGTTTTTGATGTCAGCCTCGTAAATTTCAAACTTCAAAGTAATATTTAAATTCAGGTAGACAACCTAGAAAAATTCTTAATTCTGAAAAATAGACTTATTATGATTGATTCTCTAGTATCTTAGAATTTAATTATCAATGCACAATTATCAATGACTTAATCCAAGACACATCAATAAAAATCATAAATCAAAGGGAATTTCATTGTAATCATGATATGAGAAGCTTACTTTAGAACAAGGCATAATTCAGCGATTTTTCAAATAATACTATAGTTAACCCCCCCACACTTAAGATGTACATTGCCCTCAATGTACAAAGATAGATAATAGCAAAATAATCATAAAATCATAAGATGTGGGGAGAAGTGAAACTTCCTAAATTTTGGATGAAGTTTAATGAAAAGAAACCGGATAGGATTGGAGGTGAACGTGGGGAAGCGCCTCGAACCGTTTGAACTTGAATCCTCAAAGTAGTCGGTTTGATTTTATTGTATCCTAAGCTAAATCTAAATGCCATTGAGAAAAAGAAAAAAATAATAAAGGAAGTAAAAATAAAAATAAAAATAAAAATAAAAATAAAAATAAAAATAAAAATAAAAATAGGAATAAAAGTAAATAATTAAGTAGGGATACGGTCCACGCCCATGTGCCTACCCGTGGTGTCCACACGGCCACGGCCACGACCGTGTGCAAGGCCGTGTGGGTGTGGAAACCTATGCCTAAATACGAAAAGAAATAAAACGAAACTAATTAGTAGAGTTAGTGCTCGGGTTGCCTCCCGAGAAGCGCTCGTTTAAAGTCTTGAGCTAGACTTACCTGTTATTCGCACAATCATGGTGGTTTGAGGAGGTGGAAATCCTTTCTCATGTGATCAATTCGGTTATGGATATAAAGCTTAAGTCAAGTAGTGTTTACCTTAAAGGTGCTGATTTTAGGACTAGTTACCTCGACTGTTCCATCTGGGAAGATTTCGAGTACCTGATCTCCTATCTTAAGCTGGATTGTCCCATCATTAAGTTCGTCGTGGAGTTGCCTCATTTTTGCTTCGTGTGTTTTTAGTCTCTCTTTGAAGTGTGTCTTCCATTCGTCTAGTTCATCGATCCAAAGCCTTCGTTCCTCATGACTTTCTTCTTTATCGACACGAGGTTTAGGATTTGGCATCTGCGAAAGAGCTTCAGGAAACGACAAGTTAATATGAAATTTCTTTGGAAGTTTAGGAGACTTACCGAATTGTTCCTCTGTGTGGTCTTTCTTTATCGCATTGGGGTATGGCACACAAGCTTGGTACTCTGTAAATTACGGGTTTGGTAAATCTGGCTTACCTCAACCTTACCTTCACTTACCATGTGCTCTTGCCTTGGGTCGATTCCACTAACCTTTCTTTGTCATGAGTCATTACGGCTTGAATTTGCTCTTTTTCCCTAGGTAAGCTTTACGATCGTGTTTCAAAACTAACTTAGTAAGTCGCCCGATCTCGATCCTTGAACTCTCGTGTCAATGCCTCAAGTTTTGTTTCTATATTTTGGAAACTTGTTTACGTGTCTTGGAAACGTACTTCTGGGGCTACTATAAATTTTTTTAGCATCTCCTCGAGGTTCGACTCCTCTTCCTGTTGGTGAGGTGGTTGAAAATTTGGAGGAAGTTCCGATCTTTGGCTACTTTGATCATCCCACGAGAAATTGGGATGGTACCTCCAACCTGCATTATAAGTGTCACTATAAAAATTATTTTGAGGTCTAGAATAGTTACCCATATAGTGGACTTGTTCGTTCTCCATGCCATATCCGTAGGGTGGGTACTCAGGATTCGCCATGCCTCCTAGATTCAAGTCATATTGCATTACTAGGTGTGCTGATTTAGTGGGAATTGTCCTCATGACTTGCCACTGATAATTATTCAGTGCCATCTTCTCTATAAGCTAAAATTATCTTCCAAAAGCAATTAGAGGAAAAATTAGCAAAGTAAAAAAAATAAAAATAAAAAAATAATAATGAAAATAAATTGCAATAATAAAAAAAATTGGCTAAAGTAATAAAAATTGAGCGTTCTTAATATTTTAGTTCCCCGGCAACGGCGCCAAAAACTTGATCGTTGTTTTCGCGATGTCAAAGTCTTAAAATTATAAAAAGAATGATCGAACCTGGAAACTAACTATGACAACGATTTGAGGCAAGCGCACCTATCGAACAGTAGTATAGTTTAGTGGCAAGACCGAAATGACGAACCCAAAGGAACTAAAAGTACTAATACTAACTTTCTTTTTATTATCTAGCCTAAAATAAAGGGAATTTGTGTGTTTAATCTAAATTAATTAACTACTAAACTAAAGACTCTAAGACAAAGAAGAATGAAATTGGGAAAATAACTTGAGGAAAAACCAATTGATTAAGACGACATCCAAGGAAGAATCCACCTAGACTTCACTTGTTATCTAACTCTGAACCAGATGATTTATTCATTTGACTTGATCCGTAAGATTCCCTAATGTATATTAAACCCTCTCTAGAAGTGAATAACGTCTAACCCTAGGTTGATTAATTGAAATCTCTTTCTAATTAAAACCCATAGAATTGCATTAACTCGATCTATGGAATCCCATATTAGGTTTTACCCTAATCCGGTAAAATCTCGTCACCCTATCTCTAGGCGCGCGATCAACTCCGCTTAACTATGCTAGATCTACTCTTAGGCAGGGACTTTTGCTCCTCCACCTAAGCACATCAAACTTGGATCAATATCTCGGAAATATCAACACAAGAATTAAGAACACATAATTAAGAACAAGGCAAATATTTATCATATAGTTCAGTAAACGATAACAAGATTCATCTAAGTTTTATCCCCCTCAGGTATCTGAGGGTTTAGTTCATAACAATAAAAGAAAACATCTCAGAAGAAAAGATAAAACAAAACATAAGAAATCCCTAAAACTCCCTGAAGGAATTGAAGGAGAGATCCTCCGTCTTGAGTATAATTCCGGCTTCTAGAGATGAATCAACTGGCTATCCTCGAGTGAATCCCCACAAATCTGCCTTCTCTGGCCTAGCAAGACGCCTCTAGACGATAGCCTTGGGCTCCGGCTTCTGCCGAACTCCCTTTCAAGTTGCCCCATTGGGTGTTTTATATAGACTTTGAGATGCCTTACTTGGACCCTAAGTATCCTAATTCAAATAGGATTCTTATTTGGGTGTTTGAATAGGCTTTGGAATGTGTTTCTTTGCCTCCAAGTATCCAAATCCGAGTAAAACTCCTCTTGGCCGTGGCAGGGACACGCCCATGGCACACGCCCGTGTAAGTTGTGGCCAGGCCGTGTCGAGGTACATTAAGTGAGGCACGCAGTGTGGTCTTGGGCCCGGTAGTGTGGATTTCGTGATATGGCTCATTTACTCTGTTTTGGGCCCATTTTCTGTTTTTTTCGTCATTGGGTGCTCTCCTGAGTATAAAACATGAAAACGAAGGATTAAGAGCACCAAATTACATAATTCAAGGCTTAATTCATCCAAAAGCATGCTAAATGTGGGCTTAAAATATGTTACTTTTACGGTTTATCAAATACCCACCTCATTAGTATAGCTTTTGCTTCTTTCTTTTTGATAACATATTTCAATAGAGAGTGATCAGTGTAAACAAAAACTCTATTTGCCATTAAATAAGGACGAAATTTTTCATAAGAGAAAATAGTAGCAAGTATTTCTTTTTCAGTAGTAGTATAATTACACTGTGCTGAATTTAGTGTCTTACTTGCATAATGAATAGCGCAGAAAATGTTGTTTCTCTTTTGTCCTAGCACTACTCCTACAACATAATCACTAGCATCCCACATTATAATAAAAGGTTCTGACCAATTAGGAGTAATGATTATAGGTGTAAAAATAAGTTTTTCTTTTATAACCTCGAAAGCTTTAATGCAATCTTGATTGAATATAAAAGGTGTCTCCTTCTGAAGAAGTTGATTCAATGGTTTATAGATATGAGCAAAGTCTTTTATAAATCACCTGTAAAACCCAGCATGTCCTAAGAAATTTCTTACTTCCCAAACTTTTGTAGGGTTAGGGAGATTTTTGATGACTTCGATCTTTTCTTTGTCTATTTCCAGAGTTTTTCTTAATATTTGATGTCCTAAAACCCATCCTTCTTTCACCATAACAAGATAGTATTCCTAGTTAAGTACCAGATTTTTTTTCTTTACATCTTTGTAGATCTCAAGGTTATCTAAACATCCCCGAAAATAATCTCCATATACTAAGAACTCATCCATAAATACATCCATGCCATCTTCCAACATATCAGCAAAAATGGTAGTCATACATCTCGTAAATGTCGCGGGAGCATTGCCAAATAGCATTCAGTTAAAAACATATGTGCCAAAAAGACATGTAAATGTAGTTTTTTCTTGATCATTATGATGTATTAGGATTTGGTGATATCCAGAATATCCGTCAAGGAAACAATAGTACTCTTTTCCAACTAATCAATCCAACATTTAATAAATAAAAGGAAGAAGAAAATGATCCTTTTTTGTTGTATCATCCAATTTTCTATAGTCAATGCATACCCTCCAACCAGTGACTCTCCTAGTTGGAATTAACTCGTTCTTAGCATTCTCAACCACTGTTAACCCTCCTTTCTTCGGAACACAATGTGTAGGCCTAACCCATCCACTGTCAGAAATTGCATAAACAGTACCTACGTCCAGCCATTTGAGTAATTCTTATTTCACCACTTCTTTCATAAATGGATTTAACTGAAGCTGGGCATCTACAACTGGATTTTTCCCTTCTTCTAATTTGATCTTGTGCTGGCATAATGTCGAATTAATTCCCTTAATGTCGGCGATAGTCCATCCAATGGCTTTCTTGTGTGTTTTTAAAATACTCAATAATGCTTCTTCTTACTTAGAATCTAATCATGTAGCTATTATTACTGTTAATGTATTGTGCTCTCCTAAATACCCATACTTCAAATGTTCTGGTAATGATTTTAATTATAGTTCAGAAGGCTTATCAATAAAAGGAACCATTTTTTTCGTATTAGAAATTATTTGTTCCAATTGTTCTCTAGTTTACGCCACCAATCAAGTTGTAAGGCTATCTCTTTATTTTCTCGTTCAACGTCATCTAATTATTTGTTCCAAATGTTCTCTAGTTTACGCCACCAATCAAGTTGTAAGGCTATCTCTTTATTTTCTCGTTCAATGTCATCTAATTTTTCCTCGTTTGATTCATATTCATCCTGTTTAGCAAAATCTGCAATAGTTAACTCCAGGGTATTGTACGCTTGTTGTTTTGGCTTAGATTCTACCAATTATTGTAGCTTCTAATTCCCGATGTATAACCTAAGTGACTTCATTTTCACTAAACTTTTCCAATATTTTCATGACTTCTATTCCTGTCTTCTTCCAAACACTTCCTCTAGTTATAATGTCAAATTGTCGCCTATTCTGGCTATCCAATCCATCATAAAAATGTTGAATTTAAATTGCAACATGTATACCTCCTCCCAATATTGACCTAAGGGTTGGTTTAAATCTTTCTCAAGCTTGCACTAACGTTTCAATAACCTTTTGTTTATATTTGAATAATTTTTCGTGAGTACTAATTACCTAAGTCATTGGCAAGACCCCACGAAGGAATAATTTCACAAAGTCAGTCTATGTACTAATTGTATCTAGTGGGAGTGCATCTAACCAGGCTTTTATTTTTCCACCTAAAGCAAATGGGATTAGTAATAATTTAACAGCTTCTGTCGAGACACCAACATACGTGAAAGTACTGCATATATGTTTTAACTGTCGAAGGAAAGCTACAGATCCTCTTTTGTTTAATCATTAAGCCTGATATTAGAAGAAATCCATGTTAACAATGAAGGATTGACTTTAAAATAAGGACTATGGATCATGGGACGGGTGATACTAGGTCGCAACCAAGTCATTTCAAAAAGAAGTGCTCCTAACACATGCATCATATTGTTAGAGGTCATTTATCAAATTATGGAAATAAAATATTAATTTGTCAACTTCCTTTGTGAGTCATTTCATGTTTAGTCTTTTTGGATCAGTGGCTGACTTTATAAGTGTTACCCTACTCCGAGTCATGCACTGAAACCACAAAGCAAAATAAAAACATTACTAAAAATAAATAATAAAAAAATCGTATCTATAATTTAGATATTTCATAATTATTTTATGGAATGTAAAAATTCAAATTAATCTAGTAGTGTTGCCTCCCCAGCAATGGCACCAAAAACTTGACCGCCTCTGGACGTACCAACATCCAGAGTGTGAATACTGCAACTAAAAGATATGGAATTTAGGCAGTGTTTGCAAGTATATAGGCTAAGTTGTATTATAGTTACAGTGAAGCAGGTAAGTACTCTGAGTATCATACCAAATGAAGGCGAGTACTAAATTAACTTTAACCTAAATGCAAATAAATCTAATTAGTAATTTAAATTATAGTACGATAAAACATAAAGGAAATATTTTGGGGGTTTTATAAATAATGAAATAAAAAATAAACAAGGAATGTGAACTTTGGATATATAAATTCTAACTTAACCAAATCTAAGTATGGGTGATTAGCTCGCTTTGGTGATCATAGCTAATTCCTATTTCAGGTTTCTACTCAATCAACCAGTTGCTATGTAACACCCCAAACCCGGCCTAGAAGTTAGGCCCGAATCTGGCGTGTCACATTGAAGGTTGTTTAAAAACTAAGCGTTCGTTGAAAATGTTTGCAACCCTTTTGAAAACTCCGAGTTTCGTTGGTGTTTATAAAAACCCGATTAACTCAATGTCCATTTTAGAAAAGCAGTAATTAATTTGAAAACTACCTTTGTTATGAAAATCGAATTTGAATATTTGCGGAAACGTGATATTTTGGAAAAACAGTTATTAATGTTTTAGGAAAACCCCCATATTAAACGTTTAATAATAAATAATAGTGGAAATGAAAGTTTAAAATAAAATTAAAGTTTAATGGCCTTATTACATAATATAAAACCCAAATTAAATAAAATCTTAAAATAAGGTAAAAACCAAAATTACTAAAGTTCACGAGTAGTATCTCCGATGTTTGGCCATCCCCGAGTCCTCCATGGCTCCAAATCCTCTATCGTTGGGAATTACCTGCGAGGTTAAGAGAAAAGGGGTGAGTTACGAGAACTCAGTGTGTAATCCCCTAAACGGTCATTAACTGGGCCCAAGCCCAGAAGACATCAATCTAGGCCTAAGCCCTATAAACATAGTAGTGCAAATGTATTAATGCAGCCCAACCCAATCCAACCAACACACCCCCGACCAGCCAATCACACCTGTGGGGATCAAGTCAACCCACCCCGCCAAACACACCATTATTGCAGACAAGCTGCTAATCACAATATTTGTGGCTGAGCCACCAAAATAATAGTACATATGTGGCATGGCCACCAGTGATGGTAATATATTCGGCACACAACCTTGGGTAAATATGATCGACACAGAGTCATTGATTCATATGTTAGGCACATAGCCACGGGTAAATATGTTTGGCACAAAGCCATAATCACGATGGCACAGAGCCATATTTAGGTTGGCACAGAGCCATTATCATATTAAAATAGTATGTGGCAAAGCCACCGGGCTACACTGCTCTTCAATCATTATCCCGCCCCATGCAACATTATAAGATGCAATGTATCCACGTATAAAAATGTAAATAAAACTCATACAGACAACAGTGTAAATGAAGCAGATACATGACAACTAACCATAATCAAGGGTATAACAGTAATTTACCCTCCAGGGGTATTTCGGTAATTTCACAACCCAGGGGTATTTCGGTAATTTCGTAACCTAGGGGTATTTTGGTAATTTCACAACCCAGGGGTATTTTGGTAATTTCACAACCCAGGAGTATTTTGGTAATTTCACAACCCAGGGGTATTTTGGTTGTTTTGTCAACCAAGGGTATTTCAGTAATTTCACAAATCAGGGGTCTTACGGTAATTTTGCAAACTAAGGATTCCTAACCAGAGATAACGATGCGAATGGGCCTAAGGCCCATTCTCGACCCAAATGGGCCCACACACTCGTGTGGCCCTGTAATATCCCGGGTTAGGGGCTATTTTGATTATTGCATTGTTTGCATTTATTTGGCCTGCAATGTTGTGTTTCAATTGTTTTGGGGCTTAGTTGTAAGCTTGGTGTAAGCTTTGAGTGGTTGGGGAAACTTTAGTTTTAAGCTTTAGGTGAGGGGATTTGAATGAGTGGGGTTTATAAATATTTTTAGGAGAATGTTAGCACAAGAATTGAGCTAGTAGAGTGGCAAGTTAGGCGCCACTTGGAGCTTGGGTTTGGCGTCACTTGCGGGGAAGGAGGTCATGTGTTCAAGCTGCAGAAGTCTCATATTTTTGCTTCCATTTTGGCGGCAGGGAGAAGAAGAAGTTGTGGGCAGTTCAAACTCTGCCATAGACCAAGTCAAATTGTTCAAATGGTGGGTGGAGAGTAAATTGTGGAGGTTGACTAGTTCAAACTAGTTTGAATTAGTGGTTGGGAGTGTTTGGAGGTAGTGGTAGAATGTTGGGTGCTTCATGGGGAGGTAGGTTTTGGTAAGTGGGTAAGTGGAGAGGGCCGAAATTCTTTTTGGCATTTTGGAGCATTTTCGGTCAAATTTGTGTAAGCCAAAATCCTTCTTTTGTCAAAAGCAAGCCAAAATTTCAAGTGAGTTTCTGCATTTTCTTCTTGAAAATAGAAAGTCCAAGCACATACTTTAGAAAATTGCTTGTTTCTCTTGATATTCTTTGATAGCCGAATGTTCTCTTCCATCTTTCTTTCTTTTTCATTTGTGTAAACCGAAATTAGTACCCTATTCTTCTCATACTTTCTTCCTTTCTTCTCTTGAAACCTTGATAGCCGAAAGTTATTCCCCAAAACATTTTCTCCATTCCTTCTTCTTTTCAAAACCGAAAGTACTTTCCTTCTTCTTCTTCTTTTTCCCATTTCTGTTATTGGCCGAATATCAACCCCTTTCTTTTCATCTTTCTCTTGTGTTCTCCTTCTTTGTGTAAGGCCGAATCTTCTTCTCCTTTTTGTTTAAGTCTTGGCCGAGTATTGGTGTGGTGTGATCTCTCTTGTGTGTGGTGTCCAATCGGGTTTAGAGTAAGGGCATCCAGGATTTTGGAAGCAAGCAAGAGGAGCCGTCTTCCTCTGTTAATCGATTGGGTGTGCCGTGTGCATAAAGAAGAACCATCGTTTGGTTCGGGATTTGGTAGGAAACCAAATCAAGTGTAAGGAGCAAGATAATCGAGGGTCTTAGATCGGTTCCTTGGGATTAAGGCTTGCGTTTTAACAGGTGTGTAAACTAACACACTCTTTGCTTAGTAATATGCTTAATAATCGATTGTTTAATAAAGCCAAAAAAAGTATGGTTGATTGATATGATACCCGATTGGGTATGTGCACGGATTTGGGTAAGTCCATTTCATTATGAGTTCTATTGTTGATATACTTGAGATCATGACCTATGATGTATGTGTTATGAGATGCAACATTAAACATGTAGCATGATTTGTATGATTTGCATACTTTACATGAGTCGGTATGATAATGGGTGATATGAGAGGAGGGGGAATATGATATCCGTGTCTTTGGGACACCAGAGGTTTGGCACCTCCAGTGGTTTGGTACCACAGATTATTTTGTGACTTTGGGTCACCAGAGGTTTGGCACCTCATAGCGTCTCGTCCCCGGTGGCTTAGCACCACGGTGGGTTGGCCCCTGATTGATAATACGGGATTGACGCCGGTGATTTGGTATCACACGATGGGTTGGCCCCATCACTTGATTCGTGACCGGTCACCGGTGATTTGGTATCACATTCGTGTCTTTGGGACACCAGAGGTTTGGCACCTCATAGCGACTCGTCCCTGTGGTTAACACCACCGTGGGTTGGCCCCACTTTTGAGATATGGGATCGTCGCCAGTGATTTGGTATCACACGATGGGTTGGCCCCATCATTGGATTCTTCGTGACTTTGGGTCACCAGTGGTTTGGCACCACACTTATGGATATCGTGACTTTGGGTCACCGGTGGTTTGGCACCACCGGTGGTTTGGTACCACACGGGGTAGAAAAGGTGTTGTGGATGGCTAGGATTGGGTGCATTAATGACATTGCTCTCATTGTGTGTGTTAGTATGTTGTATTAATCGGGAGGGGATTTATGCTTTGAGTCTTGCGACTCACCTTCTCCTTATGATTTGGTGACACTTAGATCGCGGACATGGAGCCGGGTGGACTCGAGGTGACCATGCCATGAATAAAGTCGGTTTTGCATCGATTTAAGCACTTGGTACTTTATTTCATTTATTTTCATTTGGTTTTGTTGGGATTGTAAATGGCCTTTTAAAATTATGCTTTGATTATTTATATGCTTAAAATTTGATTTCAATTTAGCCTTAATAAATTACTGGGTTAAACATCCGATAAAACTTGGAATGAAACGGTTTTCAAGACTACAAAGCGATATGTTTTAAACTTTACCAACGAGTATCACATTAAAATATTTAAATGAACGCAACTCAAATATTTTCTAAACTTGTGATCTTCCACACTAAGTTCAAAATGTTTTTAAGTAACTAAAAGGAATTTCTCGGCCTTCTAAATGATAAAAACTTACTTTTCAACTAAGCTTTCAAATTCCCGGGTCTTCAAAATGCACCACCGGTTTTAAAACAATCATGCCCAAGGTTTTTTTTTTCAGGTACGGATACATCAAAGAGTTTTCATTAAACCTTTCACCGGAAACCTAACCTATCAAATACGATTTTCCCCGTAACATACTAGATTCGGTCGTGGTGTACTGACCGGGTTTGGGGTGTTACAGGCCCTTTTAGCGCAAATCTAGCCACAGATATGAGGTTCACATAGACCAGTTCACTATCTACTACACAATTATACAATTTATTCATATGGGCCCACGGACCCATTGGGCCCAAGCAGCCTCACTTCGGCATTTGCCGCTCTACAACTAGAGTAGTGCGAAATACACACCTGATAGGAATCTGAAGCTAATCCGCGCTCCGAACACTGTTCGGCATAGAAGCCCACAATGACCGCACCCTTGACCTCTAACGGGATGTGTCGATCCACTTCGGTCACCACCACCGAGACCCAACGGCTAACCCAAGCGAGCACGCCACCAAGCAGAAGGGTTAAGCCAAGGACGGTGTATCTCCTCTCCTCATAGTTGCTCTACTTATAGCTAGCTCCTCATCTTCCCTCTTGCTATCTATCCGATGTGGGATCCTTCCTTCAGTAGAGTTTAAATCCAACACAAACTCTGGCCGTCCAATCCGCAAAATAAATACTCCCTTGCTGATCTCGAGACTTGAACCTCAGACCACTTGCCAGCTGTAATACCACCTTGCCACTAGGCCACAAGCTCCTCTTGTGTCTAAAATCATGTGCAACTAAATATAAGCCTACAACTAAAGTCTAGTTCTCTTTAAAAGAAAATAATCTAAAATAATTGCAAGTACCATGACTAGAACCTTGGCTCTCCTTACTTCCCTGTGGTGTCACTCCCTTGCTCTTTAACTGGCGTCACTTTGCCACCACACCACACTCCTCTTTGTGTCATCTTTTCCCACATTTTATTCTTAAAGCCTACCTTCTAACTCCAAGGGTTTTATTCACCTAAAACCAAAATTTTTCCTAAAGCTCAGGTTTGTTCCCGAGACTTCATAGAAGCCCCCTAACCTTCCAAAATCACTTAGTTAATAAGCCCAACTTGCAATTATGCCATTCTAAAATTCTCAAAAATTCTAAAATGCTTCTACGCTCGGGGCCCAATAGGCCAAATTCTACTAGGCCCAATTTCGGGATGTTACATGCTACCCTAGTAGGATCTCTCGATCTTCCACTAAACTAATGATTCGGCAAGAACTACTTATCTCTCGACCTCATAGTCCAGACCGGTTCGGGGCTAAGGTGTTCATGGATAGGTCATACCAAATTTGGGTTAATTCCCACCTACATGACTTCCTAGGGTCGTCAAGCCTTGGGTTTAAGTTCTTCCTCTACCAAACAACTAATCCGCTAAGAAAACCCTACATGTCAATTAATTAATCACACATCCACTCATTAATCCCCCATAAAAAGGATTAGTTCCTCGTGGATCTCATAAACACAATAATCTTGATAATAAAGTTAAGCATAAATAATAAATCAAGAGAAAGGTTTAAGAGAATCCTGAATTGTATTGATTGAAGCACAGAATCCATAATAGTTCAATCACGGTTACAACTCACGTTCTCTGACAAACATGAAATAGAAAAGAACTGAAATAAATCTAAAGCCTAAAAGACAGGAAAAACAAAAACTAAATTTACAAAGAAAAACTTAGAATATGAAAGTTTTCCTCCAACAAGTGTTTTAAGAGCCTATATATAGAGTTAGGGTTGCCGTTGTCCATAACTATAGGTCAGCTGATGTTCTCATATTTAATATTCATTGGACGGACCAAAATGCCCTGGCTCAGAAGTGCTTTTCGTACAGATCTAATGTCACAACACTCTAGTCCATGTGTCATGATATCGAAGGCAGTATGCATGGTTCAGGGCTAGCTTCAAGGGTGTGTCATGACATCCCTTAAGTATGTAGCGACACCCAAGGCAGTATAGCAATCCTGGTATTTTTCTCCCTATGTTGCAACATAGAACTCCCTGTGTTGCAACATAGAAACCATCTTTGAGTTCCTATGCCTTTGAATGATCTTCTGCACACTTACTAAGTACGTTAGCTAGCCTTTACGCCTCAGTCGGCCCCTGAGGTCAATAAAATACTCAATATGCATTTTTTATTAAATTTAACTAAACTAAGAAAACATAAATAAAACACACTAAAATTGCTCGTATTCAAGTTCCTCAAGTACGAAAACTAGTTTAATTTACTACACCGAATTACGATAGATTAGTTAGTATGAAACTTACCTCCTTTGTCAAGAATATTTTCATTTCTTATTCATTTCCATTCCTTTCTCATCATCACCACTTTCATTCCCTTTTCTTCTCATTTTCTTAGCTTTCATCTACTATTTTCTTAGTTCTAAATTGATGAACATATTCTCTAGAATCTCTAATTTATCTTTACTCTTTGGTGTCTAAGGAAATTTTCAAGAATTTTAGATTAAAAATGTGTTTTCATGGTGAAGGATCAAATTGCAAGAAAAATAAAACTTTCCCTTTTCTGGCTCTCTCTCACGTTGCAGCAAGAAAGGTTGATGATTTCTCTCCATCTTTCCTCCCTTTTTATACTAACATTTTCATAATAAAATATTAATAAAAATCTAACTAAAATATAAATATTATAACATTTATCTAATTATTTAATTTAAAATATCTCCCATTTCATCATTGCACTGTAGAATTCTCTCATGCTAATTGACCATTTTGCTCTTTATAACCCTTAAAAATTTCATCCTCGAATCATCATTTAATTTGGTAAAATTGTGATTTAATCCCTCATAATACTCTATTTATTCAATTTAGTCCTTATCATCCATCTTCCTTGTTTTTCTAGACTCTTCCATCCTTAAGATATTTGCATTATTGGCCCTTCAACTTTTCTATATTTATACTTTAACCCCTTACATTTTAATTATTTACACTTAAACTACAAAACTTTTTATATCTTTATGATTTGGTCCCTAGCTCAAATGAATATTTCACAACATACGTTTTATTATTGTTTTTCTAACATCTCTTATCATTTACTTTATTTATATCTTATTCAACTAAGAATTTATCTCTAATACGAGACTACTAGTAGAATTTGACCAATAGATTTAACTGCCATCGTTTTGGTCAGGATTGAAATTTTAAAATTAAAATAAGATTTTCAAAGGTAAAAAGGACCCTGAACTTTGACAAAAATATAATCAAGCCCTTCCGCAAAAAACACACTCAAGCTCTCAAACTTCCAAATTGCATCAATTAAGCTATTTCACCAATATTTTTCGTCTTTGATGGTTATGCTGTTGACGTGGAAAAATAAAAATATCAACTAAGGCCCTCCACATTAGCTGCCATGTAAACAAAAAATTCAAAATTTTTTGAACAAAAATATTTAAAATTTTATGTATGGGATGAACATAGATAAATGGTTGCCCAGGTTCTTTCATTTCGGACTTAATTTTATTTTAAATTATAGAAATTTTATTTTTTTAAAAAAAATATAAATTTTAAAAGCACATTAAATTTTATAAAATTTTAAATAAATTTAAAAAATTAAAAAAGTATTTACATGTCTAAGTCCAGAATGAATTTGGACATGTGATTCGTTTGAGATAATTTTTCTAAATTACATAAATTTTTAAAAAATATTAAAAATTATCTTCTTAAAAAATATAAGATGTGTGTAATCGGCCCATTTTTCCCGGGCCCATGTAAGAAACCAGAATAAAAAAATAAAAAAATAAATAGCCAGTTTATTCTTTACAGTCCATTTAAAACCTTTGACCCAATACCTAAAAACCTGAAGCCCAATTACACCCTAAGACCCAGACCCAAAACAGACCTAAACTAACCCAACAGACCAAAAACTAAGCTGGCCCAAGTGGCCCAAAAAGGCTTGCAGATGCAGGAAACCCTAGGTTTCCACTGCGCCGCAAGCGCCTCAGCAAGCAGCCCCTTACTCGCGCCCACGCCAGCCTTCGGTCGCGCCGCAATCAGCGCGCGAATCACTCCAACATCGGATTCTTTGTTGTTCGCCTGCAAGAAGGAAAGAAGACACAAAAAAAATGGCAAGAAACAACAGAATCTTTGTATTTTTTTCTTGTAACACCCCAAAGCTAGAAGTTAGGCCCGAATCTGGCGTGTCACAAAAAAAAACTCGTTTGAAAATTTCAGCCTCTTTGTTAAAACCCAAAATACTTAAGCAATTGTGTTTACGTGAAAACTTAATTATCTTTAATATACCTTTTGGTTGTGAAAGCATATTTTGAAATAAGCGATTTACGAAAAAGTGACGTTTGAAATAGAGTTGCAAAGACATCTTGAAACATTGCGGAAACATTGATAAAATACAAGTATTCTTGAAAGATTGATTGATGAATCACAAATCAAGGAATTGAACTTTAAATCTGTGAATTTTGAAAACGACGTTGAAAATTTGAAAGAAAGTTCGAGTTAAATCATATTTGTAAAAGTTTATTTTGAAATCCATTTGTTAATCGATTTTGGAAAACCTTTATTTACGTTTTTAGAAAAATTCTCGTTTTAAACAATTTAAGCAAAATATAAAATACGTCAAACATAAAGCAATATAAAATAAACCGGATGCCTTATTACAACATTTAACCCATAATAGCAAAATAATAAAATAAACGGAAATAGAAATTTAAAATTTGAAACACCATTTTTGAAGTATGGCCTCCACCAAGTCATCCATGGCCCAAGTCCACCTCACGGAGCATTACCTACTGGGGTTAAGAGAAAAGGGGGTGAGTTACAAGAACTCGAGTGTATAATCCCCTTACCATCATCCACCTGGGTGAAAACACGTAGAAATATTTTGGGCCTAAGCCCATTACAATCATAGCATAATATCATATATATAACATGCATGTGTTATGCAATTCCCAACCAAGCCTAAATTTCCATCCGCTACACACCACCCGTACCAACCAGAACACCTGTGGGGATCAAGTCAACCCACCCCGCCAACACACCAATAGCAGGCATTAAGCCAATTATAATATTTGTGGCGAGCCACCGAACTAGATTTTGGCAAGCAGGCCATTTAAAATATTTATGGCGAGCCACCGAACTAGATTTTGGCAATGGGCCATTTAAAATATTTGTGGCAGAGCCACCGAACTAGATTTTGGCAACAGGCCTTTCTTCTCTTCGTCATTTATCCCAACCCATGCAGTCATGTATATATATATAATGCATAACAATATATTCATAAGGTAAATTTCAACAAAAAGCCCATATTACAAGTTATCAATTTGGCCCATTAGTCAAAAATAGCAATTTGGCCCATTTAACGATTTAGCAAACTTTGGCCCATATAGCTCATATTACACTTGGCCCATATATCAAATATCAAACGGCCCATATAGCAAATACCAAACGGCCCATATAGCAACATATCACATTTGGCCCGTAAAGGGTATTTTCGTAATTCGGTCCATAGGGACATTTCGTAATTCGGCCCATTAGGGGCATTTTCGTAATTTGGCCCGTAAGGGCATTTTCATAATTCGGTAATCGCACCCACTAAGGGTAATTCGGTAATTTACCCTCTAAGGGTATGACGGTAATTTCGCAACCTAGGCTTAATTATTAATTTGGGGCATAAAATCGAAACTGTCCAACTGCGTCATACTGACTAAATTGACCATAACTCAAGTTAGAAAACTCGAAATCTAAATCCGTAAATTTTCCTTGAAACTACGCTCATATATCTTTCTCCTATAATTTTTCCAGAATTTTTAGCTTAACCACTTAGTACAGTTTATACCTTAAATTTCCCTTGTTTCACTGTCCAATGATTCTGACACATCTTTCCTTAATCTCAAATATCTTACTGTACGCTTTTCATATACTGCTACCACTTGTTTCTATTGAAAACAGATTCACTAAGGAATCCATACATATCAATTATAACTCTTAATTCACTTTGTACCATTTTATATGATTTTTTCCAAGACAGAACAGAATACCCCGAAGTCATTCAGAACCAGTCTCACTAAAATAACATTTCTCCAAATATAAAAATTCCTTTTCCTTCTCTATTTCTTCCATATTAAAATAGACACAGTAAGCTTTAATTTGATATCTTATTCACTTTGTAATTCCCTTTATCCTATTTTTCGTGATTTTTCAAATACACGTCACTGTTTCTGACTGAAACTGTTTTATTACAAAAATACGTTTACCACTACGAGCATACGCACGTCCGAGTGATCACGGATGCCGGTTATTGGTCTTCTTCGGTATTTCTACCGAATCACAGAATATTTCATGTAAACTTTCAGAGAGATGTGAGATTTACTCACCATTTCAAACATATATTCGGAAGGGTACGGGATTACACACCTTATTCGGAATCCGTAACACGATATTCTCCGCGGCACCTAAAGATACAATCGGTCAACAATTAATCCCAAAACCGAATTTACCACTTCAACCAATTATTTCGATTGATTAACAATCTATACACTTACCAACAATCTGAGTCTCTTATTACGAGGGATAGATCGAGCGATTTAGTCCCTAAAAATATAATCGATTAGTCACAACCACTATTTCGTTAAGCAAAATAACCGGTCAACGAAAAAGATCCAAAAAGAACCATGATGAATCCCTTACCTTAACGATATTAGTTCCGATTTCTAACGATTTTACAATGGCTATGGATGAGTCAAAGTTTCAGCCTTCCACTATCACTCGATTGATCAAAGGAGTGAATGTCAACACAAATGAGAAGAAATGATTAAAAGAATGGAGAAGGTGTATCAAGGTGTTTGGAATGTTTTGATCGACACTAAAAGAAATATGAACCAAAAAGAAATGTGAGTATTTCGGCAACAAAAGAATGGTGAAAGATGGATTAAGGTTTAGGCCCCAAAGAAAAAATGAAGAAAGTGTGCTCACCAATGGCTTGTAAATTCGGCACAAAACAAAAGAAATTTGGAGAGTACCAAATAGTGCAAAGAGAAAGGTTTTTGGTCTAACAAGCACCAAAAAATAAATCAAAAGGCAATGGAGAATTTCGTCTATCAAAGCAGGTGGAAAGAAAATGAGTTTGTGGTCAAACAAAAGAGAAAGAAAATGCACCATTGTGCTAGTAGGTTTCGGCAAGGAGAGTTGCAAAATTGGGAGAGAATGACACAAAGTTGTCAAAGGGATTTTGGCCAAAACAAAGCTGAGACTTTACCCAAATGCCAAATAAAATTTTTCAGCCACCTATCTACCTCAAAACCGTCCACATGCATCCCCCCTAGGATAAGAGTTTGGCCACCCATACTTTCCAAAACACCTCCCCCGATATTAGCCTCTTGTCCCCCTTTAAAAATAGTCAAATTTGCAAACAATGGGATTTGAACCTCTTCCCTCAAGGTACATCACTTAATGCCATAGCCTTTTTACCAATAGCTCATTTATGCAAGCACTTTACTCATTTATTTCTATAAGTCTTGAAGCTACTTACCATCTCTCTTTAAAGTGCTAAAATACCAAATTTTTCCTAAGGCCCAATTAAACCCTAGACTTCATAGAAACCTCGTAACCTTCCAAATTATCTTCTTGATAAGTACAACTACAAATAATGTCATTCTCTTGTTCTTAAAAAAAATTTCAAACACTCCTAAGCCCAAAGCCCATTGGGCCCAATCCTACTAGGCCCAATTTCGGGATGTTACATTTCTATTTTCGGGGCTATAAAAACCCCCATAAAATTTGTAAAAGGACAGACTGTCTTACACACGAATACAAAAAAATATACAGGCAAATACGTTGAGATTATACAGAGATTAATAAAAATGGCAGAGGTGATTTTTTTTTTGTTCATTTTCACTTTTATTTTTTATTTTTGATCTATGCACTATATATATATAAAACCTGTTTAAAAATATACAAAAGAAGATTACTTTCGAAATCGCGTTTTAGAAAACGAAGTTGTTGACCTCTGACCACCGTCTGAGGTGGCGCGTGTGGCGGCGCATGTGGCAGTCGGACATCGGAGCCTAGGCCGGAGTCAGACCTCAGGCAAAAGAAAGGAGAGCATTTCGGAGCTTCTCTCACTTGTTTTTTTTTTTAAATAATGTTAAAATGAATTTTTTTGGCCGATTTTGACTTATATAAGCCAAAGGAACGACGCTGTTTTGAGGTGGTCAGATAATGACCAAAACGATGCCGTTTTAAAGCTTATGACCCGCGCGTTGACCCGACCCGAGGAGGATCCGCGTGTTTTTGTTTAAAGGTCTAATTGCCAAATAGGCCCTTCCGCATTATTTCAATTTTATAATTACGACCTGTTATATTTTTTTATTTTACAATTGGGCCCAGAATTATTTCTTGCGTTTCAATTTAGTCCTTCGGGCTACTTAAAGGCCAATGGCAGAACGGCGCCGTTTAGGAGACAGGGAATAATTGCCTATTAGGTCCCTACAATTTGTAGCGCACTTCAATGTCATCCTTTTACATCTTTTTTTATTTATTTTAGTTTAATCCTTGTTTTTTAAAAACTTTTTTTTTATTTTAAAATTATTTTAACATTATTATTTTATCATATTAAAATTCTATATTATTATTTTTACTATATGTATATTAATTTATTAGTAGTATAAAGTTTCTTTTTGTTTTTTAATATATACTAATTTTATATATATGAAATTATTACTATGTATTATTCATACTAGGTTATTTAATTTAATGTTATTTATATATATTATATATTATTTTATAATTTATATATTAGTTACTATATTATACATTTTCAAAATCTTATATATTATATAGTATTATATTATATCATATATTAATTTTAAAATTTTATTTTGTATAAAATTTATTTATATTATATAATGTATATTATTTATATTGTTTATATTATATATATTTAGTTTTTATGATTCTTGTATTATATATATTTCTATTTTAAATTTTTAATCGTTTTTATCATATATTATTATTTATATTTTTATGTACTAAATTATTAAATTGTAAATATCTTTATTTTCATATACTCTAATTTTTTTATATTATTTATTTAAAATATCGTTATTATATATATATTAGATCGTTTTCGAAACTGGCTTATTCTTTTTATTTTTTTGTGTCATAATATTCATTCAGCATTTCAATATAGCATTTATTTATTTTTATTTGATCTTGTTTATGGAATTTAGAATTCATTTCTTGAATATTTTTTTACTGTTTATTTTATATTTCGTATTTATCTATTTATTTTCTTTCATTCGTTTATCATTGCTTTAGCATAGTTCTTTTATCTGTTTATTCATGTCATATTATTCTTTAATTATCCATTAGTAGTAATTTTTAATATGATTTGTGGTTATGATAAATTGTTATTTGGTATGTATGTTGTAATGTATTCATGCAATGTCTTACTCAAACCCTTTTTTATAAAAAACACATTTTGAATTAATGCATTTTATTCAAATATTTTTAAACATAGCGATATACGATATTTGGGGACTTCTAGAAAAATTATACCCTAGCTTACTGGGTTTTAATTTTTCTTGCGGAACTTAAGATATCAAATATCTTTTTTAAACTTACAAATTTCAAATTAAAATTTATTCTCGGAAGTTCATGATGTTATATCTTAACTCATTAGATATAATATTTTGCATTTCGAGAAAGGAATTTTCTACAAAAATAAAGGCGAGCTTAGTTTTGAAGTTTTGAGATAGTGCATCCTAACTTATTGGGTGTGGAATTTTATTTCTTTGAAATAAGCAAGCCTTGGCTTTCTTTCGAATAAAAGGATCGTATTTTAAATTTTTCAAAATTTCGACATTAGGACATGAAATTATCAATTAGGTACCAAATTTTGGGCGTTACGAGGGTGCTAACCCTTCCTCGTACGTAACCGACTCCCGAACCCGTTTTCTTGTATTTTGTGGGCCAAAATCAATGTTTTGAAATAAAACGTTTTATAAGGTGATCCAATCACACCTAAGTAAAAAGAGATTGGTGGCAACTCCATTTTCGTCGATCCCCATTTTTCTAAAAAATTTTAAAAAGGTTTCGACAGCTTGGCGACTCCACTGGGGACCAATAAGAGAGTCAAGCCGTAAAATTGATTATTTCTTGTCCTTTTGTCCAAATTTTAAAATTGGATTTGAAAAACCATGGTTCTTTTTATTGCATGTGGTTCTATTTTTATAAAATATCTTTGTATTGCATTGCATGACCGTTGTGGTCGCACCCTTAAGTGGGAGTGAGAAACTATGCCTTCGTGAGGTTTTCACCTCCGCATGGGCTAGTGGATTGCTTAGGGATACATCTGTACCTATGTCTTCGTGAAGTTTTCACTTCGCATGGCCATAGGGAAATGTATTCCTCGAATCGAACTCGATTCATATGAGCCTATAATGGGTGAGGATCGAGGAATCTGCTAGTTCAGGTACCTCAACTTTAGAGCTAAACCACACGTAGAAAACATAAGGACCCACCCTAAGTAGAACTATACTAAGCCTTAGTGGTTACCCAAATAGGTGTTTGTTTATTTCATTTGCTTTATATGTTATTTCATAATACTAACTTGTTGCGCTTTATTTTTTTTGGTGCATGTCATTTCATATTTTAAAGAGGTATCGATTCATGGTCAGTTTCTAAGTTAGAAAGCTGGTTATGGAGAACGAATTCCTTGATAAAGTGGAAGACAATGCAGCCGTCCGTATATGGTCAGAACAAACACAATTAGAGAAAGGGGGTAGCTTAGCTGAGGGGTATGTGTCGGAACTCTGGGATTTCGCTCGTATTAGTGTCACGCAAAATGAGCTCCAGGAGTTAAAAGGAATATGGACCCAGTGGGATGATGAGGCAAAACAACTGTTCTATTGTAATTATGGCGATCTACCTTATTTGCTCGACGTCAAGGTAGATAAGCATACATTAGGGCTATGACTCGATTTTGGAATTCTCGCTTATAATTTGTTTCTCTTCGGGAAAGTAGATTTAGTGCCCACGGTGGAGGAATATACAACCTTGCTTCATTTGTCCAAGGATACAAGTCGACAAAGCTTATTCTAGGGTCGCTAATGTCCCAACTTTTGTGAAGAAGTTAATGAATATCACGGAGGATGAGTGAGCGGTGGGTTCTGACCGAGAATTCAAGAGAAAGGTGAGGGTAAATGCATACCTTGGGTGAGTTTGAGGGACCTGATCCTAACACATCCAGATGTAAAGAAGAAGATTGACGTCTTTGCCTTGTGTATTTACGATTTAGTAATCTTCCCTAAAGCTCTAAGACATGTAGATGAAGAGGTTACTGATCTATTCGATCGACTTGATAAAGGGGTCACACCTGCACCTGCAATCTTATCCAAAACGTTCAGATCTTTGAATGCATGTCGGAGAGCAGGTGAAGGTAGGTTCATTGTGTAGCATCCTAGATTAGGGGTTATGCGTTTGGAGCATAACCCAAGTGCTAGTGGGTTTTAAGGGTATTTGGAGATGTTTTAAGAGTTTTTAGAACTTTAGAATGAGGGTGAAAGCTTTGGAAAAATTTTGGATTTAAGTGTAAAAAGAAGAAATTAGGCTGAGGAGGCCTTAAGAATAATTTGTGGGCGTTTTGGGTCATGAAAGGGGGCTTGGTAAAGTGGCTTAAGGACGCCACTTAAGGCCTGGGAATGACGCCAACAAGGGTCTGGAGTTCGAGTCTTGAGGATGGCATGGGAGTATTTTATTTTTCCTTTTTGCGTTAGGAAGGGGAAGTGGGCGGGGAGGTCTTAAGGGAAGTTATAGGCGCTTTTGGACATAACACAAGCCTTGGTAAAGTGGCTTCCATGCGCCACTTAAGGGCCTAGAAGTGACGCCTGGAGCAGGTCTCGGGTTCGAGCGACGCGAGCAGCAGTAGGCGTGTTTTTATTTTTTTGGCTTTTGGCGTTGGGCAAGGGGAAGCTAACGAAGGAGCTCTTAAAAGAAATTGTGCCGAATTTAAGTCACAAAAGACGCCTTGGCCGAGTGGCTAAGGGCGCTATAGAGAGGGCTGTGGCAGTGAGGTTCTAGGTTCGAACCAAGGGAGCTGCAATTGGGGTTTTTATTTTTCAATGCTGGCGTGAAAAGGGAGAGAAGGAATTGGCCGGCACATGGTATCTTTAATTGGGACGGCATAGGGGGGAGAGATTTTCTCTCTTTAAACTCTTTTAGATAATAAGATAATAAGGATAATATTAGCATTTTTTTTATGGATTTTATTTGATTAATTCCAAGGAGAAAATATAGGCATTTGAGTATTCAAATTATTTTGAATAATTTTAAATTAGTGGCCAAGAGAGAGTTAAGGAGTTGGCCGAATTTTAAACTCCTTGGAGAGGAGTGGACGGCAAGCATAGGGGGGGAGAAGCCAAATTTTCTTAGTAATTTTTTCTTCATAATTTCGGCTAGTCTCCATCTTTTCCTTTTTCATTCTCTCAAAAAACCGAAAACCCTTCTCTTCTTCTAAAACCTTGGCCGAATCTCCTATACCTTAATCTCCCATCTATTTCTTTCTTTTCTCTTCTCAAACCCTTAGCCGAAACTCTTATTTCACTCTCTTACTTCCTCTTTTTCCATACAAAGCCGAACCTTGATTGATTGTGTTGAACAATCATAGCCAAATCTTCCTTCTCCCACCTCTAATCTACTTTACCGATTTCTCCTTTCTTCTTTAACCATTTCATTTGTTTCTACTTCTAAAAACTCTAGCCGAATTCCCTCCTTTTCTTTTTGGTTGTATTAGCCGAATCTCTCAGCTATTTCTTGGGGTTTCCTTGGCCGAATATTAGTGAAGGGTGGGGTCTTTTTATGTCGATTTTGAAAGGGTCTCCGGGATTTTGGAAGTAACCAAGCGAAGCCTTCATCTTTGATTAGTCAGATTCGTAAGTGGTGGTAAGGATTTATGTTAATAGTCTATTCTTTTAGTGTTCGATAAAGCGAAGGCTATTAACATGTGATTACCGATTTTAGGGAAGCGAAACACTTGGTGTGTGGTGGCTAGTATTCAAAGGCGTGTAGGTAAGGATTCGGGTTCAAGAGATAACCCTTTAGATTTAATTGGTTTGGCCGAATAGGCCATGTCACTAACTTCCATGTTTGGCCGAATATAGGGGCAAGGAAAGCTTGTGTGGCCGATTTGTCTTTTCGGGATTTAGGACTATCATTGGTGATAGGTGTGTACATACACACTTTATAACTATTAATGTGCTAAGTTTTGTGTATGCTAAAACATTGCTGTGTAGATTTGGATTTAATACCATCATGGTATAAGCAAGGATTGAGGTAAGTCCTTGTCGTTATGAGTTACTTTATGATGCTTTTGGGAAGCATGACATATTTGGTATATGTGACTTAAATACATGCTTATTGATAAATCCAGTGTATGTTGCTAAGTAAGCATGTTGGCATGATTTCTGTTAAACAACATTGATTGATGTGGGTTATATGAGTGGAGGGGGAACTGATATTCGTGTCGACGGACACCAATGGTTTGGTACCACATTGTGACTACGGTCACCAGAGGTTTGGCACCTCCAGAGGTTTGGCACCTCATAGCGTCTCGTCCCAGTGGCTTAGCACCATAGTGGGTTGGCCCCACAGTTTACATTATGGGATTGACGCCAGTGATTTGGTATCACACGATGGGTTGGCCCCATCATTTGATTTGTGACTTCGGGTCACCAGTGGTTTGGCACCACCGGTGGTTTGGCACCACAATATGATGATTTCGTGACTATAAGTCACGGTGGTTTGGCACCACCGGTGGTTTGGTACCACTGGGGGTAGAGAAAGGTGTTTGGATGGCTAAGTTGGGTGCATGGTTTAGTGCATGTTAATTTGTTATAAATTGTGTATGTTGTTGCACTAAATAGGGGAATGATTATGTAACATCCCAAAAATGGGGTTATTTGGAATTTAATTATTTTTCTTATTATGAACTGCTGTGATATTATTTATGGAATAATAGAGCTTAATTAAGGCTTTGAGTTGGTACGGTTTGGTGGAAAATTTCAGTTTTTAACTTTAAAGCGCGGGAGCCTTAGCAGGAGGGTGTTATAAGAATAAATGGGTGTAATCGACACTAATAAGGCCTTGGCAAAGTGGCAAAAGTGAGGCCACTTAAGAGCTAGTATGACGCCACCAAGGAGCAAGGGAGAACCTTGGTTGAGTCACGTAAATCCTCCCTTTTGCTCTTTATTTGGGCGGCACACAGGGAGAGAAATTCTCTCCTTAAATTCTTTTTATTAATTATCATTTAGATAGTAGGATAATATGAGAGTTTTATTGGATTTTCTTTATTTGTTTAATTATAGTGATAATAAGAAGATAATCAAGGATAATGGGAGATAAATGAGGATATTATATGGATTATTAGGAGATTATTATTTATTAATAGGGATTAATTCAAATTGTTTGAATTAAATTAAATGAATGGTCGAGGAGCAATTGGGGTAGATGGATGAAATTTGAACTCCCTGGTGGAGTAGTGTGAATGGCAAGCTAAGGGGAGGGTGTAGAATGCTTATAAATACCACCATCCACCACCTTATTTTCTTTTCCATCTCTCGCTTAGCCAGAAAAACCTAACCCTATTTCCTTCTAATTTTTCTTTATTTTCTTAAACCCTTAGCCAAATTCTCGATTACCTCTTCCATTATTTTTTTCTTTCACATTAGCCGAATTTCATTCCTTCCTCTTCTCAAGACTCCTAGCCGAAACACTGTTTCTTTCCATAAACTCACCATTGGCCGAATACACCATTTGAAGTGCCGAAATTTCTTCCTTCCTAATCCGTGAAGTCTTGGCCTAATATCAGAGTGAGGGGTAAGTATGCCGAAACTCTCCCACACTATTATTTTCCTATGTCGACTTGGTTATAAGAGAAAAGCCGAAATTTGTTTGGTGGCTAAGAAATGTTGGAACGATTTTGTTTAGGTGTCGGGATTCTAAGGTGTTCGATCTAAGCCGTCATTCTCTGTCAACCGAAATTGGTAAGTGTGGGTAAGGCCTATGTTGTATTCAAAAGCCGAAAGCTTTAGTTATGAGTATTAGTACTAACCAATGGTAGTTGACACAGCAGATTCGGGAATTGAGTGCCGTGGTTAGTAGCAAAAGCAAAGGTGAGATTTCGGGATCATAAGGAACCCCTTCTAATATTTTGGTTTGGCCGAATAGGCCATAGTGCTAATTCTAAGGTTGGCCGAATATAGGTGCAGAGAGATCTAGGGAGGCCGACTCCTCTTTTCGGGATTTAGGACTATCATCGATATCAGGTGTGTACATACACACGTATAATCATTTAAATGTGCTGAGTGCTATGTATGCTAACTCTGATTTGTGTAGCATCTGATTAATACCATAACGGTATGAGTGGTGATTCAGGTAAGTACCTGTTAATATGAATGTGTTATTGATGCTTTTGGGAAGCATGGTTCATATGTTACATGTGACAAATGTATGAGATCTATTCATGATTATTTGACTATTGTGGGTTAAATGAGTGGAGGGCAAGTGATATTTTGTCTTGTGAGCACCGGTGTTTTGGTAACACACTGTGACTACGGTCACCAGAGGTTTGGTACCTCCGGAGGTTTGGTACCTCAAAGCGACTTGTCCACGTGGTTAACACCACCGTGGGTTGGCCCCACTTGAGATATGGGATAAATCACGCGGTGATTTGGTATCACACGATGGGTTGGCCCCATCACCCGATTTGTGTCTCACGGACACCCGTGTTTTAGTAACACATCGTGACTATATGTCACCGGTGGTTTGGCACCACCGGTGTTTTGGTAACACATTGTGACTACGGTCACAAAGTGGTTTGGTACCACATGGGGTAGACAAAGGCGTTTGGTTGGCTAGGTCGGGTGCATGACTTAGTACATGATGATTGATTATATGTTGTGTATGAAATTGTTTAAATACGGGGGAAGGGTTACATACTGAGTCTTGGTGACTCACCTTCTCCTTTAACATTTTTCAGGTGACTCGTAGATGGCGGTTGAGGAGCCGGTTGGACTCGAGGTGGCCATGCAGTGGGATTTAAATTTTAATAGACTTTGAATTTCAGTTTATTTATTTTTGGATTGTTGATTTAAATTTTATTTCGAATGTAATAAGGCCTCCTGACACTTTATTTTTGCTATTTTTCATATGTGGGATACTTGTTTTACGCTATGCTATTATTATTGAATTTAAATCACATGTTTTCCAAGTTAAAACGAAAATTTTTTTTAACGTGCCATCGGGCACATTTGGAATTTTATATTAACTTGGCTTAAATAAATTTTCTAATAAAAAATAAATAAAGTTTTTAAAGACATTCAAACAAAAGGTTTTCAACAACTTAAATTGATTTAGAAAAGCGAATTTCTCAAAAATGTTTTCATTTGTAACAAGCTAGATTCAAATTTTTAAAGTTTGGGCGAGTTTGGGTTGTTACAAAATTGGTATCGAGCAGGTTCAAAGCTCGGTGTGTGGGGCCCAAGGCCCAAAAAATGTTTTAGTAGGCCTTTCAGAATTGTTTTTGGGTTTTTAAGCAAACATGGCCCGAGTCTCCGGCACCAATCCGCCTGTAAGTATATTTAAACCTCTTGGTGAATTATATTCGTAGAAGGGTAGGAAGCGTGGGCGTAGATAGACTTGTAGGAACTTGAACCCTAGGTTTAGACTACTCAAACACACAAGCAGGACATAAGACTTAATGAACTAAACCAACCTATGACTTAGTCAATGAGCTAGGGTGTGGTAACCCACAGACGCATGTCTAGGATTGGATCAGGAAGAGCACGGTATTTAAGCGGTCCTCGCGACTCACCTCCTCTTCGCGGGTATCCTACACAGTGCGTAGCCAGTTCACCCTAACTCGAGAGGGCTCGGTGGTGTGGCAACCTGCGTGCGCATGTCTAGAAAGGTTGGTGGGAGCTTGGTATTTAAGCGGTCCGCGTGACCCACCTCCTCTTCACTCGAATCCGCACAGTGCGTAGCTTTGGTTCACCACGACCAGGAGGGCTCGGTCATAGGCTAAACACAATGATTAAAACCCAAAAGGGAATTAGCCATGTTTTGAAAAAGAATGAAACAACAAACCCTAATGTTTTCAAAACTTGTGCAATAACTTTTTTCAAATCCGGGAGCGTTATTTTTACAACGTTTTTGAAAAACTTGATTGTGGAAAATTACGAAATGCCCTTAGGGGGGGAGTAAAATTACTAAAATGCCCTTGGTTCATAAAATATCAGTTCAATGGTTTTGCTCAAAAATTTCAACTATTTTACAAATATTCAACAACTTAGCTTTGGAAATCATCAACAAAATATTTTGGTTCGGAAAATTACGAAAATACCCACAGAGAAAAAAGACGAAAATACCCCTGGGTTAGAAATGGGCGAAATGTCCGATGAGCGAATAGGTATGGAAAGTATTAAGGAATGGATGCATGAACTTCTTTGTGCGAACTAGGGTAGGAAGCTGAAACCTTGTTGCTCGAAAGAATCTACGATTAAAACTCTATCCATAAAATTTCTTCGTGAATAAGAAAGTGGAACAAATGCTAACGCATAAAAATTTTTCTTAATCGATTAAAAGCGCGGTAGATAGAATGAGTTCTAGAGGACGTGGACGCCGTGGACGTGGTAGGGGTAGGATGGCCAGATTGTCCGAACCCGTCAGTCGGGACAAGGTTACGAAAATGAGGTACCATCGCCACCACCACCTCCTACTTTTAGAGTGAGAGCCGGATCGGGCCGGTGGTGAGGCGATATCGCAAGTCGTTTTGCGAGTCTTGGAGATGGTGGTGGTTTGGTGGAAATGTGGGAGCTCGGAATCTGTCCCCGGCGACTCGATCTAACGGAGCGGAGGTATTCCGAGGTGTGTCGAGTGGCACCCGGTGCAACAGAATCTTGGCTAGAGTCAACTGAAAGAATCATGGATGACCTTAACCTGACTGAGGAAGAAAAGCTGAAAGGGGCAGTGTCGCTTTTAAAGGATGAAGCGTATCAGTGGTGGCTTACGGTTCGAGATGGGGCTACAGCAGATGACTTGACTTGGGAGTATTTTAAAACCACCTATCGGAAGAAGTATGTGGGCACCAGCTACTACATCGACGCAGAGAAAGGCTTTTCCGGGATTAGTGCAAGGAACTAAGTCCGTGTCGAATATGAGGCGGAATTTTTAAGGTGGGTAGGTATGCGAGAGGCATCGTGTTCATCGAACATGAGCGCTGTGTCCGCTTTGAGGACGGACTCAGAGATGATTTGAGGTTCTTGATTGCCCCACAAAGAGGTTCGTGAGTTCTCATCTCTAGTGGAAAAGGCTAAGGTAGCCGAAGGGATCAAGGAGAGGTGTGAGGCAAAGCTATAGTAGGAATAATCGGAAGAGAGGATTTGGGTCATTTGGATCAAGCGGTAGTGTTCGAGAAAAGGCTAGGCCAAGTGGGCCAAATCGGCGGCAAGGCCCACGACTACTAATCGAGAGGCCGACTCTGTAACCGCTGTGGAAAGACCCATTGGGGAGGTTGTTGGACCGGTGATAAAGGATGTTTTGAGTGTGGGTCTTGAGCATCGTGTCGAGATTGTCCCCGGAAACTAGCTAAGAATCACCGGAGGCGTAATCGTACTCGAGAATAGAAGTGTGGGACCACAGAGGGTCGTGGTGATGGCAGAGGAAACAACGGTCCTAACCGAGGTCGTGGAACTCGAGGCGAGGTTCAGGGCAACACAGAGGCTAGGCACTGGCTTAGTTTACGCAAATGAGGTGTCGCGAGGAAGGTGACGACCGGATGTCATAACCGGTGACGTTTCTAATTTTTGGTTTTCCTTATGTTGCATTGATTGATGTGGGCTCGACGCACTTCATTACATTGCTAGTAGTGTGGTAGGAACTATGGACCTAAACTCAAAGCGCTTCTAGGAGATGACTATAGTTAGCCCTTTAGGTCACTCAGTAGTGGTAGACAAACTTTATAGAGGCGTACCCCTAGAACTCAAGGGGTAGTATTTGTGGTGATCTAATGGAACTACCGTTTGGGGGAGTTCGATTTGATCCTTGGAATGGACCATTTGGTTAAGTATCAAGCGAATTTGGATTGCGGCTAAGCGCATGGTTCTTAAGACAGTGAAGGTGATGAAGTGGTTATGATAGGAGATAGAAGGAATTACCTATCCAATGTAGTATCCGCCTTGAAGGTGAAAAGATGGTCGGGAAGGGTTGTGAGGCGTATTTGGTTCAAATATGTGCTTTGGAAGCTAAGGGGTTAGTAGTCGGAAAGGTCCGAACGGTTGGGAAATTTCTTTGATGTGTTCCCGGAAGAGCTTCCGGTCCGCCTCGGATCGGGAAGTCAATTCGGTATAGACTTGCTACCAGAGGCAGCTTTGTGTCTATAGCACCATACCGAATGGCACCAAAGGAATTGGTGGAGCTAAAGGCTCAAATTCGGGAGCTCTTGGATAGAGGGTTTATTCGACCAAGTATATCTCCGTGGGGAGCACTGTGTTGTTTGTCAAGAAGAAGGGCGGTTCTATGCGGATGTGCATTGACTACCGTCGATTAAACAAGTTAACGATCAAAAACAAGTACCCGTTGCCTCGGATCGATGATTTGTTTGACCAACCGAAAGGTGCGTCGGTATTCTCAAAGATTGACCTTAGGTGAGTTATCATCAATTAAGGGTGATGGAGGTGATGTTCACAAGGCGGCATTCGAACTCGGTATGGGCATTACGAGTTCTTAGTGATGCCATTCGGGTTGACCAATGCACCGGTGGCATTTATGGACTTAATGAATAGGGTATTTCAACGAAGTACTTGGACCAATTCGTCGTGGTGTTCATAGACGACATATTGGTTTATTCAAAGACAGAGGAGGAGCATGACAAGCATTTACGGATAGTTCGCGCAAGTATTGAGGAGAAGCGATTATATGCCAAATTCGATGAAGTGCGAATTTTGGCCGAGGGAAGTGGCTTTCTTAGGTCATGTAGTATCGGTGAAGGAATTAGAGTAGACCCTCGCAAGATTGAAGCAAAGTATTGGATTGGAAACCACCTAGGTCGGTGGATTGAAATACGAAGTTTTAGGTTTAGCAGGTACTATCGGAGATTCGTGGAAGGATTCTCTCTAATAATAGCGTAGCAGTTAACCAAGTTACTAAGGGAAGGTGTTCCATTTGTATGGACGGAGAAGAAGCAATGAAGCTTTGATAAGCTAGGGAAATTTTGACGGAAGCTCGGTTTTGGTACGACACCAAGCGGGAAAGTTATTCACGATCTATTGTGATGCATCTCACACCGGTTTGGGATGTGTGTTGATGCGAGAGATGGGAAGGTAGTAGCCTATGCATCCCGTCAGTTAAGACCGCATGAGGTTAACTACCCAACGCACGATTTGGAGTTAGCGGCAGTCGTCTTTGCTCTGAAAATATGGAGACATTACCTGTATGGGGAGAAGTCGATAGTCTACACGGATCACAAAAGCTTGAGGTATCTTCGACTCGAAGGATGCGAATCGAGACAGGCGTCGGTGGATTGAACTACTAAAGGACTACGATTGTTCAATCGAGTACCATCCGGGTAAGGCTAATGTGGTAGCTGACGCGTTGAGCCGGAAGGTTGTGACGGACTTAAGAGCAATGTTCGCTCGGTTGAGTCTATATGATGATGGGAGTCTTTTGGCGGAACTCCAAGTAAAGCCAACATGGCTTGAGGAGATTAAGGAAAAGCAGTTAGTGGATGAAGGCTTGAGCGCTAAGAGGGTACAAGTTCAGGATGGTGGTTTGGAAGGGTACGGTCTGTCTAGGGATGGAGTGCTATGTTTTCAAGGGCGAGCATGCATGCCGAAGGACGAAGAGTTGAGGCGGAAAATTCTCCACGATGCACATAGCAGCCCATATGCTATGCATCCGGGAGGAAGCAAGATGTATGGAGATTTGCAGCTTGATTACAGTGGCCGGGTGAGGCGTGAGATAACCGAGTTCGTAGGGAAGTGTCGACGTGCAGCGAGTTAAGGCTGAACATCGATTACCATCGGGACTACTTCAACCGATAAAGATCCTCAATGGAAATGGGAGAGGATCACCATGGATTTTGTTAGTGGGCTACCCTTACGCCCAACAAGAAGGATGCGATTTGGGTAATTGTGGATCGCTTGATTAAATCGGCTCACTTCGTGTCGGTGAGAATGGATTACTCACCCGAAGTTAGCAAAGTTGTATGTGGGTGAAATAGTGAGGTTACATGGTGTGCGATGATCGATTATCTCGGACAAGGATCCCGATTCACGTCGAGGTTCGAAAGCGTTGCATCAAGCTTTGGGTACGGTTAGATTTTGATGACGGCTTTCCATCCACAATCGACGGACAATCGGAAAGGGTGATCTGATTTTAGAAGACATGTTAAGAGGTTGTGTCTTGGATTTTAGTGGTAGTTGGGAAGAGTACCTACCATTAGCGGAATTCGCTTATAACAATAGTTATCAGCGAGTATTCAAATGGCTCCATATGAGGCCCTATATGGACGAAAATGCCGTACTCCTACATGTTGGACGGAGTTGGGGAACGACAAGTTCGGGTCCAGAATTGGTAATGAGACGGAAGACAAAGTCAAGGTGATTCGGTCTCGTCTCAAGGAAGCATCGATAGGCGTAAGTCTTATTCCGATCTCAAACGCAAGGAAATGGAGTATCTTTGTGGGAGATAAAGTCTTTACGAAGGTGTCGCCTTGGAAAAAGGTGTTGAGATTTGGACGAAAGGGAAGCTAAGCCCAAGGTTCATCGGCCCATATCTGGTAAAGCGAGTAGGACCGGTAGCTTATCGGCTAGAGTTGCCGATGAATCGAATCGATCCATGATGTCTTTCATGTATCGATGTTGAGACGGTATCGGTCGAGATCCTTCGCACGCGTTGTGCGATGCGCGAGATTGAGGTGAATTCGGATTTATCATTTGAAGAGGAACCGGTTGATTGTAGACCGAGATGTGAAGGTTCTACGTAGGAAGGCGGTGCCTTTAGTGAAAGTGCTATGGCGGAACCACGGAGTGGAAGAAGCTACGTGGGAGCTCGAGGAGGTGATGCGGCAGCAATACCCCCATCTCTTTTGATCAAGGAATTTCGAGGACGAAATTTATTTTAAGGGGTAGAAGCGTAACATCCCAAAAATGGGGTTATTTGGAATTTAATTATTTTTCTTATTATGAAGCTCTTTGTGATATTATTTATGGAATAATAGAGAGCTTAATTAAGGCTTTGAGTTGGTACGGTTTGGTGGAAAATTTGAGTTTTTAACTTTAAAAGCGAGGAGCCTTAGCAGGAGGGTGTTATAAGAATAAATGGGTGTAATCGACACTAATAAGGCCTTGGCAAAGTGGCAAAAGTGAGGCCACTTAAGAGCTAGTATGACGCCACCAAGGAGCAAGGGAGAACCTTGGTTGAGTCACGTAAATCCTCCCTTTTGCTCTTTATTTGGACGGCACAAGGGGAGAGAAATTCTCTCCTTAAATTCTTTTTATTAATTATCATTTAGATAGTAGGATAATATGAGAGTTTTATTGGATTTTCTTTATTTGTTTAATTATAGTGATAATAAGAAGATAATCAAGGATAATGGGAGATAAATGAGGATATTATATGGATTATTAAGAGATTATTATTTATTAATAGGGATTAATTCAAATTGTTTGAATTAAATTAAATGAATGGTCAGGAGCAATTGGGGTAGATGGACGAAATTTGAACTCCCTGGTGGAGTAGTGTGGACGGCAAGCTAAGGGGGGAGGGTGCCGAATGCTTATAAATACCACCATCCACCACCTTATTTTTCTTTTCCATCTCTGCTTAGCCGAAAAACCTAACCCTATTTCCTTCTAATTTTTCTTTATTTTCTTAAACCCTTAGCCAAAATTCTGATTACCTCTTCCATTATTTTTCTTTCACATTAGCCGAATTTCATTCCTTCCTCTTCTCAAGACTCCTAAATGAAACTCACATTCTTTCCAAAGAAACTCACCATTGGCCGAATACACCATTTGAAGTGCCGAAATTTCTTCCTTCCTAATCCGTGAAGTCTTGGCCGAATATCAGAGTGAGGGGTAAGTATGCCGAAACTCTCCCACACTATTATTTTCCTATGTCGACTTGGTTATAAGAGAAAAGCCGAAATTTGTTTGGTGGCTAAGAAATGTTGGAACGATTTTGTTTAGGTGTCGGGATTCTAAGGTGTTCGATCTAAGCCGTCATTCTCTGTCAACCGAAATTGGTAAGTGTGGGTAAGGCCTATGTTGTATTCAAAAGCCGAAAGCTTTAGTTATGAGTATTAGTACTAACCAATGGTAGTTGACACAGCGGATTCGGGAATTGAGTGCCGTGGTTAGTAGCAAAAGCAAAGGTGAGATTTCGGGATCATAAGGAACCCCTTCTAATATTTTGGTTTGGCCGAATAGGCCATAGTGCTAATTCTAAGGTTGGCCGAATATAGGTGCAGAGAGATCTAGGGAGGCCGACTCCTCTTTTCGGATTTAGGACTATCATCGATATCAGTGTGTACATACACACGTATAATCATTTAAATGTGTTGAGTGCTATGTATGCTAACTCTGATTTGTGTAGCATCGGATTAATACCATAACGGTATGAGTGGTGATTCAGGTAAGTACCTGTTAATATGAATGTGTTATTGATGCTTTTGGGAAGCATGGTTCATATGTTACATGTGACAAATGTATGAGATCTATTCATGATTATTTGACTATTGTGGGTTAAATGAGTGGAGGGGGCGTGATATTTTGTCGACGAGCACCAAGTGTTTTGGTAACACATCGTGACTACGGTCACCGGAGGTTTGGTACCTCCAGAGGTTTGGTACCTCAAAGCGACTTGTCCACGTGAGTTAACACCACCGTGGGTTGGCCCCACTTGAGATATGGGATAAATCGCGGTGATTTGGTATCACACGATGGGTTGGCCCCATCACCCGATTTGTGTCTACGGACACGGTGTTTTGGTAACACATCGTGACTATATGTCACCAGTGGTTTGGCACCACCGGTGTTTTGGTAACACATTGTGACTACGGTCACCGGTGGTTTGGTACCACATGGGGTAGACAAAGGCGTTTGGTTGGCTAGGTCGGGTGCATGACTTAGTACATGATGATTGATTATATGTCGTGTATGAAATTGTTTAAATACGGGGAAGGGTTACATATCGAGTCTTGGTGACTCACCTTCTCCTTTAACATTTTTGGTGACTCGTAGATGGCGGTTGAGGAGCGGTTGGACTCGAGGTGGCCATACAAATTGGGATTTAAATTTTAATAGACTTTGAATTTCAGTTTATTTATTTTTGGATTGTTGATTTAAATTTTATTTGAATGTAATAAGGCCTCTCGACACTTTATTTTTGCTATTTTTCATATATGGGATACTTGTTTTACGCTATGCTATTATTATTGAATTTAAATCACATGTTTTCCAAGTTAAAACGAAAAATTTTTTTAACGTGCCATCGGGCACATTTGGAATTTTATATTAACTTGGCTTAAATAAATTTTCTAATAAAAACTAAATAAAGTTTTTAAAGACATTCAAACAAAAGGTTTTCAACAACTTAAATTGATTTAGAAAAACGAATTTCTCAAAAATGTTTTCTACTGTAACAAGCTAGATTCGGCCTTAAAGTTTGGGCCGAGTTTGGGTTGTTACAGATTACACATTGAGTCTTGGTGACTCACCTTCTCCTTTAACATTTTTCAGGTGACTCGTAGATCGCGGATGAGGAGCCGGATGGACTCGAGGTGGCCATGCAGTGGAAATATTGGTTTAAATGGACTTGAATTAGTTTTACTTATTCCTGGTTTCATTTGCTCAAGTTGTAATAAGGCCTCCTAAGATTATTTTTATTACTTTGCATGTTTTGGATAATTTGTTTAAATTACTTAGTGACTTTAAAATGGTTATACATGTTTTCTTAAATTCAAACGTAAATGGTTTTTTTTTTCTATGCCATCGGGTATGTCTGAAATCGGTAACAACCTGACTTAATAGATCTTTAAATATAACTAAGTGCGGTTTCTTCACACACCTAAATGGTTTTAACAAAACAATATAAAATTTTTGTTTTCACCCAAACTTAAGCGGCTAAAGGAATTTTTACAAAAATGTTTTCCTCTGTAACATACCAAATTCGGTCGTAATGTTTGGGCCGGGTTTGGGGTGTTACAAAATTGGTATCAGAGCCCTGTTCAAAGCTCGGCTGTGGGGGCCCAAGGCCCAAAATGTTTTGGTAGGCCTTTTTGAAATTATTTTTGGGTTTTTGAACAGCATGGCACCGAGTCTCCGGTACCAATCCGCCCAGGTAAGTACTTCCAACTTCTTTGTGAATTATTACTTGAAGAAAGGGTAGGTATGGGACGTAGCTAGTATGATAAGTGTTTGAACCTTAGGACTAGTCTACCCCAACAAATACATAAGACTTAAAAAGCCTAATTAAACAAACCTACGACCAAGTCGCCGAGTTAGGGTGTGGTAACCCTGGTGCGCATGTCTAGGATTGGATCCGGAAGAGCTTGGTATTTAAGCAGTCCTCGTGACTCACCTCCTCTTTGTAGGAATCCTACCTGGTGCGTAGCTTCGGTTCACCCTAACCAAGAGGACTCGGTCATAGGCTAAACATACTAAATAAAACCCGAAAGGGATTAGCCATGTTTTATGAAAACCCTAATTTTAAAATCATTAAAATATCTCTTTAAAATAGTAGGACAAATTTATTTTTGGAAAAAATTTTAAAATATTCTTGGCTTATCAAAATTTACAAAATTACCCTCAGTAGGAAAATGACGAAAATACCCACAGGATAGAAGCGGAATGAAATGCCCAGAAGAGTGAATAGGTATGAAAAGTATTAGGGAATGGATGTGCTCTTCATGTAAACTAGGATAGAGGACTTAAAACTTTGATTGATCGAAGGAATCCTATTGAACTTTTCATAAAATTTCTTTTCATGAGTAACCAAGTGGAACAATTACTAATCCATAAAAATTTCTTAATCAGACAAAGCGCGATAGTTAGAATGAGCTCTAGAGGACATGGCCGCCGTGGACGCCAGTAGGGGGGGATGACCGTGTCGAGAACTCGTTAGGTCGGGTCAAGGGTCGGAAAATGAGGTACCATCGCCACCACCACCTCCAACTTTTGGAGCCGAGGATCGAGATCGGACAGGGGTGAGGCGATGATCAAAGTCGTATTGCGAGTCCTTGAGATGGTGGCTGGGGCTAGTGGAGGTATGGGAGCTCGGAAATCTGTTCCCGAGCGACTCCGATCCAACGGAGCTGAGGTATTCCGGGGAGTGTCGGGAGTGGCACCCAGTGCGGCGGAATATTGGTTAGAATCGACCGAGAGAATCATGGATGATCTTGACCTGACGGATGAGGAGAAGCTGAAAGGAGCGGTGTCGCTTCTAAAGGATGAGTCATATCAGTGGTGGCTCACCGTTCGAGATGGTGCTACGGCAGATGATCTTACTTGGGAGTATTTCAAAACTGCTTATCAGAAGAAGTATGTGGGCACCAGCTACACTGATGCTCGTGAGGAAAGCCTTTTGGGATTGGTACAAGGAAATAAGTCGATGATCTCGAGTATGAGGCAGAGTTCTTAAGGCTGAGTCGATATGCTAGAGGCATCGTGGCTACTGAACATGAACGGTGCATCCGCTTTGAAGACGGACTTAGGGATGATTTAAGGTTGCTGATTGCTCCACAGCAGGAGCGTGAGTTTGCTGTTCTGGTAGAAAAGGCTAAGGTAGCCGAAGGGGTCAAGGAGTCCGTAAGACAGAATCACGAAAAGAATAAACAGAAGAGAGGCTTTGGATCGCCTGGATCGGGCAGTAATGTGGAGAAGAGGGCTAGATTTGGGGAACCAGAAAGAGCCACAAAGCCTGCTCAGTGGCCACCTCAGTGTGCTAGATGCGGGAAATCCCACTCGGGAGAATGTTTGGCTGGAAGTAGAGGGTGCTTTGAGTGTGGATCAATGGAGCACCGGGTAAGGGATTGTCCGCGGAAGTTGGCTAGGACTCAAGCTGAGGATCAAGGACGTGGTCAATTCAGGAGGGATGGCCAGCAACCACAGAGGGGTCGAGGTGCAGCTAGAGGTAATGATAATGGTAACGGGCGTGGCCGAGGTGCTGAAGGTGCAGAGGTGAGGCAACCAAGGTTGGTTTATGCAGTTGGCCGTCGCGAGGAGGAAGATGTGCCAGATATGACAACGGGTAAGTTTCTTATTTTCGGAATGCCCTCAATTGTCTTGGTTGTGGTTACGTTTGTTCGTTCTTATGTTTCTAGTAAAGTGTATGGAACTTGGATTATGAACTTAGAGATTGTGCCTAGGAAGTATGATGGTTTTATTAAGATTAGAGTGCGCAGCATAAGCGTAGTGTGGCGAGTAGGAGTGCATTTAGCCAAGCAATTTCGAGGACGAAATTATTTTTAAGGAGGGTAGAACTGTAACATCCTAGATTAGGGGTTATGCGTTTGGAGCATAACCCAAGTGCTAGTGGGTTTTAAGGGTATTTGGAGATGTTTTAAGAGTTTTTAGAACTTTAGAATGAGGGTGAAAGCTTTGGAAAAATTTTGGATTTAAGTGTAAAAAGAAGAAATTAGGCTGAGGAGGCCTTAAGAATAATTTGTGGGCGTTTTGGGTCATGAAAGGGGGCTTGGTAAAGTGGCTTAAGGACGCCACTTAAGGCCTGGGAATGACGCCAACAAGGGTCTGGAGTTCGAGTCTTGAGGATGGCATGGGAGTATTTTGTTTTTCCTTTTCGCGTTAGGAAGGGAAGCTGGGCCAGGGAGGTCTTAAGGGAAGTTATAGGCGCTTTTGGACATAACACAAGCCTTGGTAAAGTGGCTTCCATGCTCCACTTAAGGGCCTAGAAGTGACGCCTGGAGCAGGTCTCGGGTTCGAGCGACGCGGGCAGCAGTAGGCGTGTTTTTATTTTTTTGGCTTTTGGCGTTGGGCAAGGGGAAGCTAACGAATGAGCTCTTAAAAGAAATTGTGCCGAATTTAAGTCACAAAAGACGCCTTGGCCGAGTGGCTAAGGGCGCTATAGAGAGGGCTGCGGCAGTGAGGTTCTAGGTTCGAACCAAGGGAGCTGCAATTGGGGTTTTTATTTTTCAATGCTGGCGTGAAAAGGGAGAGAAGGAATTGGCCGGCACATGGTATCTTTAATTGGGATGGCATAGGGGGGAGAGATTTTCTCTCTTTAAACTCTTTTAGATAATAAGATAATAAGGATAATATTAGCATTTTTTTATGGATTTTATTTGATTAATTCCAAGGAGAAAATATAGGCATTTGAGTATTCAAATTATTTTGAATAATTTTAAATTAGTGGCCAAGAGAGAGTTAAGGAGTTGGCCGAATTTTAAACTCCTTGGAGAGGAGTGGACGGCAAGCATAGGGGGGGAGAAGCCGAATTTTCTTAGTAATTTTTCTTCATAATTTCGGCTAGTCTCCATCTTTTCCTTTTTCATTCTCTCAAAAAACCGAAAACCCTTCTCTTCTTCTAAAACCTTGGCCGAATCTCCTATACCTTAATCTCCCATCTATTTCTTTCTTTTCTCTTCTCAAACCCTTAGCCGAAACTCTTATTTCACTCTCTTACTTCCTCTTTTTCCATACAAAGCCGAACCTTGATTGATTGTGTTGAACAATCATAGCCGAATCTTCCTTCTCCCACCTCTAATCTACTTTGCCGATTTCTCCTTTCTTCTTTAACCATTTCATTTGTTTCTACTTCCAAAAACTCTAGCCGAATTCCCTCCTTTTCATTTTGGTTGTATTAGCCGAATCTCTCTGCTATTTCTTGGGGTTTCCTTGGCCGAATATTAGTGAAGGGTGGGGTCTTTTTGTAATCGATTTTGAAAGGGTCTCCGGGATTTTGGAAGTAACCAAGCGAAGCCTTCATCTTTGATTAGTCAGATTCAGTAAGTGGTGGTAAGAATTTATGTTAATAGTCTATTCTTTTAGTGTTCGATAAAGCCGAAGGCTATTAACATGTGATTACCGATTTTAGGGAAGCAGAAACACTTGGTGTGTGGTGGCTAGTATTCAAAGGCGTGTAGGTAAGGATTCGGGTTCAAGAGATAACCCTTTAGATTTAATTGGTTTGGCCGAATAGGCCATGTCACTAACTTCCATGTTTGGCCGAATATAGGGGCAAGGAAAGCTTGTGTGGCCGATTTGTCTTTTCGGGATTTAGGACTATCATTGGTGACAGGTGTGTACATACACACTTTATAACTATTAATGTGCTAAGTTTTGTGTATGCTAAATCTGTTCTATGTAGATTTGGATTTAATACCATCATGGTATAAGCAAGGATTCAGGTAAGTCCTTGTCGTTATGAGTTACTTTATGATGCTTTTGGGAAGCATGACATATTTGGTATATGTGACTTAAATACATGCTTATTGATAAATCCAGTGTATGTTGCTAAGTAAGCATGTTGGCATGATTTCTGTTAAACAACATTGATTGATGTGGGTTATATGAGTGGAGGGGGAAGTGATATTCGTGTCGACGGACACCAGTGGTTTGGTACCACATTGTGACTACGGTCACCAGAGGTTTGGCACCTCCAGAGGTTTGGCACCTCATAGCGTCTCGTCCCAGTGGCTTAGCACCACAGTGAGTTGGCCCCACAGTTTACATTATGGGATTGACGCCAGTGATTTGGTATCACACGATGGGTTGGCCCCATCATTTGATTTGTGACTTCGGGTCACCAGTGGTTTGGCACCACCAGTGGTTTGGCACCACAATATGACGGATTTCGTGACTATAAGTCACCAGTGGTTTGGCACCACCAGTGGTTTGGTACCACACGGGGTAGAGAAAGGTGTTTGGATGGCTAGGTTGGGTGCATGGTTTAGTGCATGTTAATTTGTTATAAATTGTGTATGTTGTTGCACTAAATAGGGGAAGGGTTACACATTGAGTCTTGGTGACTCACCTTCTCCTTTAACATTTTTCAGGTGACTCGTAGATCGCGGATGAGGAGCCGGATGGACTCGAGGTGGCCATGCAGTGTAAATATTGGTTTAAATGGACTTGAATTAGTTTTACTTATTCCTGGTTTCATTTGCTCAAGTTGTAATAAGGCCTCCTAAGATTATTTTTATTACTTTTCATGTTTTGGATAATTTGTTTAAATTACTTAGTGACTTTAAAATGGTTATACATGTTTTCTTAAATTCAAACGTAAATGGTTTTTTTTTCTATGCCATCGGGTATGTCTGAAATCGGTAACAACCTGACTTAATAGATCTTTAAATATAACCAAGTGCGGTTTCTTCACACACCTAAATGGTTTTAACAAAACAATATAAAATTTTTGTTTTCACCCAAACTTAAGCGGCTAAAGGAATTTTTACAAAAATGTTTTCCTCTGTAACATACCAAATTCGGTCGTAATGTTTGGGTCGGGTTTGGGGTGTTACACATTGGATGCGCACAGTTGTTTTTAGCCTGGTTCCACAGTCATTTCTGGAAGGTGGAGAAAGTTTCTTATCGGGTTTTTTCTGAGAATTATTCTCCGTTTAAAGAAATAGTGGCTATACATAGGAGAGAAGACGTGTCCGAGGAAAACTGGATGGCGCTCCTTCAAAACCTTCAAGAGGAAGACATCGAGTGGAGGGCTCCTTGGATGATTCCCGACGAAATCCTTTATCGGTGTGGGAGCTTTGACTGGGTTCCTTTACTTGGAATTTGGGGAGCTGTTGGGTATGCTCCTCTGCTCGTACTAAGGCAATATGGATCAAGACAATTCGTGCCAGCAACATATGGGTTGGCTCAATGTGAGTTCTCGTACAGAGGGGATAACTATAAGAAGAGGGTTAAGGAGATTTCTGGTGCTTGGAATCAGATTCGTTGGATGAAGAGATTATCCACAGGCCCAATGACGACCCCAGAATATAATGGATGGAGGATTAGAAGGATTAATGATAACATCCCCAAGCTGAATCCAAAAGGCACCCGATCAAGAGAGGAATGCTTGCAAGTGGTCCCATCAGAATTAGAGATCATAAAACAAGATTTCAAAAAGATAAGTTCAGAGCTTGGAAAGAGGATGGAGAAGTTGGAAGAAGAAAAAACATACCTGAGGTTATACGTGGATGTTCAAAAATCAGAGGCCGAAAAACTAAGAAAAGGGAAGAAAAGGGTTGAGGAAGATCTGAATGACTTAAAGATAGAATATAAGAAGTTACGTCTGTCGATGAAAAATGCTGGATTGAGGAAGACTTCAGAACAGTGGCAACAAGAGATTCAAGAGGAAAAGGCCAAAGCTGACCATTTGGAGAAGAAGTTCCAAGAGATGCAGATGCGAAACGAGGCCCTAGAAAAGAGGTTAGCAGAAAGCCAAAAGGAAAAGAGTGGATTAAAAGCTAGAGTGGCTGAATTGGGACGATCTCTTCACCACCATCGAAGCCGTAATTTTGCAAATGAGCTGAAGTCGAGTCTGAACAAGATCGAGGAAATGAAGGGCAAGATTGAAAGATTAGAATCAGCATTACAGAATTGTGAACTTCGGATCGAGCATCTTGAAGCAAGAGAAGGGCATTGGAAGGAAGAGCTCCACCATTCCCATGACCAAGTTAGAAGTCGGGATTACCTCATAGGTGAAGCAATAGTTCAGATTCGAGAGGTAGCTGATCATCTACAGACTTTGGCAGCACAGGCTGATATATTGAGCATGAAGTATGAGCTACAGTCAGTTCGTGGTCAAGAGCTAACCTCTTTGTTTCAGAAAATCAAAACTTTGGGCCTTAGGGCGAAAGCATATTTGTGGTTCGTTTTATGTAAAGGATTTTTTTTTCTAACAAAGTTTTTTAAATGAAATTGAATCTGAACCGATGCCTTTTTGCATTCATGCATTTGCATTACATTGCATCATTTGCATTAGACTTTTACAAAAGGACCCTAATTAGGTAAAAATATTTCAGTTAACTTGGAAAACATGGAACAAAGGTTGGAGAGAATAGAGAAAATGCAAATACAGATGCAGTGGAAATTGATCAAGATTTAACAAGAAATGCGGGAACAAATGCTAGAACTCTAAAGGAATATGATAGGCCAGCTAGCCCAGTTACTAGCCGGTGGACTTGAAAAAAGGAGTGGCCCAGTCGTAAACAGTGTGGATGATGATGAAGACATCGTTTATTCCCCAATAGGTGTCCCGACTCAACCAGACACGCATTCGCATGGGGCACCCGTCATTATTGGAACCCAATGTCAGACTGATACTTTGGCCCTATTGAACTTCTCAATGGGTTCAGGTTTTAACCTGGATGATGATCAAGCCAAACCGGTTGTACTGGCAGAAACAAAAGGAAAATGAGAGTGTACTTTAAAAGCCCCGAAGAAAAAGAAAAATAAAGCGAATAGTACGAGAAGGTATAACAAGGGCCATTTAGAGCCGGTTACAGTAAGCCAGCCAAGGACAGTAACTACCAACCATCAGGTCTCCCCAAGGAAAGAACCCAATTCAAGACCGAACTCAGAGAAACCTCAGTTCGCATCAATTCCAATCATGTATAGCGAGTTGTACTGAATTCTGTTTGACGCGCATGTCATATCCCCTTTTTATATAGAGCCAATACGGCCCCCATACCCCAAATGGTACGACGTAAATGGAAAATGCTAATACCATGGGGGAATCACAGGACATTCGATCGAGAACTGCGTCACTTTTAAAAAGATAATCGAAAGATTCGTCAGATTGGGTATCGTAAAATTTGATGATCCCTTTGGTGTAGAAATTTTGTTACCCAACTTTTCTGTTAAGGGTGTAAACATCGTGAGTTCTATAATAGATAGGGGTATGAGATCCAAGAATGCATCGAGCTCGAGGCCTTAGTGCAAGCCCTGATGGATAATAAATTGAAGAGATCAAAGACCCGGTGGGAACATTAGGGAATCTGAACACTAATGACATATCTAAATCGGGGAATAAAAGTTTCCAAGCCCTTACATACTTGGGAAGATTTTAAGCAATGGAACTGTGGAAGGGATCCTTGTATTTTTAGAGCGGATCTAGAGTAATATTCTAAACACGCTTGTTGCCTTAAGCCTAGAGGCAATAAGAACCCGTTTGTGAAATAGGCTTATGTCCAGATATTATATTTTAATAAAATGCATCTTTTTGAGCAAATATTCTTTTTTTTCCATTTCATACTGTACAAACAATTATTTTTTTTTGTTTGTTCTTTGGACTTTCTTTCAAATATTCTTTCATTATTTATTCACGACCATACAAATAATCATTCTTTGAATCATTTATTCTTTGGAATCTTCTTCCAAACCTACAATAGGTCTCCAGATATCAACGATGTGAGCAACGCTGTTACTGACTCAGAGTCTCCTTTCGAGTAAGATATGAGTCTAGAGGGATTTCAAGACTTTGAAGATGACAGAGATTGTAATTTATCTTCTGATTTGTTAATGATGGTAGAACATGATGAAAAATAGATCCTACCTTACATAGGGTCAATGGACATTACGAACCTAGGAAAGGGGTGAAGATCGAAGCCTAGTTCACCACAGAAATGAGGCAGGACATCATTGAGTTATTTTCAAGAATTTAAAGATGTTTTCGCACGATCATATCAAGACACGCCTGGGAAAATCTTAAAAGAGGTCCATAAGAGTGTTTAAAGAACATGATAATGGTTCTACAAAAGCCAGGCTAATCGTAAGGTTCGGGTACTATTGGTCCACCATAAAAGGAAGATTGCTCCAGTTATGTCGTAAATGCCATATTGAGGAATACAAGACTCATATGCCTCATATATTTCTTCAAGGATTTTTTATAGGTGGGGAATGGATATTATGGGGTCGATCTCGTTAAAAGCTTCTAGTCGACATCGATTCATTTTCGTGGTCATTGTCTATTTCACTAAGAGGGTAGAAGTAGCTTCATATGCCAATGTTACAAAGTCGATAGTCATCAAATTCTCAAAAAAAAAGGGTGCCGACAAAGAGTGCTAAAAAGGACAATTCCGACAAAGAGTGCTAAAAAGGACAATTCCAAAAGTTCACAAGTCTGTTCAAAGATCAGACACTATGTCACAGTGCAGTAAAGGCAGCAAAAAAAAACCAAAAAAAAACAAAATAAGGATTGTAGGAAGGATGATTGAGACTTGTAAATATTGACATAAAGAAGTTACCATTTACCTTCTGTCTTATCGAACGTCGGTTAGAACCTTCGCCGGGGCAACATCTTTCCCATTGGTTTATAAAAGGGAAGCAATTGTGGGAGGTTAAGATTCCTTTTCTCCAAGCTTTGATTGAATTGGATAAAGCAGAATGCCTCCAGTAAGTTTGATTGAAAGTATTCATGGTCGAATGTACCAAAAATGGATGGTGCAAGCTTATGATAAAAGGTTTGCCCAAGAGAATTTCATGATGGGGACCTGGCATTAAGAAGGATTCTTCTCATACAAAAGAACTTCAGAGGGACTTGTTCTATAGGAGCATTGATATTGACCGAGACGAATGGCGAAGACTTGCCAAATTCGGTGAATTCAGGTTTAGTCAAGAAGTATTTTACCTGAAAGAGGAAATACCAAGGTGAAAACCCGCAAAGGGCGCCTAGTGATCATCTTCAAATTCAAAAAAAGAAAGAAAGAAAGAAAGAAAGAAAGAAGGAAAGAAAGAAAAAGAGAAGAGGCCAAGGTGAAAACCCGCAAAGGGCGCTTTGAGACCAAAGGGGTTTTGAGCTGAAAACCCAAAAAGGGCGGCTCAAATTTTGATCAAATATAGGGCATGTGGTAGTCTTGCTATGCCTGAATTAACAATGAGGAAGTATACTACGTCTTGGGGCATTGACAAAGTACTTCAGATCCTCTAAACATGTATTGAGCTTAAAATGGTCCTCAAGAAGTTTGTACAGAAAAGCTCAGGCTGCGATATCTGGGGCACCTAGCCTCTATCTTACCCATTTTAAATTTGTTATCTTAGATTACTTTTTTTTTCAAGATATACCCTAATCAATTTTCTTTTATTGCCTTGGTTATCTTTGATTAACTTATTTGTTTCGAGCTATGCTCCTGATTAACTTCTTTCTCGTCCATTATTGTGATCTTTTTCAAGCATTTTATATTGAAATAACGATTAATGGACTAATAATACTTTCATAAAAGGAGTTTCGCATATTATTCTGGAAGCTTCTAAATAATATGAGAATCTGAAACAGGACTATTGTTTAGAACTCACCAAGCCTAAGGGTTGGAAATATTGAAGGATGATTATCTCTTTGGATTTTTATTGGATAAGACATTTCGTCAGTGATACCATTTCGACAAATGACAAGCAATGTCAACCCAAGTGTAAAAGGGGATTATTCTCGGGATACCCTGCATTCACGTAAATTTCAGACACATACATCTGGTCATTACACCCAGGGAATGGTGTAATAGATCAAATTGATTGAAGATGATACAAATTCAATACCCCTGAGTGGTAACATGATGGATGGAAGAAACCAAATGTTATTCCCCCGAAGTTGCAGTAGGAGGTGCAAACTTTATGTCCTAAGGTTCAAGTGGAGTGGAATCAGAATTACCATGGGGCAAATTATTTGAGCAGAAAATGATTAATACTTTGAGATGAACAAAGATGAAACCTTGACGAATAAATGAGTGATGACTGCTGAAATAGGAATCATTCTCATAACATTTTTGCATTTATATATCATAGCATGTCTAAATAGGAGCATTTGACTCATTTCGATTAGGGTGTCCTAATTATTAGACATAAGCATGTACTCATTCTACAGGTTATGTCCTCAAGAGGATAGTGTAGTAAGGTAGATTGAAGATATTAGTCTGGTCTCCCTGAGTTTGCAGTGGAGCAGACTAAAAATAGCAGATCTGGCGTTCTTGAAGTTGCAGTGAAGCAGATCGAAGATACTAATCTGGCATCCCTGAGTTTGTAGTGGAGTAGATTAAAAATAGCAAATCTAGCATCCCTGAGTTTGCAGTGGAGCAGATTAGAAATAACAGATCTGGCATTCCTGATATTACAGTGAAGCAGATCGAAGATACTAATCTGGCATCCCTGAGTTTGCAGTGGAGCAGATTAAAAATAGCAGATTTGGCATTCCTGAGATTGCAGTGAAGCAGATCGAAGATACTAATCTGGCATCCCCGAGTTTGCATGGAGTGGAGCATATTAAAAATAGCGATCCGGCGTTCACGAGATTGCGATGAAGCGATCGAAGATACTAACTGGCATCCCCGAGTTTGCAAGTGGAGCAGATTAAAAATAGCGAATCTGGCATTCCCGAGATTGCAAGTGAAGCGATCGAAGATACTAACTGGCATCCCCGAGTTTTGCAGTGGAGCGATTAAAAATAGCGATCTGGCGTTCTCGAGATTGCGGTGAAGCAGATCAAAGATACTAATCGGCATCCCCGAGTTTGCATGGGAGCAGATTAAAAATAGCAGATCTAGCATTCCTGAGATTGCAGTGAAGCAGATCGAAGATACTAATCTGGCATCGCTGAGTTTGCAGTGGAGCAGATTAAAAATAGCAGATCGAAGATACTAATCTGGCATCCCTAAGTTTGCAGTGCAGCAGATTAAAAATAGCGATCTGGCATTCCTGAGATTGCAGTGAAGCAGATCGAAGACATTAGTCTGGCATCCATGAGTTTGCAGTGGAGCAGATTGAAGATAGCAGATCTTGTCTTCTTGAGATTGCAATGAAGCAAATCGAAGATACTAGTCTCGTTTCCTCGAGTTTGCAGTTGAGCAGACTAAAGATAGTGGATATTGCATTCCTGAAGTTGCAGTTGAGTTGGAAGCCATTTGGAGAAGACGAGGACCAAGAAATCAAGACTCGGCAAGACCGGGCAAAATTGGTCCTTTTATAGTCTTTGCTCTATTTTTGTTACACGACAATGAGCAAAGAGGGGTAGCTGTAATCGGCCCATTTTGCCCGGGCCCATGTAAGAAACCAGAATAAAAAAATAAAAAAAAATAGCCAGTTTATTCTTTACAGTCCATTTAAAACCTTTGACCCAATACCTAAAAACCCGAAGCCCAATTACACCCTAAGACCCAGACCTAAAACAGACCTAAACTAACCCAACAGACCCAAAACTAAGCTGGCCCAAGTGGCCCAAAAAGCTTGCGGACGCAGGAAACCCTAGGTTTCCACTGCGCCGCAAGCGCCTCAGCAAACAACCCCTTCCTCGCGCCCATGCTAGCCTTCAGTTGCGCCGCAATCAGCGCGCGAATCACTCTAACGCCGAATTCTTCGTTGTTCGCCTGCAAGAAGGAAAGAAAAGACAACAAAAATGGCAAGAAACAACAGAATCTTTTTATTTTTTTCTATTTTCGGGGCTATAAAAACCCCATAAAATTTGTAAAAGGACAGACTGTCTTACACACGAATACAAAAAAAAATATACAGGCAAATACATTGAGATTATACAGAGATTAATAAAAAAGGCAGAGGTGATTTTTTTTTTGTTCATCTTCACTTTTTTTTTTATCTATGCATTTTATATATATAAAAACTGTTTAAAAATATACAAAAGAAGATTACCTTTCGAAATCGCGTTTTAAAAAACGGAGTTGTTAACCTCCGGCCACCGTCTGAGGTGGCGCGTGTGGCGGCGCGTGTGGCAGTCGGACATCGGAGCCTAGGCCGGAGTCAGACCTCAGGCCAAAGAAAGGAGAGCATTTTGGAGCTTCTCTAACTTGTTTTTTTTTAAAAGAATGCTAAAATGAATTTTTTTGGCCGATTTTGACTTATATAAGCCAAAGGAACGCCGCCGTTTTGAGGTGGTCAGTTAATGACCAAAACGACGCCGTTTTAAAGCTTATGACCCGCGCGTTGACCCGACCCGGGAAGGACCCGCGTGTTTTTGTTTAAAGGTCTAATTGCCAAATAGGCCCTTCCGCATTATTTCAATTTTATAATTACGTCCTGTTATATTTTTTTATTTTACAATTGGGCCCAGAATTATTTCTTGCGTTTCAATTTAGTCCTTCGGGCTACTTAAAGGCCAACAGCATAACGACGCCATTTAGGAGACAGGGCATGTAACATCCTAAAAATATGAGTATCGATATGTTGCATGTTTTGGTGTTTAGCTTGTGAATGATTAAATTTGTGTGCTTAATATAGTCTTGAGAAGGCATGGGATTATTTGGAATTAGAATAAACTTTAGTAATGAGTACTTTATTGAAGTGGAACAAGTGACCCTGATCCTTAAGGTAATTAAATGGCAAAAACTAGCATAAGATGAACTAGTAACAAGGTGGAATAGGCGCCATGAGTGTTGCTTGAGGGAAGAGGTTCGAATCCCATAGATAGCATTTTGGTGACATTTATTTTTGCTCTTTCTTAGCAAGTGTCGGCCAAGCTCTATTCTTGGTAAGGATGGACTAATTCTTTTATGGTAAGATGGCTAAAGGTTATGGCAAACATGAATTTAGGGATAGAATTTGCTTGATTTTGGGGATAGGATTTCAAAACTTTTGGAAGATGGAGGAACATAAGGCACCTCTTAAGGGTGAGTGTTTTGGAAAGGTATGATGGCCAAGTTTGACCATGTATGTGGACGGGATAGGGGGCTAAGGGGAATTGCCGGTTTTGGTGCTAGCTTGGTAGGATTAGGTGCTAAATGAGCACATCTTTCATTTAGTTATTTTGGGTGCTTTTCTTAAAAAAATTTCTCTATTTTTCCCTCTCCCTAGCCGAATGTGCCATAAGCTTTAGGGAAGCAATTTTTTCTTTTGGCCATTTCTTTCTTTTACCATTTCGGTCTTAGGATTGATTATTCTCCAAATCTTTTTCTTCCCTTTATGACCGAAACCATATAACCATCTAGGACCATTTCTTTTCTTCTCTTTTTCCTCTTCATTGCCGAATGCATATTGGTTTCAAAGTTTCTTCTTGGTTCATCTTCCATCCTTGAGAACCGAAATACAAACCTCTCATCTCCATTTTTTTTCTTTTCGTTTTACTTCTCACAAAAGACTCACAAACATTTCTCTCTTCCAAAAATTTTCCACTATGGCCGAATGTTGATGACAATCTCCTTAGCCGAATCCTTCTCTCCACATCTATTCACTTCTCAATCATTCTTTTTATTCATACCTTGATCAATCGTGGTGTAGTGGAGTGTCGATCATTTCTTCATTGATAGTCGATCTTAGTCATTATAAGAACGTGTGGAAAAGGATTTCATCATTCAAGGTAAGGGATTCATTTTATTTCGAAGGGGGTTCTATGTTATTTTTTATTTGGCTTATGATGGTATTGATTAATCGATTCTATCATAAGGACCCTATTAATCGACTCTCTTTTTGTGAACGTAAGAACTTCGTGGAAATCAAGATAGGGACAAAAAGGGTTGTTAATAGCGTTTGGAAGAGGGGTGGTTCCGCTATTCCCCCTAAATTCAAACGAAGGACTATTTCAGCAACCCGAGATTTTCCACCGAGTTGTGGACCCTCATCCGGCGAAAATCAATTATTTGAAGTCATTCGTACTCTTGAGCCTTTGACTGTTCGTGGTTCTTCATCGGGTTATGAAATATCGATCGAGGAGAAATCACAAATAGCTGTTGTTCGAGATTCCGAGGGTAAAGATCTAGATCGTTCATCATTAGAATAGCTTTATATTAAATATTAGTGTTCTAATTAAGCGTGATAAATATTTAGGTATCGACGAGCGGGAAAGTATAGTACTCACCGTAATTAGGTGTGTAACTTTACACTTATCTCATGGGTTATACTATGCCGTAAGTATTCGATTAAAAATCGTAAAGTCGATAAAATTGGAAAATACGGTTTATTAGCACTTTTGGTGTGAAAGCATGAAAACGGTATTAAAGTTGTGAAAATTACGAATTTGCCCTTAATAAGCTATATTGTTAAAAAGTGATATTTTGGGCCATATGAATTATTTTTGATAAATTGGCCAAGTGAGAAAATTGTGAAAAGGGCCTCATGTGTATATATGGGCCAAAACTGCTAGATCGATATAAGGGCCAAAATTGCTAGATCGTTAAATGGGTTAAATTGTTATTTTGACTAATGGGCCAAGTTGATAACTTGTAATACGGGCTTTTTCTTGTTGAAATTTACCTTATGATTATATTATGATGCATTATATATATATACAAGACTGCATGGGTTGGGATAATTGACGAAGAGAAGAAAGGCCTGTTGCCAAAATCTAGTTCGGTGACACTATCACAATCTAGTTCGGTGACTCTGTCACAATCTAGTTCGGTGGCTCTGCCACAAATATTTTAAATGGCTTAATGCCTGTGATTGGTGTGTTGGCGGGGTGGGTTGACTTGATCCCCACAGGTGTGATGGTTGGTACGGGTGGTGTGTAGCGGATGGAAATTAGGCTTGGTTGGGAATTGCATATCACATGCATTTTTTTTTATATTTGATTTATATATTGTATTTTGTAAATGGACTCAAGCCCAATTTAATGCTTAAAAGGATTTGGCCCAGTGGACACGGTAAGTGGGTTACACATTGAGTTCTAAGTAACTCACCCTGTTTTTCTTACCCTTCTCAGGTAATAATAATTGATGGAGGCTTGGGCCGGGGATGACTTCGTGTGGAGGCCATACTATGAATGATGGGTTTTTATAAACTTGAACTTCTTTTTAATATTTTTATTTTTTTATTTAAGTACTATTTTGATTGCGATGTAATAAGGCCTCTGGTATTATTTTATGGATTTTTATTCGTGGATGGAATTTTAATATGTTTTAGTTACTTAAATGGGGCTGTTTAAATTTTATAAATGATTTCTTAAACTTGCGTATAAAAAAAGAAAATAAAAAAAAGGATTTTCTTAAATATCACTTAATCCAAAATATTTTGTGAAAACTCTTTTATAAGTTTAAGATTTCCACCAATTATTTCTCTGAAAATCAAATTGTAAATTCTTATGTTTTAAAATTATGGTTTTCAAATAAATCTCGGTTTATGATAAATTCCATTTTTTCAAAATCGTTTTGAAGAATTGTTTTCATTAAAAGCAGTGATGACTAGATGTAAGTTTGAATTGTGTGGCATGCCAAGTCTGATCTTAACGCATAGGCCGAGTTTGGGGTGTTACATTTTATGGTATCAGAGCCAGTTTCAAAACTCGGCTGTGGTTTGGGTTCAACAAAATTTTTTTTTGTTTAAAACTTTTTAAATTTCTAGACTTTATGTTTTAAAGGTAGTATGGCACCACGAGCATCCGGCACCAAGCCAAGTAAGTATTTGTATATTAAATGTTTATTATTGTGATATGAACATAGGAACACTCTAGAACTTCTAGTTTTAGGTGTCGAAAACGATAGAGATTGAGACTATAGGACGTGATTACGAAAACAACTTTACCTCTTATATCTCATAAAATATCGTTAATAAACACTGAAGTAGTATTCTGATTCATAAAACTTGTAATTAGATTAAATCGAATTAGTCATTATGAGCACTAGAGGACGTGGTCGTGGACGTGGTAGACGTGGCCGTGGTAGAGGACGAGGTGCTAGAGATGTAACTGAAGCGCCGGGTCATATGCCGAAAATGGATGCACCTGCTTCACCCGGGAGTGAGATTGGATCACATGACCATTCGAGAGAGGACAATGCTTTAACTCAAGCAATGTTGTGAGTCCTTGAAAGGGTTGCTGGGACTAGAATTGGTCCAGTAGTTCGTGGATCAATTTTGGAACGACTTAAATCAAGTGGTGCCGAGGTTTTTAGAGGTGTCTCCAGTGTAGCTCCGAATGTTGCGAAATATTGGCTCGAGGCTGTAGAGCGGATTATGGATGATTTGGAGTGCACCACCGAGCAAAAACTAAGAGGAGCTGTGTCCTTGTTAAGGGACGAGGTGTATCAATGGTGGCTTATTGTTCGAGAAGGCAGAAGGTTGCATTGGTTACTTGGGATTTCTTCAAAGCTACTTTTCAAGGGAAGTGCGTCGGGACAAGTTATGTAGATGCCGGAGGAAGGAATTCTGAATTTGGTTCAAGGAAATAAGACGATGGCGACTACGAGGCAAAATTTCTTCGTTTGAGCCGATATGCTCGCACAATAGTGCCGACAGATCATGAGCGTTGTGTGCGCTTTGAAGATGGGTTGAATGATGAGTTGCGGTGCTTGATAGCCCCACAACAAGTACAAATTTTGCCTCGCTTGTGGAGAAAGCCAAGATAGCCGAAGAGGCTAAGAATTGAGAATGTCGATCTGCACGGGAAAGAGTCGAGGCAAGAGGATTTTAAGTATTTGGGTTCGCTAAAAGGTTCCGTAAAAGGCCTCGAAATGATGAGCCAGCTCAAGCTAGGCGCTGTGGTTACCAATCAAAGTCGGGACTATCTTCGATCGTGGGAGCGACACCCGAGGAATGTTGGAGGAAAACTGGTGCTTGCTATAAATGTGGTTCCAAGGATCATCAGTATAAGAATTGCCCTCGACAGTCTAATACAAATCAGGAAGCTCGTAACCACGATGCTCGGCCCGGCTAGAGGTACTCGACCCACCAGAGAGGTCGTGGATCGGGTCGCGATGGCAATGGTAACGGACGTGGTCAAGGTACACCGGGTCGAGGTAATGGCTTCAGAGGTAACGCGGAGGCAAGACAGCTGGGGTTGGTCTATGCGGTTAGGCATCGGGAAGATGGCGATGCACGATGTGATAAGCTCGAGCGTTCTTCATCTTTGATGTACCATTCTTTGCTTTGATAGATATCGGGTCTACCCACTCGTATGTTGCTAGTGCCATATCCGGAAACACGAATATTAGATCCGAGATTACCGATAGAGAGATGACCGTAATTAGTCCTTTAGGACAGTTGGTAATCGTGAATAAATTGTTTAGAGACGTGCCCTTAGAAATTCAAAGAGAAATATTTTTGGCAAATTTGATGGAATTGCCTTTCGGCGAGTTTGATCTTATTTTGGGCATGGATTGGTTGGTGAAGCACCGGGAACAATTGGATTGTGCCGAAAAGCGGATGTCAATAAGGACTATGGATGATGAGGAGGTAGTAATGATAGGCGAGCGAAGGAACTTTTTGGCAAATGTGGTATCTGCTTTGAAGGCAGAGAAGTTGGTGAGAAAAGGGTATGGAGCATTCCTAGCCTTCATTAGTGCTTTCGATGCCAAGGAACTATCAGTGGAAGGTGTGAGAACGGTGAAAGAATTTTCAGATGTCTTTCCCGAAGAACTTCCGGGTCTACCTCCAGATCGGGAAGTAGAATTTGGCACTGAGATTTTGCCCGGAACAGCTCCAGTGTCTATTGCTCCTTATAGAATGACGCCGAAGGAGTTAGCGGAGCTTAAAGCTCAAATTCAAGAATTGTTAGATCGGGGATTTACTCGACTAAGTGTGTCCCCGTGGGGAGCACCGGTTTTGTTCGTCAAGAAGAAGGATGGGTCGATGCGTATGTGCATTGATTATAGGCAGCTGAATAAATTGACGATCAAGAATAGGTATCCATTGCCGAGAATTGACGACCTGTTTGATCAATTGAGAGGAGCTTGATTTTCTCAAGATTGATTTAAGATCGGGTTATCATTAACTCAAGGTGAAAGAGGCGGATATTCATAAGGCGGCATTCGAACTCGTTATGGACATTATGAGTTTTTGGTTATGCCGTTTGGTTTGACCAATGCACCAGCTGCATTTATGGACATGATGAATCGAGTCTTTCAACCTTATCTAGACCGGTTCGTGTGGTGTTCATAGATGATATCTTGGTATATTCGAGGAATGAAGAAGAGCATGACTCACATTTGCGCATTGTGTTGCAAATTTTGCGAGATAAGCAACTTTATGCCAAATTCAGTAAATGCGAATTTTGGTTGAAGGAAGTGACTTTCTTGGGTCATGTGGTGTCAGCCGAAGGAATAAGAGTTGATCCTCGGAAGGTTGAGGCAGTGTTGGATTGGAAACCGCCGAAGTCAGTGGCTGAGATCCGGAGTTTCTTAGGTTTGGCTGGTTACTATAGACGCTTTGTTGAGGGGTTTTCGTTGATTGCTGCACCTCTAACCAAGCTGTTGCGAAAGGGGGTACCGTATGTGTGGACCGATAAACAGCAAGAAAGTTTCGAGAAACTGAAGAAGATTTTGACTGAGCGCCGATGATTCTTGATTGACTGAGGTGGAAAAGAGTTTATCATTTACTGTGATGCGTCACACACGGGTTTAGGATGTGTACTGATGCAAGGTGGAAAAGTGGTGGTTTATGCTTCTCGTCAGTTGAGGCCGCACGAAGTCAACTACCCTACTCATGACTTGGAGTTGGCTGCGGTGGTGTTTGCTTTAAAGATTTGGAGGCACTATCTCTACGGTGAGAAGTCGATCATTTATACGGACCATAAGAGTCTTAAGTACCTCCTTACCCAAAAGGAGTTGAACTTGAGACAACGGAGATGGGTGGAGTTGTTAAAGGATTATGACTTCTCAATCGAGTACCATCCTGGAAAGGCTAACGTGGTGGCAGACGCGTTGAGTCGTAAGGTAGTATCGGAGTTAAGAGCAATGTTTGCTCATCTCAGCTTGTATGAGGATGGCAGTCTGCTAGCGGAACTTCAAGTGAAGCCATTGTGGTTAGAACAGATCAAGGAAAAGCAATTATTAGATGAAAAGTTGGGTCCTTTAATGCAACAAGTTGAAAGTGGTATAATAGGGGATTTTGGATTAAACAAGGATGGCGTGCTGTGTTTTCGTGGAAGAGTTTGTATGCCCATGGATTCGGATTTGACACAAATGATTCTACGAGAGGCGCATAGTAGCCCTTATGCTATGCACCCCGGAGGAAATAAGATGTATCGGGATCTCTGTGAGCAGTATTGGTGGCCAAGGTTAAAGCGGGAGGTTACTGATTTTGTAGGAAAGTGTTTGACGTGTCAACAAGTGAAGGCGGAACATCAATTACCATCGGGTTTATTGCAACCGGTAAAGATTCCTCTATGGAAATGGGAGCGGATAACGATGGATTTTGTTAGTGGGTTACCCTTAACACCTACTAAGAAAGATTTCGTTTGGGTGGTAGTTGATCGATTGACGAAGATCGCTCATTTTCTACTGTTCGTAAGGATTACTATTTGCGAGAAGTTGGCTAAGTCGTATGTGTATACGAGATTGTGAGGTTGCATGGGGTAAAGTGTTCATCATATCGGACGGGGATCCTAGGTTTACATCGCGGTTTTGGAAAGCTTTGCATGAGGCTTTGGGAACAAAGTTAAACTTGATGACGGCTTTTCATCCTCGATCGGATGGTCATCGAGAAAGAGTAATTCAGATTTTGGAAGACATGTTAAGAGGTTGCGTGATTGACTTAAGAGGTAGTTGGGAGGATTTTCTACCGTTGGCAGAGTTCGCGTATAGTAACAGTTACCAATCCAATATTCAAATGGCGCCCTATGAAGCGTTATACGGTCGTAAGTGTCGTACCCCTACTTGTTGGACTGAATTGGGGGAACGACAGTTGTTGGGTCCTGAGTTGATAACTGAGACAGAAGAGAAGGTAAAGGTGATTCGAGCGCGGTTAAAGGAAGCTTCGGATAGACAAAAGTCGTATGCGGATCTGAAGCGTAAGCATATTGAGTTTGCGGTGGGAGATCAGGTCTTTCTGAAAGTCTCACCTTGGAAGAAAATTTTCAGATTTGGAAGGAAGGGCAAGTTGAGCCCTGGTTCATTGGACCGTACCGTGTGTTGAAGCGTGTAGGACCAGTGGCCTATCAGCTTGAATTACCTCCGGAGTTGAGTCGATTCATAGTGTTTTCCATGTTTCTATCTTTGAGGCGTTATAGATCGGATCCATCTCACATAGTACCGGTAGAAGAAGTGGAGTTAAGGGCGGACTTGTCTTTCGAGGAGGAACCAGTGAAAATCTTAGACCGTGATGTTAAGGTGCTAAGAAAGAAGACTGTGCCGTTGGTTAAGGTTCTATGGCGTAATCACGGAGTGGAGGAAGCTACGTTGGAGCCTGAGGATGCAATTCGGCAACAATATCCTTATCTCTTTTAATCAGGTAAATTTCGAGGACGAAATTTTTTTTTAAGGAGGGTAGAATTGTAACATCCTAAAAATATGAGTATCGATATGTTGCATGTTTTGGTGTTTAGCTTGTGAATGATTAAATTTGTGTGCTTAATATAGTCTTGAGAAGGCATGTGATTATTTTGAATTAGAATAAATTTTAGTAATGAGTACTTTATTGAAGTGGAACAAGTGACCCTGATGCTTAAGGTAATTAAATGGCAAAAACTAGCATAAGATGAACTAGTAGCAAGGTGGAATAGGCGCCATGAGTGTTGCTTGAGGGAAGAGGTTCGAATCCCATGGATAGCATTTTGGTGACATTTATTTTTGCTCTTTCTTAGCAAGTGTCGGCCAAGCTCTATTCTTGGTAAGGATGGACTAATTCTTTTATGGTAAGGTGGCTAAAGGTTATGGCAAACATGAATTTAGGGATAGAATTTGCTTGATTTTGGGGATAGGATTTCAAAACTTTTGGAAGGTGGAGGAACATAAGGCACCTCTTAAGGGTGAGTGTTTTGGAAAGGTATGATGGCCAAGTTTGACCATGTATGTGGACGGCATATGGGGCTAAGGGGGATGGCCGGTTTTGGTGCTAGCTTGGTAGGATTAGGTGCTAAATGAGCACATATTTCATTTGGTTATTTTGGGTCCTTTTCTTAAAAAATTTTCTCCATTTTTCCCTCTCCCTAGCCGAATGTGCCATAAGCTTTAGGGAAGCAATTGTTTCTTTTGGCCATTTCTTTCTTTTACCATTTCGGTCTTAGGATTGATTATTCTCCAAATCTTTTTCTTCCCTTTGTGACCGAAACCATATAACCATCTAGGACCATTTCTTTTCTTCTCTTTTTCCTCTTCATTGCCGAATGGATATTGGTTTCAAAGTTTCTTCTTGGTTCATCTTCCATCCTTGAGAACAGAAATACAAACCTCTCATCTCCATTTTTTTCTTTTCTTTTTACTTCTCACAAAAGACTCACAAACATTTCTCTCTTCCAAAAATTTTCCACTATGGCGAATGTTGATGACAATCTCCTTAGCGAATCCTTCTCTCCACATCTATTCACTTCTCAATCATTCTTTTTATTCATACCTTGATCAATCGTGGTGTAGTGGAGTGTCGATCATTTCTTCATCGACGAGTCGATCTTAGTCATCATAAGAACGTGTGGAAAAGGATTTCATCATTCAAGGTAAGGGATTCATTTTATTTGAAGGGGTTCTATGATATTTTTATTTGGCTTATGATGGTATTGATTAATCGATTCTATCATAAGGACCCTATTAATCGACTCTCTTTTTGTGAACGTAAGAACTTCGTGGCAATCAAGATAGGGACAAAAGGGGTTGTTAATAGCGTTTGGAAGAGGGGTGGTTACGCTATTCCCCTAAATTCAATCGAAGGACTGTTTGACAATCCGAGATTTTCCACCGAGTTGTGGACCCTCATCCGTGAAAATCAATTATTTGAAGTCATTCGTACTCTCGAGCCTTTGACTGTTTCGTGGTTCTTCATCGGGTTATGAACTATCGATCAAGGAGAAATCACAAATAGCTGTTGTTCGAGATTCCGAGGGTAAAGATCTAGATCGTTCATCATTAGAATAGCTTTATATTAAATATTAGTGTTCTAATTAAGCGTGATAAATATTTAGGTATCGCGAATGGAAAGTATAGTACTCACCGTAATCAGTGTGTAACTTCACACTTATCTCATGGGTTATACTATGCCGTAAGTATTCGATTAAAAATCGTAAAGTCGGTAAAATTAAAAAATACGGTTTATTAGCACTTTTGGTGTGAAAGCATGAAAACGGTATTAAAGTTGTAAAAATTACGAATTTGCCCTTAATAAGCTATATTATTAAAAAGTGATATTTTGGGCCATATGAATTATTTTTGATAAATTGGCCAAGTGAGAAAATTGTGAAAAGGGCCTCATGTGTATATATGGGCCAAAACTGCTAGATCGATATAAGGGCCAAAACTGCTAGATCGATATAAGGGCCAAAATTGCTAGATCGTTAAATGGGTTAAATTGTTATTTTGACTAATGGGCCAAGTTGATAACTTGTGATACAGGCTTTTTTTTGTTGAAATTTACCTTATGAATATATTGTGATGCATTCTTTATATATACATGACTGCATGGGTTGGGATAATTGACGAAGAGAAGAAAGGCCTGTTGCCAAAATTTAGTTCGCTGACACTGTCACAATCTAGTTCGATGACTCTGTCACAATCTAGTTCGGTGGCTCTGCCACAAATATTTTAAATGGCTTAATGCCTGTGATTGGTGTGTTGGCGGAGTGGGTTGACTTGATCCCCACAGGTGTGATGGTTGGTACGGGTGGTGTGTAGCGGATGGAAATTAGGCTTGGTTGGGAATTGCATATCACATGCATTTTTTTATATTTGATTTATATATTGTATTTTGTAAATGGACTCAAGCCCAATTTAATGCTTAAAAGGATTTGGACCAGTGGACACGGTAAGTGGGTTACACATTGAGTTCTAAGTAACTCACCCTGTTTTTCTTACCCTTCTCAGGTAATAATAATTGATGGAGGCTTGGGCCGGGGATGACTTCGTGTGGAGGCCATACTACGAATGATGGAATTTTATAAACTTGAACTTCTTTTTAATATTTTTATTTTTTTATTTAAGTACTATTTTGATTGCGATGTAATAAGGCCTCTGGTATTATTTTATGGATTTTTATTCGTGGATGGAATTTTAATATGTTTTAGTTACTTAAATGAGGTTGTTTAAATTTTATAAATGATTTCTTAAACTTGCGTATAAAAAAAAGAAAATAAAAAAAAAGATTTTCTTAAATATCACTTAATCCAAAATATTTTGTGAAAACTCTTTTATAAGTTTAAGATTTCCACCAATTATTTCTCTGAAAATCAAATTGTAAATTCTTATGTTTTAAAATTATGGTTTTTAAATAAATCTCGGTTTATGATAAATTCCATTTTTTCAAAATCGTTTTGAAGAATTGTTTTCATTAAAAGCAGTGATGACTAGATGTAAGTTCGAATTGTGTGGCATGCCAAGTCTGGTCTTAACGCATAGGCCGGGTTTGGGGTGTTACAGGGCATAATTGCCTATTAGGTCCCTACAATTTGTAGGGCACTTCAATGTCATCCTTTTACATCTTTTTTATTTTATTTTAATTTAATCATTGTTTTTTAAAAACTTTTTTTTATTTTAAAATTATTTTAACATTATTATTTTATCATATTAAAATTCTATATTTTTTTTACTATATGTATATTAATTTATTAATAGTATAAAGTTTCTTTTTGTTTTTTTAATATATACTAATTATATATATATATGAAATTATTACTATGTATTATTCATACTAGGTTATTTAATTTAATGTTATTTATATATATATTATATATTATTTTATAATTTATATATTAGTTATTATATTATACATTTTCAAAGTCTTGTATATTATATAGTGTTATATTATATCATATATTAATTTTAAAATTTTATTTTGTATAAAATTTATTTATATTATATAACATATATTGTTTATATTGTTTATATTATATATATTTAGTTTTTATGATTACTGTATTATATATATTTCTATTTTAAATTTTTAATCGTTTTTATCATATATTATTATTTATATTTTTATGTACTAAATTATTAAATTGTAAATATCTTTATTTTCATATACTCTAATTTTTTTATATTATTTATTTAAAATATCGTTATTATATATATATTAGATCATTTTCGAAACTGACTTATTCTTTTTTTTGTCATAATATTCATTCAGCATTTCAATATACCATTTATTTATTTTTATTTGATCTTGTTTATGGAATTTAGAATTCATTTCTTGAATATTTTTTTAATGTTTATTTTATATTTCGTATTTATCTATTTATTTTTCTTTCATTCGTTTATCATTGCTTTAGCATAGTTCTTTTATCTGTTTATTCATGTCATATTATTCTTTAATTATCCATTAGTAGTAATTGTTAATATGATTCGTGGTTATGATAAATTGCTATTTGGTATGTATGTTGTAATGTATTCATGCAATGCCTTACTCAAACCCTTTTTTTATAAAAAACACATTTTTAATTAATGCATTTTATTCAAATATTTTTAAACATAGCGATATACGATATTTGGGGACTTCTAGAAAAATTATACCTTAACTTACTGGGTTTTAATTTTTCTTGCGGAACTTAAGATATCAAATATCCTTTTTAAACTTACAAATTTCAAATTAAAATTTATTCTCGGAAGTTCATGATGTTATATCTTAACTCATTAGATATAATATTTTGTATTTCGAGAAAGGAATTTTCTACAAAAATAAAGGCGAGCTTAGTTTCGAAATTTTGAGATATTGCATCCTAACTTATTGGGTGTGGCATTTTATTTCTTTGAAATAAGCAAGCCTTGGCTTTCTTTCGAATAAAAGGATCATATTTTAAATTTTTCAAAATTTCGACATTAGGACATGAAATTATCAATTAGGTACCAAATTTTGGGTGTTGCGAGGGTGCTAACCCTTCCTCGTACGTAACCGACTCCCGAACCCGTTTTCTTGTATTTCGTGGGCCAAAATCAATGTTTTGAAATAAAACGTTTTATAAGGTGATCCAATCACACCTAAGTAAAAAGGGATTGGTGGCGACTCCATTTTCGTCGATCCCCGTTTTTCTAAAAAATTTTAAAAATGGTTTCGACAATGTGTATCAATGTTTTAAATCTACTGAAAACCTTTGATGCTATCTAAGAATAATTTACAAAATAAAAATGTATAATATTTTTTTATTAAGGTTTAGTATTTCTTATACTAATAGTGTACCTTTTTTATTCCACAAACAACCTTAAAAATTGTCATGTGTCTCCTTTTTTAATATTTTAATATGATTTAGTATTTGGAACATTGACAGTGTACTTTTTTTTATTCCACAAGTAGCCTTTTACTTGTGAAGTCTAAAAAGTCCATTATCAGTGTACCTGTAACACCTCGAACCCGGCCTAGACATTATGGCCGAATCCGATGATGTCACAAGGTGGGGTTTTTGAAAACGGAGTCGTTTCATCAAATCATTCCAGTTTCAAAACTCATATTCATTTATATCTATTTTCGAAAGAATTTATTTAATTTATTTATTTGCCCAAACGTAAGTACAGCAGAAGTCATAAAACGTTTAATTTGGTAATCCTGTTTGTGTTTTCGGAAAACCGTTGTTTTAGTAAAAATCATCTCAAATAAATAGTCAGGTCAAAATCCAAATCCCAAAAATAAAGTCAAACAGTTCGGAAAGTCCATAAATTACAAAACTCCAGAAATAACCCTTAAAATCAATATAAAATCATAATCATTAACCGTTTATAAACTCGTGGTCACCAAGAGGCTCCGTCGCATCGATCCGCCTAAGTCTATGGATTACCTGAAAGGAACAGACAAATAGAGTGAGTTTACGAAAAATTAGTGTGTAACCCGACAGAAATAGACAAGCAAACATACAGAAGTCTCTTACAAATTAAATACAGATTTTGACTTATGTCCTTTTTCAGATAAAGAAATCAGAAACAGATATACAGAACAGATATATCGAGTCCTAGCCCCATCCTCTACACACCATCTCCGACCATCCCATCACACCATGTGGGGTTAAAAACACCCACCCATCCCTACACACCATATCGTGCCATTAAGACACATATCAGATAAAGTGTAGCCAAGCTGCCAAAATAGAGGCGAAGGTCGCCTTTCAGATCACTTCCTCCACATATAGAAATCCCACCCCAATAACAGATGTAGAAGTCAGAAACAGAAACAACAGAGTCAACATGCTCAACATGCTTATATATAGATAATAGATACACGTAAAGCAGAATAGTCAGACATGCATAACAGTATCATACTCAGAACAAAATTTTAGACTATCAGATAACATAGTTTTAGGGTTTGGTTAGCCCTTACCGACCCTACGATAGGCCCATAGTCGATCAGAATGACCCGTGCGACCCTAGGGAAAATTTTAGAAATATGGGCCCACATGGGCATGTGGGCCCAGACGCCCAGATTGGCCTTGCCCATGTTGCCCACATGGCTTGGCCCAGAAGCTACACGCTCGTGTGGCCCACACGCCCAACATGGGCTAGCCTGTTGGCCCAGACGGCCACACACAGAGCACCACACAGCCATGTCTTGCGTAAGGCCATGCCTTTGTCGGCCACACGGCTAGCCACACGGGCGACCACACGCCCGTGTAGCGTCGACAAAATAGTTTTTCGGCTTTTGCCGAAGTTTGATTTTCTGTGTTTCGGGTACACACCTGGTTCGATTTTGATGCTACTGCAAACACAAGCCCTTTAGAACCTAAAAATCAACATTCTAAAGTCTGAATTTAGTAACACTTACAAAAACTCAATCGAGATTATTTCATAACCGAAGCTTTACAACATTAATCAATGCACCGAATACTCACCGTCAACGAAAAGAAACCCCGAACACTTAAATCGCTACAAGAGCCCTAACCACCGATTCTGTCCTTTGCCTAAACCGAGAGCAACAAAATAACCCTCTCGTTAAACACTTAGCCAAAAAGCGTTAAGATTCTAACAATACAAAACTTACCAAATGATCAAAAGAAAACAGATCAGCAAGATGCTAGGTTTTGTCACTAGTTCAACAGACTAGGAAAACGAACGAAATACAGAGAAAAAGGGAGAAGAATTGACGTCCATTTTTTGCTAGGAAGAGAGAAAAAAATTTAGCAAAAGAAAAAATAAAAAGATATTACCAACATTCCTTATTTTTCTCCCACTAACACCTCAACCTCAACCACTTTAGAATTTCAGTTCAACCGAGACTCTATAAGCCAACTGAGTAAAAATTAATACCCACGCTCGCACAGGGATTCTAACACAAGACCTCCAACATACTAACCCCCTTACCACTCGAACCAGCAGGCTCATTCTAATATGGATTAACAGACAATTTTATATAAGCCCACTCAACAAGGGTAAGGCTTGGATAAAAAATAACAAAATTTGAAAATATGGGACTTCAACCTAAGACCTCACACACACATCCAGAACACTTAACCACTAAAGTAGATACCCAGTTGTGTCAGATATATACAGAAACAGAAATAAGTTACTCAGGGCGTTACAACAATTTTAACCTCGAAATTTACCTGATCAGAACGGATGAGGATACTGCTGACGCATCGAGTCCTCAGGTTCCCATGTGGCTTCCTCAGTGCCATGATTCCGCCACAGAACCTTTACCAAAGGAATGGGACTTTCTCCTCAGAACCTTAATATCACGATCCAGAATCTGAACTGGCTCCTCCTCAAAAGTCAAATCTGGTCTAACCTCGATCTCTTCAACAGAGACAACATGAGATGGATTAGACCGATACCACCTCAACATCGAGACGTGAAAGACATTATGGATACGGTCTAACTCTGGAGGTAGCTCCAACTGATAAGCGACTGGTCCCACACGCTTCAGAATTTGATATAGCCCAATAAACCGAGGGCTCAACTTGCCCTTACGATCGAATCTCAGAACCTTCTTCCATGGGGAAACCTTAAGAAACACGGAATCACCCACATAATACTCAATATCTCTCCTTTTTTGATCAGCATAAGACTTTTGTCTATTAGAAACCGCCTTCAGACGATCCCGTATCAGTCTAACATTATCTTCGGTCTCAAAAACCAACTCAGGACCCAAAACCCGACGCTTACCCAACTTAGTCCAACATAGCGGAGTACGACACTTACGACCATACAAAGCCTCGTAAGGTGCCATCTGGATACTAGATTGGAAACTGTTATTGTAGGTGAACTCTGCTAGCGGCAGATAACCCTCCCAACTACCTCGAAAATCAATTACACAACTTCGAAGCATATCCTCCAATATCTGAATCACCCTCTCAGATTGACCATCAGTCTGAGGATGGAAAGCAGTATTGAAATCCAACCTAGAACCCAGAGCCTCATGTAATTTCTTCCAGAATCGAGAAGTGAAGCGAGGATCTCTGCCAGAAATAATCGAAACAGGAACCTCATGGAGTCTTACAATCTCAGATATATAGAGCTTCGCTAGCTTCTATAGAGAGTAGTCCGTCCAAACCGGAATGAAATGAGCAGACTTGGTCAATCAATTTACGATGACCCAAACAGAATCCTTCTTAGTGGGTGTCAAGGGCAACCCACTAACGAAGTCCATCGTCACTCGTTCCCATTTCCACAAGAGAATCTTAACGGGTTGTAGCAAACCCGAAGGTAATTGGTGCACAGCCTTAACTTGCTGGCACGTCAGACATCGAGCAACAAAATCTGTAACCTCACGCTTCAAACCCAACCACCAGTACAACTCACGAAGATCGTGATACATTTTATAACCACCAGAATGCATAACATAAGGGCTACTATGTGCTTCCCTCAGAATCGACCGCCTTAAATCAGAATCATTTGGCACACAGATCCGACTTTGAAAACATAGAACTCCATCATTATTCAACCCAAAATCTGAAGTACTGCAATTCTCAATCTGACGAAACCGAAAACCCAGAGACTCATCCCCTAACTGCTTATCCTAAATCTGATCAATCCAATTCGTCTAACAAACTCTGATCATCAAACAGACTAAGGCGAGCTAACATCGCCCTCAAATCAGTCATCGCTCGACGACTTAGAGCATCGGCCACCATATTGGCCTTACCAGGATGATACTCTATTGTGCAGTCATAATCTTTGAGTAGCTCAATCCATCGGCCTTGTCTAAGATTCAACTCCTTCTGGGTAAGGAGGTACTAGAGGCTCTTATAATCAGTGTAGATAATACACCTCTCACCATACAGATAGTGCCTCCAGATTTTCAATGCAAAAACCACCGCACCCAACTCGAGATCATGCGTCAGATAATTCCCTTCATGTGTCTTAAGTTGACAGGATGCATAAGCCACAACTTTTCCATATTGCATCAATACACATCCCAAATCGATGTGTGGTGCATCACTGTACACCACAAACTCCTTACTGCATTCAGTCAGATCGAGCAGAGCCCGAGCTGAGCAGCACTTGAGCTTCTCAAAGCTCGATTGTTGTGCATCAGTCCAAACAAAAGAAACACCCTTACACAGAAGAGTCCTCAAAAATAGAAATACTGACGTAAGCCAAATACGTCTCACACCATTTCCAAACCAGTTTCTCAGCCACAAGAGTGGATATCATATTGGATAGATAATCTCGACGCTCACTGATCACAACCACCTCCTTATCATCCTCAGTCCTCAGTACGACTCTCTTAGTCGTGCAATCTAAATAGACTCGGTGCTCAACCAACCAATCCATACCCAGAATCAAATCGAACTCCCCAAATGGAAGCTTTATCAAATTTTCCAGAAATACAGCCCCTTGTACCTCTAACGGGACATCCATATCAATTTTATTAACCCGAACAGACTGCCCCAACGGATTCAGTACCGTAATCTCACTATAAGTGTCAGAAACTATACTAGCTACATAGGAGTGTGTAGAACCTATGTCTATTAAAGCAGTATAAGGTACAACAAAAATAAAGAACGTACCGGTGATAGCATTAGGAGCATCTCTATCCTCTCGGCGTCGAGCAGTATAAACCAATGCAGGTTGTCTAGCCTCAATCTGACTAGCACCTCTGCCCGATGCTCTTTGTCTACGGCCCATACCATTACCACCCCTAGCCGGTCCACGGCCCCTAGATGGCTGCTGAACTGCCCTCTGAGGCTGTACAAAACCCAGCCCTGAAGCTTGCATCTGATCTATCCACTATGGACACTCTCTAATGCGATGCTCCAAAGACCCACACCTCAAATAAGCCCTTATCCTCCTCCAACACTCACCTGGATGGCGCCTACCACAATCCCCACAGGGCTGAATCCCAGTAGGAGCAACAAGAACCCCTACTCTAACCGGTACATCAGGTCTGGCCTTTTTATTAGGTCTTTGAACAGAACTAGAGTGCTGTGAATCCCTTTTATTCTTGCCCCTCTCACATTCCCTATTCTGGCGCTCCACGCACTTAACCTCTTCAGCGATCTTCGCCTTATCAACCAGAACTGCAAACTCACGCTCCCTCTGTGGAGCAATTAGAACCCTCAAACTATCTCTTAGACCGTCCTCAAAATGGATACACTTCTCATACTCAGATGCCACCATGCCTCGAGTGTAGCGGCTCAGCCTCAAAAATTTGGCCTCATACTCAGCCACAGATCTATCACCTTGCGTGAGATTCATGAACTCAGGCCTACGATCATCTACATAGCTTACCCCCACGTACTTTCCCTAGAAGGTAATCTTAAAGAAATCCAGTTCAGAAAATCAGGCTGACTACCCTCATCAACCTTTAACCACCACTGATATGCCTCATCGTGAAGCAAAGAGACTGCACCCTTCAATTTCTGCTTGGGAGTATAGTCTAAATCATTCATGATCCTCTCGGTGGCCTCTAGCCAATACTTGGCCACAGTAGGGGCGACTCCAGTGACACCTCTAAACAGCTCAGCACCATTGGACTAGAGTCGTTCAGTTACCGACCCACGACCCCCAAATCTCGAATAAGGTTCAGCGACCCTCTCCAATATCCTCAACATGGCTTGGGACATTGCATCGTTCCTAGCCGAACGGCTTTGAGATCCAGTCTCAGTAGCAGGCAAAATCGGTGTCTCACTCGTATCTAAGTGTGGCATACTGCCCAGAGAGGAAGACTCAGCTCGAGCCTCCTACAGCCCCGAATACCACGTCCCCGTGTTCCACGAGCACTCATCATAAATTTCAAATTTATCTACATTATAAAATTTTATGTATCAGTTCCAGTTTTTATCAGCAGATATTTTATGCATAAATTATCAAAAGTTTAGACATATTTACAAAAGTTTCAGTCTCTAGCTATTTCAGTACAGTTTCAGAAAGTACTAGCTACAGTGTTTTCAAAATATATTATCTAAGCTTTAGAAATACTTAAGGAATCGGCGCAGGAGACTCGATGTACCACATACATTCTCAAATTATTCAAATGGTTTGAAAGCCAATTCTTTTGAAACAAAATTTTGGAACCCAAAATTCAAAGCCCAAGTTTTACAACTTGGCTCTGATACCACTAAATGTAACACCTCGAACCCGGCATAGATGTTATGGCCGAACCTGGTGATGTCACAAGGTATGGTTTTTGAAAATGGAATTGTTTCGTCAAATCATTCCAGTTTCAAAACTCATATTCATTTATGTTTATTTTCGAAAGCGTTGTTTAATTTATTTATTTGCCCAAACGTAAGTATAGCGGAAGTCATAAAATGTTTAATTTCGTAATTCCATTTGTGTTTTCAGAAAATCATTGTTTTAGTAAAAATCATCGCAAATAAATAGTCAGGTCAAAATCCAAGTCCCAAAAATAAAGTCAAACATTTCGGAGAGTCCATAAATTACAAAACTCTAGAAATAACCCTTAAAATCAATATAAAATCATAATCATTAACCGTTTATAAACTCGTGGTCACCAAGAGGCTCCGTCGCACCGGTCCACCTAAGTCTGTGGATTATCTGAACAGAATAGACAAACAGAAGTGAGTTTATGAAAACTCAGTGTATAACCCAGCAGAAATAGACAAGCAAATATACAGAAGTCTCTTACAAAGTCAGATACAGATTCAGACTTATGTTCTTTTTCAGATACATAAATTAGAAACAGATATACAGAACAAATATACAGAGTCCTACCCCCATCCTCTACACACCATCTTCGACCATCCCATCACACCATTTGGGGTTAAAAACACCCACCCATCCCTACATACAATATCGTCCCATTACGACACATATCAGATAAAGTGCAGCCAAGCTGCCAAAATAAAGGCGAAGGTCGCCTTTCAGATCACTTCCTCCACATACACAAATCCCAGCCCAATAACAGATGCAGAAGTCAGATACAGAAATAATAGAGTAAACATGCTCAACATGCTTATATACAGATAACAGATATACGTAAAGCAGAATAGTCAGACATGCATAACAGTATCATACTCAGAATAGAATTTTAGACTATCAGATCACATAGTTTTAGGGTTTTGGCTAACCCTTACCGACCCTACAGTAGGCCCATAGTCGATCAAAATGGCCCGTGCGACCCTAGGTAAAATTTTAAAAATATGGGTCCACATGCCCGTGTGGGCCCACACGGCCTGGCCCATAACCCATACGCCTGTGTGGCATGCCCGCTTGGGCCCACACACCCAACTTGGCCTAGCCCGTGTGGCCCACACAGCCACACACACAGCACTACACGGCCTTGTCTTGCACACGACCTTGCCTTCGTCGACCACACGGTCGTGTCTCGCACACGGCCAACCACACGGGCTTCCACACGCCCGTGTGGCGTCGACAAAATAGTTTTTTCAGCTTTTGCCGAAGTTTGATTTTATGCATTTTGGGTACACACCTAGTTCGATTTTGATGTTACTGCAAACACGAGCCCTCCAGAACCTAAAAATCGACATTCCAAAGTCCGAATTTAGTAACACTTACGAAAATTCAATCGAGATTATTTCACAACCGAAGCTTTACAACATCAATCAACGCATGCAAATACACACTGTTAATGAATGAAAACCCCGAACACTCAAATCGTTGTAGGAGCCCCAGCCGATTCATGTCCTTCGCCTAAACCGAGAGCAACAAAACAACCCTCTCGTTGAATAGTTAGCCAAAAAGCATTAAGATTCTAACAATACAAAACTTACTGAACGATCGAAAAAAAAAACAGATCAGCAAGATGATAGGTTTCGTCAGTAGTTCAACAGACTAGGAAAACGAACGAATACAGAGAAAAAGGGAGAAGAACTGACGTCAATTTTTTCTAGGAAGAGAGAGAAAATCTTTGAGCAAAAGAAAAAATAAAAAAATATTACTAACATCCCTTATTTTTCTCCCACTAACACATCAATCTCAACCACTTAATACCCACGCTTGCGTAGGGATTCGAACATAGGACCTCCAACATACTAACCCCCTTACCACTCGAACCAACAGGCTCATTCTAATATGGATTAACAGACAATTTATATAAGCCCACTCAACAAGGGTAAGGCTTGGATCAAAAATAACAAAATTTGCTAATATGGGACATGAACCCAAGACCACACAGACACACACAGAACACTTAACCACTGAAGCAGATACCCAGTTGTGTTAGATATATACAGAAACATAAATAAGTTACTCAGGGCGTTACAGTACCAAATATTTTCCTTCTTATTAATTCTACTATTATATTTTTATTTAATAAATTGTGAATATATCCTAATTATTTTCTTACATGCGGAACACAATGTGTACTTGATTATAATTAATAGTTATCACAATTTATTAAAAATAAATAAACTAGTTTTGTGAACATTTCAATTGAGTATGTTAATAACGCTTTTACTTACTTTTCCCTATTTTTTTATTTACTTGAACAAAAAAGTAATAATTTGGAACAATTTAAATGATTTTTTAATGTTTAATATTTTTAATATTATTTGTTTTTTTTATAAATTTTAATAAATTTTTTAAAAATAATTCTTTTTTTATAATTTAAAAAATTAAGTCTAGAATGAATTTAGATAAATTGATGTTCAATTTCATTATAAACATAAAACTTTGAAATATTTTTATTTTAAAGAATTTAATTTTTGTTGGCGTAGCACAACCACATTAACAACTATTACTGACATGGACTGTCACATCAACGTCGTTAATGTCCACATCAGTGACATAACGGCCAAAGTTAAAAAATGTTGCTTAAATGAGTTAATTAATACAATTTGGGAGTTTGATGGCTTAATTGAATATGTTTTTCATATAGGATTTAATTGATTTTTTTTGTCAAAGTTCAGGGACTTTTTTACCCTCTGAGCTATTAAAAAAAGTACAATAACTAAAATTGATCAAATTAGAGTACATTATACAAGAATTAAATCTGTAATTGACACATAATATAAGGACTAACAATAAAATTTGACTTTTCGTATAACTACTCATTAATCACCCATGAAAATAATAATAATAATAGTAATAATAATAATAATAATAATAATTTACAAATTAAAATCTATACTATTATTTAATTACTTGACTGAGCTATTGTTACGACTCAACCGAGTATCAACTCGATTAGTGAAATTATGAAAATGTCTTTATGTAATTAAAATAAGTTATATTATTAGAAGGTATTTTGGTATTTTTTATTTTTTTAACAAAAAGACAATAAAAATTTGTATATGATTGGATTTGAACCCGTGTTATTTACAATAATAAAATATTAATTTTATCACTAAACTAATACTTAATTTTAATTATATTGTGCATATTTTATTATTTCTATCAATTGTATATCTATATTATTATTTAAGCTCTTGATTGAGTTGGTATCATGTCATCCGAGCACCAACTTAGAAAAAATACGAAAATATCCTTCCATGTTTAAAATAAACTATATTATTTGAGAGTACTTTAGTCTTTTTGTTTTTTTAAAAAAGTCAATAAAAGTTTTTTGTGGGATTTGAATAATGCATTTTAGATTTATAAAATTTTAATTTACACCCAATTAAAGCTTTATTTTAAATTACTTTTTATATATTAATTATGTTATGTACTTTATTACTTCCCTCCATTGTATATTTGTACTTAAAATTATTTAAATCATTGACTAATGTTCTTCCGTAATTAAAATAAGTTATATTATTTGAGGATACTTTAGTATTTTTTATTTAAAAAAATCAATAAAAAATTGCATGTGGTGGGATTTGAACTTATACACTTTATATTAATAAACCATTAATTTAACTACTTGATTAAATCTTTATTTTATTTTAGTTTATTTATTTTAATTTTATTATGCATACTTTATTACATTCATTAATTGTATATATTAATAAGTTGTTGATTGAGTTGGTGTCACAAGTTCACTAGACACCAACTAAAGATTGATGACAACAACAAGATAAATAATTGTAGTGCATTTAATATTCTTAATCTAATGTGTTTATTTGTTTAAATTTCGTTTTACTAACGTCGTGTGTTGGCCTGATGGTTAGGGTGTTCACCCCCCAGGTATGGTTTAGGTTTGAGTCATGCTAGTCGCGTTGCTATTAGTGCTTCGCCCTCTTGTAATTCATTAATTTTTTTTTCGTTTTACTTACAATCTAATCTATTATTTTAATTTTAATATCGTTCATATTTCAAGTGTTATTATTATTTAATTTTAAATTATATATTTTATTATTTATTATATATTATTTTTAAACACATTTCTATATTATTTTTATTTTTGTTAAATTTTATTTTAGGTGTTGCTGATTACTCTTTCAGAACGTAGTTTTCCTTTATTTTATTTCAAAAAAGTCATTGTTTTCAGGCTTCAGTATAATAAAGTAGAAGTCAATTACGGTTATAGGTGAGTCATTGTTTTAAGGCTTCAGTATAATAAAGTAGAAGTCAATTCTGGTTATAGGTTAGTCCAAATTTTCAAACGTGACTGCTGCCATTTATTTAATTAGATAATGTAAATATCTTACTATGGTTGTGACTGGTATAGCCTACTTTTGCTGAATAAATATATTTTGTTATTATTGTTTCCAATATTTTAAAGCCGATTTTCTCTACTTGTCTGCTGAAAATTATGTTTGATTGTGATTCATTACTTAACAAAGTCTATCAAAGAAATATCTATAATTCGGACCTGAGGTAGTTTCTATGTACCTATATGCAAAAGGAAGCACCTTTATTTATCACCTGTCTAATTTTTGAGAAATTAGTTTATGAATCATTCCCAACACATTATTTCTGGTCTATTTCTTATTATTTAATGACATTTCAGTTATTTTTTTATGTTATTGATACATAATTTTGATATTTTTTTCCTAAATACTTTACCCTAAACCTTAAACCTCGAACTCCAAACTCCAAACTCCGAATCTCGAACCCTGAATCTTGAATCATGAACTTCGAACCCCAAGCTTCAGGGTTCGGGTTTGAGATTCAAGTTTTACGGTTTAGGGTTCGGGTTTAAGGTTCAGGTTTAGAGTATAGAGTTTGAGACTTAGGGTTTGAGTTTAAGGTTCGAGTTTGAGTTTAAGGTTAGGGTTTAGAGTTTTGGTTTCGGAGTAAAAAATTTACAAAAATTATGAATGAATTACATGGAAAAAATTGCAGAAACATCATTAAATAATTGGAAAGAGACCATAGATGATGTGGTGGGAAGAGTCCATAAGATATTTTCTCCTAATTTCCTATGGCTTTGTTTCTTTTTTAGGTTAAACTACCTAGTTTGTCCCTCAATTTTTAGAGCATTTTTATTTTGGCTACTCAAAATGAAATCCTTGCAATTTCATCAACCAACTTTTAAGGTGCTTTCATTTTAGTCACCCAAACATTTAAATCTCTAGCGACGATTAACTGTACACGCCACATCATGTTTATACTTTCATTATGGTCATCTAACTTCTAGGTCGTTTTCATTTTGGTCACCCAAAAGTATATTTTTTTAAAAAGTATTGATGTTACGCCTCAAAATATAGGGGTTAATTGAAATAATTAATCAAGACACGACCTAGGCTTGATGGTTAAATAGTTAGAGCACTCCTTAAAGTTCCTAGGTTCAAGCCACTCCATTCCCATTTCTTTCTCTTTAATTTTCAGCAAACTATGATAAAACCATACTAAAAGAAATATTGTTGGGAGTAAAAATTAAATAAGAAATAGGTTTTAGCCTATTGGTCAACATGCCCATTTCCCACTAGCATTCCCGAGTTTGAGCCACTTTATTCCCTTCTACTCCTTTTTATTTTGTGCAGCAAGGGTAAATTACCATGTAGCCCCTAAAGTTTGAAAACCCTAAGTATTTATCCCTTTTCCTAATTACATTTGAATTCTGACTTCCTTTTCCAAACCAAACAAAATTTTTGTTGTCTTTTCCCTATTTCTTCTCCCTTTTCTTTTCCATCTTCTTTGTATAATATTTTCTCTCCGTTGTTGAAATTATTTTTGCTTCCTACATCACAATTAATTCCTGACTGAATCGTTTTCCCTACCAATTGTCGATTACGCCATTGATAACATCTGATTCTTTTCATCCAAGTTCGGGAAGTACATCTCAATCCCGATGTTTAAACTCTATTTTTTTGTAAAACTCCTATCCACATTAAACTTATAATCCGATTACACAATATTTCTCGGTTCTTTTCAAATCTTTCGATAATCTTGACGAATCTAGAAACCAACTAGTAACTCATGTATAAATGTTGTTTGAATGACCTCTTTCAAGTGCATCAATCAGATTTGAACGTGAGGGATTTCGTTCGGGCTTCTTGTGAAAGGTGTGTGTTCTTTTACAAGCGAATCAGGGCAAACCATGCATAGGATTAGGGCCACACGGGTGGACCACACGGCCCCTCACATAGCCATGTGCCTCTGGAACCCTAGGATAGTTTGAATCTCACACGGCCTGCCACATAGGCGTGTCTCCCCTGTAGCTTAATTTTGCAATTTCCACAAGGACACAGTTTGTTACACAGTTGTGTGACCCTTGTTGCACAGTTCTAGCCAAAATTTTAAGATTTTCTCAGTTTAGTCCCTAAATAGTCGTTGAACTATTTTTAGAGTTTTATTTATCTCAATTGAACCCTGATAACATGAGTATTGGAATTTATTATTTGAATGTCTGAATTATTACTGTATATGCATGACTGATCTATCATAACTGGATGTTTCAGATTAAACTAGTTTTTGCATTTAAGTAGCTTGAATACAAGCATTTTATTATGTTTTAGTTGAGTTTTTAGAATTTCATTTACATTCAATAAAATGTGTAATTTGAGTCTTTTATTGACCTTAAGGGCCAAATGAGGCCTTAGGGTGAGCTAATATACTTTGTGAGTATGTAGGAGAAAATTAGAAGGCATACCAACTTAATACTAGGCGTTGTGTTGCAACACGGGGAGTTTGGTGACTCAACATATGGAGCAGAGAGCAAGCATTCCAAGACTACTTTCAGTGTCACGACACAACCAAGAGATGTTGTGACACACCCCTGAAGGTACCCTAAGTATGAGCATACTACCTTCGATGTTGCGACACAAGCACTAGGGTGTCGCGACATCGGTCCTATACGAAAAATACATACGAGCTAGGGGCGTTTTGGTCTACACAATAAAATATTAAACACGAGAGTGTCAGATGACCTAGGGTTAAGGATGACGACAAACCTAACTCTATAAATAGGCTTATTTAACACTTGTTATAGACAGCTTTTCATACCTTATAATTTTTTTTTTTTGTAATTTTAGTTTTTTTCCCTTTTCTTAGGCTCTAGGTTATTTTCAGTTTTGCATTTTTTTGGAGATCTAATTTGTGGAACTTGATAAACTCTTTGTGGATTTCGTGTTGTGATTGAATACAATTTAGGATTCTGTTAAACCTTCGTATCTTGATTTGTTATTAATGTTCATCTTTTACATCAAGTTTATTATGTTTTTAAGATCCATGAGGAAATCCTCCTATCGGGGATTAATGAGTGGAGGTATGATAAATTAATTTTTGTGCAAGGTTTTCTTAGCGGATCAACTGTTAGGGAGAGGAAGAATTTAAACCCTAGGCTTGACGACCCTAGGAAGTCATCTAGGTGTGAATTAACCCAAAATTGGTATGACCTATCCGTGAACATCTTATCCCCGAATCGGTCTGGATTGTGAGGTTGAGGGATAAGTAGTTCTTGCTAACTTGTTATTTTAGTGGAAGATTGAGAGATCTTGTGTAACAGTCCGGTTTGTACCCTAGTCGGAACAGTGGTTTCGGGACCACAAATCCGAGTTCATATAATATTTTAATATTATTTTCTGTGTCGTTGATATGTGACTAAGCATGTGTTAAATTTTCGTAAGCTAATTTGTTCGTTTGTGTGTTTAATTTGACAAAAGGATTAAAACGCATAAAGGTTAAAAATGGCTTTTCATTTGAGTAAGTGGTTTAATTGATGTGGCTTTGGATTGTAAGGGTTTTATGTTACAATTTGGCCAAAATATGGCTAGTGGACGGCAACATGGTTTTATAATATGTTTTTATATGTTATTTTATAAGTTAAAAGTTATATTATATTTATTTATTAAGTTATTATATTATATCAATAAAAAGAAAACAAAAGAAAATGGCTTTGTTTTTATCATCTTTTGGCCAAATGTTTTAAAGAAAAAGAAAGAATAAAAGCTTAAGGGTTCGACTGGTTTCAATCTTGAATTCAAGGTTAGTTTTTGATTCGTTTTTGATAATTTCTACGTTTTTGCAATCGTTGCTTTGAGAGCTACAAGACCCATGTATTAATTTTGTGAATTGATGATGTTTGTGTGAGATTCCATTGTTGATATGTTGAGTTTTAAGATGAATTTAGTTGTTAAATGAAAGATTTGAGCTAGATGAACATGTTTTGTTCTTGAAGTTTTGATGAATTTAGCTAAATAGGGCTAAATTGTGAAAATAGCAAATTGAGGGACTAAATTGCTAATTTGATGGAAAATATGGGCTTGTATGATATATATGTACATTCGGATAAGCATGAGTATGGGTTGATTTTGTGAATTTAATGTTTTGAGAAAAATGGACTAAATTGATAAAATGTGCAAATGTGAGGGCTAAATTGCAAATAGCCCTAAATGTGTGTCCTTGGATTGAATTGAATGAATTAGTGAATAAAAGGGTTAATTTTGAATATGTTTAGATCAAGAACCGAGGAAAATGGATTTAGATCGCGGGAAAGCGATAGTAAACAAGTAGCCGTTTTCATTCTGATAGATCGAATCCGAGGTAAGTCACTATGCAAATAAACGTATTTGTATGAAATTGTAATTGTTTATATGACTAATGTTGATAATGGATGCTTATGAGAGAATTATGCATATGAATTCCGAGATAAGTTTGATATAGTGACTAAGTCCGAGAAGTCCCGTACGAACCTAGGAATAGATAGGATTAGCTATGTCATGACATAGGTATCTATTCTGTTTTCATCATGTAAGACCACATCTGGGACATTGGCGTTGATTTGAGACTCGTGTAAGACCACATCTGGGACGTTGGCATCGATATGAGCTTTACGTGTAAAACCACGTCTGGGACGTTGGCATCGTTATGATCCTTGCGTGTAAGACCATGTCTGGGACATCGGCATCGTATTGATTCGTGTAAGACCATGCGGGACAAATGGCATCGATATTAGAGTACATATAAGACCTCGTCTGGGACGTTGGCATTATACGACTATTCCGAACTTTCTGAGTATCCTACTAGATTCCTTACGGTTCAACGGGCAAGTCTGTGATACGAATTGCAAATCCGAGCTTTGATAAATTAAGTGAATGAATATCCGTTTCAGGTACGTTGCTTATATACTAATTGTGTATATAAGGTAAGTATCTATGTGAGCATATTATGATGTTATGTATATGGAATTGATGATACGATATGTAAAGTCTTGACTAGATGAACTATATGCATATACGGTAAGTTATGGATAAGCATATGAGCTTGAGAAAGAAATAGGTGATTTTTGTCATGAGAACCATATTTGTCATCTTATTAAATTGGTTATGTGCAATCCACGCTAAGTTTGTTTGTATATTGATTTACTAAGCTTTTGGAAAGCTTACTCTGTGTGTCTTTTCTCTGTTTTATAGGTCGTCAAAGCTACTGAAGGCTAGGGACCGTCACGGATTGTTATCACACTACTAAACTCATTTTAGTACACTTTAGAATTGTATAAAGTTAGATATGGCATGTATAGGCTAGTATTTTGGTATAAGTTGATGTATAGACTTGGTCATGAGATGTGACTAATTATTGGTTCATATTTTGCCTTGATGAATGTGGTATGTGTGGTTGTTTTGGTATGGCTTGCTGCTCATGATATGGTTAAGTTTTCGAGTATTGAATGTATAGATTGAATGGTCAATTTTGTATGTTTTTGGCTACCATATATGCATGATATGTGATGGTAAATGTTACTTGTAGGTATGACCCAAGTGGGTGGCATTTTGGTCTTGCAAATGACCTATAATATCACACGGCCAGGGCACACGAGCGTGCCTAGGGACCGTGGGTGAATATCAGGATCTAACCTTGTAGCACACGGCCTCGACACGGGCGTGTAAACTAGCCGTGGGGCACAAGTCAGTAGCTAACCTAATAGCACACGGCCATGGCACACGGGCGTGCTTGGTGGCCGTGGTGGAGAAGTCAGTATATGGCCTAAGAGCAGACGGCCATGGCACACGGGCGTGCTTGGTGGCCGTTGAGGATAAGTCAGTTTCGACCACGGGGAGGACACACGGGTGTGTCTAGCGGCCGTGGGAGGCACACGGCCTACCCCCACGGGCGTGTAAGCCCAGAAACTTAGAAACATTTTAATTTTCCATGAAATTTTGTATGTGTTTTGATTTAGTCCCAACTCATTTTATAAGCATGTTTTAGGTCTCATTGACCGTATTAAGGGACATTATGTTTGAGATTGATGAATGAGTGTATGAACTTCTAAAAATGTTTCCGATCAGTCCGGTAACGCCTTTAACCCTAGTCTGGCGACGGTTACGGGTTAGGGGTGTTACATTTGGTTGGTATCAGAGCTACGGTTTAGTCGATTCTCGGACTAACGTAGCGTGTCAGAGTCTAGCTATACATGCCATATGTCTGAAATGTGATAGTGTGATCAACCCTGACGTATAAAATGTGATTTTCGTATAGTAATGGATCCCGAAAGAGCCGTAGATGACGACATAGAAAGTAATGCGCCTGCTCCCGCGCAAGGGACAGCGCCCTCTGATTCGAGACTGGCTACGAGCGGTCAAGAGGGAGAAGCTAAACAAGCTTTCTTCCAGATAATGAGTGAGTGGTTCACTCAGTTTGTAAAGAATAACCCGACTGTTTTGCAACCCCCACCCCCGGTTAATCCCCCTCAGACATCTGATATACCTCCGACTGCAAATTTGAATCCGTGGAATAAGCCTCCGGTTGACAAGATTCGTAAGTATGGGGCCAAAGAATTCCGGGCTACTAAAGATGATGATGCTGAAAAAGCCGAATTCTTGATTGAAAATACTATCCGGGTATTTGATGAAATGTCTTTGACTCAGGAAGAATGCATAAAGTGTGTGGTATCTTTGCTTCGAGATCCAGCTTATCAATGGTGGAAAACCTTAATTTCTGTTGCTTCGAAAGAGCGAGTTACATGGGACTTCTTTCAGAGTGAATTTCAGAAGAAATATATCAGTGGAAGATTCATCGATAAAAAACGAAGGAATTTCTGGAACTTAAATAGGGACGAATGACTGTTTCTGAGTATGAACGAGAATTCGTGAGACTGAGTCAGTATGCTCGAGAATGTGTATCATCTGAAGCTATAATGTGCAAAAGATTCGAAGATGGCCTTCATGAAGACATTCGTTTGCTAGTCGGGATTTTAGAAATAAAAGAGTTCGTTGTACTCGTTGACCGAGCTTGCAAAGCTGAGGCACTCAGAAAAGATAAAAGAAGGGTTGAGTCTGAAGCTTGAGATGTGAGAAAGAGATTTCAGAGTAAATCATTTCAGTCTGCTCTGAAAAGATTCAGAGATAATCAAAGTCGTTCCAGAGATAATATGGGACATTCGAATAGAAATCAATCTAGACTGCAAATGAGTTCTAAAACTCCAGCAACTTCAGTGACTAGCGTTGGAAATGCTCGATCTGAGAGACCTGAATGTAAACATTGCAGAAAAAGGCATCCGGGATGCTGTAGATTAAACGACAGAGCTTGCTTTAGATGTGGATCACTTGATCATTTTATCCGTGATTGCCCTGAGACTGTCGAGCCAGAAACTATTCAGAATTTGAGATCTGATAATGCACCTGTGAGAGGTAGACCATCGAAGAATGTAAGAAATGTTAGTGGTAGTCAGAGAACTACGAGAGATAATGTTGCCAAGTCTGAAGCTAGAACGCCTGCCAGATCGTATGCTATCCGAGCTCGTGAGGAAGCTTCATCACCTGATGTGATAACTGGTACTTTTACTCTTTATGATACTTCTGTGATTGCTTTGATAGACCCTGGTTCTACGCATTCATATATATGCATGAATTTAGTATTCAGCAAGACTTTGCCTGTAGAGTCTACTGAGTTTGATATAAAAGTATAGAACCCCTTAGGTAAAGGTGTTTTGATTGATAAAGTATGCAAGAACTATCCGTTAATGTTTCGAGATATCTGTTTCCCTGCTGATCTGATGCTTTTTCCATTTGATGAATTCGATATTATTCTGGGCATGGATTGGTTGTTTATGCATGATGCTTTTGTGAACTGCAAAAGAAAGACTATTGATTTGAGATGTTCGAATGATGAGATTGTACGAGTTGAGTCAAATGATTTGAATGGATTGCCTGCTGTGATATCGATATTAAAAGCTCAGAGTTATGTGAAAAAGGGATATGAGGCATATTTCACTTATGTGATTGATTCGAAAGCATCTGAAAAGAAAATTGAATTAGTGCCTGTTGTATGTGAGTATTATGATGTGTTTCCTGAAGAGTTACCGGGTTTACCTCCGATTCGTGAAGTCGAATTTGGTATAGAATTGTTTCCTAGTACTACACCTATTTCGATAGCTCCGTATAGAATGGCACCAACAGAGTTGAAAGAGTTAAAATCACAGTTGCAAGAGTTGACTGATAGAGGGTTTGCTAGACCGAGTTTCTCGCCTTGGGGTGCTCCTCTTCTATTTGTGAAAAAGAAAGATGGCACGATGAGAATGTGCATCGATTATCGTCAATTGAATAAGGTGACTATAAAGAATAAATACCCGTTGCCCAGAATTGATGATTTATTTGATCAGTTAAAAGGAGATACTGTGTTTTCCAAGATTGATCTGAGATCGAATATTACCGGTTGAGAGTGAAAGATTCCGACATTCCGAAGACTGCTTTCAAAACGAGGTACAGGCATTATGAGTTTTTAGTTATGCCATTTGGACTAACCAATTCTCTTGCTGTCTTTATGGATCTGATGGACAGAATTTTTAGACCGTACCTAGATCGATTTGTTGTGGTATTCATAGATGACATCTTGATTTATTCACGTGATGAAAACGAGCACGCTGAACACCTAAGAATTGTATTGCAAACTTTGAGAGAAAAGCAATTGTATGTGAAATTTAGCAAATGTGAATTTTGGCTACACGAGGTTAGTTTTCTGGGACATATTGTGTCAACTTCTGGAATCTGAGTGGATCCGAGTAAGATTTCTGCTATTCTGAATTGGAAACCTCCGAGAAATGTATCTGAAGTCCGCAGTTTTCTGGGTTTAGCTGGTTATTACCGCAGATTTGTAAAAGGGTTTTCAGTGATAGCTACTCCGTTGACTAGATTACTTCAGAAAGATGTTAGATTTGAATGGTCTGATAAATGTCAGAGAAGTTTTGATCAGTTGAAAACTCATTATGAAGCTCGGTGTTAGTACAAACGAGAATCGGGTAAAGAATTTGTTATATACAGTGATGCTTTGTTAAAGGGTCTGGGTTGTGTTTTGATGCAAGAAGGCAAAGTTGTAGCTTATGCCTCGAGACAATTGAAGCCTCATGAAAAGAATTATCCGACACACGACCTTGAGTTAGCTGCGATTGTGTTTGCACTTAAGATTTGGCACCATTATCTATACGGTGAGAAATGTCATGTATTTTCAGATCATAAAAGTTTGAAATATCTGATGACTCAGAAAGATTTCAACTTGCGTCAAAGAAGATGGTTAAAATTGTTAAAAGATTATGAGCTTGTGATAAATTATCATCCGGGTAAAGCAAATGTTGTTGCAGATGCACTGAGTCAAAGATCATTGTTTGCACTACATGCTCTGAATGCCCAGTTAGATTTGACTGATGACGGTTCTGTGATAGCTGAATTAAAAGCAAAACTATTTTTCTTACAACAGATATGTGAAGCTCAGAAATCTGATAATGAATTGCTAGCAAAACGAGCTCAATGTGAAGTGAATTCTGAATCTGAATTTCAAATTGTTGATGATTGTTTGAAATTCCGGGATCGTATCTGTGTTCCGAGAAATCTAGAGTTGATTCAGTTGATTTTGAATGAAGCTCATAATAGTAGTCTATCTATTCATCCGGGAAGTACTAAAATGTATCATGATTTGAAACGACATTACTGATGGTCTGGTATAAAGCGAGACATTTCTGAATTTTTTTTCAAAATGTTTAGTTTGTCAACAAGTAAAAGCTGAACATCAAGTTCCATCTGGGTTGCTACAACCGATTCTGATTCCCGAATGGAAATGGGATAGAGTGACGGTGGATTTTGTTTTTGGTTTGCCTTCAACTCTGAGAAAGAAAGATGCAATATGGGTCGTGGTTGATAGATTAACGAAAACTGCCCATTTTATTCCGGTAAGATCTGATTATTCGCTTGACAAATTAGCCGAGCTTTATATTTCTCAGATTGTGAGATTGCACGGGGTTCCACTATCTATTGTGTCAGATAGAGATCCGAGGTTTACATCGAGATTTTGGAAGAAATTGCAAGAAGCTTTGGGCACGAAATTACACTTCAGTACAGCTTTTCATCCGCAAACAGATGGTCAGTCTGAACGAATTATTCAAATTCTTCAAGACATGTTAAGATGCTGTATACTTGAGTTTAATGGTTCGTGGGAACAATATCTGCCATGAATTCACATATAATAACAGTTTCTAGTCAAGCATCAAAATGGCACCTTATGAAGCTTTGTACGGACGTAAATGTCGTACACCTCTGTATTGGACCGAACTCAGTGAAAATAAACTATATGGGGTTGATTTGATAAAGAATTCAGAACAGAAAGTGAAATTGATCCGAGATTGTTTGAAAGCAGCATCTGATCGTCAAAAGTCTTATGCGGACTTGAAACGAAAAGATATAGAATTTGAAATTGGCGACAAAGTATTTCTGAAAGTGTCTCTCTGGAAGAAAGTGCTTCGATTCGTATGTCAAGGCAAATTGAGTCCGAGATTCATCGGACCGTATGAGATCATTGAATGTGTCGGGCCTGTTGCATATAGATTAAAATTGCCGTCTGAGTTAGAAAAGATTCACAATGTATTTCATGTTTCAATGCTCCGTAGATATTGATCCGATCTGTTACATGTGATTACCCCATCTGAAATTGAAATCCGATCTGATATGACATACGAAGAGGAACCGATCCGTATTTTAGCTCGTGAAGTGAAAGAATTGAGAAACAAGAAATTTCCGTTAGTAAAAGTACTGTGGAATCGACACGGAATAGAAGAAGCTACGTGGGAGCCTGAAAATTCAATGAGACAACAATGTCTGACTTTGTTTAACGGTAAGATTTTCAGGGACAAAAATCCCTAAAGGGGGAGAATTGTAATAGTCCGATTTGTACCCTAGTCGGAACAGTGGTTTCGGGACCACAAATCCGAGTCCGTATAATATTTTAATATTATTTTCTGTGTCGTTGATATGTGACTAAGCATGTGTTAAATTTCCGTAAGCTAATTTGTTCGTTTGTGTGTTTAATTTGACAAAAGGATTAAATCGCATAAAGGTTAAAAATGGCTTTTCATTTGAGTAAGTGGTTTAATTGATGTGGCTTTGGATTGTAAGGGTTTTATGTTGCAATTTGGCCAAAATATGGCTAGTGGACGGAAACATGGTTTTATAATATGTTTTTATATGTTATTTTATAAGTTAAAAGTTATATTATATTTATTTATTAAGTTATTATATTATATCAATAAAAAGAAAACAAAAGAAAATGGCTTTGTTTTTATCATCTTTTGGCCGAATGTTTTAAAGAAAAAGAAAGAATAAAAGCTTAAGGGTTCGGCTGGTTTCAAGCTTGAATTCAAGGTTAGTTTTTGATCCGTTTTTGATAATTTCTACGCTTTTGCAATCATTGCTTTAAGAGCTACAAGACCCATGTATTAATTTTGTGAATTGATGATGTTTGTGTGAGATGCCATTGTTGATATGTTGAGTTTTAAGATGAATTTAGTTGTTAAATGACATATTTGAGCTAGATGAACATGTTTTGTTCTTGAAGTTTTGATGAATTTAGCTAAATAGGGCTAAATTGTGAAAATAGCAAATTGAGGGACTAAATTGCTAATTTGATGGAAAATATGGGCTTGTATGATATATATGTACATTCGGCTAAGCATGAGTATGGGTTGATTTTGTGAATTTAATGTTTTGAGAAAAATGGACTAAATTGATAAAATGTGCAAATGTGAGGGCTAAATTGCAAATAGCCCTAAATGTGTGTCCTTGGATTGAATTGAATGAATTAGTGAATAAAAGGGTCAATTTTGAATATGTTTAGATCAAGAACCGAGGAAAACTGATTTAGATCGCGGGAAAACGATAGTAAACGAGTAGCCGTTTTCATTCCGATAGATCGAATCCGAGGTAAGTCACTATGCAAATAAACGTATTTGTATGAAATTGTAATTGTTTATATGACTAATGTTGATAATGGATGCTTATGAGAGAATTATGCATATGAATTCCGAGATAAGTTTGATATAGTGACTAAGTCCGTGAAGTCCCGTACGAACCTAGGAATAGATAGGATTAGCTATGTCATGACATAGGTATATGTTCTGTTTTCATCATGTAAGACCACGTCTGGGACGTTGGCGTTGATTTGAGACTCGTGTAAGACCACGTCTGGGACGTTGGCATCGATATGAGCTTTACGTGTAAGACCACGTCTGGGACGTTGGCATCGTTATGATCCTTGCGTGTAAGACCATGTCTGGGACATCGACATCGTATTGATTCATGTAAGACCCTGTCTGGGACAGTGGCATCGATATTAGAGTACATATAAGACCTCGTCTGGGACGTTGGCATTTTACGACTATTCTGAACTTTCTGAGTATCCTACTAGATTCCTTATGGTTCAACGGGCAAGTCTTTGATACGAATTGCAAATCTGAGCTTTGATAAATTAAGTGAATGAATATCCGTTTCAGGTATGTTGCTTATATACTAATTGTGTATATAAGGTAAGTATCTATGTGAGCATATTATGATGTTATGTATATGGAATTGATGATACGATATGTAAAGTCTTGACTAGATGAACTATATGCATATACGGTAAGTTATGGATAAGCATATGAGCTTGAGAAAGAAATAGGTGATTTTTGTCATGAGAACCATATTTGTCATCTTATTAAATTGGTTATGTGCAATCCATGCTATGTTTGTTTGTATATTGATTTACTAAGCTTTTGGAAAGCTTACTCTGTGTGTCTTTTCTCTGTTTTATAAGTCGTCAAAGCTACTAAAGGCTCGGGACCGTCACGAATTGTTATCACACTACTAAACTCATTTTGGTACACTTTGGAAATGTATAAAGTTAGATATGGCATGTATAGGCTAGTATTTTGGTATAAGTTGATGTATAGACTTGGTCATGAGATGTGACTAATTATTGGTTCATATTTTGCCTTGATGAATGTGGTATGTGTAGTTATTTTGGTATTGCTTGCTGCTCATGATATGGTTAAGTTTTCGGGTATTGAATGTATAGATTGAATGGTCAATTTTGTATGTTTTTGGCTACCATATATGCATGATATGTGATGGTAAATGTTACTTGTAGGTATGACCCAAGTGGGTGGCATTTTGGTCTTGCAAATGACCTATAATATCACACGGCCAGGGCACACGGGCGTGCCTACGGATCGTGGGTGAATATCAGGATCTAACCTTGTAGCACACGGCCTCGACACGGGCGTGTCAACTAGCCGTGGGGCACAATTCAGTAGCTAGCCTAAGAGCAGACGGCCATGGCACACGGGCGTGCTTGGTGGCCGTGGTGGAGAAGTCAGTATATGTGTAACATACCCAAACCCGGCCCACAAGTCTCGTCCGGATCTGGTTATGTCACTGCGGAATGACGGTTAAAAATCTTTGTCTTTAGAGTAAAACTTGAAAATTTTGTTAACTTCCGGGAAGTAAGTCCATTATTAAATAATATAAGCTTGGTTTGAATTAAAACTTTATTATAATTTATTATAATATAAATCCTTTGTAAAAATATTACCAAATACGATATAACCTTTATCAACTATAAATAGAGTACTTTAATCAAAAGTGGCCCTTATTACATCACATAAATTCCCAAAATACGGATAATATAAAAATCACTATTAATTAACTAAACAAGTAAAACATCTACTGCATGAAAATCGCATCGCATGGCCACCTTTGTAACTACTCCAACCCGGTCCATTACTCACGACTCACTGCGATGTTGGATAAATAATTGGGTGAGTCATACGGACTCAGTGTGTAATTAAACCACTGATATCCACCCACATGTTAGCCACAAATCAACCCAATTATAAAATGCATAAATATAATCATTTAAACATTACCACAATCTGGGCTTGGCCCACAATCAAATCATACTCAAGCACTGGGCTAGACCCTTTTCTCATTAATCCACTGATCACTGGGCTTGGCCCATTTCCACGTATGTTCTCAAAACATACCCATTCATATTTCATATTGGGCTTGGCCCATTTCCATATCAATTCATAACGAAACCATGCAATCATGATACCCAACCCAATCCTAAGGTCCATCCGCTACACACCCCCTTATCCAGCCTACCACACACCAGGGGACTATCAAGTCACCCTCTCCTTTTCCCTCCAAAAAGGCAACCAATGCCATCCACGATGTAGCGTATAGCTAACATCAAACCACGATGGAGCACACAGCAATCCATCAAGCCACGATATGGCATAAAGCCGATATCAATCAAGGTAACCACGCGAACTAAATCGCAAAGATCCACAACGTGACCTCAGTCAGCGCCAATCCACGATGTAGCACAAAGCTGACATCAACCACGTACTCGAAGTACACCCGCACCTTCTTTTCGACAACCCACCCATGCACATGTAACATAATATGATCTTTGAGATGATGCATGTACATGATATTCACAATCATAGGCATGCTCACATAGTTAAAATCAATTATCACATATTAGCCAATTTGCTACTAACACAGTCGTCATCATACCCCTTTAGGGTATCCATTACACATATGGCTTCGCATTCGTTAGTAAACATATAACACAATGAGATATCATACAAATCCGGAAACAATGGTCTAACCACACACCTTATTACTTGGAGTTCTAGACTCTCGATCCTCGACGCTATCGTTTAGTGAGACTACGGCTATTTGCCTAACGTTTTTACATTCTTTGGCCCACACACGGTGGCCAATCCCGAACCGCGAGAGGCGGCTCTTTTCTTAAACTTTGGGATAGGGACTTTCCCTTGTCCTCCTTGAGTGGTATTGGTCTCCATCGAGGCGCTTAATCGAGATAACTGGTTAAACCTCCAAATCATAAATCCAAGTATTTAATCTTACTAAATATTTCTTACCAAAACCACTCGAATCCCGGATGCTACTATAGGCACGCAATTGTCGACTATACGCCTCCCAAGAAGGTCTCTTGCGTTAGGCTCTTCTCCCCTACAATCGGCCTTAGCACTTAAGAGAAATCTTAGGGCCATTCGGCCAAGACAAGAATATCAGAATAACTTCTTACCATCACTTACCACCTAGTTAACTTGAGAGAAAAGAGGCTACGCTTGATTGCATCCAAATCCGGAGAGGCCCTACAACAATTTGGTTACCACAAGAGATTAACATACTTTCCAAACAAATCCCAAAATCGGCTCTTACCTTTGTAGAAGTCGACAGAGAACAGAGAGGGAAAGAAATAGGCATTCGGCTAAGCCCACTTACCTTTTCAACGATTGAAAAAGGAACCCAAAGTGATCCACACCACACCTACTATTCGGCCAAGGTGACAACTAAATAGGGGAAAGGAATTTGGCACACCAAGAGGGAGAGAGGAGAGATTCGGCAAAAGACTTGAAGAATAATTTCGACACTCCCCCCCTATTTATAGAATTCGCCACCTCCCCCTTGAAGACTCAAGTTTCGGCCATCACCTATGGCCACTAATTCAAACCGATTTGAATTAGTCTACTACCTAAATTTTCTCTCCACCACTTATTCAAAATAAGTTGAATAAGTCCACACTTATCCCTCCTCTATTTATCACCTAGCTTATTCAAAATGAAATACTACAATAATTATCCTACACTTCTAAATAACTAAATAGATAAAAAAACAAAAAAAAAACATTATCCTCATCTAAATGAAAGCCTTCTAGCCGTCCAACACCTCTCCAAACTGCTGCAAAATAAAACACCCAGACTGCTGCCCATAGGTCTCGAACATGGGACCTGCTAGAACCCATCTTTGCGAGTAGCGCCTGTGCCATTCGGCCAAAGCGCTTTTTGTGATACAAAGCCCCCACATTTATTTTTAACCCCTTCTTATCTCAGCCCATAACCGCATATGAAAATAAAACACGCCAAAATGTTGCTGCAGGCCTCGAACCAGCGCCCTTGCTCACCTCTAGCTCCCATGTGCCGTGACGAGAACCACTTGGCCAAGTTCTTCGCTTGTGTCAAAAACACGCCTGACTCCTTTTAAGGCTTCCTACCTTGCAAGCGGCAACATCCAAAAATTAAAATCAGGTTTGTTGCCGCTTGGACTCGAACCTGTGCCCTCAATGGCGCAACTTCCAGCCCCTTTAGCAACGCATTGAGCCACTTTGCCAATGCCTTTCTTGTGCCATAACCTTCCAAAATTATTTTAAGGCCTTCACCCCCTATTTCCCCTTTTACACTAAAAATCCAAAATTTTCCAAAGCCTTCCCCTTTCATCCGAGCATTCTTAAAACTTTAAAACACATCCAAAAACACCCCAAAAATCTTCCAACACTGGAATTATACCCAAATTGCATAACCCCTAAATCAGGTGTTACAATTCTACCCTCCTTAAAAATAATTTCGTCCTCGAAATTACTTACTACCATAACTCGCTACTCTACGCCTCGGTGCGCGCACACGATCTTAGTAAAGTTTGTCATTCCACCTTGACCACGTCCGCGACAACCACGTCCCCTAGAACTCATATCTAGCGTCGCGATTTAATCGATTAAAAGTTTTATGCATTAGAAATTTTGTTCCACTATTTAATCGCGAGCAAATCTTTATGAAAGAAGGGTATTTTAAAGTAGTTCTTTCGATCACACAAAGTCTCAGTTCACGTTTGCTACCCTAATTCAAAGAATCACATTTACACACACATTCACTATTCAGACCTTTCTGCCCGTTTCTACCCCAGGGGTATTTTCGTCATTTTCCTACAGGGGTATTTTTGGTAATAAACCAAAGCGATTCAAAAACTTTAATAAGTCAGGATCTTTTTGAAATTCCCAAAATTGAAGAGTATTTTTGAAAGTTTTGCAATTTGAAGATATAGCAGGATTTTAGAAACCAGGGGTATTTTGGTAATTTTTGTCAACAGGGTAATTTTGTAAATTTCCAAAGTCGGGGTATTATTATTATTATTTTTTTCCATACAGAAAATTGGGTACTTTTGCAAAGTAAGAAAATTTTATTAAACTTGGGGTTAAACCGGAAATTTTGAAAGTCAGGGGTATTTTAGTAATTTTGCCGCTAGGGCATTTTGGCAATTTTGGGTAAATCGAGACAATGTTGTTCAAAACCAGATTTAGGGTTTACAAACCAAAAAGGGTAAATTTGAAAATTTTAAAACCAAGAATTTTAAAGCAAAGAAGGCTAATCCCTTTCGGGTTTTAATAATTGGTTTAGCCTATGAACAAGTCCTCTTGGTTAAGGTGAACCGTAGCTACGCACCAGGTAGGATTCGAGTAAAGAGGAGGTGAGTCGCTAGGATTTGCGCTTAAGTACCAAGCTCTTCATTGAATACCAATCCTCGACATGCGTCTGATGGTTGCCACACCTTAACTCGTGACTTACTTCACGGAGTTTGTTTAATGGTCCTTAAGTCTTATGTGTTCAATGTTTGAGTAAACTAATCCTAGGGTTCAATAGCCCTAATATTCTAATCTACGAGCCCAAATAAGCCCATAACAATTCACATATAACAAATCACTTCAAAAGTCCAAGTACTTACAGTGGACTTCGGGCCGAGGTACAGTGCCATGCCGAATACACGAAAATATTTCATAAAAACCCGTATTTTTGAAAAGCCCATTTTGAAACGTTTTTGGGCCCAAAACCCTCAAAGCCGAGTTTTGAACCGGGCTCTGATACCAAACTGTAACATACCCAAACCCGGCCCACAAGTCTCGTCCGGATCTGGTTATGTCACTGCGGAATGACGGTTAAAAATCTTTGTCTTTAGAGTAAAACTTGAAAATTTTGTTAACTTCCGGGAAGTAAGTCCATTATTAAATAATATAAGCTTGGTTTGAATTAAAACTTTATTATAATTTATTATAATATAAATCCTTTGTAAAAATATTACCAAATACGATATAACCTTTATCAACTATAAATAGAGTACTTTAATCAAAAGTGGCCCTTATTACATCACATAAATTCCCAAAATACGAATAATATAAAAATCACTATTAATTAACTAAACAAGTAAAACATCTACTACGCATGAAAATCATCGCATGGCCACCTTTGTATCTACTCCAACCCGGTCCATTACTCACGACTCACTGCGATGTTGGATAAATAATTGGGTGAGTCATACGGACTCGAGTGTGTAATTAAACCACGCGATATCCACCCACATGTTAGCCACAAATCAACCCAATTATAAAATGCATAAATATAATCATTTAAACATTACCACAACTGGCTTGGCCCACAATCAAATCATACTCAAGCTTTGGGCTAGACCCTTTTCTCATTAATCCGCGATCACTTTGGGCTTGGCCCATTTCCACGTATGTTCTCAAAACATACCCATTCATATTTCATATTGGGCTTGGCCCATTTCCATATCAATTCATAACGAAACCATGCAATCATGATACCCAACCCAATCCTAAGGTCCATCCGCTACACACCCCTTATCCAAACCTACCACACACCGGGGACTATCAAGTCACCCTCTCCTTTTCCCTCTAAAAAGGCAACCAATGCCATCCACGATGTAGCGTATAGCTAACATCAAACCACGATGGAGCACACAAAGCAATCCATCAAGCCACGATATGGCATAAAGGCGATATCAATCAAGGTAACCACGCGAACTAAATCGCAAAGATCCACAACGCGACCTCGATCGGCGCCAATCCACGATGTAGCACAAAGTCGACATCAACCACGCACTCGAAGTACACCCGCACCTTCTTTCGACAACCCACCCATGCACATGTAACATAATATGATCTTTGAGATGATGCATGTACATGATATTCACAATCATAGGCATGCTCACATAGTTAAAATCAATTATCACATATTAGCCAATTTGCTACTAACCTGGTCGTCATCATACCCCTTTAGGGTATCCATTACACATATGGCACTGCATTCGTTAGTAAACATATAACACAACAGATATCATACAAATCCCGGAAACAATGGTCTAACCACACACCTTATTACTTGGAGTTCTAGACTCTCGATCCTCGATGCTATCGTTTAGTGAGACTACTGACTATTTGCCTAACGTTTTTACATTCTTCGGCCCCACACCACAGTGGCCAATCCCGAATCGCTAGAGGCGGCTCTTTTCTTAAACTTTGGGATAGGGACTTTCCTTGTCCTCCTTGACTGGTATTGGTCTCCATCGTAGGCGCTTAATCGGATAACTGGTTAAACCTCCAAATCATAAATCCAAGTATTTAATCTTACTAAATATTTCTTACCAAAACCACTCGAATCCCGGATGCTACTATAGGCTTCACGCAATTTGCCGACTATACGCCTCCCAAGAAGGTCTCTTGCGTTAGGCTCTTCTCCCTACAATCGGCCTTAGCACTTAAGAGAAATCTTAGGGCCATTCGGCCAAGACAAGAATATCAGAATAACTTCTTACCATCACTTACCACCTAGTTAACAGAGAAAAGAGGCTACGCTTGATTGCATCCAAATCCCGGAGGCCCTACAACAATTTGGTTACCACAAGAGATTAACATACTTTCCAAACAAATCCCAAAATCGGCTCTTACCTTTGTAGAAGTCGACAGAGAACAGAGAGGGAAAGAAATAGGCATTCGGCTAAGCCCACTTACCTTTTCAACGATTTAAAAAGGAACCCAAAGTGATCCACACCACACCTACTATTCGGCCAAGGTGACAACTAAATAGGGGAAAGGAATTTCGGCACACCAAGAGGGAGAGGGAGAGATTCGGCAAAAGACTTGAAGAATAATTTCGACACTCTACCCCCTATTTATAGGATTGAGCCACCTCCCCCTTGAAGACTCCAAGTTTCGGCCATCACCTATGGCCACTAATTCAAACCGATTTGAATTACTCTACTACCTAAATTTTCTCTCCACCACTTATTCAAAATAAGTTGAATAAGTCCACACTTATCCCTCCTCTATTTATCACCTAGCTTATTCAAAATGAAATACTACAATAATTATCCTACACTTCTAAATAACTAAATAGATAAAAAAAATAAAAAAAAAACATTATCCTCATCTAAATAAAAGCCTTCTAGCCGTCCAACACCTCTCCAAATTTTGCAAAATAAAACGCCAAAATAAAACACCTGCATCTTTGCCCATAGGTCTCGAACATGGGACTGCTAGAACCCATCTTTGCAGTAGCGCGCCTGAGCCATTCGGCCAAAGCGCTTTTTGTGATACAAAGCCCCCACATTTATTTTTAACCCCTTCTTATCTCAGCCCATAACCGCATATGAAAATAAAACACGCAAAATGTTGCTGCAGGCCCTCGAACCAGCGCCCTTGCTCACCTCTAGCTCCCATGTGCCGCACGAGAACCACTTGGCCAAGTTGCTGCTTGTGTCAAAAACACGCCCCAGCTCCTTTTAAGGCTTCCTACCTTGCAAACGGCAACATCCAAAAATTAAAATCAGTTTTGTTGCCGCTAGGACTCGAACCCAGGCCCTCAATGGCGCAACTTCCAGCCCCTTTAGCAACGCATTGAGCCACTTTGCCAATGCCTTTCTTGTGCCATAACCTTCCAAAAATTATTTTAAGGCCTTCCTGCCCTATTTCCCCTTTTACACTAAAAATCCAAAATTTTCCAAAGCCTTCCCCTTTCATCCGAGCATTCTTAAAACTTTAAAACACATCCAAAAACACCCCAAAAATCTTCCAACACTGGAATTATACCCAAATTGCATAACCCCTAAATCAGGGTGTTACAATATGGCCTAAGAGCACACGGCCATGGCACACGGGCGTGCTTGGTGGCCATGGAGGATAAGTCAGTTTCGACCACGGGGAGGACACACGGGTGTGTCTAGCGGCCGTGGGAGGCACACGGCCTACCCCCACGAGCGTGTAAGCCCAGAAACTTAGAAAAGTTTTAATTTTCCATGAAATTTTGTATGTGTTTCGATTTAGTCCCAACTCATTTTATAAGCATGTTTTAGGTCTCGTTGACCGTATTAAGGGACATTATGTTTGAGATTGATGAATGAGTGTATGAACTTCTAAAAATGTTTCCGATCAGTCTGGTAACACCTTTAACCCTAGTCCGGCGACGGTTACGGGTTAGGGGTGTTACATCCTGCTAGGGAAACGACTAGTTAATGGAACAGGGAACCTGAAGCAACAGTTAGGTATGATTACCGAAGCAAGCTAGTCACTCATGCATAGATTTTATTCAATTTCCATATCAAATTTCCCTAAGTCTTTTTCTTTATATTATTTTATAAAAATACCAAAATATTTACATTTTCTTATTCATAATATAATTTATTTAAAGTAATAATTAGCTTTATTTGTGCTTAGGTTAGGATTAATTTAGTGCTTGCCTCCCTTGGGTACAATCCTCGGAGTACTCACCTACTTCGTTGTAACTATATTACAACCTGAGCCGTATACTTGAGAACACCGCCTATTTTACATATTTTGTGCAGGTTTTTTACTCTGGACATTGGTATGTCCAGAGGCGGTCAATGACACATGAATAATATATGCCTATTGCATCTGTATTTCAGATTGTATGATCGACATGCCTTATGTTACCGTTAAACTGAACAAATGATAAAACATGTCTGTTGCTACTAAATTGAATTGGTATAAGCATAATAATTGCTAGCATATTGATCTGTTATAAGCATATTAAATGCTATCGTATTGATCTATTATAAGTATGTCACATTGCATTGCATGGGGTAAGATGATATGTACGGGGGAAGACTAATAGTTTATCTGCAAATTTTTTGTGTATCCACAACCATAGGCAAATTCCATCTATGGGATATTTTTTGTGCATCCATAGCCAGAGGCAGATTTCATCTGCGGAGTATTTGTAGTGTTTTCACAGCCAAAGGTAGATTTCATCTGATAGATTTTTGTTGTGTATCTACAACCAGAGGTAGATTCTATCTGCGGGATTTCGCTGTGTGTACACAACCACTGGCAGTTTATTTGCAGACCATTGGTGGTTAAAAACACAACCCGATGTGTTGGTGGATAGAGTTCAAAGAAACTCTCATTATGGTGTGTATAGGAGTTGGGTAGGATCTTTATTTTGATATATTAATTAAAATTTTCTTCTATATATATTAATTAACTAAAGTATTTTAAGGTTATAATCCACATTTTCTATTATTCAGATACTGTATCGTTTTATTATTAAATTGTGGTAAGACATTTAGGATTTGGGTTTTTCTTTAAATAGAATGTAAGACATTTAATTTAATTTTATGTAGAAATATGATTTTTAATTAATTATGCATAAAACTTTATTTTTATTAAATTAAAACTAAGTTGAATATCGCATTTTCGCTGCTAGATTGTAATTAAAATTGTGGGTAATAAACAAATGGAGAATTAACTATGTTTTCTTAAAAAGTAGTCATCGTTACATAGGAAAATTAATTTAAATCGCTTTTTTGATAACTCGTGAAGTTATTTGAAAATAGACTAAGTTTTCTACTAGAATAATCAAAATGTTTTAATTTGACTATTTTATAAAGTCTAATAACTCTGCTAGGCCATCTTAGTGGCCGGTGTATGTAACGCGTAGGTTTGTGCAAGTGTACACAGTCGTTATCAAGTAATAAGTAAGTATCGAGTTATCGTCTCCACAGGGACTGTATTTGTGCTAAGTCACTTAATTTGTAAAATTATATTAACAATTTGGTAAATTAAAACACAATATAGTTGAGAAGTGGTGATTAAAATATATTAAACTAAATGCAACGATCCCTAATGCAAATTATCCTAAGTATGCAAACTATATGAATGAAATAGATTTTAGTAAAATTAAACACAATTTGCAAAAATTATAACATAAATAAACTAGGACAATTACTTTAATTAAACTCAATTTATTATCAACATGCTTAATAATATTCGGAAAAACATTCCATGGCAACTCGATCTTTCATGAGTTTGGAAACCACATTAGGTCCTTTCAAAATCCTTTACTTAGTAAATACGCATTTTACTGATCCTTATTTACTAAGGGTTTCTTAGCATTCGTGTGAGGTAACAGGGACATGTCAGGTTTGAAACAGTTTAATCACACAAATCTAAAAACTATGCAGATAATAGAGCTTGGTCAGAGTTGTTATGCAACCTAAAATTTAATCGGGTCAGGATCTAAATTGAGCATGCACATTTCAATTATGTGTCCATTAGCCGTAAATGCAGTGGGATCGCTCAGCTAATTCAGGTGCATTTCAATCACGTATGAATGAAATACAAACTTGATTTTAATTGAAAACATGATCGATTGAGGCACAAACATTATAAGCATGAATCAAATAAATATTATTTAATCAAAGAAATCATCCTAGCTTAAATAAAATTAAGCTAACATTTTTGTAAACAAGAACAAAGAACACATAGAAAACATATTTAGATTAAATTAAAGAAAAGAAAGATTAAACCCGATTCAGAGTGGCTGTCACCTAAGACTCTGACTGACGAGGCTCCTTCAGTCATTTGCTTTGCTCCTTTGCTGATGACTCTCCAAGGTGGTCGACCAAGGGTTCTTTAAGAGGCTTAATTGCTAAAATCTCTATGAAGAGATGATGCTAGGCGCGGGAATGGAATAGGCTAAGATAATTTGGAGAGAAGAGAGAGTGATGAACGATGAGAATGAATGAGGAATGATTGAGGGATGAGTAGAAATGTGAGAATGAGGTCTTATTTATAGGTGAGGAGAGGGGGATAGTTTACTAAAAATAGGAGTTTTCATCTTTTGAAGCATCTTCCATGGGTGGTCGGCCATAAATTGAGGAAGTTGAGCTGATTTTTGCTTTATTTTTTGGTCAATTTGAGTGCCACAACAACTCAGGACTGAGACTCGGTCAAGTGCAAATCTTTAGGTAAATCTCTAATTTCTTCAAATCTTCAAGGACCTTGTGCAATTAAACTAAAGAGTAGTTTATGGACAGCCATGTGCAACCGAATTTTAGGTTGACTTGGTCCCTAATTTGGACGGTTTTGTAATCAAATAAAGCTACCAGACCTGCCCAAATTAAATCAATAAATTAGAGGACCAAAGAATAAAATTTATCCAATTTAATTAAGTAATTGTAACCCAAATTATTAATGAAATATTTTAAAATGAATTATTAAATATAATTTTATATTTTATTATTTAATTTAATAATGCATGGCCCACTTTATGTCTTAAAAAATATAATATATTCAAATTAATATAAAATAAGCCATTTGTTGCATGAAAACTATATAATAAAGCATAAAATCACATTTTAATAAGTTCTATGTCCTAATTTCATATTTTCACATATTTCATTAATATTAAACAATTACTTAGTTTTAACAACGGATTTAAGTAAAAAGATGATAAATTACATAGGAAAAATCCTATATATTTTTTTGTTTACAGTGTTGTCTCTAGAATTCGGGTCTAACGTCTAGCTCGGGTTGGAGAGGTTATATTTGGTGGTATCAGAGCCTAGGTTTTCTAAACTCAAACTATGGTAATTTTATTGAGTCTACAAGCATGTTATAGAAAAGGGTATTTTGGGGAAAAAACCATGCCACAGGTGTTTGAAAAATTAATTTTCTATAGGAGACTAAATCCGAGACTCTGATGCCGAGTCTACTTTAGTTACTAATACTTTAGATAAACTGTAAAAATCAGATTGTGAATATTCAGGAAATAGTTAATGCTTGAAATTTTGTTTCAAAACTATAGATATACTTTAGATATTAAAACTTTTGCGAGTATAGTGAACATTTAAGGTAGATGTGGTAAGGGAAGGCCACATAGAGTTGCACCTATAGAGCCGCCCAATGTTTAGGGAGAAAACCCGATCCCTAAGGAAGAGTATGTTAAGAACTTGATCTGCTGCAATTCGTTGTAGAAGATTAAACCATTTTTCTTACTTAAGGAGCTCTTATAAAAGTAAATTAGCTATGTTTTTACTTAGTTTTCATCTTTAGTTTATAGATAATAAAAAGTGTAATTTGAGCCATTTATATGACCTTAGGGGCCAAAGTAGGCCTACAGGTAGGCTAACATATTTGGTGAGTGTGCAGGACATCATTTGGAGGCATAGGAACATGAGACTGGCTGTGATGTTGCAACATAGAGTGTCGATGCCACAACATAGTGAACAAAGCACTGAAAAGGTGCAAATTGCTTCAGTGTCGCGACATAACTAGGGGGTGTCGCAACACAGCCCTATAATCAAGCCTTAGCTCATAAACTGTCAGTGGTGTCGCAACACAGGCCAGATGGTGTCGCAACACCGAGGTGACGAGATGAATTAATGAACCAAAGGTGTTTTGGTCTGCATAAAAAACTTTAATGCAAAAAATTTAGCCGAATTAGGTCAATGGATGATGACCAACCTTAGGCTTATAAATAGACAGCTCTAAACACTCTATAGACAGTTTTTATTCCATTTTTAGTTTACATCTTTTGATTAGTTTCATTTTTAGTTTCTCTTTATTTATTTTGTACTTAGGTTTCTTTTCATATTATAATTCTATAGTAGTTTTTATTTCATTCTTTGGAGAATTCGATTTGTGCAACATTAAACTCTTCATGGATTATCCTTCATGCAACTATCAATATCTCAGGATTCTTCTTAAACTCTTTGCTTAATCTAATTTTTATGTTTATCGTCTTAATCAAGTTTCTAATGTTTACGAGATCCATGGGGAACAAATCCATCAATGGGAGATTAACGAGTGGACGTGAGTAGAGCTGATCATAGGCCGGGCCCAAGCAAAAATTTAGGCCCGTTTTCTAGGCCTGGGCCTGACTCGAAATATGGGCCTAAAATTTGTTCAAGCCCGGCCCAAAATAAAATTGCTAAGTCCGAGCCTAACTCGGCCCGGCCCATTTTAATTTTTAATTTATTTAATTAAATAAAAAATTTTAAAATATAATAAATCAAATACATTTAAAAACATAAAAACAAATATTAAAACAAGAAACAAATAAAAAATGATACTAAAACAATTCTTAAAACAATACACAAATTGAAAGTGAAAGTAACATTAGAAAAGTAAAGTTAAAAATTTAAATGATTAAAAATAAATAAAATATTTATTATATATTTCAGACTGGGCCGGGCCGGGCCCGGACTAAAACAATCTTGCCCGAGGCCCGGCCCGTTTCTTAAATGGGCCTCGTTTTTTGTCCAAGCCCATTTTTTGGGCCTATATTTTTGCCCGAACCCTCCCATTTTTCGGGCAGGCCCAGCCCATGATCAGGTCTAGACGTGAGGGTAATTAATTTCTATCTAGGGTCTCTAAACAGTCATCTGTCCTTAGAATTGATAAAATTTGCAATTTTTTCCCTTCTTTGTTTTATGCTTTTTAATTCTTTTTATAAAATATAAATTTTCATCACCTTAGGATTCATCGTAATATAGTTTAATTAAATTACTAATTAGACCTGTTAACGTAGAAATTAGAATTAGTTTAGTTTCGCCTCCCTTGGATACGACCCTTAGAGTACTCCAATACTTCGTTGTACAAATCTATATTACAACCTGACCCGTATACTTGCGAAAACTACCTATCGATTATATTTGGTTGAAGGATTTACACTTTAGATACTAGTATGTCCGGAGGCGGTCAAGTTGTTGTCGTCGTTGTCGGGGAGGCAATGCCAATGAATAAGTTTTAATTTTTGCTTCCAATAGGATAATTAGGAAAATTTTAAATTCTAGAAGCGATTTTAATTTCTAGTTTTTTTATTTTTCTCTACTAACATTTTTACATTTCTTGGTGGTTTCAGTGCATGACTCGGAGTAGGGGCATACCTATAGAGTTAGTTACTAATCCAGAAAGAATTATCTGTAGAAATCATCGACAACAACAACAGCAGATGTAAAATAACCCACTGTGGTTAATCCACCACACGATAATCCACTCTTCGACAAACCTACCTTTCAAGATCTACCACCACTGCCGCCACAATTACTGATAGAACCAAAAATGGCTCGAGAGGAACACACACTAAGAGATTACGCTCTACCAGCCTTGGACGCAATACAAGGCAACTTCTCAAGACCGACCATAATAGTAAACAATTTTGAGATAAAGCTGATAATGATCTAGCTGATACAAAACAACGTACAATTCAAAGGGACTACGACGGAGGACCCAAACCATAATTTAAAATGGTTTCTCCAATATTTTAATACTTTTAAGTTTAATGGGGTCACAGATGATGCTATTCGTCTTTGACTGTTCCCCTTCTCCTTAATAGATAATGTTTTTTCTTGGTTAGATTAGTAGGAACCAGGATCCATAACGACATTGAATGAACTTGCAGAGAAGTTCTTATACAAGTTTTTTCCTACTAGCAAAATGATCAAATTGAGAAAAGAAATTTCCATGTTTAAGCAATTTGAAGGAGAAAGTTTTCACGAAGCTTGAGAGTGATTCAAGTCGCTGGTACAAAGATGCTCTCACAGTGGTCTACCTAATTGGCTACTGTTGCAGAGGTTCTATAACGGGTTAGATGCACAATAGAGATTAGGACTAGCTGGAGCTACAGGAGGAGCTTTGATGAACCGAACATATGAGGATGCATATGATTTGATAGAAAACATGGAGATGAATTCCTGCCAGTGGCCGAATGAAAGATTCACTTATGGCCAAAGACCATCTTTGGTTAAAGTTGTGCATGAAGAAGACAAGTATTGGATAGACTCAATCGAATCGAGTCACATCTAGTAGGCCCATAATGCATGACATGGATAGACCAATTTGCCGATACCCTTAGAATCCAGTTGAGAATGTAAAATACATTAGAAATAGAGGTGGAAATCCCTATTCTAACACTTATAATCCTAATCTGAGATGGGGTGGAAACCAAGGAGTAGGTAACAATGCTAACCTAATGAAACAAAATATTAATTACCAACCTCCATATTAGCAAAAAACTTAAGAAGGGGCCTGATCCGCTGTTTAACATCACAGCAATAATTTACAAGCGTACACTGTCAATGCAAGTATAGTAGACAGATGTGAGTCTATCAAATGTCGATCCCACAGGGATGGTTTTCTTTTGTCTATTAATGTCAATGCAATAACTAGATAGAAATGAGATAAATATTGAGGATAGTTGTGGGAGAAATAACTTGAAAAAAATAAAATAAAATATGATAATGATAAACTGGGATCCCCAACATGAATCTTCAGCACAATACTAAGTGCTCACAAGGTATAAAAGGATAGGTGATTGTCGAGGCAATAAATTTCAATGTATATCTTACCATGCGTCACTCCTCTAATTAATCTGAGACTTAAACATGCACATTAACCCCACCTTCTAATGATGGCAATATGGCACTATTAAGAACAAGTGGACTAAATTCATCTAATCCTCACTCAACTTCCATTGTAATGCCTGTTGGCTCAAACTGTCACTACACTGTCACTACACTTTCCAGTGTCAATGACTGCAATAACACTTCCGTGTTAAGAAACATTCAAACCCCAAGATTAAACAATAAAAGCAAGATTGAATAAGATAACATTTAACCAAGAATTCATGTGTACTTCCATACAAACAGAAAACAGAGGGTAATCACCAGCATTTAGAAAGAAATAAGAAAGAATCGAGTGGAGAATACTATTCCTAGACAACTCAACTGAATCTCTCTATTCCCTCTTGTCTCGCACTTAGGTCTCATTGTCAGAAGCTAATCTGCATCAATTTTCAAATTGGCTCACCCGTAAGAGGCTGGAGCGGCCATAGCCGCAAGCTTCAAGGTAGGATGAAGAAGATGATTGTCAAGAAAAAGCTCTCATCTCTTTTTTTCTTTCACGTCAACCTTTTATGTCCTCTTCCAACAGTACAAGTGTCCTTTCCTTAGAAGTATTCTATCCTTGTATGTACAGGTTGGTTATACCAGACTGGACAACTCACGCATTTTTAGTTCTTATCCGGACAGCTGTCAGGTGCGCGACAATTTTGGACGCAATCTGGAATTAACTCATGCAGTGACATTAATGCAAAAAGATAGCAAAATTAAGGATAAAATAGGCTAGGATTCACTGAGTTATAAAATGCAATTTACTAAACTGAAAATGCTAAAATATATGCTAAGGATAACTAAATGGGAACAATTTAACTAATAAGTAAGGTGGAAAACCTATGTTCTTTCTAGTGCTATCACACCCCAAAATTTGAGTTTTTACTTGTCCTCAAGTAAAACAGAAACTAGAAAGGCTACAAAAATTTTACTAAGGCAAATGATCATTCTAGCAACTTGAACCCATTAATTTCCCAATGAATGAATCACATTCAGATGAAAGAATATTTTACCGACAATACATAAGCATGAATGAATAAGGTTGCAACTTCATCAATGCTAGCATCATGCTTCAAACCCTAAGTTCTATCTATCAATACAACATTTATTGTACAATACTAAGTACTTATATTATATATTTTTTTTTGGAATAAGGGATATCGTTGCATTACTGTACCCTTGTTCCTGAGAAGTAACGATGTAGTGCAACAAACCCTCAGGGAGTACGTAATTGTGGCGACACACACTCATGCGGCGACAGTCTTTGGCCAGATTGATTTTTCTAACACTTCTATTGGAGTGTTCCCTCTTTAACATTCCATACTACACCCACTTTGGAGTGTCTCTAATTTATTACTATATATATATAAGTAGCTGTAAAAAGTAGATTCATTCAAGATTTAAGGAATGATAGCAGTCATCCATTACTAATGCAACCTAATCCATTCATCAAAGAATTGAAGGTACAACCTTCTGTCATATTTATCCAACTCATTCATCAATAATTCACATGATTCAAGAATTAAGTATCAAATGTAACAAATTTTTTTGAACAATTTTCATTAACGATAATTAAACCTTGCATGCTTCATTACCGAAAAAAATTTGAAATGTGGGTGCATTTCCAAGCCCCATGTGCATTCCCCTAAACTTAAAGTTTGCATTGTTCACAATGCACTAACATTAAAATATAATGACAATAAAAATGTAATGACAATGTGTACTTATCAAAATAAAACTTACAGCTATATGCAATGCATGAATACTATAGGAAAGCTTAAAATAAACTAAATCAGTTATCCTTAGCCATCGATGTGGCTGCACGATGTTTCTTTCTCTTTCGTCTTTCATTTTTTATCCTTGGAGCACTTTCTCTTCTTTTCTTTAGGCTTCGTACGATCCTTGGATTGCTCCTCTATTTCTGGCTCTGCCTCTGCATCATCGACTACTTCCTCTATAGGAGAGGCCACCTGGAGTAGTTCAGTGTAGACCACTATTTCTAATGAATTGCATTGCTCCTTACTTGTTACCTCAGTAACTTCCGCATGTCTCACTCCATCTCGCTCCAAATTATCAATATTTGCACCCACATACTTGGGTATGGTGACAATGTTCACAACAGATTCTTCCTCTTCTTTTTCTTTTTCATTTTCAACAACTTCTTCTTCTTCAGCAACAACTTCCTCTTCTGCAGCAAAAACTTCCTTCTCAACAACAATGTCCTCTTGATCAACAAAAATACCATCCCCGAACAAGTTATTAATCTTTCGTAGGCATTCTTCAATGTCCCTGGATTCCTCTTCTTTTTCATTATCAAAGACCTGCACAATGGGAGGGGATGCCACCAGTCTGTCTCAGTTTTCCAAGTCATTATCCGCAGATGAAAGTTCATAATTTCAAATGATTGGTGGAAACACTGGAAATTCCAGTAGTGGGGATGGGCTCAATTGGCTTAATGTGGCTACAATAGAACTGTTCCAAGCTTTGGTATAAGCATAAAACAAATTTTTGGATTTCTCTATATCCTCTATTGTAGTGACAAGCCTGATCTGCCTATTATTGATAGAATTTACCATTTTTTCGATGTCTTTCATTTTGTGCCATAATGATGTCTTTGCATTCAGGTTTGTTCCTTTGCTGTGAACTTTGGTTTTTCCCTTCCTTGTCTTGCTTGTTTCTCCCTCCTTTAGTATCGACGTATCTTTGCCACAAGTCATTCTTTCTATAGAGGCTTCATTGACCGGGCCCTTATTTTCCAGGACTTCTACACCATCACGAGGCACGATTCCTCTTTGCTATCACAATAACATCACCAATGATGGGAAAACAAAGATTCTAGTTAGCCTTGTGGCGTAGTCAGCAATTTCTTGGTAGAGTATTGCGTCGACATCAATCTTTCTGCCCTCGACGATGGAATGTATCAGACACATTCTATCGAGGGTAACAATGGTGTTGTGAGTAGAGGGCTTTACCCTACAGTTGACAAAATGAAACTAGATTTTGCTTTGCAGCGTCAGGAAGCCACGGTGCATCGTATAATTCTTTTGATGGGAACCTGTCCACAATGCTCTATTGACACACAAATCTTTCACCAACAGTTTCATTTTTCATCTGTGATATCCTCAATGAACTCGAAGTGTTTATCTACATCCACCTTGGTGTTATACAACTCGTTGATTTTTTTAGCGTCCCATGGTATTAAGCCTTCTCGAAAAAAAATGAACTCTAACTCATGATCATAAAGGTTAACATAAAACTCACGTACCAGTGAAGGAGAATAGCTTCCGAGATGGGTGCGAAAAGTTTCCCACTTCAACTTCGAGATGGTTTTGTAGACTTGCTTACCCAAGTCTTGTTGTTACGAAAGGGAAATGCCCTATTCGAGGTGGAAGTTTCACTTCATGTTGTCTTGAAATCGTTCCTTTTCTGCTTTATTCAAAAAGATTACTAGCTCTTTTTTCTACACTGGCCTGGGGGCTTCCGATTCACGAACTGTGGTAGCAGAGGACGCATGTTCTTCAGCAGATTTGGTGACTTTCTTGACTGAGTCTATTGTTTTTGCCATCTTTTGTTGAAGGAGAACGGTTTAAAGTTGGAAAGATATGATCTTGAGAAGAAAAAGGAAATAAAAATGGTTGCTTGAATGTGTTACAGTTGGTACAGTGGGGGAGGATTTATAGTGAGTGAAAGAGGAAGATGGAGAGGCGTGTTGTTTTGTGGAGAGATATAAAGCTGGTAAGAATAGTTATATCCAATAGAAATTGTGTCTGCTTAGAAGGATCAAACGGCTGAGTGATTTTTGATCCAATGGTGAAATATGAATTTCCCTGAATTTTGATGAGTTATAAATGCTAGTATAGAATTAAGGAATACGTTAACAGCAAAATTTCAATGCATCGACAATGGTACCTAATTATTCTGCAAAAAGAAAGGAAAACAAACTTTAACAAAATATAAATAAAATAAACTAAAATCATGAAGTAATAATTAAAAATTAAAACTTTTCGACTAATTCAATGGTCTCTGCCTGCTTTTGATCATTGTTGCCAAAATAGTGTTTCATCTCGTAAACCTTGAATTGTGACTACACCATGAGGAAATATGTCGACAACTTCAAAAGGTCTAGGCCAACATGAATGCAATTTACCTAGGTGCAATTTAAGTAGAGAATTGAATAATAAAACCTGTTGACCCGCGATAAATTGTCGCTGTAAAATAATCTTATCATGCCATTGTTTGGTCTTTTCCTTATAAATCACAGTTTTTTCATAGGCATTTCTCCTAATCTCCTCTAGTTCAGTGATATCCAACAGCCTTTTCTTTCTAGCGGCTTTATAGTTCATGTTCACTTGCTTAATTGCCCATATTGCTTTGTGTTCCAGTTCAACTGGCAAGTGACATGCTTTCCTGAAAACCAATTAATACGGCGACATCCCTAATGGAGTTTTGTATGTTGTCTGCAATGCCCATAAAGCGTCATCCAATCGAAAAGACCAATCTTTCCTTGAAGGGTTTACAACCTTCTCCAGAATGTTCTTAATTTGTCGATTCAATACTTCAGCTTGTCCATTGGTTTGCGGATGATAAGTAGTAGTCATTATATGATTAACTCCATATCTCTTTAGTGCGGTTGCCACTTGGTTGCAATGAAAGTGTGTACCCTGATCATTAATCAATGCCTTTGGTGTGCCAAAGCGGGTGAGTATATGCTTGTGAAAAAATTTTAGCACTGTCTTTGCATCATCTTTTGGGAATACAATAGCTTCAACCCACTTCGAGACATAGTCGACAGCTACTAATATCTAAATATTTCCAAATGAACTCGGAGACGGTCCCATAAAATCTATACCCCAAACATCAAATAATTCAACCTCCATAATTGGCTACTGCAACATTTCATTGTGTCGGGATATAGAACTAGTGCGCTGACACCTATCGCATTGATTCATAAAATTGTGGGCGTCTTTGAATAATGACGGCCAGTAGAATCCTGATTGGAGAACTTTAGCAGCAGTTCTCATACCACTGAAATGACCTCCATAAGGAGCATCATGACAATGCTTCAGGATCAAAATCATCTCCTCTTCCGGAACACAACGACGAATGATGTTGTCATTGCATACCTTGAATAAATACGATTCTTTCCAATGATACTTCACTACGTCACAGAGAAATATTTTTTATGGCCTATGACACCCAATGGGAGATTTCCCCACACTAGATAATTAACAAAATCTGCATACCAAGAAGTTACATCTACAACAAATAACTTCTCATTTGGGAATGCGTTGACAATTTGAAGCATGTTTTCATCTTCACTGCCAATTTCCAATCGAGAGAGATGGTCTGCAACTTGATTTTCTGAACCCTTACAGTATTTTATCTCGATATCAAATTCATGCAATAGTAATATCCAGCGTATCAGTCTTGGTTTGACATCCTTTTTCACAAAGAGATCTCAACGCTGAGTGATCAGTGAATACAGTAACCTTTGCACTGACAAGATAGGAACGAAACTTGTTGAAAGCAAAGACTACAGCTAGTAATTCTTTCTCTGTGGTGGTATAACTGAATTGAGCCTCTGTAAGAGTTTTGCTAGCATAATAGATGCCGTGAAATATTTTTCCCTTTTGTTGTCCTAGAACCGCACCCACAACAAAGTCGCTTGCATCGCACATAACTTCAAAAGGTTGAGACCAATTTGGTGCAATGAAAATGGGTGCATTCACTAGCTACTTTTTTAACTGAATAAAGGCATCCAGACATGCATCATCAAATAAGAATTTTTGGTTATGTTATAGCAATGAGCATAAGGGCTATGCAATTTTTGAAAAATCTCCAATAAACCTTAGGTAAAACCCCACATGTCCAAGAAAACTGCAAATACCTTTCACATTTTTTGGTGGAGGTAATTTATCGATGATTTCCACCTTAGCTTTGTCTACTTGAATGCCTTGACTAGAGATGCGATGGCCTAACACAATGCCTTCAATTACCATGAAATGAAATTTTTCCTAATTCAGGACAAGATGTTTGTCCTCACATCGCTTCAATACTTTATCCAAATTGTCAGTGCAATGATCAAAATCATTCCCATACACTGAAAAATCATCCATAAAAACCTCTAAAGAGTCTTTGATCATATCTGAGAATATTGCTATCATGCACCTTTGAAATGTGGCTACTGCATTCCAAAGACCGACAGGCATATTGCGAAAAGCGAAAGTACCAAAGGGGCAGGTGAAGGTTGTTTTCTCCTAATCCTCCAGTGCAATAGCAATTTGATTGTACCCAGAATAGCTATCTAAAAAGAAGTAATAAGCATTTCCAGCAAGCCGATCTAGCATTTGGTCAAGGAAAGGAAGTGGGAAGTGATCATTCTTTGTGGTCGCATTCAATTTACGATAATCCATACAAACTCACCATCCTGTGGGAATACGTGTAGGAATTAATTCGTCCTTATCGTTGCGAACCACAGTGATGTCACTCTTTTTATGTACTCATTGCACTGGACTTACCCAATTGCTATCAGAAATCGCGTAAATAATTCTAGCATCAAGCCATTTTATGATTTTCTTCTTGACAACTTCCTTCATCTTCTCATTTAATCTTCTTTGTATTTCAATCGATTGCTTGCCTTCATCTTCCAACTTGATCTTGTGCATGCAAAAAGAAGGACTAATACCTTGAATATCAGCAATACTCCAAACAATAGCTCGTTTATGTTGCTTAAGAATATGGATCAATTTCTCTTCTTGACTGACATCCAGTGTTGCAGAGACAATAATTGAGAGAGTATTGTGATCACCCAGAAAGACATATTTAAGATGAGGAGGTTGTAACACCCCAAACCCGTCCCAAACATTACGACCGAATTTGGTATGCTACGGAGGAAAAACTTTTGAAAATCCCTTTTTAAGTCGTTTTAAATTTTGATAAAAGATATTGTTTTGATTTAAAACAGTTGAGGTGTTATGAAGAAAGCATTACTTAATGTCATTTAATAATATACTAAGTTAGGTTGTTACAGTTTCAAGTGTACCCGATGGCACAATAAAACATTTTTACGAATTAATTTGAGAAAAACATGTGTACCCATTTTAATATCATAAAATAGTTAAGCAATTTATCAAAACATAAAATAATCCAAGTGCAAATTTTAGGAGGCCTTATTACATCTTAAACAAAATAAATCAAACCCATATTAAAATAAAAATAGTTCCAAATCCACCTAGTCCATATTTTCATTGCATGGCAGCCTCCTCGAGTTCATCCGGCTCCTTATCCGCAACTACGAGTCACTGAAAATGTTAAAGGAAAAGGTGAGTCATCAAGACCCAATGTGTAACCCTTTTCCCGGTTTAATGTAACATCATACACAAATCATAATTAATTTAATATGCACAAGTTTAATATGCACCCAACCTAGCCATCCGTACGCCTTTCTCTACCCTGTGTGGTACCAAATGTAATATCCCGGGTTAGGGGCTATCTTGTTGTTGCATGTTATTGCCTGGTTGTGGTGTGCTGTGTTGCTATTTTTATGTCTTAGGGGCTTAATTAAAGCTTAGGTGTATGCCTGAGAAAATTAGAAAATTTTGGTTTTTGGGTATTAAGTGAAGGGGGTTGAGGAAGCTGGGGTTTTTAAGTTATTTTTGGTATTTCATAGCACAAAAAGAAGGGTGGCAGAGTGGCAGAGCATGCGCCACATGGAGCTTGGTATGGCGTCAACACCAAGGGGTGGAGGTCCAGTGTTCGAGCCGCAGGATTCCCCATTTTGGTTGCTTTTTGGGACGGCATGGTGGAGTGGTAGAAGCCAAATCAAACACTACCTTGGACCAAGTCTTACCTTTCAAATGAAAGGTAGGGAGTGAATTTAGGAGTGTGACTTGGTCCACTCATTTCAAATGAGTGAATGGGAGTGAGTGGGGGGATTCTTGGCCGAATTTGTGGGGTATGGAGTGGGGGAAGTGGACGGTTTGGTAGGGAGAGTTGGTGGCCGAAATTCACATAGGCAACCTTGCATTTTCGGTCACTTGGAGGCAAGCCAAATTCTCCTTTTTGTCTTACCAAAATCAAATTCCTAAAGAATTTTCTTTCACTTTCTTTTTGAAACCGAATGTGCAAACACCTAGTTGCCGAAATTATTTTGTTTCAACTTTTCTTAATAGCGAAATCCTATTCTTTCAACCCTTTTTTTTTCTATTTCAATTGGTTGAGCCGAAAGTAAAAGTCCCTTCTTCTCATATTTTCTTCTTGGTTGAGCCTAGATAGGCGAAACTCTCATCTTCCAAACACCTCCACCGTTTCTCTTATTTTTGACTCATCTTTTATTTCCCTTCTTTCCTAAATATTAGTGCCGTTTCTCTATCCCTTCTCACCCTTGTTTTCATTCTTTTCTCACTAAGCCGAACCCAAGGGTGTTGAACACCTAAAGACCGAATCCTTTTCTTTTGAAGCCTTGGCCGAATCTCTCTCTTCCCCGGTGTAGGGTTGGCCGAATTTTGGTGTTGGGTGTTGGTAAGTGCAAGGCCGAATGGCCATATCTCCCTCTTTTGGTTCTTTATTTGGTTGTGTTTTGGTTAAGGGTCGATTATGGTCAGTTTGGAAGGGTGTTAACCTTTTATTTTGGAACCGAATTCATGATAGGGCAATCAGGGATTTCGAACAGTCAGGTGGAGCCTTCTCTCTTTGTGAACCGATTAGGTAAGTGATGGTAAGATATCATTCGCAGTTATTCGTTTAAATCTGATTAAGTCAAGGTGACAAAGGATTAACCATTCTCTCTTAAGGTGTAGCCGATTGGTGATCAAAGAAGGGCCACTGTGGTTCGGGTTTGGTAGGAAACCAAACCAATAGCAAGGTAAGGGTCCAACACTAACCTTTGTGGTTCATTTGGTTATGGCCGAATGGTCTTAGTGCCTAATTCTATGTTGGCCGAATGTTATAGGAGCTTGTCAATCGAGGGACATAGATCGTTCGTTGGGATTTTAGACTCGTATTATCAGGTGTGTAACTAACACACTGATACCTAGTAAAATTATTAATAAACCTGTTTGCCTGTTAAAATTTTAAACAGTATGATGGACAAATGAGTACCCAAATGGGGTATGTGTACGATTCGGGTAAGTCTGTTCTATTATGAGTACTATTGATGGAGCATGATATCATGATTTATGTTATGCATGTTATGAGTTGTAATGCTTGGTATGTTGGCATGATATGCATGGTTAGTATGAGATGCATAATTCCATGAGTATGATATGTGGGTGATACGAGAGGAGGGAGCAGTGATGTATTGTGTTGACGAGCACCAGTGCTTTGGTAGCACACTTTGTGACTTTGGGTCACCGGAGGTTTGGCACCTCCAGAGGTTTGGTACCTCGGCATCTCGTCCCAAAGTGGCCCAGTACCACGGTGGGTTGGCCCCATGATGATTATACGGATTGACGCCGATGTTTTGGTAACACACGATGGGTTGGCCCCATCACCGATTTGTGACTACGGTCACCGGTGCTTTGGTAGCACATTGTGTCTTTGGGACACGGAGGTTTGGCACCTCATTGCGACTTGTCCTCGTGGTTTAACCACCGTGGGTTGGCCCCACTAGAGATATGGGATCGTCGCTAGTGATTTGGTATCACACGATGGGTTGGCCCCATCATCATTGGATTCGTGACTTTGGTCACGGTGCTTTGGTAGCACAAGCGTGTCTTTGGGACACCGGTGCTTTGGTAGCACATTGACGGATATTGTGTCTTTGGGACACCGGTGCTTTGGTAGCACATTGTGACTATATGTCACCAGTGGTTTGGCACCACCAGTGGTTTGGTACCACACGGGGTAGAAAAGGCGATATGGATGGTTAGGTTCGGGTTGCATTAATCATGTTGCTATGTATGATGTGTGTTAGCATGTTGATTCTTTGGGAGCGGGATTTACACACTGAGTCACTCGACTCACCCTCTCCTTTGACATTTCAGGTGACTCGTAGACGCGGACTTGGAGCCGGGATGGACTCGGGGTGCACATGCCATGCTTTAATAAAGTTTACTCAGACTCTACTATTTGGGTACTTTAGTTATTACTTTACATTGGGTTTTATTTGGTTTGTAAAAGGCCTTTAAATTTATGTTTTAAGTTGGTTGATGTTTTAATTAGATTTGATATGCCTTAACAAAATAAGCCGGTATAAGTTTTACTAAAACCTGGAAAGACAATGTTTTCAAAATTATAACGCGACGTGTTTTTAACTATACCATCGGGTATCACACTAAGTCTTTTTGACAAACAAATTCAACTGGTTTCCAATTCTAACTTGTAATTCACCTATGTTCAAAAGTGATTTATGTATCATTAAGTAACTAATGAGGTTTTAAATGGTTTAAACTCGCGTTTCAACTACAAATTCAGCTAAGTTTTCAAAATCTCGGGTTTTAAATACATCAAAAGTTTTTCAAACGAGTCTACTCAAATTTGTTTCAAGCACACGGTGTTTTCACTCAGTTTTTAAACGAAAAATCTAGTTTCCCAAAACGTTTTCCCCGTAGCATACCAGATTCGGACGTGGTGTCTTGTCCGGGTTTGGGGTGTTACATTTGTGGTATCAGAGCCAAGTTCAAAGGCTGTTTGTGGGCCTGAGGCCCAAAATGTTTTCAAAAGTCCATTTAAGTGTTTGTTTTGGAAAGTATGGTTTGAAAGGCATGGCACCGAGTCTCGGCACCGATTCGCCTGTAAGTACCGTACTATTATTTGTGATCTGATTGGATATGACATGATTTGATGATTAGCAATGGTATGCTACCTTAGAGATTGAAACTGATAGGATTTTGTGAAACTTGCGAGAACAATCCTCTTTAATATTCATAAGACTTGCTTTTTAAACAAGTGGAATAAATACTGATGCATAAAATTCTTAACCAGATACGTAGAAAGATTAGTCATGAGCGCTAGGGGTGGACGTGGTCGTGGACGAGGTCGTGGTAGGATGACGGTTTCTGAGCCCGTAGGATCTGGGCAGGGTTCAGAAAATGAGATACCGGTTCCGCCACCAGCTGGAGGTGGTGAGTTCCAAGATCAGACGGGAGACGACGCAGTGTCACGCAGCGATCTTTGCGAGTGTTGGAAAAGGGTAGTGGGGCTAGTGGTGGTGCAGGAGTTAGGAAATCGGTTCGAGCGACTCGGGCTAACGGGCCGAATTTTTCCGAGGTGTATCCGGTGTTGCTCCTAGCCTCGCTGAATATTGGTGGAGGCAACCGAGCGGATCATGGATGATCTGGACTGGCAGTGAAGAGAAGTGAAGGGTATCGTGTCGCTTCTCCGGGATGAGTCATATCGGTGGTGGCTCACGATGCGAGGCGAGTGTGGCGGTGAGGATTTGACATGGGATTATTTCGTGGTCGCTTATCAAAAGAAGTACATCGGGGCTAGTTACATCGACTCCCAGTGAAAGGCATTTCGAGGCTTGTTCAGGGAGTAAATCATTCTTGAGTACGAGGTGAGTTCCGGCCGAGTAGGTATGCCGAGGGCATTGTGGCCCTTGAGCATGAGAGGTGTGTTCGTTTTGAGGATGGTGCGAGACGAGTTGAGGTCGCTGATTGCTCCTCGCCAGGAGCGCGAGTTTCTTGTCTTAGTTGAGAAGGCTAAGGTAGCCGAAGGTGTTAAGGAGTCCGTGAGGCGAGCATGGACAGGAGTAGGCTTAAGAGGAGCTTGGGTCTTCTCGTTCATCGGGTAACCAGCGTGAAGAGGGCTAGACCGAGTGAGCGTAATCGTCTGCTAGGGTTGTTCTTGCTAGGCGGGACCGCCATGCAGTGTCGGTGTGGGAAATCTCATTGGGGTGGTTCTTTGGACTGGTGGAAAAGGTTGCTTCGAATGTGGTTCTCTGGATCATCGCATTAGGGACCGTCCGCGTAGGATGGCGTGGATTCGGCCGAGAGAGTCGAGCCGTGTCGATTCAGAGGTTATGGACCGCCACCGCAGAGGGCCGTGGTAATGGCAGAGGTGGTTATGGATCAGTCGGGGCCGTGGAGCACCGGGCGAGGTGCGCGGTAGTTCGATGCTAGACACCTGGATTGGTGTATCTTTGAGGCGCCGAGAGGAGGGCGACGCACCGGACGTCATAACCGTGACGTTTTTGATTTTGGTACTCCTTATACCGCTTTAATCGATGTGGGTTCTACGCACTCTTATGTTGCCAGTGGTATAGTAGAGACAATGGACTTAGACTCGAGATATCTTCAGGCGGATGACCGTGATTAGTCCTCTAGGTCACTCTGTAGTAGTAGATAGATCTGTTTAGAGAGGTACCCTAGAACTCCAAGGGGGTAGTGTTTTCTTGCCGATCCGATGGAAGCCGCCGTTGGGGAGTTCGATTTGATTCTCGAGGATGGATTGGCTAGTTAAGTACCAAAGCGAGGTTGGATTGCGCGGCTAAGCGTATGGTTCTTAAGACGGTGGATGGCGTTGAGGTGGCTATGATAGGTAATAGGAGGATTACTTATCAAATGTGGTATCCTGCTCGAAAGCGGAGAAGATGGTCGGGAAGGGTCGAAGCATATGTGGTCCATGTGTATGCCTTGGAGGCTAAAGAGTGCGGTAGAGAAGGTTAAATGCATGTTAGGGAATTTCTTGATGTGTTTCAAGAGCTTAGGGTTTGCCGCGAGATCGAGAGGTAGAGTTTGGGATTGATCATTGCCGGGACGGCGCCGGTGTCTATTGCTCAGTATAGGATGGCACCAAAGGAATTGGTGGAGCTTAAGGCTCGAGATCCGGGAGTTATTGGATCGAGGTTTTATCGAGGCCAAGTGTTTCGCCGTAAGTGCGCGGTACTCTTTGTTAAGAAGAAAGATGGTACGATGCGGATGTGCATAGACTACCGCTTGATTGAACAAGTCGACGATTAAAAACAAGTATCCGTTGCCACGGATAGATGATTTGTTTGATCGGTGAAGGGTGCTACGGTATTCTCGAAGATCGACTTGAGATCCGGGTACCATCGATTAAAGGTTAAGGAGGCGGATATCCATAAAACGGCGTTTGGACTCGGTATGGGCACTCACGAATTCTGGTAATGCCATTCGGGTTGACTAACGCACCGCGGCGTTTATGGATATGATGAGCAGTGTGTTTCAGCAGATGATCTGGATCGGTTCGTGGTGGTTTTTATAGACGACATCTTAGTATACTCTGGGACAGAGGAAGAGCATGATAAGCATTTGAGGGTGGTGCCGCAGATTTCGAGGGAAAAGCAACTCTATGCTAAGTTCGGTAAGTGTGAGTTACGCTTAGGAAGTGACGTTCTTGGGGCATGTAGTGTCACTTTAAGGGTATTCGAGTAGATCCTCGTAAGATTGAGGTCGTTTTGGATTGGAAGCCACCTAGGTCGGCTGGTTGAGATTCGTAGTTTTCAGGTTTGGTGGATACTACCAGAAGGTTTGTTGAGGGTTTCTCGTTGATAGCAGCGCCAATGACCAAGTTGTTAAGGAAAGAGGTTCCGTTTGTTTGACCGAGAAACAACAGAAAGCTTCGATAGGTTAAAGAAGATCTTGACCGAGGCTCGGTTCTAATTCAACCGAGGTGGTAAGGAATACACAGTCTCATCGCGATGCATCACATACTGGTGCAGGTTGTGTCTTTGATGCGGGAAGGTAAGGTTGTGGCTTACGCTTCTAGGCGGTGAGGCCACATGAGGTCAACTATCCGACGCATGATCTGGAGCTAGCGGCCGTAGTTTTCGCCTTAAAGATTTGGAGGCACTACTTATATGGAGAGAGATCGATAGTCTACACGGATCATAAGAGCTTGAAGTATCTACCGACTCGAAGGATTTGAATTTGAGGCGGCGTAGATGGGTTGAGTTATGAAGGATTACTTTTGTTCTATTGAGTATCATCGGGCAAGGCTAACGTGGTGGCGAGCCGCGTTGAGCCGTAAGGTTGTTTCGGACTTAAGAGCTTTGTTTGCCCATTTGAGCTTGTATGACGACGGAGTATTTTGGCGAGAGCCGCAAGTTAAGCCTACTTGGGTTGAGCGATCGAGAGAAAGCAGTTAGAGGATGAGTTCTCAGGTGCGCGAAGGTTGCAAGTGCGAGAATGGTGGTGTGGATGGTTACTGACTTGTCTAGTGATGAGGTTCGTGTTTTCGTGGTAAGGCTTGTATGCCTAAAGATGTTGAGTGAGGCAAAAGATTCTTCAGACCTTTATAGCGATCCTCATGCTATGCATCCCGGAGGTAGCAAGATGTATAAGGATCTTAGAGAGCGATTTTGGTGGCTGGTCTCAAGAAAGAGGTGACGGAGTTTGTTGGAAAATGTCCGACTTGTCGCAGTCAGTCAAGGTGAACATCGGTTGCCGTCGGGTTTGCTTCAGCCTGTAAAGATTCCTCAGTGGAAGTGGGAAAGGATAACCATGGATTTTGTCAGTGGGTTACCGCTTACACCAAGCAAGAAGGACTCAGTTTGGGTAGTGGTGGATCGACTGACTAAATCAGCTCACTTTATCCCGGTGAGGGTTGACTACTCACTTCAGAAGTTAGCGAAGCTGTATGTTTCAGAGATAGTGAGGTTGCACGGCGTGCCTGTTTCGATAATCTCGGATAGGGATCCCAGGTTTACTTCAAGGTTTTGGAAAGCGTTGCATCAAGCATTGGGTACTCGTTTGGATTTTAGCACGGCTTTTCACCCGCAGTCTGACGGACAATCAGAAAGGGTTATTCAGATCTTAGAAGACATGCTGAGAGGTTGTGTCTTGGATTTCAGAGGTAGTTGGGAGGAGTTTCTACCATTAGCTGAGTTTGCCTACAACAACAGTTACCAAGCGAGCATTAAGATGGCTCCGTATGAGGCGTTGTATGGCAGGAAGTGTCGCTCACCTACATGTTGGACAGAGTTAGGTGAACGTCAGTTGTTGGGACCTGAGTTGGTAGCTGAGACTGAGGACAAGGTTAAGTTGATTCAAGCTAGATTGAAGGAAGCTTCGGACCGGCAGAAGTCTTATGCCGATCTTAAGCGAAGAGACATAGAGTTTCTTTGTGGAGGATCGAGTTTTTACGAAGTCTCGCCTTGGAAGAAGGTGCTAAGGTTCGGAAAGAAAGGCAAGCTAAGTCCGAGGTTCATTGGGCCGTATAAGGTTTTGAGACGAGTTGGACCAGTAGCGTATCAGCTTGAGTTGCCAGCAGAGCTTAGTCAGATTCACGACGTTTTTCATGTTTCGATGCTTCGAGGTATCGTTCGATCCGCCGCACGCGTGGTAGCGGTGGAAGAGATCGAGGTGAATCCGGACTTGTGCGTGGAAGAGGAAACGTGCGCATTCTTGACCGGGATGTGAAGGTTCTGCGTAGAAAGTCGGTGCCTTTGGTTAAGGTACTTTGGCGGAATCATGGCGTAGAAGAAGCAGCGTGGGAACCCGAGGATACGATGAGACAAGCAATATACCGCAACTCTTTTGATCGTGTAATTTCGAGGCCGAAATTATTTTTAAGGGGTAGAACCGTAATATCCGGGTTAGGGGCTATCTTGTTGTTGCATGTTATTGCCTGGTTGTGGTGTCTTTGTGTTGCTATTTTTATGTCTTAGGGCTTAATTAAAGCTTAGGTGTATACTGAGAAAATTAGAAAATTTTGGTTTTGGGTATTAAGTGAAGGGGTTGAGGAAAGTGGGGTTTTTAAGTTATTTTTGGTATTTCATAGCACAAAAAGAAGGGTGGCAGAGTGGCAGAGCATGCGCCACATGGAGCTTGGTATGGCGTCAACACCAAGGGTGGAGGTCCAGTGTTCGAGCCGCGAGATTCCCCATTTTGGTTGCTTTTTGGGACGGCATGGTGGAGTGGTAGAAGCCAAATCAAACACTACCTTGGACCAAGTCTTACCTTTCAAATGAAAGGTAGGGAGTGAATTTAGGAGTGTGACTTGGTCCACTCATTTCAAATGAGTGAATGGGAGTGAGTGGGGATTCTTGGCGAATTTGTGGGGTATGGAGTGGGGAAGTGGGACGGTTTGGTAGGGAGAGTTGGTGGCCGAAATTCACATAGGCAACCTTGCATTTTCGGTCACTTGGAGGCAAGCCAAATTCTCCTTTTTGTCTTACCAAAATCAAATTCCTAAAGAATTTTCTTTCACTTTCTTTTTGAAACCGAATGTGCAAACACCTAGTTGCCGAAATTATTTTGTTTCAACTTTTCTTAATAGCCGAAATCCTATTCTTTCAACCCTTTTTTTTCTATTTCAATTGGTTGAGCCGAAAGTAAAAAGTCCCTTCTTCTCATATTTTCTTCTTGGTTGAGCCTAGATAGCCGAAACTCTCATCTTCCAAACACCTCCACCGTTTCTCTTATTTTTGACTCATCTTTTATTTCCTTCTTTCCTAAATATTAGTGCCGTTTCTCTATCCCTTCTCACCCTTGTTTTCATTCTTTTCTCACTAAGCCGAACCCAAGGGTGTTGAACACCTAAAGACCGAATCCTTTTCTTTTGAAGCCTTGGCCGAATCTCCTCTCTTCCCGGTGTAGGGTTGGCCGAATTTTGGTGTTGGGTGTTGGTAAGTGCAAGGCCGAATGGCCATATCTCCCTCTTTTGGTTCTTTATTTGGTTGTGTTTTGGTTAAGGGTCGATTATGGTCAGTTTGGAAGGGTGTTAACCTTTTATTTTGGAACCGAATTCATGATAGGGCAATCAGGGATTTTGAGCGATGTGTGGAGCCTTCTCTCTTTGTGAACCGATTAGGTAAGTGATGGTAAGATATCATTCGTGATTATTCGTTTAAATCGATTAAGTCAAGGTGACAAAGGATTAACCATTCTCTCTTAAGGTGTAGCCGATTGGTGATCAAAGAAGGGCCACTGTGGTTCAGGTTTGGTAGGAAACCAAACCAATAGCAAGGTAAGGGTCCAACACTAACCCTTGTGGTTCATTTGGTTATGGCCGAATGGTCTTAGTGCCTAATTCTATGTTGGCCGAATGTTATAGGAGCTTGTCAATCGAGGGACATAGATCGTTCGTTGGGATTTTAGACTCGTATTATCGGTGTGTAACTAACACTGCGATACCTAGTAAAATTATTAATAAACTTTGTTTGCTGTTAAAATTTTAAACGAAGATGATGGACAAATGAGTACCCAAATGGGGTATGTGTGCGATTCGGGTAAGTCTGTTTCTATTATGAGTACTATTGATGGAGCATGATATCATGATTTATGTTATGCATGTTATGAGTTGTAATGCTTGGTATGTTGGCATGATATGCATGGTTAGTATGAGATGCATAATTCCATGAGTATGATATGTGTGGGTGATACGAGAGGAGGGAGCAGTGATGTATTGTCCGACGAGCACGGTGTGCTTTGGTAGCACACTTTGTGACTTTGGGTCACAGAGGTTTGGCACCTCCAGAGGTTTGGTACCTCGGCGTCTCGTCCCAGTGGCCCAGTACCACGAGTGGGTTGGCCCCACAGATGATTATCTGGGATTGACGCCGATGTTTTGGTAACACACGATGGGTTGGCCCCATCACCGATTTGTGACTACGGTCACCGGTGCTTTGGTAGCACATTGTGTCTTTGGGACACCGAGGTTTGGCACCTCATTGCGACTTGTCCCTCGTGGTTTAACCACCGTGGGTTGGCCCCACTAGAGATATGGGATAAATGCGCTAGTGATTTGGTATCACACGATGGGTTGGCCCCATCATCATTGGATTCGTGACTTCGGTCACGGTGCTTTGGTAGCACAACCGTGTCTTTGGGACACAAAGTGCTTTGGTAGCACATTGACGGATATTGTGTCTTTGGGACACGGTGCTTTGGTAGCACATTGTGACTATATGTCACCGGTGGTTTGGCACCACCAGGTGGTTTGGTACCACACGGGGTAGAAAAAGCGATATGGATGGTTAGGTTGGGTTGCATTAATCATGTTGCTATGTATGATGTGTGTTAGCATGTTGATTCTTTGGGAGCGGGATTTACACACTGAGTCACTCGACTCACCCTCTCCTTTGACATTTCGGGTGACTCGTGAGACGCGGACTTGGAGCCAAGGATGGACTCGGGGTGCACATGCCATGCTTTAATAAAGTTTACTCGAGACTCTACTATTTGGGTACTTTAGTTATTACTTTACATTGGGTTTTATTTGGTTTGTAAAAGGCCTTTAAATTTATGTTTTAAGTTGGTTGATGTTTTAATTAGATTTGATATGCCTTAACAAAATAAGCCGGTATAAGTTTTACTAAAACCTGGAAAGACAATGTTTTCAAAATTATAACGCGACGTGTTTTTAACTATACCATCGGGTATCACACTAAGTCTTTTTGACAAACAAATTCAACTGGTTTCCAATTCTAACTTGTAATTCACCTATGTTCAAAAGTGATTTATGTATCATTAAGTAACTAATGAGGTTTTAAATGGTTTAAACTCGTTTCAACTACAAATTCTGGCTAAGTTTTCAAAATCTCCGGGTTTTAAATACATCAAAAGTTTTTCAAACGAGTCTACTCAAATTTGTTTCAAGCACACGGTGTTTTCACTCAGTTTTTAAACGAAAAATCTAGTTTCCCAAAACGTTTTCCCCGTAGCATACCAGATTCGGACGTGGTGTCTTGTCCGGGTTTGGGGTGTTACACCAAACCACTGGTGGTGCCAAACCACTGGTGACGTATAGTCACGAAATCCATCAATATTGTGGTACCAAACCTTTGGTGACCCAAGTCACAATCAAATGATGGGGCCAACCCATCGTGTGATACCAAATCACCTGTGACGATCCCATATCTCAAAGTGGGGCCAACCCACGGTGGTATCAACCACGGGGACAAGTCGCTATGAGGTGCCAAACCTCCGGAGGTACCAAACCTCTCGGTGACCGTAGTCACAATGTGTTACCAAAACACCGGTGTCCGTCGACACAAATATCACCGCCCCTCCACTCATCAACCCATATCAACAATTATATACTTTTAATGAAATCATGATAATAGGTTTATTTAACAACGTTCATAGATTTATCATTACCATAAACCGAATATTGCACATACCAAATGTGACATGCTTCCCAAAAGCATCAAATAATAATCTCAAAGTAATAAAGACTTACCGTGTCCTTGTTAATACCATGATGGTATAACATCCATGTCTACACAAACCGATTAGGCATAATATAACACTTAGCATATTTAAAAGATTATAAGATGTGTATGCACACACGATACTAACGAGAGTCCTAAATCCCGAATAGACAAATCGCCACACAAGTTTTCCTTGCCCCTATATTCGGCCAAAAACTAGATTAGTGCCATGGCCTATTCGGCCAAACCAAAATAATTGAGAAGGGTTCCTTGTGAACCCGAAACCTTACCCAAAAGCCTTGAACACTAGCCAACACACTCCTAAATGTGAACCGGTCTCACTTCCCTACAACCAACCATCATCATTATGTTATTAGCCTTCGCTTAAACGAAAACTTAAAAGAATAATCCTTTGAAATAAACCCTTACCACCTTACCAAAATCAATTGATAGAAAAGTCCCGAGGAAAACTATGCTACCTTTAATATTCGGCCAAAGTGATTCAAGATAGGAGAAGAAAATTTTCAATGCAGAACAAAGAGGTATATTCGGCTAAAGAACAAAAAGAAAATAATAGGAAAAGGGAATAGAGTTTTAAGCAAAGAAGAGAGTATAGAAGATTTTTGGTGTTTAAGCAAAACAAATAGGAGAACAAGATGTTGATGAATGTTTGGTTTTGAGAGAATGAAATGGAGAAAATAGAAGATGAGCAAAAGAAATGACCAAATGGTCAAAAGAGTTTAGGCTTATCACAAGGTAAAATTCGCCAAAAGAAAAGAAAAGAGATTGAGAGAGAATTGCAACCTTTTTCACCAAATGCTAGGAATGACCAAAACACTCCTAAACCTTACCAATTACTAGCATATTCGGCCAAATCCTCCCCTTAGCCACATTGCCGTCCAAGTTCATGGTCAATTGGCCATGAGTTAGTTTCCAAAACATTTTCCACAAACCAAGCCTTTTGTCCCCTCAATTTACCATAACTTCAAGATATCCTTCCATAACCTTAGGAATCTTATCCCTTATTCCATGCTTTCCTTTAAAATAAATTCAACTTACCAAAATGAAAGTCCAACCTATCATAATCATAGGTTGACCAGGCCATTAATGCTAACATACAAAATAAACTTTTAAAAATGCTAAACATACTACTCGAACCTCTAACCTCAAGCTATAAGTTCAAACACCATAACCACTTTGCCATTAATTCCTTATGTGCTTTAATTAACACTTAAATTAACTTAAGTGCTAACCTCACATAATCCACTTCATTAAATAAACCATACTAAGAATTATCCTACTAAACCGAGCTTACTCAAGACCCCTAATTAAGTCTTATAACACCACAAATAATATCACAGAGATTTAAACACAAGAAAAAATAATTCAATCACAAATAGCCCCAATTTCGGGATGTTACGGTTCTACCCCTTAAAATAATTTCGTCCTCGAAATTATTACGATCGAAAAGATGGGGATATTCTTTGCCTCATCACATCCTCGGGTTCCCACGCTTCCTCCGTACCATGGTTTCGCCATAGCACTTTCACTAAAGGGTACCGCTTTCTTACGCAAAACCTTGACATCACGTTCTAAGATCTCGAATCGGCTCCTCCTCGAAAGATAGATCTGAGTTAACCTCAATCTCTGCCACAGGCACAACGTGCGATGGATCGGACCGATATCGCCTAAGCATTGACACATGGAAGACGTCGTGAATTTGCCTTAACTCTACCGGCAACTCGAGCTGGTAAGCTACCGGTCCTACTCGCTTCAAACACGATTATACGGCCGATGAACCTTGGGCTTAACTTCCTTTTCGCCCAAAACGCAACACCTTTTTCCAAGGCGACACCTTCAGAAAGACTTTATCTCCTACCTCGTATTCCATTTCCTTGCGCTTGAGATCGGCATATGACTTTTGCCTATCTGATGCTTCCTTGAGACGAGCCCGAATTACCTTAACTTTGTCCTCCGTTTGACCACCAATTCGGACCCAAAACTCGGCGTTCACCTAACTCCGTCCAACACGTAGGAGTACGGCATTTTCGTCCATAGAGTGCTTCATACGGTGCCATTTGGATACTCGCTGATAACTATTGTTATAAGCGAATTCGCCAATGGTAGATACTCTTCCCAACTACCACTTTGAAATCCAAAACGCAACCTCTCAAAGATATCTTCTAAAATCAGATCACTCTTTCCGATTGTCGTCGCTTTTGCGGGTGAAAAGTCTGTCTTTGAAGTCCAATCTCGTTCCCAAGGCCCGATGCAAAACTCTCCAAAACCTTGATGTAAACCTCGGATCCCTATCCGAGATAATCGAGCATCTTGGCACACCATGCAATCTTACTATCTCGGCTACATATAGCTTTGCTAGCTTCAAGTGAATAATCTACCCTACTCGGTATGAAATGCGCGACTTAGTTAGTCGATCCACAATTACCCAAACCGAGTTCTTCTTACTAGGCGTGAGGGTAATCCACCGACAAAATCCATAGTGATCCTCTCCCATTTCCATCGAGGAATCTTCACCGGTTGGAGTAACCACGATGGCAACCGATGTTGGCTTTAACTTGGCGACACGTCGGACACTTACCCACAATTGATTACCTCACGCTTCAACCTGAGGCCACCAAAAGCTGCTTCCGCAAATCTCCATACATCTTGCTACCCTTAAACTTTTACAAAATGACCATTTTACCCCTAGGCTCGAAAATCAATTCTAATCAAATTTCTACCTTTATCGAGCCTAGGTGAACATTTATTTCTCTTATGGCTACCATCAAATCTCAACATTTCACACATTTACTACATATTTTACAACCTTTACAAAAAAGGTCCTTTTAGGTGTTTTCATGGTAACACCTTTCACAAAAGTTGTTCATCTAACAACTAAGGCTCATTTTCTTCCATAAAAATGCAGCAAACAACATAAAAGCTCTTATGGAAAAACTCTAAACTCTTCACCATCTTACAAAATAGTCCCCTCTTTAGAAAGCTTAAGCTTTAGGGGTTCCAAAAGTACAATTCTTGGCAATACTACAAGGAAAAAGGGAAAAGAGATGGGGTAAGCATATAGCTTAGTAAGTTTGCATGGAAATAAATAGCAACAATAAGTTCATAATGACATCAATTCATGGCATTGGATAACCATACAAAGTCATAGGCACTTTGCCATAACTTACTCGTACTTATTCTTATCTAGCAAATACCATGGCGCATATCGTAACATTTCTCGGGAATTATTCACGGGTACCTGTATTCACTCAACCACATGACTTTAGTACTAATATTTTAGGCTTTTATGGTAAGTGAATATCTGACACCTTTCACCATATAAATGGTGTCTCCATATCTTTAATGCAAACACAATGGCAGCCAACTCTAAATCATGGATCGGGTAATTCTTCTCGTGCGGCTTTAATTGTCTAGAAGCATATGCGACCACCTTGCCCTCCTGCATAAGTACGCAACCCAATCCATTTATGGACGCATCACTGTAAACCACAAATTCTCTTCCCGGCTTAGGTTGCACCAAAATAGGAGCCTCAATCAACAATGCCTTTAGTTTCTCAAAACTCTGTTGGCACTTTTCTGTCCAATTAAACTTCACATCTTTTTGCAATAATCTCGTCATCGAGTAGCAATCATGGAGAACCCTTTGACAAAACGCCTATAATAGTCGGCTAGGCCCGTAAAACTCCCCACTTGATTCGTTCCTTGGCGGTTTCCATTCAACAATTGTCGAAATCTTACTCGGGTCGACTCTAATTCCATCTCCGAGAAAATGTGCCCCAAAAATCCAACTTCCTTAAGCCAAAATTCACTTTTACTAAACTTGGCATACAATTGTTTATCTCTCAAAATTTGCGAGAATCTTTCTCAAATGCTCGGCATGTTCGTTTTCATCTCGAGAGTAGATCAAGTATATCATCAATGAAGACCATGACAAATTTATCCAAATATGGCCGAAAAATGCGATTCATCAAGTCCATGAAAACGGTTGGGGCATTTGTTAAACTAAAAGGCATAACCAAAAATTCGTAATGGCCATACCTCGACCGAAATGTAGTTTTTGGCACATCCAAGTCCTTGACTCTCAACTGATAGTACCCAGACCTTAAGTTTATTTTGGAAAACACCGTGGCTCCCTTCAATTGATCAAACAAATCATCGATTCTTGGCAACGGGTACTTGTTCTTCACAGTTACCTTATTAAGTTGCCGATAATCTATGCATAACCTCATAGAACCATCTTTCTTCTTCACAAATAATACGGGGCACCCCTACAGAGAAAAAACTCGGTCTTGCAAAGCCTTTATCCGTTAGTTCTTGCAACTGTGCTTTCAATTCTCTTAGCTCGGTTGGAGCCATTCTATATGGAGCAATAGAAATGGGGCAGTACCCGGAGCTAACTCAATCCAAAATTCAATCTCCCTAACCGGAGGTAACCCTAGCAATTCCTCTGGGAAAACATCTGGATATTCGCACACTATGGGTACCGACTCAAGTTTCAACTCAGTCTCTTTAGCATTCATTACAAGAGCAAGGTAAGCTTCGTACCTCTTTCTTAAACACTTCTGAGTCAACAAGGATGATATCACTACTGGTGATCTGTATTGCTTATCTGATTCAACACGAATAAGATCCCCACTTTCACATTTTAACTCAATAAACTTCTTTCCACAATTTACAATCACATCATGAGTAACTAACCAATCCATCCCAAGGATGACATCGAACTCATCAAATGGTAATAACATGAGATTTGCAGGAAAACAATGACCCTAATCATCAAAGGGCAACGTTTGCATATTCTATCAACCAATACACATTTGCCTAGGGGATTCGACACTCTTATTACAAATTCAGTAGACTCTATAGGCATGCTCATGCTAGAGAGTAATTTCATGCAAATATACGAGTGGGTAGATCCCGGATAAATTAAAGCTATAACATAAGTATCATCAAGAGAAAATGTAACCGTGATCACGTCAGGAGAGGACACCTCTTCGCGAGCACGAATGACATATGTTCTCGTCGGTGCTCTACCCTCCACTCTCGCAGTCTGCTCTCTAAATGAATTCTTGCCACTCATCTCATTTCCCAGGTTTTTCGGTGGTCTTCCTCTAGCAGTATTTTCTGGTCTTGCATTTTGAGGTTTCTCTTTCTCACCTGCCTCAGGGCAATCTCTGATAAAATGGTCTAGAGGCCCACACTTGAAACAAGCCTACTCGTTTGCTCGACACTCACCAGAATGACGTCTGCCACACTGCAGACACTCCAGTCTACTCGGTCGGGCATTGCCAACACTAGCAACCGAAGTAGTCTGAGCCTTAGACCCCGAGAATTGTTTGCCCTTACTTTGGTTTGAAAACCCGACCGAAGTGGCTGATCGAGTAGTGAAATCCCTCGATTTCTTAGATGAGGATTGGTATGACTTGCTCAGTTGTCTCTTTCTCAAGTCACGGGACTCAATCTCATCTCTTCTTTTCTCTTTGGCCAACTCTTCAGCCTTACATGCTCTATCTACTAACACCACAAATTCTTTTAGTTCGAGGACTGCAACATATAAACGAATATCTTCAATTAACCCGTCCTCGAACCTTTTTCACATGATTGCCTCGGTAGACACGCACTCCTGGGCATACTTATTAAGCCGTATGAATTCACGTTCGTATTCAATCACCGTCATTCAGCCCTGCTTTAGCTCTAAGAACTCTTTCCTCTTCTGGTCAATGAATCTTTGACTAACATATTTCTTCTGGAACTCCTCTTGGAATAATTCCCAATTTATCCTCTCCCTTGGTACCACTGACACAAGGGTGTTCCACCACTGATAGGCCAAATCTCTAAAGAGAGATACTACACACTTCATGCACTCTTCAGGCGTGCATGACAACTCGTCGAATACACTGATGGCATTCTCAAGCCAGAATTCTGCTCTCTCTGGGTCATCGTTTTTACTAGCCCAAAATTCCTCGGCTCCTTATTTCTGAATCTTATCAACAGGAGGCCTTTCTCTCCTTACTACCTCTACTACTTGAGGAGCTACGGGAGCAGGCTGAGGAATAAGTTGGGGTGGAGGGGGTTGAGCATTAAGATTTGCTCGAATGTACTCAGTGTACCAATTGCTCATTATATGGAAAAAGGCTTCTCGAGCCTCTTCTCCCTGACCCAAAGTCTCGGGTCTACTCTCTACTGGCACGGTCCCTTGAGCGGGAGCCGGCGCATTACTCAAAGCATCATCAGCTGCAGTCTGATCGGAATCCATTACTATATAAAATACAAGTCAAACCGTCAGGAGTTGTCACACTATCATTACACAAATACTCTTACGTATGGCATGTATAGCTAGACTCATACTTACGCTACGTTAGTTTGAGAACCGACTAAACCGTAGCTCTAATACCACTAAATGTCACACCACTTACCCGCGTTCAACACCAGAATCGGATACGAGGCATTACCGAACTTATCTCGCTTAAACTTACAACTTTAGGCTATAAAATTTTGTTTCAACATAAAACTTTTTCGTTTACAACTATGAGACCCTATACGTATATTCGTGATGTTTTGGGACCAAACCGGAAACTTTTGAATACTTAGAAAATTTTGACATGAAACAGGGCCACACGCCCATGTGAAGAATGGGACACGCCCGTATGGCATTTCACATGCCCGTGTGTTTGGCCCGTATCCCTCACACGGCCTCGACACACTCGTGTCTTAGCCCGTGTGCCAAAACCATGGCATTCTATTTTTGACGTCATCACCTCACTATGGTCACACGGCTAAGGCACACGCCCGTGTCCTTAGTCCGAGTGTCGAATTAAATTCCAAATCTTAAGTGCAGACTTCACACGGCCTGGGCACACGCCCAGGTCCATAATCGTGCCTCCCACACAGCTGAGACACACGACCGTGTCTCTGCCCGTGTGGTTATTATTGAGTATAATGACTTGTAAACCTAGCATGCAAGGGGACACACGGCCTCTCTACACGCCCATGGGGCTGATCGTGTGTCACACACGGCCTAGACACACGCACGTGTGTCTACTCGTGTGGACATTTATATGGCTATCTACCAAGCCTTTTGCCACCCTACCAAGCAACCACACTTATGCCAAATCAATTAAACACATTTTATAACCATATGACACTTCCAAAAACTCAATTTAAAGCATCCACACAAGCATAAACTCCATAATTTCATCACAATTGCATATAAATAAACTTGTCATGTATTGGCCCAATTCCAATGACCATTTACAAAATGACTGTGATAACATAAATAGCCAACACATTGGCTATCAAAATGACATAACAAAGTACCCAAGTCCTGTACATGCCATACTCAAAATAAGTCTAACTTTTTATACCAAAGAGATGTCGATAGTGTGATTTTCGAACTCCGATGTCCCACGAATCTCAAATTATCTTGGCAATACTACAAGGAAAAAGGGAAAAGAGATGGGGTAAGCATATAGCTTAGTAAGTTTGCATGGAAATAAATAGCAACAATAAGTTCATAATGACATCAATTCATGGCATTGGATAACCATACAAAGTCATAGGCACTTTGCCATAACTTACTCGTACTTATTCTTATCTAGCAAATACCATGGCGCATATCGTAACATTTCTCGGGAATTATTCACTGCACTGTATTCACTCAACCACATGACTTTAGTACTAATATTTTAGGCTTTTATGGTAAGTGAATATCTGACACCTTTCACCATATAAATGGTGTCTCCATATCTTTAATGCAAACACAATGGCAGCCAACTCTAAATCATGGATCGGGTAATTCTTCTCGTGCGGCTTTAATTGTCTAGAAGCATATGCGACCACCTTGCCCTCCTGCATAAGTACGCAACCCAATCCATTTATGGACGCATCACTGTAAACCACAAATTCTCTTCCCGGCTTAGGTTGCACCAAAATAGGAGCCTCAATCAACAATGCCTTTAGTTTCTCAAAACTCTGTTGGCACTTTTCTGTCCAATTAAACTTCACATCTTTTTGCAATAATCTCGTCATCAGAGTAGCAATCATGGAGAACCCTTTGACAAAACGCCTATAATAGTCGGCTAGGCCCAGAAAACTCCCCACTTCAGTTACGTTCCTTGGCGGTTTCCATTCAACAATTGTCGAAATCTTACTCGGGTCGACTCTAATTCCATCTCCCGAGAAAATGTGCCCCAAAAATCCAACTTCCTTAAGCCAAAATTCACTTTTACTAAACTTGGCATACAATTGTTTATCTCTCAAAATTTGCAGAATCTTTCTCAAATGCTCGGCATGTTCGTTTTCATCTCGAGAGTAGATCAGTATATCATCAATGAAGACCATGACAAATTTATCCAAATATGGCCGAAAAATGCGATTCATCAAGTCCATGAAAACGGCTGGGGCATTTGTTAAACTAAAAGGCATAACCAAAAATTCGTAATGGCCATACCTCGACCGAAATGTAGTTTTTGGCACATCCAAGTCCTTGACTCTCAACTGATAGTACCCAGACCTTAAGTTTATTTTGGAAAACACCGTGGCTCCCTTCAATTGATCAAACAAATCATCGATTCTTGGCAACGGGTACTTGTTCTTCACAGTTACCTTATTAAGTTGCCGATAATCTATGCATAACCTCATAGAACCATCTTTCTTCTTCACAAATAATACGGGGGCACCCCACAGAGAAAAACTCGGTCTTGCAAAGCCTTTATCCGTTAGTTCTTGCAACTGTGCTTTCAATTCTCTTAGCTCGGTTGGAGCCATTCTATATGGAGCAATAGAAATGGGGCAGTACCCGGAGCTAACTCAATCCAAAATTCAATCTCCCTAACCGGAGGTAACCCTAGCAATTCCTCTGGGAAAACATCTGGATATTCGCACACTATGGGTACCGACTCAAGTTTCAACTCAGTCTCTTTAGCATTCATTACAAGAGCAAGGTAAGCTTCGTACCTCTTTCTTAAACACTTCTGAGTCAACAAGGATGATATCACTACTGGTGATCTGTATTGCTTATCTGATTCAACACGAATAAGATCCCCACTTTCACATTTTAACTCAATAAACTTCTTTCCACAATTTACAATCACATCATGAGTAACTAACCAATCCATCCCAAGGATGACATCGAACTCATCAAATGGTAATAACATGAGATTTGCAGGAAAACAATGACCCTAATCATCAAAGGGCAACGTTTGCATATTCTATCAACCAATACACATTTGCCTAGGGGATTCGACACTCTTATTACAAATTCAGTAGACTCTATAGGCATGCTCATGCTAGAGAGTAATTTCATGCAAATATACGAGTGGGTAGATCCCGGATAAATTAAAGCTATAACATAAGTATCATCAAGAGAAAATGTAACCGTGATCACGTCAGGAGAGGACACCTCTTCGCGAGCACGAATGACATATGTTCTCGTCGGTGCTCTACCCTCCACTCGCGATCGCTCTCTAAATGAATTCTTGCCACTCATCTCATTTCCTGTGTTTTTTGGTGGTCTTCCTCTAGCGGTATTTTTACGGTCTTGCATTTTGAGGTTTCTCTTTCTCACCGCCTCGGGCAATCTCGATAAAATGGTCTAGAGGCCCACACTTGAAACAAGCCTACTCGTTTGCTCGACACTCACGAATGACGACGCCACTGCTGCAGACACTCCAGTCTACTCGGTCGGGCATTGCCAACACTAGCAACCAAGTAGTCTCGAGCCTTAGACCCCGAGAATTGTTTGCCCTTACTTTGGTTTGAAAACCCGACCGAAGTGGCTGATCGAGTAGTGAAATCCCTCGATTTCTTAGATGAGGATTGGTATGACTTGCTCGGTTGTCTCTTTCTCAAGTCACGGGACTCAATCTCATCTCTTCTTTTCTCTTTGGCCAACTCTTGACCTTACATGCTCTATCTACTAACACCACAAATTCTTTTAGTTCGAGGATCGCAACATATAAACGAATATCTTCAATTAACCCGTCCTCGAACCTTTTTCACATGATTGCCTCGGTAGAGACACGCACTGGGCATACTTATTAAGCCGTATGAATTCACGTTCAGTATTCAATCACCGTCATTCATTACCGCTTTAGCTCTAAGAACTCTTTCCTCTTCTGGTCAATGAATCTTTGACTAACATATTTCTTCTGGAACTCCTCTTGGAATAATTCCCAATTTATCCTCTCCCTTGGTACCACTGACACAAGGGTGTTCCACCACTGATAGGCCAAATCTCTAAAGAGAGATACTACACACTTCATGCACTCTTCAGGCGTGCATGACAACTCGTCGAATACACTGATGGCATTCTCAAGCCAGAATTCTGCTCTCTCTGGGTCATCGTTTTTACTAGCCCAAAATTCCTTGGCTCCTTATTTCCGAATCTTATCAACAGGAGGCCTTTCTCTCCTTACTACCTCTACTACTTGAGGAGCTACGGGAGCAGGCTGAGGAATAAGTTGGGGTGTAGGGGGTTGAGCATTAAGATTTGCTCGAATGTACTCAGTGTACCAATTGCTCATTATATGGAAAAAGGCTTCTCGAGCCTCTTCTCCCTGACCCAAAGTCTCGGGTCTACTCTCTACTGGCACGGTCCCTTGAGCGGGAGCCGGCGCATTACTCAAAGCATCATCAGCTGCAGTCCGATCAAAATCCATTACTATATAAAATACAAGTCAAACCGTCAGGAGTTGTCACACTATCATTACACAAATACTCTTACGTATGGCATGTATAGCTAGACTCATACTTACGCTACGTTAGTTTGAGAACCGACTAAACCGTAGCTCTAATACCACTAAATGTCACACCACTTACCCGCGTTCAACACCAGAATCGGATACGAGGCATTACCGAACTTATCTCGCTTAAACTTACAACTTTAGGCTATAAAATTTTGTTTCAACATAAAACTTTTTCGTTTACAACTATGAGACCCTATACGTATATTCGTGATGTTTTGGGACCAAACCGAAAACTTTTGAATACTTAGAAAATTTTGACATGAAACAGGGCCACACGCCCATGTGAAGAATGGGACACGCCCGTATGGCATTTCACATGCCCGTGTGTTTGGCCCGTATCCCTCACACGGCCTCAACACACTCGTGTCTTAGCCCGTGTGCCAAAACCATGGCATTCTATTTTTGACGTCATCACTTCACTATGGTCACACGGCTAAGGCACACGCCCGTGTCCTTAGTCCGAGTGTCGAATTAAATTCCAAATCTTAAGTGCAGACTTCACACGGCCTGGGCACACGCCCAGGTCCATAATCGTGCCTCCCACACAGCTGAGACACACGACCGTGTCTCTGCCCGTGTGGTTATTATTGAGTATAATGACTTGTAAACCTAGCATGCAAGGGGACACACGGCCTCTCTACACGCCCATGGGGCTGATCGTGTGTCACACTGCGGCTAGACACACGCACGTGTGTCTACTCGTGGACATTTATATGGCTATCTACCAAGCCTTTGCCACCCTACCAAGCAACCACACTTATGCCAAATCAATTAAACACATTTTATAACCATATGACACTTCCAAAAACTCAATTTAAAGCATCGACACAAGCATAAACTCCATAATTTCATCACAATTGCATATAAATAAACTTGTCATGTATTGGCCCGATTCCAATGACCATTTACAAAATGACTGTGATAACATAAATAGCCAACACATTGGCTATCAAAATGACATAACAAAGTACCCAAGTCCTGTACATGCCATACTCAAAATAAGTCTAACTTTTTATACCAAAGAGATGTCGATAGTGTGATTTTCGAACTCCGATGTCCCACGAATCTCAAATTATCTTGGCAATACTACAAGGAAAAAGGGAAAAGAGATGGGGTAAGCATATAGCTTAGTAAGTTTGAATGGAAATAAATAGCAACAATAAGTTCATAATGACATCAATTCATGGCATTGGATAACCATACAAAGTCATAGGCACTTTGCCATAACTTACTCGTACTTATTCTTATCTAGAAAATACCATGGCGCATATCGTAACATTTCTCGGGAATTATTCACGGGTACCTGTATTCACTCAACCACATGACTTTAGTACTAATCTAATTTCTATTTCCAACCTTATCTATTTATCCCACTAATACACTAGGGATACTCGCAGACCCATATTCATCATCATTGACATAAACACGAAACCAATGCCACATCCCAGATGTGGTCTTACATGGGATCGCCTCTGAGTGCCGATGCCATATCCTGGATATGGTCTTATACGGGATCTCACTTCAAGTATTGATGCCATATCCTGGATATGGTCTTATATGATTCTCATATTCGATACCGAAGCCATATCCCAGATATGGTCTTATACGGAGTCTCAATTCGGTGCCGAGTCCATGCCCCCGACATGGTCTTACACGGGACCTTATCCATCTAATGTCTCGATGATAGTATTCTCACATTTATTATAGTCCAACCGGAACTTCAACATCTCAACTTTTATCATCTTTCTCATTCAACACCAATACTCAATTTCTTAGAATATCGTATATCATTACAAAATCCAACATTCTCAAACATACTAGCATAAATGTTGAATTTAACACATACAAGCTTACCTCGATTTCAAAATAAGCTAGATCGTCGATCTAGTCCGATACTTTATTCTTTCCACGGTTGAGGTAAATTCTTGGTTCTTCTTGATCTATAATAGCAAATTAGCTCATTTAACAATCACATTAATAAATGCATTTCAATAACCATGCTTTGGCAAAATTACTATTTTGCCCTTAGACTTTTGCAAAATGACCATTTTACCCCTAGGCTCGAAAATCAATTCTAATCAAATTTCTACCATTATTGAGCTGAGGTGAACATTTATTTCTCTTATGGCTACCATCAAATCTCAACATTTCACACATTTACTACATATTTTACAACCTTTACAAAAAGGTCCTTTTAGGTGTTTTCATGGTAACACCTTTCACAAAAGTTGTTCATCTAACAACTAAGGCTCATTTTCTTCCATAAAAATGTAGAAAACAACATAAAAATCTCATGGAAAAACTCTAAAATCTTCATCATCTTACAAAATAGTCCCTTCTTTAGAAAGCTTAAGCTTTAGGGGTTTCAAAAGTACAATTTTTATCAAGAAAGGATCACTAGAACACTTACTTGTAAAGAGGAGAGTGTGCTGAAATTTTTTGAAGCTTTCAAACCCCTATTTGCTGCTAATTTTTGTTGGAAGAATGAAGTAGAAAAGATGATATCTTTTCTTTCTTTATTTTAATATAAAAATCAATTTAGTCCACATAATATCAACTACTTTGTCGAATTTGTCAATATTTGTCTCCTATGGCCGGCCACCCTATCTTTAGGGGTCTAATTGCACATTAAAGGCCTCTAATTAATATTCTATGGCTATTAGGCACCTCTAGCTTATAAAATGGAACTTTCACACTTTATTCGATTTAGTCCTTTTTCGCGATTAAGCATGAAATCGCTAAAATTAAAAGCACCAAAAATTTTCATACACTTATATAATCATGCTATACCTCATAAAATAACATGAAAATAATTTTCTCTAACCTCGGATTAGTGGTTTCGAAACCACTATTCCGACTAGCCCCTAAATCAAACATTACATGGATGGGGTAGATCAAGACCAAGCCAGTGAAAAGTGATTTTTGATCAAAGGTAATTTTCGTAACCCTGGAATAAACCTTTGAGTTAAATTCCTAACTTTAGGTTTCCTTATACTAGTGATTGCTGCCACAAACTGTAGAGTATGCCTCGTATTTTTGGAGAAACAGATGGCGACATCGCGACGACATGACTCGAGACATCAGGATAAGGCGAAAACAATGTCACGACGTGTTCTCCTATTTAAAAGTTTCTTTTTAGACTTCAACTAGGACTTTTTCTCCTAGTTAGACTTTTATTATTCCAGGAATATTTTAGTATGATTAGAACTCTAATCTTAGCCTATTTAAAGGGGCCATTGTATACCTGTTTCGAGAGACCAATCAGAAAAAAGAGCTTTTCTTTAGGGCGATAAGATGTAGTCGTATATGATTTTTGGTGAGAGTTTCTTGGTAATATGGAGAGTATTTTATACCCCTTTTGTGAATGTCCTATAATATTTAAGGTTTTGTTTACTGATTTGCTCTTTGAGATTTTGATCTTTTTATTCGGGGTTTTGGGTAATGTACGTTTAGTACATTTAGGTTATTTTCTCCATATTGTACTATCGTTTGTTTACTCATTTAATGAAAACCCAAAGCCTCCTTTTCCCGTAGTTTTTCCCTCTTTTAGGATTTTCTACGTAAAATATTTGTGTTCGATATTTTTAATTTATTCGTTATTTTACTTGTTTGTTGCTTAATTGAGTTTATCCCTAACAAACTAGTATAAAAGTCTGGTTTAGCTTCCGTAGATCGACTCATTCAGTGACGCAACAATGATTTTGGTTATCGAGAAGATTCAACGAATCAGAAATTTCAATTTCTGGGAGTTTAGATAATTATGGATGTAGCTAATGTGGTCAAGGACAACGCTAATGATTCGTTGCTCTCCACATAATCCAGTTGAAATTGGAGTCATATCAGATGTCAGATATCAGATGTGTGTCTGATTTGGAGTAGAATCTTATGTCCTTTCAGTTTTAAGGACTCAAATGGTTCGTAGAGTATTTGAGGCAAGGTTGATCATAGAGGGTTACATTCAAGGTGGAGAGAGTTAATGTTTTTTCTCCTATTTAGGTATTATTAGCCTTTTTTGCATTATACAACTTTTGATTTGAAGACTGAGAGTCTTTTAGTTTCCAAGTCGAGCACAGTTTAGACTTAGTTGGCTTTCTACAAAATTCAAGTTTGACCCGTGATGGGGCATGTAAAAGGAGGTGTGATTAATAAGAGTCAAGGTGAAGATTTGTAGGGTGTGCCTCATATTTTCGGAGAAATATATGGTGGCATCGTGACGACACGACTTGGGACGTCCTGATGTGTAACATCCTAAAATTGGGCCTAGTAGAATTGGACCTATTGGGCCCATTGGACCTTGAGCGTAGAAGCGTTTTAAAATTTATGGGAATTTGAGAACGGCATTTTTTCAAGTTGGACTTATTAAGAAGGTGATTTTGGAAAGTTACGGGGTTCTAGGAAGTTCCGGGTTCAAATTGGGCCTTAGCAAAAATTTTATGTTTTAGCACTTTAAGGAGATATAGTAAGTGACCTCAATGTTTATGGAATTAAATGAGTAATGTGCTAGCATAATTGAGCATATGGCAAAGAGGTTATGGAATTAAGTGAAGAGTATGGAGGGAAGAGGTTCAAATCCCACAATGTGCAAATTTTGACTATTATTTTTGTATTCTTTCCTAAGTGTCAGTAAGCTAGTAAATAAGGCAAGTTGGACTTTTTAATTTTGGCAAGGTGGCTAAGGATATTAGGAAAAGATGAAGGTAGGGAAAGAAATCAAAAGAAAAGGCAAGTATAGGGAACATGTTGGCCCAAAGAGAGGAAAATGTTTTGGAATGTTTTTGATGGCCAAAATTTTTGACCTTTTTGGTTTGGTGTACACGGTTTTGTTAGGGGGAAAGGAAGAGCCGAATTTCTCTTTTCTCTTTAGATCATTTTGTTAGTTTTTGGGTGCATGAGAGGTACACTTTTCTCTTTGAACATTTGTGTCTTCTTTTCAAATCCATCCTCCTCTTAGCTTTGGCCAAAATCTCCCAACACATTTGTGCATTCTTTTCTTTTGTTTGGCCGAAACACTCACCTTGCTCATCTCCTCTTTGATAGCAGAAATTACCAAAGCACTTTTCTCCATTCATTTTTCTCTTTTGACCATTTCATCAACCTTTTCTTCTTCTTTAATCGACATTACTTTGTGATCACATTTTCTGTTCGATTTTCTCTATAGCCGAACCCCTTATCATCCTATTTCTTCATCATTTCATTCCCCATCGTGTAGGAAAAATCTCTTCTTAATCGAATCGGTAAGTGATCTTATATCCCTCTTTCTATTTTTATGTTCTTTTTTCTTCCTAATCGAATATGAATGTTCATTGTTATTCGGTTAGTCAACTTTGTTTCTTATCAAAACGTCACTCTCTCCATCATTCTCATGTTGTGATCAATACTCTTTCGTAGCGATCTTAGTGGGTGGCCGAATATCATTCTAGCCATAAGTCAAGTGGTGGAAATCGCAACAAGGAGCCAAATCGCTCGATCACCTATCCCTCCTAATAAGAGACTCGGATTGTTGGTGCCGCGGAGAGTATCGTGTTACGAATTCCGAATAAGGTGTGTAATCTTGTACCCTACCGAATACATGTTTGAAATGGTGGTAATCTCATATCTCTCTGAAAGTTTGCATGAAATGTTCTGTGATTTGGTTAAAATACCGAAGGAAATCGGAAATCGACATCCGTGACCACTCGGGCGTACGTATATTAGTAGTGGTAACCATTTTTTGCAATGAAACAGTTTGGTCAGTAGCAGTGACGTGATTTTGAAAAATCATGAAAAATAAGATAAAGGGAATTAGAAAGTGAAAAAGATATCGGATTAAATATTATTGTGTCTATTTTTATATGAAAGAAACAGAAAAGGAAGAGAAATTTTATATTCTGTGATATCTTAATTTTGGTGAGACTTGTTCTGATTGACTTCGTGGTTCCCTGTTCTTTCTTGGAAAAATCATTCAAAATTGTACAAGATGAAATAAGAGTTATAATTTATATGTATAGATTCCTTATTGAGCCTATTTTCAAAAGAAACAAGTGTGAGCAACATATGAAACCGTACAGAGAGATATTTGAATTTTGGGTAAGAGAGGTCAGAACCGTTGGTCAGTGAAACAAGGGAATCTTTAAAGAATAAACTTTATTGAACGGCTAATCCAAAAATTATGGAAAAATTGTAGTAAGAAAATATATGAGTCTAGTTTCAAGGAAAATTTACGGATTTAAATTTCCAGTTTTCTAACTCGAGTTATAGTCAGTTTAGTCAGTATGACGCAGATGGACAGTTTCAATTTTTATGCCTCACATTAGTAGTTAAGTCTAGGTTGCCGAATTACCAAAATACCCTTAGAGGGTAAATTACCGAAATACCCCTGGGTTGCGAGATTACCGAATTACCCTTAGTGGGTAATATTATCGATTTACCGAAATGCCCTATGGGCCGAATTGATAGAATGCCTTAGTGGGCTGAGTTACAAAGCTCAATAATGGGCCGATTCATCTTATTAAATTACTAGACTAATGGTTGTTATACATGTGGATATTTTATGTTGTTATGTGTATTGCATCATCACATATTGCATGGGATGGGAAACTTGAATGAAGAGAAGTATAGACCGGTGGCATTGCCACAAATTCTGATATGGGCTATGTGCCAATTTAAATATGGCTTTGTGCCATCGTGATTGATCGGTGTAAATCAGAGTTTTAAAATTTATAAAAGAATGATCAAACCTAGAAACTAACTCTGACAACGATTAAAGGCAAGTACACCTATCGAACAATAGTATAGCTTAGGCAAGACCGGATTATCGAACCCAAAGGAACTAAAAGTACTAATACTAACTTTCTTTTTATTATTTAGCCTAAAATAAGTGAAGTTGTTTATTAATCTAAATTAATTAACTACTAAACTAAAGACTCTAAGACAAAGAAGAATGAATTTGGAAAATAACTTTAGAAAAGCTCAGTTGATTTAAACGATACCCTAGGAAGAATCCACCTAGACTTCACTTGTTATCTATCACTGAACCATATGATTTTATTTACTTAGTTTGATCCGTAAGACTCCCTAACGTATATTAAACCCTCTCTCGAGGCGAATAACGTCTAACCCTAGGTTAATTAGTGGAACACTCGTTCTCTTATAATAACCCCCTAGAATAGCAGTAAATCGATCTGTGGATTCCCATATTAGGTTTCACCCTAATCCGGCAAAATCTCGTCACCCTATCTCTTGGCGTGCGATCAAATCCGCTTAATTATGTTGGATCTACTCTTAGGTAGGGTCTATTCCTCCTCCACCTAAGCACATTAAATTTGGATTAAGCTCACATAATTAAGAACAAACTAAGTATTTATCATATAATTCAAATAATCAAATAACAAGATCTCGTCACCCTATCTCTAGGCGTGCGATCAACTCCGCTTAATTATGTTGGATCTACTCTTAGGCAGGGTCTATTCCTCCTCCACCTAAGCACATTAAATTTGGATTAAGCTCACATAATTAAGAACAAACTAAGTATTTACCATATAATTCAAATAATCAAATAACAAGATTCATCATAGGTTTCATCCCCTTCGGGTATCCGAAGGGTTTAGTTCATAACAATAAAGGAAAACATCTCAAGAGAAAAGATAAAACAAAACATAAGAAATCCCTAAAACCCCCTGAAGGAATTGAAGGAGAGATCCTTCGTCTTGAGTAGAATTCCGACTTCATGAGATGGATCAACTGGCTATCCCTGAGTGAATCCCCACAAATCTGCCTTCTCTGGCCTAGCACGACGCCCCTAGACGATGGCTTTGGGCCCCCCTTTCAGGTCATACTTAGGGTGTATTTATAGGCTTTTGAAATACGTTTCTTTCTCCCTAAGTATCTTTTCCCGAATGAAATTTCTCTCCTCCACGGCAGAGGCACGGCCATGGCACACGCCCGTGTAAATCGTGGCCAGCCCATGTTCGGATTTCTTTAATGAGACACGGCCGTGTGAATCGGGGTTAGACCGTGTTCTAGATGATTGACTTGGCACGGCCGTGTGGATCCAAGTCCAGGCCGTGTCGATTTCCTCTTTAGTCCGTTTTGGTCCGTTTTGAGTCCGTTTCTCGTTCTTTTTATCCTTGGGTGCTTTCCTGAGTATAAGACATGAAAAGAAAGGATTAAGAGCACCTTTTTACATAAATCGAGGCTTAAATCATCCAAAAGCATACTAAATGTGGGCTTAGAATATGCTACTTTTACGGTTTATCAAATACCCCCACACTTAAGCTTTTGCTTATCCTCAAGCAAAATTCTCAACTTACAATTAAAACGAACTTTCCATGTTTCATAATTTATTGATAGTGTCTCATCATAATTCATAGATAATTTATACATGGATAATTCAATTCAAAGTGTCCTAAAAATTCAAACAGTATAAGTCATAGATTTTGTAGCTCGAAAACATAGGTGTCTCCCCTTATCTAAATAATTACCTTTAATTTGAAATTGACAAGGATTGACATCCTCACAAAAGATTCACTGAAATCACTCAAAGTGTTTAAGGTTCAAAATTTAGGCACTCAAAAGTCGAACATGAAGAGTTAATCCCATAGGCTTGCATGAAAATCAAATCTCCACCACTGAAATATGAGATGAAACACAAATCAAAAGGTCTTTGTTAGGGTTGTAATGGGGCTAGGGTTAAGGTGTGGAAAAAGGCTGAATTAGAGGGTTAGAATCGAGATTGAATTGACAAATTACCTAACTAAGAACTAATGAACTAATAATAATAATTACATCAATTGAAAACTAAGAATACCAATAATACGAGCTTCTTTTTTTTGATATTTGGATTTTAAATGTATAAGCTCATTTAATCACATAACTAATAATGAATATACTTCGTTTTTTTTAAGAACAAACTAAATACATAATAAAGGATAAACTACTAAAATTCATAATTAGGCAACTAATCAAATCAAATCTCGATATAAGGGTAGTCAAAAGGAATGGTGATAACAAAAACAAGGGGTTTATGGGTTAATATTAGCGGTTATGTCAATAAAAAGGGTTGTTAGGATTAAAAGGGGTTCACTAGGGGTTAATTTGTAAAGGTGGGCTTTTAATGGAGTGAGTGGGTTAGATCCTAGTTACCTTTATCATCTCTGTGTATCAAATCAAAAAGTGTGGTCTCGACATGTATAATCGATGCAAGTTCTAGAATAACAAATCAGTGTTGACATACTCATAATCAATAAAGTGAGCAAGAAAAAGAATATATGCTCTATAAGGCTCAAATTCTCACAAAAAATTATGGGTATTTTGATGTCAACCTCGTAAATTTCAAACTTCAAAGTAATATTTAAATTCAGGTAGACAACCTATAAAATTTTTAATTCAGAAAAATAGACTTATCATGCTTGATTCTCTAGTATTCTTCAAATTTAATTATCAATGCACAATTATCAATGACTTAATCTAAAACATATAAATAAAAATCATAAATCATCAGAAATTCCATCCTAATTAGTAATATGAGAAACTTACTTTAAGACAAGGCATAATTCAGGGATTTTCAAATAATACTATAATTAACCCCCCCACACTTAAGATGTACATTGTCCTCAATGTACAAAGGTAGATAATATCAAAATAATCATAAAATCGTAAGATGGGGAGAGAAGGGAAACTTCCTGAATTTTGGATGAAGCCAATGAAAAGAAATCGGATAGGATTGGAGGTGAGCGTGGGGAAGCGTCTCGAACTGGTTGAGTCCTCGAAGCAGCCATCCTAATTTCTTTTGTATCCTAAGCTAAATCTAAATGGAATGAATAACAAGAAGAAAATAATAAAGGAAATAAAATTAAAATTAAAATTAAAAATGAAAATGAAAATGAAAATAACAATAAAAATAAAAATAGAAATAAAAGTAAATATTTAAATAGTGATACGGTCCACGCCCTTGTTCTAGTTTAATCAGTCCGTGTTTTTCGTGATTTTGAATTTTTGGGCGCTTTTAGGTGTTTTACCACGTAGTGGTCTCGTGAGCACGCCCGTGTATTCTTCTCACGGTCCTTTAGAATGGGCGTGTTTAACCCGTGCTCGTCAAGTCAGTAACCTCGCGACGGTTGTAGAGGACACACGTGTCTCGCTTTGTGCTCAATAAGTCGATAACCTAACACGGGAAGTCGGCACGGGCGTGGCTTTTTATCGCAGCCCGTGTTGGGAAAAGAAATCATTCTTTGTCATGCACGATTACTAGCACGTTCGTGTTTTGTCCTTCTGGCTTCCACACGGCCACGGCCACGGCCGTGTGCAAGGCCGTGTGAGCATGGAAATCTGTACTTTGGTTAGTTTATGGTTAGGTGCTAAAATGAAAAATAAAAGTAAAATAAAAATGTAAAAATTAATAGGGTTAATGCTCGGGTTGCCTCCCGAGAAGCGCTCGTTTATAGTCTTAAGCTAGACTTTACCTCTCATTCGTATGGTCAAGGTGGTTTGAGGAGGTGAAAGTCCTTTCTCATGCTATCATTTGCGTCTTCGTGAAAAAATTTAAGTCGAGATGTGTTTATAGTAAAAGTACCAAAAATAGTATTACTTATCTCGACTGTTCCGTTTGGGAAAACACTGGTTACCCTAAAAGATATTTCTTTGTTTGTGCTAGGGTCCGGAGGAGATATTTGAGGATCTATCTGATCTAACAATACCTGGTCCCCTATTTTGAAGTGGTTTGTTGTTCCTATTAGCTCTTTTGGGGCTCCTTCGGTTTTATCTTGTGTGGTTTACGGTTCTTCATCGTGTATCCCTAATTTCTCCTTGAAGTGTGTCTTCCACTGCGTCTAGATCATCGAACTGAATCCTCGATCTTCATGAGTTATTTCTTTGTTGGCATGGGGTTTAGGATCGGGTTTGGTTGTGTATACGTGGTGGTGCTTCACGAAAATAAGGGTTAACCGAATGGTTATTAGTAGAATTTACGTTCTCACCTTGATTACTTGATGTTCTAGCCGAATCGAGAGACTTGATGGTGACTGTCTCATTACCTACGCAAAGTATGAGTTCTCCTGCATCAACATCAATTTTAGTCCTGGCAGTCGCTAAAAATGGTCTTCCTAAGATTAGGGGGATCGAATTATCCTCATCCATGTCTAATACAACAAAGTCTACTGGGAAAACGAATCTGTTGATTTTTACAAGAACATCTTCGATAATACCCCTAGGAATTCTAACAGTTTTATCAGCTAATTGAATGCTCATCCTAGTTTGTTTGGGTTTCCCTAGACCTAATTGTTTAAACAATTTATAAGGCATGACATTTATGCTTGCCCCTAAATCAGCTAACGTATTATCAACAGTTAGTCTACCAATTAAACATGGAATTGTCAAACTCCCTGGATCTTTTAGCTTTTGTGGTAGTCTATTTTGGAGAATTGCTGAGCATTTTGCGTTAAGTTCCACATGTGACGACTCGTCTAACTTCCGTTTGTTTGTCAGAAGCTCTTTTAAAAATTTCCTAGAATCTGGCATCTGCGAAAGAGCTTCAAGTAATGGTAAGTTAATATGTAATTTCTTTAAGAGTTTATGAAACTTACCGAACTGTTCTTCTGTGTCGTCTCTTCTTAATGCCTCAGGGTAAGGTACGCGAGGTTGGTACTCCTGGATTACCAGTTTTGGCTTGTCTTGTGTTACCTCAAATTTACCTTTTTCTACCTCGTTTCCTTGTGTTGGACTGGGTTCGTCTACTTCTTCGCTTTCTTGAGCTGTTATGGCTTGGATTTGCTCATTTGGATTAATTTTAGTATTACTCTGTAGACGTCCTTACGGTCGTTTGGATAATAGCCTTGTAATTTCTCCGACTGACTGGGTAATTTCCCCGATTGCCTTTGTAAGTCCTCCAACTTGGTTCTCGATCATTTTGATTGATGTTTGTTGGGTTTCGAGTGTTGCTTTAGTTTTTCAGAAACGGGCTTCTGTGGATGGTATGAATTTGTTCAACGTCTCTTCAAGATTCGGCTTCTTTTCCTGTGTATAGGGCTGATTTTGGAAATTTTGAGGAGGTTGTTGTCTTTGATTTCCTTCATTTCTTTGTCCTCCCCACGAAAAATTTGGGTGGTTCCTCCAACCTGGATTATAATTATTACTATATGGGTTATTATTAGATTTGAAATTGTTACCTATATAGTTCATCTGTTCGCTCTCTGTGCCCGGTTGGTAGGGTGGGTACTCAGGATTCGCCACAGTTCCACTTGTGTCGCACTGCATGACTGGATGTACCTGCGAAGAACACAAACTATCAATCTTCTTATTCATCAACTCTACTTGATTTGATAGCATGGTTACTGCGTTGAGGTTGTAAACTCCGGCTGTTTTTGTTGGCCTTGTTCTTGTAACTTGCCACTGATAGTTATTCAGCGACATCTCTTCTATAAATTTGTAGGCTGCCTTAGGAGTTCTATTGTTCAAGGTTCCACCGGCAGCTGAATTAATTAATTGCCTCGTTGAAGGATTCACACTGTTATAAAAAGTCTGGACTTGAAGCCACAAGGGTAAACCATGGTGCGGACTGTAACACCCCAAACCCGGTCAACACACCACGACCGAATCTGGCATGTCACAGAGTGAAAACGATTCGAAGAAAACAGGTTACCGGTTTATTTTCGGTGAAAAATCTTCGATTGCTTGTGTTTGGGGAAAACCGATGTATGTATAGTGGAAATTGTTAAGTTGCTTTGAAATCATGTTAATTGTATTACCCGATGGTAGAGTTTAGAAAACACGTTGCGTAGCTTAGTCTAAAAACTTTGATTACCAAGTTATTAAAGCAAATCGAGTAATTACTTAGTCATATTTAAAACCAAATCCAAAGCAGATAAAATAATCCAAAACATAAGTTAAAGGCCTTGTTACAACCCAAATAAAAACCAGAATTTAAAGTAAATAAATAAAAATCGAAATTTTAAAGTAAAATACCCAAATCAAATGTCCATGTAAAATCAGAACAATTATCGCATGGTCACCTCGAGTCCACCCGGCTCCTCATCCGCGATCTACGAATCACCTGAAAAGATAAGGGAGAAGGTGAGTCACAAAGACTCAGTGCATAATCCCCCTCCCGATTATTGCAACATGCTTACACAAATCATAATCAAGCAAACATATCATGCACCCAAACCTAGCCATCCACAACTCCTTTTTCTACCCCGTGTGGTACCAAACCACTGGTGGTGCCAAACCACTGGTGACCCAAAGTCACTGATATCAATAATAATGTGGTGCCAAACCACTGGTGACCCAAAGTCACGAATAATCCATATGTGGGGCCAACCCACGTTGTGATACCAAATCACTGGCGACAATCCCGTTTTATCAAATGTGGGGCCAACCCACTGTGGTGCTAAGCCACTGGGACGAGTCGCTATGAGGTGCCAAACCTCTGGTGACCCAAAGTCACGAAATCAACTGTGGTACCAAACCATTGGTGGTGCCAAACCACTGGTGACCCAAAGTCACAAATATCAATCTTCCCCCTCCTCTCATATCACCCATAATAATGCAATGCACATACAATTCATGCCATCATGCTTAATCATTAGACATATATCGAACATACATAGATAATATCATCAGAAATCATGTACCGTAATCTCAACAAAACGGACTTACCCGAAATCTTTGCTCATACCCATAAAGGTATCATATCAAAATCTACACAGTTTTGGCTTTTAACATAGTTTAGGTTATTAACAAGTTTACACGATTATGAAGTGTGTAAGTTACACACCTGGTTACTAACGAGACTACCGAACCCCGTAGATCACGATCTAACGCACAAGTTCCCCCTTCCTACATTCGGCCAATATCACACTATTAGCAAAAAGCCATTCGGCTTCACTTGTAAATCCCGAAGAGTTAACGCACAGAACCACAATCCTTACCTTAACGCCTTTCGAGCACTAGTCACAACCCGAGGTATGCGAGATTAAGCCTTCCCCTACAATCGGCCAACACTAAACAACATAAACTTAATAGCCTTCGGCTTTTCAAATGAATAAGGGAATGGTTAAATCGACATGTAACCTTACCACGGTCTTTAACGAAACCGATTGGTAGAGAGTAGATGACCACGATCCACTGCTTCAAAATCCCGAAGAACCTAGGAGAAATTGATTCCATAGGTGATTAAGAATGTAACACCCTGAAAATTTGAGTAATTTATTTTTTCTATGTGTGCTTTGAGTAATTATTCTAGAAGGTGGAATTTCTTTATTTATTTTTGTGTTTAGTATAGTTCTGGAGAAGAATTAAAATTTATTGGGATGGAATAATATTAATTTTGAGAATTTATGGAAATGGATTAAGTGGCATTGACACATAAGTTAATTAAAGTGTCAAAATGAAGCATAAGATGAGTACATGGTGTGGTGGTATTGGCGCATGAGTTGTAGCATGAGGGAGGAGGTTCGAATCCTTTGTTTGGCATCTAGATGAAAATTTTATTTTAAATTTTCTGCACATGTATAGCAAGTGTCGGCCAAGAGCATATATGGAAAGAGTTGACCATGTTATTTTTGGTTAGTATATCAAGGATTAAGGAAATTGTTAACTTAAGGAAGGGAATCAAGAAATTAAGGAAAGATATGAAGATATGGGGCAAGTATCAAGGGAATTTTTATGGAAACAAAATCATGGCCATTTGACCATGCATTTGGACTGGCAATATGGCTAGGGGAGGTTGGCCGAATTTTGCTAGTAGCTTGGTAAGGTTTAGGAGTTTACTTTTGGTCATCTTTAGTTTTTGTGCAAAGTTTTGCAACTTTTCTCTCAACCTCTTTTCCCTTTAGTGAAATTGATCATTGGTAAGCCTTGATTATTTTGACCAATTGGTCATTTTGCTTTTCACTTTAGTGTTCAATTTTGTGCCTTTCTCATTGTGCCGATTTTACCAATACCTAAAAGACCATTCTTTTCTTTTCTTCTCCCCATTGCCGAATATACATTGCTCTCAAAACTCATCTCTTTCTTTCTTTCCTCTTCTATTCTCTTTGAAAATCAAAACAACATCATCATCATTCTTCTCTCATCTTTATTTCTTTTCACTCATATTTTCTCCCTTTTTCTTCAATGGCCGAATGCTAGAGTACCCATAGCCGAATCTTCATCAATCACAACATCATTCTCAATCTGTCTTTTCGACCGTGGAAAATAGGTAAGGGATTCTTTTCGCTTCGATTAGTTAATAGTGGTATGACCGAATATTGATGGTGTCATGAAGGACCATTTGGATCGAAATAAACGTTCGTACTATTAACGTTGTATTCGTTATAATATAGTGCAATAACGGAAGATTGGAACTCAAGTGTTCGAGAGAATCGTAGAAACGTTGGAATCGACTTATTGTGGTAAGGAAATCACATCCTTAAAATCTTTAGTATTTCGATATTATTTTAGATTGGATTAATGTTCCTTTTTCATTGAAGACATTCAAAATAGGGAAGAAAAGGGCGGTGTTTAGCCGGAAGAAGGGAGGTTACATTATTCCCCTAAGTACAAGCAAAGGATTGTTTTGACAATCAGGATTTTCCACCGGGTTGTGGACGTTCAACCGAGGAAAATCAAGCTGTTCGAAGTCGTTCGTGCTCTCGAACCATTATTTGTTCGTGGATTCGATTCGGTTAGCGAACCATCAATCGGAGAGAAATCGCAAGTAGAAGTCTTACGAAAATCCAGAGGTAAATTTCTAGATCGCTATAGTTAGATCGGTTTTATTATAGATCATAGTGTTTTAATTAACACAATACGTATAGGTGTTGAAGAGCGGGAAAGTTTAGTTCTCTCCATAACCGGTGTGTAACTTCACACTCATTTTGGGTTAGATTTCTAATCGTAAGTATTGCGATAAAATCGTGAAAGTGGTAAACTCGGAAATTATGTAGTAATTGATACTTTTGTGAAAATACATGAAAACGGTTAAAACCAAGAATTATGCGAAAAACTGTTAAATTGATTAAATTGGGCCAAAATACTCTAGTTCGATAAATTGGGCCAAAATACTCTAGTTCGATTAAATTGGGCCAAAATACTCTAGTTCGATTAAATTGGGCCAAAATACTCTAGTTCGATAAATTGGGCCAAAATACTCTAGTTCGATAAATTGGGCCAAAATACTCTAGTTCGATAAATTGGGCCAAAATACTCTAGTTCGATAAATTGGGCCAAAATACTCTAGTTCGATAAATTGGGCCAAAATACTCTAGTTCGATAAATTGGGCCAAAATACTTAGTTCGAAAAACGGGCCAAAACCCACTAAGCTGTTAAATGGGCAAATTACTAAATTATTTATTTATATGGGCCTAATGAAATGATTAATGATAAACCCACCGATGTTATGGATTAATTGAAAATCTGTTATATGATTATATTTTGTTATATACGCATAATTGCATGGGTGGGATATACGAAGAGAAGAATGGCCAGTTGCCAAATATCTAGTTCGGTGGCTCTGCCACAATATGGCTCATTGCCTCTAGTTCGGTGGCTCTGCCACAAATTCGGCTAAATGCCTCTAGTTCGGTGACAATGTCACAATCTAGTTCGGTAGTGCACTACAAAATTATTTAAGGGCTTTAAGCCCATGATTGGTGTGTTTGGCGGGGTGGGTTGACTTGATCCCCACAGGTGTGTTGGTTGGTACGGGGGTGTTAGCGGATGGATACTAGGTTGGTTTGGGAAATTCATATTTCATGCATTCTTGTCTTTAAATTATGTTACTTTACAATGTATGGTTGAAATCATTAATGGGCTCAAGCCCGAAGCATGATATCTTGACGATCCGGCCTAAAAATGGTGGTAAGTGAGTTGCACACTGAGTTCTTTGTAACTCACCCAAATTTTATTAACCATTTTGAGTAATGGAAATTGACGTGGACTTGGGTAGGAGATGACTTGGTGGAGGCCATACTACAAACTTGGGTTTTAATAAACTATGACTTTATTTAAGTTTTTATTTTAATTGCTATTATTGGGTTGATGTAATAAGGCCTCTTATTATGTTTTATGGTTTTATTGTGTGGATGATTTAAATTTTATTTCTAAACTCTTAATATGGTTTTATCTCAAATATGTTAAGTTTTCTTAAGAACATTGGTTTTATAACAAAAAGTTTTGTAGCACTATTTTATCTTAACCCTATGAAAATAAGCGAATGTATGATTGGTGTAACAAACCAAATCTTGTCTAAACGCATAGACCCGGGTTTGGGGTGTTACATTTAGTGGTATCGAGCCAGTTCAAAACTCCTACTGTGGTTTGGGTTCGATAAAGAAATTTGTTTGAAAATAATTTCTAGAGTTTTGATTAAAGGTAGTATGGCACCATGAACATCCCGCGCCAAGTCAAGTAAGTATCTCAGATATCTTTGTATGTTTATTATCATTGTGATATGATTATAAGAAACACTCTAGAACTTCTAGTTTTAGGTGTTAAAACCCGTAGAGATTGAGACAATAGGATATTGATGCGAAAACACTCTATCTCTTTCATATCATAAGATATCGTTAATAAACAATTGAAATATTATTCGATTCATAAAACTCTTAAATCAGATTAAATCCAATTAGTCGCCATGAGCACTAGAGGGCGTGGTCGTGGGACGCGGTAGGCGTGGCCGTGGAAGAGGACGAGGTGTTAGGGGCGCAAGCGATGTGCCGGGTTATATGTCGGAAATGGATGCACTGCGTCACTCGAGAGTGAGGCGGGATCGCGCGGCCATATGGAAGAGGATAATCTTTGTGACACGAGCAATGCTGCGAGTACTTGAAAGGGTCATTTGGATCGAGAATGGACCAACCGCTCGTGGTTCGATATCGAGCGGCGAAATCCGGTGGAGGTGAGGTTTTCGAGAGGTGTCTCTGGTGTAGCTCCCAATGTCGCTGAATATTGGCTTGAGGCGTAGAGCGAATTATGGGCGATCTTGAGTGCACTATGGAACAAAAGTTAAGAGGAGCGGTATCTTTGTTGAGAGCGAAGCTTACCAATGGTGGCTTACTATCCGAGATGGCGCGATCTTTGCTTTGGTTAATTGGGAGTTCTTTAAGGCTTCCTTTCAAGGGAAATATGTGGGAACAAGCTATGTGGATGCCCGAAGGAAGGAATTCTTGAACCTGGTGCAAGGAAATAAGGCGGTGGCGGCATATATTAGGTGAGTTCTTACGTTTGAGTCGCTATGCTCGAACGATAGTGGCAACGGATCATGAGCGTTGTGTGCGCTTCGAGGGCGGTTTGAAAGGCGAGTTGCGGGTTACGATAGCCCCACAACAAGTTAGAACTTTTGCCGCTCTTGTGGAGAAGGCCAAGATAGCCGAAGAGGCTAAGAACTCGAACGTCAAAATCGGGAGCAAATTCGAGGCAAGAAAGATCTCAAGCATTCGGGTTCTTCGAGAAGATTCTGAAGAGGCCGGAATGAGGAACCAGCTCAAGGAAGAGCACCGATGAGCTATTAATCAGTCGGGATTGTCTTTGAATGTGGGAAAAGACATTAGGAGAATGTTGGAGGAAAGCGGGTGCTTGCTATAAATGTGGATCGACGGAGCATCAATATAGGAGTTGCCCTCGGCGTATGGATACAACTCAAGAAGTTCGTGCTACCGATGCACCACCGGCAAGAGGAGTTCGGCAACCACCGAGAGGTCGGGGACCAGTCGTGGTGGTAATGGGGTGGGCGTGGTCAAGGTGCGGTGGTCGAGGCAATGGTCCTAGAGGCAACGCGCGGATGCAAGACGGCCCAGGATTGGTGTATGCGGTCGGGCGTCGTGAGGATGGCAATGCACTGATGTGATAAGCGATGCGTTCTTCATTTACGATGTACCGTTATTGCCTTGATAGATATTGGTTCTACTCATTCGTACATTGCTAGCACCATAAGCGGAAACTTGAAATTAGACTCAAATTTCCGATAAAGAGATGAGGGTGATTAGTCCCTTAGGGACGATCGGTGTTGGTTAATAAACTGTTTAGAGAGCGTGCCCTTAGTTATTCAAGGAGAAACATTCTGGCAAATTTGATGGAAGCGCCTTTTGGCGAAGTCGATATCATTCGGGCATGGATTGGTTGGTTAAGCACGGGCGCAATTGACCGTATCTTTGAAAAGCGGATGTTGATAAGAGCTGCGGAGGATAAGGAGATAGTTATGATAGGCGGCGGAGAAATTTCTTGACAAGCGTGATTTACTGCGTTAAAGGCGGAGAAGTTAGTACGAAAAGGATATGGAGCATTTTTAGCATTTATTAGTGCTTTAGATGCCAAAGAGCATCGGTGGAAGATGTGAAACGGTGAAGGAATTTTCGGATGTTTTTCTGAAGAACTTCTGGTGTACCTCGGATCGGAAGTGGAATTTGGTATTGAGCTTTTGCCCCGGGCGCTCCAGTGTCCATTGCTCCTTATAGAATGGCAGAAGGAGTTGTCGGAGCTTAAAGCCCAAATTCAAGAACTGCTAGATCGGGGTTTTATTCGACCGAGTGTGTCTCCGTGGGGAGCACCGGTTTTGTTTGTTAAGAAGAAGGATGGGTCAATGCGTATGTGTATTGACTATAGGCAATTGAATAAGCTGACGATCAAGAATCGGTACCCTCTGCCGAGGATTGACGACCTGTTTGATCAATTGAAGGGAGCTTCTGTTTTCTCCAAGATTGATTTAAGGTCGGGTTACCACCAGCTTAAGGTGAAAGAAGCGGATATTCACAAGACAGCGTTCCGAACCCGTTACGGACATTATGAGTTTTTAGTGATGCCGTTTGGGTTGACCAATGCACCAGCTGCATTTATGGATATGATGAACCGGGTCTTTCAACCATTCTTAGATCAGTTTGTGGTGGTATTCATAGATGACATTCGGTTTATTCGAGGCGAAGAAGAACATGACTCGCATTTGCGGATTGTATTGCAAGTGCTTGAGATAATCGGTTGTATGCCAAATTCGAGTAAATGTGAATTTTGGTTAAGAGAAGTGACTTTCTTGGGTCATGTTGTATCACCAAGGAATAAGGGTGGATCCTCGGAAGATTGAAGTGTATTGGATTGGAAACCACAGAAGTCGGTGAAATGAGATTCGGAGTTTCTTGGGTTTGGCTGGTTACTATAGACGCTTTGTTGAGGGTTCTCGTTGATTGCTGCACCCCTAACTAAGCTTTGCGGAAGGGAGTGCCGTATGTATGGACGGATAGCGACAAAGAAGAAAGTTTCGAGAAATTGAAGAAGGTTTTAACGGGAAGCGCCGGTATTGATTCAACCTGAGGTTGGGAAGGAGTTTACAGTTTATTGTGATGCGTCACATACGGGTTTAGGCTGCGTATTGATGCAAAGTGGGAAAGTTGTAGCTTACGCTTCTCGTCAATTGAGACCGCACGAAGTGAACTACCCTACTCATGATTTGGAGTTAGCAGAAGTGGTCTTTGCCTTAAAGATTTGGAGGCATTACCTTTATGGTGAAAAGTCTATCATCTATACGGACCACAAGAGCCTTAAGTATCTTCTTACTCAGAAGGAGTTAAACTTGAGACAACGAAGATGGGTGGAGCTGTTAAAGGACTATGATTTCTCAATTGAGTATCATCCTGGAAAGGCTAATGTGGTGGCGGATGCATTAAGTCGTAAGGTGGTATCTGATTTGAGAGCTATGTTTGCCCATTTGAGTTTGTATGAGGATGGTAGTTTGGCAGCGAGAACTTCAAGTGAAACCTCACGTGGTTGGATCAAATTAAGGAAAAACAGATATTAGATGAGAAGTTGAGACTTCTAATTCAACAAGTGGAAAATGGTGAAATTGAGGATTTTGGAATAAATTCGAGAAGGTGTATTGTGTTTTTCGTGGAAGGGTCTGTGTATGCCTAAGGATTCAGATCTGAGGCAAATGATTTTGAGGGAGGCGCATAGTAGCCCTTATGCTATGCACCGGAGGAAATAAGATGTATCGGGATCTTCGTGAAGCAGTATTGGTGGCACAGGTTGAAACGTGAGATTTGAATTTGTGGGAAAATGCTTAACTTGTCGCAAGTGAAAGCGGAGCATCAATTGCCGTCAGGTCTTTTTGCAACGATTAAGATTCCTCTTTGGAAATGGGAGCGGATAACAATGGATTTTGTTAGTGGGTTACCTTTAACACCTACTAAGAAAAATTACATTTGGGTAATTGTTGATCGTCTCGGCGAAGGCGCTCATTTTCTACCGGTGCGTCACGGACTACTCGTTGCGAAGTTGGCGGCTGTATGTATCCGAAATCGTGAGGTTGCATGGGGTACTGTATCGATTATATCGGATCGGGATCCTAGGTTTACATCTCGATTTTGGAAAGCTTTGCATGAAGCCTTGGGTACAAAGCTTAATTTTAGTACGGCTTTTCATCCTCGATCGATGGTCGATCGGAGAGAGTGATTGATTCTGGAAGACATGTTAAGGGGATGTGTAATCGACTTCAAAGGTAGTTGGGAGGATTTTCTACCGTTAGCGGAATTTGCGTACAACAACGGCTACGATCTAGCATTCGGATGGCACCCTACGAGGCATTGTATGGTCGTAGGTGTCGTTCTCCTATTTGTTGGTGAGTTGGGTGATCGGCAGTTGTTAGGACTCGAGATGATTTCGAAACGGAAGAAAAAGTGAAAGTTATACGAACGCGGTTAAAGGAAGCTTCGGATAGGCGAAGTCGTATGCGGATCTCGAAGCATAAGGATATCGAGTATGCCGTAGGAGATCAAGTCTTCTGAAGGTCTCACCTTGGAAAAGATATTCAGATTCGGGAAGAAGGGCAAGTTGAGTCCTAGATACATTGGACCATATCGTGTGGTGAAAGCGAGTTGGTCCGATGGCCTATCAAATTGAGTTACCTCGGAATTGAGCCAAATTCATAATGTTTTTCATGTGTCCATGTTGAGGCGCTATAGATCGGATCCTTCGCACATAGTAAGGTAGAAGAAGTGGAGTTGAATTTGGATTTGTCTTTTGAGGAGGAACCAAAGTGGAAATCTTAGACCGAGACGTGAAGGTGCTAAGAAAGAAGACTGCATCGTTGGTCAAAGTGTTGTGGCGTAACCACGGAGTGGAGGAAGCTACGTGGGAGCCTGAGGATGCAATTCGGCAACAATACCCTCACCTTTTTCAGCCAGGTAAATTTCGAGGACGAAATTTTCTTTTAGGAGGGTAGAGTTGTAACACCCTGAAAATTTGAGTAATTTATTTTTTCTATGTGTGCTTTGAGTAATTATTCTAGAAGGTGGAATTTCTTTATTTATTTTTGTGTTTAGTATAGTTACGGAGAAGAATTAAAATTTATTGGGATGGAATAATATTAATTTTGAGAATTTATGGAAATGGATTAAGTGGCATTGACACATAAGTTAATTAAAGTGTCAAAATGAAGCATAAGATGAGTACATGGTGTGGTGGTATTGGCGCATGAGTTGTAGCATGAGGGAGGAGGTTCGAATCCTTTGTTTGGCATCTAGATGAAAATTTTATTTTAAATTTTCTACGCACATGTATAGCAAGTGTCGGCCAAGAGCATATATGGAAAGAGTTGACCATGTTATTTTTGGTTAGTATATCAAGGATTAAGGAAATTGTTAACTTAAGGAAGGGAATCAAGAAATTAAGGAAAGATATGAAGATATGGGGCAAGTATCAAGGGAATTTTTATGGAAACAAAATCATGGCCATTTGACCATGCATTTGGACGGCAATATGGCTAGGGGGGAGGTTGGCCGAATTTTGCTAGTAGCTTGGTAAGGTTTAGGAGTTTACTTTTGGTCATCTTTAGTTTTTGTGCAAAGTTTTGCAACTTTTCTCTCAACCTCTTTTCCCTTTAGCCGAAATTGATCATTGGTAAGCCTTGATTATTTTGACCAATTGGTCATTTTTGCTTTTCACTTTAGTGTTCAATTTTGTGCCTTTCTCATTGTGCCGATTTTACCAATACCTAAAAGACCATTCTTTTCTTTTCTTCTCCCCATTGCCGAATATACATTGCTCTCAAAACTCATCTCTTTCTTTCTTTCCTCTTCTATTCTCTTTGAAAATCAAAACAACATCATCATCATTCTTCTCTCATCTTTATTTCTTTTCACTCATATTTTCTCCCTTTTTCTTCAATGGCCGAATGCTAGAGTACCCATAGCCGAATCTTCATCAATCACAACATCATTCTCAATCCTGTCTTTTTTCGACCGTGGAAAATAGGTAAAGGGATTCTTTTCGTTTCGATTAGTTAATAGTGGTATGACCGAATATTGATGGTGTCATGAAGGACCATTTGGATCGAAATAAACGTTCAGTACTATTAACGTTGTATTCGTTATAATATAGTGCAATAACGGAAGATTGGAACTCAAGTGTTCGAGAGAATCGTAGAAACGTTGGAATCGACTTATTGTGGTAAGGAAATCACATCCTTAAAATCTTTAGTATTTCGATATTATTTTAGATTGGATTAATGTTCCTTTGTCATTGAAGACATTCAAAATAGGGAAGAAAAGGCGGTGTTTAGCCTTCGGAAGAAAGGAGGTTTCATTATTCCCCTAAGTACAAGCAAAGGACTGTTTCAGCAATCCGGGATTTTCCACGGGTTGTGGACGTTCAACCGAGGAAAATCAAGCTGTTCAAGTCGTTCGTACTCCGAACCATTATTTGTTCGTGGATTCGATTCGGTTAGCGAACCATCAATCGGAGAGAAATCGCAAGTAGAAGTCTTACGAAAATCCGAGGGTAAATTTCTAGATCGCTATAGTTAGATCGGTTTTATTATAGATCATAGTGTTTTAATTAACACAATACGTATAGGTGTTGAAGAGCGGGAAAGTTTAGTTCTCTCCGTAACCAGGTGTGTAACTTCACACTCATTTTCGGGTTAGATTTCTAATCGTAAGTATTGCGAAAAAATCGTGAAAGTGGTAAACTCGGAAATTATGTAGTAATTGATACTTTTGTGAAAATACATGAAAACGGTTAAAACCAAGAATTATGCGAAAAACTGTTAAATTGATTAAATTGGGCCAAAATACTCTAGTTCGATAAATTGGGCCAAAATACTCTAGTTCGATTAAATTGGGCCAAAATACTCTAGTTCGATTAAATTGGGCCAAAATACTCTAGTTCGATAAATTGGGCCAAAATACTCTAGTTCGATAAATTGGGCCAAAATACTCTAGTTCGATAAATTGGGCCAAAATACTCTAGTTCGATAAATTGGGCCAAAATACTCTAGTTCGATAAATTGGGCCAAAATACTCTAGTTCGATAAATTGGGCCAAAATACTTAGTTCGAAAAACGGGCCAAAACCCACTAAGCTGTTAAATGGGCAAATTACTAAATTATTTATTTATATGGGCCTAATGAAATGATTAATGATAAACCCACCGATGTTATGGATTAATTGAAAATCTGTTATATGATTATATTTTGTTATATACGCATAATTGCATGGGTGGGATATACGAAGAGAAGAATGGCCAGTTGCCAAATATCTAGTTCGGTGGCTCTGCCACAATATGGCTCATTGCCTCTAGTTCGGTGGCTCTGCCACAAATTTAAACTAAATGCCTCTAGTTCGGTGACAATGTCACAATCTAGTTGATGAGTGCACTACAAAATTATTTAAGGGCTTTAAGCCCATGATTGGTGTGTTTGGCGGGGTGGGTTGACTTGATCCCCACAGGTGTGTTGGTTGGTACAGGGTGTTAGCGGATGGATACTAGGTTGGTTTGGGAAATTCATATTTCATGCATTCTTGTCTTTAAATTATGTTACTTTACAATGTATGGTTGAAATCATTAATGGGCTCAAGCCCGACATGATATCTTGACGATCCGGCCTAAAAATGGTGGTAAGTGAGTTGCACTTTGAGTTCTTTGTAACTCACCCAAATTTTATTAACCATTTCGGGTAATGGAAATTGACGTGGACTTGGGCGGAGATGACTTGGTGGAGGCCATACTACAAACTTGGGTTTTAATAAACTATGACTTTATTTAAGTTTTTATTTTAATTGCTATTATTGGGTTGATGTAATAAGGCCTCTTATTATGTTTTATGGTTTTATTGTGTGGATGATTTAAATTTTATTTCTAAACTCTTAATATGGTTTTATCTCAAATATGTTAAGTTTTCTTAAGAACATTGGTTTTATAACAAAAAGTTTTGTAGCACTATTTTATCTTAACCCTATGAAAATAAACGAATGTATGATTGGTGTAACAAACCAAATCTTGTCTAAACGCATAGACCGGGTTTGGGGTGTTACAAAGAATCATGACAAATGCCGAAATTAGGCTTTTGTTCCATATGAGTGAATAGAGAAAGAAAAGAAGATAGAAGAGATTCGGCCATGATAACTTACCTACTCCAAAACCGATTAGAGAAGAAGACAAGAGAGATCTACCCTTGATTGATGTTCGGCCAAAACGTTAGAACAAGGAGAGGAGAGTAAAGGGAGATTTCGGCAATGGTGATGGAACAATCAAGGTAATTTCGGCTATGGCCTAAGAAAAGAAATCAAAGGAGATTCGGCCAAAAGCGAAATGAGAGAATGGAAGGAAGTATTCGGTTTGAATGATGGTGAGAAGGAGGCGAGAGAAACAATGAAAAGAGTGGCTTGAGAAAGAAGAAGATTCGGTCAAACCAAATGAGAGTAGAGAGCAAATGAAATGAAGTTTAGGGAGAATAGTGTTTCGGCTTCAAAGAAAATAAGAGAGGAGTTCAAATGGGGATTCGGCTCAATGCCTAAGAGAGAAATCGACAAGAGCCTAAAGTGCTTTCGGCTTTTGCTTCAACAATGTGCACTAAGGGAAAATCGACAAGGCTAAAGGATTTCGGCTTTTGGTTCACAACCGAATGCACTAGAGCATGCCTAGCCGAAAATGTCTACCTAGCCTGACTAAGGAATTTCGGCACTCCCCCTAAGTCTTTCAGCCGAACACTCCACCTCACACAATTCAAAATTCGGCCAACTACTCAAACTTCTCCTGGCCACTCGTTCAAACGAGTTTGAATTGCTCAAACTCCTAAATTCTCTCTTCTCCACCCGTTTGAATCTGTTGACTTGTTCAACAGTTATCCATCAGAGTTTGAGCGGAGCACAACTCTTCCCTCTCTGGCGTCAAAAAGAATTAGCAGCAAGGGATTTCTGCAGCTCGAACCCAAGCTCTCCTTCCCCTGCTTGTGGCGTCACTGCTTAAGGCCCTAAGTGGCGCCTCCTTGCCACTTTACCAAGGAAATTCTTGTGCTAAAGTTTACCACAAAATATTCTTAACCCCTAGCTCCTTCAGCTCCCCTTAACCAAAGCTTAAAAATAAAAATTTTCCTATAGTCCGAGCCTAACCTTGGCTTATACCTAGACCCTAAAACATCCCAATTAACATCACAACCAAGCCATACACATGCAAACAGTTCAAACATCATAGCCCCTATTTAAGGATGTTACACAGACACCTTCTCAAGAGATCCTTATATCTCTCCCATACATCGTATAATGTCTCTAAATCCATCTGCACAAAAACAAAGATATCATTACGTAATTTGGTCGTTTTGGTGGTGGGAAATATTTTAATAGAAATTTTTTGGTCATTTGTTCCCATGTAGTGATTGACCCTCGTGGTACGAAGTTTAACCTTTATTTAGCTTTATTCTTTAATGAAAAGGAAATAACTTAGAAGTCGTATGGCATCATCGAAACGCCATTTATTTTGAAGGTATCACGAATTCTAAAAATTAACTATATGAGCGTTTGGATCTTAAATCCCGTAAACCATCAAATTGAACAAACTGTTGAATCATTTTTATAGTGTTAGGCTTTAATTCAAAATTATTAGCGACTATAGCGAGCCTAACAATACTAGATTCGGCTCTGTTAAATGTGGTTTAGCATAATCAAACATAGTACGAGGAGCATTATTTTCTCCCACATCTTGTGGTGGAAGATTATTTTTGTCCATCCCTTGAAGATTGGATCTGTCTTCTCGCTCTCCTTGGTAATTTAGGGCTCGCCTAATTTCTCTCTGCGATTTCTTGAGCGGTAGCTTCAATATCACTATCGTATTCTAAAGGTCCTCTCGGGTTCCTTCTAGTCATAAACTAGAGGTGCCTACTAGGAAAAGAAAGAAAGAGAATTTAGCAAAACTAAAAACTAAAAATAAAAATAAATTGCGAAAAAGAAAAATAAAAATAATGGCTAAAGTAATAAAAATAGAGCGTTCTTAATATTTTAGTTCCCCGGCATCGGCATCAAAAACTTGATCGCTGTAAATCAGAGTTTTAAAATTTATAAAAGAATGATCGAACCTGGAAACTAACTCTGGCAACGATTAAAGGCAAGTGCACCTATCGAACAGTAGTATAGCTTTGGCAAGACCGGATTATCGAACCCAAAGGAACTAAAAGTACTAATACTAAATTTCTTTTTTTTATTTAGCCTAAAATAAGTGAAGTTGTTTATTAATCTAAATTAATTAACTACTAAACTAAAGACTCTAAGACAAAGAAGAATGAATTTGGAAAATAACTTGGGAAAAACTCAGTTGATTTCGACGATACCCTAGGAAGAATCCACCTAGACTTCACTTGTTATCTAACCCTGAACCATACGATTTATTCACTTAGTTTGATCCGTAAGACTCCTAACGTATATTAAACCCTCTCTCAAGGCGAATAACGTCTAACCCTAGGTTAATTAGTGGAACTCTCGTTCTCTTATAATAACCCCTAGAATAGCGAGAAACCGATCTGTGGATTCCCATATTAGGTTTCACCCTAATCCGTGAAATCTCGTCACCCTATCTCTAGGCGTGCGATCAACTCCGCTTAATTATGTTGGATCTACTCTTAGGCAGGGTCTATTCCTCCTCCACCTAAGCACATTAAATTTGGATTAAGCTCACATAATTAAGAACAAACTAAGTATTTATCATATAATTCAAATAATCAAATAACAAGATTCATCATAGGTTTCATCCCCTTCGGGTATCTGAAGGGTTTAGTTCATAACAATAAAGGAAAAAATCTCAAGAGAAAAGGTAAAACAAAACATAAGAAATCCCTAAAACCCCCTGAAGGAATTGAAGAGAAGATCCTCCGTCTTGAGTAGAATTCTGGCTTCTCGAGATGGATCAACTGGCTATCCCTGAGTGAATCCCCACAAATCTGCCTTCTCTGGCCTAGCACGATGCCCCTAGACGATGGCTTTGGGCTCCCCCCTTCAGGTCATACTTAGGGTGTATTTATAGGCTTTTGAAATACGTTTCTTTCTCCCAAAGTATCCTTTCCGAATGAAATTGCTTTGTTCTCCACGGCGGAGGCACGCCATGGCGCACGCCCGTGTAAATCGTGGGACAGCCGTGTTCAGATTTTTTTAATTGGACACGGCCGTGTGAGTCGGGGTTAGACTGTGTTCTAGATGATTGACTTGGCACGGCCGTGTGGGTCCAAGTCCAGGCCGTGTCGATTTCATGCTTTGGCCCATTTGTCCCGTTTTAAGCCCGTTTTGCGTTCTTTTCATCCACTGGTGCTTTCCTGAGTATATATCATGAAAAGAAAGGATTAAGAGGACCAAATTACATAAAATACGGGATAATTCATCCAAAAGCATACTAAATGTGGGCCTAAAAAATGTTACTATTTTGGTTTATCAAATACCCCCACACTTAAGCTTTTGCTTGTCCTTAAGCAAAATTCTCAACTTACAATTAAAACAAACTTTCCTCAATTCATAATAGTCATTGATAGTGTCTCATCATAATTCAGGGATAATTTATACATGGATAATTCAATTCAAAGTGTCCTAAAAATTCAAACAGTATAAGTCATAGATTTTGTAGCTCGAAAACATAGGCGTCTCCCCTTATCTAGATAATTACCTTTAATTTGAAATTGACAAGGATTGACATCCTTACAAAAGATTCACTCAAATCACTCAAAGTGTTTAAGGTTCACAATTAGGCACTCAAAGGTCGAACATGAAGAGTTAATCCCATAGGCTTGCATTAAAATCAAATCTCCACCACTGAAATATGAGATGAAAACACAAATCAAAAGGTCTTTGTTAGGGTTGTAACGGGGCTAGGGTTAAGGTGTGGAGTAAGGCTGAATTAGAGGGTTAGAATCGAGATTGAATTGACAAATTACCTAACTAAGAACTAATGAACTAATAATAATAATTACATCAATAGAAAACTAATAATACTAATAATACGAGCTTCTTTTTTCGATCTTCGGATTTTAAATGTATAAGCTCGTTTAATCACATAACTAATAATGAATATACTTCTTTTTTTTTAATTAAGAACAATCATAAATACATAATAAAAGATAAATTACTGAAATAAAAACATAGTTAGGCTATTAATCAAATCAAATCTCGATATAAGGGTAATCAAAAGAAATGGTGATAACAAAAACAAAGGGGTTCTGGGTTAATAATAGCGGTTATGTCAATAAATAGGGTTGTTAGGGTTAAAAGGGGTTCATTAGGGGTTAATTTTGAAGGTAGGCTTTTTAATGGAGTTAGTGGGTTAGATCCTAGGTGCCTTTATCATCTCTGTGTATCAAATCAAAAAAATGTGGTCTCGACATGTATAATCGATGCAAGTTCTAGAATAACAAATCAGTGTTGACATACTCATAATCAATAAAGTGAGCAAGAAAAAAAATATATGCTCTATAAGGCTCAAAAACTCACAAAAATTATGGGTATTTTGATGTCAACCTCGTAAATTTCAAACTTCAAGATAATATTTAAACTTAGTTTGACAACCTAAAAAATTTTTAATTTCTAAAAAATAGACTTATCATGCTTGATTCTCTAGTATTCTTCAAATTTAATTATCAATGCACAATTATCAATGACTTAATCTAAAACATATCAATAAAGATCATAAATTATTAGAAATTCCATCCTAATTAGTAATATGAGTAATTTACTTTAAGACAAGGCTAAATTTAGGCTTTGAGTTAGGTATCTTTTTAGGTTATTCACCCCCCACACTTGAGATGTACATTGCCCTCAATGTACAAAAATATATAATAACCTTTTAATAAAATCATCAGATATGGGGATAAGTGAAAACTTCCTGAATTTTGGATGATTCCTTGAGAGGAGATTGTGCCTTTGGTGGTGGTGATGGGCCAGTCTGATGATAGCGAACTGCGGCTAGATGAAGAAATTGGGAGGCTCGTGGAGAATTAGCCAGGACATCTAGAGTAATATTAAAACTATACTAATAATGTAATTAAAGACAAGAAAGATAAAGAGAAGGAGACTAAGAAGAAAACTAAAATTAAAAGAAAAGATGAATAGACTGGGAGGTCCTTATTGTTGGGTGTGATTTCTAAGGCTGAGGATATGGTGGTGGTGGTGGCGTGATTCCCAAGCAGCCTTTAGAACCTAAAATCAAGAAACTAAGATAAAATAAACTAAATTAAGCATAAGAGTGTTAAAAAGAAGGAAAATAAATGAGAAGATAAAAATAAAAGAACAGATAATTGGTCTCAAAGACCCTTGGCTTGTTGTTTGGATAAAGCTGTCGGCATGAACTCAGGTGAATCGGTCTCCTTTAAGGAGATTGGCGTTTTACGCTTCTTTGCCATGGATATGATTTTGTTGTAGCTCAAGAGTCTAAAGATTTATTAGGAAAAGGAAAAAAAATAAAAGGGAGAAAAGAAAGGAAGGAAGAAGAAGAAGAATAGGTAAGGAGAGAAAGGAGAAGGGCATGGTATAGAATCTCAAGTCTGGCAATTTACCACGCCCGTGGGTTGAGAGTGTGTCGATTCACACGGCCGCATCGCACGTCCGTGTTCCTAGGCGTGTTGGTTACCCCACGCTCGTGTCTAGCTTGTGTTCGACAAGTCAGTATGTTGGCACGAGTTTAAGGCACGGGCGTGTTCTGCCCGTGGTTGGAAAGTCAGTAGCTTCACACGATTATGGGGCACGGCCGTGCCACTTTGTCAGTGCCCGTGGTCTAGTGGTTGGATCCGTGACGTCGAAAGGTGGTTGGAATTGATTCGCACGGCCTCTGCTATGTCAGTACGGGGATTCTTATGGTCCACACGGCCACGGCCACGGCCGTGTGCAAGGCCGTGTGTCCTGGAATTCTGCACCCCTTGTTAGTTTATAACTAAGTGTTTCAGAAAGAAAAGAAGAAAAGAAAAATAAATTTAAAGGAAAATATGAGAATAAATTATGTTAGTGCTCGGGTTGCCTCCCGAGAAGCGCTCGTTTATAGTCTTAAGCTAGACTCTCCTCTTGTTTGCTTTGTCAGGGTGGTTTGAGGAGTTGGAAGTCCTTCCTCATGCTATCACTTGCGTCTTCGTGAAAAAATTTAAGTCGAGATGTGTTTATCGTAAAAGTACCAAAAATAGGATTACTTACCTCGACTATTCCGTGTGGGAAAACACTGGTTACCCTAAAAGATATTTCTTTCTTTGTGCTAGGGTCCGGAGGAGATATTTGAGGATCTGCCTGATCTAACAGTACCTGGTCCCCTATTTTGAAGTGGTTTATTGTTCCTATTAGCTCTTTTGGGGGCTCCTTCGGTTTTATCTTGTGTGGTTCAGGTTCTTCGTCGTGTATCCCTAATTTCTCCTTGAAGTGTGTCTTCCACTCGTCTAGATCATCGAGCTGAATCCCTCGATCTTCATGAGTTATTTCTTTGTTGGCATGGGGTTTAGGATCGGGTTTAGTTGTACTCTTTGGTGGTGCTTCCTGAAAATAAGGGTTAACCGAATGGTTATCAGTAGAATTTACGTTCTCACCTTGATTACTCGATGTTCTAGCCGAATCGAGAGCCTTGATGGTGACTGTCTCATTACCTACGCAAAGTATGAGTTCTCCTACATCAACATCAATTTTAGTCCTGGCAAGTTGCTAAAAAGGGTCTTCCTAAAATAGGGGGATCGAATTATCCTCATCCATGTCTAAGACAACAAAATCTACTGGGAAAACGAATCATCAATTTTTACAAGAACATCTTCGATAATACCCCTAGGAATTCTAACGATTTTATCACTAATTGAATGCTCATCCTAGTTTGTTTGGGTTTCCCTAGACCTAATTGTTTAAACAATTTATAAGGCATGACATTTATGCTTGCCCCTAAATCACTAACGCATTATCAACGGTTAGTCTACCAATTAAACATGGAATTGTAAACTCCTGGATCTTTTAGCTTTTGTGGCGATCTATTTTGGAGAATTCCACAGCACTTTGCGTTAAGTTCCACATGTGACGACTGCGTCTAACTTTCATTTGTTTGTTAGAAGCTCTTTTAAAAATTTCCTAGAATCTGGCATCTGCGAAAGAGCTTCAAGTAATGGTAAGTTAATATGTAATTTCTTTAAAAGTTTAAGAAACTTATCGAACTGTTCTTCTGTGTCGTCTCTTCTTAATGCCTCAGTGTAAGGTACGCGAGGTTGGTACTCCTTGATTACCGGTTTTGGCTTGTCTTGTGTTACCTCAACTTTATTTTTTTCTTTCTCGTTTCCTTGTGTTGGACTGGGTTCGTCTACTTCTACGCTTTCTTGAGCTGTTATGGCTTGGATTTGCTCCTTTGGATTAATTTCAGTATTACTCGGTAGACGCCCTTGCGGTCGTTCGGATAATAGCTTTGTAATTTCTCCGACTGACTGGGTAATTTCCCCGATTGCCTTTGTAAGTCCTCCAACTTGGTTCTCGATCTTTTTGATCGATGTTTGTTGGGTGTCGAGTGTTACCTCAGTTTTTTGGAGACGGGCTTCTGTGGATGCTATAAATTTGTTCAACGTCTCTTTAAGATTCGGCTTTTTTTCCTGTGGATAGGGCTGATTTTGAAAATTTTGAGGAGGTTGTTGTCTTTGATTTCCTTGATTTTCTTGTCCTCCCCACGAAAAATTTGGGTGGTTCCTCCAACTTGGATTATAATTATTAATGTATGGGTTATTATTAGATCTGAAATTGTTACCTATATAGTTCATCTGTTCGCTCTCTGTGCCCGGTTGGTAGGGTGGGTACTCAGGATTCGCCACAGTTCCACTTGCGTCGCATTGCATAATTGGATGTACTGCGAAGAACACAAACTATCAATCTTCTTATTCATCAACTCTACCTGATTTGATAGCATGGTTCTTTGCGTCGAGGTTGTAAACTCTGGCTATTTTTGTTGGCCTTGTTCTTGTAACTTGCCCGCGATAGTTATTCAAGCGACATCTCTTCAATAAACTCGTAGGGTCGCCTCTGCGAGTTCTATTATTCGGGGTTCCACCGCGCCGAAGTCGATTAGTTTGCCTCGTTGAGGGTTTACACCGTTATAGAAAGTTTGGACTTGGAGCCACAAGGGTAAACCACGGTGTGGACACCTTCTCAAGAGATCCTTATATCTCTCCCATGCATCGTATAATGTCTCTAAATCCATCCGCACAAAGAAAGATATATCATTACGTAATTTGGCCGTTTTGGCGGTGGGAAATATTTTAATAAAAAATTTTCGGTCATTTGTTCCCATGTAGTGATTGACCCTCGTGGTAACGAGTTTAACCACTGTTTAGCTTTATTCTTTAATGAAAAGGGAAATAACCGAAGACGTATGGCATCATCAGAAACGCCATTTATTTTGAAGGTATCACGTAACTCTAAAAATTAGCTATATAAGCGTTTGGATCTTAAATCCTGTAAACCATCAAATTGAACAAACTGTTGAATCATTTGTATAGTGTTAGGCTTTAATTCAAAATTATTACCAGCTATAGCAGGCCTAACAATACTAGATTCGGCTCCTGTTAAATATGGTTTGGCATAATCAAACATAGTACGAGGAGCATTATTTTCTCCCGCATCTTGTGGTGGAAGATTATTTTCGTCCATCCCTTCAGTAGGATTGGATCTGTCTTCTCGCTCTCCTTGGTAATTTAGGGCTCGCCAAATTTCTCTGCGATTTCTCCGAGCGGTAGCTTCAATATCACTGTCGTATTCTAAAGGTCCTCTCGGGTTCCTTCTAGTCATAAACTAGAGGTACCTACTAGGAAAAGAAAGAAAGAGAATTTAGCAAAAATAAAAACTAAAAATAAAAATAAATTGCGAAAAAGAAAAATAAAAAATAATGGCTAAAGTAATAAAAATAGAGCGTTATTAATATTTTAGTTCCCCGGCAACGGCGCCAAAAATACGTTTCTTTCTCCCTAAGTATCCTTTCCCGAATGAAATTGCTCTTCTCCACGACAGAGGCACGGCCATGGCGCATGCCCGTGTAAATCGTGGCCAGGCCGTGTTCAGATTTCTTTAATGAGACACGGCCGTGTGAATCGGGGTTAGACCGTGTTCTAGATGATTGACTTGGCACGGCCGTGTGGGTCCAAGTCCAGGCCGTGTCGATTTCCTCTTTAGTCCGTTTTGGTCCGTTTTGAGCCCGTTTCTTGTTCTTTTTATCCTTGGGTGCTTTCCTGAGTATAAGACATGAAAAGAAAGGATTAAGAGCACCTTTTTACATAAATCGGGGCTTAAGTCATCCAAAAGCATACTAAATGTGGGCTTAGAATATGTTACTTTTACGGTTTGGTGTACACGGTTTTGTTAGGGGGAAAGGAAGAGCTGAATTTCTCTTTTCTCTTTAGATCATTTTGTTAGTTTTTGGGTGCATGAGAGGTACACTTTTCTCTTTGAACATTTGTGTCTTCTTTTCAAATCCATCTTCCTCTTAGCATTGGCCGAAATCTCGCAACACATTTGTGCATTCTTTTCTTTTGTTTGGCCGAAACACTCACCTTGCTTATCTCCCCTTTGATAGCCAAAATTACCAAAGCACTTTTCTCCATTCATTTTTCTCTTTTGGCCATTTCATCAACCTTTTTCTTCTTCTTTAATCGATATCACTTTGTGATCTCATTTTCTGTTCGATTTTCTCTATAGCCGAACCCCTTATCATCCTATTTCTTCATCATTTCATTCCCCATCGTGTAGGAAAAATCTCTTCTTAATCGAATCGGTAAGTGATCTTTTATCCCTCTTTCTATTTTTATGTTCTTTTTCTTCCTAATCGAATATGAATGTTCATCGTTATTCGGTTAGTCAACTTTGTTTCTTATCAAAACGTCACTCTCTCCATCATTCTCATGTTGTGATCAATACTCTTTCGTAGCGATCTTAGTGGGTGGCCGA